>CM060568.1:11690833-13054166 GCA_030625065.1 Alectoris magna
AACACAATGCGTCTAGCTTCAGAACAGATGAGACTACATAAAAGACACACAGGGGCCTATCCCCTCTCCCTCTCCAGATTCTTCTCATTAACACCATCTTAAAATCCAGTATTAAGACCTGCTGAATTCCTGGGTATCAACTTTCATTCACACTCTTTAGAATGGATCACTGATAAATGCAGTAGATCACTCAATTGTGTCCTTGGTGCAGTTATGCAACAAAAACATTTCACAGTTAATTATTTTTAAAAGAAACTTCCACAAAATTCCAAGAAAAATTCGGTGTCCAAAGTGCAATGTTTAAATATGTAAAACATGCACACATTAATAGATATTTTGTTTGTTTTAATGTTTGTGCGCTGAACTTCTACTCATTTCAGGCACCACAATGTGGGACTGAAAAGTGTATAGATACAAAGCAGATAAAAACAAGCCTTTGCAAACCACTATCCTTACATTACAATGGAAATACAGAAATGCCCACACTATTCCAACATATTCAACAAACACACACCTTTTGGTTAGGTAATAATCATTATACTCTAGAAGAATTTTAGGGTTCTTAAAGAAGAAATATTTGAAGAGACTATATTGGTACCTAAAATAATGCATTTAAATGGAATCTTGCTTTCTGGAGATGGATGTTTTCTTGTTCCCATAAATCAGTTCCATTTAATAAGTCTCAAGTAAAATGTATATAAAAATGCTTTTTAAAATATAGTTCTCAAAAACAAAAGATATTATAGAGCACATATGTCCAAGTATACTGTAAATTCAGCACATCTTAACAGGTAAATCTGATTTTAGGCCACCATAAGAGCAAGAGCAACACTCTGACTTTTTAAGACCTTTTTAAGTATCAGGGAAAGTTACCTTTCCATCAGACTCATCAAAGCATGCTAGCAAGTATACTAAATATATGCTTCCAGGAAGGATTCCCGAGTAAGCATTTACTATTAATGTTGCTGATAAAACATGGCTAAATTGTTTTATAGCTGAAGAAACACCTGGGGGCACTGGGAAGCTGCTTTTCAAGTCTCTTGTGGCACATTAATTTGGCTTATTTAAGCCAAGTGAAGTGCTGAGTGGTGACAGAAAATTTTGATGAAGCACTCAGGATCTCTTTACTGTCCTCTCTCCCTCTTGGGATAGTAGAATTACAGAAAAGAAACAGTTAAGAGATTGTGCAGGAACAGTATCAGGCCTGGAATATTTTATAAATAAACAAACATCATCCAGTTCAGTAAGTATTAACTGCCTCTTTCTACACTTTTTTTTTTTTTAATTTTTAGCTGTGAGGAGCATTGTCCTTCAGTGTCTAGAGAGTCTGGATGCTTAATTTATTGTTTCCCCCCCCCCCCCCCCGGTCCTGAAAGATAGAAGAAAAGAAAGTGTAAATAGGCTTACTGTAGCCAAAGTAAAAGCAGCCACACAGCTCATCCAAAGCAAACTGGCCAGGGCAGCACCTTTCTACAGTAACGCACAGGTATCTTGCGATACCTGTGATCAGATTCCTGATACAGGGGCAAGGAAGGGGAAGGCTGTACCACTAGAGTGACATTAAACTGAAACCTTTCAGAAGCCAGACTAATGTCCTCAGAAGCACCTAGATAAATAACTCTCATCTTCACTGTTTAAACCTGAAACCCGTCCTTTCTTTTGCGATGGTTGCTGCAAGCAGTGCAGGGTCTGATGGCTAAAGCCAGGTGTTCAAAACCCTGTAAGTGTACTCCAGCGAGATATGCTTAAGACAAAACAAAAAACCAAATCAAACTCACACCAAACATCCACCTTTCTTGTATTGTGGGATCCTATTCTTAAATATTGTTATATCCAGCAAGTGTCCTTTTAAGAACTAGAACGCTGATACTTGGAGAGATTTTTTAGAGATTACACAACCTGATCTAATGATATTTTAGAAAGAGAATAGCCACCATCATCAACAGCAATCTAATTCTGTGCCCTGTAAAACCTAAAGACTTGTACAGCTTCAATTTTAGCCACTAAGAACTTAAAATATTTCAGAATTGACTGTCCCAAAGTGAAAGCTGTAATTTCCTAGCATCCAGTGATGGACAGTTCAAAACTTCTATGGAAAGCTTAGCCTAAGTCCATTCAGTTACAGAAATATTTTTCCAAAGAGAAAACACTCTTTGTGGAATGGAATATTAGCAATACTTCTTACATATTATATTATGTATCTATCTATCTATCTATATAGTGTGTATATATATATAACATACTTCTTATTCTGAATTAACTGAATTAGCTTCTCACCAATTTGTTGTCTGCCTTACAGAGATGGTAATTTTTTTAGCCACAAAGCTCTTAAGAAAATATCTGATAGTCTAATTCCTGAAGTTTATAGCATGGGAATTGCAATAACGATAAACTGAAATTAAGCATTTTTTAATGTATGACCTGTTACTCAGCTGCGAGATTAGAGCTTGATGCTTATGCAGTTTGCCACTCCATTAACAAGATGTATTGTCCTGTACTCAAAATCACATAGGAGCTTTTGTTTAGCTACAGGTCTTTCTGCAATGGCAGTGCCCTTAGCAAGAGATGAGAATGCACTACCTTTGCATGTCCCAGGTACTCCCTTTGCACTTGTCACGTGCCTCAAAGAACTCAAGCCTGATCACTATCACATTGCTCTAGTAATGCTCCATAAGAAAGCAGTATTTCTAGTGTGCTGAACAGTCACGCTACAAATCATGTCACGCTAGAAATCACACATCAAAGAAATTCTGCCATGGCAAAATATCATAAAAGCTATCAGGCTTCTCATTTAACAGCACAGATTTGATCACACTGGTGGGACTGTTAAACATCCCTCTTGCAAACTACTGAGGTGAGCAGTTCATAAAGTGAATAACATGGTTCACCCAAACCCAGGTTGCCACCCAAGGCCACAAGCTGCAGGAGCTGCTTGGGTGGTCAGGGTGCTCCATGCAGAAATAGAGGTGGGGAGGGACACTTAGGCAGGCTGAATAGAAAGCAGCTGCAAGAAAGGTAGTTGAATGAATATTCTGGAGAGCTCAACTTCAGAGTTTTCCATGCACAGGAGAGGCCTAGTAGGAGGTTTGTTTCTGTTGCATTCGAGAAACAGACTTTGCCCTTTTTTTTTTCCCCCCTCATTTGAGCTATTGTACTAATACACGTGACTGCATATGTTCATTATTCTCCTCCTAATGCAGATAAGCCTACAAGGCAACAAACACTGACTAATTGTTTGGGCTAGAGGGGCAAAGATATAAATGAGCTATTCCTCATTATGCTGTTAGAAAATATTGATTACACAGACACAGATGGTAACCAGTAGTGATCCTGGTATTCTCAAATCTCTACACCAAGCCTATCTGCTACACATTCATTATTTTACAAGTTCAAATTATTACTGTTTTCCCTATTGACAGACATGGGTTAAAAACATAATAAACAGAGTGGATTTGTGTCTGTATCATTAATGAATTGGCAACAACTGTCTCTGTGCCATTCTTCTCTCAACAGCTGTTTATATTTTATTTTAAACCTGTAAAAACATTTATTCGTAATCCCTTGATCTGTACAATAATTTCCTTTTGTTCCAAGCTGTTAAGGGTATCTTTGAACTACTCAGGAAAAAGGAAAAAAAAAATACTCATCTGTTCCTTCAAGACAAGACTACTTTAATCATAAAAAATGAACACGAAATCAAAGAGAAAACCAAAGGTGGATGAACTCTGTACTGCAATAGGATAAAAGTCAAGATGGCTGTGGAAAACTATCAGTCATTATTGCTTTAAATTGCTCTTGATTTGTGCAAAGGAACAGGCCAAGTCAGCTGCACCTAATGTTTCTTCAGAGTTATCTTGTGCATTCATTCTCTGCTCTCCAGCTTACTAAGAATTCTGCTCACCACTTGTCGCAGCCAGGAACAAGACTGTTAAGCTCACCCCTTGTTGATAAGTAGGCGTTGTTACTTATGGATATCCTGTTGTGTTGGCCCCCTGGAGTCTTGAATTTTCGTATTGTTCAAGCCACAGTGATTTCAGGGCAGTGCTCTTTATGAAATACAATGTCTACTTGAAAATTTGTCAATATGGATTCTAAAAATAGCTGAGGTATGAGCAAGTAGAAATAACTATTTGCTTCTCTATAACAACTGTATAACCAGAAAAGAAATATATCTTTAAGAACTGGAATGATAAGGCAGTACCCTCAGCTTGTGATTTATTGTATCACTGAAGAGATTAAAGACAATGTTCACTTCAGAAACAATGTGCATAGACAAATGCTGTATTTGTTGCACCAGTGGAAAAGCAAAAACCATGAACAATGAGAAAAGTACTGCCAGGGAAAAGAACAAAGGACCTCTTGGACAGCCGGTTCAAATGGGAATAGCTCAAATGAAACAAAAGAAATAACTAAGATTTACATTTTTACACATTTTCTAAAGTTACAAAATGTCACAAAGTTACATTAGGTGGAGAACCTATGGCCTTAGGGGATCTGCATAAAGGTGATTATTAAAACACCTATTAAATTGTAGCATTTTAATGCATTTATTTGATTTTAACATACCTTTGAGAATTTAATGCCACTTCTATTTATTTGTCCAAACAAGAGAGTTATACTGCATAAGTTGCACACTATTTTGTGCCCAGAAAAAGCAACCAGAACTCTTAAAACTGAATACCCTGCTCTGTGATGAGTATTGCATTCAAGAAAAGGAAAGGTAGAGAGAAGACAGAGTAAACTAAAGAGGACAAAAGAACACCAAGTAGCATTGTTGAGGGAAAGAAATATGAGAGGCTCTGATCTAAACAAAAACAGACAAAAAAAAATACTTGGAAATAATTTTAGAAAAGAAGTATGTTTAATTGCCTACAGCCCCAGGAGAGGTAATTTACGTGCCAACAAGTTATGGAGGTTTTATGTGCCTATTAGTCTGCTATTCAATTAAAAAATGCGTACTTACCATGGCAACCTCCGTGTCTCACGGTACACATGCTAATTCTAAGATATCTCTATAGAGCACCTTCTTAAAGAAACAGACACGGTGTCTAGTGGTGTGGTATACTTTCCAGTCGCTAAAAGGCTATAAAAAGAATTGCCCACACAAGATTTAGAAACAATTGGTCTGAGATTGTGACAGGTAAAATCACCACACTGTTAGCACTCTGTACGTGTAATTCATGCACACAGTGCAGATAACACAGCAGTAGTTTAGAGTGGCTCTCCATACCTGAGGATGGCATTACCAACATCCTCCTACACTCCCCTTCTTGCTTACTGAGATAATACTCCTAAGCTTTGAAACAACGCTGCCTTTTCTCTGGGATCCATTTTGCTTCAAACTTTACACCAAAACTTGCTTACCAATGCCTGAGACACTACAGTATAAGCATTCCAGCGTAGTCCTTTACTTCAGAACTTCAGGATGCATGACTTCCCTTTGGCTCAGCCTTCAATGCCTGGGAATTCCTTTCCTTTCCAGCCTGCATCAAGATCCCTGCTCTCAGCAGGTGTTGTCCTTTCTGATACTTCTTTGAGTTTCCCATAACAACAGCTATTCAAAAACCTGTTTTCCACTCACTTACTCCTTTCCAGATAATGAATATCCAACTCATGACAAACTTCCAGATCAGCCACATATAATTAATAATCAAAGCATCTGTCATACACACTGACTGAGAAAAGAAAATACACAAGCTCATCTGTAATCTCTAAGCATTAAGCTGAATTTAAATACAACCTCGAAAACACTTATCACTTATAAAGACTTTTTTTTTTTTTTTTTTGTCTTTAATTGCTCCTCATTATCACCTTCCTCCTCTTCAGTAACCACTGGAAGTATTTCAGGTTACTCCTCCAGTGGATGGGGAACAATGTAACCCACTTGCCTGCAAGCCCGTTTAGGTGATGCACAGAATGTGAAAGAAAGAAAATACCACCTTGTGAAAAGTTTTTGATTCACTGGAATTTAAACTTTAAATATATTTTAAAGACATTCAGCTTCTTCCTTTGCTTTCTCTGATGACAGTGAATCTAATCTTACTAGGCACTAACTATCTTCAATCAGACAGTATTTACACTGAGGTTTTGGAGCTCCCATACTGCTTTTTTCTTGTAAGCACGTCAGAGGCACATAATAGGAGGAAACAACCACCAAGTCAGCAGATCAAATCCTTTGCAGTCATAAACAGCTCCAAAGAAGCCTTCCCCTGCCACCTGAAATATCCACAGCATACTCAATCCCATTCCTAGCAATAGGAGAATATACATCCTAGATTTAAAGAACAAGCCAGCAGCACAAGCAATTGCCTTCAAATACAACAACCAATGAACATGTAGGTGCATTTGATACTTTCACCTGCCACCAACAGAACAAGATGAAATGACAGCAATCTACATTCTCAAACACAGCTTCTTTATCTAGACTTCATTATTCTAAAACAATGAGTAGGTGTAAAGGTTTACTCACATTTAGGAGACAGAGAAATATCAGGCTTTAGTCTCTCACAACAGCAATGAATACATGCTCACACCATGTAACTTAAAACTTAAACATCTTCTGTTCTGAAAATTTCCCCAAAATTGAGCGAATAGCAAGCTATATTGTTTCTCAAATAGGTAATGAGCCTTGGTGGCCATCTGACATCATTAGCACATTACCTTCAGCTGTGAGAGATTTAGCACTGGGGTGAATGTAGGCTCTCCTGATACTACAAGCTGTTTTGTTGGTGGTGGTGTTGTTTTTTTTTTTTTTTTTTTTTTTTTTTTTTTTTAAATTTTGTTTTGTTTTGTTTTGTTTCGTTTCGTTTCGTTTCCCTATGCTGTATTTCCAATATCAGAAGAGCTTGCATAAATTATGCAATAGAACTGTGAAGTCTAGGTTGTATTCAAGGTAAATGCTGTTTGGTAGCTTCCTACAAGATGTACCTCCCAAGCATTTTCCTAGGAGATGAGAAATTCATGATTCAGTAAATAATGCAAACAGTGTATTTGGAAGTGTAATCTATGTCAAGCTTAGGAAAGTGTTGATGATATTTGGTATGAGTATGCTGTACTGAAGGTATATTGCAACTCTTCCCACTCAAGGGAGGAACAGACCTGAGCTGCTTTCTCACATGATGGATGTGAGTGATTTTCATGAGCAAGCTACGTTGTCCTTTTTGTATTATATCTCTACATTCCTGGGAGGGGAAAGTAGCTAAAAACATCAATTTTGATACAAATCCTTTATAGTCTTTAAATTGGGCACTGCCACTTTAATAAGCCACACCTGGTTACGAATTGTGTTCTGCTGAATTCCTCCCGCTGTAATGAGCCCTGAATATCAGACTGAGACTATGATCAAGACAATACAATTAATCACCAGACCGTGCACAATTTCAGCAACATGAAAATTGCACGCAGTTAGATTTTCTAAGTAAAACTAATATTTCATGCAGTGGAAAAAGTGAAGTTTCAGTGCATAACAAAAAAGAATTTCAGAGGTTTAAAAAAACTGGCAGTCAGCGGGGCCACGTGGAGGTGAATGCATAAATCAAATAACTATGCCATCTGTTATAGAAAACTTAACGGGAATTAAGTGGCTCATATTTTCTAAAAATATCTTTCTTCATAGTGTGCAGAAGCACTGAATATCTAAGGAGAAATTGTGGAATTGGACTTTAATTAGGAAACTTTGAGTTTTGAATACAACATGAGCTTAGTCAAACTATCAGCAAGATAAGCTTATTAGGAGGGAAATAGGAAAGAATATTAGCGTGCAAAAAAATAAATCATTTTGGTAGAAGTAAGAGGGGTGATTAAAAACATGTAGTGGCCCCTTTTACAGTATTTTTCAGTATTTTTTTCTGCTACAGCATGAGATCTCATAAAGACAAACAATGACAGACAAGTCAAGGCCAGCTTCTGGGAGACTTTCCATTCTGATGTGATCTGAACACCATGGTCACTTAAGTGACTTGAAAATTGGTAAGCAAAAGAGCTTACTTGTGTATGTGAACCTATGTTTCAATGTGATGGTTGTTTCAATGCAAATGCAGCATTCACCAGAATACCCATTCAAAGAGCTGACACACAATGCCATTGTCACTTCTTTCCAGGCTCACCTCCAATGCCAGCTGGTGGGAAAGAACAACTGCTGGAAAAGCTGGTGGCTCCTTTCTCCCTTTTGTCCTTTAAAAGAAAAGCATGGAAGCATGGTAATTTGTTTTATGCACTATTGAGTTGTAAAATTTTCAGATCTCTTTTTTTTTTTTTGTCTTCCCCCAAGAATTTGACTATCTCTAATCTAAAAGTCCAGTCTGAAGACAAACAATAAAAGCAACAGGAAACCCCAAAAAACTTTATATAGGAATGAAATAACAAAGACAGATTTCCTTAGAGAGGAGTTACATATACTTGTCCAATATAAGAATGCTGCTCCAAGTGTAATGCCTCCTATTTTATTATGTTGGCCCACGTTGTCAGAGGTGGATGTTGGTGGAACGGCAGTAGAGTTTGAGCCTTCCTGCCAATATTCCATTTCATTATGTTGCTGTGTGACAGAGGGCAGCAGTGGTGCAGTCTGTCAGAATGGCATCTGACATGGAAGTGAATATGAAGCAAATGTGTGCCACTGAATTTCTCCATGTGGAAAAAACTGCATCCATTGACATTCATTTAAACTTGCTGAACATTTATGGAGACCAAACCGTGGATGTGAGCACAGTGAAGTGGTGGGTAGTGCATTTCAGCAGTGGTAACAACTACGATTGACAAGTCACGTTCCAGACAGCCATGTAGATTTTTACTGGCACCGCATGCAGGCTCTTTTTCATTTCTGGCAAAAATCCACAGCGAGTGGTGGTGACTATGTTGAAAAATAACATTTTACAGCTGAGAATGTTCTCTACCAAATAGTGTTCTTATGGTCTTTGTATCTGCTGTAGTTTCCAAGGAAATGAACAGGAGGCATTACTTTCAGAGTGACCTGTATAAGACTAACCTGAATGGGTAAAATGAGATGACAGAACTGAATGTTTTAGGAAAATGGTTTTCAGACTAAATGATGGAGAAAAAAGGAAGAAGGAACAAAAGCTCATAGAAAAAGGCAAAGTGGCACTCAGAAATACAATAAGAAAATATATTTTTAAATAAAAAGACTAATCTTGGTGTACTATATTATTCATGTTTGAAACTAAAAATAAAATAACAAAACAAAACAAAACAAAACCCCCTATTTCTGTGTCTGCCATTGGCCTCCTCCAGTCTTTACTTTCTTCTGCATCCTCTCTTCATCCTTTATTTTCTGTACAAATATACTAAACTTATTTAGAAAGGATGCCCCATTGTGTACTTTTACAATGTCTGAAAATATAGAGCTTGGTGCTAAGCTTAGGCCTCTCAATACTATCACAGCTCAAATATTAAAGAGCAGAAGTAATCATAGCTGGGAAAGACATGTTTTTCTCCTCAATGTTTTATAACAACAAATGGCAGTCCTCTGACACTGATACACTTCAACTCAGCCAATGATATTCAATTTTTATATCAGAAAAACTGCATGAAATTATTATGTTTCATGTCAGTTCATCCAAAAACTGGACATGGGTTCATGGAAATTCATTTTTAAACAGTATGATCCACTGGAGTATATGGGATCACTCAGCAGCTGGGGCTTACCATAAGTTGAAGTTCAGCTGAGAAGTTAGTTATACCCCAAAGCAGCAACCACTATAGGGCAATGCAGTATAAGACTAAGCTGACTTGAAACAAATAAGATTGCATATTCAAGTTAAAATCTCAAAAAATCATCTCTTCAATTAAAAAATAAATCCCATCTTTTAAAAATGGATGAAAAAAAATAGCAATTCAATATTTTATCTTGCTACAAGATAAAAATCCAAAATATAAGTATTTGGGATTTTAGGGTGAATAAGAATGGCTACCTGTGATGGAAGAAAAGAAGCAACTTCTCAGAAGTTAGAAAATATTGTTGGGAAGTGCTAAAAATCAGATTGCCATGGAAAGGAATATATAAGTTAAGCAGGGTTAGATGTGGTTCAATGGTATAAAGAGTAATCAAATAATATTTTGAATATGCATACTTCTAGAAAGAACTAAAAAATACTTTTACTGTATGTGTTTTGGGAAATGTGGAATAGCAGGAATGAGACATGCTGTAATTGAAATGGCTCCCATTACATAAAGTATGCGTGGGCAACAGAGAAAGGGATTTTATTGTTCTTTAGTGTGCATGGAGAAAGACAGCATTCTCATGTAAAATTTGATAAAATGCATGGAATAATGTGTTTAAAACATAACAAAAGAAAACGTACATGGAGTAGTAGTAATAAGAATAAACATTTTATTTGTTTGGTGCATTTGGAAGAACTTAGTTTTCTTGGAGCAACTGTTTGTTGTCTAATGCTGTAGTCTGTGAATGCTAACACATTAAATGCTAAAAAAATATGTATTAATAATTAATTCATTGTGATTAAAATTGGATTGGGTCATGTATTTCCCAGGCTACTAGTGGCTGGAAGTTCAAAAGAGATAACAGACTGGGAAGCTGCTCACCTCACACTGAATGTTCCCTGTTGTCACAGCAGGTGAAACTGTGACTGCTTGGGCTGGGGAGGCACCTCACCTCATCGCAAACTCTCATCATGGACCACACTGTGAAGAGACCGGGGCCAACAGTGGGCCTAAGTGGCAACATTGGTGGTAGGGATGCTGTGAGCAAGCTGCAGTGCCATACGGACATCAGTGCTCCTCACACACAGGATTCTCAGCCAGTTTGGGCACAGATAGAACGTCTGGCTTCTCAGCAGGGGATGTTGCCAAGGGCTACACTCTGAGTGTGAAACTAAACTGGCTTTCAAGCCTAAATCAAGAGTGGAATGTATTGGTGGGCATATAACAGTGTTCCTAGTGCCAAGGCATGCATGCACACACATGCATGCAAACACACTTTATTTAAAGGTTTTATTGTTAGCATTATAATTAGGCCCCCAAATATACTGTGTAAATATATAAAATTAAGCTTCAGTAACCAGGGATATTCAAGCTATATATACCATGATTGAATTCCTGTAATTCTCATATTAAAATGTTTTACCATAGCAAACTGTATTTAAATAAATAGCCCGTTATATTTCACATTCTCACTCAGTGTTATTACCATCTCTTTCCAAGAGAGAGCAGTAGTGAATTGTACTATCATTACCCCGGACAGTCTTACTCAAACACACGGAATTTACATTTTCGACTCTATAACCTTTCAACCTATTGACCATGAAAAATGCTCCAATATAACATGACACATATAAATGTTTAAAGTCGAAAGGGTAATTATCTATATTCATAGTTAAAACTGTGCCTTGATTTCACAATAGAAACCATATGTTCACTCAAAACACTTTCAATAGGCTAAATAACACCCAGATTAACCCTGAGTTAGTTTACTGGTTAAAATAATAGCAGCATCTTCTTCTAATTCAGTAGTTCATTTATCATTTTTGATCAAGGCACTGAATGTGAACTTTCAATATTTGAAAGCTTAACTTGAAAAATAAACTGCACACAGGAATGGTAAAAATTTTGCCAACTCTTAGATTTTGTCTTTAATTTCATGCAAAGTGTCTGATAACAGCTAAAAATATGTTATTTAGCTTGAAGTAGAATTTTGTGTTTCCTAGTGATGAATTCTATCCCCCAGAAGAAAAGGGCAAAGACTTGCTGAATTATTTTTTTGTTGTTGTTCATGAAAGTGCTCAACAGAATGCAGTTTAGAGTAAATTTTGACCATTTTCCATTACGAAAAATGCCTTTGGTCCAAAACTCTCCCAAAAACTATGAAATGCATGAGCACTGCACCCCACTATGGCTCTGCAGCAGCAGTAAGCAGTAAAAGGTGTACTAAATGGGACTTCATTTAGGTTGTAGAATAAGCAAACTATTTAGATACACATTTGCTTATCTTATTTCTTGAAAGATAGAAAAGATTATTTTGAACCTTTGGAATCACTGCAGCAGAAAATTACAAACAGAAGACAAAACTGTATATTACAGGAGTAATGACAAGTCAAAGAAAAGAGACATACTTAAAAAAAATAGCAAACACGCAAATGACTTTTCAGTGAGTGCCAACTTTGTGCACATTAAACTGGTTAAAAGCTCCTTCTCTGCCTGCTTGTCATGTCATTGTTCCTTGTCAAGCAACAGAGAACACCTCCAGCTAGTACATGATATACTGGATGCTTCATCAGAAAAGGTATTCTCTGTCTTTGAATTTAAATTGACATTTTCCCTATGTATATTATAAAAGCCCTCTGGAAATAGCAATAGACTATGGCACAAAAGAAGCTGGGAATGCTGCAAGAAAGCTCACTGGAATGCTGGTCTCATTTTCAAAGAACATTATTGCACATGCTTTAAGAATACACAGGTGTCTGGCCTTCAGTGAACTTCATCTTTATATGGTAAAATCTTGTGCATACAAGGTGCTTTGTTCCATCACTCCTAACCTGGAATAACAAAATGATTCCTCTTTAAGGAGAGGCAGTAGCCATGTGTCCAGATTATTAGAATAAGAATGCTGTCCTCCATAAATTTGTAATCTTCCCTTGAACTCCTGGCATTCTAAAACATAATTTTACATTCATCATTGCATAATATGCCCCAAACAAGTCAGTGTAACTATTTACCCTTAGAAAAGCTGGCACTCAACCAATTTATTCACTCTGCAAGAGTCTTCATATAGTTCTCTTGTACACCTTTGCCATCATTTATGCATCATTTACCATAAAGATAGGAGCTGCTAATAAATCTGTTATACTGAATGCTGTAAGTAAATCAGAAAGGTCTTTGATATTCAATATCTCAATGACTCTGTAGCCTTCATTTTTTCATATTGTAGATTATTTCTGGAGAAGCTTTACTTGAATCCTGGTGTTATTTATCACAGTCCTTCTGTACATCATAATATAAACCAACATACTGAGCATTTGTGTTTCTGTGAGAGCTGTTTTGCAAGGTTAGTCCAATTTAATACAGTATGGCTTTCCTGGATGTATGTAATTAGAATTTGGATAGAGTGAGCTTGGCTTGAAGAGGATTAACAATTTGTCAGATTTGTTTGAAGCATGTGCAGACCACAAGATTTATAAAATCCAAGCTGAAGGGGTATTTCCCTCTTCTCCATCTGCAGAGAAATTCCCAAATGTAGAAGCACGATTAGTGGCAGGGCCTGCGCTGGGGAAGTGCAAGGTAAAGAGAATAGATGTTTTCATTACATATACTAATAAATATACAGATTACCACATTGTGCTGTTATAGTCCTGTTATCACCTTGGGGAGGAGGATGAGTTAGGGGTTGGAAGCACATCGCCTTCAATGTCTGTGGTGGCTTTTCATGGGACTGGGAACTGCTGCTATTAGGTTCAGCATCACTCTTGTGACAGTGGCTGCTGATCTGCAGAAGAATATAAATTTTTTTCATTTGTATTTTAAACTAAGAGAAAAGGTGGATAACAAAGCCAAGTGATAAGGTCATTAAATTTCCCTGTTAGTAAGTGAACCAATAAAGAAGTGATACATTGTTAATGTTAATCAAGCTAAATCACACTCTGCAGATTATCAGATTCCTGACTGTTAATGCCTAAAGTGATATGAAGGGAGGATGTTAGAAAACAAAACAAGCAGCAGTTCTTGTTGTCAAAATGCTGGAACCAAATTTATTTACAGATATAAAGGCAGCAGAGAAAGAAGCTTTTATCATCATTTAAATGATGGAATTGTGGTTATTTGTTGAACATCAAGGAAAGATTCAGTTTCCAAGAAGTGGCTACCTTCAAGAATTTGTTCTACTTTGCAATGGGATTCTACCGGTCCTCTATTTGGTCCCAAATTTAACACACTGAGATACCTAGCAATTCTAATTTGTTAATTTTCATCAAGTACTTTGGCAAGTTTTATTCCTTACAGTCATTCCCTTAATGGTTGTTGCCTGGATGAGTGGTTTAGTTGGTTAGTTAGTTAGTTTTTTGTAGTCTTGGCACTCAGAAAGAGGAATACGTGCTTCTGGGAGCCTAAACTAAGCCCTGACTTCCAGACCAGGGACTTCAGTGATTACTCTAAGTAGAAGGTAATTCCTAGCCTTCCTGCGATTTTCTTCCAGCAAACTCCTTCCCTTATTCCACCAGCTTTTCAGCAAATATTTGTCAGTGGTACAAAACATATTTATAGAATCTCTTAATATCAGAATACAATAGCATGAGGGAGGGCTGAGTCAGCTGTGTTTAAATCTGTGAAACATGCTCTTATCTGCTCTTTGTAAGAGTCAATTCTTGCCGCGTCCTCTTCCTTAATTGTTCACATTTATCTTTACTGACTTCCATTCCTTTTCATTTTTATTGTTAGGCATATTTTTAAATAACAGTTCATTTTTGTAATTCTGAATTGTTATTAATGTAATCTTCCTTTTCTATTGAAAAGACCTTTTATTCTCATTAGTAATTTTTGGAAAACTTCAAATCTTTTGTATTCTAAAAGCACCTAAATATTGTTTTAAGTTCTTTTCTTTTCCAAGTTTTATCCTACAGTGATGGAGGGCATTCTGTTGGCTACAAAGTACTCTTCTTTGATTATCCTCACTTCTTACAGTTTTCTTGTGAAACAACTTTGGCTAATTCTTTAAGACCACTAAAATATTTTAATATCTTAATATTATTCCCCCGTCACCTTCCCTGCATTTAATTAATTAGAAGTGAAACTCTGGACCTCCTGAAGTAAATGATAACACTGATACTGAGTTTGAAAGGGCCAAGAAGTTAGCTTAGATTTTGTTATATGAATTTGCTCATTTGTCTTGTAATCTGCAATGGATCCATTCTTTCCCATACTAACGTCAGCCAGTTTACGGTCCTTAGCTCCAGGGTATTTCTCTATTTTCACACTCAGACAGCTCCATTGTATCAGTAAACAGGAGATCTAGGGCAGTTTTGCCTTTTTTTCAAATGATGAAATTCTCTCTTTGACACAACATGGTTGGATGTATCTGTTTCCCAGCAGATTTATGAGCAGCTATAATCCCCCATGAAGAAAGTATTTGGTAGCCAAGAATTTTCCATACCCTGCTGTCCTTGTTTGAGCAGTTTGTAGCTGATATCCACTATTTTTCAGTTTTGCTTTCTAATTCCTCATATCACTGTTACTAATTACTTTGAGCATCCTTGCAGGAAAAGATGCATGTGCATTGATTAGCCATGTTGCTATAAACAGCAGCACCTTACTGGCTTTATCAGCTTCACAGAATATACCATCAATTTTTTAAATGAACATGGGGGATTTGTTTGAAAGACTTGAATTGTACTACATTGTTGTGATCTACCATGATGCCGTTGCCATTGTTACATATTACCAGCAATAATGGGGAATTAACTAATGCACATAAATGATCACAATAGCTGACTAATATGAATTGGTAGAATAAATTTCCTGAGAAGCACTTCTACAGATGCAGTAATGATGAGACATTGACCCAGATTCAGATGGCTGCAATTCCACATAAATTCTTTAATCTAATGTCTCCTACTGGCTTAGTGCCCCTGAAGGCCTCCAAGCACCTAGTAGAAAATCCAGGAACAGGAACCTAGGCTAGCTACATTTGTACTGTTGTGCATGTCCATGCAGCAAGATCACAGCTCCCTTGTGTAGAAGTGGAAGAGCTGAGGTCTATACTTTCTTAGATTCAAAAATCTAGTAAAAAATTAAAAACCTGTGCACACGGATTCAAAAACTCAAATTCCATCTCTATTACCAATAAAGAATGCTGATTTGATTTTTTTTTAATAGCTAAAATGAGCCATTAGAAAGGAATAAAGAAAATATTCAGTTTCTTCAAAGGTCTGGCAGGATAAATATGAATAGTTTGATACCTTGCATCTGTCCTTTTGTGGATCTTGGAAACATCACAGAAGTACTAGCTTGATTATTGCAGACTATTCCTTGAATAGTCTTTTTCAATACTTTTTGTGTGTTCACAAATGTATATTGCAATAGTGTTCCTCAATCCTTTCTTCCTGAGATGTACAAGTAAAAAGTTAGGTTTTTGTTCTTTGCTTCCAAGTGCTTTGTGAGTGCATGGAAACCCATGTTGCTCCTCAGACAGTAGACCATGAAACATTTAGGACAGATAATTATAAAGAAACTTCTTTCAAATTTCCACTTAGCAAGTGCTAACAATAAATTTCCATTTGTTAAAGGGCTGAGAAAACACTTCCTTTGTATAGAGTTTGAAGAGCAGCAAAACCGTCTGACCTAACACTTCTTCAAGTTTATTATCTCAGTGGAGCCTTATCATCATGAACAGTAGTGGATGGATGATGCTGCAAAAGAACTTAGAGTCTTCAGAGTTCAGTCTTTTTTACTTTCTAGATAATGGCTGTGATTCTTAGAAATGAATAGATTAGAGAGTAGAGATGAATACAAGAAAATGGTGCATTGGAAAGGAAATTTAAGCACTACTCCCATGATCTGTGTTTTTATTCACCATGACACTGGCTGAAGTCTAGGTGTGAGTCTCAGCCCTGCTGCCTATAGTATGTGTGCTGTGTGCTCTACAAAAAATGACCATGGAATCCTGGTGCATACCAAGTTGAACATGACTTGGTAATGTGCCCATGCTGGCAAGATGGCTAATGATATTCTTGGCTGCACTAGGCAAAGTATTGAAAGTAGCTTAAGAGAGATGATCCTTCCCCTCTAACCAACACCTGGGAAGCCACACCTGCAGTCCTGTGTCCAGAGTCCCTGCAATGCAAAAGAGATCTGGACATACTGGAGAGTTTGATGAGGGCCACCCGGATGACAAACTGGAACACAGAAGGTTCCATCACAGCAGAAGGAAGCACTTATGTACTGTATGGAAGACAGATTGCCCAGAGAGGTTGTGGAGCCTCTCCTCCTTAGAGATCTTCAAAAACTGCCTGGATGTGGTCCTGGGCAGCCTGCTCTGAATGTTGTTGCTGGAAAATTGGCTGGACCAGATGAACCCACAGATCCCTTCCAACTTCAAGCAGTTTGTGATACTGTGAACAACAGGGAGAAGACTGCTGGCTCTCTGGAGGAGAATTTTCCTTGAGTCTAGACAGTAGAGGGAACAACTACTGAGAAAATTGCAGTGAATCCTGCTCAGCCCAGGAACAGTACTTGTTTAATGCAGAGGAGTCCTGGGAGAGTTTAGCTGCCAAGCTCTAGGAATTTTTCAAGGAGTATATGCAAACTCAGATTTTTCTTTTCACTTGGGGCATGTCTGCAAAGATGGATGCAAACTGATCTTGAAGCAGAACAATTCACCTCAAGCACACCGTACTGCAATACAGAGCCGGACCAAATTTGGCAAGTTTCCAACTAGCTTACAGCAGGCTGGGTAAGCTTGTGCCTGTCTACAAATTTCCATGTAGTTTCCTCAGATAAATTTTATTTCAGAAAATAAATAATTATCATTTTCCTCACACAATCTATTTTCTCTTTTTGTTGCAATTCTTTATTGTGTCTCCAAACTGTCATCACACAAATGAACTTCTCTGTTTATATATATATATTCACAGTATGAAAAAATATAATGGCCTAAAAAATTTAGATTTAATGCAAAACAGCTGACAAATTAAGGCATACTTTTCTATCTTAACTTTCCTCCATAATAACATTTGATTGCTTCTGGAAGACTGCAGTGATTTTTTTTTTTTTTTTTTTGAACATTTGTCTTGCAAAATTATAGCTTTTATTTATTTAAGAAAAAAATTGCTTCCCCATGTCTTAAAGTTCTTCTGTAATTTCAATGTACAGTATGCCCTCTTACTGCAATATCTGTTTTAGGGGGAAAATAGCAATCTGGATGGACTGTGTCTGTGGCATATTAGATTTTATGTATTCCAATTAAGTTCCCCTCTGAGCCATCTGGTTTAAGAATTGTAATAGATTTTAAAATTTCAGCTTGTCCTCCCAATTTACTTAGATTAAGACCACCTTTTTCAGGTTTTCCTCTTCAAATATCACTACATTTTAACTTTCTACTAAAAGTAATGGTTATTGGTATATGAGGTGGTTAATAATCCTGAAATCGTAGTCTCAACTATTATCACATGGAAGACATTTGCTAGGCAAAGCAGCACAGAAGGAACCTTTCAAATCTTGCTATTTTTCCTCTGTTTAGAAGAAAACTCACTTTTATCTACAATATTTCCTTGCTTTTAGATGCATTTAATATAGGTAGCACCATGAATTCTACTCCTCTCCATTTATGTGTTTGTTTTAGGTCATACTTATGGTAGCTTGATTTTTAATTTTTTCTGGGATCAGGATTCCAGTAAGAAAAGACTGGCTTTAGCTTACCAAAATCAAGATTTTGTGCATGTAAGTTCAAAATAGCAATGCAACAAGTTCAGAAAAGTGTATAATCAGCACGTGAATTCCCTCGTACTATGTATTTGTCTTCTAAGTACTCTTGATACCTGCAGGTCTCTGCTGAGGTGCAAATCTACCCTGCCCTTGCAGTGAGGCATTGAACTCTGACTGTCATTCCTGAAGCAAGGCAGCTTGTACCAGAAGGCATGCTTTGATGCAATGCTCTAAGCAGGTTCACAGTAAAGATTAGACATTTCTTAGATTAGGTGGGTTGAAGTACGGCCTTGGGGGCTGTAATTTTAGATGAACTTATATCCTGTTTAGTTCCTGGGTCAATTGCATGATCCTGCCACAACTTATTTCTTCTGAGAAATCTGAGACAAACCACTGATAGTCTTGGACTGGGGACTGTGTAAATAGTAATTCCAAAGTGTATAAGAAGGTCTTGCAAATTATAGCTCCTCTGAATCCTATACAACAAGTTGTATTTTAGGAAAGCAGACTAAGCAAAGAGTAATGAACTTTTGGATATCTATTCCTCACCTCATAGCCCTTTGTGGGGAAAAAAGAGCAGGTGAACTTGCACATCCTGTCTTATATTCTAGCTCATGGACTTGGCCAGAAGAGAATGTTCTAATAAGGATTTTTTTTATCATCTATACAGTTTCCAAATCATCTTTGAATTCAAAGAAAGCTCTCCTTTGCCAGGCAATTATTCTTATATCCATAGACAAAATTTCTCTTATGCTGCATTTTTATCTGATGTCTATTTATCATTCCTTGATTTGTCCCCAGTTTTTGCTAGAAGGGGCAAGTTGTGATATTTAATAAAAAGGCCTTTTAAAAATTTATTTCAAGATGAGTTAAGCAATTGGAAGTTGATTTTCTAGCCATAATATATTTCACAATTTTTATGCTATAATAGTAATCTATAAAACATCATTAAGAACCTTAGTTTCTTTGTTTAGTCACTGTCTGTTTCTGTATAAACACCACATTTTACATTTATTGCAACAAGAAGAGTAGTATGGCAAACTGACAGAGAGAAATTTACAGGTAGATTTTCTTAGGGGTCATTATGTGCATTGTGAGTACGATTAGCCCAAGCAAACTACATTGATGAGGCATGGAGGGAAGGAAGCCTCTTCAGAATCCCAAGACAAAAAATCTGCTGTGCCCAGAATATGCAAAATATTGCATATTCTATTATCTACCACTGGATGCTGTGGCAAATTCTTCTGCAGTATCACTTCATACGTACCAGACAGAATTCTAAAGGTTTTGTGGCGTTATGAGGGCACAGGTTACAAGGAAAGGGGCCTCTTCTGCTCACCAACTTTATTTTATAGTTTTCAGAATCAAGTGGCAGACAGTAATCTATAAATAACTTTAAAAAATAAAATTAAAAAAAAATAAAAATAAAAAAGGAAATCTGAAGGTAAACATGATAAAATACAATCATCTGGCTAGACTCCGGAGTAAAGGAATTTCTTCTTAATGGAAATTTCATAGAAATCAAAAGGGAAATTCATGGACAGATGGGGAAAGTAATAAATAGCACAAGCTCAATATTGATGTGATTAACATTACTACAAAGAAAATTCTGTGGAACATGTAACAGATCTTATGCAAGACTGATCTAAAAAAAGGAGCCAAGGAAATGGGGAAATAAAGATACAAGATAGGGAGATACTTAGCCTGAGCAGCTGCCTGTTCTGTGTGTGACCTGTACAGCTACAGATTAGTTAGCTATATCTAACCTTTTGTGACAAAGCAAATAAAATAGAGTAGCTAAATTTAGGAAGACCCATACAGCATACATCCTGTATGGATGTATGTACATAAAGCACACATCCTGCTTTATGTACCTAGATAGAATTAGTTGAGAGTCAGTCAGACAAAGAGTAATCTGGGCATTTTCTTTACAATACTTCCCTTGCCAAAGCTTCCTAAAGAAATTAAGCTGCTACAGAATACTACAAAGTGTTTTCACATGCTGGTTAAAAGGGAAGAAACTAGGTTCATGAGTGTTTTTAATAATGAAGATTTCTAAGGGGATCCTCTAGGTGCTGAAATATGAGTTATTCAACATATTACTACATAGACTAGGAAGACAGGTGGATAGTGATGCAGAAAAAGTTTTCATGATAATATCATTCAGTATAACTACTTTGAAAAGTTACTGCTAGCAGAAAATTCAATTAATTATAGAGAGAAAACAGTCTGAAGTGAGCAATGCCATGGGTACCCTCAAAAGCAATCTGAAAGAAAAAAACATAATGCTATGGAATATTGGAAGTTTGGAAATTATTGGAAAGACTGCAAAACAGAAACCATTATGACATTGTGCTAGTCACTTCTCTCAATTAAGGTGTGCCATTCTGATCACACTATCTGTATAAGGAGTGTTGGTGAATGGAAGAAGGTTTGTTGAAGGAAAAGAATAATTAAAGGACTGAGGTGGTCTCTGCATGAGGAGAAAATTAGAAAAAAAAAAAAAGTTAGTTTGAGAATTCGTTCTGTAAAATATGGCTGAGAGACTCATACAAACATAAGTGGTGAGAATATGAATAGGAAATAATAGTATTCAGTCTTTCTAATGAAATAGGAGTTAAAGTCCTGGGTTCGGGACTACGAACCACTGATTACAACCTGGAAAGGTGCTATTTTTATCTTGGTCATATATGCTTTTCTTAAGAATCTGCATGCAAACCTACAGTGTCTGGGAAAGAGATGCTGGGTGGTTGGGCCTGATCCTCTGAAGTTATGCTCTGTGGCATCCTTGCTGTGGCAGCTACAACTTCTCTTACTCTCCTTGGTTTTGCCATAAGCTGATGTTCTGGGGAAACTCTAGCAAGAGTTAGTTAGCAAATTATTCACTTACACTAAGCTCTTTTGCATGTATACATGTGTACAAATTAGTTTGGTTCCTTCCAGAGTATTTGTTAATCAGATTTGATTAGCTTTGATATGATTGTGTAACCATTATTTGTATACTATTCTGTCAGAAAGCAGGCATACCGGATTCTGTTCTGCCATGAGTTAGAACTTCTTCAATATTACAGATTTATCCTAAGTCATTCCACCTCTGTTTAAAAGCCCTGTTCTAAGATGGAAAGTGACTTAATACATTATTGTTGGATCTAGTCCATGAATATCCATGACTTTCTTGGCCTCAATATCATGAATATTTTATTACATACCAGAACACTCCACATATTGCAGAACCTATTTTTGTGACTGAATTTGGCAGGTGATTGTGCTTTTGCTGTTTCATTGCAGTTATTTGTACTAGTATTACAATAATGCTCAGAATCCCCATGTGGATTTAAGCCCCATGGTGTAGACATTTTAGCAGAACTTGAAGAATTTTTCTCTCTAAGAACACTGGTAGTCTGAACAGGTCAAACATACAAAAGTCAAAAAAGAAAAAGCAGAGCTTAGCAATAAAGCGACTTACTGCCCATTACAGAACAAACTGATCACAGAAATGAGGACTATAACCTTCATTTTCTTACTCCAGCTGCTCTCCTGTTCACTCATTTATTCAAGATAACTGAAGAACACATTTTTCTTTTTGAAAAACTGGGTATACAAGAAGTATTTACACTTCCTACATTTTATTTTTATATCAGGTAAAGTGGATTTTGTCGTCTTCCATTTCTAGGATGCAGGTTGCACTTACTTAGAAAACACTTGTGTATAAGAAGACTCTCATTGCAACACTGCAGTTGTTATCCTATCCTTTTTACAGAATTAGCAACAACAGGCTTGCAATATGTTTCTTACCTAGCCAAAATGTATACTTTTTAAAAATCTTTTATAACTATAGATTATGGGAAATCTGTTCTGGTATAGCTAAAATTTTTAATGTAGGGTCAAGGACTTTAAATTCACACATGCATACATATATGTATAGTACTGTTCTTAGTTTACCATTTGCTATGTCAATATATGCAAAATAATAGAAAGCTTCCACTGATCATAATATATAAAAGTGACAAAGGGTACAAGGCATCAGTGTCTAGAGTCATTTGTTCACAGTAAATGTATCCAATAACAGTGCTAAAAAATATCCCTAGAGGCCAAGTTAGTTTTTGAATCTCCATGTAAGCCCTGGCATTGCAAACAAGGTACTATGAAAATTTCTACAGATGGCTGCTTAATGTGTAAATTAATCTGATTCACTGAGTATCAGGCTAGTCAGTGGCAGTTATAATTATAGATCAGTATAAGATCTTGCTCTACAAATTTGTACGATCACAAACACACGCTTCTTTAAATACTTAAATTATTTACTGTCAGGATTTGTGACACGTGTATGCTTCAGCTTGCAAACATTAACTAGGAATCATACATTATGGTGTAGCTAGCATAAAAATAAACAACATAGTTAAAAATATATATAAAAAAGAAAAGAATGAAACAACCCTGCAGGAATAAATTGTACCAAAAAATACATAAAACAAAGTAATCAGACATAATACATCTCTTTGCACGTTGCTGTCCTCAGGAAGATAAGAGAACAATACAAGTGCAATATTTAGAGAGAATGAAAAAAATGCAGGTATACTCAGATTGAATGTATTTTTTCAATGTGAATAGAGAGGTAAGGAAAAACTTCAAGGCAACCAATGAAAGTTTATTTAAAGCAAATGTGTTTACAGCTAATGAGATTTGTGTGAATTTTCAACCTTTTTTTCTGAAGAGTTAAGGGAAGCAACAACCTTGAAAAGCTCATCTGTTCTGGTTACTCATGTCGGAAAACAATCCCCTGCACTTTCTATATCAACATGCAGCACAGAACTCACCATGGCAAATGGACAGCAATTGAAAAATGCATTCTTATTTATTTCTTTACTTATTTTGTAGAAAATTTAGTCTGGTCTAATCCTATCCATACTCAATTGAATGGAATCCTAATTCAAACAAGTTAATATGAATTTGCTTTTCCCTTTAAAAAAGAAAAGACAAAGAGAAAAAAAAGTAAGGAGAAGGAAATGGAAAAATACAAGAATAAGGAAATGGGAAAGCAAAGGGAAAAAGAAAAGGAAAAGGTCCAGTGTATATTTTCTTTACAATAATCTTCACGAGTTTAGGGAATGAAGGGTGCTTATTAAAGTCTGCAGTTCCGCTGTTTGAGAAAGATTCAAACTGCACACCTAGTTTATAGTGCATATGATGTGAAAAATTGAGCGTCAGCTCCACTGTGATTGTGTGAAATGTTAGTCAAACGGGGAAAAAAAAAAAAAAAAATGTTTCAGTGATACAGTTAAACATCAAGTACAAGCATTTGGACATTTTCTGAAGGATTCATGCTGTGGCTTGTCTAAGCTCCTCACAACCACTGAATTCTTAAATATGTTTACTTGGAAAGGTCAATAGCTGGTTATCCTGTAAACTTTTCTGTAGGCCAGATAATAACAAAGTATTAGTTTTTGTTCATCTTTAGTTGTCAGCCACTCACTAGGAGGTATTCAGTGTGCTCATTTTTTCTCAGATTGTAAATGAGAGGGATAAAAGTGGATCAGAGGCAAGCAGTTGACTGTTGTTTCTTCCTTTGTTTCTTTCTTTCTTTTTTCTTTCTTTCTTTTTTTTTTTTTTAAGGTCCTGAAATAAAACCTCAAGAAAAAGGAAGAGTCATTTAATTAAGTCATAACCCTCTACAGCAGCAGCATAAAGTGCACGAAGAAGCAAGTGTATTCAGCACACAGACAACAAAGGAAAGAAAAGCTGTTTGTTAAATCTTACAATAGGCTGTCTTGGTAGCGTGAGGTTTCCATGAAGTTGTTACTATTATACAACAAGCATACAAAAAAACTATGTATGTTGAAGCGTTCCAGTACTCAACCATGTTGTGAAGAAAAGACTGTTGTAGAATTCCATGGCAGAAATCAAAAGTGTCTCTTTTATAACAACTACCAATAAAAAAGTAAATAAAAAAAATAAAAGAAGAAAAAAGTCTTTAATTTTGTCACAGTGTTTGCACATCTGGTTTCTAGAAAGCTTGATTTTCTTCATAAGATTTCTAAAGGAAATAGACAATTGGACAATTGGCCAAAGGGTTGAACATTGGTGTGTGCTTTAGACCAAGACAGAGAGACATCCCTAGACAAGGCTGAAGCAATTGAGATTGGCTTGACAAAATGGTAAAAGCAATACTTGCTGCTTTAATTGTGGGAATATATTGATCATTGACTCATCAAGATAGCCCTAGGGGTCTCAGTTGGTATACTGGAAGATCAGAGAGCCGCAATAGGAAACTCAATATATATATTCTACCATGCATACCGAGATCTGTGATTGCTCTCTTTGGCTGAGGACATATTCCTTGATATCCTTGCTATGTCAAAAGTAATATTGCCTCAGAAATCTCTAGGAAAGTTTTAACCTTGAAGAATTAAGAAAACAAAGCTGATGTGAACTGTAGCTAATGTTTGATGAGACTGCAAGATAGGCTCTGAACGTGCTGTCAGAAATTTAAAACAACACCATCTGAAGGAGGCTGCCATCAAGAGGACTTCTCCATATCACACTTTAGAACCTCAGCTAGGAGGCAGGCCAAGCTAAGAGTAGTTACCATACAGAGGAATGGGCTACACTGCATCATGCTCTTGTAGTGCTACTTATGTCTCTATGTAAGCTAGGAAACGTACTCCCCAGCTTGTTCTGCTGTTGCTAGTTGATAATTTCTGTAACACATTTGAACTGGTCAGCAGGTATATAACTATTCAAGGAGTCTGCTGTATTCCTTATAAAAGTTTAGGCACTGAAGAATTTTAGGGATTATGTATAGGTGAATTCTTTGTAATCTGTATGTAACATCAAAGAGTATACTTTCTTGGCAAATTTTCTCTTCTTCGTAACCTACTATATCTTACAAAACAGCAACATTTTTTTGCAAAAATCTAATTTGCTGAATTTTATTATTTTCTTTAATAAATCCACAATTTACAAATTATTCATCAAGTAACATTATTTTTAACACCTTATTGTTCTTGTGGGTTTTTTTTTGTTTTGTTTTGTTTTTTACTCTCTCCAATTCAAAAGCAGATTTTCAGCACTGCAAAATTTCAGAGTCTTGGCCAGATTTACCCACCAGAATTTATTGTGGTTCTCTTACTAGATTAGTTTCTGACAAGAATGTTTAAAGAACTCAAGTTATTTTCCCTAACCATTCTGCAACAATATAACAACCAGAAAATTAGCAGTATTCTAACAATAAAAAGAGGTGAGATCTGTTCTATAGTTTGTATGTCTTGGGTATTGGAGGATGAATAGTTACTTAAAAATAAAAATTAAAAAACAAACAAACAAACAAAAAACCAATAACAGACAGTGGGGAGGAAATGGAATTCATAATAAAGTAAGAATGACATTGATTTTCCTCTTCTCTTGGCATTTTATGTTTTATACAGAGGATTCCACCCTCATTTTCTGCTGCAAAGTAGCGTCTAGTATACCACGTATAGTTAATTAGGTGAGCTAAACGGTATGCAGAGATTAGCATATAGTAGAGTTAACCAAATCTACCATATGTTCAGTTGTGCTTTATTGAGAGTGGAGGAATAATAACATTGTTGCTAGCATATTCCACACTCTTTTTTTTTTTTTTCCCATTTACATAGTAGTACTGCAATGAAATGATGTTAATAACCTGAGACAAACCCTCAAAAGTAATGAAAGTCACAAGTCAAGACTGAAATTTTGATCCTAGTTGCAATGGGGATCAAATCAGGTTCAATTTTTACCTGAGAATTTTCTAGTTTTTATGAGTTGTTTCTTGCTGCTATAATAATCAGGAGCACTTTTTCTCCCTGTGAATTTACTTTGGATTGCACTACTTCTTTGTGGAATGCCTTTTATTGGAGCTACTTATTGAACTTTTCTAAAATGACAATAAGGGACAGCTGTACTGCCAGTGCATGGTGTATGGTCTGACTACCACAGTGACAATCTTTGATGTCACAAATATATTAATTGGGTCCCAAGTAATACTCCCTCAGTTTTTCCTTTCTGGTTCTGTCTGGAGTGGATATAGATATTGCCATGAGGCAGATAGGAAGGTGGGAACAAAGGGAAAATGGTGAGTTATCCCTGTCTTGCTTTCAATACTAGTTATAGGGAATTGTTTTTGACCAATGAAATTTTACACATTGGATGTATGGGAAATTAATTGCGAGGGCAGCCCAATTACTCCCACCTTTACTGCCCATGCCATAGAAAATCTGCTGAAAAAGAAAAAAGGTCAAGACTGCAAAAGTCATCACAAATGGACTGCCACAGTAAATGAAGTTGAATGCTTTGAAATCTTCAGGAGGAAAACTTAAATAACTTTCTGATGCTCCAGACATCTTTTTGAATTTATTTTCATCTAGCTAAGTTGCTCTCTTTTGCTTCAGTTAATAATTTTAGGTATTTACTAATATGTCTCCCTTAAAGTCTGGGTAAATTTAAACTATGCATATATGTATATAAAGGAGATCTTTAACACTGTGTCAATGAAAAGCCAAATCTGCTTGGTCTAAGCAGAAATAGCGATCTGAAATTCAAGGAGCTGAGACTCATTTTTAACATTTAGTTGATCTGCCTCCAATTATAATTTTATATTTATGGGGAAGCTAATTCATATAATACTAACTCCTCCCAGAACAGTATTTCTTGTACTTTATACCTAGTAGAAGGCCTTAAGAGATCTTTGTCCATAGCCTCCTGCAGCTTCTGGGGCCATGGTACTGTTGCTTCTGGAATCTTCTGCAAATTCTTACTCCTCAAGCAACAGCAACACAGAAGCAGAATAGTTACTGTTATCAGTTTAACTAAAACCTGAGAGGTGTTTTTTATTTTTTGCAGTCTTCTGGATTGTTAACACCTATGAGTTGTATGTGCAGTTGCTTTTTTTTCTCACGTGCTGGAATATAAAAGGGAAGAAGGGACGAAAAGGAAAGGGGAGGGAAGGTGATTAGGTCTATGAATTTTATGTTTACTCTTTTATTACCTCTGAAATGAAAAGAACAAATCTAGTTATGCAAGGGCTTCTGCTCTCTTTCTGAGCATTTATGAACTTTCAGTACTTGGCAAAGCATTTATCACAAGTAGAAATTTAAAATAATACTTCTAAACAGAATAGATTTACAACAGATTAAATAGACATTATTTTACATTTTTACTTGGTAATTCTGATAAAAGCATTCAGAGGAATGACTATTCCCATAGTTTTCAGAACAATTGCAATGTGACTCAGGATAATGTCTCACCAATTTCTCTCCCTCTCCTCCAGTGTTTACAACAAATAAAATTTTGCTCTCATTCCCCTATAAAAGAATAAGGACAGGAACTGGGAGGAAAGACCTTCCATGGAACAGCCAGCATCAAAATCCTGACTGTCTCTCTTCCTGCACCACACTGAGAGATAAGCACCGTGCAAGATACAAGACAGGCTCAAATCATAGATAAGTTGAAGGAAGACTGCAGGATCATATTGCTATGTCCTAATCTGCGTCTTGCACTGACCAAGTGCAAAGTATAAAGGAGGACTTTGAACAAAACACACCAATTTAATATAATTCACTGCTGATAGGTTTCTGCTCAATTACAAAACCCACACTGCTATGGACAAAGATTCAGAATGCTAAACAGGACCAGAGAGTAGGTATCAGGTTGGCAATTATTTATTAATATCTCTATGAGTAGAAGTGTCTTTTGCTTTATTAGCAAGTCATTATTTGACTGCTTTCACAGAAGAAATTATGTGCAATACCAAGCATATAAATACTAAAAATATTTTCAGAAGTGACTGCATATGCACTGCTATGACTACAGAATTGTTTTTTTACTATATAACAAAAGAACCATGGCCAAGCTTTGCCTCACATACTCATCTTCTCAACTTAACATACTGTATTTATATTTTCTACATTTTCTTGTAACTTTTTTTTGTGATAAAACTTATGTGCAATAAACCAAAAATGAACTTGTACTGTTTCCTCATCTCTGCTGCCATCTCTGTGTTATTCTCTAACTGTTCATAGTTCCTTCCTTCAACTATTGGTGGTTCTAAAGACTTTCCTAAGTTTATAGTAATGCTAAGTAGATGTTTTTAAAATTTTATTTTTT
This sequence comes from Alectoris magna, assembly GCA_030625065.1. Lineage (NCBI taxonomy): Eukaryota > Metazoa > Chordata > Aves > Galliformes > Phasianidae > Alectoris > Alectoris magna. The sequence goes on from CM060568.1 coordinate 11,719,337, forward strand.
TCAGTGTCTCTTTTGATACAGCTTAACAAGATTTGAACTCATTATGCTTTGATGATCGCATCCAATTTCAGTATATCATGTACGGCAAAATAAGATACCAAATATTTTATTCTTATTACCCCATATTTAATATATTTTAGCCTTTCTTTTTCCCTTTTGATTATTTGGCATTATGCATCTTCTTCATTACACCCGACTTTTACTTTTGCCCATGTTTAAAATTTTTCCTTTGATATGACACAACATATTTTCTCTTTGCCACAACCTGTCCACCTGTAGTAGTGTCCACTGAGTAATTATTTATATCTGAAAGAAATAAGAAGACTTGCACAAATCTGATTCCCATTTAAAAAAAAAAAAAGAAAAAAAATAGAAAAAGAAAAAGAAAGAAGAAGAAACAATTGTTATTCAATGAGCAGTAAAGTTTTAGAGCTCACTTATCACTTCATTAAATATTAACAGAATTGGCTGGGTTGGAAGGGATCTCAAAGATAATCAGGTTCCAAACCCCCTGCTTTAGGCAGGGTTGCCAGCTGCTAGATCAACTACTAGATCAGGCTGCTTAGGGCCCCATCCAACCTGGTCTTGACCACCTCCAGGGATGGGGCATTCACAGCCTCTCTGAGCAAGCTGTTCCATAATCTCACCACCCTCTAAGTGAAAAACTTACCCCTGACATCTTATCTAAATCTTCTCTCCTTTAGTTTAAAACCAAGTAAAAAAGCTGACATCCCTTTCATATTCTGCCTTTAAATATTGAAAGTATGTAATGAGGTCCCCCCACAGCCTTCTCTTGTCCTGTCTGAGCAAGCCCAACTTCTTTAGCATGTCTTCATGGGAGAGGTGCTCCAGCTCTCTGGTTATTTTCATGGCCCTCCTCCATACCCTCTCCAAAACCTTGCCATCTTTCCTGTGTTCAGGGACACAGACCTGGATGGAATACTTCACATTTTCCAAGGAGCTGATCTAAAAATCTTACTGCTTTTAGCATCAATGAAGCATTTCCCAAGTCCTTGTTTGCAAACCCAAATAATCTTCTAATATTATTTACAAATATTTTCATGCCAAATCTGCTGATGTTCCAACATTTATAAATAATTTGTCATAGTGTTTTTCAGTGAAAGGTTAATTTCCACTCTAAATAATTTAAATGTACATTCAACAGTAAGGAAGGGGAAAATAAAAACCCTTGCTGGGAAGTTAAGTTCAAAGTGTTTTCAAGAAATGGCTATCAGCCAAGAGTTTCAACTCTATGTCAAAAGATGCTCAAAATATGCACAGTTCACTATCATGAGCACTAGCAGCAATGGTGATTAGCAGTTTCCTTTCTTCTACCTTAGAGTAAGCTGTGATGATCCACAGCCATTTCAGGACTAAGAATTCTCAAATGGTTTCAAAAAAAGATAGTAAAGAAACAAGTTTAAATCATCTGCCTATACTGAGCACAATCCTACTGACTTTAATAAAACAGATCAGTCATGCCTGCCACAAGTTGAGATACACGAAAAGGAAATAAAGCTAAAAATACCAAGGGGGAAAATTAAAGAAGAAAAAAAAGTGTTAAATCTTTTAAAATATACTGTCCAGTTTCCCAGGATTTTTCTTTCTTTGAAGTCTTGCCTTAGAGATGAGGCAAATATTGGTTTACAATGCACAATAAATTGGGAGAAACCGTAAGTATGGTCACACACCAAACACAATGGAATTTACTACTGGAGCACTGTCTGTCTCAGAAATGCAGTATGTTGCCTACATTTCAACACAGAGCAGTTACATTTTCTCAGCTGGGAGTACATTACACACAATGCTACATACCTTAGAAGTCCATTTCCTAGGTTTAGGCACTTCGGAGTTCATCACTTCCATATTAAGAAGACACAATAATGTATAAAATTCTCAGGACTGCCCCAACCCCCTTTTTTATCAATAGCGTTAACAAGTTTAATGCCAGAAATGTCAAAGCAGCAATGGCAACAACAGTCATTTGCTTTTGGAGAAAGGTTACACTTTTACTCTTTTGGTACATTACCTCCTCTTGAAATGCCACAGAACATGCACAAGAACTGGTGAATTTAAAAAAAAAAAAAAAAAAAAAATTATGCAAAAGCCAAATCCTTCTCCCCTCCCCCCCCCCCCCCCCAAAAAAAAAAAAAGGTGAAAGGTGGGAGTGAACAGAATTTAAAAGGTGAATATTATGATTGGGCAGCATCAAATACTCCTGGTTTTGCTTTGAGAGAAGTGGAAGTTCTCAAAGGAGACTCAAAGGTCTCTAAAATTTATCTGGCACTGAATAAGGTGAACTGGGGAAGTTAAGCAAGTAATATCTCCATGGATTGCCAAGACACATAGACATAGACATGCCCTTCAGTCCAATAGATGGTTAAGAATCCTGAGCAGGAAAGCATAGAAAAAAATAAACGTCTTGCGAAAGTGATCATCAGCATCTGAATTGGGCTGTACCCAATCCTTTAATATAATACCAGATGTAAATAGGTCAGTGAAAGATACATGGTTAATATTTGAATTGCCAAGAAAAGTAGCAATCTAAGGCACAGTGTGCAAACATAAACAATTCAGGAACTGAAAAACAGTGGCAATCTGAGAAGAGCATGGTAAAAGAGAGAAAGATCCCATTACTGTTAGCCTTCCTGAAATGACTGGAAGGTGCAGAGGAAGGCTGCTAGGATTGTTAAATCAGCTACAAAAAAAGAAAAACAAAAACAACAACAACAAAAAATCCACATCTTAATACTTACTGAAGTCAAGAGTCTCTTGAAATTCATGGTAAAAACTTGATTTTTTTTTTCTTTTTCATTTGATTGAAACTTATTAGAACATTTTATTTTTGTTTTAAGAAAAACAGAAAGAAAAACCTCTTCTGCCAAAGATTGTCAGAGATTAATTGTTTCACCAAAGTAGACATTGGCTACAGGGCAATGTCACATTTTATGTCTACCATGAATGACTCATAATTTAAGCTCCTTTGCCTGAAGACATGAAATGATGTCTCTCAGACGTGTTGTAACCTGTCTACATTACCTTTTCTCTTCAGAAGGCAGGTGCTTACACTCCTGCTTAAGTTGAGAATTAGCAGGAGTGAAGACCTGATTTTTCAGCTGCCAGTCCCATACCAATCCCTTTAGTGAGATTCAGAAGCCTTCCCTCTGGCACCTGTTATATAAATCCTGTGACTAAAAATAGTGATTGTATAAACTGAAGCTAAAGCAAACTCTTGATTTCTTGACGAAGGGTTTCAAAAATCTTGGCAGGCACCTGACAGGGGCCTGCAAACTTTAGTTTTGTGTTAGGAACTAATTGTTTAGAGGAGAAAAATTATTGTATCTATCCATTAAAAACAAAACCAAACTAAAATAAATGACCTAAATCCGGAAATAGTTTGATGTGTCTGTTGTGAAATGAAAGCTTCCATCCTTGAGCATTGCTTCTTAAACTAGCAACCCCAGAAGGTAACACTTTCAAGTGCTCAATGTTTTGAAAACTTACATGACCAGGTGTCTCCATCGTGTGATTCATTCTTACTAGTGTACACAAACGTTGCATAGAACTTGCTTAGCACAAGTCACTACACTAGCTGAAGTCTTGTACCCATGTACAATTAAAGAAGACCACAAAGTCTGCTTGAAACAGAATATAAGAAAGTGAGAAAGATTACATTGGCAGAATCTGCAACATCTTTAGGCATCTAGCTGTGAAGATAAGTGAGAGCAGCTAGCCTAGACAGAATGATAGCAACCAATCCAGAGCAGAAAGACCTCCAACGCTAGTAATATTATAGATCTGGACTGTCAGGTAAAGGGCTGGGAATGTAGAGTGTAAGGGCATAATTGTCTAGGTATTTCTTTGTGTGGGGTCCCTCCTTGGAGGCACACAACTTGACATCTGGCTTTACCTTTAATTCTGCAAAAGATTTTTTTTTTTTTTTTCTTTCTTGCTTTTTAACATTATGGAAACCTAGACTCAAGTCCTGTTGTGGCAAGGTATTTGCATAATTTCTATAACACCTGTAGAGATGCTTATGAAAGTAGAAATGGAAATGCATCAGATAATTTTATGTGGAAAGTTAGGCGCACCATTCACTTAATCAAATTTATTAATTTCCTGTAACTTTAATCAACTCAAACTGTCAATCCCATTGTACTTCAGAAATTATTTTTACTGGGATGAGAGAGGTTATTAAGATTAGCTTTATACAAATTGTTAATAGTATTTTAAAAGGAAGACAGAACTTAAAGTGTTTTCAAAGAATGATAATGAATGAGTACTTTTGAACAAAATGTGATAAAATAAACAAAAAGAAGTTAAAAAAAATAATTCTCAATAATTTTCTTTTCTGGTTTGGCTAGAAAGTCCTAGAAACAAGGAGATGAGTGCCAAACTTACTTGAGGAAATCTAATCTAAAAGACCACTTTTGATCTCAATATGTCTGTATTTTAACTTTGATTATGGCCAGAATTAGGAAATGAAGTGTGAAAGCAAAAAACATATCTGTGAGGTACAAGGCTATTTTGAGTTTGTGGGGGGAAGGAAAAAAATGGTTTGCTGTCAGCTTTAGGTGACAATTTAGATCCTGCTCTTATTTTAGAAAAGCTGTTCACCCATCTGATATTGGTAAGTGATATTTTCAGGATGAGTAACTGAATATACCTGCAAAGAACATTTCTGACCTTTTCGTAATACTAAGAAACATTTTATGAGTGATCAGGGGTCAGTTAGTGACTATTCAACCTAAGCTTTTTGGTTAACGGGAGCAGACTGAATATTTGAACTTCTAAGAAATACAGATGCACAAGATCAGTACAACTCTGTTTTTCATTCAGGCAGTCAGGTAGAAAATTAGCCAACTTAACTCAATCTATCTTCTTCTTTTTTTTTTTTTTTTTTTTTTTTTTTTCCTTTTTTCTTTCTTTCCCCTTTCTTTCTTCTAGTTAAACATATGGAAAAGCTTCCAGCTTTCTCTTACCATTCTTTCGCTTTCAGCCTTTCCCTGCAGGCTGGTATTGTTCCATTTGTTCTATCATAGCATCCTACTGAGCTCTTTGTTTCTGTGCTTTTTGCATTGCTGACTACTGACTTTAAATTGGAGTTATTACAACATTAAGGAGTTGTTGGCCAGCTTTTAGAGATATGACCACTGATAAAAGGGTCAGGTCTCTCAACTCCAAGATAAACTGTTGAAGCACACTTTATTGAGGATAAGCCTGAACAGATCTTGCTTGGAATTCTTCAGTAGAAAATATTCTTGCAGTGAAATGAAGTGTCATGCAAGTGTAAAGTTAGAAGAACCAAATATATCAGCCATGGATGTAAGAGAAGCATTCTTCTTTATTTAGCCCTGCATTTGGGGCAGAGTATGTATGGTACCATGCTCACATGGCACTGAGAAAATGAAGTGTAATTCCTGATTTAAGTTGAAAAAGAAGTTGAATCACTGTACCCCAAAGGCACTTTCTATTTTGAGCAACTGCCATATTGTTGTGTCTCATTATTTTCTTTCTGTCCTCCTCCCCTCTTTCTCCCTCTGATTTTGTAGATCTCATTGTAACACAGAGCTGTTTTTTTTCAGTTTGTTTGTTTTTAATAAAAGGAATATTGATATGAAAATCTTGATCCTAAGAATGTTAATAGCTCTACCCACAGATTTTTAATCAGATGTCAAATATTGAGCAATTCTTATATTTGGTACAATCCCCACTGCAAAGAGATATTTTCCTGTGGATGTACAGGTAAAATTTTCAAACTTCAGGTTTTCTTGTCATGAAATGATTCACAAATAAAATTTATGGTACCTAATAGCATTTAGGCCTCTGCAATTAGGTAGTCTCAACAATTTTACTAGCAAGAATCTCAATTTGGGCCATTTTTTTAAAAAGGACCATGTTATTTTTTCTTTTCAAACCAAATACATGGAAAGAATACACATGAAGGATAATCATGAAATACGATGCCACAGTACTTGTTCACAGAGCAGAACACAAGTATTAAAAAAAAATAATAAAAGTACATTGGTGAAAGACAGAGTTCACAATTTATCATCGATATATCACCAATACACTAGCTATATATATTTTTTTGCTAGAAAACTAAATAGTGTTTTACTGATGAAAATTTTAATTGATGTGATCTGAAGAACAAAAATGAACACCATCTTTAATGAGTGCCATAGAAATCAAGAAAACATAATGATAAAGGTTTGAATCTGGTTTCTGACTAGATTTTTAGAAAGAAGGAACTTGCCATTTTAATTTGAATTGATAATTTATAAAGTTTCTTGTCCCCAATATCAGAGTTATAATTGCTTTGCATTTATGAAGTAGAGAAGTCATTGAAAAACATAACAAGTACCCCTCTAAATGTGATTTCAAATAACTTCTTTGCATCAAAATGTGAGTCTTTAGAATTGAATATACCCAATGAAAACCCAGTAATTCTTTTCCAGAGCTGCAAAGAAGCCATTCTAGCCATGCAGACTTTTAACATAAAGAGACTTGAGACTACCTCACAGCATAATCTGTTTCTGGCCTTGAACTTGCATGCATGCTTTGAGATTTCAAATTTGTAAAAAAGGCGGACAAACATATTTATTGAATTGCTTTAAAAATTAACTTTATAGAGTTAATAGGTCGCACTCTTGCATTAAATTCCAGGAGAACACTATTTACACACTGGAGGTGGAACAGAAGGTTAGGATAAAAAAAAAAAATAATTTGCAGCATTTTATATCATGTTCTATCATTTCTTACATGTTTATTGTCATCACTGCTCATTGTGACTACTGTTGCCCTGAATACCCATCTACACAAAACTCCATATACCTTTTGGTTATATATTCACAGAAAAAAATGATGTCTCATACTCATGATGAAAGCCAGATGTATTTCTTAATTAGGTGCAATAAACATAGTTTCGTTTCACGAGAAACATTCTCTTCAGTATATCTTTGGAAACCTAACCCAAACTTTTTTCCTCTAAATTTAATGAATGGCATAATTTTAACAGAGTATGGAAATCTTTTTCTATTTCTAGCCAGGAGTGTTGTCTTATTGCCTTGCTAAAACAAACCAAAATTCAGTGAGGCAAAAAGAACCCAACCACGATATCCTCATAGGAATATGTGTTGTAAACTGAGAAGACATTATATTATTTGTCCTAAACTTAAAAAGTTCTTGAGAAAATGTGGTTGGTTCTGTCCCAAGTTGTGCCTAAGAAAGGAGAGTGGGAAGGAACTGAAGGAAAGGGTTCTGCCTGCCACTGCAATGAATACAGATGGCTGTAATGCACTTGTTTAACAGAAAACACAAACACTTGAGTTTTAAGTCAGAATTTTTCCTCACTATAGTCAGAGTAAAAACAGGACTTTTCTTCTGATGTGGACTATTAAAGAAACTCTGGAATTATGAATTATTAATGAAACTATTAGAAATTTCATCTTCAGCAACTAAGTAGAATTGCCTTGCAGATTCTTCTTGTTTAAAAATATCAGGTTGTCCTCAAAACAACATGGGAAAAGCACACATAATGTAATATCATTTTTACAAATAAATTAGTCAGAAAGCATATGCCTTAATCTAATGATGATTCTTCAGGCTGAATGTTCAGCATCCTCCCCATCATTCTGTTGAAACAGTCTTCTCATATCAACATTGCTATAGCAATACAAGAGAACATTTGATAAATTAAGAGATTTGAAAAAAAATAATGACTCAATCTTGTTAGTATACATTTACGACTTTTTCGTCCAGTTCACATTTTTCGAAGATCAAACCATTAGCTCTCCCTATACATTTGTAAGAAAATGCATTTAGGGAAAAGTGAAACAATAAAATTATTTTACATTTTAATTTCTGGTTTTAGTTTAATGAATAGTTCAGTTAAGTTGACTTTTTAAAAATGCAAACCTATTGCATAAAGAAACGAATTGTAAATTGAATGTGTTGAAGGTGGATTGAAATTATCAAGTAATAGGAAGTATTTTGACTGAAGTAGTTTTAGTTGCTTTTTGAATTTTTTATTTATGAAAAGTTCAGGCCAATCTTTTATTCTAACTAAGCCCAGGAAAGCCTGAGCTTTCAAAGTTTTGAACGGGACTGGAAAATGCCTTCCTATCCACAAACAAAGCAAGAAACGAAAATGAAATTGTATTTTGAATAGGAAAAAACCTGTAATTTACACCAAGAATACTGAATTTTAGGGGGAAATACTACACTGAATTAGCAGTAAAAGATATCAGGCTCCATAGCAACCTCACGGTAAAACAGACTTAACATTATCTTAATTAAAAAAGCAGGTTAAAACCTGAAAAAATACCATGAGCTGCTTGCTTTAATTCTGATGTGACATGGTATCATCAGGATTAGGAAACACAAATGCACTAAACTCCTGGGTTTACATTTGCTTAGAATATACTAAGACATACTTTATTTCATCGCTATTCAAGACAGTATCATCCATGTGAAAGAAACATAAAGTATTTGTCCTATTTATACAACTTTCAAATGGATTTTGAAGATATTGAAATGCCCATAACCATCTGTGTTTGTCTGAATTATGCATCAATACAAAAAAATTGAAATTGACTATTTTTTTCCTACATAGAAGACAACACAGCTTTTCATTTGAGTTTTGACAGTGAAATGCTCTTATTTGAGGACATCATTTTTGGAGGACATAAGCAATCTTTGCTTACAATGCATATGAAGAATCACATTTAAAACGTTCCCCTGCAAAACACTTTAGTACATGAGAGTCAACATTTAATTTGCCATAGTCTCATGTTTCCATGCAGTAGCTCCAAGGAAATCAATTTTTCAGCTTGAGGGTGTTTCGATTTGGCGCAGTTCTGTAACACTCGTAAATGTTATCCAGAATGCCTTCAAAAATAACACAATTTAATAATCACAGATGTTCCCACTCTGTCTTCATAGCTGAGTTATAATACAATGACAATGAGATTTATCAGATTTCATGGTACCTACAATATGCACAGAGCTATTTTTGGCTAGGTTTTAATATGGCTAAAAGAGAATAAATGCCACTGGAAAGTTTTAGAAGATTTTGCATAAGAGTTTTTTGATGTTTTGAAAAAAAATTCAGAGCTCTTCACAGAGCTAAGATGGGGTCAAATTACAGTCGGGAGATAAATGTTGTATTTGTGCTCCAGGGTACAGACATTAGAAAATGTTCTACTGAATCTTTCTGAGGGACAAAAAGATTGTGTATGAAGTATCCAGGGCTGTTTCATATGATACTGTCTGTAAGTGCTCCACTAAGGATTTTGCGGTTAATATGCTATGGTATTTTCTGCCTCACATCTTATCATATTAGGCATACGTAGCTAGACCTTAAACTTAATTCTTCTAAGTTGCTGATTTCCCGCAACACACCTCTAAAAACAGTGAGTAGATGTCACCAAGTGCTGATGCCACATTCTTGGGGTCTGAATGGATTTTTACAGACGTCCATATCTCCTCACTGACTGCTAGGAGGGTACTGACATTGAAGACAATCTCAGTTCAGAGGCTAAATATAGCTCTGATGGATCTGTACCCTACACTTTAATAAGGAGAGCTTTCCTCATTCTTTATTCTGCTAAAGCAGTGCTGCAGGCAGGCAAAGGGTTGAGAATCTGTCCCCAAAACTCCTTCCAATCAATAAATAAGATGAATACTTTGTGTTAAAGTATGAATCAAAAGCCATACAAGAAAGTAGATGTGTTGTGTTTTAAGCTGTGTTTTGTGAGATAGTGAAGTCAATGATGGTCACAGAATCTGTGACCATCATGATTCTCCCTTAAATGCCTGGAGGCAGAAGGCGCCTTGAATCTGAGAATAGAAAAGTAATGACTGACAGTAAAAAACAATCCCAGAACAGAGGCATTTACCACAAGACACTCTAGTCCTTCATCTACAGGTTTGTGCTTAGGTACATATTGTATAAGCAAGGTCAGACTACATTGTCTGTGCCTTCCACTTTTTCTTGTTACAGAAATACAGCCCTCTATCCTTCATTCCCTGTAAATAAAAGCCTTCTACATTTTTTCTATTTTGTAAGGTTTAAAGAACCACAGTTCTGTGCTCTTATAAACTGCATTAGAAAACTGGAACATGGATGATAAAAGCAAAACAACCAAAACAAAACCAAACCAAAAAATCCACCCATGCAAAATATAACATTAATTTCAATTAAAACAATGTAGCTGCAAGCCTTTGTATAGCATTTAAGGGAAATTGTTCTAGAGAATGTAGCTCGGTGCATTGAACTGGCTGTAAACATGAAATTAATAAGAGAATCAAAGAAAGTGAGGTAACTTGTACACAGTTTTTTGTTAACTAGACTCTTTTTTTTTTGTTCAGCATTTTGAAAATGTTTTTATCTGTATAAATTATTTTTATTCCAAAAATCTTAGGTTAGCATTGTTAACTAGCCTACTGTATTTCTTGCCCTTGACAAGGAATAGAACAATTTCTATTTGGTGTATTTGTCATATAGTTCAATTACATATACAGATTTCTCTATTCTTGACTAGCTTGAAAAAGCAAAACACATTGTGCCATGTTAGGTATAGTATTCAGTGACTTTTGACACTCTTGGATTATACAAAAATTATAAATGTACAAAAAATTATTTTAACTATGGCTAAGTGTTTGAATTTTCACTCAGTCTGCACAGTAGTGCAGAGAAAGCTCAAAAACTCCTTGTTCCAGACGTATAGTTCCAGCTGTGTTCTTAATGTAAAGGGGTACAAGATGTAGTTACAGGCATTCCTCAGCTACCACACTAAGGGATTCCTTCAGCAGGAAACGTAGACTTACATACTGGTAAGCAGTCTTGGCATTTTGTAGCAAGTCTACTATCTGTACTACTGGGATATTGGGATTTTGGAGTTGCTGTAAAGTAGCTGACCTGCAGTATATACTCAGTGCCCAACAGTGCAGGACTCCTGAAAGCCAGCATAGGGCTTTTTTTTTTTTTTTTTTTTACCCCAAAGTATTTCTCAAATCAGTATTACCAGTAAATTTAACAGTATTTAAAAATCACTCTTCTTTTCTGTGTCTCCCACTGGAACCATTGTCTTACCTTCAAATGGTGTTTTTTCTCATGAAGTTAAACTATGGAATTCAGTATCTTTCCATCAAACTTAGAAATGGCTTTGCCTGACTATACTGACCAAAAAGCCTTTCTCTGGAGAACATTTCCAAAGGCTTCATGTTGATAAACACTTGTTTTGCTTGTCCAGGTTCTACCTGTGGAATTTACTAAACCTACAACTTGAACATAGGTTCTTGTACATTATTTCACCTTTGAAAGTGTACCATTTGTCCAAAGCATAAATAAAAATGAAATGTTTTGGGATCTTCTACTTCTTTGAAGATGCAATTTTGATTATCTGATAGAAGCAATTCAGGTACACTTTGTCTTTCTTGTGAACTTCTCTTTCTTAAGTACCTGTAGCAGAATTGACAATTGAATTTCAATTGAAATTGAAAGACAAGGAGCTTTACTTCAGCATGTATACGGGAACAAAATCTTAAAAGTTGTTAATGTCAAAGCAATAATTGTTCCAGCACCAAGTATAAAGCTTTGTTATTTTCTGGCATTTCTGATAATGCCTTGGATTAGGGAGGTTGCAGTTTGAAAAGACTGTCCTAACTGCTAACTACCCATGTACAATAGACTCCATCACATATGCAACTAATATGGATACTCCGTTTTTTGATCCTGTAAGTTCATGGAACCACAGATATAGAAAGGTAAGTATGTAGCTTGCTCTAAAAGTAATGTCTTCTGTTTATTTCCATGGAAACTACAAGATTCACAAGAACATTATTTGATAGAGAAAACTCTCAGCTACAAAACACTATTTTTCACTATAGTCACCACCATTATATATGCATTTTCACCAGTGATGAGCAACAGCCTGCATGCTGTGCTCATAAAAAAATCTGCATGGCAATCCAGAATGTGGCTCATCTTTCACACTGCTGTCACCATGGATGAAATCCAGCACCTATTCCTCACTGTGCTGACATCCACTGTTTGGTTTCCATAAAAGTTCAGCAAGCATCAATGAATGTCAACTTTTTCTGTATGGAGGAAGTCAATGACATGCTTTCCGTTCATATGCACTTCTATGTCAGATGCCACCTTGTCAGACTGCCCCTCTGCTGCCATATGTTGCACAGCAACCATATATAATGGTATATGGTCAGAAAAGTTCAACCTCTACTGCTGTACCACCAATATCTGCCTCTGATGTCATGGGCCAAATATAATAAAATAAGAAGCAGTAATTTCAGAGCAGCCCTTGTAGATTGCACTGTGTGAGAATAGGTCTTAAGCCAAGACTGATCTCTGACAGACAGGATCTGTTAGACACCAGGTAAGAGCTATTTCGATGACAGAGTCAGACCCCAGAAGCACATGAATGACTCCACTTTCCTATACTGGTTTTATGCACTAGATAAAAAGTGTCTCCTCTGTCTTGTATTAGGGGCTGATTTGGTATCATATTTAGTTAATAGAGCAGAATACTTTGTCAAAGTGAGGAAAGTAAACTATTGTCTCTATGTAGCAACTGGAAATCAGGGGAGATGACATTTTGTCAGCTATTAAAGAAAATTGTCCCTCAGTGCAGCTGCTAAAAGATTTTCCTGTCTGCAGAAGTAAAACCAATCAGTATTGCTAATGTCACCATCACTTAGACACTCACTGAGACTAAACTGCCTCTGATAGAAAGACTGGATTCAAAGAAAGCTGAAAAATTGCAAAACCTTGCTCAGAAATTTCTGACAAGTGGTTATAAGATAGCAAAAGGCACAGCTGAGAATCTTGTCTTTTGTATGCACTGGAAGAACACTCAACAGACAAGAGTATGGTCCTTACAAATGGCTCACTAAATGTCTAGTCCTTGAGGAGAAGAGGGAAAATGTTTGCTTCTGTAGTCTGTGACAGACTTCACTTGAGCCTTCCTTGGAAATTGTATTTGACATTCTAAATAGGTATAAAAAATATATTTATATGGTGCAAAGGTTATATTAAGTCCTGAGACAAACTACTTGTGTTCAGTGATGACCATCAAGGTTTCTCTTTGCTACTGATCATTTCACTGCACTGGAACTTTTTAATCAGCCTCATTATATACTGAACAGCAGATTAAACACCGCATGCACTCCATCTTACTTACTGATACTATGAAACAAAGCAGTTCTTATAAGCTACACAACAGTTTACGAAAAAGGAAAGAAAAACAAGAAAATGAAAAGTAATAATATGCTAATTACCCATGTTGCAATTTTACCAGGAGAAAGAAGCAGATGCTCTCCATTCTCTAGATAGATGGCAGAGGATTAATGACCAAACAAGTCAATATCTTTTTAGTAATAATAATTAAAAAATAGAAACTCATCTCTCCTTTTATTTTTTTTTCTTAATATTGCAGTTATTGCTTTTGTCAGAATGAAATGCCCCACTACCATATAAAATTTTCCTAAATGCATAGTGTCTTGTTGCCTATGTCCCATTTATACATCTTATTTTACTATTTCCTTCTGTTGCTGTTATCGGTGCAGTTCTAGGAATCTGTCAATTATCAACTCTGCAACCACTCAGCCTTTCCATCCTGCTCACACTAGTAGGCCTGTTAAAACACCAATGATTTGCTTTCCTTTCAGCTTCTGCAGGGATGCTCTTTTTTCTCTGTCTGTGCTAATTTTTTTTTTTGCCAGTACTACTGTCTGCAGTGATGAGTTTGCAGTGCTGGTGTATTTTAGGAGAGGAATTTTGAAACCCATAAACCCTACACATGTTCAACCATGTTTAGCATCTGAAAAGACAAAACCAAAGAAAAAGATCTGCTAAAAGATTTTGTCTATTCTGCTTGGCTTAGAGACAGACAGTAGCTTTTGCACTACCAATGATGTTAATAATTTGACAAAAGAAAGTTTGCTTCATCTGGCTCCTGTTTTGTTTACAGAGTTCAGCAGTTCTTTCACATGACAGAAACACTTTATTTGTGTAATGTCAATGACTACAACTTACGAGTGAGGACAGAAAAATGATCTACTGTGGATAACTTTCCTTTTTTGGAGAGAATCCAGAGTGACCAGTTTTATTCTTTAGAGTACTATATAAAAAAAACAGTGGACCACTCTTATTCATACATGCTAGCATAGCCTCACTATCTGTACAAGAGCAGCAATTTCCATTTTGCTTATCTCTAGTTTAAATACAACATATTGCATGGGGCCCATTATTTCTAGTTGTTTCCACTTTTTTTTCCAGTTTTCTCAGCTTTTTATTCTACACCAGACATCCACATGAACGATATAAGCCATCTGTAGTTTATAAAACACCTTTAAGCTATTGTTTTAAAGTTTTATACCTTTTAATGTTTTCCTATTTATTTCCTGCTGATATCAACACATACGCTGCCAAAAGCAATCTTTAGTGGATACTAACATATTCATATTGAACATTTGATCCAGAAATTTTGCAGATAATAAGCAGAGGGAACATCTGTGAGAAGCAGATAATTTTTAATATTTATGGATAGCTCACATCCATGTTGTAATCCTTAATATGGGACTGGGTTTGTAAGTCTCTCTACAATTTAAGTCATTTTTCTATATCCCCTCAAGGTAAGGTAATGAAGGGGCAGTGATTTTGATGATGGAAGATCAACAAGTTTATTAATTAATGTTGGAGAATGACTCCCATCATTACTTGAATGAAATCCAGAAAAAAGAATATCTGTAAAAAGTGAAAAATTTTAATACTTTTTAAAAAAAGGACAGTGCATTCTGGTAACATATCTATACAGCAGAACAAAAGTACAAAGCCAGAAAAATTAACTCTCTTTTGAATTTCCAAATAAACACTCCTTATATTATATAAAACGTAAAGCAATATGCTCCAAGCAGTGCCTGAGCATTATTAATGATTAACAGATGCTGTATCTTTATTGGTAATTTGGTCAGCTGACAAAGTTCTTCCTCCTCCAATGGTTTGGGATCCCATACTATTATTTCACTTGGTTTATAAAGCTCATCCACTTGAGGTGAAGACACTTTGGGATTGAAATTTTCTCCTACAGCCATAAATGAGTAACCAAGGATTCAGAAATCTTGCTCATGAAGATGCTGAAGACGTGAAAAGGCAGAGCTAGATTGCTAGTCATTAATTTATTGTCACATTAAGTTTGCATGGGTTTGCAAGAACACATAGGCTATACATCATAAATGTCTCGTCTATATTTTATTCCTGCTTTCAGCAACCAAAAGCGTACCTAATGTTAACCTCTTCCTTGTCACTTATGGACATTGCTGACAACTATCCCACCTTTGATGCCTATCACTTTGTTCCAGTGATAAGAGCAACACTTTGTCTTTGACTAAGGCATTGACTTCTAAATATTTTTTTTTTAAATTAAGTATGCATCAAAAACCTGTCTGCAGTATGCAAACCCTATTTCATGGTAGCTCTCAAACTTTTACCTCATTGTATGTCTCTATTTTAATTAAACATATTTAATATAAACATTTTGATAAAATTTGAAGGATTCTGATCAAAAGTAGTGAGGTCAGACTCTTGTACTCAGTTACTGACTTTAGCAATTTAGGATAGCTTGTGCTCAGGGCATGTTTGTGGTCCTTTGCCAGCCACCTTGCCAGAATTAGCCTAGAACTGAGTTAGTATTCAAAGCTAAATTTCTTCTGTTTTAGGAAAGAAAAAAAACACAGTCTGAAGTTGCAATTACTCTTTATCCTTGTCTGTCAACTGGGATAAACAAGAGGGAAGTTGTTTTCTTTACCTAACAGATTTTTCAGATGAACCAGCTCATTCATGAACAAAATTGTGTATGGTTAAAATTTTAGCAGGTGAAAGTAAAGTCAGCTGCCTTCTATATCAGTGCATTTGCTGTTCAGCAATAGTGAAAAGGAATACACAAACCTAGGGCTTCCCATTTCTTGTTACCATGCCCAAGTCTTATGTTTTGTTTAAAGCAGTGTTATTTCCAACCATTCTCAGGCTGAAATATCATAACGAATAAAGTCATAATGAAACATAGATATTTAGCAATAAAAACAAACAAATAAATGGAAACAAAAAACCCACCTAAAAGCAGTAAAGGATTCACTGAAGTGAAAGTGCCATGTGGTGTAAACTTTATGTATTCAAGCTGATAATTGTGAAAACATGCTGATCCTTGCTGAATCATTCTATACTGAAATAGACATACTGCTTTATATACCAGTATAGACTCTTCTAAAAACTAAATGGATGGAGACAAATTTTCTCCTTTTTAAGAAATATTTCAGTGTTTCAATGAATGAAGGTTGCTGTACAAGCAGGATAACTGACCAAATATTTCCTTCAAGTGGCATTTGCATAGGTCTGCACCTTGGAAACACCAAGAACACAATTAGAATACAGTGGTGAGGATCCAGACTGGAGTAAACAAAGGCTGAGATGCAGTAGAGTATTTACTATGATACAACTTTCCTTTTCACACACTTAACATCTGCCCTGTCACTCACATGAAGTTTGAGTGGATTAGAAGGATTATCAAAGGCAGTATGCCTTCTATGCTGCTTCAAAGCAAATCAAAATTGGATACACATGTGCTTATCCAATGCCAGCATCAATCAGAGTGTGACTGACACTGACACTTCCTGAATCAACTCCAGGATGTTGCCCTGTTGAGCACAGAACTATGCATCACAAAAATCCCCACATCTATGAGACTCAACCGGACATAAATATTTCTTGTAACAAAAATTCCAGTCAGGTTTGTAAAATACATGACCAAAGCAAAGTTCAATTTTCAGCAAGAATGGCACATACTGAAATATGCCACTCTAAACAAACAGCTGAGATTTCTCAGGGATACCATCTTTTCAAACACCAACCTAACTGGATATTGCTTATCCTAGAAGATCAAATGAGATTCTGCTCCTGGTGGCATATCTCCAAGTAAACATGTGGTACATATAGGAAAAAAACCCCAAACAAACAAAACAAAGGCACCAGACCTTAGATTCAAACTGCTGCAGGATACTTGGAGCCTGGTACATGCATATGAATGCTTACAATGTGTTTCAGCCTTGGCTTCATTTCAGGTTTATTCAGAATTTCTTCCAAAGTTTCAATTCTGTATCAGTATCAGCAGCTCCTCTCTGCATCTCCCTTTCACAAAGATCTCAAAAGACAGACTGAATCTTTAGAAATGTATTCTGACCCTAACCATTAGTGGGAAACATAAAGGAGCGCAATCATTTAAAAACTGACAATGAAACATGCAATTAACATTAAAGGAAAGAGGCAACAAAATGGCTTACGTTAAAGGACAAAATCCTTATGACATCTACAGAAAGCCTACAGTGAAAATTAAACGCCCACACATTCACAAAAATAGCGAAGCCTGTAAATACTGTTTATAACTCTGAATAATATCAAGAAAATGAAACAAGAAATATTATTACCAAATATTGAAGTCAATCAACAGATGGCTGAAGTCAAAGATTCAGGCAGTTAGAAATCTAGCTAACTGAAAGTTGCAATGCAAAAACAAAAAACATTAACAATTACCAGAAGAAATCAAACAGTAAGTATGTTGAGAAATGTGGAGCTAAAATGCATTGAACCAGGTGAATTTCTAATGAGCCTATGAGTTTCAGCTGCTTCATCATGCTGCATTTACCACTACTACAGTTGTCTTGCAAAATAATTCTTTTGTTCAGTATAGAATTTATTCTCATTACTTATTTCTCTAGATAAATGCTTACCCTGGGTTGTGTCTTCAATATGTATTTAGGAGTCATTACAGATAATGATCCCACTTGTGCAGCTCTGTCACATAAACAGCAAATGTGATCCAAGAAGACAAACAGAGAGGAGGACAGGGTAAAAAGAGAAAAGTTACATTGCCTTTGTATGCAACTTTGCCAAATAAATCCTGAATGGGCTGTGATAATCCTAGAAATAGTTTAAAAGAGATTTACCAGAATGATTCTAACACTGGAAAACAAGCTTTGGTTTGTAATACTAAGAAGTTTGATGTATTCAGTTCACTGAGAAAAAGTCAAAGCACCGTGTTTACTGAATATAGGTAGTTACAAATGAAAAAGATTTCCAGTATTGGGGAGCTTTCTATATTTGATGATAAGTACATAAATAATCCAGGAATTAGAAGGTAGATCTTTATTTTTTATTTTGTCTTCCTCAGCACCATAAGTGAGATTATTTTCTTGGCTCATCCAGGCATATTTCATCCAATTAATTTCCTACCATTGCAGGGACATTGGGGATTAGTTCCAGTCTTTGCCTATAGCATAGTTAAACCTCATGAGGTCT
This sequence comes from Alectoris magna, assembly GCA_030625065.1. Taxonomy (NCBI): domain Eukaryota; kingdom Metazoa; phylum Chordata; class Aves; order Galliformes; family Phasianidae; genus Alectoris; species Alectoris magna. The sequence continues at coordinate 11,737,707 of CM060568.1, forward strand.
AAAATTCTTTGGTCTAATGAAAACCTTTAAGTTTATCATAAAGCCTTGGTAAAACTTAATGACCTGATATAGATGATCTGAGGGTCCCTTCTGGCTTCAAACTCTAGGAAACTTTGTGATCATTTCAAAAATTGTATTTATTAACTTATGCTGTGCTTGATATATAAGCCACATAGCACAGCTGATCAAAGAGAATTGTCCCCCTTGAGCCAAGAGTGTACTTGAGAGGAAAGAATAAGAAATAAGTGACAGTACTGAAAATACTTCCATAAATCCATTTGTTGTGAAGCACTCCATTAAAATGTTACTGTGAATCCTGAAAAAGCCTCAATCAAGGTAGATTGGATCCTCAGCCCCCAGTCCTGCAAGCAACTAATCTTACAAGAGTTCCACATGGGTGCTCCTCTGTCTTTGGCATGAAGTGTGAAAATACTCATAATTAGTATTTGGGCTTCAAGGAACTAAACCAAATTTGTTCTCTTAGTGCTTAAACATAAAGGGTTGAGAAGTGAAGTAATGCAGCTACTTATAAAAAAAAAAGCTAGAGCTCCTCTACAGGAAGAAAGTATTGGGTTTTTCTTTCTTAATATCTGTAAATGAATGCTAAGTGCCCTTAGAAAAGAAAGAAGCTGCATTTTCCAGAAAGAAAGAACTGATATCTAGGTCTAAGAGAAGAGACAGCTTGAGAAAGAATAAGTTCTCAGAAAGTGGACCAGAATAATTCTGGTATGAATTTTCTACTGTCAAAAGCCTACCAAAAAATCAAGTGGGATACTATAGCAAAGGATATAAGGAAGTTGGAAAAGTTTCACTAATCACTACCATTTGATAATCCATATTAAGTTTTCATTACCTTTTGGGACTTGCAGAACCAGTGTAAAATAGATGGAACTTCTAAAACCAGAAAACTCAAAATAATAATCTAAAGCACATGTCAAAATAATTGCACATCATAAATTACATCGAATGAGATGAAATGAGATAAAATGCAAGTAAAAGTCTAACTAACTATCAGAGCATTTCAGGAGAAGCTGATATGATCTGACGGTGTGTTTTAGTGTGGAAGTGGACCCCAAAACTGCTTTCGATAAGAAAATAAGTTTCTTTTTTTTTTTTTTTTCCTCTGTTCAATTTCCACATTTCTCCTTTTTGTTTCTGTTCTGGTACTCTCTTAAGTGGTAAAAAAGAAAAGCAATTTCAGGACAAAATGTATTAATTTCTGTCACACTACACTTTAATTATGTCTGTACTGCTACATAAAACTGAAAGAATCTACTGTGTTCCCTCCTTTTCTATTATTTTTAATTAATTAGCTGGCATACCAATGAGATTCCTTCGCAATACTTACAGACCACATGTCCTCTCATGCACAATAAGTGAAGGTAGGCAAAGGAATAAAGATATTGGCACTACGTTATTTCATACCTGAAACTCCAAATGAATGAAAAAGACCACAGAATGTAGCTACACATGGAAAACTGTATTTGCATGAAAAATATTTATTTGCCAATTTGTAATTCTGAGAAAGATAAATTCTTCACAAAGCATGTCATGCGCCGGCATGTGCTATAGCTGATTTGTATTGACACATTCAGAGGGTCTTAGAAATTTTATATTTGGAATCATATCTAATTGATAATGTACATATTTAGTGAGACAGAAGATTAAGTGGAACAACTATAATGTTCTGTGTTTTATTACTTAGTTCATATATTTTCCATTTTATTTATTTATTTATTTGTTTATTAAGGCAAGTGTAGCTCTTCAGAAAGGCATGTACGGTAAATTTCTCTGCTCAGCTCTATTCTTTACAGCTATAATGCATTCACAGTAAGAAAAAATGAATATATTAAAAATAATAATAATAATAACAAAAAAAGACTTGGAGGATAAAAAAAAGTATGTTGTTTTTTCTTTTTACTTTTTATGAAGCTTTCTTTTTCTTATCAAGTAGGTACATAATATTCATAACATTGAAGATTCTTGACTGTTTGAATGTGAGGATACTGCTAGTATGTAATAGGCATGTAATTTATTAAGGTGCTCGCCATACAAGTAGCCTGCTAAAATCATAATCCTGAAAGCCATTGCTAAACTTCTATGTTATACTATAACCAGTCTTCATCATTTATACTTAACTGAAGTTTACGTAAAATGCATGTTTGTGTGGCTTTGATATTGAAATTTAAACCCATCAAAACTCATCAATGTTTATCTGATGTGAACTTAAAAAGGCTCAAGACAAATATAAATTGTTATTTGTACTAATGGTTTCTTCCCTATTTTAACAGACAGTCATATATTAAAAGAAAATTATATTAATATAATATAGATATATATCAATATGATGTTTTCAAGATCTCAATATGTTTTGTATATTCAATTAGTCTTTAACCTATGCTGTACCATAAGCCTATTTGAAATACTTGCCATTGTATTTTTGAGCTGGTGAAAAACTCATAAAACTGATGTGTGTTAAATACACAAACCCCAAAGAGTTACTGCATGTGTTTACTTAATGTAAAATCTATGTAATGAATACCTACTTTTCCTTTCAGAGCTGTTAAATAGACACAATTTTATTATTTGCCACGTAATCAGTAGAGATTAAATATCTTAACAAGACTAAATTAAAATCATCAGGTATTTATGATACTCATTGAAAAGCCTCATAAAAAATAATGTGCCACTATTTATAACTCAACTCAGACTACAATGTTTCTGAAATAGACTGAACCTCCACAGCCACTAGCAACAATTTGAGAACAGGATTATCTAATTTGCTGGGAAGTCAAGTACAATAGGGAAGTCTAATAGATGGTCAATTAATCAGTTAGTTGATAGACAACTGTGTGAGTGAAGTGTGGGAAAGCAAAACAGCATTATCTTCTCCAAGCAACAACAAATTCCAGATACTTACTAGTTCCTCTTTTTATCAGTTACCCAAACAAAGATGCACTCAAAATGATCTCCATTCATGAGATAACGTTTATTCCAACACTATGCAGGAGCATTTACAGAATATAAATTTTGTGATCTTTTGTCTTTGTAGTATTGAGTAAATGATAATAGCCTCTTAATGTGAATTTTCCTGTGCTTTTCAGTCCTCATTTCAAAGAGGACTGAATATTATATAAATTATAATAGGCAGGTAACTGAGAGCTGTGGTTTCTTACTAAACTATCAGTTCTGAGAGAAATTTGGACTTCAAAAATTCCTTTCTTCTATGTTTATTTTGTACGTGGATCAAAAAAAGAACTATCCGTGAACAAGTTGTCTTTGAATAAGTCAGCATGAATTCTCTTACATGCAAGATACCCACCCAACACTAGAAACCTATGGGAAGATTAATAGATAGACTTTTATATCCTGCAGGTTTTCTACAGAGGAGCTAAGTTTTAAAAATAGATATTGTGATAAATATTCTAAGAAGAAAAAATACCATTAGTGAGAAATATTTTTGTAATTGATGAAAGTATGTTTCTCCTGTTTTATTTATGTCACATGGACACTATGTCACAAAATCCACAGTAACAATAACTGCTTAGCAACAGAGGATTCATGTTAAAGGATACATTCACAAGTACCACAAACTAAACAGTTTGCATAAACAAAATCAAAACAATCTCACAATCTCACAACTGTACCAAAAAAACCCAACAAAAACAAAACAAAAAACCACTCGAAACCAAAAAAAAAACCAAACCAAACCCAACCCCTTTGATGTTACTGCTTAATTATCACAAACAAAAGGTTCTATTTAACTATTTATTTATTCTTTTTAGAGGGAGAAACATCTCTTAACAGAGTGAAGAATGCTGCAGTCTATGCAATGCATGTCTACTGGCTACAAATTATTAAGTCCACGGTATAACTTCTTGAGAATAAATGAAGCAGAATGTAATTTTTCAGTGTCATAAATGGATGCCATTGTTGACATTTCAAAACATTCATTACTGAATTAATATTTTAGGGCTTGGAAAAAGATAGATTGTTTGTTCTGCAAAAGTATGGGCTTGTCTTAAAGAAATTCATACTTGTTTATTCAGCTAAAATACTTCCCCTTTGGCAACAGTCTTTCTGGTGTGCTCTACGGATATCTGTACAAACCATAATTTAAGAAAGGAAGGAGATAAGTTAATTATGTGAAGTAATATGGTCAAGAGTAATCTGTATTTCTCCCCTTGTCATCATTACTGTGCTACAGAATGCTGGAGTATAGCTGCAGGCATATTTATCTAGATTTTCTTTTCACTGAAATAGGGAGTGGCAGACTGCTGAGATCACAAAATGCTGTACTGATGGGTTTTTTTTCTTTGTTTGTTTAAATAGAGCATCTACTGAATAACTTCTCAGATACATTCCTTTTTAACAGTCTGCAAATATGCTTGCTTCTCAGCTGACCTTGGATACAAACAGAGCCCAAGCAACCAGAGTGGCTTTCACTTCGTGACACCTGGCCAACAAATATGCAACGTTTCCTTCAGACATGAATTCTTCTTCTGATACATTCACCTAAGTAGTGGGATTGCAGGTGCTCTCTATTTCCATATACCTAAACAAATAAAATTCTTCACTTAACCCTGTAACATGAAATCAGTAGCTGACAGAAATGATCCTGGGTACACCATGAAGCTAGCTGATCTGGACTTGTGAGATTATACAGTGCTTGAAACACTATCATATTCCTCCTACTGCACGAAATCTCAATTCAGAATGAAAATTGCTTGAGTCAGCTGTTAACAAAGTGCTGCTGTTGGCATTCTTCTTTTGGATGAGATCCTGAAATAGGGCATTTTTACAATCAGAAACAAAATAGTTGTAATTTTTAACTCCTGACACCAGATCGTGCTTTAGATCTTGGCCTTATCTCTACATGTATCTCTACATGGATGCTGCCACATTTGTGATTTGTAACCAGCAAAGCCGCCTTTGTTTTTCTGAGCAAAATAAATAATCCGATGTGTCATTTCTCTTTCAGAAGGTGTCTGCTAAGGCCTAACAGTGTTGGTTGGCCTAAGAAATTGTAAGATATGGACATTTTTACTTTGAAATTCAATAAAACAAGATAACTATTTTAGGTTTTGATGCTGACTTTTCAAAAATATCCTCAGAATGCGACCTGCTGGGTGGCCTTGTTTCAAGTTTTAATGTTCTGTTTCCTCCATTCATTTGTAGTTTGTGAGAACTTTGTTTTGCTATTGTAGTTTTAATGACTTAATGTTCTATTGCTCTTTCCTCGAAAGCATAAAATGCAGAAGATGTACAGACCAGGCTTTTCTTTTTTTTTTTTTTTTTTTTAATTAGTTCTACTATTTTTCTCAAGAAAGGAGAGATGAAGTCTGGCATTTTTCATTTGGACACAGTGCCTTTTTATTGAAAGTGAAAGATAATGGCTTTGGCAGTTCCTTTTAAATCCAATCTACTGCTTAGTGTCCTCAAAAAGAAAATTAAGAAACATGGCCACAGTTGGCATTATGTGATAGGGTTCATTTTTCTTCTATTGAGAATGCAGACAGTGGCTGGCATTTCTCAATTAGGTCCCCTTTTCTCCTATTGATAATGAATTCTTTTATGTGGCTTTCACTTTTAACTGCTCTACAACATAGACTGCTGAATACAGTAAGTCTGATAATTAACTAAGTTGATAATGCGCATAGCTATTTGTTGTCATTTCAGACTATTTCCTGTGATTGCAAATGACACTATCCTTTGTTCTAATATGTATATCTGGGAAACTGGGATTTATGTGTACAACACACAATAAAATCAACCTTCACCTTAACAAAGACATATATAACAAACGACTAATTTTTCCTACTGTTAGCAAATAATTTTACAGACGATTAAATTACATCAGTGAGTAGATTAATCAACTTTAATGCGAATCAATATAATTGTTTTCACTATGTTTTATGTAGCAGCAAAATATATCAACTTGAGATATACACATAATAAAATACCTACTAGCCATTTTTATCAATGGCTATTATTCAATTAACCCACTTTTCATGGATAATCAATCCACAACAATTTGGCTTGGGTGTTCATTAACCACATTAGACATCTACGCACACACAAATTGTCTTTCTAATAAGTAAATTACCAGGAGCAAGTGAAACTGACTACACTGATTTTGCCTAATTTTTTCTGTAAAAATAAGAGGAATAAAACAGCTATACTGAAATTTTAAAATTCAAAGCATTTTTTCTGAGCTTCTGTAACATCTGTTTTACACATTTATGCATCTGTTCTGATACATATGTTTCTTTTCAAATTTTGATCTAATGGCACACAAAGACTGAAGGAATAACAACAAACTTGGAAGGAAGTTTGTTGAGATCTAATTGAACAAGTATCTTGGTTTCTTTTTCTTTTCTTTTCTTTTCTTTTCTTTCCTTTTCTTTTCTTTTCTTTTCTTTTCTTTTCTTTTCTTTTCTTTTCTTTTCTTTTCTTTTCTTTCCTTTTCTTTCCTTTTCCTTTCTTTCCTTTTCCTTTCTTTCCTTTTCTTTCCTTTTCCTTTCTTTTCCTTTCTTTTCTTTTCTTTTCTTTTCTTTTCTTTTCTTTTCTTTTCTTTTCTTTTCTTTTCTTTTCTTTTCTTTTCTTTTCTTTCCTTTCCTTTCTTTCTTTTTTTTTTTTTTTTTTTTTTTTTTTTACTTGCATGGTTAACAATTTAAAGTGTTTTCAAAGTAGTAAATCATCTTACTGTGGCCAGGCAACACAATTATCTGCCTCAATAATATATATATAAACAATTTTAAAGTCTTTCACCGAAGCACACATAATCCTGATAATTCAGGAAAGGCCCAGTATTACTTAGACAACGCTATGATAAGACGTCTTAGATCGGTTTGACCTTCCATATTCGAGTAATGCATTGTGGCAATTTTGCATTGATGTATCTTTCCTCATAGCCATCATCCTCATCAGAAGGCTAGGGTAGAAGGATGGGTTAAATACATCAACTAAATTACACAGTAGCATTGTAATAGTAGAAACTACAAGTAACTATAACTCAGAAATATATCCTTCCCAAGCAATTTTGATAGACATTTTCTTTACTGAATCAAAATAAAACAAAAAAGGCACAAAAATAAACAAAAAACTCTCACATACAAACCCAAAGGCTCAACAACAACAACTGCAGCTTTTTCCTTTCCTGATGCACTAGAACAAATTCACTGACGACAAATAGACAAATGCCTGGTGCATTTAGTTATGGTCATATCTCCACTCTCATTACCAGTTTCCGAGGTGTGCTTTTTTTTTCTTTTTCTTTTTCTTTAAGTCTTTCAAAGATGTTTAACCATTTAGTATTTATCTTCAGACATGATGGCCTAGGAAAATAAAAAAAGACTCAGTATAGAGTCACAACCATTCAATTTATTTTTCTAATTATGGAATAAATGTATTTTAATAATTGTACATAGGAAAAAAGCTATATTCTATTGCTGCAATTTTTTAGTTATTTTTTAATTAAATTATTATTATTACTAAACTGTTTGTCTACTATGTTTTTTTAAAGTATTTATTTTATGAAAATCCTTTGTGAAAATGACAATGAAAAGACTTCTGTTCAACAGAATCCCACAGAGAGTATGTGTAAGCTTCAATATACTTTCCACTTATAAGAACCCCAAGTTACACAGTTCAACAGTTTTGAAATGATATAAAACTCCTTTATTGACCACAATCTCACTAGACTTTAGTAAACAACTCTGCTTACAATGAAGCCCATACTCCAAATGGTACAGATTTATTGAACTAGAAAAGTAAAAAAAAAAAAAAAGAAAAAAAAAAGTTCTATTTTTTGTAACTTCCGAAGTGGACTGTAAAATGCAGGTGTATTTTTTAAGTTATCCCCACTGAGCTACATTCCTAAATTTCTTTTGTTTTATTTTATTTTATTTTTAATTAAATAATGTCTATTTTGGTAATTGATTCAAGTTTTGATTGGATAAAATAACACTTCTAAGCAACAGAATGTCTCAGGTTTCTAGACCCGGTCTCACAGTAGTTTTTATCAGTTTTTTCTTTAAATTTGATTCTAGTACTTTTTGCTACTTGAAGTAGTCAAATTTTAGTAGGAAAATCAGAACCTGAATGCTAAATGATCTACATAGCTATAAATAAGGAACTTTGAAGTTATCAAAGATAAGTTAAGTTCTGGATAACATTTTTGGACCTAACATAAGTTCTGACTATTGCGGTATGCACACTTTTCATCCCCATTCTATCAGTCTCCAGTTTCATTCACAACTCCTGAACCCTTTCTAACTCAACCTTCTTTTCCAGGTGATGACATTCTCATTCTTACTTATCGATTAAAACCAAGAAAACATCAAATCTATTGGGGAAATAAAGAGACTTTCAAAAGAAGAAAAGACAACTGAACACCCAGCTACATTCCAAAGTTCATAGAAGTTTTTAACTTTTTAACATCATTTCACTCCCTCAACTCATAATTTTTAACCTCCTGTAGCCAAACTTTTTTTTTCTAGGACAGGAGTAGGAAAACATTTGAAACAATTTCAATAATTAAAAAAGATTTTTCTACTTTTCTGAAATGAGTAAAAATATTCACCAGCTGCCATAGTTTACTATAAATGACCTTTTCATACTGCTTTCACTCATACTAGAGGAAATGGCATAGCAAGTAAATAGACTGCAGTTGATCTGGAACACCAATGATGTCAATGTTTGTCGTTATCAAGAACACAATGAATGCCCTTGACACTCATGTCTTTAAGAAATGAGTTTTTTGACTGATTTTAGTTCCTTGCTTCATTCTTTAGTAGGGCATTATTAAAACTGAAAGCTTCACAATTTTCTCATTCAAAGACCTTTTCAATAGTTAAGAATATGCTTTCAAGCCATAGCTTTATCAGCATGTGTGGTTGTGCTTTTATCAAGAAAACATATACACATTTTGTTTGTGATGCTGTCTAAAATCTTGACAGCTAAAGAATTCATCTTTGAAAGTGTAGATTCATTTCTGTTGTTAGTTGCAAGTGAGTAAAAAGCCTCTCTTTCATAGGTTGGATCCAGTGCCACATTGATTATGCAAATAGCCTTTGTGAATGCCTCAGGCATACATTGCTGAAATTGGAAGGTAAGTATTTTGGAAGACAGGACTGAATTTTCAAGCAAACGAGTTGTTCTTATATTCCTGTATTACTAAAATACATTCTACTGAGAAATCAGCTCTCTTTCCCCTTCTACAAGGTGCAACTGGATCAAGATGTCTTAAACAACATTTTACTTCACAGGACAGGCATATTCACAATGTTCATAAGGTGGGTGGGTATTTTCTTTATTTAAAACCTCTCATTCCCCCAGGGAAAAAACATTTTGATTTTTAAATGAAAGAAACAAACAAAAAATTGGCATTGTTGAAAAATTTCTGATTAAAAATAATAAAATGAGGGCTGTTTCAAAAGTAACGCTTCCTATTTTATTATGTTGGCCCATAATGTCAGAGGCAGATTTTGGCAGTATCACAGTAAAGGTTGAAGCTTCTTGTGTTCTTCCTGTTTAAGTTCCCTTTTGGATCTATCAGCATCACAAAATAGCAAAATGTTAAATATAAACACACTCTATATATATTCTCAAATTCTCACTCATTACAGATGTGGTTACTAGCATGCTATAAAGTTAGGTAATACAACTACAAATACAGAATTTTCTTCCCCTGAATAACTGCTCATCTTCACTTCTGTGGGAGTTTCCTCAAAGATACTGAGGGCAATAAATAGCATTTAATTGAATATCTCTTTTGAAAATATATTCTGACATGTCATTGGCTAAATTGAAATTTTACATCTCTATACCCTAAACCCTTGGGACATTAGGATCCCTAGTACCTCCGCTAAATGTTATCAAATGCAATTACAGAAAAGAAAAAGGCCAATATAATATTTTTACATTAGCTTGATTATACAGAAGATAGTCTCATAAACTGGAATGGGATGGGCATGATGAGGTCTACTCTGCTAGCATACAATAAAATTCAGAGGGTGTCTATTGATAATACTGCACAGCAAACAAGCAGTAAGTACTACTTTGCTTAGTTAAGGGTGTTCTACCATGATCATGGTAGACAGAACTGGAATGGTCCAAAAAAGTCCATGTGAATGAACCTGATTTATTTATAACATTTTACTGAACTCCACAAAATTCCAAAATTATAAATAAATAAATAAAAATGTGATTTAATGCTGCAGGAAGAATATATTATGAATGAAAAGAGAATAAAAGGAAAATGCTATACTATTATTCCTGAATGCTTTTAAAAACATTCAAATTTTTTTCTCAGTTTTATATTTTCATAGTTATACACTGGGACTGAGATTTCCAGAAGAGTTTAGCAGTTTCTGCAAACTGCAACTACTTCACATTGTACATAATTATAACGCAAATATATGGTGGATTTTTCCTTAGAATAATTATGTCATAATTTGCCAGGCAAGGGGATGTCATCCACGCAAGAAAGATGAATGCTATTTGCGTTATAAAATGCTCCTTTTCATTAGAGATTTGTAACAGTCATTGGAATATAAAATTGGAATATGGAATATTTAAGTAGTTCTTAATTTAGTCAACGAATAAGAATATAGTATCCTACAAACTACATAAGAAGATTACTACTACCCAAAAGTTAAGAAGGAACTAGAATGACCCCAAATGCAACATGAAATGTTCTCTGAAAATTTTGATATTTTACATGCTTCGCTACCCAGTATGACAAAATGAGAACCTTTTGAAATATTTTTCAAAATAAAAAATAGCAATAAGGCCCAATTCTGAACAATTAAGTTGTTAATCAGTTTGGATATGGGAACTGCAGTTGTAGTAGTTAGAGTTGTACTTTGTAATCGAGTAGGCTATAAGGTATTCTGAAATAAGTATTTCTCAGCCTTTCTACTTGGAACCGTTCCACTTCACATCAATATTTAAATGTTTATTGGAGCACAGGCTTGAAATACTGATTTTCCTCTTCCAAAATAAGTGCATTAAGTATGCACTTGAACAGTAGTGCTGTCTTTAGCCAAGTAAGTTACCAAAGGTGGACTAAAACCAGCAAGAGATGTTAAGGAAGTCTCATTCATTGTTTACTTTCAAATAATCTGGTAAAGTGAAGGATGCACATTTGATCCTGTGTGAACATTCTATTGTTAAGTATCAGTCAAAAATCCCAAAAGGATTTTATATCTCAAAGATAAAATATCAGCAGTGACTTAAAATTCTAAAAGCTTGGCTGTTCTATAGAAGCTCACATATTTCTAATACATTTTATAGAAAATAAGCATTCTACTCTATTGAAATCTATTACTGCAAAATTCTTCTCTAGACACATTGCCCAGGAAGGGCCACTTTCCACTGCAGGGACTAATCTGAAAATGTTTAGATTCTATTTTTATAAATACAAAGGCTGCTCTGAAAATTACGCCTCCTACATTTTGTTGTCCCAAGATGTCAGAGGCAGATGTTTATAGTAAGGCAGTAGAGTCTGAACTTTCCTGACAATATTCCTTTACATTTTGTTGTCATGTGACAAATGGCAGCAGACTCCCCTCCTGTTTATAGGCTCCCTTTACATACGGGAAGACTGCAGTGAGGTCACCCTACAGCCTTCTCTTCTCCAGGCTGAACAATCCCAGCTCCCTCAGCCTGTAAAGGCCTGAAGTAAAGTTGTGTCACTAAATTCCTCCATGCAGAAAAAAATGGCACCCAATGACACTTTCTGAGTGTTTACAGAGACCGAATAGTGGATGTGAACACAGTGAGGCCGTGTGTGGTACATTTCAGCAATGATGATCATGACAATGGGCCACCTCTGCTGGTACATAGTTTTGTAAGCAGGGCACAAAAACTGTTGCTCACTGCTAGGAAAAATGCATAGCTAGTGGTAATGACTACATTGAAAAATGTTTTTTTTTTTTTTTTTTACCTCTATCGAGTAGTGTTATTGTGTTTTATCTGTTGTAGTTTCCATGGAAGTAAATAAAAGTGATTACTTCCTGAGTGACCTATGTATTTGCCAGACAATGCTTAAGAACAGAATCAAGCCTCTTTCTTCTTCCTGTTCAGATCAACGTGCAGAAATCCTCTAAATTCAGCCCCAAATTTTGTCAAGATATTGAATGCATTGAATACCTGGGAGACAAGAATAGTCTGTAGAAGCCATATTTAGAAGATAAACAGTAGGAGACTGTTAAAAACAAATTCAAATGAAAAAAATAAACCCAGAAACAACTGCTGGAGAAAGTTAAACAGTAGGAGACTTTTAACAGAAATCACAAATAGCAGCAAGACAAGAACAAACCCAGAAAAGCAACTGCTAGAAAAGCTAAGCAGCAGGAGACATAACAACAAAACAGGAGTAAAACAAGAATAAGGCAGGGAAACAGGAACCAAGGGAACTTAACTGGTAAAAGATTTCAGACAATGAAAAGTAGCAGTTACACCAAAGCAAGCCAGACTAAACAACAGCTAGTGGAAGATAAGGAAGATCATAGTGAAATCAAAGAAAAAAAGCCTTTTCTAGAAGGAAAAAAAAAATCAGTTCCTTTGGCATGGAATAGAAGTACGGATTCTGTCAGCCTCAGATAGAGACACAGAAGAAAATACTGTACAGAACTGCTTGTGTAGAAGTGTCATTTTCAAAAGATAATGCTTTTTAACAGTTTCCAAGGTTACGAATGGAGAAAAAGAGGACATATACATAACATTTGTTTTATGTCTTCAGAAGATCCCCAGCCTACATGTGGCTGGACTTTTAAGTAAAACCAGCTTTCTCATACTCTACAAAGATTTCACAGAAGACCAGAATGTACTGGGAGAGCTCATTAACTTCAACTGTACACATCAAAGAAGAATTGCTATGAGAAAAAACAGCTTGGATCCAAACAAGGAGATAGGAGGCTGGTAGAATAGGCAGTGGAAACCCAGACATATCAACAAAAATGGGGAAATAAGGAAATGACTTGTAGTGGAATTGAGAGTAAAAAGCATAAAGCATGAACTTGCTTCTCTCCTTACTTTGGAAAAAGACACTATATCAAAATCCCTATTTTATAGCCTCACCTTGAATATTCTGTTTTATTTTATTCTATTCTTAAGGACTGCAGCACAGTAGGATTACCAAGCCCAGGCAACCAAAAGAATAAATCAAAATAAACTTATATGAAATTCATTTCTTTCAAGATTCATCTAAGTTTTGTGTAAGTTTTTTAAAATGTTTCTGTAGGTCTAGGGGAAGTGCAAGAAAACACCCTTATTTCTCTTAAAGATACTCAGTGCTGGGACCACTTCTGTTTAAGATCTTCACTGATGATCTTGATGAGGGGATTGAGTGCACCCTCAGTAAATTTGCAGACAACACCAAGTTGGGAGGGAGTGTTGATCTGCCAGAGGGGAGAAGGGCACTACAGAGGGATAGACTGGATAGACTGGATCGATGGGCCAAGGTTAACGGCATGAGTTTCAATAGGGCCAAGTGTCAGGTCCTGCATTTTGGTTACAACAACCCCAGCCACTTGGAAAGTGGCTGGAAAGCTGCCTGATGGAAAGGGACCCTGGTGTGCTGATGAGCAGTTGGCTGAATATGAGCCAGCAGTGTGCCCAGGAAGGCCAATGGCATCCTGGCGAGCAGGACTAGGGAAATCATCCTGCCCCTGTACTCAGCATTGGTGAGGCCTCACCTTGAGTACTTAGTTCAGTTTTGGGCACCTCAGTACAAAAACGATATGGAGGTACTGGAGCAGGTCCAGAGAAAGGCAACGAGGCTTGTGAAGGGCTTGGAAAATCAGCCCTATGAGGAGAGGCTGAGGGAGCTGGGGCTGTTTAGTCTGGGGAAAAGGAGGCTGAGGGGAGACCTTATTGCTCTCTTCCAATATCTGAAAGGAGCTTACAGTGAGAGCGGGGCAAGTCTCTTCTTACTGGTGACATGTGACAGGACAAGGGGAAATGGCCTCAAGTTGCGCCAAGGTAAGTTTGCGCCAAGGTAAGTTTAGATTGGACATTAGGAAACACTTCTTTACAGAAAGGGCAGTTAAACATTGGAATAGGCTCCCCAGGGAGGTGGTTGAGTCACTGTCCCTGGATGTGTTTAAGAGCCGTTTGAATGTAGTGCTCAGAGATGATGTGATTCAGCAGAGGGTTGTTAGAGTTAGGGCACTATGGTTAGGCTGCGGTTGGATTTGATGATCTTTGAGGTCTTTTCCAACCTGAGTAGTTCTATGATTCTATGCTTTCCTTTCCTAGAAATCAGAGCAAGTGGGTTGGATACTTGGACGCAGCAAATCTTACACGTGACCAACACAACAGGAACAAGCTGCAAGGTTTTGCAAGGGGAATATATTACACTATCTGTCTCGCTGAGCAGACAACATTTCCAGCTATGGATTTAAGAGAAATTTGGAGATGCCACCTTGAAGAGATGCAAGAAACCATACATAAGCTGTTTAGTCATATTTTGACTCTTATGAAGAGGTTTCTCAATTGCCACCACACTCATATTTTTTGTATTAATTGTAAGTAGCTGTTGAAAAATCTAGAAAAAAAAAGAATGTATATGAAACCACCGAAGTAAAAAAAAAATACTTTTAGTAATAAGTTTTTGTTCAAAAAAGCTCACTTATTCGAACCTTTTTCTTGCCAGTAACCACTCATTGCTGTAGTTTTAAGAATCTGTGACATTACCTTCGATTATATAAATGTTCTTTTGATTTCAAGCAAGTACATTTTCCAATATTACATAAATTCAGTACCAAAAGGATCCATCTAGATTAACTGGATAGAACTATGTGTTTATTCTGATTAAAATTGTGTGTTAAACCTGATTATACACAGATAGACTTCTCCAAAAATACAGGACAAAATGATCTTTAGCTGCTAAAATCTTGTGTTTGTGTTGCCTGTGTAACATGGATAGATGTATAGATCTATATAGATCTATATAGACCTGAGCAAGGCCTTTGACATGGTCCCCCCCCACATCCTCATCTCCAAATTGGAGGGAAGTGGATTTGATGGGTGGACAACTCGATGGATAAGCAATTGGTTGAAAGGCCGCAGACAGAGGGTGGTGGTCAATGGCTCTATGTCCAGGTGGAGACCGGTAACGAGCGGTGTCCCCCAAGGGTCTGTCTTGGGACCAAAGCTCTTTAACATATTTATTAATTACATCGATGAGGGAATTGAGTGCACCCTCAGCAAGTTTGCTGACGACACCAAGCTGAGTGGTGTGGTTGATACAGTGGAAGGAAGGGATGCCATTCAGAGGGACCTCGACAGGCTGGAAAGCTGGGCTCAGGTGAGCCTAATGAGGTTCCACACAGCAAAGTGCAAGGTTTTGCACTTGGGCCGGAAGAACCCCAGGCACCTGTACAGGCTGGGAGGAGTGGTCCTTGAAAGCAGCTTGGCAGAGAAGGACCTGGGGGTCCTGATGGACGAGAGACTTAACATGAGCCAGCAGTGTGCTCTGGCAGCTCGGAAAGCAAATGGGATCCTGGGCTCCATCAGGAGAGGGGTGATCAGCAGGGATAGGGAGGTGATTGTCCCTCTCTACTCGGCTCTTGTGAGGCCCCATCTGGAGTACTGTGTCCAGGTGTGGAGCCCTCAGTACAAGAAGGACATGGAGATTTTGGAAAGGGTCCAGAAGAGGGCCACGAAGATGATCAGGGGGCTGGAGCACCTCCCCTATGAGGACAGGCTGAGGGAGTTAGGCTTCTTCAGCCTGTAGAAGAGAAGGCTGCGGGGTGACCTCATTGCAGCCTTTCAATACCTGAAGGGAACCTACACCTAGGAAGGGAATAAACTCTTTGAAAGGGCTGACAATAGCAGGACTAGGGGAAATGGATCCAAGTTGAAGGAGGGAAAATTTAGGTTGGATGTTAGGGGGAAGTTCTTTACTAGGAGAGTGGTTAGGCCCTGGAACAGGCTGCCCAGGGAGGTTGTGGATGCCCCGTCCTTGGAGGTGTTCAAGGCCATGTTGGATGGGGCCCTGGGCAACCTGATCTAGTAAATGTGTGTTTGGTGGCCCTGCTAGGCAGGGGGGTTGGAACTACATGATCCGTGAGGCCCCTTCCAACCCGGGTCATTCTGTGATTCTGTGATAGATGACACACAGCCTCTCCTGGGACAGAAACTTGTAACAGGGAGAAATAAAGGCAGCAAAACTCTGCTTCCACACTCACCCTATACCAAAAAACAAAGGCTAAACTATCCATTTTTTTCGTCTAGAGTTGTAGAAAATACCAAATACAAAGCTTTTGTAGGTTGCCTGCTCCCCACTTCATTAGTGGGTAAGAATTTGAACATAGAACCAGAAACTTAGTAGAAAGTCTATCCAAAGTGCAAGAGTAAGCATTTGGTTTAAGGGGTAATTACAATTATAAAAAAAGAGGGGCTACCATATGTGTAGATTAGAAGTCTCTGAATACACCAGGGCAAATTTTTCAATGGTGCTTGAGATAAGGGAACACTAAGTGATTCTCATGCATCTTTGGATTTGACATTAAGTTGAAATAGCCTTTTTTAAATCTTTTCTAAATGATGGTTTGGATCTTTTTAGTTTGAAATATCTGAAAGTTCTTTACATCCTTTTTGAATTAAAATTAAAAAGTGAAAGCACTTGTGATTAAAAATACACAACCTTTTTTACAGATTTGCAGGTGTGTGTTTTTTTTTTTTTACTTTATATAATAAAGTTTATGCACTTCTTGCTATTAAGTAAGCTTGCCATTTAGTGTGAAGGGCCAAAGAAGTTATAGTTTTGCTCAGCTCTATGAACACAAACGTACATTGCAGAAAATTAATATTTTTTTGCAGCAAAAATTTCTAGTTTACCAACATATAGAAAAAAGTCTACCTTCTATCTGGCTTATTACCTCTGTTGGTGCAGTTGGTTTTCAGCTGATCAGCTAGATAAATATGGATCTGATTCTGCTTTAGTGAAATCAAATGTCCTTATATTTAATTCAGTGAGAGGAAAGTAATTGTTCCTTACTTATCTAGGTAAAAAACAAAGAATAGATTGCCTTAGTATTTTTAAGATGAATTAGGACTTTTTGTTTATTTTTTTTTTTTTAAAGCTAACAACAGCAACAACAAAAACACATTAAAAACACTCAGTTTCTAAGGCATCAGACAGAATCCACAATGTCAGTGTATTTGAGAAAAGACACTTCCGTGGGTACACTGACTTTGCTCTGGGGTCTGAAACTTCAGGGAAAATAAAATTCCTAGGAATAAAACGCATAGAACAGATGTATTTACTATTACTTTTATGGAAAGCAGCCACTAAATATTTCATTTTAAAGAGTGTTCAAATTTTGTTCTTTTTAGAATATGTTGAAATCTCTGATTGCAGTGATCCGGATCATTAGGATAATAATTATAGCAAGATTTAGAAAGCAATAGACATTTCTCTAGTACACAGCACAGACATACTCTGCCTCTGGCCGCTCATAATTTTGCCTCTTAATAATAATGAGCTCACAGCCATGTTATTTATAGCAATCAGAATAAAAATATTTTGGCAGAACTGATGGAGTGAATTTAAGTCACATTACAGTTTTACCCTTGAGTAACTAATTGGTCAGTGTTGTGTTCATTTCTATTTCTGTATTTTGTCTGTCTTACTAATACGTGCTGACAGAAGAGAAGAGTGACTTTCCCAAAGGGTTGAAAGGACAGTTTAGAGTAGGGAGTGTGACTGCTGGGTGACATTCACAAGCTCACATCCTCACAGAAATACTGTAAGGATGGCTTCTGTTTGCTTAGTCTCTGCTCCAACAATGACAGCCAATTTAGGTATAAATCTTCATCTCATTGTTGGTGTTGCATTCTATTTGCTGCACACCTGAGACAAAACTGTCACAGAGATTCCTTTTGATCTTTTTTTTTTTTTCCTCAGAAATGCTTAAAAAGAACTTAAAGTAATACAACAGTGAATAAACGGCAATAAGTAGACTTTACACGGTATCTGACAGACTATTCAATTGTATTAAAATGAAAATCCTTGATGAAATTTGATTGGCTTATTTACTATTTTGTTTTCAAATAAGACTCCACATCATAGCAAAGTTAGGATTGGACACAAGTGTCCAAAAGGGACATTCCATGTGTTAGTTGTGCTTTTTTTTTTTTTTTTTAAATTTTCAATTGACCTTCGAATTTTATTTATAAAACATTGTCTAACCTCATATATCATTGCATTGCAATCAAATTGACTCTAAAGGCATCATAAACTTGTCTATATTTTTAAGAAAACTAAAAAAAAAAAATCTTCATTTGGAACTATATTTAAAATCTTTGTAAAAAAACTGTTCATTTTAAGCACAGCTATACTTATAACCATAGATCAGTTTGTATCTTAACTTGCTAGTTACATATTTTTAAAACATCATAAACAAGGAGTATTAGCAACCTTAATTAAAATTTAGTTTAATAGTTTTCATTTTCTAATATACTACAAGTGGTGTGAAAAATGGGCGCCATTTGTATACTTCTTAGTTCAGCCATCATAATCCTGTTTTCAAATAAGACTTCCCATGACATTCCCCTAAACTGGTAACTTGTTTTATATATATGTTTACCTTTTATCAGGGACTGGGAAGAATATTAGTTTCTTTAAATGTATACTTTGGGAAATAGTAAAAAAAAAAAAAACCCACTACTTGATTAAAAATATAAATTAAAACTTAATATAATCAATATCATATTATAACCAATTAAATAAAAAAAAATGAAAAATGTCTGTTTCCTGAAATTGATCCATTCTCTGACCCAGTTTTTTCAACAAACCCAGAGATAGCTTTTCCCTTCTGACTCTTTTCTGTCACTTTCTCCTTCCCCTAGGCCCACTCTTTCAAGCCCAACCAGAAATCAGCTCTTTTGATATGTCTGTCTTATTAAACCTCCCAACTAAGGTGTCTTTCCAGTTGTCTGGCATATAATATCAAATAACTTCTTCATTCTGTGATTTCTAGTGGGGAGATCCGCACTTAGGTTCATTCTGTTCTCAGCCTCAAGGCAATTGTATATTGTAGGAAAATTATTTTTTACTAATTGCTATTAATCATTCAATATTTTAATCAAGGAAATAGCTCACCTCCAACAGATGTAGGAAACTGATTTGCAGAATATCATAAAGTATTGACAAATATTGTTATTACATAGTGTCACTAGTGATCTCTGCTATCTGCTAACATGCAAAAGATTTGCTTGCATTACTTCACATTCCACACCTTATTGTCTGAAAAGCAGACACAGTGGAAAAACTCACTTTAAAAAAATAATAAAATAATTACATGTAACATAACATACTGAAAAACAAAGCTGCATAAATTTGTGCAAGCTGCTTCTCAAGGAGTAGCCACGAGACTCCTTCACTATCTTAGGGACAACTACTTCTCTTATATTAAGGACAAATAGGAATAGCTGTTACAACAAAAAGGGATGGAAAAACTCTAAGCCAGGTCAGCAGTGCTTAAAAAGTCAACACAAGACAAATATTTAGTTCTAAGGAATACCTAGTTTTCACATAGTGCTTTTAACACAAGAATGTCACTGCTTTATACAGTAACAATCTATAATGAAAAGATAAAACCGTAATATAGTCAATTTCCTCTGTTCACAATCACACATCTGTGATGAGCAACACTTAACCTACTACATTTCAGACAGTGCTTAGACTCAGACATGGTGGGAGACTTGTTCTATCTTTTTCTTCTAGGAAACTGTACTTAACAATCTTAAGTATGTATTTGCTTCATTAATAGAGTTTTGAATAGGCTGTCCAATTTGCGTGGTTCAAGTTGTTTTGATGGCCTGATTTCCTGAGTGTTCAGTGCATATACACATTAGCAAATTGTCATAAAATCATAAAATGGCTCATGTTAAAAGAGACCTCAAAGATCATCTAGTTCCAAACTTCTGCTGTGGGAACAGTTGCGAACCACTATATCTGACACTAGGTCAGGTCACCCAGGGCCCCATCCAACCTTGCCCTGAACGCCTCCAGGGATGGGGCATCCACAACTTCTCTGGGCAATCTCTCAGAGAAAAATTTCCTTCTAACATCTAATATAAATCCCCCCTCTTTTAGTTTAAAACCATATCCCGTTGTCCCATAATTTTCTACTCATGTAAATAGTTGGTCCCAATCCTGTTTATAAGCTCCCCTCAAGTACTGGAAGGCCTCAATAATTTCTTCCCAGAGCCTTCTCTTCTCCAGACTGAACAAGCCCAGCTCACTCAGCCTGTCTTCATGGGAGAGGTGCTCCAGACTTAGATATTTTATCTGTGATCAATCCCAATCTCAATATCTTATCAAAAGGATTATGATTGATTAACCCCAGATGCACTAATGCTATTTAAGAGTAATTTTCATCTAAAATATTCACAGTAATATTTAGCTTTTCTCTATGGTAGGTGACTTTATTTGACATTGTTATATTAAAAATGGAGTAGATTATATAATCTGAACATTAACTAAGACCTACAAATGAATATTTGCGTTTTATGCCATATTTCTCTCAAAGTTCAATGTACGAACTGCCAAGGTGTCTAAATTCATACCTTTTACATTTACAAAACTGCAACATCCATAACAGTTAGAGCTGAAATCTCAGCACTTTTAACCGCCAATATCATACACCTTAGTAGCATATTAATGTTTAATACTTGCACCTCAAAAAGTCAGTTTTTTTTTTCCATAAATGGCAAAGATGTGCAGGAAGAGCAAAATCAAACACGGAGTGTTTCAAATCTCCAAGTGTGTTGTTGTTGGAGGTTAATTTATGTAGCCAGTTAATTCTCTAAGAGAACCTGATGAGATTTAAATTCCTTTCAACGTGCTCTTCAAAAATCAAGACCCTAAATGTAGTTCTTCTCTTTCCTGATTTTTAGTTTTCATTTTTTAGGTTACAAACAAAACTAAAAAAAGCAGTTAGTTAATAAACTATTCCGTGCAAATTATGTGATTTTTTTTCATTAACTTACACTGGATGAAGTATGCAGGGCATTAGTTTTGAATAAAACATATGACCTGGTGATTAATCAAATCCCTTTTCTGATGGAAGCAATAATCTATCTGTCTGGAACCTGAAGGATATACAAGGACAAAAGTGAATGTAAAGAAGAAAGCATTATTCTGAAAGTATCTAAAACAGACTTATTCAGAGGAGAAAATATGAAGATATTTTTGCCTAAAAATTAATAAATTAAGGTAAACTTGGGAATAAATAACGTTGTTTATACATGATCGCTATAGTAATTTAGTGAATGTACTTCTCTATTATTTTAGTTGATAGTCTGAAATAGTAATAATTTCAACTAAGCACGACATATTTTTCTTAATTTTAATTAGCACTCCAATACGCAGTCTTAGTCCATTGTGCAGTTCTTAATAACTGTTATTTATAACCAACTTTTGAATTACAATGTTACAACATTTTAAAGATTGCGCAATTCGAGGATGGATAAATTCCACAAATTCTATGGATTTTTACAAATATATTTTGTCAATTAAGGTCAGCTGCTGTGATTCTCAAGTAATACCATAAATTACAGCCTACACCTGGAAGACAAAATTCTACAGTCATATGGTATACATATGCATCCACATTCACATGCATTTTAAAGAAGGAAATGTAGAAAATGACAGAAGCAGGGACACCTTATGCTACACATAATATTACACAACTTCTTTTTCTTATTTATTTATTTTACTATCTGGCCCTCATTTTACAGTAACCCTAGTAGCAGCCTGTTAAAAGACCATGAAGTTTGTTTCCACTTAATGATCAATGAAGTTTGCCTGCGTACACAAATCAGAATCCCACTACGTTAATAACAATGTAATTCTGTTGAGATATACGAGTACATGCTGACATATTGGAATTCTACTCATATCAGGCTGACTGAAGTAAAGTAACTATTTACTCATAGCTTGATTTGAAGTACTCTGTTACAGAATAGAAGTATGTAATGTAATGAACATAAAATTCACAAGCCAAGTAAACAAAAAATTTAAATTGATAAAAAATGACGGAAAAAGCTTATATCATTTCGGGAACTAATTCCATGTATATTACCTTTTCAAGTGTACATAACTTACAAAATGTTGAAAGATTGTGTTACCTATAGTAATAGAATGCAGGAGGTAAACAGATTTCCTATTATGCATGACTTTTAATCATATTATTTATATCTCTTTAATTAATCCACCACACATTGTAATGAACTTTACATAATAATTTTACTTTTAATTGTAGTATAGGATGCTTATCACCTACATTTTATTACCATAGTTATTTTACCCTAATCTAAAGCTAATAGCCTGAACATGATCACCAAAAGAAAACAGATTTTCAACAGGAAAAAAAGGAATTTGTACATATAATCCATATTTTGTAGTAAATGGGAAATAAATTACAATGAATTTGATCTGCTGTTGATATATTATGAATAACCATAAGGATAAGAAGAGGTTGTAGTTTTCCAGAACATTTAAATGTGTTCTAAAATTTTGATTCCACACGAGGTGGTCAACTAGATAAGACAGTTAAAGTAATTAACTGCTAATTTATGAAATCAACACACTGTGCATGTAGCCAAAATTATTCATGCGCACAACTATTTTGCTGGATTAAAAATATTAAATCGTACTTATTTCATACAGAACTTGTACTAAAAGACATGTCTTATATTCTAGAACCCTGATCACTTTTTTCAGATAATTTTAGAACTGGTGTTATGAGGTATTATATTTCTGTTCCAACAGATTTAGTTTTGTTCTGCTTGAGTTGTTCTGGCAAACTGACAAGTAGCAATCCAGTTGCTAAATCTGCTTAATCCCTTCTAAAGCTGCAATGAAAATTGTGACTTTTGGTTTACACTTGCCACTGAAAATTCAGTGTTTCTCAGCAGTGATGAAATAATTTCATTTTCCAAGAAGCTCTGAGTTACCTCATTTCTTTTCCAGCATTGAATAAATTGGAATGTTATAACAATTCTATCTTTACAACTTCATTCAGATTATATCTGTCATTCTTTAGGAAGGAAGTTTACTACTGGAAATTTCACAGAAAATCATTACCCTGTGGTTGACCTGTAGAGCATTAGCAGTTTCTTACATACTACTTTGACACAGAAGCAGTAAGTGACAGATCTGCAATACATTTGCTAATGATAATACAGTGATTAATATCTATGAAGACAAATAGAAACATCAGCTCAATGTGAACTTCAAAAGAGATCTGTGCCTAAAAAAAAGCAAGTGAAATAATCTCCTTTATAGTTTATCACAATGTTGTTATACATATAATGTATATAATATATATAACAATATTATATATTTATAATAATTAATTACTAGGTTAACTACCTTCAAATCTCTACCAGCCTCCATCTTTTTGTAGTGTGCCCTAACACTCCATGTAGCATTAGTGATATAATGGTAGTATGTTAAACAGTCTAGATAAACAGTCTAAAGTAGATGTGTTAAAGCAGAATTAGTAACATTTCAAATATTGAATATGGAAAGCGTTGTATGAAATTATTATGTGTAGTAGAATAACACAGGACAAAGTATTTAAAACCACAGTGTGTCAGTCAAGCATTCCAATTGAATGCATACTACTATTAAGGAAAAGAGTACAAAAGCTATCTAGATACATATTCCACATCTTAAAAGAAATAGACTGCAGTTGTGATAAAGCATTCATAAATTGACTAAATTAAAATAATTAAAAACTCAACAATCATATTTTAAAATTATTTCCTTCTTTTCTCAAACCTTTAAAAGAAGTAGCAGACCTAAATATAAAAGTCAGTTCTCACTCCCCATTCTCCTGCTCTTGCAATTCAGTTCAGTAGGCACCCACACAAGCCTGGCTGAGAAGATGCAGATTCATCTGATGCTGCATGTTTCTGTTCTGCAAAGGTATGCAACTGAACTCTGTGCAGCGAGGAATCAAAACTGAATGGGTTTATAGGTTACTTTTAACAGAATTTTTGAAGCACCCGCCTTTCCCAATTTTGTATAAAATTTTTCAACACTCTTAAGTGGCAACTCTGAAAAAGTATGCATCTCACTTCTGGTTGTCATTAACATGATGTGTACTATCCAGCGATAAGAAAATCATGTGCTATGATAAAGAAATGTACTTCTCATAGTCAACCAGCTTCTCAAAGTCAATAGCCTGCATCATAGATATTTGACCTTGTCAAATACTAATTAACGTTCACAGAGTAAGTAGAAGATGAGAGTTCCGTCTGTAAATGTTTCTTATTACAAAGATTAAAACAACAGTTACTTCAGAAGCCTATTGTAGTGAAGTTTACCCTTCTAAGTGACTTATGAAAGGTCCAATCCAGACTCCTAGTCAAAGTAACTCCTGACAGAGAACACTGCCAAAATGGCCAGTGTCAAACAGAATTGCCTTCTGTTTGACACTGGCTTTAGGAAGGAAACATACAACAAAAATCTTGGGATGGTTTTCATTATTCCAGTAGTTCTGAAGTTAATGTGTTTGTTTTCTTTCTTTTTTTTTTTTTTTTCCTGGCTGTAGGACAATAGTATGTTCCATATAATTCACAAACACTAAAGAACATTATAAGAGCTCTTATTTCTCCTTAGGGTTTCTATCACCTAACCTTCTCAAGTTTACTTTCACAATTATGACATTATAGAAGCCCTGGGAAAAAAAAAAAAAAAAAAATAGCAGCTTTACAGTATCCCCTGACATTTACTTTTATTCTTTGTTATTCAGTTGCTTTAGCTTGTTTAGCTACTGTGACATTTAGTGCAAGGAATATATCTCTTACATCTAGTTAGAAAAGTCTACCACATACTTAAGAGGTTGATGACTAAATTCTGCTAATCTGTGTTTTAGAACCTTTTTTTTTTTTTTCCCCCCACACCACCAAAAATAATCTCATGTTTCAGATTACAAAGATATCTGCTGCAATTCTGGACTTGATTAAAAGTCTCTTGCCTAGCTGATGTACTAACAACTTGGTATAATGTTAAGTTTTTCCCTACTTTCATTTATTTTTCAAACACTTCTGTATTATTTTTCAGTTTTCTAATGAGCATTGAAATTTCCACAGCTCAAACAAAAGGCAGGAAATTGTTAAAATGCTATTATATAAAAAACAAATTCTCTCAGATTATAAGGTCTGTCATTTCAACAGTTCAACCCAGAATTCCTATGAAAGACTGCTGGAATTTGCTCCTAGTACATATGACTTTACATATGCATTGGACAGAATTACGGTTCTATAACACCCATTGAGATTTAATATTATTCTTTTATCTGTGCCCATGCCTAAAATAATGCTCTGTGACTGGCACTTGATGGAAGATCAGGTTGAGCAGATGCCTCTTGAGTGCTTTCAGCAATTTCAGAGAAAACTGCATGTTCACAAAAATGCCTCTATATAACAAGGCAAGCTAAGCATTTGCAAACTCTGCAAATCTACCTTACAGCTGTGTGCTGCACTAGAAAATCATAAGTTTTGTCTTAGAATAAATTCAAAAAGGCTTCTTAGGGAAAAGGGAAGCCTGGGTGTTTTCTGATTATCCTTCTCATTTGTAGCAGGAACCAATGCAGTTGTCACTTTCAAAAAATGCTGCGTCTTCCCCTCCCTCCTCCCCCCAAAAAAGGTTTGGCTCCATGAAAAAAATATTTCTAAAATATTTACTAAAAACTAAAAAGACCGTGCCCAAAACACATGATACTTAAAAAGAAATAACAAGAGCTATTCCGTATGATTCCAGTGCTTTCAAAAGATTCCCTTAACTTCCACAGTAAAATAACATATATAATACAACGTATATTAAAAATGAAAATAAAGTATAAAATAAAATATAAAAAAATAATGTAAAATCTGCACGGATTCTTTCTTGAAATATCAATAATTAACCATGCACTGGTAGGGCTAATGTTCTAAACTAACACTGCTTGAAATGTATTGGGAAAATTAAATCAAATACTTCAACAGTACAAAAAACCCTAAAAAACAACAACAAAAAAACCCAGCAAAATTATGCTATCAGACCTTACATTTAAGAACATTAGTATATTCATTATGAAAGTAAACTAAAAGAAATTTACATAAAAATAAGGCATTCTATCTCTCTGCTTTGCCCAGAGAAGCTGCAGGTGCCCCATCCCTGGAGGCATTCATGGCCAGGCTGGATGGCGCCCTGAGCAACCTGATCTAGTGGGTGGCAGCCCTGACCATGGCAGGGGAATTGAAGCTAGATAATCTTTAAGATTCTCTTCCAATATATGCCATTCTATGATTCTATGATTTCAGAGACTCAGTCTTTAACCTCTGCTTCTGTTAAGGTTCTGTTAGTCAATATTTCAGAACTGCTTTCTTTTGTAAGAATAACATGGTTCACTGTTGACCAGTTCATGTTTTCTCCAGATATAAATACTCTTTTGATTACTTTAATTCCAGAATCACTTCAGGAAGCTTATATTTGATGGGAAGCATTAATTCACTGGTCTAATTCCTGAGTGATAACTGTTGTATTTCTGAGCATTTTTGTCATGAAGACTTGTCCCTTTACTTTTCATCTGACATTAACACAAGCAGAACACATCATAAAATGTTGGGTAGAAACTGGTGCTCCAAATACACTGAAGTAACAAAAACAAAGAGGGGAAAATCTTCAAATATCTTAAGGAAATTTTTTTATTTTCTTTAAATGACTGCAAACTAGCGTTGCAGAATGAATGAATTCTACCTGAAATCACAGCAAGAAAGAAATGCTTTTCTTGGGTGTTTATTTCTAGAAAACTACTGGTCAGTTTTCAACCTGAAAGTGGTATAGAATATTTCCTTTTCTCTTTCCAACACTGACAAATTTATACTTCCCTACAGTTTTACCATGACATTTCTGGTTAGTTTCCATGTATGCTTATGCCATTAGTTTGTACAATGCATTTTTTTTTTTTAATAACATGTCCATTATTATCAGGCATAAACTTAATGAAGAAGAGGCTGCCTAAAACTAAGACCTTTCTTCAAGCACAGTGCTCTGCTCTATGGTACTGTTATTGCTATAAATGTTTTACCCCGTTTTTCCCTGTGCTGTATCTGCCCTGGCAAAAATAAAGAACAACCTTTATCCACCTACTCCTTTCTTTACCACTCAACCTCGCTTTTCTTCCCACAACCCTTCTTTTAAACACCACACTGCTGTCTGACACTCAAACACCTTGGCTGCTTTCTGCATAACATTTTTAAGGTATGGCCTTTCATTTCAATTTAAACAGGCAGTACTCTCTTTCAAATGTTCAGCATTTTTCAACCCAATTACAAAAATTTCTCCGGCCTTTAGGAAAATAAAATCTTGTGCGTCTCACATACTACAGAGATCATTTTAATGTTTTGCTACTTTGATAATTTCAACTCACTTTTCTTCCTTTCACTGGCTCCCTTTCTATGCTTAGTTTGAAGAATCTGTCACCATACATTTGATACTGAGGTACTTACTTTTTTCCCCAACTGTGCAATATATTCGCCACCATACCGAGTTTTAATTTTTCCAAAGCAGCCTTTCAAGCTTTCTGCCTGGCTATCTTTCTACTTTAATATTCTTCAGTTTTTGGAAAAATAAAGAAATAAATCCAAACCAAAACCAGCTAATAATTCTCCCTTAATCTCTCATTCATCAGTTTCTGATTGATTAGAATACTTCCTATCCTACTGCTGAAGAGTTAGAGAGTTATAACAGTGTTTCATTAATGTAAATATTTATATATTAATATAGATGCATATCATAATCTATACATATAGAAATAGTCTGTACCCTTCTTTGCTGTTGTTTATAGCAGCCAGCACAACACCTTCGACCTAACTGTGGCCCACAGGTGCTACAATGGCTAGAAGAAAGGTCACAAGAATATAAAACACTCCAATTTGTGATTGCTTCAGAAGGTTCTTGATTACTGCCATGTCTAGGTTCAGTGAAGAGTGAACAACTTGTATTATTCCATTTAAATGTTTGCATCAAGTATGTACATTATTGTAACAGTATCAAGGAATATGGGAAGGGTATTGCTGCTCTTTGAGGCAAATGATAAGTGATCAGTCAGGCTCATAAGATGACAACTTGTCTAATAAAATGATGTTTGCACCACCCAAGCAGTGAAAGAGTGCTTATTTTAGTTGAGATGTGTTTCCAGACTATTACCTGAATAATAATAAATAAATAAATTTAGAAGAGGAAAATTAAATCCAGACTTCCTGGAGGAGTCTCAAAAGATCATTAGGTATAAAAGCTCAATTTCAAGGAAGTGTCTTTTGTTAATGAATACCACCTAGGTGGGCAAAATGACAGGATATATGATCAAGTGTCTGGATTCTTCAGAAAAGTCAGCTTTTGAGGTGACTGAAAAGGAGATAAGAAAGCAGCACAGACGTAACTTAAGTAAATAAATGGTAGCAGGAGTTGATGTGTTTCATTTTTTTGGTTGGTTTCTGCAGCTTTTATTCATTTGTTTCATTTCTTCAATTGCCTTTCATAAACTTACGTATATGGTTTATTTTGCATCTTAGAAATAAATGCATTATTTACATTTATGGGTTTGGGTAATTGTGGGGGTCAGTGCATTTGGCTAACAACCTGACATTCCTCCTCAAGAATGTGGTGAACCTATAATCTGTTCATTGAGATACACACACTCAAAAAAATCTCTATTCCTTCAACACATGTAACACATGTATGAGCATATTCACAGCCTGTTTGGTTGCTAGTATAATGGTGACTAGTGGTAAACAAGAGAGCACTCTAGTATATATCAAGGTAACGAAAGAATGTTCAAAGGATTTCTTACAGTGTTCTCAAGCAAATAATTCTTTTCAAGAGTAAACACAAACAGTGTCCCATTTCCAGAACTTCTACTGCAAAGTTGCCATCCAAATAACCTTTGAGTTTTAACATCTGGAAACTTTTAATGAGGTGATTCCATGGCTATGTTTTCTTTTTTGTATTAAAATAAAAGTTCCTGTACAAACTATGATGTCCAGACAAAATGAATTGAAAAGTTGCTATGTTTTTAAGAGATTACTGAACAGACATATGAAGTAAATCCAAATACTTGCACATTTCATCTGCTTTTAAATTTTGTATGAAATCCATGAAGTAGATGACAAATTATCTACCTATCACCTACCTATCGTAGAAATTACACAACTACGTGAATTTGTGGTTCTGGTCAGGCTTGGGGTTATGTCTGCTATGGATACAATGAAAGGCTTTTATGCTTTTTGATGAGATCATTACTTGGATGTTCCTGCTAAACGATCAAAAATTAAATAGTTTAAGAGTTCCGTGATTAGGATCTACACATAACACCCCATCAAGATGACAAAAAGCATTTTATGCTTCTCTGGTTAGTGCTTCCAAGATGTATGGAGATGACATCATCGCATATTGGATCCACATCTGGAAGATTTTACTCACAAGTAAGCCCTAGAGGGGAACCCCAAGATTCACCTCAATCAAATATAACACGTACATTGTGCATGTAATATGAGAACTTCAAAACACACAACTTAATATCACTAGAGTTTTAAGAACAAGCTATTTCTTCCAGAGAAATCTCATAGACTAAAAAAGCCTTTTGTTTTGTTACTTTTTCCTGATTAAATACACTAGCAATTACATTCTACTGCACAAATCTGAGGTAAATTTCAAATTAAGAATAAAGGTGAACTCAAATATACCTACAGTATCAATAAAAATGCACCCTAAATAAAGAACAGTAAGTAGAATATGAAATTAAGCTGAAGGGGATGGAAATTTTAATGAGATAATGGTGGTACTTGAAAACAGGTTGTATTTCTTCAGAAATTGCAGCTAGCCTACCTCTATGTTCTATCAGATGGATAAACTTCTAATAATATAGCTCTGTGAGACTGTTGAGCCCTTTGAGGGACTATCGCCTTCTGGATATGAAATACACCATAAGAAGTGTGGTAATAAATAATCCTGGTAGTCACTTACAACTTCTTATGCACAAGTTATGCCACCTTAACACAAACAGAATAAATAAGGGATATATGATTTAAGATATGCTAAGTTAAGTGCATTCATTACATAAAATAAAACATAAAGGATGTTGAATGACAAGTTACTTTGACAGATTTTATTTACCTACGTTAACTCTGCTTTTTCTGTTTCATTTTTAACTCGCAATCAGAGAGAAAATAGAATTTTAAAAGCATACTTAAAACAACTAAAATAAAACATCGCTTACTTAGGATTCAGAGTTGAAAAAGCAACCTAATCATGCTACTAATTCTTCTTCTACCAATTAGCAATACAATTTTTTCTATTTTCTGGCTGGTCAGTTGAGACAATAATACAGTTAGGCAAGCAACATGACTGCCATTCTATAAAAATGGTTCACCACCCACAACATACTAAAAATCACAAAATACAGAAAAAAAAAAAAAAGATAAGCTGCATTAATTACATAACATTCATTATTTTCTTCCAAAATTCTAGTATAAATATGATTTTATGCTAGGACAACTCTACTAATTCTAATGCATATTGGCTACCCCTCTGAGTTGAAAATAATAAAATACAATCCAAACAACTTTTTTCATTCGATTCTTTCAGGACGTAAGCCCCAGGACAGCTACAAAAAGAATGCATCAAAGAATATTCACTCTCAAGGAGCCACTACATTATGTCACTTCATGGTGTTACTGAAATGGCTCTAATTTTAGCTAGCGTTGCTATGATGTCACTAACTGCGTCAAAGATATTTAGAGGAAACATAGTTGAGTACCAGCTATATGCAGTGCTAGTACGTCACAAAAGAATTCCTTTTTGGGAACGTGCCTTCCACCTGGAGACAGAGCAGAGAGAAGGTACCAATAGGGTTTTAATATTTTCCTGTCTAAAATAGCTATGTTTTTGTTTAAGCATGTCCCAGGCTTTTCTTATAAAGACTAGGAAGCCATTTTGACTTCAGTTAACTTGTTACTTTCATTTTGAGTAGCCTTCATTTACCTATCTACAGTTAAATTGGAAAGCACAAGTATATATTATTTTTGGATTGTGGGCAACATCACATTATTACTGATAAAATATATGGGCAGTAATTCGGTCTCTGTGTACTCTTGTTGGTTTATGAACAGCAGCAACAAGCTCTTGCGGTTTCTGTCATCAGCAGAAAACCAAGGCTGAATTATAGCCTTGCACTCAATCTTTGTGTTCCATACAGAAATTGCCAGTTTTTCAGAAAGTGCAATTTACAGACATGGGATCTAGAGACCTATAAAGTGTCTTTCTTTCTGTCACTACCAAATACCAAAGTCATGAGCATTCAAAAGAAAAACAAGACATAAAAACAGTTCAAAGTATATCTAGAGTTTTGCAGACAGCAGAATGCTTTCATTAATTTTTCCAAGAACTTTGCAAAGGCAACATTCCTCATGATCCCTTTAGAGACAATCTCTAAAATTAATCAGATACTGGATCACATCAAAGAACAAGTGCAGGAGTAGAGGAAAGAAAAACAAAGCTGAGGAAAGGAGGACCTCTCTCAACTCACATGTTAATAATTTGTGGAAAGAGTAGCAAATACCTGATAGATACAATCATGTATTTTTAAAGACAGTGAAACAATTTACTTTATGAACTCATACAAGAGACCACTCTTCTAACAAGGCAGCACTTTAAACTAATTTCAAGAATTCTGTCCAGAAGCTGTACCACAGGGTTAGAACAGAGTTTCTGGTTTTATTTCTTTCTCTGTGACTGATTACTCAACTAATTAAAATTTACTTGATCATAATCAAGCAACTGACATTTCTTCTTGTTGGGAATATGCTTACATTTATACATTCTCACACCACTGCAATACTGGGGACTTTCCAAAACTAAGTATCTCAGAAAAATCACAGGGAGCAGGTAGATAATATATTTTGAATAAATGCTACAAGTATGCATAAGGGTTGAACTGGGAAAAACAAACAAACAAACAAGCAGAAAAAACAAACCTCCACAATTTTGTAATATCCATTTAGACACATCACCTTGCAAGAAACTTAGTTTTGACTTAAAAAGAAAAAAAAGGGGGTGGGGGGACTGAAGGGGGGTGTGTGGGGGAGGTAGCAGAAGGGCGTAGGATAAGCTTGATTAGTGTTTCCATGCACGTAAATAGAACGTTTTCAGTATCTCAGGTTTTGGACAACACCTGTTCAATCCAGTGAGGTAATACAACTGAAGTTTGACATGGAAAGAGGGAGCCCCTGGATACCAGTAGTTTGTAACCTGCAGAATAGTGAGATGCATGATAACTTTGTATTCTGTTGGGTACTACATCCCCTTAGGCAGAAGAAGACAGAACAATTTACAGTTTAAGTTTGGTGCAGAAGAGAAGTTTCACTATGTGGCAAGAAGGGCAGATACTATTGCAGAGAACCACAGATAGTGAAGAAAGGAGGACCCTTCTTTCCCTTGAAAGGCTGCAAGCATTCTTCAGGCTTGAAAACTACAAATCCATGCGTAAAAGAGTTCAGCAACTATAGCAGATTTGGGTTGATTTAGAATTTTTTTTTAGGAGGTTGCTACTCAGAAAATGCTGCTGCTGTTAAATTAGACTGTAGCACATACAACATTTCTATCGCTTAAAGCAAGGGTTTTTGAAAAAGATAATAAATCCATATTGTGCTCTGCTAAGAAGCTGAATTCCCTTAACTGCATACTCCCCTCATACAACTGTGTTTAGCCAGAAATAGCAGAGAATATATATATACTTTTACATACTTCTCATTCCAAAGAGAGTTAAAAAAACCCCAAAAAACACAAAACAAACAAGCAAAAAAACCCAAACAAACAAACAAAAACCCCAACAGAACACAGAACTGCTTTGCAAACACATAAAAGCATAATAACAACAGTTGTGCTGAGAAGCTACATAAGATCCACACATGACTGCTTAGTCAGCAGTCATCTGTGCAGTTGCACAAAGCATTTACAGAGACACAGATATACAGAAACACATGAAGATGCGGGAGATGCATGAAACAGATAAAGGATGACTATATCTTCCAATGTGGCTTTCACTGGTCTTTTCCCGGAACAGAATACTTTTTTACTAGATCACTTCTGTAATTTTGGAGGCAAGATCATAAGCAATTTCAAATCTTAACTGCTGTCTGCTTCCTTGTTCTCTGCTGCACAGTGTGGTGCTCTTCATTCTGTAAACTGCATGTAGCAGTTACAGCAGCATGGTGAATACTGGAAGCAACACAAACTGAAGAGATAAAAACATAAAGCTGGGGATGGGATGAAAGATGGGACCTTTTCATTTTTAAACCCATGCACCTCCAGATGTTTCTAATCAAGCACTGAAAGTTCATATTTTGAAAAGTTTTTTGTGTGTTTAAGAAGAGTATAAATGCTGACTTATGACATATTGAAACTTACAGATGTATCAGAAACTGCAATGTTAAGAAATTAAGAGAAATTAAGAAGTTAAGAGAATAGATTAGAAGTATATCTGAACAACAATTAATACATACTTGTAAATACAGAATGATTCAGGATTTTGAGGTACACAACTTCCTAAAGCACAGTTTCAAATGGAGGCTATATATTTAATGTACTCAAAAAGGTGCCACTGCATATGAAAGAACTGGCAATATTTTCACAAAAGTAACACAAATCTTTTTTGAAAATAGGAATTAGAACAGGTACATGCTTCTTAAACAAGTCAAATGAACAATATTACAAGCCAAATAGCTTCTAAAAAGTTAAATAAAATGCTAACATTCAACAAAAGAAAAAAATGTTAACTAGTGTGTAATATTAACCACTGATGTTGTTTAGTGTATTGTTTCCTGCAAATTCTATTTTATTAGAACAATTAAAAAGTTTATTTAAATTCCAAACATATGTCAGAACACGACTGGTTCAAATCTGACCTATATTTCAAATTCGAGGACTGCTCCAAAAGTAATGCCTCCTATTTTATTATTTTGGCCCATGATGTCAGAGTTGAATGTTCATGGCATGGTAGTAGAGGCTGAATCATCCCACCAATATTCTGCTATGTTTTGTTGCCATGTGACAGATGGCAGAAGAGGAACAGTATGACAAAATATAATCTGTTGCAATTCTCATTATACTTCCTGCAATACTATCTTGATTTCACAAGACTACAGGACATACTTTCCCCTTTAATGTCACCTTCTCTCTGCTTAATTTTCTTCTTAGACATCATTTATATAACACGTTGACACAGAAAAGATGCTTCACTGTAGTGCCATGTAAATGCCAGCTGTATTCCACCCCCCAAACCTCTTGAGATTTTGTTGATTTGCAAAAGAACTGTTTCTCCTTGAGTCAAAATTATGAGAGAAAAGGAAGAAGGTTTGAAATAATTTGACAGTTTTAGATTTGCATTCTGGGAATTTGCATATGTCCTATTAAAGCTTATTTCACATAGATTTAGAATGTATACATTGACAGCTAATTTACAGGTTTAACACTGTAATTTTATAAATGCAATCTTTTTATAATTACTCCTCCCAAACTGACATCTGATATTCCTGATAGACAAAGGCAAGCAGTTGCTTCAAGAAAACATCAATAGGATAGCATTTTGTAGGCAAATGCAGTCCAGAAGGGACTGGTCTATTTTTGGACCATTAGCAGCAAGTCCAGGTTTCAAATGTTAGGTTTGATTAGAGTGGATCTTACTAAGTGTTCTAAATGAGATGTCTTGCACAAGCAGTGAGCTCATGAAATGTCAAACTCTTCTCAATTGATTTGACAGAAGGCACAATTGACTGCTTTGTAATTCAAAAGCCAAGATATTAAGGTCTGAAATATCTTAGACACACTGATAAAATTAAAAAAAAATAAATTTAAAGTCAAATTTTACAGGTTTTTAGCATTTTTAACATTAGACTATGTGGTGAATAAAAACATAGAATTTAGTGTGGTGCTAAAGGACACTAAGAAAATATTTCAATTTCCGACTTCATCTGATTTTTTACTGCAAAGTCTCTTCTTTGTTAAAAAGCTGAAAGACATTTCGGTAACGTTGAGAACTTACAGTCTTTACAGATTATTAAACATGCCTGCTCTATTCAGAAATCTGTATTCTGTTTAGGTTTCCAAGAGAATCTGTAGGGTTTATATTATAAGATTCCAAGTGACAGGTGCTATGCAAGCAGCCATATTAGGATTTTCTGTAAAATTCCACGGCAGCTTACTAATAAGGAACATATACCAGGGCCGAAGGGCAGAATGCTTTAGCAAAACAGATTGTGATAGTAAATTAACCAGAAACAAAGTCACGAAATTATTTTTCTTCTATTGAAAGGATGTAGGAGAAAGAAAAAATTGCTGGTGCTACTAGAGATTTTATCTACCACTGTATTAATTAATTAGCATAAATACATTTAAGGTTTACCTAATTTATTTGTATTTAACATCAGTGTTTTTTTCTACTAAAATTACAGTTCTATTTCTGTGTTTCAGATTTGCACCACATTTTTCAAGGTCTCAACATTGATAAGAGGGGAAGGAAAAAAGGCAAGCTGCTGAACAAGTAGAAACCTCTTTGATGATGTTTACAGAAACACAATCATTTTAGATGAGACAGATTATAGGGTTGTAACAGCATTTACCTCTCTGTAGATCTGTTAGTGGGAGATTTGAATTCCAGCAGAAAAATAAAAGCTCTTTTTGTTGGAGTGCTGTGGTTCACCTATACGCATTTAATGTAAAAGGTCTGGGATCTTGGTTCTACAACATTGCAGAATAAAAGAAAATGTTTTGGTTTTTCGCAAAGTAACCTTTCACATACCCATGTTTCTGAAACCAATTCTACATTGCTCTTGAAGGCAATTTTTTTTTTTTTTCTTTTTTAAACATTATAGGCTTGGAAAAGCACCCTACGTACATATTTATTGTGCTAAGAAATGCTACAGAATAGGACATTTCCAGTTCTGAATGTTTCCCAGTTTTCTATGCTGATTGTTGGCCTAGAACTCATCTACCAATTGTCAAATATCAAGCATCCCTTGCCTGCACAAGTTCACGGTTGACTCAATGGTCAGAGACATAGTTCCCTAGCCAGAAAACTGGCTATTGGCACTCCTGGGGAGTCATAAAAATTGGCTTGGGTAGCGTGGGTCTATATCTCATGTAACATTGTTTTTGCTCAAGGCTGTTCTCAGAGCTTCTCAATTAAGAGGAATTTCAATTTATAGTTATGCATTTCATGAC
This sequence comes from Alectoris magna, assembly GCA_030625065.1. Taxonomy (NCBI): domain Eukaryota; kingdom Metazoa; phylum Chordata; class Aves; order Galliformes; family Phasianidae; genus Alectoris; species Alectoris magna. The sequence goes on from CM060568.1 coordinate 11,773,996, forward strand.
AATCAAGAACATACAGCACAAGAGTTTGTTGAAGAAATCCTTAACCAATTCATTTTTCAATCAGGAACTCAAATCTTGCTACTGTGGCCACATTATTACTAAAGTAAATAGTATCATTAAAAAGACAGAAAGATCCTTTTACTGACATGTTCATTTTTCCAGGTTTATATGATGTATGGAAAGATGATCTCTATAACATGCCACAGGGCTGAGCATAACAGTGGAGCTTGAGCAGATCGTTAAAAAAGAAAAAAGACAACAACAAATCAGAGAAACCACATTGCAAACATTCCAATGCTTGGTAGATGTGTTTAGGGAAACAGAAGATCAGGAATCTTCAGAATTATTTATTCAGGAAAGAAACACAGTCTTGCAGGAAAAATGCTTCTGGGACTGAATTTGTGCTACTTTCAATGAGGTGGACAACACATAAATTGAAACTTAATGGTGATTAATCTTCCCACAATGCTCTACATCTCACATGCATATTTTTCAACATGGAAACTTTGATTTTCGTGATTGAGAACAGTTCACCTAGACAATATTCTTAATTGTTGCAGGTAACTCACAGTGGAGTAGATACCCTAGGAATGTCAAACATTTGTTGACAAACAAGCTGCACAATCCTAATGGTATCATTAGCTTTTCTCCGATAAAGGATGCTAAGGCCATCACCAACATCATGGCTTACGATGTATTCAGACGTGACTCTAGAGGGTAATAAAGAAATTGCAAAGGAAAAAAAGACATCTACACATCTACATCTCAGCTTTGCCTCAGGGGATTGAGACATGTCCTGGGTAAGTATGAAATGAAAGCATCCTACAAGCAAGTGTAGGAGAAATAATTGTTGTTTGAGAGTTGTCACAGACCAAAGGAAAACAACTTGATATAGATTTTTAAGTTTTACTACCTTACGACTTCTTTCCATTCTTATCAGCACAGATGCATAATTAAAATGTATTAGCTGTATCAGATGAAAGAAGTAACAAGAAAGAAATTTAAAAAAGAAAGCTTTGCCTTTTTTTTTTTTTTTTTTTTAATTTTGAAGTGAATCCAGACTCTGAAAAGATACAAAATTCAATATTATAAATACTACCTCGCTAAAAATCAATTTCACATGAGAAGGGCCTGTGGAAAAAGAGCTCAGAATGAAAGTATATTTTACAGAAAATATTTCAGTGTACACATTTCATATCTCAACAGCTAACCAAAGGAGAAAAAGATGGAAAAAAGCATTCAAGTTCATCAAGTTTGGGCTCTGAAATGCCAGTATGGACTACAAGTTGAGAAGTAAGAGAAGCTTATGAAGAATTCTTAGTTCCAAATCATCTCCAAACTGCAATCAAAACACTAGATAAAGCAGTTAACCAAATTTCAGTGACACTTAAAAAAAATAAATAAATAAAAAATCACAGGTTTCTGAGCTAATCAGCCTTAGATCGATAGCCCATGACTGTAAGGTCTTTTATTCAAGAGTTTATTTGCCTGAAACTACTTGAAGTGCAATTCAAGGCCAAGATAAAAAATTCCTAACAGGGTACCAGCTACCAGACATAACTACACGGCTGCTCAGATGATAGCACACTAGACAGAGACACTCAGTAAGTCAAAGCAATATGATAACCATGCCACCAACCACTGCTTAAGAGAGACATTTAATTGATGCTAATAAAACAAGACACCAAATGGCATTTAATGAACACACAACTCTCTCTGCACATATATAGGCACCTAGAAAATACAAAAACAAGATTAGATGGATGGTAGCATTCTAGCATAATGCACCAGGAATTTAAAAATAAGAAACAAGAAAAAGATGTCACTGTTCTAATATCCATACCTCGGGAAAAGGAAGAGAATAGGGGAAAAAAAAAAAAAGTGAACAACATTTCTAGGAAAGCACAATAGGTAACCTTGGCCTATTCTGCAACTTTGGTATCAAGAAACCAAAGATCTAACAAGATGTTGGTTGAGCAAGTTTTGAACAGAAAAATCAGAAACACTGCAGCAAGGTGGCTGTTAAAAAAAAAAAAAAAATGTTGCCAAGGAGTGTCATAATCAGAAAGCTGAATCCGTTATCTAATGTTGAGCACAAGACCATATCTGAGCTGCCTCCATGGAAATAATTTTTCTGATCTTTTTTCCTTCCCCCTAGTTTCTCTTCCTTAAATGAAACAATGATTATAGAATGACTAGACAGATGGGATGCATATCAGATTAATTAACCAATGAAAAAAGGAAAAAATAATATATTCCTCTGGTATGTCTGTAGCAAATGCACATCCGCTTTTAACTATTTTTTTTAACTCTGAAATTCTATGCTGCATCACATTACTTGCATGTGTGTGAAAAAACATATTTTTGTAAAATAGAATGTAGTTTTTGAAATTGCAAAGCAATTTTCTATTTCTTCTGTCTGTTTTTTAGCCTTTCTTTTTTCCCCTATTCATTACCTGTTACAAGATTCTGACAACCTGTGGTAGTTACTATGATGAGCAGCAACATTTGGGCCTGCTGATCTTCAAAATCCATAAGTGAGCTAATGCCTGGAGAAGTATTAACCTCAGATTTTTGAACATCACATTACTGCTTGCTTCGATTGGGTATTTTGTTGATTTCTCTTTTGCATCTTTGATCAAAACTGGATTTTCATCTTCATGTTGTTGTCATTGAATTAGTTACCTTTTTCCCCATTTATAACATAAATCTGCTTTGCATGCAACATTTTAAACTAACAGACTATAACAGTGGGAAAATAAATCGCACTGGAAATACTCTCTCAGAAAAGAAAGGATGCATTATATGACCACCACATGCATTCTATTGTAGATATAATCAATCTTTAATAGCATCCTCTTCCTCATCCCACCCAACCCCCAATCCACCTTGCTAGGTGCAATATAGAAGATTGATTTCAGCAAGAAAGCTTCATCTGAAACAGAAGATCGTCACTGCTTCCTGTGCAAAGTCATTAAAATATTTTGTGCAAAAAAGCAACATCCAATACTGTCAGTGCAGCTGAAAACTGTAAGAAGTAGTCACGTAAATTCGCCCTTCGTAACTATAATTTCCTTTTAGTCCTCCCATCAGACTTCTAGAATTCACTGGTAAACTTATTCATTGCCAAGCCAACATGCTCTCAAAATAGTAGGAGAGTCTCAGTTCCTGTTGAACTTTACACTTACATGTAAAAGTTCAACAAAGGCATAAAAGCAAAGCCACATATACAATTATTTAATTAGTGGCAATGTTAACAACCCCCTTATCAAAGCAAACCTGATTGCAAAAAATAAACACTTAGCAAGCAGGAGGCTTTCCATTGATTCCCTTCTCATGATAGCCCTTTGATACTCGATTCTAAACTTCCTTAAGGTATAGGCACAACTATCGAGCTCTGTGTACTTAACAAAGGCTTTGCTGTTCAGTATCCAGTTCATCCCAGGTGAGTTCAGTGACAGATCTGGAGGCTAGAGATGCAACTTCTGAAAACGCCACTCTGTTCTTTTCTAGTTTAAAAGCCCTTTCAGACGACATGACTGTTATGATCATTATGCTGTGGGGAAAGAAAACTGGACCAGTGAGATTCAGACAGGATAGTGTTTTGTAGGTACGGATTCATCTATGATATTTCTCTATAAACTTGCTTGCTAATTCCCACCTGTGCCACTCCTAAAATGTATTCAAACTCTTTTTATTGATATATGAATAGACTGATAAAAACGATACAGCAATCTAACATGCATATAAAATCCCAGCATCAGCTGCTCAGTGTGATAAGAACCAAAAAAGACTTTATCATAAAACTCTTCCAAGCTGCAATGATCTAATAATTATGAAAACTGCATGCCACTTCCACACAAACTGTGCTTCCTAAGTTAAGATGAAGCAGTCTAAGGTGTACAAACATGTGCATGCATACATATTACATGCACACATGTACAAGAACATCAAAGAAAAGCAAGTTTTTTGCATGTGAAGATATAAAACATTTCCAATAAATGTGTAAATTCATATAAATTTGGTTTCTTTCCAGAAAATTAATTACTTCTTAGTTCAAAAAGGAAAAAAAATAAACACTGAAGTAAAAAAGAAAAGAGATAGTAAAATATTAATTCCCAAGTTGAATTCCCAGAGAAGATGGATTCCATGCTTCCAAAGCTTAGTTAACTCTTTATTGCTCTCAGTGCAGAACAGTTTAAGAACATAGCATTCAGAAGAGAAATCAGTATATGTTTGTAGGTAAAGCTTACAATGTATCACAATAGTGTTTATTTGTATGAAAATAAATTACATTTCCTTATTCAAGCTGTTGCTTATAAACATACTTCATACTTTAGGCCCAACTTTCCTAATCATAACTCCAGTAAAATGATTAAAAACAAGTTTTAAGTTCCATTCTAAACCTTTGTGGGCCTTATATACATATGCTTATATAACCATCAGACCCTGTATAGATAAAAGTCCATTTAGCTACTTCTGCATTCAATGATAAACTATTTTGTTCTGACCTCTAAATCAGCTGAAGGAAATAGCTGCACATATAGAAAATAATCAACTGTCTTTCCATCTTTTTTTCCTCCTGCAAACATAAGTGTTGATCTTTGTTTTCTGTTTATTTTTGGTTAGAAATGAAATTCTGATTTAGTTTCTCCTCCAAGCATGTTAAGCATTTCCATAGGAGTTTATTTTATGAAATGGACAGATGCATTGTGCTATTTCTCTTATTGCCCTTTCTCAGTCATATTTGTATAAGTTCACACACTGAAAAAAAATATATACTTCCATTTAGGCTCCATGGGAAAAAAAACCCTTATAAATGCTTTGACATCTCAAATGCATTGTCAGAAACCTGTGAAAATAATCAGACAAGATTGTTCCATTATTACTAACAGTTTAGCACTGAGCATTTCACGTACATTATCTGTAACAGCACAAAATGACTATGTGCTTTACAGTTTAGAATCTATCATGTTTTCCTATAATGTTCACAAAGTGATTTTACAAACTAAGGGTTCAGACTTTCTGTATAGTCACTATTTAAAATTCAACATTCAGCACTGTACAGTTCCAGAAATGTATCTTTACTGCTTTCCCTAACAAAGCTGACACTCAGCACTGAAACCAGAGGATTGCGGAGCATTATCTTTTAGCGTTTTTCCTATGAAGCACTGCACAATATTAGTAAACTGTCTCATTTACTCATTTTTTGTTCTTTGGCTTTTTTTTTGGACTGGGTGATCTTGTAGGTCTTTTCCAACCTTGGTGGTTCAATGATTCTATGATTCCCACAGACCCTAATGCTGTGATTCTATGGATGTATATCAGAGCAATACACCTGGGGACCTAGGGTTTAGAATTATACCTTATCAATTTATTTATGATTTCTGTATCTACACACTGCCATTAAAAAAGAAATACTCATAAGAAAACAGGTAAGCAGTAAACCACGATATTCATGATATTTAGAAAAAGAAACAATCCTAAAACAATTTTCCCTTTAATTTCCTGCTTCACTGTGCAGATCCTCAAGTGCAATAGACATAAGTACACGCTCTTGAGACAGGTAGGATTTCCCTCCATTAGTCCTGAGTAAGAACACCTCGACACTGGAACTCCTAAGAGATAAATTCTTCAGAGGAACAAGTAAGACATAACCAGTATATCTCATAAATTAAGCATCTTTCTGCTCACATTATCTTCTTAGAGTTCAAGACATGAAACTCTGCTCAAACATTGGTATTTTCTAACTGCTGTTTCATATTTAAAGTTAATTAGTTAATTTTAATTAGTTGAATAAAGTAATTTCCTGGTGACTCATTATTAGGGTCTACATTGTTTAATCTTATTAATATTTTTGGTAAACAAATGTCGAATGAGAGACAACGCAAGTGCGACCATACAAAAATCACTTATTTAAATACCTTTAAAAATTAAAGATGCCTAGAGCTGACATGAATACCCTAGGATGAAAAAGCAGATGTCTCTCAGATACTTCCAAAGATCCTCTAGGGTTTTGTACCACAGTCCAAAGCAAGAGCTGTGGACTTCTAAGAATACCTCTGGAAATACACTGGTTCATGCTTTCCATGAAATAACATGTAGTGCTTTATTTTAAGTACTCCACCTCCCTTGGGAATTACAGTAATTACATGCTAATTCATTTTAATGCTACTGCATTATCATCTGGTAATCATGCAATTAACTGAAGTCACCACCGAAGAGCGTGAAGAGGTCAGAGAATCAGAACATACCCTGGTAAGTAACAAGATCTTTAAATCAATGGGATGTTTTAACAAGAACAAATAGAGATTTAAGGGGTGGTGTAACAATGAAATAGGCTGACATCAAAATTAGACTGCAAATGGTAGTAATAGGAGTAATATGGATAAAGATAATGGAGTGCCTTGTAATTGTAATATATCAGATGAGAAATAAAAAATATTTGAAATACTGGAAACTATGTGTAGCAACGTTATTGAGATTAGAAAGTGAATATTTTCAAAAGAAAGATTTTTCTAATTCTCATATTTACCATCAGGATAATATTCCTCATAAGAAATTGCTGACATGAAAAACATTAAGAAAAATTACTCGTGTAATATTGACCAATTGAAACAAACACCAGAAACACTGTAATGTAGCTGTCTCTGTTGCTCACAAGCATGGAGTAAATACTGTGATGAATATCACTTTTTGTAACTTGTATTTGACTCACTAAGAGATTCTTTGAATATGCACAGATGAAAAATTGTGTGTGCTGTTTGCCTACTGCAAACATTTGACATTTGAAATTCAGGCTGTGGTGGTTAGCTTTGATTAGATACATGAATTATACAGGATGTTTGTTCTCTGATTGGAGTCCTTAAAAATCAAGTTTTCAGGATGAATATTTACATTTACAAGCTCAGAATTTGATCATCATGAGTATCTTCCAGCAATGCATGAAAATCACTGATTTTCTAAAACATTTTGGCAAGAAAACATTGCCATTATTCATTTATGTTTTTCCTGGGTTTTTCTTCTTATCAAGTGCCATTCATAGCATAATCTTTATCTTAATTTCTAGACAAACTTCCATTGACCAGATTACCAAAGCTAAAAGAGTTCAATTACTGAAAGTATTATGTGCTAAGGTTAACCTGAGCTTCTTTATTATCCTGGTCATAAAAAGTGTGATTATGAATATTTAAACATCTAAAAATAAAAATATTCACAATATTATAGAGGAAATAGCCAAGAAATAACATTTTTTGTATTTGTGTTTATGAAGTATTATGTGGAGAGCGAATAAGAAGTTACTCAGAAAAACTGAGGAGAAGAGTGAAAGACAATGATCTGATCAAATATAAGCATAAACATGAACTGCTGAAAGATGGGAGATTAGAACGCTGATCAAGAAGGATTTAATTGATAACATCAAACATCACTGAAAGACCCAGCTGGCTGAAAAGCAATGTCATGCTAGAATTAGACAAAATGGATTTGATGGAAACTTAAAAATTAAATATATTTTGATACACTATTTATTTAAATATGCCAATCTTTCCCAGTACCCTGAACACTGAACAAGAACTTTCAGTATTGTAGCAGTTCTAAATAAAATTAACAATGAAATTTACAAACGCTATTTGAATTATCATCTTTTCAAGAAAAAAAAAAATGCTGCTATCACTATAAAGGCAGTCCCTAAATACTCCAGAGCTGTAGCATATTTCCTATTCACATAAACCATGTGAGTATCCACAAAGTTTCTGTGCTGCTTAGCACAAAAAAGGTTACCATTTGAATACCTAACGTTCAAATGTATTCAAATCATTTTCAAAAAACATATTTAATGTCTCTTGATATTATTATGTTATTTATGGACATTTCTGTACTTTCCTTTTTTTTTTTTTTTTCCCCTCAATGAAATACTGTTGAGCTGATGTCCCTGTGATCAGGCGATATCAGAAAATAATAATTTTGGATTTGATACCACATACCTTAGAGACTGTAACATTGTTAATTTTATTTATGTATTTATTTGTAGCCTTCTGATGTATGTATAATATTCTAGACCATTAAAGTTCAGAGAAATAATTTAATAAACATAGAGCTCTTCTGGCATTGTGTCCCGTAAACTTCAAAAAAAAAAAAAAAAAAATAGAAGAATTTAATAGAACATTCCAAATATGAAGACAACCATAAGGATTACTGAGTCTAGCTCCTTGCTCTTCTCAGGACAACACAAAACTCAAATCCGACATCTGAGAGAATCATGAACTCTGTCAGGGTTGGAGCTATGATCATTGCCCTGGGGAGGCTGTTCAGTGTCCAAACCTCTTGGTGAATACTCTTCTCCTAACACTCAGTCTGACCCTCTCCTATTCCAGCTCCATTCTGTTCCCTCGAGCCCCGTCGCTGTCACCAGAGAGCAGAGCTCAGTGCTGTCCCTTTGCTCCCTGTGAGGAGTTGCACACCATGAGGCCTCCCCTCCCTCCTCTGCTCTAGGCTGAACAAACCAAGGGACCCCAGCTGCTCCCCATACATCTTGCCCTCTAAGACCCTTCACCATATTTGTAGCCCTCCTTTCACACTAAAACTCTCTAATAGTTTTATGTCCTTATATTGTGGCACTAAGAACTGCACAGAGTACATGAGGTAAGGCTGTACCAGCAAAGAATAAAGTAGAATATCTCAGATACCATAGCAACAAGATAGGGTAATCCATTTGTCTTAATGTTCACCTGAAGATAACAAATTTTCCAGGTTCATTTGGATAACACAAAAATCTTCCTTAATAGCGTCAACTTCTAAAACAAAAAACATGTTTTTTTTTTTTTTAAATATAAAAATATTGTTCTACTCTTCACTTTATTACTTTATTGTCTCCAAGTAATCTTTAGCAGAAACATTTAGCAAAAGTAATAAACGCTCAGCTGTAGTGGAAATCAAATTGAAGCACTTGCAACCTCTGCACTAATATCAAATGCACTCATGGTGATTAAAAGGTATTGTTTAAAAGGTATCAAAAGAAATAATATTGATTAGACATTTTTTTTGACACATTACATTTTTCTGCAATTTATATGAATTTCAATTTTTGAACAATTCCAGTGCACCTCAAATATCAACACTGTCTCCCTAAGAGTTATGACTGGGATATGAAACATACTGTCTATGACAATACAGAATAAGTTGTTCCCGATTCAGAATTTTGCTAGGCAACTACTTTCACAGTAGATAACTTTTCATTCAGAATAGTTCCAGCAAAAATCGGTATCCTAACAGGCACTTACCAAAAGCAAGTTCATTGAGTTAGTTCTCAAGGCAGATTAATATGAAATCCAAAGTTTATTTGCATTAATAAGGACAAACGTTGGCTCTTAGCCAGCATGCCACATGGTTGACCATATAGGCCTCTGTTTATTCTATTGGAGTCTACTGTGACATCTCTCAGTTGATTAGTTAAAATAAGCAAAAGCAGATGGTGGGATCTGTTTGCAACAAAATGTTCACATTGGGGAAAAAAAGGAAACAAAATAAAAAATCCCAAAGGCTATGGATAAAGTTTGTCTTTCCCTTCATAAGGAAACAAATACATTGAAGATTATCACAACAGTCTAGAGCATAGGTTTCCCAGATTATTACTGTGTACCACATTCAGGGAGTAGAGAAGATGGATCTTGCAAAAAATACAGATGTTATGAAACAAGACTTCTAGTTCTCTTGTGGTTTTTCCAATGCATGTGCACACTGAGAAGATGACTAAGAAACTTGTATTCTCTAACATCACTTTTAATATCAGAAAACAATGGATCTTTGAGCATTTGAGACCTCTATCTGCTAACTGCTGGTGAAGTCAAGAGGATCAAAAAGAAATAAATAGAAAAACACCAAAATCACATCAACTCGTACAATTTAAGTAAAGGTTTCAGACAAACATTCAGAACAAGAAGTACATTGAGTTAGCATCTATTTCTTATAGTGTATGAATGATATAGCAAATCTTAAGCTACACCACAAAATTTAGATATAGTAATTACCATTAATATTCGTTATTATTAATTATTTCTCTATCAGAAAAAAAGAAATAGTAGTACAGAAATGTTTGTGACATCTGGATTCCTTGGAAACAGGTACCAATTAAATCCACAACTGATCGCAACTAACAAACTCACTAATTGTTACCTTGTACCCTCTGACAGGGCCCTTTGAGTGTACCACTTGCCATGGTTTGTTAACATCACCAGCTCTGCCTTTGCTATATGCAAAAATTCAGACCAGGTTGGAAGGAATAGCATAGTCTGTTGCCTTGCTTAGATAACTCAGTGCCCTTTAGATATTGCCATTATATGTCAGAACAAACCAAAATCACCCTGAGGATATTTTATATACTGCCAGCAACTCCTGTCCAAGCAACAGCATAGGAAAGATAGCAGAAACCCGTGGTATCACAGTTGCAAATCTTTACCACTTTTTAGTATCAACGTGCAACCAGAAATTAATTGCCCCCCACACAGCTGATCTGATCAAGAAGCCAAATAGTATTTCAAATAAGGTATAGATAATAAGTTTAAACAGACAAATAAATAGGATCCAATTTCATTTCCCAGCTAGTGATGTCAGGAACATACAGCGTTAATTCACAACACGCAGATAAGAGTCATGACAAAATCAATGTACAATTTCTGTCTTCACAAACAAAGTTCACTTCACTAATAATCCAAAAAACCTTTCCTTGCAGAATTTATCTGATTTTAGAAAGGAAGAACACAATCTTATGATTTCATTTGATTTTATCTAAGCTGCCTTGAGTGATGAAAGCTGTATGGAGAACATTAACCAGATCTTCTGACTACAAGATAGGTCAGATCATAAGAATACACAGCCTGGCAAACATGAAAACATACCTTTATAACCTTTATAAGTATTGCTACTTAAAGCATTGCTTTGTAATATTACAAGCCCATATTTAGATAGAGCCCCGCTGCTCATAAGAACTAAAGTCACTGAAGTCACTCAATTGAAATTACTCTTTGTGCAAAATCCTGAGCTCTGAGACTCAAAGGGAACTCTCAAAGCATCATCACAACTACCGAAGTGTCTGTCTTGGATGGTTGGGTTAAAGATGTTGAGCACAGCAGGGACTCTGCAGCAAGTGCGTTGTCAGAATTGTAGGTATCCTGCTGAGAACAGGAGGTTTGACAAGAGTGACTGCAAGACCCAAGCTCTGGCAATTATCTGGGGCCCACTCATCCTGGAAAGAGTAGTGCTGAGCATGATCTCAGCCTGCACCAGCAGGTGGAAATGGAGGTTTCCAAACTAGGGTCTCAAACCTTTACAATACCTGTCTGATATTTGAGGATTGTAGTAGCTTTTGGTTCCTCTGATTTCAAGCATTCATCTTAGAAATATTCATAGATGAAAGAAACAACTTTCCTAAGAAGTGTCTCTGTTCATCACTACACCAAGGAAAAGACTGCAAACATCCTGAGCTACTGACATCATTATTTACTGCTTCATAGAAGCTTACCCTACATTCTCAGAGTGACTAAGATAATATGTTCTGAGGAAAACCAAATTCAAAGAAACGTGACTTGGAATAGATTTTATTTCCTGTGAGCTTTCTAAATCATTTAAATCACATACATATCTGAAGTTTAAAGGCTCAGTTGTAATAGAAGACTAACTGTCTTTCCATATACACTATTAAAAATATTTTGAATACCAGAATATGGCTACTCAGGATACCATTCCTAAAACAGTAAATTCTTATCCCCCTCACTGCAGTTTGAGACAGAATTGACAGCGAAGAAGACCAAAAAATTTATAGTCATGGAAATAAACTGTCAACAAGCAACAGAGCTTCTATGGCCCAGAGAAGCCCAGCAAACCTGCATCACAATTCCTCGAAGGACATACCTGTACCACAGTGGAGGCTGAGGCAGTCAGGAAGAACAGCAGCCAGGTGGGTGGGTGAGACAGTACAGCAATGCCCACTTGGCTGTTCTTGATGAGGCTGGACCAAACCCTGTGGTGCCATGACAGCCCTGTAATACCTGTGCTAGGTCAGCCTTTCATTGGACTTACATTGGACCCTGCTACAGATGGCAGAGAGCACCTGACCCTGGTTAGCTCTGAATCATGGAGCACCTTGATGTCAGCTGTCAATGCTGTGATACAGAGGTGGCTTTTCTGGAAGGTTCTCCAAAGCACTCTTATGGCTGGTGGGTTGCAGGCGTGTAGCTTTTTGGCCTTAAGCAGGCCTGACCCAGGTGGTAGTTGCAACCACTCAAAGGGCAAATCACCAGATTTTTGTATATCAGATCATGCTTGTAGATTAAGTTATTTAAAGCAGCCTTATAGGGCTGCTAAAATAAGTCAGTATTATGTAGTGTTAGGCTGCAAATAGTGACACGTGTGAGCCACAGTTGTGCAGCTCAGATCTTAAGACAAAAAAGAGATCTCCCTCAAGCTCCAGAATGATTTGGAAAAAATCTTGAGTTGAACAAACTGAGGTTGCACTTGTCTCCCAGCTGTCTGGCATAATTTGTAAATTAACAGGACTTTGTTTATAGTTTCTGATCAAGACATCAGAAACCTGATGAGCTGAACCTCCTTCCCTCTTCCTCTTAACACAGTGCTATGATAAATAGAACTAAATTTCTTGAACAACTAAATTCAAGCAGAGAACAAAATTGAAATAAACTGCATTTCAGTATGTATGTGTATATTATAAATCTGCAAACCTTTTTCTCTTTAAATTATGACACTGTTCATTATCAATTTGAACTGTCAGAAGTACTGGTAATTAACAACTACAGATGCTAATAATATTTCTTTCAGGGCAGACAGGTACATTTTATAACAGCTATTACTATTTTATAAGCTATTTATTTTATAACTTGTATAAATGTTGTAAACGTTGGAACATCATAAATCCTTTAGTCAGTAGTATTTCCAAAGATGAGCAGAGATGGTCTGAAATTAAATCTAGGGTTGCTGTTTGCTGTTTTGGTGTTTTTTGCTTTTTTTTTGTGGGTTGAGTAGTTCATTAATAATTTACACCTACACCCACACGTGATGAAATTTATATAAAGTCAGATTTTTTGTTATCAATTTCTGTTGGTCACAACCTATAGAAACAAATAATTGAGTCTTAATTATGGTTATACTAACATCTTTTTTCCTTCTCCTTTTTATTTGTCAGATCAAGCAAACATTATCCATACTTGTTAATTGTCAGACATAACATCAAAACTTATTCTTTTGTCTGGACATAGTCACGTTAAAATTGAGAGAGTGGGAAACATTACCCAACACTGCCAATCAAGTAGGAATCCTTTCCTCTGTTCAGCAGGAGCTTCTGAGTCTTAAAGTATAAAGTATATGCTGTGTAATGCTTTGGTATCTTATTGTATATGAAGGATCATAAAGACCAGATTGCTGAAAGAAAATGATGAGAAAATATTAATTTTAGCCCAAAGTAGTGCTGTCACAATTGTTTGGAATGCATACTTCAATGTATAGCATATTTGGGCTTATAGAAAGAAAAAAATGTATATTATTCAAACATTTCAATAAGAGTTTAGCTTGAAAATGTTTTCAGCAGTTTGTTCATAGTCACTGAAACCATCAAACCACTCTTAACCTGAGGTAAGCCTACGATATTTCATTTCATTTATATTTGATACAAACTTGTCAGAATGAGAAGTGATAGAGCACTAGAATTGAAAACTCTTTCAAAACATCATCTGGCCTAATAGCTACATATACCTTCCAAACAATACTCATAGCATAAAGGAAGACTGGTGACCTCTATACTTTGCTGTCAATTGCTATTTCTTCCTATCATGCATTAACAGGAATTCATTTCCAAATGACCGATCATTTCAGGAAATTCTTCCTGAGAACAAGTTCTGAGCTCTGGAACCTGATAAAATGGTACTTAGCTTATTTCTCATTGAGTGTTTTTCAATAATAGATATTCAGCTTCCATGCTCATCTACACATGCCTGAAATAAATATTTTATTATGGCAGTACGACCTGCACAGTGAACCTAAAATTCAGAGAAGATAATAGTCAAAGTCATAGATGATAAACTGGGCCATAAAATGTATTCATTCTTCTGCCATCTTTATGAAATGATGTGATCTTGAATAGATATAACTCTTTCTCTCTGCAAAATAGAGATTAATTAGAATAAAGGAGAAACTTTTTTTCTCCAAACTGGGCACATGAAAATCATCTGAGGAACCTTCTGTGGAAATAAATTCACTTAGAAGTGTTAACAAAATACATTAAATCATGAGACTGTCTGGTATCATTTAGTCCCTGAACTGGTAAGTCAATTGAATTTTCTTGAAAAGGGAGGTGAAATCTGATTTGTTCAGGACTAAGAGCAAATAAGAGATGGTCTTGAGGCACTGGAACAGGTTGCCTAGAGATGTGGTTGATGCCTCCACCCCCAGAGACTTTCAAGACAAGGCTGGATCAAGCCCTGGGGAATCTGATTTAGCTATTCATGTCCCTGTTCATTGCAAGCGAGTTGGACTAGATGGCCTTTAAGGGTTCCTTCCAACTCTGAGGATTCTATGATCCTTCTATGATTTTATGATCTCTCGCTTCATCTATGACATGAGACTGTTTCTAGAGAAGAATCCTCAACAGTAGGTGAAGAATAAACTATGGTTAATGAGGTGTTACTGCAGATGCTGTGGTCAGAAAGTTTAACTTTTTCTTTTTCTTTTTTAATACATTTCTATTTGGCTTTATAGTTATTGATATATTTCATTTGTAATTACCATTATTTAAAATAGTATATTATCCTTGTTCAGCCTCATCTATGAAGCCATTATGCCTATGGCAACAGCAGTTCTAAACAGATTCTCATTCCTCACATCTGGAAAGTCACTGAATTTGACACCGCATTAATGAGCATCTGAAAGATCTTGTTAAGCTAATGTCTTGGAAATGCAAAAACAAAATATTAAACAGGCAGCAAGACATCATAACTTGGCCTGGCAGATTTACAAATGTCCACAAAAAATTTAACTTGAGAGGTGGATGCTCAGAACGTTGAAAGCAGAATCAAAACCCTAGACATAAGTCTCTGATTCTTTTAAATGTGAAACAACTTTTAAAATACACATTGATCATGTATGCTTTTTTGTCAGTTATATCCCTAAACTGGTGGAGGAAAAATCAAAGTTCTTCAATTTTTTCCTGTAATACCTGTGACTATAGATAATAAAAATAACACAAGAATCTTAGTTTGATGTTTTTCAAATGAGTTATAAATATCATTCTCCATATAAAAAGTGCTTTTCTATATAGCTTGATCAAGAATGTGCAGGAAATCAGGGAAAGCTAGTAATAGAAGTGCAGTAGTCCTTAATAGGAAAGTAGTTCTTTCTTTATTGAAGGGTCATTTTTCTGTCTTTAAATTGTAGTTTTCTTTACAATTTTTCTGCTACTGACTGATATAAATCACAGTCTTAACCTCAGCTTAAAGATTTGTATCTGGAAATTCTATAGCATCCAGTAAAAAACATACCATATAAAATACATGAGATCATACGACTTTGCCATTCACTGAGTTCTGTTCTTTTTTTTTTTTTTAATTTCAAGAGTATTGATAATTCCATTGTAAATAACCTCTCATAGTTCAGGTCACTGGTGTAGACATTAGATTTGGGGAAATTGAATAAGAAAAGCAAATAGAAGAAGAGCACAGCTTTATCCTTTCTAGCTCTGAAATCATTAACAATGAAGTGTCCTTCCTTATAAAATCTTTCATTTCTTTCTGAAGAAAAATGTTGTTACAATTTTAAGGCTAAAATTTAATTTTATTTAATATAAATGAATGCTTGTATGATTAACTTTTTTTGTAATGTTGAGCATGCTCATTCAGATTTTCTATTTGAAAGAGTGAAGCATCTTCGGGCTACTTTAGCATAATTAAACAGTGATAAAACATCACTTATTGTACTAAATGTTGGCAATAGATATAGAAGAGAGGAAAAGTTTCTTACAAAATGAAAAGGACAGGTTTCTCATGATTTGAATTCAATATTTTGATTTTCTGAAGTACCCGTTTCATGCAATCAGCATCAAGAAATTAATAATAAAAATGTCCAGACAAATCTGGAGAAATTCTGATTTATCTGAAAGTATAGAAAAAAGACACATCCTTAAGATTTATTCCGATTACTTGTATCCAAGGTAACTCATATGAAAAACAATTCTAACAAAAACTATTACTCTTTATTTCACTATTGATTAAAATTAAGTTAGCCCTGCAATCCTTGGTAGATGAAAGGAACTATACTGAAAACAAACAGGAATTTCTGAGGAAAGCCAGTACTTGTTAGAAGACAAATTTTAACAAATTTTTCCTGGGAGAAACTTGGAACTATTATTGCATTTTCAGACCCTGGAGACACTATTATTGATTCTATTTAATCACTTGTTTCTCCACTCCTTCCCAGATCTTGTTTTTTTTTTTTTTTTCCCCCCATAACATTTGTAATGCAATAATTCATTTGATTCCGGTCATAATATATCAGACAGTAAATTACTGCATACACAGGAGTACATAACATTACTCTTAATAGATTTTTGTAGAAGTACTGAGATTCCCTAAGACAACAGTCTTAAATAGAAAGTTTCCTTAAATTTTCATCTCAGTTTGGTGGTTTCTGTCTTCACTGTGATATGTTAATAAGTACATGAGAGAATAAGTAAATATGTAAATTGTTTAAACTGACTGTCTTTGAGTGAGTAAATACCTAAATAAGCCTTTCCCAGTACAGACCTATAAGTTCAGATAAACGTCTATTTATTTTTGAACTAAAAATGTTAGCAAACTCTCTATGGTAGACGAGTAAGAAACTCTGGGTAAAACAAAATTCTCCCAAGGAAAAAGGAGAAAATCTAATGACACTTGACTTAATGGAAATCTGTGGATTAGTGAGAATCTCTTAGTGTGGAATTGGGTTTAATTCTAGCTGCATGAATCGTAGTTCAGAAAATCAAGAATTGTTTTTTGAAAAGTATGTTGTTGAACACTTACATAAATGAAATGTTAATCCTTTTATGATTTTTGTTTTAATTTCCAAATTCTTTTGTATCATGCTATGTTGAGTTATGCTTCCAGGGTTATTTGGTGAATTGATGCTTTACTGAAGTGTTAATAATTCTAAACATAAAGGATATCTTCACGCCTGTTTTTATCTGATATGGTGTAATCTACGAAAGAGATTAATTACCATTGTTTTTGAAAAAGCCTATGTTTGTTTTGTTTTAAGACAAAATACTCCTCTGTTCATTACATAATTATTATTATTAATGATTTGCAGTATTTAGCTCCTCTTTGTGAGATGATTTTATTCAAACTATTCTCAAGAACCTTAATACTTTCAGAGCAAATAATTTATAGTAAGGGACCTTTACTCTTCATAGTTCATAGTCAGACAGCATTGTTCTCTTAATTTTTGTAATTATTTCCAGATTATCTTACCCTGCTATTGTTTCAATATTTGATATTAATTGTAATAAAATAAATGTATCCATAAACAAATATAAATGAAGATTACAGGGGGGGAGATCAGCTCTGGTGGACAGCAAATAAATAGCAATAGAATATAGCATTTCACTGGGGATGGTGATGTAGTATTTTGTCTCTTTAAATAAAACATTAATTTTACATCTCTTTTTCTCTTGCACGCCAGAAAGACATGAGATGGATAAGAATAGCTAAGTTGAGAGGAGTATGTCAGCTTTTGTATTTTCTCTTTAGAGGCAGGTAGGGACACCTGAGGTCAGAACAAAATGGAACTACTGAACTCCATCAAAATATGATTAGAATAGTGCTCCTAACATTTCTATTCAAAAATTATGGATTAGTAGTTCCTAATGACATTGCATAACCTTTATCTTAAAGAAAGCATGACATTAATTAAAGTAAACCTTACCCTTCTTCCTGTTTAATATCAGGTCATTCTGATCACCTTTTCTGCTCTAATTCTCTTCTACCAGTAGAAGTACCAGTATTTATTAGGTTTAACAATTATTCTTCCTATTTTCTGGTAGCTTAGACATTCTTATGTTCCTTAGTAGCCCTATTCTAAAAAGCACTTTATCTAAAAATCCTGTTTTATGAAACAGGACTATCATATGCCTTACTGCTTCTGCTGATAATGCCTTTGAAGATAAACAAAGGTACAATCAAATAAAGATTGTACCACTACCCACAAAACTATTTTTATCTACTTTTTCTCATTGTCTGACTTTTCATGGCACAGATTTATTTTATTTTATTTTATTTTAAATATGGTTTTCACTGAGGTGAAAAAGGCATCATTTTGGCCTTCTCAAATGGTGAGAAGATTTTGTTGTTTATTCTGCAACTGAATGAAAATTGGAAAAAAATTGTTCACTAAACAAAAAAAATTAATTTTTTGCTTTGTAATGAAGTCTGAGTAATCCAGAGTGAATATCAAAATATTACATAACATTGTAAAATACTTATTTAGTGACAATTTCTCACAATAATTACAAAAAAAACACCCAGTTTCACAGCAAAACTTACTCTTTAGCAGTGACAATTTTCTGGACAGACAACATACAGGCACTCGAAAAAACTTGTCTGTGTTCTCAAAATAAAAAGATAGCAGGCATGAACCAGCCAAGGAGTTACTTTATATCATGTGACATCATGCAGAAGACTACTGCAGTGGAGTTGGGTGGAGGCTGGCTGCTGCTCGGGGATTGCCTGGGCATTGGTTGGTGAATAATAAGTGGTTGCTCTGCTTGCAGAGGATAGCTTAATGAGCAGTTTTATTGTTAGCTGGTTGATGGTTGGCAAGTAGTTAGGGTGGCAACTAATTGCACTGTATATATATAAGTGTATATATATATACTTACATATGTATATGTTGTTATTGAAATGGGTGTTAGCAGAGAGAGGTGGCAGATGCCATGTTTCAGAAGTGGTGACAGCAGTATGAAACGCATGCCATGTTTTGGATGCCTGTGCAAATTTTTGTGAGTGCAGCACGCAGGCTCTTGTTCATTGTTTGCAAAAATATATAGCTAATGGTGGTGACTATGTTCTGAAATAGCATTTTGTGGCTAAGCATTTGCTCTATCAAATAGCGCTCTTGTGCTCTTTGTATTCACTGTAGTTTCCATAGAATTAAACAGGAGGTATTACTTTTGGAGCAACCTATGTACATATCTTTTTCTGTTCTGAAAAGTCTAATTCAGTATGACCCTACTTTTTGTTTTCAAATTTTGTTGTTTTGAATGTTTTCATGATGCCTTATTAGTGCCATTCCTAAGAATCAATAGGCAGATTTCACTTTTCAATGAAAAAGTGAAAAAATAGTTAGAAATTAAAAATATTTTCCCCGTTATACCATTTTTTAGTCTCCATTTTATAATTTGGATACACACTAGTTTGAATGTACATACATAAGGTAATTATATAATGTGTTTAGAAATATAGTACTGGTTAACTTCAGAATAATTTTTCATTGCAGATGAATCTGTTTTGATCCTATTTTTAAGTGTAGCATTTTGACTGAAGAATATGCCAGAAGGTTTATTATTCTTTAACTGCATAGTGCTTAAACAGTCATTTTCCTGTTTAAACAGCCATTTTCCTGTTTAAATACCAAACAGTCAGATGTTTATAATTAAATTACTAGGAATATTATGTACTAGTATGACAGCCATTATATACTCATTGCATGTCCTAGTAATTTTTTTAGCTCTAGATATGTAATTTTAAAAACTAGCTGGCATTGTCTTGAACCTGGGTCATTTTCACTTGTCAACAAATTAGATTAAAAGCACAGAGTATTGAATTTATGGAGCTGTGAACAGAAAAATAAAGGCATGATAGAATAATAAGTGAACACAGAGGTTTCACATTACAGAAACTGGAAATGGAATATTGACTCCATGTAGTCTTCCTCTTCAGTGTGATAAACCTGCCTAGTTGTCTGATTACAAGAGTTGAAAACTCCAATGATCTAAACTGAAGCTTTCCCACTGACTTTTTCTGATGATTTAGCAAATAAATAACAATTTCACAGTCTGCAAAATGGAAAAGCAGTGATATTGGTATGATGAATTTGGAAAATAAAAACACATAGCATACAGTTTACCAAGTTAAGTTTTTTGACCTAAGAAAATATATTTCCTAAAGATGTCTCTCCTCCATTACCTCATTAATGTCTCAAGATCAAATAGGTTTTGCATCTTTAGTCTTCCAAGTATAATTGTCAATTCATGCTAAAACATGGAATGTTGTGGGTTTTTTTAAAAATATATTTATAATCAAATAACTTTATTTTTAATTAGAAGGAAGCAAATGTTGATTGACATGTTAATGGCTTAACAGAACTCAGTTCTTAGCACAGCATAAATGAATAACCACTGATTCAACCTCCCTGGTGCCTTAAAGGTATGCCTGTGAAGTCCACTTGAGGGCAAACTTGTTCCTTGTGCTATTTTGCATACTACATATAAAATGTTGTATTATAAACTTGATTTAGTTCATACTGAAAGTGATACATCATCTTCTGAAATGAATTAATCGTTCACTAAAAAGGCCAGACAACTTCAGGTGCAGAGACAGTGAATCCTCTATTAAATCAGATACATCATTCATGGCATCAAATATATCACTTGTTAATTAATATAGTACATTTGTATCAAAACCTTGAATCAAATATGTCATTCACTAAATCTTATCAATATTGAATAAAATAAACTGCATGTTAAGTAAGTGGAAGCATCAAAAAATAAAAAGTTTTGCAGCACTTTCCATTACTCAGAAATATACTGACTTGTGTTTAGAATTCTGACAGCTTGAGATCTCAAGTAAAATCTCAGCATGTGAGTAACCAGTCTCAATGTCTTTTTCCTTACGGGTAATATAAATCATCCTTAGATTGTTTCAGTGGTCCCATAAAGCTGTGAGGGGTGCTGTTCCTCTCAGGAGAGAATCAATAAAGTTAGATCAGAATAAGAAAAATTATGACCCTCGCAAACATTACTGAAATATGCAAGATGCTCCATCAATGACTGGAAAGCAGTTAGTGACAACTGCGATTAACAGCTACCACACTGAATGGAAGATCAGGGAGAGACTTTTAAAGAGACATATATACATGGCCAGTAAAGATGTGCGCATAAAACACCTGAATTAACTTTAAGTGCATGATGTAGTTACTGACGGAGATAACATAGGTCCATCCAGACTAATCTAGTGTGTATAAATGGTATAAGATGATGTGACTATAGCTCTGATATGCGATCCTGATCACCTAGAATGAGTATCTTCATTTGCATGCAGTTGGTATTGTCATCTTGATGATGTACTTTAAATTTCTCACGTGAAAGAAGAGCTGAGTACATCTATGCACAGGAAAAAAAAAAAATGCTTAGCAATAAGAATTTTTCAGCAATAGTCCTCAAAGGCATCTTCTGAAAACAATTTGTTAAAGCTCTGACTTTAAAATTACCTTCATGTCAATACTTTTTACCCTGTTTCTGTTCTCTGATCTTCATAATTGAATCATTCCTTATTCAATCAGATTGAACCAAACTTACAAGTTGTTAATTATAATAAGGTATAAAACTTTTATCTGTGTTTTTCTCCTAGATATCTGCTAAAATTTTAATTTTATTGCTGTTGTTGTTTTCTACCTTCACACTCACACCCTCCATTTCATGAGAGGAAAAGAGAACATTACCAGAAATTAAGTTTAATTCTTTCCTCACTTTCTGAATCCCAAAATACTAATATCTACTAAAATTTGAATTAACTGTGTGTGTGTGTGTGTGTGTGTGTGTATTTATTGTATTCCTTTTTGTTAAGCATCTTGCCCAAGCAATACTTCATTATCAACCAATCTTTTGTTTGGTTGATCCCCTACCTTCTAAAACATTCCCAACTTTGTTCTTTATGTTCTTTCTAATTGTCTTTGTTTGAATACTTCTCTTTCCATGAGCTCCATTTACTTTACTTCACTTATAAAGAGGCAAATGTTGGTGGTATGGCAGTAAAGTTTGACCCTTCCCACCAATGTGCCACTACATGTTATTGCCATATAACAGAGAACAGCATAAAGGCAGTCTGACAAAATGGCATCTGACATGGAAGCATGTATGAAGCAGGAGTGTGTCAGCGAGTTCCTCGATGGGGAAGAAGTGGCACATGTTGACATTTACTGCCACTTGCTGGATGCTTTTGGAGACCAAACAGTGTATGTGGGCACAGCGTGGGTGTGTTTTTTAGCAGCGGTGATCATGAAAGTGGGTTACTTCTGCTTCTGCAGACTTTTATGAGCAGAGCATGAAAGCTCTTGTTAATCAATTGAAAAATGATGGTGGCTGTGTTGAAAAATAGCATTTTGTAGCTGAGAATTGAGAATTTGCTCTATCAAACAGTGTTCCTGCACTGTTTATATCTGTTGTAGTTTCCATGGAAATAAATAGGAGGCATTACTTTTGAAGCAACCCATGTATATATCCAACCTTGTTTAACTTGTTGGATAAAGAGGTTTTTTGTTTTTTTTTTTTCTTTTTCTTCACTGTCTTGTTTTATTTAGTTTTCTTAGAGTCAAGATATATGCAAGTTGAAAGTCTCGGGAAGTGGAAACTGAGTTTAAAGAACATCAAATATCAGAAGTATGGCAGCAAAAATAATAAGTTGTCAGATCTATTCCCTAGTGTCTATTGTCTTATCTTCTCTGACACTTTCTATAAAGGGAAACAGGTTTCTTATGTCCAGTTTATGGATTGTGGTAGACTTTCACTGTTTATCACTATTATATACAAAATGCCCCGCTCCTCTTACATAGATCTAGGCTAGATACTCTTACGGTTTCTCTTGAATCACCAAACATCAGTGATATAACTCTTATACAGAACTCATTGTTCTGGGCTACTGTGGAAAATTTTCAAATATCTTTGATGCACCACCACTTAGTACATTGACACATTTGTCCATAGGATAGAGAAAAAATAATCTAAGCCTTCACATCAATTTAGAAAGTTCAAACAAAACAAAAACAAATTCTGAAACATTTACAGACATCCTTAACTGAAGAAAGACATATTTTTAAAGGTTGTACTTAACCTGTATAAACCTGTTCCCTTCAGAAATCAAATTAACCGAAGTTACAGTCTTAATTCAATCAATTCAAGTCAATCAAAAGCAGTTTTGATAAAGACAGGAGATTTTGGAGATTCCTTTGACAGTATTTTTAATACAAGTAGAAATCTGTAAGGAGCTTCTGCAGTACCACTGCACCAGCAAGCTTAATTATTGTAACCACCTACCTTCAAGCACACCTATAGCTGGAGATAGCCAGTATTTTCAAGACTGATTCAGTTCAGCTCCAGAGAAAGATCAATTAAACTTAATTACAAAAAGAAACCTATTTCTGTTACACAAATAATATACTCATGTAACCTAATTTAAAATAATTGCCTACATTGCTTTTGTTCTAAAGGGAAAACAAAAACTAAAAAAAAACAACAGTGCTGACTTACCGAAAGTAGCTTTAATTATATTATGTTATATTTAAGAGTTTTTTTGGTACTCTGAGTTACATTTTAAATGAGAAATATGAGGAAAACATGGTTTTCCTCTGACACTAGAGAAAGAACAGTATGCAATTTAATTTACAACCAACATTTCCAGATTGAGAAGACTTTAATTCATGGAAATCAGCAAGAGTTCTTGCTTCTATGTAGATAAAGATATGTAGACAACTTTTATTGCAAAGCAGAGAAAATAATTTGGTGCTGAAACAAATACTCATACTATTTTTAAACAGCAAAACAAAATACCTACTCTTTATTGTGGCAAGTTCAGTGATATTGAAAGATTTAAAGGTAACAGAAAAGGAATTCTGGCATTAAAGAATTATAATTTCTACACTGAATTGTGGAAGAAGTTGATAAAGTTATTAGATTACTTGACAGCAAATATGAAACAGTCTTTCACACCTGATCTCTTACTGAGGTCAGTCCATTCTTTCAGAGGTAATACATCAATATTAACCAAACATATTCACTTGGCGTCTGTCAAATCATCACTCAAATTTCTCCTTAAGAAAACAAATCAACACAGTGAATTGTGTAATACTCCTTTTTTCAACATCTCTCAACACAAAACATTTGTGCTAATAAAGCTCTTGCAAAGATCCACTTCTGGGGAGATGTTTTCAACATTTTTCTGTAATTTATAGTATGAAGGCTGCTCTGAAAATAATGCATTTTTTAAAGCTGGTCTATAATGTTGCAGGTGGATTCTGGTGGTATGGCAGTAGAGGTTGAATCTTTCCACCAATGTTCTATTGCATTTTGATGCCATGAGACACACAGCAGAAGAGGGGAGATCTGAAAATGGCATCTGACTTGGATGTGCATAGAAAGTAAAGGTGATTGAATTCTTTTATGAAGAAAGAATTCATTCACACAAGCCATGTTGATGATTTATCAACACTTGCAGTTGGCACAGTGAGGCAGCCCTTGGTGTTCAAAGTTCTGACAGCAATGTGAAAGACAAGCCATGTTCCAGACAACCATGTACAGCTGTCACACTACAACTTCAAGAGCATCTTGATCACCTCCTCCATGCAAACTGTTAGAATACAGAAAAGGGTACTGTATGGAGCTGAATATCATTCATTCATATGAATACATTCAATACATTGGAAACAATGGTGACAACACTGGAATATTGCAAAGTTTACACTAGATGGGTCCCACAAATGCTCATACAGGAACAGAAAGAACATCGTATACAAGGTTGTCACTACTTATTAAACCATTATGTGACTGAAAGAGACAGTTCTCTAGATCACATCATTACCAGTGGTGAAACGTGGTGTCACCACTACAAATCAAATGTCAAAATGGCAGCCCGCGGAGTTGTGAAATATGAGTTCCCCATCAAAGAAGAAATTTAAGCTGAAGCCTCAAACTTCCTGAGTCAGGCCAGAGAAGACAACCTTTCTCTTGCAACTTGGTAGCACCAGGCCCCACACCAGTTTTGACTTCCATCTATTTAGGTTGATGAAAGATGGGCTGCATGAGAAATATTTTCCTAGCAACTAAGCAGTCACTGCAGCTGTGAGTGAATCACCTATGCAGATTTTCACATACATGGCATCCAGGCTCTTGTTCATCACTGGTGAAAATGCATAGCTAATGGTGGTGACTATGTTGAAAAACAGTGTTTTATAGCTGAAAATTTGTAGGAAGAGGGAAATGAGGAGAGTTATAAAAAGACAAATAATATTTAACACAACACTTTAGTATGTTTTTGTTGTTTTCCCCCCCCCCCCAGAAATGGGTATCAGTTTTTGTATTTACTCACGCTGCAGAAGTTGTCCAACATTAGAGATGTAAAAATATACCTTTAGAGCAGGACAAACAATATAATACTAACGAATCATTCAAAAAAGAATTACTGAACAGACAGGACTACAACCACTGTAAGAGGCAACAGAATCAGGAGCTGACAGGATTGCAGGCAAGTATTGTGCATGTGTATACCTACACTGCATATTGCCAAAGACCACTCTGTGCCAGCTGGCTCTAGTGGAGATAGGAAGCTTACATTCAACTTATTCTCTTGGTAGGTTCACACTTGAAATATCAACAGAATTCAAACCAACATACAGGATGTTGTCAAACAGTAATATGAACTTAAATGATATTTTCTTATAAGAATCTGTCACTACTTGATTTTCTGCAGAAGTCACAGTGAATCCTATAACAGAAACACTCTATTTTCTTTCCTAATCCACTTCTTTCACACCTTTGCACTGTGACAACCAAATGCACAAGTAAACCAAGGTATAAAAGAGTTGTTTTGGAATATCTGTCATTAACACAATGCCAGTGAAAAACAACAACAATCCATTACTAAAATAAAAATGTATCTTATTTTTAGCATCATTTACACAAAGTCAAACTTGCTATCCAGCCAACTATCATCATCTAGTTACAGGAGGTTTCAGCTTGTATATGGCTAAAATTATATAGATAAGTATGATTTCATTATTTTAAAGAAAATTTGCTATAATATTGAACATTTCTGAAGGCCAGTTCCTCTGTGCCTCAGAGCAAAATATGAATAATGATTTATTACTGACTCTGTGCAGCTTTTCCTGGAAACTGGCTTAATAAAAACTGACCACGGGAATAATACTCAGTCATTGGATTATCACATCCCTAATTTTTAATTTTCTAGGAAATTGGATAGGAGTTTGCAGTCAACTCAAGACAGATGTTCTCACTTCAATTTTTGGAAGTGCTAGTATCAGAGGCTTTTTTTCCAGTACATAGTACAGGAATCTCTTGGCAATATCTAGCTCATTTTTAGAAAGCAGTTTGTTTGTGAAAGGTGACAGACAGTTCTGGAGACAGAAATCCTCTACTGATTTACTAGACAGGTACAGAATAAGCAACTGGCATTTCTTCAGCTTTCTTTTCAATGAGCTTCAAATCTAAAGGGGAGGGATTTCTTTTTTCTTTGCAATTCCTATGTTCTTTCAGACACTTTTATTTGTGGAATCATCCTGAAAAGTATTAATTAGCTCAAAGGGCATCAAGAAATAAACAGTGAGAAATCTTTTTCTTTTTTTTCTATAGAAAAAAGCAAGTCTCTTGAGTATTAGTGTTTTCAGTCAGAGACTACTAGATTCACAGTAGTACAAATAAATATGAACGGGTGCTAGAAAAATAATATGGAGCTCTATTAGTAATTGTAGTTATAACTGATATTGTACTAAGTTGCACACACACACAAAAAAAGCCACAATTGCTATTGTTACTAATTACTGGAAATTTTATTCTGCAACTGATTAAAGAAATTAGCAAATCAAATTCACAAACAAAAAGAAAATCTTTGCTTTGAAGTAACATCTACAAAAGGAGAAGATACTCCTTGGAGAAAATGGGAGAGAGATTTTTAAACTTAACTTTGGCAAAAGGTACAGTACCAAATTAATACTAAGTTTCTCCTATGAGAAAAGATTTCAAACCTAACATCAATAATTTCATTAAAAACACTGCATACAAATCAGAACATCTACATGAAGTTTGGGCATCATACAAATACATAAGGAGTTGTTCTCTGATTTAGATGCTAAATGAAAGAGACTGTAAGTGAGGTCTTCAGTTTGTATTAAGAACACACTCTGGTTTTCTGTTTGTCTTTCTCTTCTGCTGTAGTAATTATACACAGCCTACAAAACGAACCATGCATTTTGGTACTGGGTGAAAGAAGCAGAAATATGATCAGCTTTGATAACACAATCTAACACCTCCTGCAGAGGAACATGTCCTGAGAACTACCTTGAACAAGTATTCCTCGTAGCATGGAGTAAATTTGATCAGGATAAGACACTGGATCCACTACTTCTCTCATATCCCACTCACACAGATGAGAAAGAAATCCAATGGCAGTGCAGAGCACTATCTAGAAACATAGCCAGACACTGATGACCTTCACATTCCCACTTCCAATTTAGGCAACAGCAAAGCCAATGCAAAGCAGAGAGAAGCTGTTTCCTTATCTCGCCAGTTGCAACAAACTGTCTGATTTGCCAGTAAGTTGATTCAAGTACCTTGCCTGTTCTTACAAAATAAAGAACAACTTAACTCTGTATGTGAATGTTCCAAAGACATTGCTAACCATGCTATTTGCAATTCAAGCGATAAGATCAACAAAGAACTCAGCTCCAGGTAGAGCCTAAGGACCTTCAGGCTCTGTGCAATAAATACTTTTTACATGCTCCCCAGTAAATAAATGAAGTGGCGTAATCGTAGAGTCACACAATAGACTGGTTTGAAAAGGACCTCAAAAATTATCTAGTTTCAAACCCCTGCCATAAGCAGGGCTGCCAACCACAAGACCAGGCTGCCCAGAGCCACATTTAGCATGACCTTGAAAGCCTCCAGGGATGGGGCATCCACAACCTCTCTGGGCAACCTGTTCTAGTGCATTACCACCCTCTGAGTGAAAAACTTCCTCCTAATATCTAATCTAAATCACCCCTGACTTAGTTTAAAACAATTTCTCCTTGTCCTAACACTATCCACCCCCATAAACAACCGTTCCCCCTCCAATTTATATGCTCCCTTCAAGTACTGTAAGGCTACAATGAGGTCTCCCCAGAGCCTTCTCTTCTCCAAGCTAAACAAGCCCAGTTCCCTCAACTTTTCTTCATAGGAGAGATGCTCCAGCCCTTTGATCATCTCACTGGCCCTCCCCTGGACTCATTTCAGGAGCTCCATGTCTTTCTTGTGCTGGAGGCCCCATGCCTGGATTCAGCATTCCAAATGGGGCCTCACAAGTGCTGAGTAGAACCTTCCTCTCCCTGCTGACCACACCTTTTTTTAATGCAGCCCAGGATATAGCTGGCCTTCCAGGCTGCAAGCACACACTCCTGGCTCATGTCTATCTTCTCATCTGCCACGATCCCCAAGTCCTTCTCCACAGGGCAGCTCTCAAGGAGATCTTCCCCTAGACTGTAAAAATACCTGGGATTGCCCTGGCCCAAGCACCTTGCACTTAGCCTTGTTGAACCTCATTAGGTTCACATGGGCCCACTACTCCAGCCTGTCCAAGTCCCTCCGGATGCCTTGCCTTTCCTTCCTATTACAAAATAGGTCCATAGATATACCAGTACAAAAAAAGATTAAGTGCAGTAGTATTAAAGAGAGAAATACATTTCATTCAATCAACTGATACATCATACCTTTACTGCAGTTATTTGCACCTTGAAAGGGGTCTGAATAAATTCTTCTGTTAAGTACATTCACTCATTTTCAAATTCTCACTGACAATGCATTTAAATAATTTAAGTGAGAGTATACTAGTAAAGTTTAGGTTTTTTTTTTTTGTTTTGTTTTGTTTGTTTGTTTAATAAGAGATGCTTTTAAGCACTCTCGCAAAATTTGGCTAAGTTTTACCAAAGGATACATTTATTTTGGACAAGAGCTCAGCTGCTCTTATGGAACTAGCAAATGATAATATTTTTTGTGTCTGTAATCAAAGAATCATGGAATGGCCTGTGTTGAAAAGGACCACAATGATCATCCAGTTTCAACCCCCCTGCTGTGTGCAGGGTCGCCAACCACCAGACTAGGCTGCCCAGAGCCACATCCAGCCAGGCCTTGAATGCCTCCAGGGATGGGGAATCCACAACCTCTGTGGGCAACCTGTTCCAGTGCTTCAGCACCCTCTGTGTGAAAAACGTCCTCATTGAATCGTAGGAATGTTAATCTTTGTAATTGTGTTGATGTTACAGAGCTATCAAACAGAGGCTCTTGGTAAATAAAGGCTTACAAGAGTTTCCTGCACACAGGCAGTGGTGAAAGCAGAGCAGACCTGGAGCCGCTGCAGCCCAGCAGTGAGCATCTGACAGAGACCAGCATATGAGTTCAAGAAAAAAAACCAACCAAAAAAACCCACATTCTGTCAGAAAAGAGAAATCTGCCTTCACACTGGGGGAATTGAAGTTGTGTAATCTGAGAGATATTCTCCTGATATACTAAAACAGAGCACTAGCACGTATATAGCATATACCTACTAATGATGAAATGTGTAATTTACCTACAGTGAGGAAAATCTGGATGGGTTTTTGAACTTCCATAAATATTTTTCAGATGCCATTCAAAAACCTTGGTGAATCTTGAGAACAATTTAAAACTGAGATGTCTATCATAAGCACAACCATAAAAGCTTTTAGTATTTAATCATGCTGTAAACTGCTTTACTTTAGAAAAACTGGATGATGCTAGCATGCATTCCAGTGGACAGATATAGAAATTTACTTCAAATATTTCAGGAATATGACACAATAATATAGTTTAATTGAATTTGCTAGGATAATTATCGTATTCTTCTTTCTTTCTTTCTTTTTTCCTGCCCCCTTCCCCAAGAATGAAACCATGCAAAAGATTTGTAATAAGGAGTAGGGCTGGGATTAATGTGTTTTTCCTGTATTTTTCACGATAGAGAATACCATTTCTGGAAGGAATTAAATTATTCTGCAGCATATAGTGAGTCAAGTGATAGAATGAAGATGATATGGGATTAGAAGATCTTTGATTTGAAATTGTTGTTGAACAGCTGGACACCAAAAGATTTTGCTGTTTATTGTAGCCTCAACCCAGAGATGTCACAGTGCTGCATGCCTCTTTTAGAGAATTGGTATCACAGTGAAGCTGACTTGCCTTGCTGCTCTGGAGGTAGACCCTTCTGACTCAGTTAAGCTAAAACTGCTAAACTGCATGGATATATTTGAATTGCTCTACACATAGGCCTGGATTTATAATGGTATCTGCTACATTCTTGCAATGAATTTAGAATCTTAAAGGCCACAATGATCTGTTTTGCATAAATAGGGAATATCAATCTTTACATCTATCAAGTCACTACCCCTCATAAACATTGATTCACTTTACTGAAAAGCAGTCATTTTTCCCCTTTGCACAGATAGGGGAAAGACGTAGAAACAAAGTTCTTTTGATCCATCTACAGGTAGGAGATAATTGTAACAACAGGATAGACTTTTGGGGAGATTTGTGATGTAATTTCAAGCTCAAAGAGACACAGATGTTTTGAATAACTTCAATAGCTGCAAGCTCAGCTGAAAATTTAAGGTAGACCCATTTCTAGATGTTAAGTACTGCAGTTATGTTCACTATACTTCAAAGCAAATTATATAACTTATCTTTTCATAATGCTGCCAGCAGTTTAGGAATGCCATTCGTCCTGAGCGTGCATGTTTGCTGTTGGAAGTGGCTAACAGAATACCAGTGATATAAATCAGCTGATTACAGAAAAAGAAAAATGGTGAATTAGAAATACAATTTCAAAGGTCAATAAAAATCTTCAATCCTTACTTACATTATTTGGCACTGCAGTATTATATTACCTATGTGTCTTTAGAAGTATAACTAGAGTCCTGGTAGCTAAGTGAAAATTTAACATTCAAGATTTGGGAGCCCACCTCTAATCCTGAATCCCTCTTGATACACTTAATTCACCCAGAGGTGGTATAAACTAGCTAAGAGAAATTAAGATAAAGACCATATCAAGTACTAGTTTGGATGTAGCTTCTTAACCTAACAGTCAAGAAAAACAATTGGGAACTTGGAGTGCTGGTATCAATCTACACAGTTTTTCAGATTTCATTAATTCTGCTAATTTTGCTTCAGAGAAAAAATTGTTTTCAAATATATACAAAGTACAAAGTTATACTTGCTGCTGTAAATTGAATTACGCTTGCATGTATTCAGTCACAGAATAAGTAAGTCCCACCTTAGTTTGTGTAAATAGACACTGAATCTGAGTATTTCCTTTAATCCTTAAATTGTTCCCCTCTGCATGCAGTGGAGATTCTTCCGGAAGCCTCTGCTTTTATCCAGTCTCAAGAATAAAGACAGTTAAATAAAACTGATGAGGAAATCCTAATTTTTGCAGCCAGTAACAGCTTGCTTTCAGGCTGAGGCCTCCTTTCTATTTGTCTCCTCCTATGAAAATGAGAATACTTGACCTAAGTTCTGATTTCTGTAGTTTAAATATGAAGGACAAATTGTCAAAAAAGTCTCTTTACTAAGATTTACTTGCCAAACTGCTTCAACAAAATTTATACTTGTTAATCTTCCAGGAGTACTACAAAGCTGATCTTATCTCTGACATTTGGAGAAGACATAGCAGGATGGGATGAATAACTTTTAATGAGACTTCCTTGTGGGATGCATTTATGATTCTGGTATTTATTAGTGGGCATATATTTGAATATGAAAAGCAACCCATTATAAAACTGAAGTGATTGAATATATATCCTTTGCTCCACATGCTATCATTCAAAATGTTGTCAGTTGTGTAGAGGTTGATCTGTCTCTTTTTTTTTTATTATTCCCCCCCCCCCCCCTTTCGGTAAGAGAAGAGAAGATTAACATTTCAGGAAATAAAGAAGTATCTATAGAGAGAGATTTTTATGTTATGTATATACATCTATACACACATATATATATTTAAAATGCATGTGTGCAAGACACTATTCAATAACTTTGATCTTCAGCATTTTCCCCTATTGTTTCTATATAACTTTGTCAGTTAATTGATCTTATATTTACCAACTTACTTCTTCTTTTACTAAGAAGTTCCAGAAGAAAAAGAAACATTTGGATTATTTTTCAATGTTACATTTCAGAACAGTCAAAAAAGGATCTACTGTAACAGCCCTAAGAATACAGTACTTTAAGAGCTGTTGACTGTACCAAATTCCTATTAGCCTTCTGTTTGCCATCTAGCTAATGTCTAACTGACCTGGCTAATTTTATAGTAATAGGTATTAAATGTATGAACTGACTAATTTCACTCCAGTGTACCTCAGGTCCACTGTAAATAATCTATGCAAGCACTGTGATCTGCATATTTGCAGAAAAAATCCTGATCGGGTTTTTATTTATTTTGATTTTTTTAAAGATAACAGCATCCTTTTAACACACTCCAACAAGCCTGTTTCTCTCAGGATTAATCTATATATTTCTAAACAATGAAAGTTCATATAGATTTCTATACAATTAGACTACAAGTATAATTCGAATGTCTGTGATCAGGTATATACTTAATCACCTACGTTTTATAAGGAACTATAACCTAATCTAATTAGGAGAAGAGACTGTAGAGGGCAGTATTACACCCTCACCAAAGACGTATTTCAGTCCAGATGTTTGGCAATCTCATTATCAAGACTCTTATGCCAACAGAATAACGATTCCAATGAAGTCAAGGAAATTACATCAGTGGATAGCCCTAGCATTTCCAAATCACTGCATAAACTTGACAGATAGAAAATCAATAGCACACAATTCAATCATATCATTACGCTGCTTGACGGAACGTATATAAGAACAATTGATGAACCAAGCATTAAATGAAAGGGTTTGGCACTATATGACTAAGTGTATAATTGATAACTATTGATTGCCACATGAAAACATTAAAAAAAACATTCAATATTCTAGAGAGAATACACTGGGAGGTGACATACAAACATACACCACAGATAAAGTAGAAAAGGAGGTTCCCTGTATTAGTAGAAAAACATTTTTAAAAGCAAATCTTCTGAAGTAAATCTTCTGCATATCTTCTTTTCTTGTTTGTGGTTACGTGTGCTTAGTTTATTTTTATCCTATTTCCAGAAGTGAGAAAGGAAAATCCTACCAGTGACAACAGATTCAGAAAAGCAAACAGAGAAGAAATATACACTGTCTGGTCAGATTTGATTAATAAATTCTCAATTTGAATAGAACAACATGAACATCATGACTGTGCAGGGTAGAAAGACAGCCTCCATCTTGTTTAATAACATGTAACAATTAACTGAACATTTTTGTAAGCACTTAATGTAATTACAAAATGATTAATTCTACTAAAATAAAGGGTGAGGACCCGCATACATTAAAACAAGACTAACCAAATGCCATGTCTTGTGGATCACGAGGGATCTGTAGACATTTCAACTGCTTGGAAAGTTATTTAATTCATTTAACTCAGAAGCCACATGTGTCCATGAGAGGAAAAGGCTATTTCATCCGCTAACCTCCTAAAGTAGACTAACTAGTTTCAAGTAACAGAAAAAACTTGCTGCAAACAGCTGGGAAACACAAAGGGAGTTTTATGTTCCAAAATAAGAGGCTTATTCACTTTAACACTCTGCAGCTTTGTGGAGGGAGTGACTTTTGCAAGGTAATAACATATATTCCTATGGCATGTAATAAAATCATTTCTGGTAAGATATTTCTCAAATTATTTACAAGGCAGATATGGGGACTGATTTTCCACTTTCTCACAAGTTTCCTTGGGAACAGTATTAGCCTGAAAAGCTACTGTTCAGGCTGGTTAATTAAGCCCCTCTGTTGTTGCTATGCCATGCCTGTGTAAGAGGGTGCACAGTGAACCACACCAGCACAGTGAGGGCTGAATACAAAAAAAGAAGTAGCAGAAGGATGCAAAAGAAAATATTTTTTACTCACATAATTTCCTTGCTATGCAATTTCATGTGGCCTGCACACAGCCATGCTGACAGTGGAAGCAGAAACACCTGAGTGGGAGGAAGGCTGCAGGTAGTAGCTGATTAACTGGCCCTGGCATTGAGTGTGAAATCACAGGATTTTGGGGCTTAATGAGCTTTTGTGCACAGATGATAGAATCACAGAATTGTAGCGGTTGGAAGGGACCTCCAGAGATCAAGTCCAACCCCCTGCCAAAGCAGGTTCCCTACACCGGGTTGCACAGGTAGGTGTCCAGGCAGGTCTTGAATATCTCCAGAGAAGGAGACTCCACACCCCCCCCCCGGGCAGCCTGTTTCAGTGCTCCGTCACCCTTACCGTAAAGAAGTTCTTGCACACATTTGTGTGGAACTTCCTATGCTCCAGTTTCTGGCCATTTCCCCTTGTCCTGTCTCCACACACTGCTGAAAAGAGTCTGGCCTCACCACTTTGCCCCCCACACCTTAGGTATTTATAGACCTGGATCAGGTCCCCTCTCAGTCTTCTTTTCTCAAGGCTAAACAGACCCAGTTCACTTAGCTTTTCTTCATAGCGGAGATGCTCCAGGCCCTTCACCATCTTTGTGGCCCTCCACTGGACTCTTTCCAAGAGAACCCTGTCTTTTTTGTACTGGGGAGCCCAGAACTGGACACAGTACTCCAGATGAGGCCTTACCAGGGCAGAGTAGAGAGGGGGGATCACCTCCCTCAACCTGCTGGCCATGTTCTTTTTAATGCACCCCGGAATGCCTTTTTGGCCACAAGGGCACACTGCTGGCTCATGGCCAACCTGTTGTCCACCAGGACACCTGGGTCCCTCTCTGCAGAGCTCCTCTCCAGCAGGTCATCCCCCAACCTGTACTGGTGCATGCAATTATTCCTCCCTAGCTGCAAGACTCTACACTTGCTTTTGTTAAACCTCATCTGGTTTCTTACTGCCCAGCTCTGTCCAGGTCTCGCTGAATGGCAGCACAGCCTTCAGGTGTGTCAGCCAATCCTCCCAACTTTGTATAATCAGCAAACTTGCTGAGGGTGGCCACTATCCCCTCATCAAGGTCATTGATGAAGATGTTGAACAAGACCGGATCCAGCACTGACCCCTGGGGAATACTGCTAGTTACAGGTCTCCAACCGGACTCTGTACCGCCAACGATGACCCTCTGCGCTCTGCCAGTCAGCCAGTTCTCAACCCACCTCACTGTCCACTCATCTATCCGATACTTCCTCAGCTTTGTTATAAGGATGTTGTGGGAGACAGTATCAAATGCCTTGCTGAAATCAAGGTAGACTACATCCACTGCTCTCCCCCCATCCACCCAGCCAGGTTGGTCGAGCATGACCTCCCCTTGGTGAACCGATGCTGACTACTCCTGATAACCTCCTTTTCTTCCAATTGTCTGGAGATGGCATCCAGCACAAGCTGTTCCATCACCATTCCAGGGACAAAGGTTAGGCTGACTGGCCTGTAATTACCTGGATCTTCCTTCTTGCCCTTTTTGAAGACCGGAATGACATTGGCTATCCTCCAGTCTTCAGGCACCTCCCCCATTCTCCAAGACCTCTCAAAGATGATAGAGAGTGGTTCAGCAATCACCTCTGCCAGCTCCCTCAGCACCCCTGGATGCACCGCATCGGGTCCCGTGGATTTGTGAACATTGGTGTTGCCTAGGCGCTCACGGACCACCTCTTCCCTGACTAAAGGGAAGTCTTCCATTCCCCAGACCCTTTCACTAACCTCCAGGGTCTGGGATTCCTGAGGGAGAGCTTTTTCACTGAAGACAGAAGCAAAGAAGGCGTTCAGTATCTCCGCCTTCTCAGCATCCCCCATTACCAGAACACCCCCCTCACTTAGTAGGGGACCCACATTCTCCCTAGTCTTCCTTTTACTGTTAACATATTTAAAAAAGCCTTTTTTATTATCCTTTATCACTTTTGCCAGATTCAATTCCAGGTGGGCTTTAGCCTTCCTCGTTGCATCCCTGCAGGCCCTGACAACATTTCTATATTCTTCCCAGGTGGTCAGACCCTTTTTCCACATTTCATGGACCTTCTTCTTCCCTTTGAGTTTGTGCATGAGCTCCTTGCTCATCTATGCAGGTCTCCTGCCACCCATTCCTGATTTCTTGCTCACAGGGACGCACTGATCCTGAGCTTGGAAGAAGAGCTGTTTAAATGCTGACCAGGTCTCACAGGCCCCCTTACCTTCTAACACCCTAGCCCACGGGATAGCTCCAAGTAGGTCCCAGAAGAGTCCAGGGTAGCAATCCTACTTTTTGCTTTGCTTCTTCCACTCAAGATCTTGAACATGTGAGCTGTCCCACTACGTGTCCGTGATCGCAATGAGATCACAGCCTTGTGACCACACGCAGATCTCCAACTCTTATTGTTCATTTCCCATGCTGCGCGCATCAGTGTACAGATACTTTAGGGAAGCAGCATCCCCCTGCCCCTCTCCATCCCTTTGAACACCACCCTCTTCACCCATCAAGCTCTGTTTTGAGCCTCGAACTACCCACTCAACCCCAGTGGCCCTCATTTTGTCCCCTTCCCCCTTTATGCCTAGTTTAAAGACCTTTCAATATGTTCCGCCAGTTCCTTGGCTAGGATCCTCTTACCCCTTAGAGACAGGTTACTTCCATCTGCAGCCATCATGCCAAGTACCGAGTAAACTGCCTCATGGTCAAAAAAAACAAAATTCCTGTGTTTGCACCAACTTTTAAGCCTAAGTTTGCACCAGCTTCTAATTTATGAGGTTTATGGGGTTTTTGGATCCTCTCAGTATCCTTCCCTACCACTGAAGGTATAGAAGAAAAAAACACCTGCACACCTGTTCCTTCAACTACCCGCCCCAGTCCCCTGAAGTCTTTCTTGATAGTCCTCAGGTTTTCTCAGCGACTTCGTCACTGAACTATCGAAAGAAGATAATAATCAGAGGGGCGGATCAGACTAGGAAGTTTTCTAGAAATATCCCTGACCCGAGCCCCAGGGATGCAGCACATCTCCCTACGGGTAGGGGCAGGCTGACAAAGTGGGCCCTCAGTTCCTCTTAGAAGGGAGTCACCTATGACTATCACCCTCCTTTCTTTACTGGAGGAGGCAGTCTTTAACTGTGGAGCTGACTGCCTCTTAGAAAAGCTAGGAGGAGGCAGTCCTCCCACCTCATCCTTTGCCACCTCACCCTCCAGTTTCAGGGCTTCAAACATATTACATAGAGGCACCTGGGGAACTGAGGTAGGTCAGGATGGGGGTTGCCCGCGCCTCCAAGCTGGGACCTGCTGCCATTCCTCCTCTCAAGCTGGCTCTCTCGGTTTGACTATGGCAATGGAGAGGGTCCACCACAGTCTGGGGGGTGCAGTCTCTGCATCTTTCTTGCAGAGAGTTACACCACCAGTCGATCTCATGCTCACACTCTTGGATGGTTCTTAATCTCTCTACCTCCTCCCTAAGCTCCATGACCAGACCAAGCAGCTTGTCCACCTGCTCACACATCATGCAAGTGGCATCCTTCCCATCCTCCCTCGGCAGCAGCAGGCTCTGGCATGCCCTGCAGCCAGAGACCTGAACCACCACATTTCTGGGTGGGCCCTCCATCTGGGTCACCACAGTCTTCTTGAGGTAAGCCCACCGTCTGGTAGAGACCATGTTTGAAGCTGTGGCCTCAGAGTCTGTCAGTAGAGATGGTCTTGTGAGGAAAGACAACAGCACTGCCACAAGACCCACATCCCACACCTACAGCTGCAGTAATGTATGGGCAGTGTGGGCTGTGCTCACTGCACAAATTTCACTGCTTTTCATAAGGCTTAACCAAGCCTACCTCTGAGCACCAAATAATCCTTTCTTATGCTTCTAGTGCTGGAGCCGAGTATTGATATGCTCTGTACCCATCCAGATGACTCAGTTCTCTTTAAAAGTTAATTGTGGGACTGGTGTGTCTCTATTTTTTTCCTCCCAAATAGCTCACTGGCATCTGAAAGCTCTGCCCTCAAAGCTATTCAGCTCCATATTTCACAAAATATTTTCAGTTTCTATTTAAATTATGGATTATTAATTACATATATAATAATTATTATTTTACATCTTTAAAGTTTTGCAGCGTGGAACTGTGCTCAAAGGATGTGATTATCTCTCGTGTGCTACTGTGTTGCTGCTGTGCCTACTTCAGGAACTAAGGCATCCTACTTCGAGAACACCACTGTTTTGTTGCCCTTGTGCAGAGCAGACTGGCACTGAGCACTTCTGGGGACAGAGCTATGAGTGGTATATGAGAGCTATGAGATATATATGAGGAGATATGAGTGAAGGCCTGGCTACTGGCAGAATTTCTTGCATAAAGATAGCAGTGATGTTTGATTTGCAGGACAGATGTTGTGCCAGGAATAAAATTAAACTTTAATAATGGATGGATAAGGCTAACATTACCAAGTATGTTTGTGTAATTTCACAAACATTAATATTTCTTCAGTTTTCAAAAAACAAACCAAAGATAGGAATTATCTACCAGTGCATATGGAATGTTTTAAAATGTGTAGTCACATTTTTATTAAAGGAAAATAACTTTTTCTTGATTTTTTTTTCCATTGAAAAATCAGTACTAACAGTTAACAAAATGTTTCATTTGTTTTTCAGTCAGTTCTGACATTTTCATGAGAAACATATCTAACACATCTTTTTTTTCTTTAGACATAATTTGTAATAGTGAATAATAGTAATTGTTATGCTTTGCCTACCCATTGTAATGCTTAAGTACCTACGCAATGAGAAAGAAGCAAATGTATTTATAAATTAAACTTCAGCTATTACCTCAGTGGGGTTTACCGACTACTGCAATTGAGAGTACTTTGTAGACAATAAATACACAAAAATACTTTGTAAGATGGTACTATAAAAATATTTTCCTTATTTGAAGAAAAATAAAGATGGAAACATCTATTATATGTTCCCTGTAATGCTTATTAATACATTATATAAAGGCAATCCTGTATATACTAGTTCATGGAAATAGTTCTACTTTCATCATTTACAACAAAAATGAAGATGACCAGACAAGTTCCTTTTCCCCAGGATACCAAAATGTGGCTTTCATCATTGCTGCTGGGCCATTCCTTATCCTAGCTCCAACTTCAGTCGAATGTTGAAAGTGTGCCCTCCAACCATTTAAGATGCAGTCCCAACTGCAACTTTAGTATGCTTATCAGAAGGAAATCCAGGGAACACTTAAAATGAAAAATTCTTGCCAACTTCCTGAGCATATCTAATTTTAAATTTTAGGCATGAAATAAGCATTATAGGGTGTCATAGCGCAAGTCACAGTACAACACTAAAATAATTGAGGAGTGGATGCTCCATTTGCTAAACAAGCTGTTTCTCATTGATAAACTTTGAGAAAGTCAGTTCCACTTGGGCACACAGAAGAAAAACACACATAAAACTTTTAAATTACAATGAAAATGTCATATAAAAAGTGATGCAGCTCAGCAGGAGCCAAGCATAGGATTTTTGCTTTATGCGTAGCTGCTGCTGGTTACTTGGTTTAATTGGTAACTGAATACGAATGGCATTTGGACTTCCTACATACATTTAGTGATGGTAAAATCAGAATAAGTCACCTTACAATCTGGCCTATATCTCTAAGATTTTCCACTGCAGTTAGCACTATCTTTCAGAACCGTATTAAATGTTAAATTTAGAAGTACAGTATCATCAAAAGGGGCTAGCTTGACAGAGCAGATTCTGAGATTAAGGGTTAATTAACTTTCTTTTAGGTGCTCATTTAACCCCTGTTAGCCTATTAGGTGGAGTTCCAGCCTTCCTTATGATATCTCAAAGAAATGTGGAAACACACTTACTTATCCTTAAAGGACCTTAAAATTTGCTTTACTTGAACTTCTAATCTGTGATCCATCCTTTGCTATCACTGTATTACTTGCTTTACCTGTGTATTTTAGACAGTTTACAGAAAAGCAACAGGTGACACTTCTTTCTATAATGACCATTTACTATTTTCCACTTTAATATGAACCTACTAAATATAATTATTTGGGAATCTGAAACTAAAAAATAAAGAAAGCTTTAAAGAAACTCAAAATGAAGTTTACATTTACCTGAATAATTCTGAATCATGTATTTAGCATGCTGTGATCTTTTCTTTACCTTCTCTAGAGCTTTAGTACTAGAGTACATTACAAGTAAAAACATTGGTTCAGTTTATCTGAGGTAGATAAAAAAGAACAATTCATCATGTACATATTTTTATC
This sequence comes from Alectoris magna, assembly GCA_030625065.1. Classification (NCBI taxonomy): domain Eukaryota; kingdom Metazoa; phylum Chordata; class Aves; order Galliformes; family Phasianidae; genus Alectoris; species Alectoris magna. The sequence goes on from CM060568.1 coordinate 11,814,342, forward strand.
ATTTTTTAGCCTGAGCTTTTCTCAGGGTTTCAGTTTTATATTAAGTTAAGAAGAAATAGTTAAAATTGCCACTTTTTCGTAGAATCATAGAATGGCTTGGGCTTTTTTTTTTTTTTTTAGCACAACTTAACCATTCAGTATTTACTGTATGCATATTAATTCAGACCTGTATAACTATTATTCTGTACAGTATCAAGAAAAATGCCCATACAGAGAATCATTTTAGTAATTTTTCAGATAATTGTCATAATTTTCTAGTAATCAATATGACTGATGATCTTAGAATTTTTTTTTTTTTTTTAGAAATGTCATATGTAAAATCACTACCTCAATGACTAATACGATTGCAAAGGAACTTTTTTTCAGAACACATTTCAGTTCTTGTCATCAGAACACTTCTGTGCTTATAAATATTCTATTTTCCCACTGATTTGAAAGAGGAATACAAAAATCTTTCTTTAGCAAAATTTCTCAGCTTTTTGATAAAAAAACCCACAACATCGACTTAATGAAACACTTGCATAGCGGTAACATAAATAAATCCTAGCAGTATTGAATATGTTTCTTTTCTGTAAGTTCCATAATAGTCTTTCTCCAGATTGCAATTTTCAACTTAAATGTAATAAAAATCTATGCTTGCCTTTAAAGAAATCTTCCAGTTTCTCTTTTTCACACCATTTCTATCCTTCCTGTTTAGGCAGGAACGAGTTTCCTCACGGACCATTCCCTTGAACATGTAGGCTGGTTTTAGATGCTCATTTAATGGTTTTCCCACAAGATTTTGTAGTTACCTTTCTGCCTCCTTCACACAACACTAAAACTTGGATCCATATGATTATTTTCATTAGAGCAAACTACGGAGACAATCCAAAGACTGTTCTTTGTTGCACTTCTTTGATATCACGCATATCTGTTGAGACAGGCTTCTTCATCATTTACTGCCCCAGGCAGCTTAACTTCATCACAAAATCCCTTTTCTACCTTTTTCTCACTGTCTGGTATTAAGCCTTCTTGTTCTCATTTGTGAGGCCATAGCTGTTCAACTATTTTATCGTTTATCTGTTTTTGTTTCCTTCTGAAAGCATCTCTTTTCTTATCTGCATTGAAACTTTTCTGTGTGTATGCCCGTGTGTCTGTGACTGTGTGTATGTGTATGTGTGCATATGCACAAAGATAAGCCATTTCTTTACTTTACCTTAGAAATGATTTAGGCTATTTTTCCTTTTGTTTCTGTTTAGAAAATTCCCATTAAATGTAGCAAAAAGTAAAATACTCATATCTAATAACCTCTTACCAAAAATATGAGTGATGAAGTGATGATTACATTTTCTATTGGATTCTTTACTTATTAGTACCGATTTTAAAATTTTGGCATCAAATTTTAAAATTTGATGCCAAAACATTTAGGAAGAATAATCAGCAGTTATACTTACCATTTTCCTTTTGTATTATTATTCATTTCTACTTCTTTTAAAATGAATGAAGACTCGTGTGGAGTTACAGAGCATCCAGCTATCTCATGTATTGCATTTCTGTCTTTTTGAATAGAGTTTTCTTGATCTGGTCCAGATTCTTTCAAAACAGGTAGGAAGACATTCACAATAGGGTGACCTTTCTCAGCTGTCTTCTGTTGATCCTTCAATCTACAGGAATGCAAAAAAAATAACAACAACGAAAGCTACTAATTAAGATTATAGTCATCAGTATATGTTACATCAATTCAAGGTTGTATGCCACAAACAAGTGTATGAGAAAGGAATATACTATTACACTGCTTCAGAAATGTGACACTGAATCACTGCAAATGCATACATGCAGGCTGTTAAGTTTATATTCTGTATATTTTGTACCAATCAGATGCAGTTGTGTTTTTTGCCATATGTGCTAGCATTGCAGATACAGTATTGGTCAGATCAAACTGTCCATTCAGCACAGCTGCCATGGTTCAGAGGTCAGATGATCTACCCAATACACATTGTAGACATGGGCTATGCCATATTTGGCATTGCTAGGGAACTAGATTTCTTATTCCTTAATGTCTTCACAGGCTTTGATCTCCTGTCAGCTGACTCAGAATGGACTCAGAATGGCTTGTATTGCCAAGTAAAAAATAGTGGGAGAGTTATAATGGCATCACAAATCCCTGCTGATGCACAGTTAAGACACAGTCAATCTTAAACATTCTTTTAATAGGGCAGGAAAACTTGAGTAGCAAGGATATAAGCCAGGCCACCACATGGCCAAGGGACCAGTAAGGTGGATTCTTATCCAAGAACAGGTACATCCAGAGAGACTAATTGTAAAGTCCAAAGGAGTATGGTACTATATTTAACTTGAAAGAGTAACAATAAATTAGATATTCAGAATGAAAAAGAAAGACATGATCCCTCACAACATGACTTTCCTGGAGAAAGAACTACACCCTTTTATTTTGTGCCAGTGAATATTAGACTCAACAGACAAGTTATCTTTGCAGAGATTGCAGATTCCTATGTCTCAAGTTTTGAGCAGCCTCAAGGTACACGCTTTTACCTTTACTCATTAAGAGATATCTTTTTCATACGGAAGTCTGTGTTCCCATATACTAACCTATAATTGTGTGAATCAAGGAGAAGAATACACAGGAGTAGACATTTATTACTAGTAAAAGCAAACAGAAACTGCTCAAAATTTGAAACTTCATGAAAAAACACACAAAAGACCACTTGGTGAGTGAGTGCAATATCTGCTGCTGAAGACAAATCACAGGGACACAGTTGTAGCTACAAAATTCATACAAAGCTTCTCTTCCTGCTTGCTGTCATGATTTTGAAAATGCAGCTAACCTTACTCTCCTCTCTCTCCTCCCGTCTTTATTTTATAATAGTCTTATCTGCCTATAGTCAACTAACCATTACAATGAGCAGATAAGCAGGTTATACACAACTGTGTAATGGATAGAGACAGATGTCCAAGCTAACTTGAACATGGGGTAGTGCTGATATTCAATCATTAGGAATATTTGCATTTCTCCTTCACATCGGTTATCCCAGATTTTCATGGCTACATTAACAAAGAGCTGGCTGTAAAGAAATTTTGCACTTCTATTTTGCTTTCTAACCACACATCATAAAGCAGTTTTCAGCAGACAATCATAAGTGTTTTACAGATTGAGAAACTGAGTTCAATAATTCAAAATTATTCAGTGAGAGATAGAACCCAGGATTCCTGACTCGTAGTTCATTGCTCAAAGCAATACTTAATGCTAAGTTACTTTAGAGGATACCTTTAGATGGCAGAAAGGAACCAGAGTAGAATAGCATCTCCTCCTACTATTCATGTGCAATGTGTGCAGTCAGCCTCTCCATTTTCTCATTCCTCAGGGGGTCCATCATCTCTCACCTCTTGTTTGGCAGACTCTAGGCTAAGTAATGCTGCCCAGGGTTAAGAGAAAAGGGAGAAAGAACTAGAGAGAAGGCATGACAGCTGTGCTGCAAAAGAAGACTATAGTACTCCTTTTTAGCCTACAAAGTATTTAGCATTCACACTTTACATTTTAGGAGAAACTTTTGTCGTGTCTGTCACAGGCACATGGCAGGCAGGGAAACGGAAACATAGTAATTAAAAGTGCTTGCATCTCAAGGCATGACAGAGTTTGTTTTTTGTTCTCATTCATTTTGTTACTTATTCCAAATATTCTTTTACCATTTATAATGTATGAATTCAATCTGCAAACCCTTTTCCCCAAACTTCTGCCTCACTTACATCTTGAATCAAGTCACTCAAACCCAGCATTTGCAATTTGCCAGTCAGCAGCTGGGTGAATAATGACAATGATTGATGAAAAGGAAATTCCTTTGGTAGGAATGTTTAAAGGATAGTTTTCTAAGGGGAAACATGGAAAGGATGTAAATTTAGGTCTTAATTCTATTCACTACCTTCTATTACAGACTTTCTGAGCATTTTATAAAGTGCTCCTTTATACCGTTGTGTGCTAATAGATCACTCAAAGAGTGCGGATTAAAAGACTGCAAGCAGAAATTTGGTGAGGGATTGTTAATGTGAGTAGTTTAAAGAGATTACAGTGTACATTCACAATTTACCTGACTTCATGAACAGCTTTGTATAAATAAAAATTAAATTGTATGTTTTGGCATATATAGAGAAAGGTTACTCTGCCTGTCATCTTGGATTTGTAGACAGTTTTTAAGCTTTTAAGAACTTCTGCCTTTTCTCTTTTATTTTTTGGCATCTGTAACAGAACTCATCCAAGAAATAGCTTCAAATAACAATTTGTATGGGGTGACAAGGACTGTCAATGAGAAACAGAAAGTAGTATTATTGAATCAAACTTGAATTAACTGAATAGACAAACATAGACCAGAGTGGAATTATTTTCCTATTACATTTTGATTAGTTTGTGGTTGTCTCCAATTTGTAATTTTCTAAAAGAGTCTGGATTTGACTCTGTGAACCTCCCTTACAGTTGTCTCAGTAGGAGCAGTGGAGTACTGAGGTCCCAGATGAAGACTCATTTTGTTCCCAATTGATGACATCAATAAGGTGGGATCCAATGTTGGAGAAAATGAAATGAAGCAGAAAATCTTACTGGGGTTTTGGAGCAGGATACTGGTATTGGTATAGAAAACTCCTAAAAATTATCAGTTTTCATGTGACTGAATTTACTTCAAATTATTTTTATATGAAGTATAATGTTAAAACTAACATTACATGAACTCCTCCCTCTGTATAAAATATTTTAAGAAACTGAAAATTCTACTACATGCACCTGAGAGTGTATCATTTATGCAAGTTTAGAATTATCTGTCAGAAAGAAGCTGGCTATTGGCATAATTCCAAAATGGATATTGCTGGTTGATTTCCAAACATAACTGAAAACAACAAAAAAATAACAAAAAAAATTAAACCTTTTTTTTTTTTTTAATAATTTGCTTTCAATGATATCCCCAAATCTCTTTTCACTGAAATGTGGAAATCATTCTTTCTCTCATAGTAATTTAATAATTATATGCAGTAATTAATGAGTTTTTGTTGGGTTTGTGTTTTTTTTTTTTGTTTTTTTGTTTTTTGTTTTGTTAACTTTCTAAGCTACTGAACTTTAAAAAAAAAAAAAAAAAGCATTTTACTTCTGTGGTGTATTTACAGCTTACTAGAGTAGAAATTTCAACCTATTCTCCCTTCCCTGGCTGAGTGCAGCCCTCCTTTCTCTTACTGCCTTATCCACTTGCTGGTTACCCTTATTTCTGACTGTATGAATAACTAGTTTCTCAAATGAGAAATATATTTGGCAGAAGATACAAAAATAATGAGAAACATTTTTAAGATAAGACACAGAAAACCCTCACAAATGTCCCAGGTCAGCAACACAGCTCAGATCCTCTCAGACAGAATTGAACTTGACTTTCTCACAGTAAAAGAACTAGCATTATCACAAGTTTGCTGGAAACGTCTATTGCAGCTTTAAACTGGAACTAAATTTATTAAGGCCATAACTAGGTAAATCTTTTCCATCAAATAATGTGCTAATTTTCAGTAGTATTATAGAAAAGCATATACACATTCACTGTTCATAGCAAACACCAGAGTAACTTCTTTAATTACAGCTTTTCTTAATATATAGAACTGTGACAATGGTCTACATATAAATTGATGAATGTGTTATCTGTTTTGTGAACTATAATTCACAAGTGTTCAATAACCTCCTACTCTAAAAAAATAAAAAGACCTGAAGAGATAACAACAAGCTATTTTTAACCTAGGTGGAGCCAAAGAAATGCTAGATGAAAGACAAAATTTTAAATTAGGGAAATAATTGAATGACCTCTGCCTGAAAAAGTGTACCATAAATTATCTTTGCACTCAGTAGAAACATTCTCCTTTGTCTTTAGAGTAAATCAGACAATTTTCAGGCCAAACCAATTTTCTAAATCATAATTAGTCAAGAGGCTAAAATAGGTCTTTGTAACAGAATTGGGTTATAAGTTTAACATGATATCCATAATTCATCCCTGAAGAAAGATCTTTTATGTTCCAAAAGCTTGGATAATATAACTTAAAGAGCTGGCCTGCTAAACAGTGTAACAGTCTATCTTGCCTAGTTTACTTTAGAACTTTGATTCATACTGCGCTCAGTTCTTTTCCCAGTGGGAAAGCTAGATTCTTAAACCTCTTTCTCACACTTATTAAAATAATTCCCTCCTCACCAGGACATCAGCCTTGGGCATACCCAGATTTTTAGCTAATAAATTTGTCTTTTTCAGTCCTTAGATGAGTTCTGAATTATAATTGACCAATAAAAGGCTTAATTTTTTTGTATATACACACAGAGACTCTTAAAGTCCTATGCTAACAGAGGACGAAAATACCCACTGCCATTCAATAAACACACTAGGCACTGATAATGTGAAAAGAAGTACGAAAGGAACAGTTTGCATGGTGATGACAGATGTGGCAATAGGCAAGTATAAGCTTGGCAAAAGCTTTTTCTTAAAAAATGTGAGTAGTAAAATAAGTAATTTACGTAGCAAAATGAGAAATGCTTGATATTTCACAAAGTAAACAATTGAATTTCAAGCATTTTCAATTTCAGGTCAACCTCTCAATTAACAGTAAGAGCAGTTCACTTACAACACTTTTTATTTTCTTATTAAGTTTCATTAGTTTTTCAAGCCAGAGAAGAAATGAAAGTTCACTATAAACAGTTATTATGAATATTTTCCAAGAATTTTGGGAAAGAATGTTGTCTCTGATTGAGCCACACTTTCTATCACAGTACAGAAAATCTATAATCTCTTTATTTTCCCAGCACCGCTTCCATTGCTTCAGGTACTGATGAGAAGCTCCTACAGAGCAGATCATAGACAGTTATCATGAAATAAATCTGACAAGCTGTTGTTCAAGGCAAATATAGTTGCATTTGTGAAATTACATAGGTGCTAAAGTAACAAAGAGAGTCTCTTTTACAGTAAACTTTACAGCTACCATTTAGCCAAATTATGCACTACTCCTAAACAGGAAATAATTATGCTCTCTAATAGTCTAATACTGCTGTAGCATCAAACAATCTGCTTATAGGATCCCTGATGACATGCCATGTTTAAAACATTTGTCCAAAACCACTGACCACTTGCTTTGCTCTCAAAATGAGTTTGCTAAGTCCATTCCTGTTTTGACCTCATTTTTAGAAACTTTTTCATCATTCTGGTGTGATACTTGGCCACAAGGAAGTGTGGCCTCCTGCTAGCATTGTTTGTCTTACTCAGAGCTGATCTGAGAACATTGAATCAACATCTAATTGAGCAGACAAGCTGTCTCTATTTGCCCCTTTGTATCCATTTGTGGTTTTCCATCCCCTTGTAGAGACTTTCTCATAATATGCCTATCATTAGATTGTAAGCTCTTTAGGTCAGGCATTGTCTTTCCACTAACTGTGTGTACAGATCAACTTTAAAAAGATCTCAAAACTTGTTTGGTCAGTTCTGTGATGGCAACAGATGATAAGTTTATCCAGCTCCTGACTTTCAGTACACCTCTTTTTTTTTTTTTTTTTTTCTGTCTGCAACATGCTACTGCCACATTTCTTTCTTTCTGCTGTAATTGCTTTCTCTTGCTTACACCTAGTGAATAATATATGTTCACATTAGAGTGTTTGTCTCCGTGGGAGGAACTTCCAGTCACCTCAGTGTTTTTTCAAACATGTGACTGTATGTGACACTATGAGATAAAGAAAGTAAACAACCAGATTGCAGCCTGAATGGGTGCCACAGCTCAGATCTAAAAACACCTAAATAGAATAAAATATCCTTTCTGGTTAGCACTGTATGTATGATAATTGGAAGAGTACCTTGCACTTTGAGTCTTTTGATTTAAGGTATTCGTAAGATAGTAAAATGAGGAATATTAATATTCTCTAGGTATTTTGCATATGAGCAAAGCAAGGTCCTCTGAGGTAAGATGACTCATTCAAGGTCACATAAGAAAACTGTAGTACAATAGGAAGTAGATTTTGGATTGCACTGCTATCTAGAATTAACTATCCAATACAGATGAAATTCCAGTGAAGTCAATACAACCAAGATTTTACTTGCAGAGCAGGCCAAAAAACATTTGCCATTTTGTCAAAGTGTAACACCTGTTATAAAAAATAAGTGAAGTGATTACATGCTGCCTATGAAGGAAGGAACGTGAGCACAGGCCTAGAAGAATGAAGACTCACGATTACTAATACCCAGAACACAATGCAGAGTGTGTGGCACTTAGGTGAGCAACTTTCCCTTATGCCATGCACCATATTTGCCCCATCACCAGAGGAAATACACCCAAGGACAAACAGAGCAATGAGTAAGCCACTTGGAAATCTTACCATGTAGCCTCTGAAAAATATTTCCTGCAGTGCAGGATTGTTCAAAGCTACGCATGCTGTGTGTTGCTTGCTGAGCAAGAAAACTAGCTGCCGCTCACTGAGATAGATAGAAAAGTGAATGAAACTTGGTGACCCGCTAACAGATGTGCTGTGTGTGGTCTCTCCTGACTGTAAGTCCATATATTAGTGATCAAACGCATCCTTTAAAAAAAAGATGCTATTTATATTTTTACTGATTAGTGCAATGCTTTTTAAATGTTTCCCAGTAGCAAGCAACTCCTGCATGTACCAACATGAATAATTTTCTACTGTTTTATTCCCTCTTTTCTTTCTTCACACTGAAGGTACATAAACATTCAGATAATTAAACCAAATGCAGCACACCAGCCAGTTTTTTTTTTTTGTTTGTTTGTTTTTACCTCCAATGCTATAAATAATGAAACTAAAATTTGAACTTAAGATTATTTTTGTCAGCTATATGACACCTCGTATCTCTTCAAATGCCTAGATTTTTGATAGTACTGAAAAATACTGTTTCCAGTAAAATCAGGTTGGATGCAGTAGAACTGTGCTTTCTCAACATCTTCTAAAAATAGAAAATCATGAACTTCCAGGAAAAAAAAGCAAAAAAAAAAAGCTAGAGCTGGTACTTTACTCAGGCACACACTCTGAGACCATCCGAGAGAATTACAAAGGATCACAAGAAATATCCACCTGTAGACCTGTTATTAGGACCTCAACTTTCTAGTGCTTGGTTTTCTTATCAGTCTGAAAGGCTATCAGAGAACACAATGATGTGTGGAAAGTGCTGTTGGCTACACTACAGAAATATCTTCAGAGTAATAGCTAGAGAAAATACTTCACTGCCTCAAAGAGATTTGTTTTGTTCTTTTTTTGTTTCAGTTTGAATGGTTGTTTAGGTAGAAAAATAAACTAAATTTGAAAATGGTAATATAAAAAGTAACTAACTGGGGCATTGTAGATTGACACAAAATATTTTTTAGAAGTAGATTAAATGCATTTTTAAATTCTTAAAATATATAGTTCAGTGAATATAGAGAAAACAATGGATTAAAGGATACGTTTTGAACAGAAAGATATATTACTGTCTATTTTTGAGATACAAAGAAGTCACATAAAATACCTGGCAATACGTCATAGAAGTGCCAGCTACAATTGTACAAAAATGACCAAGACAAGCACAAACGAAACTGCTTTTTAATATATGATATCAGTACAAAAACTTACTTAGAGCCATCTGTCTTTCCTCTCCAAATTACAAGGATCTCACGCTTTAAATACTCTTAATATTTTTTATGGCAGAAGCAACTCTGGTTGCTTGGGGAAGACAGCACAGTACAGTATGAAAAATAACATCCTGTGACATGCTAATGGAGAGTAAATTTAGCATTTATACCTTTTTTAATGAGCCACAGTAGTTTCCTGTTTTGCTCATTTCAATGTCGCATCATAGAATTTTATGAATGTTTTTCATAAAATAATGTGGGGCATTTTTGATATTTTTAATAATAGTGTGCTGAATTTGGATAGTTTCATTTGCAATTTAAGTAATGCTTTGTTCTGATGAGATCTCTGGAGGTGGTTTTGACATTTAAAAGTGATGTGAAGAGATTCAAAGTGATTAAAGCTGTCAAATGTTACCCTAATTGTGTAACTGCAATCTTTTCAGCCTCTTTCAATGAGTGTATACATTATACACGCTGCACAGCACTTCTGTTTAGATTGAGGTTTTTTATTAATACCATCCTGATTGACAGAAATTATTGCAAGATCACAAGTGGAACTAAATTAGTTTGCCACTACATTCAAGCAACATGCATAGCCATGAACTTTCAAGATGCAGTTATCTACTTAACATGGTCCTTCTTCCTTCCTCCACCCCTACCCCCCCCAGTAAATGTTATTGTAGTGACAGATTATATCCTTCGCATTTATACAAAGTCATACTTGCAAATAAGAATAAGAAGGTTTTGCCCATATTAGAAATATTGTGATGTTCAGTTTATGTTTAAAATTATGCTTGACAAGTCACTTTTTTTTTTTTTTTGTATGGTTTTAGCAAAGTGCAAATAAATTAATGGTGAATAAATCAGATTTTCATGACTGACTTTATTAATGTTTTGCCATATATCCATAGAAGCTGCAATACTTATTGATACCTTCTTCTCTATTAGAAATAAGAAAGCTTCCAAATCATGAGAGTCCTCAGATACTCATGTCATAGCTATTTGGATAGGAGAAATGGGAGTGGAAGTACTCCTAATTTGAGTTAAGAGTTAAGAGTTAAGTTAATAAGAGTTGTTTAGTGTTGAGTATCATGTGGTTTTTTGTTGTTTGCTTTTAATTTTCTCTTTTTAGAGTAACCTTGTCCAAATTCAGTGCTGCCTTCATAGATATGTCTCCACGCATTTACAGGAATAAAGAATAAAAATCTGCCCTCAAATGAAAATGCTTAATGATTTTTTTTTTCTCTTGCAGAACAATTAATTATGTTATTGGTGTGGTTTTAAAAAGAACATGTAAATTTGAACAAACAGATTAAAATGCTTTGTACTTGCACATATCAAAATGGTCTGTAACATAGGGCAAAACTTAGATGGCTATATAACGATAATTAGAAGTCTTCTTGTAAGATTAACTGCAATGATAGTTATGTTTACAATGACATGATTCTTTAGACAAGGAATGAAACATCTGCTAGCTCCCAGATTCCAAATGGCCACACAAATAGTGGAAGCTCAGATCTCAAATAGCCTGATTAGTCCTGCTGCTAGAAGAACTAAGCAAACATGTAGATTCAAAAAGAAATCAAATTGAACTTTAATACTGATGATGACAGCAGCAATTACTGTGACAAGATTATCTCAACTGAAAATACAGTAAAAAGTGCATCAAACCATGGAGAAGACTTTTAACGACCTCCAAACTCTAGATCAAACACTCTTACAGCAAGGAAACAGCAATGTTTGTTAATATCAAAAAAAGAAAGAAATTAAATATGAGAACACGTATTGCAGAAAAAAAAGCTGTAAAGATGCAAATACATCTACCCTGGATAGACACTCAGTTTAATTTATGAAGAGTTAGAGGAGATTAGGCTGCATTTCAAACGACGTTTTCTTGTAGGTAAGATGACCACAATGAACACATGTAAAGGTCATCATCTCTTTAATTTTTTTATTATTTCTGTTTTAATTTAAAAAGACCAGATAGATAGATAATTATGTAGTGCAATTCTCAGTAGCACTAATTCATAAGGTAAATAATGTTTAAAAAATTGCCCAACAACTGCTACAAAGAGATAGGAGGTAAATTCTCCAAAGGAACTGTTTTTCCCTTGTGTTGCCCAGTTAGATTTGCTTGCAGCTTTCTCAAGCTACATGAATCATTGTTATCAGGACTGTGGAGAATAAATGAATTAACATTTGAAATGTTAATTGTTTTAGTAGCAAATTACTATATTTCTTACCCATTGTCAATGATTTATTTTCAGCCTGTTTTAAAGCCATGTTTTACATTGAGGGAATTATTTGTGTCACTGATACCTTTGGAATATTGCACACTTTTTAGTCATGTTGCAGTCTCTTGACAACAGTGTTAAGAATTAATTATAATTCATAATTATAATGGTTAACAATAAAGCTCAAGTTTTGATGGCTTTAATGCCTGATGAGGCTAAGTAATAGAGTTGGGTGAATAATTCATAGTCAATAATTTATTCAGTGAATTTGCCAAATCATGTCTGCAAATAATTCCTCAGCTTGTTTGCAAGCAGCTCATTGTGAGTATTCCCACATTTGAAATCTGAGCTCATTAAAATGGACACATGGTCTTTATGATGTTCTTCTGCTCACTGGCAGCAAGTCTAGATTACAGTTTTCTCATTTACAGAACTCATCATTTGCTTTTGATAAAAAGTTTCCCCATATTTTCTTTAATTTGACCAATAATGCATGACCAAAAAAAAAAAGGGGGGGGGGGGGGGAGGGGCTGATAGCAAACATTACAAGAGAAGTAATGTGATATTAATGTGATTAATATTTTCGGAATTCATTATTTTTAAAATTCTTGTTTAATTATTAGAGAATTACTCTGGGTTTTTTAAAGCACAATTTTCTCACAGATAGTGCTACTTTACAGTAGACAATACAATTGTTTTTGGCTGCACTTAACTTCAACTGTGGTGGCAACAGATATCAGAAAATTTTCAAAATTGATCATTCAACTGTTATTTTATGTTTATTATATGTTTATTGCATTGTATAGAACACACATCAGACCAGTAATCTGATGTGATCCAGCTAAACTCACACAAACGGTGTCTTTGATCAATATTTAAATAACCTCTTCACTCAGCTGCTTGTTATGGTGGCCATACTTCCACATTATTTCATGCTATTGTGGTAAATAACTTGTGTTACCGCTGCATATGTTAATTTCTTTCTGTCACTCAGCCTGCAGCACCGCCATTATGTTATTTACTCCAAAGTGACTTTTGAAAACAGCTCGTGTGCAGGTGCTGGATGCTGTGCACAAATGAAGCTGTACACAGCTCTCCTGAGGAAGAAGCTGCCTAGCTATTTCATAGCAGAAGCTTATGTTTGGTGGCCAGGGGCAGGAGTGAGAGACAGACAGTGTGAAATCCTCAGATTTCCCCTCAGTTTTCTTTTAAATGAACATATATCCATGGTGGAGTTTTATGTAACTCCACAGTGACAGAGCTTGTGTTTACCAGACAAGTAAAAATGTAAGAACTACCCTGTGTCATATCAAAGATCCACCTTGCTTAATATTCTCTCCTAAACAACACTAATAGCAGATATCAGGGAGGAATAGAGAAAATGTAAGTACAAACAAATTAACCCCTCCTCTTATAAATCTTCTAGCTTCCACAATTTCCTGAGCTGAAAGTCCATTGAAAACTGCCTTTGGTGATTTTATTAAATAATTACCCAGTCTGCCAAATGACATATTTATGCAGTGACAACTGTTCAGTGTTCAATGAAATTACATCCTCCTCTCTCTCAAGTTTATAAATCCCTCAAATTCATTAAGTATTTTTCACTCATAGATGTCTGCTGCAGATCACAGAATCATAAAATCATAGAATCACAGAATGGCTTGGATTGTAACGCACCTTAAAGATCAGCTCATTCCAATCCCCTGCTGCGGGCAGGGTTGCCAACCAATAAATCAGGATCTAGATTAGGTTGTCTGAGGCCTGATTCGGCCTGGCCTTGAACACCTCCAGGAATTGGGCATCACAACTTCTCCATGCATTTTACAATGCATTTACTTGGAATGTGAAGTCATTGAACATAGAACAAACTCATGGGACTTTGCTAAAGTAGCATCAGCAAGTAAGTTTAGGTTTTGGGTATTATACATTTGCAGTGGGACTAGCTCAACTTCCTTTCTAAAGCTGGTCTCTTACTATCAAACTCTTTAACTACCAAAACTTCCATCCTGAGATAAAAGTCTGAGGAAAAAAAAGAGCATCATTCTAATGAGATCTGAGAACATTAAAAGTTCAACTTTTGTCAGTCATTGAGAGATTTTCAGATTTTAGCATTGTCCATCACACAGAAATTTAACATATCTCATATCCTGCTCTTTCTAAAGAAGAGAAGATCCATAAAAAAAAAAACAAAACAACACTAGCCTGGGCTGAAACCTGACTTGGGGAAAAAAAAAAAAAGTCTGTATACTTGAAAGCATAATGCCTTAGAGAAATGAGAATGGAACAATTGGACAATGACCAATGAAGTCCTTTTAATCTACCCACAATTACATAGAAAATTTGATTTTTTCTAATAGGGAACTAGCATAGCTCCTTGTCACTCACAGCACAGATGGCTTCAAGAATGTGAAACCTATTAATTTGTCCATTTAAAGCAAAATCACTTCATTATAACCATACTGCAGAAAAAGGGGAAGAAAGTATTTACTGTATATTAAACTACACTTTCCCAGAAATATTTTGTTTCTCTGTTAAAAATACCCAATTAAGTTTGCACATCTCAGATCATCTGAATGCTTTGACAATCTTTACATTTTAGCTTGTTTCAAAGTGATAGCATTTTTGTATATCTCATAGAGATCTTCTCTTGGCACTTCTACTTCAGTGAATCAGCCCTTTCCAAAAATCTTTGGGGAGAAGACTTTCTTATACTTCAAGCTAGAATCTAACATTTGGGAGCAGTGAATTTTTCGCAAATTTACTTTAATGACTAATGTATTTTTTAACATGAGATATCCTCTGTGACTCTGTGTCTATCAAATGTGCGATTGAAATAAATAGCATTTTACTTAGACTCAACTTGGCACATGAATTTGCTGGCTGGAGGTTACACAAGGCCTTAGCCTTCATTAGGGCCTCTCTGACTTCTCCCTGCTTTGTCAAGTTCCTTTTGTCACCTGTGCCTTTCTTCAGCTCTGCTCCTCATGTCACTCTCACCCATGGCTCACTCCTGGCACATAACAGAATTATTCTCTCCAGTGTGGACTGGGAAGTGGCTCAGGATGCTGCTCTCTGTCTCTCAGTTCTCTTTAGATTCTAGTAGCAAGAGGAAGACGTGAACAGGAAAAAGTGGATGATGGGTATGAAGAATAAGACACTGAGTGTCTTAGAATCTCTTAAGACAGGGTTTTCAAGATATTCTTGAAGATAGAGAAGAGGCAATGATCTTAGGCTCTTTCTTTTCAAGGAAGGAGATTGTAGCCTCTCATGATAAAGATCATGAAGAGAGTGAATGGACTGTAAAAAGAAAAGATTTCCCATGTGCGCCCTAAGTCTCCAGTAACTCTGAGGAAAGATCCAGTTTGAATGTAGCAGTTTTTCTGCTTATTTAGTAGCAGAAAAGCAGTCTACTAGCATGGGATGAACGTATGTATAAAGCCAGGCTCTCAGGTAATCATGAGTCAGTCTTGCAGTGCAGAGTAGATATTTCTCAGATTAATTTTGTGAAAGTGAGAAGGAAAGCTTTGGAAAGGAATTATTTTTGGGGGGTTCTTTGTAACAAATCACTGGAAAAAAAAAAAAACCAAAAACACAACAGATAAATATTTCTCAAAACAACAGATCTTACATCTTGTCAAAAGTAAACTCACTGCAGGTGGGGATCCTAGTATGCTGTCCAGGTATGCCCCAAAAACGTAATCCAAAGTTAGAGTAATACCACAAGAGAAGAAAATAAGAATAGGCAGTAAGGCTGAAGGAGGAGAACGAGTCTGTGAAAATATGCCTAAAACTTATGGGCAGTGTTTCATTTTCAATGCACTTCACAAATTTTGACTGATTAATAAACAAGCTCACAGCAGTACGCTGAGGCAGGTAGTACTTCTATTATTATCCCCAGTAGAAGGTGGGGAAACGTATATAACTAAATGGTAATAGAGGGGACACATTGAAAGCTGTTTGAATCCTCAGTAGCATCCCATAGGTTTTTTTCCTTATTATTTTGATTTAAGCAAATTCAAGCTTTTAAAATTAGGGTCCAGAGGGTGCCTATTAACAACATTTTGTTGACAGTGCTCCCATTTTTTCATTTCCAATTACACGGCAACAAGTGATTTTTTTGTGTACAACAGACATGCCAGTCATCCATGGTTGCAATATATCTGTTGTTGTTTCTGCTGGTGGGGATAAGGAAAGAGGCACTGAGAATGGCAGTGAGTGGTGTGCTCCCAGCAGCTGTCACTGCTGTCAATTACTTGGTTTTCATTTATAAAAGGCAATATGGGATCTTTAGCTTTTATAGTACCCAAGGAAGGCTGGTTGGTGATTATTGATTTTGTTTAGTCCAGGGGAGCTGCTCACACACAGACTATAGCGAGTTGTGTGCTTCCTGCTGCTGGCTCTTCTGCCACTTATTGTTTTCAATTATTTATAAAATCCAAGTCACATCACAGAGCAGTTCAGCACAATCTCTGAGACAGGCTGCTATTACAGTGCTCTATCCGTGTGCCTACCACTTTTATAACAGGAATTGACATGAGCAAATTGCCCTAACGAGGTCTGATGCATTATGAAGGCCTGGACAGTCAAAAACTATACAAAAGCTGGTATAACCATCATAAACTGCAAATGCCATAGTCATCACTTTCCCCAGTAACCACCACTATGTCACTTGCTATCAGCAATTTAATGTGCTCTTCTACAAATGACTCCATCCATTTTCTGTTTGTCCTAGCTTCTCTAAGTGCCTTGTGTGGATAACGATATGAATAGACCTGTTTTCTTCTGTGAGAGAGACTACTTTGAGTCTCCTTGCTAAAAATGGTTCAGAAAAGTAAAAAAACTCTGCTTGCCTCAACTCAAAAGATCCATGAAAAAAATGCTAGTAAAGGCTTCAGAAGTAACTTAATTGTTGGCACATACTGGGAGAAGAGGTGGAGTGGGAAGTGCTTATGGGGGAAAAGAATAAGAAGGTATTCCTGGTCATAACTGTTACTCATTTAGAATAGATTAGAATTCTCATATTACTATCACCACATGTACATTTTAATAATGACATTTAGCAGTAATAACGCTGAAAAGAGAGCACAATATGTTTTTCTCATGTGATACTATTAAAATGTCTTCTTAAAGTATATGACAAATAACGCATTTTTTTTGTTTTGTATTTTCTCAGAATTGTAACATAATAACTCATAATTTCATTCCCAGAAATGTATATAGCCAAGTGCTTAGCTCTAATTTTTTCCTGAAGTTTATGCTTTAATTAATATAGATTCATTAATTTAAAAACTGTTTTTACTTTCTTTTTTGCCTTAGTATGTCTGTATCAGAAGTAATGCAACATTTAACCATATTTACCTGAAAATTTCTGTAATTTCTTTTATATGAATTTTTTTTTGCCTGTAAATTGGAAATTATTATTATTATTATTATTATTATTATTATTATTATTATTATTATTATTATTTTTCCTCCTCTTTGAGGATAGCCTCTGTGGCTTTTGTGAAGATTCACACCGAATAAGCATGGTCAAATTGATGCCAAGAGATGTGATAAGAAAGGTCATCTTTTATCTCCTGTTCTGTACAGGTAGATCTTATGCTTAATTTTTACCTTTATCTTCATGGACTGAATAAAATTTAAACAATCAGCTTCATGTCAAATTTACCACTTTTACAAAATACTTGAAAACAGACAAAGACAAAAAGCTGTAATTCTATTAGAAGTATAAGAGAGTGGCCATAAAAAACAGTGCTGAGAATGAACAGAAAATATTCTACATTTCTATGTGTGATTTTTATTTGTATAGTATTTTAGTTATTGTGTTTGTGATAATAACCTTATAGGACATAAGGGAGTTTTTTGATCCATTTAATAGCATTTATTGCAAGTGAGTCAGTCAAAATATCAGATAGGAAAGACCTGTTTTGTATTACAGCTTACTATTACTTCAGCTTCTAAAGCTGGATATGTGATTCATAAACTAAATAATTTCTTTATTTTTCCCAAAATGCACTAATACTCTTAAAAAAGATAAAATAAAATGATCCTTTTCCTTTGAAGAATGGTTTGAGCACAAGAACATATAATACTGCAAATGTTTTGAAGCTAAAATAAAAACGGAGTAGAGGAAATATAAAATCGTTTGAGAATAATTATTAAAAATAGCTTCAGTCATTAGCACATTTGTGCACTGCAACACACACGTATTCTCATAAGCACAAGCACAGTAGATTCAACCATGAATGCACTGCACATAGCCACGTGAGCTTGTGGGGATTCAGCTGTAGAACTGTAGTCTATCTGCAAGATAGTGCACTAATGTGCACAGAATGAACACAAGGTTTAAAGTAAAACGGAAAATGGAAGTGACGCGCTTTCTACTAATAAAGAAGTTTTCAACTTAGGTAATCTAGAAAAGAAGAAAAGGCATACTATACTATAACCATCAACCCTATCTATTTCTAGAAATCTAGTTTTTAGAGATTTCAATAATGACAATAGTGAAAATAGGTGTCTAATTTTTTTTTATTTTTATTTTTTCCGCAAAAAACAATCTTTCAGCCCAATGTTTCCTTGATCTTCTTCTAGACATTCAGAAAATGTTTTCCACTCTATTTAGGCTTATTACTTGTACAATCAATCAACAAATGCACAGTGAGCAGAGCGGCATGGTTTTGATGGTATTTTACAGGTTGTATAATTAGAAAGATTATCGTGGCAGAAAGAGATAATCAAAGATAAATGAAATGCTTGCCCATGCCCTAGTCTCACAGTAGAAAACTCCAAAAGGAGCAATCTCCAGAAAGAGATCCTTCCCCAGTGGCAGTCAGCCCTTGAATGGGGTCTCAGAGAGGTGCAGCCAGGCTCCACCCAGTCTGGTCACAGACTTGAATTGCCTTCATCTGTGCTCCTGCAGCTGACTCAGTGCTTGCCTCAGGTGATCAATCAGTGGTTCAGACCACGACTCAACAGTTCCCATACGCTTGTTTTCTCTCAAAATATAAACAGAGAATGAAGAGGAATTCTCTGTATATCAGCAAAATTTATGTAGAGTTCTCATGTAGACATGTAGAGAAAGTACACTTGGATGGCAGCCAAGCCATAGTGTTCTAGAAGTAGTTTTGGAAGAATCAAGCTAGGCATCTATGATATTTAGACATCATAAAGTTAGTCATCCTTGAAGAGCAAAAATGTCCTATTATCTGATTTTAGAGTAAACTGAGTACATTAAAAATGAAATTCTTATCCTGTCAAAGTCAATTGGGAAGTCATTGGGCCAAGATTTCATCCTAATAGCTGAATCTGTGTTACATTAAGCTATTACATGAAAAAGATATTTTATCTGAGTTTTTCACTGAGACAAGAACGTGGGCCGCGCAAATGCCTTGATCATTTGGAAAGTGCTTTTTCCACATTATGGAGGTGAAAATTTCTTTTGAGAACTCTGTTTTTGTGTTTTTTTCTACCCTGAATTCAATCACTCTATCATTTCTGAACATCTTGAATGTCATTAGTCTTTGACCATAAATTTGACCGCACTTTCTCGCTCAGGCCCATAATTGAATAATACCTGCAGAACCTACATTTAATTCAGTATGCATGGTTTCTTTTCGAGGTTAATTATTTCTACAGTTTGAAAAGCTGTTTTTAAATAACCAGCTATGGACAGAGATTAGAAAAGTCATCAGTAGGAATGATCATTCTAAAGTAAACATCAGCTTTGATGGATAGACAAAGTCTGATGGAAGTAGTTTCCCATAAGCCCTCCACTTGCAGACAACAAATTTTCAACATCTTCAGACAGAAGCTTTGTAACAAGTGAATAATGAAATTCTGTCGAGTTCTAGAATTTCCATAAATTTAAAGTGGTCTTCCAGTCATCCTTTATATAAGGAATTATATGGCACTTGATTAGCATATCTTCCTGTGAGAAATGATTGAGTACACAGCTAAACAGGACATCTTTTATTTCATATATATACTATAATAAAAGTTTAGGTAAACTATGTATACACAGGTGAAACAGTATACTCACATAAAATCTGAAATATTAGCTTTTGATTTAATTTTACAATTAAAATTATTGGTAAAATTATTACACCAAGTTCAAGTTTAGGATTTATTTTAAAAGCTTATCAAAAAACTTCTCAACTCTTGTAAAGCGATGAACTGAGGTCAGTGTCAATGTGCACTGGAGAAAGTCTGGTTGCTAATAACCATATAGCTAAAGTGTTTTTGTTTTTTTTCACTCATCTGACATTCTTATTCAGGAAATGAAGTAGGAAACATTTCATTAACACTGAAAGAGAATAAACCTAGTAATAAACAAACCAGGCACAGTCATGGGGTCAGTCATTAAGTGGGTGAAAATTGGTATCATTCCATTAAAACTAATGCCACTTTACACTAGCTGAGGATCTGGACATTACTTCTTTAATTAAAGTTAATTCCAAGATATTAAACAAGGACTGTTATCAGGCTTTTTGGATTATTGCATGACTCTTACCTACACTGTTTTAATCAACTGAGACCAAATTGGTCTTATTAAAAATAGATTAGCATTTATCAATATAAGGAAAGAGATTAACATAGGACAAGCATACCCTTGAAGCATAAAACTATTATTTCACTACATGCAAAGGAAATGTTCAACAAAGTTAGATGTCCTATTTAAACACTGGTGTGATAGTGGAAGTTCAGAATACAAAAAAATGCTTTTATTAAGACTGTTGTAAAATCCTTTCAGCAACTGGGAATGAAAGCCACAACATTTTTTTATAAATAGAAGCAGATATCTGGGGGCTCCCCTTATTCCTTTTCCCCTTCTGTTTCCTCAATCAAAACTCTGATATTAAGCCTTTTAGCACAATGGAGCTATCTGTTGGAGCCTGTCACAAAGAAGGCATCTGTTGAGTGATGGCCATGCTGTAAGAGGCCATGTTGTTGTACTTTTGTCTCAAAAATTTGCTGAAGATGGACTATTCCATGCCAGTCCTGTCCAGGGATTGAGCAATCCCTTTCTCTAAAGATTTGCTAACTGGAGGCAGTGAAAAAAGGATAAGCACCTTGATGGCCAGGAGGAAACCTATTGTCTGGGCTTATCAAGAGAAGGATAAGCACCTTGATGGCCAGGAGGAAACCTGTTGTCTGGACTCATCATCTTCAGGAAGAGAGTCATCTCGAGAGGTGGGGGGTTGGGGTGGGTACTCATATGACCCTTACCCAAGCCCCCAGGAATGTCATGTAGGCAGGAAAAAAGCAGGATAAAAGGGTGCAGGAAAAATCATGAAGTAGCTCGAGGGAGAAGGTGAGCGAGAGACAGAGAGAGGGTTTACTGCCTTCAGATCCCTCGTTGCTGCTTTGCTGCCCTACTGTCTACGGACTCTCCCGGCCTTGCTGCACGAGACGCTGCTGCTTCCACTGCCACCACCCGTACTGCTTGGCACCAGCCCGCTGCTCTTCGTTGCCTGCTTGGACCCTGGACCAACGGATAACGGGACACTGCTGCATCAAGTTGGTGACTATCCCCGCTTACCTCAACTCTTGCTTTTCTTCTTACCTTTTCTATCACCCGTTTCCCCTTCCCTGTCTCCCTAAAAGGCCAGGATTTGTAATAAACTGGTTGGACCAACATTTGAACTGCTGTTTCTTAATCTTACACCGGGTATATTAAAAGAATCTCCTCTCACTCTTATAAATTGGAGCGAGACACATGCATACTTTTCTGCAGCACAGTGTCCACTTCCTTAACTGGGAATGCTGGTTTGAGTTATATCTTCTTCCCCGCCAACCCTGCATTGCTTATTTCCACCCACCTGCTGGATGTTGCACACTTAATTGGCAGTCATTTGTGTGAACACTCCCATGTATGTTAGCAGTAAAATTCCTATTAACTTAGACTATCTACTTAATCAGTTGAAATAGCACAATTAGTTTTGGAACTTACTCCATGGTGCAATAGTGAGAGCAGTTGTCTTCCTTAACAGGACAACAATCGGTAGCTAAAGGTGGTAACATGTTAAAACACAACAGCTGCTCACAGAATTAGCATCTGTCCATGTTCTGCCTTCTGGGGCCTCCTGCTTTTCTCAGTTCAGTGGCTATAATGGACCTGAGGCCCACGAGTTGCCTAAACAATTTAGCAGATAACACATTCTTTTTTTTTTTTTAATTTTTTAATTTTTTTTAGGATAAATGGAGAGATATAATGCAAACTTTGTTTTGAGCTGTTCAGGGTAGATATCTAAAGGTACAGAATTTATATGGACTACGCTCACTGGGGTGATTTCACTGTAAATACTGAGAAAACTATCTGGCCTGGTTCTATATCTCGTTAGAGAGGCTTTGAACCAGTCTGTAATTAAAACCAGTCTGTTCATATGTTTTTTAAAGCAATGCACAGACTCTTTTGACGTAGGAAAAGATCTAGATAAAGTGTACAATAAGTTATCTGTTTCTGGAAAAAGCCTACCATGAAAGACTACATCAAATTTTACTAAGGATAACTGAGATTCACAAGGGAGAAATATAATCTCAAAGTCTATCCTAAATGCTCTGGACTTCTTTCAGGATCTGTTCAGGATGTTACATCTGCAATCTATTGCTTTTGTTTTCCTTGTCCCTTGCTGTGCCTGATGCAGTTTTAAGGTATGGAATCTGGCTTTATATTGAAGTCTATAGGAATTTTGCTTTTAAATACAGGAAACTTGGTTTGCCGTAGCTTATAAACTCTTCCAGACTGAAACATATGGAAGCACCGTTTTTGTCCTTGACAGAACATAGATTATTATATATATAGATATATAGGAATATTTTCTCTATTTGTTCTCTGTATTACAGAAAATAGCCTATTCATTCCATTCAGAGAGCTACTGCTGTAATGGTTTAGGGAGCAGGAAGGTTTTCTTTCTTTTTCTTTTTTTTTCTAAAGTGAACACTTAAGTAACATCCTCCAATGATAAAGGAATAAATGAAACTTTCCCTTGATTCTACTGAACAAGGAGATTTTCGTACCAATGTATATCTTCCCATAAATTTCATGTAGCAGATATCATGCATGCTCCCAATAAAACAGCTGTTTTTCAGCTAGAAAAATACTTGTCACAATTTATATGGTTCAAATAAGAGGTAGATTTGGCAAAGGCCTAGCAATCCAATTTTAGCCACAGGTTGATGTAACTCTGGAAATGTATGTTTTTTCATTAAATGACCTTGAGGGTCAAAGTCATGACAGAACAGCTCAAGACTTGCTAAGATACAACTTGTGATAATAATAGAACTATTCCTCGGCATATCATGATCTCTGATGTTAATGGGACATAGATCATAGATAAAAGAGTAAGCCCTGAAAAATTAATACATGAATATGAGCTGGTAAGCTGGAAAATTTGATTTTTTCCCTTTCTTCAATATTCCACTTAAACAAGTAAGCAAAGAAACAAAAAACCCTATAAATAGATTTCAGTAATTCTTGTTTGTTTCTTTTCTTTTTTTTTTTTTTTTTTTTTTTCCTAAATAGTTAAATAAAGAAGTGGAATTATAATGGGTCTTTTAACATTCACTTAATTTGTGTTGTTAAACCATCTTTCAATACAGACAAGATAATTCATTCACAGGAATAGAACAATATTTTATCCCTACTTAGCTATTAGATATTGCAGTCACAGACTCAGAGTACATTTCTGCAGATCTCCATTTGAAAGTATATTAATAAATCTTAAGAAAAATATAGTTTCTACTCCTATAAAATAACTTATTATCTTGCACTGTGGAATCTGAAATGTGATTTAAATAATAAATACCAGCTACTAATCTGCCCATGATAAAAGCCTAAGAAATACCTGTTCTTTCTCTTTTTGTCAGTATACAGAAGGCTGATAAGGCCGCAAAGAAAAGTAAGAATTGCTTCACCTATAGAATAATTTACAGCATTTGCCTTTGCATAAACATCACTGGAATGTACCCATGTATTCACCTCCTATAATTAATTCACAACTTTAAAACCATTAGGGAAAATATCATAAGATCAAGACGCTGGGGGGAGATGAAAAACACACACATCAGAACAAGAAATTTAGTAAAAAATAATGAGCGATTCTGGGTTCAAGGGGACTTTAAAAGCTGAAAACCAAATATTTTTTTTTTTTTAATTAATATTCAGGAAAGTGCTAAGAAACAGATTTTTTTTTTTTTTTTCCTTCTTACAGAAATAGCACCACGTTTTAAATCCTTGATTTGAAAAAATGACCTTTCATAATCATTCTGCTTTAACACTCTTGTGGAAGAAGATAGAAGATGTAAATTTCTGGAGAACGGAGAAATCCTAACACCATACTTGGCCAAGACCTTAATAAAGAAATCAAATTGGTTGAAGAATAGACATAACATTACTTCTAAACTAAAGCAAATCTTTCTGTTTTTATATATTAGTGTAGAATTTAACAGATTCTAAGATAGCACGTTTATCATTCAAAGATGGGAATATATTAACTTCTCTGTGCTAAAATAAATATAGAACTGTAAAGTCAAACAGGCTCTGCTACGTTTTTTTTTTTTTGTTTTTGTTTTTTTTTTTAAATCTGGCCTTTCACAGTTAAATATGCCTCTTGTCTGTGACACTAGATAAGACACTAAACACAAATCTTCCAAATAAAAGTAAAATAAATGAGTATTACAAGGACAGTTTTCACAGACTACGTGAAGGCTGCAATGAATTATTTGCCATGATCTGTAGGTACCAAGAGGTATACTACATTAATTAACATAGCATAAACATTACTGTTGTGTTTGTTAATAATGCTTATTAATGAAAAAATCTTAAATTACTGTTAATAATTTGACCTATAAGGGAGATAAAAACATAGAGCTTGATGAAGCACCTTGACATTTAAAGTGATGATTAAGATGAAACACATTTGATGTTTTCCTTTGAAGCAAATGAATAACCATTTCACTTCAAGTGAAATTATATCAAATCACAAAGGTAATCTCAAAATATAAAAGATTTGTCATACTATATAGTTAGCTTTCTCCCAGCACAGGCATGGAAATATTTTGAACCAAACAACACTCTAATTTTAATGAGATTGCATGGGAATAACCTAACAAAATTTTTCTTCAATATCAAATATTCTTAAATTGCTTCTTGTCCTGATCTGTTTTAGAAGTGTATATTTGTATTTTCTGAATGGATTCCCTGCTGTGTCTCCCCCAAATGACAATATTTTAGAGACAGTTAATGTGCATGCATGAATTAGTGTACATATACAAATTACTATCACATATTTGCTAGTTCAGAACTGTCCAAATTTAAGCTCTGAATCCATTCTGACACTCATTGGCACCTGGACAACCATATTCAAGCACATATTGTGATAACACCCAATTTGGCTTTAACTTTGCATGTCTCCTCATGTAAATTCCCTCCTATGGATCAGATTCTATGAACACAGAAGAAAAGAGCACAACATGGATATTTCTTTGCTCCTGTAACACAGCATTGTGCATATAGATTATTAAAACAAAATGCAGGATAGGTTATTTGCTTAGCTTTACTTTCTAATGTACAATACATTTTCCCATCTCCTCCCATTTAGTGAAATCACTCCAAAAGAAAAATATCCCTTTTTATTGAAGTATACTGGATTAAAGTGAATTATTAAAATGCATAAAACAAGACAGTAATGTATAATGTGGTTTGTGACAAAATGTACTGTAACCTTAACTGTAATTATATCAAATATATTGATTTAAATTTCATAATCAAATTGTGCAGGTAACGATCCATATCTTTGGTAATTGAGTTGTGTGTGCAAATGTAATTATAGTAATGGTATAAAAATTTGATGATGCCATCTAGATTAGATTGAACTTTGGGTGTACTTTAAAGAATATGCAGGGATTCATAAAAAATCAGTTTATGTGGAACTATATCATAACACAGGACTGATGTTCCTGAGAATAGAGCTTAATTCCTGTTAAAAATACAGTTGAAAAAGTTTCCAACAGAAAAACATTTTGAAGTTTTCTGTTTCTATTAAAATACAGGACACAGCTGATGCATGTCTTTTTGGAATACATCAAGTCTGCTTTGCATAGATGCAATATTAAGTTGTTTCTGGGTGGGCTTTTGAGTCTAGCAATGTTTCCTAGAGATGCCAAGAGTTTCAGTGTTTAAAAGTATTTTAAACTTTTAAAACAATGTCCAGTAAGATCATATTTTGCAGGATATCTGGGGGATGCATTTAATTATTTGCACAACTTCTTAAGAAAGAAAGGAAAAGAAAGAAAAAGAAATATATTCTTTGACATGGTACCAAGTGGTCAGCTATCTGAAATGATATACAGAGTTCAATATCAAATTCTTTCTTTTGACTGCTGTTGTAATGGTAAGAACTGCCTATCACCTATCAATTTACTGTAGTCACACATCTTTGCTTCAAACTGAAAGATAGAAGTTCTAACCAAATTTTTAAGGATATGCAGAAAAATAAAGGAAAAACATATAGGAAAAAATAATCCTGTTTCTTGGGAAAATTCTTTTCTTAGCTATGTTTTCAAATCACAGAGAAATTACTAATATCACTGAATCATAGAATTGTCAAGGTTGGAAAAGACCTCTAAGATCATCCAGGCAAACCGTCCATTTATCACCAATATTTCCCATTGAACTATCATCCTTACTACAACACCTAAATGTTTCTTGAAAACCTCCAGTGTCGGTGACTCCACTACCACTCCAGGCATCCTATTTCAGTGCCTGACCACTCTCTTGGAGAAGAATTATTACCTAATACCCAAACTGAATCTACCCCTGCGCAATTTGAAGCCATTCCTTCTATTCCTATGGCTAGTTACATGGGAGAAGAGGCCAACTCCCAGCTCACCACAACCTCACTTCAGGTAGTTGTAGACAATGATAAGGTCACCCCTGAGCCTCCTCTTCCCCAGGCTGAATATCAAAAGACTCTGTATGTAAGGTTTTAAAGAGCAGACTGTGACTTAATAATTAAAATTTTTATGAAGGCACAAAACTATGTGCTTTTTCATTTCCTTAATGGGAATTATCTGCAAGTGTAAGACAACAAATATTTATTTTCTAGAATAAAAATATCTCAACCAAAAAATGAACTGCAATAGAATTACTTTTACTGAAAAAGAAAATCCAGAAATATGTGAAAATTGTGCCCTACTTATGTCTTACTTTTCAAGTTGTGCATGATTCTCACATTGAAATCCTGTATCACATTTGCTGTTGGTAGAAAAATGCATTTAGCAGAAATTTAGTTGCAGTATTGAAATGTAAGTCTAGTTTATGTCAATACTTGAGAATGCGAATTAAAAAAAAGTCTGCCATGCAGATTTTTAGATTAATTAAAAATAAATAAATTAAGGATTGGGGATGCAGAAGGTGTAGACAAAATCTGAATACATCTTCAGATAGCAGCACGTGGTTATTGTAGGTTCAGCTAATTAGTTTTCTTGTATCAAGCATTGGCACAGAAATTGTATGTTTCTGTCACATCTGATCATGCATAACATTCAAAAATGTCAAGAAGAACTATTCATCAGAATTAAGGAAAAAATCATAGAACAATTCTCCACTTTGTAAGATAAAGAATGACTATATACCATTAGTAAGACATGAGGAAACAAGAAGAAAAATAGTTATTTAATTATTCAGATTATTTACTGAGAGAAGATGTTTTGAGTATAGGAGGCAGAGGAATATGAATGCTTCATTTTGTTTCTTTATTATCTTCTCTAGGTCATATCTGAAAGAATGGTAAATGAAGAAGTTTACTAGAAAACTCACTGTTCTATAAAGACAAAGTGTTACTTTTATGAAAAAAAGTTCATTGATGAAAACAAGCAATGACCTTTTTCTGAAAGAACAGTAGAAAGGAAAGTGAAAAGGAACCACATCATCACACATTATTAGTGTGCTGAAAACTGCAACCATGTGTCATAATGTTTTTTAAGGTTCAAATCATGCTGCAAAACGAACCACTAAGAATAACTACTAATACAATATAAATGTGTCCCATACACATTAATGTCACGCAGTTTAGTATGGCATGGCAGCATACCTACTCAATTGCAAGAACATGCTTTTACCACACAAATCTATCTGTAACAGGAGGCTAATTCTATAATAGTGATATATTCTATAATAGTCACTTTCATGTCGTGGGTCAAAAATATCCCTGAATAAGTCAGAGTGCATATACCTGTTTGCTTCAAGCCCTTCAGTTTAAGGTCAGAGCTAGAGGTTTCAGCAAGGGAAAGAAAAATAGCTTTCAGTGCCTGTTTCCCCAACTCCTGGCTGTGAGGAGACAAAACATGGGGTTACAGAGTGAGACAAAATCCCCTGAGCTACCCAGGGAGCAGAGCAGATGACACAGGTGTCACACTGCATGTTGACTCCTGCTCCCATCACTGATAGATTGCTCAGCACTGCCTGAGGACAGTGCAGACAGACATAGGGCAATAAAGCTGTTGAGTCACACTGTTGTCAAGATCTTCAGATCAACATGAAAATACTCTACTGTTACCTCTGCTTTCACTGAGGACGTTTAGTATTTTGGTCAAGGAGAGCAACAATAGTACACTAAGGAAAAAGATTCAGATAATATGTTCACTCGTATCACTATAGAAAAGTAAAGCACAATTCCAGGCACAGAACATACTTCTGCCATACATAAATCATGTAGTTAGTAGTCATACTGTAGTGTTTGAATTTGTTTTTTCCTGTGTGTGTGCTTTTAATTATGCTCATTAGTTTGATACATGCTAATACTTTTCAGTTGAAAACACTCAAAGGAGAAAAATCTTCCCAGTTACAATCCCTCCAAGTTTTGACACAGGAAATATTAATATCACGTAAATCCAAATCCAAATCACTATAAGTCTGAGTTGCTTGAATCTTGCCATAGTTGATTCTCCTCACCACAGCACCCGCAAGGAGGAGAGACAGATTAATTCACCTGATAATCCCACTTGTTTATGTCAGCATATTCAGAGTCTGTAACTGTTATGTAGAGAAGAAAGATAATCAAATCACCTAATAAATGCCAGAAAATGGAAAAAAAAACAAAACAAACCAACAAAACCATGCACAATAAACTCAAAAACACCTGTTAAATATTTCATAAAATACTAATAAATAAGCAATCAATGATTTTCCTAGGTGCACAATAAATAAATTAGAGAATAAACATGTTAGTTTTTTGAAGGTGAACAAGAAGCAAGTTTATGTTTTTAATGGACATTTATAATTAGGCTTTCAAGCTGATATTTAGCCACTGCTGAGCTTTCAGATGTTGGAAACTGAGTTGGGAACTCAGACATTATTGCAGAGGTCAATGCAGTTACACAGTGACATAATACTATTAAATAGGAAAAGAAAAAATCTCATTTCTTTGATATGCTTCCTAGGAAAATAAATTTTTACTTTTGATATTTCTTAAATATTATTCCTAGTTATATACTAAGAAAATAAACAGCTCATGAATCTTTGTGAATAAATCCTGCTTTAAAAATACATATATATTGACACTCAAAATAAAATTGTTCATTAAGAACATAGAATTAGTATTCGCAATTTAACAAGAGTGATAATATTCAGAAGATTATCTTATTCTGATTATCAAAATAATTCTGTTACTGAATTGATTTTTCAGCAAAATGAGTGTATTTGTCCAGAATTTCCTTTTAACTTTAACAAGTTCATTTAATCTTTACCGCCTCCATAAGTCAGCAGTTGTCAGAAGCAGAAAGTTTTTTTCTTGTGACATAATGCATCTGAATTTATTAGTTGTTTCTCTTTATTGATCTACTTATGAGTCTTAATGATGTTGAATTATCCAAATTTCTGTGTGAAGTAGGGCTCTTTTTTTTTTTTTTTTTTTTTTTTTTTGTAGAAATGCATTCATTTTGTAAGCCAGATGCAAAAACACTGAGAATACAACTAATTGAAACTTAAAGTTATCAGAGAAAAGAATTATGAAAGAAAGCAAGCTGGCCCTCCAATGCTCAGAGCGAAGAAAGGAAATTTAAATGTGAAACTTTACATGGAAAGTATTGATCTCCTTCTTATTAAATACATTTTGTGCACAAAGCAACTGTGCAAGTCAAAATAAAGTTTTTGCAGCTTATCCTAGAAAGAAAATCTTTCATTTAGGAATAAAAGTATGGCTCTTAATTTCTCCAGTCAAAAGCTTTCTGAATGAAATTCAAGATTAGCTCTTTTTTTTTTTTTGTGCTGAAGCAGTTAAATGATTTAGCTGTTCGTGATGCAGTTGTCTCCTAATTATACGTTAAATCAAAGATTATTTTAACAGTCCTGCATGCTGCAAGCAAATAAAAACAGACCAAATTATCTCAAGTTTCTTGCTGATCCTTCAGTTTCATGAGCTTTTTTTACAGTAAGCTAAAATAGAAGTTACGAGTACTACCTTTTCATTTCTGTGAGATGTTTAAATTAGTATCAAACTCTTATTGCCCATTCAGTAGAAATATTGTGCTGCTTTGCACACCTTGTAAGTTTAAAGCTTTTGAAGAAGCTGTTCTTCAGAATACTATAATCAGCTAAAAGACCTGGTTTCTAAAATCCGCAAGTGTCTTTCTCAGTTGTGAATTCTACTTTTTGAAAGATTAATCTAAATTATTTAAACAATTCAGTAGATATTTGCACTTACTCATATTCGGAGACAGCCATTTCTTTCTACCTTTTATCTCTTTAGCCCCAGCTCAATAGTTCAAAAAAATGTGTAAACGCGTAAGTGGTCATCTACTTAATGAACCAACAAACAGACAAATAAATAAAAGAGACTGCAATAGCGCCTGATGAGTATGAGCGTGAAATCACTTCCCAATTTAAACTTTTGGGGATTGAGTCAAGATTTTTTCAGTAAAAGATTCTTTCATATGGGATGTTTTGTGTTTAGGGCTGTCAGTAAAATGACTCAACTAACACGTGAAACATGTTTTGTTGCTCTGTACACAGTCATAAACATTTTTAGAGCTCACAAGTATGTCTGCATATGAAATATTAATACTCTGAGGGAGTCTGAAAGAAACTGAGTGCCATTACAATGCTATCAAAAAAATTATCTAATGTACTTTCTAGAAATAGTGAGAGAAGATAAACCTGGGATATGAATATCAAGTTGTTACGTGTTCAGTCATGTGCATGCTTACAGAGTCCCAGGCAAAGGCTAATAGGCAGTTCCTAAATGATTATCTTAATAAAAGATACATATGCTTATATACAGAAGATATTTTGCAGGATATGCCTCCTGTACAATGATTTAACAACACTGTTTATAAGCATTTGGGATTTTGTTCCCATTTGCAAACTTGATTTCCATCTGTCAGTAAGAAAAAGCCTGGTTTGTAATAGCTTTAGTCAGTTACTAATTTGGTTCAAGCTGCTGCCACAGAGGAGTCCCTAGTCATGACTAGTGGGAGTTTCCTGATAATTAGGGGTAATAGCTACCATAAAAGTATTGAAATTACAGGAACAGAAATGGAAGCTTGGGTTTTAAATATTGTTCCCAATTGCATATGTATGTAATTTTTTTTTTTTTTTTTTAATATTGTCATGGATTTCAGAAAATTCTTTATAGTAATAATCTGAGTCCTCACATACTCTGCCCAATTTCTGCATGATACTGCATGCTTACCAAAGGACACCCAACTGGAATTAATCTGAAGCTTGAAGGATTGAGCGTTTATTTGGTCATTTTTTTGAGACATCATTTTGTGATTACAGCACATGGATAAAAAAAGATTAAGTAATTGTGAGAGAATGTCACATTTTACTAGCTAACTTTGATTTCCAGAGTATAAATAACAATAAATATTTTGTTAAACAAAAAAAGACTCAAAGAGATAAGATAGTGATAGTATGATCAAATAGAATGACCAAATCCACCTATTTAAAACTCTAGCCCATAAAATTTCATCAGGAGATTTCTGTGTTTCATAACATTCTGATTCAACAGGAAACCAGAAAATTTCTGTTATATCATGTGAAATCTCTCCACTTCCTCCAATAGATTTATGAAAAAAGTCCATTGCTATGAATTTCAGACTTCAGCAGTTGAATATTATTTATTTACTTAATTAGATAAAATCTTTTAAAAATTGTCCATGCTGCTGGAAATTGAGGTGGGTGGAATTTTCTTATGCATGTCAGAGAGGAGTATTTGGTTTGCTTCCACTTCTGCAATAATTTCTCAGGTTCAAAAGTGAATTTTATATTTAGTGATTTATGCAATGAGTCTCATTAAGAAATTCTGTGAGTGAGAGTTGTAGCAAGCGAGCAGCTCAGAAATTGGGTCTTCTACAGAAAAGCATGTTATATAAAAGTACAAATCTGACTTTCTCATTACACAATAGAACACTGAATATTTTTAAAAATCTTAAAGTTCCACATTTTCAAAGGAACAGAATATTTTCTGCTTACATCTCAGAGAATAAAAAAATAAATTTAATAAGATTACAATTTTCTGTACATGGAAAATATACATATTTTGTTTTGATATTGCCAAGAAGTAAAAATGATCCATTTTAACATTGTGATTGTCTTTTAAAATATGACAGGCTTTTAAAAACAGAAGGTCTTACAGATGAAAATATAAATTGATGAAATGAATCCACTCTAACACCATTTTTCAAATAGCTGGATAAGTAAAACACGATTTCGCTATGGAAATGGGAATTACTGCTGTAGGAACAGTATCGTTTCAGCAAAAACCTACCAATAAGATACCATAGAGTTTAATTCACTGGTAAGTATTTTGAGGCTTTGCTAGAATGAAAGGCTGAGACAGCTGTAAAAATTGAGTCTCCACTAGTCTACCTGATTCAGCAAGCAATTAGCCATGCTCAGGAAGTCCTTTATAAAATGCTGCATTCCTAGCCATCAAACCATAAAAATACGTGGAGCTACTGTAATTGAGCAGTACAGAACACATGTCCACACATTAAATACTGTAGGTTAAACAGTAGCACAAAATCTCTGCCTCGTATAGATGGCTTTGTGGACTCTGTTCCAATCGTCTTTAATGTATCTGCCTTCACGGGCCAGTAGAAAGAAAGGATAAAGCCATGATTTTGAAACTCTGTATTCAATCTCTCAAAAAGATGTTCAGTGATATTTTGAGAACACACTAAAAGGTCATTTTCTGGCCTTGCAATGGTACAAAGAATAGGATGACCCTTCTTGAGGGTGCTTACACAGAAAATGCAAATCTCACATTCCTTCTTCTGAAGTGCTTAACCTTCTCTTCGCAGTTTGGCTCCAACATGTAATTATATACAATTATCAGCGCTTTGATTGTAGTGTCCTCAATTATAGTATGAAAAAAATTCTAACCTTCACTGTTCTGGGGAATAAAACTAGAATGTGTGAACGTGAAATGAAAAGCAGATGAGAAGAACTTAAATGCTATTTAAGTCATTATTGTTTATCCAGCTTCAGGAATTATTTAGGTAGGGACTCATGGTTTTTAATACTTGGAAAGTAAATAGCCGATAGACCAACAGTCAAGTCATTTCTGTTAACACTAATACATTACTTTCCTGCACAATACTGCAACAACAACAACAAAAAAGCAAATCCAAATCCTCTAGCGCCCTGTGATGAGGTCTAGAAGTCCTAGGTCCTAGTATATATGATAAATTTTGAAGGTGGAGAGTTATTTTTCTATCATCAGTTGTATTGTAGTCTTCATACTTTCAGAACTGGTAGTATGCTTCAACATCATCTATGCAAAAGGCAACAAAGATCTGACTGTAACACACATTATTTCATCACCATATTACTCATTCAATTATCTTCCCACTACAGATCCTGTGAAGTTAAGTTCTTGGCTGAGTATCTGTAGGTAAAATAAATATGCATTCAGTAATGCACTGGTACAATCTATGACACCACAATGTGTGCAGGCAATCAGAAAAGCCAACCATATCCTGGGTTGTGTCACGTTGCCAACCAGTTGAAGGAAGGGATTGTCTACCTCTACACTGCATCGATGTGGTCTCACCTTGAGTACCATCTGCAGGATTGGGTACCACAGCACAAAAATGACATAAAACTATTGGAGTGTCAAAGGATGACTATGAAGGGTCTAGAGAGGAAGACACATGAGGAATGGCTAAGGTTCCTTGGTTTGTTCAGCCTAGAAAAGAGGAGACTGAGTGGAGACCTCATAACAGCCTACAGCTTCTCACGAAGTGGAGTGGAAAATCTGATCTCTCTCTGGTGACGGTGACAAGGCCTAAGGGAATGTCATGACGCTGAGAAAGATATCAGGTAGCTTCGTCTTGAAGATGCGTAACTTTAATGGCATTGCTCTGAGCTAAAAATATCTTTCTTTCACATTTAAGAAAAATGAAAAGATGAAATTACACAAAGATTACACAGATTTGAAAATCTGTGTTAGATTTGTACTGCCTATGTGTGAACATCCTATAAATTCAAAACTATTCTTGGAAACAACATAAGATTTGTCTTGATATCCTTGTCCCAAATAAATAGTAAGAAGAAGAACTGAAAAAGAAAATACTCTCAATTTTCCTTCCTTCCAAAATGTGACAGAATTGTTACTTTGAATTTTCTGTGAATATTTTCTTTAGTAAATTATGTTAAATCTATATTAGACGCTATCACAATTATAGGTGGAGGCATCCAAGGAATATATCTATCACTCAACAGAGCAGTTCTTTGGGATGCTATTCCTTACACTGATACATATATGTTAGTGAGGCCAATTTTACATTACCTGAATTAAATAACATCTGAAATGCCTGACTCATATCTCACAGAATTTTCATTATGCCTAGCAAGCACAATAATGCACCTTTTGAATGGTTTTCTATTTTTTTTTTCTTGACTACTTCTGAAGCTTTTGCTAAGCTGATATTTAATACTTCTGCCATTCAATTGCTCTACAGTTCTTGACTTTCTCCATGAGAGATCTTGAGACATTTCTAAGGTTCTACACTGAATTTTCAGTTAATTTCCTGATCACACTAATTACTTTCATCTTGATTTTTCATTTCCCCAACTAACAGACATGATCAGACACTGGAAATTTCAAGTAGTCCTGCATCCTTTCCAACCTTGAGATACTATGATTTTTGGTGCTTGAGCTTTTTATCTTCATTATTAGCAACAATTCGCAGTTTTCACTCCAAGCTTTACTTCAAACCCCATGAAGTATCAAGTCTCAACATTCAGCAGCCATGCTCCATTTCTCTGCAATCACAGACATTTTCCTCTGGATCCACATTTCCTGTATCCATCAGAACCATCTTTCTGACATAACTGTCATGACAGGTTGCCAGGAACCTATTTTGTTTTCATCAAAACTTTCATGCCTGCTTCTTAATTCACTAATGTTCAGAAAGATGAAGAGCCACTTGCTTCTCTTTGGATATTTGCTAACGTTTGCTCTTCCCCTATCATTGACAACAATTCTTTTAAATTTTGTTTCCCTGATTCATGTGCACTATTTAAGTAAGTGTTAGTCTTTTTGATCTCATATTTTATTTTAAAGAGTCAGAGCAAAGTTAGTTAGAGTAAGATTAGCTTGGCAAACAGATTTTTTTTTCTTCCTATTTTTTCATTTTCATATCTGTATTTCCCTCTTCTCTGAAAGATGCTAAATTAGAGGTACAGAAAAAGAAGACAGATCACGGGTACAGGCTAGGAAGACTGTTGGTTGTCCATCAGGCTCTTTTCTATACGTGATCACTCTTTGGCCATATCTGTGTCATCTAGAACTTTCTTTTTACTCTTCTACACATTTTCTGGGTATTTAACTTACAAGAAAATTAAATTAGGAACATGCATCATTTCTGGAATGTTTTTCTACAAAATCACTATGTCATCAAAGAAATTTTATTAAAAAGATATAGTAAATAGTCACCTTCTCAACTCATTCAAACCTGGCTGAAGGTTAATGGAAGCAGAACCTTTCCATGCCAGTATTTAATTCAGGGAAATACTTTTTAGTATACAATAATGCTTAAATAACCAACATCTCAACAAGTTCTGATAGTCTATGGACTAAGAAGTTTACAGCAATGGTACTATCACTAACATGCTCTCGGTATCACCAGTAGAAACTGGAGACTAGAATGAGATCCACCAACAGCATATTTGGCTTTTACATAACTGGAACAAAGAACTATCATCTATGCAACTTGGGTTTGCACATACACACATGCAGCTTTGATAGAGGAACAATAAGATTTTGTTCCATCATGATGTTCTTCAGCAGGTGTACATGACAGTGTTTTGTGGGTTGTTTTTTTTTTTTTGGTAGTTTTTTAATACACACTATTTAAGCTACGCAAATTAGTAAGAAAATTAGAGTTATTTATTTATTTTTTTCAACTAGATGTGCAGCAGCCTGAGGAGTCACTGTCTTTTATTTCTTTTCTATGACATACCACTTTGAGAGCAACCAGGGCTCTATGAATTCAGCATAATTACTTTCAATTTACAAAGTATGAGAGAAAAGTAAGGCCTTTAGTTACAGATTTCCCACCTAGAAGTATATCGCTGTCATATTCACATTCATATGTACAAATGTAGATGTTAATGTGAGAATGTAAAAATCTGCTTTAATTTTTCCAGGTTCTGATTATGCAGATGTTAATTCGCATGTTTGGAAAAGGCAGTTTTCATCCAGGAGAAGCAGGGAGAAAAATTATAAAACAGATCTCATTTTATAACTCAAAGTATTTATTGTATGTTTTTGTTTAACAGCTGAAATAAGATGGAAAAAAAACACAAAACACTTCCTCATCTTTCTCTGACATCACTGCAGGACTGTTCACAAAATAAATGTCATTCCTGCTTGTTAGCGGGCTGTGAAAGTAAGGCTTGAAATGGCTCCCTGATTACAACCTTAACACCAACACCTCCTTAATCAGTACTGCTTAACTCCCTTCAAATAAGCTCTGTATGATGTTATGATTTATTATATTGACTATGGCTTTTTTCCATTTTGCTTTTTAGGATCTGTAAGAAAGTTGTAATTTAGTTCCTTCCCACCCCCTGGTTGCCCCTCAGTGAAGTGGCTGCCTTTGATTAGATTTGCTAGGATTTAGTTCAGAGGATTTAGTTCATTTTTATTCAACTCCAGGGGGAAAAAAAAAAAAAAAGAGTCCAAAAGAATGGGCATTAATAGGTTCACTGCCAAAATAAACCAAAACAAAATCCACAGTATTAGATCTTTGATATCATTTCCTTTAATATTTTGCTTTCTACATAAAAGAAAGCAAAAGAATTTTCTTCTCTCCTAGTCTCGCAATTTACTTTTTGAGGAAAACATTGAATCAAAAAGATAAGACTTTCTAGAGTTTTGAAGCAGAAGAGGCAATTTATTCACCACACTACTTTTCAGAATGAACAACTATTTCTCAAGAGTTTTCAACCAATTATAAAATGAAACATGTCTTCTTATTTTGAACAATATATTCTCCCTATGTGGAGGAGATTACTTATACTAAAGGACATGTTTCTATTAATACCTAGTAGAGCCTCAGATGAGCTCTCCAGTACTTCAAAGTATTATTTTAAAAATACTATTTTTGAAATCAGAGCATACTCAGAAAATATTCCAGACAATTACAGTCTTCTGCAATACATTATTAGTTGTAACCTTGATCTCTGTCATACAAAAAGTTTACCTGGTGGGCATATTATCAGCTATCATTTTACAGTACAACTTTCCCCCTCCACCCCTTCAGATACCATTGCATACATTGTTTTGATGTTTTTGAAACAGATACACAGTCAGACAAACCAATTATCTTTTTCGTTGCCTGCTAAGGATTAAAAATATGTTTTGAATCTCAGCCTATAGTTGACCCACGACATAGTTATCTAAACATAGGAAAGAGGTTTTAACAATTTTTTGCTATTTTTACATCAACATGATAAAAAGAAATTGTCATTTGTTGAAAAATCACTAGCGTTATACTGTAGTTATACTTAAAACTGGTACTTCACTTGAGAAATCAGCTTTATCTGTGTCTTAAAATTTGAAGTGACAAATACAGTTAAAGAAACAATTAAAATAAACTGTTTGACGTGATTTAAATGGGCTGTTCTATTAGAACAATTTTTACTGAAAGATGGCATTATGATCTGTTCTTTGAAACAGCTTCCAGCAACTGCACTTAAACATTTTCACACTTTCTGCATTCTCTTAAGTGTTTGATTGTGTGGCATTAAGGAAGCAGAAAGGTGAAGGTTCAGCAAGATGCACAACCTCATTGTGAGCCAATGATGAACTGGCTGGTTCCAATTGCTTTCACAATTGCTTTTAAATTATTTGCTTTGATAATTATTCTGTTCATGAAGCCATCCCTGAAGTCTTTTGGCTTCAAAGGCATATTTGAACAGGGCAATGAATTAGAAAGAGATTTACTTCCCTGTGGGCCTCTGGCTTGACCTGGCTAACTACACTGGCAACCTTCAAAACTTCTTCAAAACAAAGGGTCTTCTACAGTAACTTAACAAAACTGGAATATCTTCCTTGAGAATATCAGTTCAAATCCATAAGGAGAAAAAAAAAACACAAATCTTTTATTCTTCTCTGTAGAAAGTGATGCAAGAACTAAATCAAATGGGCAATTGTTTCTTTTCACAACAGTCTGCAGTGAGTCAGTTCCTCCAAGCAGAAAAAGAAGTCCCCTACCTTAACCATGTATTAGGATAGTTACACATCTGCCTGTAGGTAATCTTCCTACATAAACATTTGCATTCATTATCTTATTTGCAGTTACTAACACTTCTTCTAACTTCCTTGTGAAATACTTACACTCTGTCCATTCTCATGTTTATTTAGTTAAATATATGTTTATTAGACAGGTCTGATACTGTACAGACTATTTTGTTAAGTCAGTACAAAAAAAAACAGAAAAAGAACATAATGGGCATGCTTATTTAACATTTAGAATTAGAAAAGAGTGTATGTTCATTTTCATTGAAAGCTTAAAAAGCAAGCAGTCTTTGGGTGTAAGAAATTATTCAAAATGATGGAAGTATGAAATACTTCAGGCTTGATTTCATTTGTACAAAATTCTTTTTGCATTGTCCTAATATGCGGGTTTTTCCAGGAATCTGTAATAGTTTCAATGCCATGTAATATATGGATGCACAACTGGTCTAATCCGTCAGCCTCTTTTACACAGTATTTGAACATGTTGCATTTGATACTTTTTGCTTTACCTTCTCTGGAATTTGCCTACCCTTTATATATATAGCTATGGGAAGGGTCTAATGAATTGCAAATCAGAAATATTCATGATGCAGAAAAGAAAGATACTTGAAGCTTTCCTGAGTAAATTATATGTAAATAGGTCAATTACATATATTAGGAATAACAGTAATAACAGAAAAGAGAAACCTTCTCAATCAGGTTTTCATACAAGATGCCAAAGCAACAAAGACTTGAAAATTCAAAGGTACAGCACAGTCAAGATACAGTGAAGATAAACCCATCAGACTTCTAGGATTAAACTCCAATTATGTGTTTTCTTTTGAAAATTCACCCTCCAGATTCCTAGTCATTTACTTTTATGAACTCCCCATTAATATAGCAGCCACTGTAACAAGGACTAATTTCCATTCATGACAATTCCATTTGTAAACTATTAACAGTCTGTTCCATAGTGGGGATGAATTTCATTGCCAAATGCAAAGATTCAGTTAAAATACCGCATAAGAAAGAATGAGATAAAGTGCTATCTTGGGTGGAATGATAATCAAAAATAGCTGTTAACAGTATAGGTAAAAATGAAAACAGTCTACATATTAAGATACTAGCCCCATAAAAGAGTCCTTCAAAATCTTTATTTAGTTATTTTTTTCTGAAAAGGAAGAGATATTAGATGAGAGATTGTTTTTCCAAACAGAAGGTTAAGATCGTTAAAGGATTTGATATTGAACAGAGAATGGAGATTACCCTTTCTTCTTAAACAAACTGACATTTCCTCCTCTCAGGAAAAGTAAGAGCCAGAAAAAGAAAAAGAAAAAAAAACAAAAACAAACAAACAAACAAACAAATAAAAACACTGGAAAGATTTTAGGATATTGAAATGTGTTCTAATCAATAGTGGATCTTGAGAATAACTTTTCATGGTGAGAAGGCCTGTTAACTTTTTTTTTTTTTCATCCTTGAAAACTTAAAGAAGGGAATTAAATAAGAAAAAAATGGATTACCTGAATGCAAGGCTCTTTTGCTTTAAAACAGCAAATGAAGAATACCACTGTATTTTTTTCTTGTTGACTACATGTACAAATCCATACTATATATAGATATGAGGGAATATTTGTACTCACCTGTTAATCACAGTAACTATGTAGATGGAAAAAGATAACGATTAATTTAGAAATTTCTGTTTTAATATTTTATATTAATTGGGAGCAAAATGTAAAGTTTCTTTCACCAGCATAACAAATTACTGATTGCTACATGCTCACTATTATCAATAGGATTTCAAAATCACATAACAAATGCTATGTTATATAAAAGATCTAAATATACTTTTTAAGAATATGATATCCTATTCATCATTTATTTACTTAGTAGACCAGATTGCAGTGCTGGAGGCACCCTTAAATCATTTTTTTACAAAAACAGAAATCAGGGCATAAGATAAAAAGCTGTCCTTCATCAGTTTAAGATGATACTTGTACTGTTGGTTGAACTGGTGAGGAAGACTTTAGTATTTATAGTGCCATGTCTGGAATACCACTTCTAAACTACTGCAAGTAGTGTTCCCCATAAATTATTTGCATATGATTCAGGATGCAAAAAGACAGCATGCCAGAAGCTAAGTCAGCGAATTCTATTTGAGATGCCAGAACTGGCACATCACCATATTTTCAGCAGTGTGTCAGAACTGCTGTTCTGACAGTAGTACCACATGCCTTTTGCTTCTTAGCCCCACGCATCAGCCCAAGACAGACTATGGACAGTTGAAGAAAAAGAACATGGGTAGAAGTTGGAATCTCACTCTGAACACCCTCCCAACACAACTCCTAAGTGAGAATTTTTGACATCTGGCATGAAGTTATTCCCAATCATCATTCTAAATGGCAGGTGTTCTATAGTCTATTTTTTTCTAAACCATTGACATCTGCACTGTCTGTTTGCGGTTTTCTCAGATGATGCACCGGTGTAGTCTTTTATAGATTTTTCTAGATTGTAACTTTATAGAAAAATGAAGATGGTATAATGTGAGTAAGGAAACAGACAAAAAACATTGCCACATGATTAACTATAATGTGAATTTACTTAGAGCATGAGCTCCTTTTAACTTGAAGCTGTAACACAAATAGTTTGAGATTAAGGTCCTTATTTTTTATCATCTGTGTATTAATGCTAATCATCACAGTTCTCTTCTTTAACAAGGTTTGAATAATTTTGACAATTACTTTAAAAATTAATTATCAGCTGTTAAAAAAAAAAGTGATGGTACCCACAATCTTTACCTATAATGGTGTAAATAATCTGAATACGCAAACAAGATTGTAAACTCAGCACCTTTTACAGACAGCAATTTTTTTCCCATGGTAAATGAAATAAGTCAAAGTATAAAATAGTAAAATTTATTTAAAAACAAAGAAAACAAAAAAAATAATAAAATGCCTGAAACCTTGTTCACTCAGATTTAGCCTGAAGTAAATTTTTACTGCTAAGTTATAAACAACCCAAAATAGGAAGTTACATAATAAAAGTGCTGACACCAACTTAACTACATCCTAGATTGCAAACAGCAATGCTATCTATAATGAGTCAGACCCATTTTGTGTTTCACAGAGGTGGTTTCATTTTTAGAAGTACTTTATGGCCCGCATTTGCATTACATAAACTTTCATGATGAAACACCACACCAGTTCATCTGCAAAGCATGAAACAGAGATCACCTTTGTTTAATTAGTTCTGTGTTTGCCTAAAGGCTTAAGGAACTACAAAATTTGCAAGCTTGTTTTTTCAAATCAGTTGTGAAGTAAAATCTGTTTTTTTTTCTATTCCACCATCAAGGTAATTTTTTTTTTTTCCTCCCCTTAAGAGCTGTTTCTGATAGTCAGCTGCTTTTTCTGCTCTATAGTTCACTGAGGGCACCATATTATCTGCATTATTCATTACTGGAGCTGCGGTATACCTTAGTTAGATTGTAAACACAAAACAGTTTCTAGGCATAACGCAATGTCTTTTACAAAAAATCATGAATTATGTAATGCACAGATCTCTCCACAGTAACCTCACCTTTTTCTCTGGATTGTCTGTTGGCTATTTTTATTAAATATTGCTCATCTGCCATATGGACTCCAATATTCAAGTTAATTATGAAACTGAAATATGGCAATACCTTATGAAACTGTAAAATCATTTTCAAATTAAAACCATTTTAGAACAGTACATACACAAAATAATTTCATATAATTATGCACATCAAGAACTAGGGATTTTTTTAATCGCCAAAACATTATACAAATACTTCAATTTGTAGTCAGAGTGCTCTGTGTAGAATTGTACATGCCTCAGTGAACAAATTCTATCAGTTTGAGGAAGCCAAAGCAAGTGCAGTAACTGCAAAACAAATATCAAACAGGGCTCTTTATTCCTGATTGCTTGTTCTAGTATTCCTGGATTATTTTTAATGTTACATATTTATGCTCTGTACAGCTGAAATGAGTAGTGTGCCAAAAAATGTTTTGTACTTTACTTTTAGATTTCTGTGTTCTGTGATCAACATTGCTGAAGTCAATAAAGAAATCAATTTTTTTCATATGAGCTGGATGATTTGCCTCTGAGAGGAAAATGTTTCTATGGCTAGACAGGTGTTAGGAATGATGAATTAGAGAATTCCTCTATGATGGCACCTAGAACACTTTATGCTGAAGCAAAAGAG
The DNA here is from genome assembly GCA_030625065.1 of Alectoris magna. Classification (NCBI taxonomy): domain Eukaryota; kingdom Metazoa; phylum Chordata; class Aves; order Galliformes; family Phasianidae; genus Alectoris; species Alectoris magna. Next base: position 11,857,136 of record CM060568.1, read on the forward strand.
CATGAAATGTAGACTACTGAAGACCAGCATAAGCAATAATGGGTAAATAGCTAGTTCTTGTTGGTTTGTTATTCTTTCACTGAATAGTATATATGCTTCTCTGTATTTTAATAGCGCTCCCCACTATAAAAACAAACAAACAAACAGAGTTGCCTTCAGAAATTTTCTCCGCAGGGCACTGTTTCTATTGTGTGTAAAACTCAGTTATCAACTGTATTTCATGTAGGTTGCTAATTCAAAGTGACAGGAGAAGTCTTATAAAAACAAGATTTTGCAGTAGACTGGTCACAAACAGTGATGTGCTAATTAAGCACAAAATTGTCCTTATGCTTTCCTTTGCCAACATAAAAACTTGCATACACAACAGATCCTCACTGTTCTGAAAAAATACTGGATTGTAGGAGAATACACAATGATAAATAAAACAATATTCTCACAATGTGATAGTTCGTTAGAAACTGAGCTGTGCTCTCTACCAAGTCTTCTTCACATAATTGCCTACTCAAGATAAGACAATGAGAGTGTAAAATGTAATGAGTGAGAGGATCACAGGGAAAAGGCTGGTATTTCTGGTACCTAACAATGACACAGGTATTTTCTTCACGATTCTCTCAATGCTACTGACTGAATGTAGCTGTAAATGGGATAAGTCCCTGTTCCTCTCTTGGGAATCCAAGGAAGAATATAATTTTAAAGTATCTTGTAAGAAATGATCTTGGGAATGAAGGAACATAGAAGATCCAGATTAAGTGAGAAAGGTCTGAAATAAGTAGTGCTGATATAATGCATTTGGTAATTTATAAGATGTGGTTTGATCACTTTGATCAAGAGGTACAGAATGAATACATATAAACATTGCTGTTAGGCTGCAAGCATTACTACATATTTCTAGTGAGATGCTTATCACTATTATTAAAACATTTGACCAATGAAGTAAGAAAAAATATACAAAAAGCTTCTACAAATGATCTTAAGATTAAGAGAATTTTTAAATGAAAAGAAGTCATTGACACCATGTGTTCTTGTTTGCTCTGGAAACTGGGTATAAATAGTTAATGTACACTTTAATAATATACACTTTAATAATACGACGTATTAACAAAGAAGCATATCTAAGAGAAAGATTAGCTATCCTCTAAGTAGTCACTATAATTAAAAGGGAATTATGACAGATAAGAAGCTGTACTTGATTTCACATAACAAAAGGCAAATTCAGTACATACAGAAAGGAGATCCTTTGAACAGTTTAGGAAGTCATTTGTCACTAGTCTTACTACTTCAGAAACACTTTTTCTATTGCCAGCATCTTCAGCTAAGGAAGAATGTTAAAGACTGCAAACAGCACAGAGAAAACGCATGTAAATGTTGTTTTACCATAGTAAGCAGAAGTAGTAGTTTAATGTCTTTACTGAAGATGAGAAAAAAATGCACCCTTACCAAATATATAAACATCAAACTGCACACAGTTGACAATACACTAAAGGTAAAGCTGCTTTGGAGAGTGTCCTTTTCTAAAGAAGTGGGATGGCACTTCATGCAAAGACCTACCCCAGAAACAGAATGAATCATATATTGATACAGTCTGGAGGTCTACTGGATAGAAAGCAACTTTGGAGGTTTGGAGGAAGGGAGGTGCGGATCCCTATAGTCAGTGAGATAGATATTAATCTATAGTGTGCCTTTGTGGCAAAGTCCAACCACATACTATGATGTAGTAGCAAAAGCATTGCCAGCAGGTAAAGAGAAGTTGACATTCCCCTTACTCAAGGCATTTGGGACTGTAGCAGGAGTACTATGTCCAGTTTTGTGTTCCAGTCTGACTTCACTAGTCCTTGTATCTCAGAATTATCACAGTGTATAAATAATTATACAAAAAATCAAACAGCAATAATTGAAGACAAGTGATGTGAGGAACGCATGGTAAGATCCAGCATCTGGAAGCTGGAGACAGAAATTCAGTCTCCATTCATTTTAAATAGCACAGATAACTAGAAAAAAGAACAAGAGCTGCAGTGGAGAACCCAGCTAATGGAAATCTTTAAATCAAGATAAGATTTTTTTTGTTTTTCCTAAAAATAAACTTGTTCAAATGAGAAGCAATTCAGGGAAATCCTATAATTTGCTTTAAACAAGTGCTCAGGTTGTTCAAAGGTCTGGTCTCTGGTCTTACAAAAAAGGAATCCACGAACCTTAAGTCCTTCTTTAACACCATAATGTGTACAATATACATGTTCCAACTGAGCTCACTCCTCTTCAGTGATCACTATGGACAGTCTCAGGACAAATATAAAGGCAGATAAAATTTTTGAGCACGTCTGAACTGGAGCTGCCTCCACTATTTTTTAATATAAAGGAAAATAATTTATCAAGCAAGTAGATCTAACACCAGAGACATTCTAGAAGCTAACAGTGTAGATATTATCCCTAACTCTGAGCCACTAGCATATTCAGCTATAATTATCAGCAACATTATTGTGCATTCAAAATGACAAGTCTGTATTTCTACCAACCAATATTTAAGCTGTAGGGGTATCCTAAATTGGCTTTTCTTTCCCCTTGAGACCATGACAAGTACAATATACTTTGGCTGATGAATGAAAAATCCAGCCCAGAAAAATGTAACAGAAGCATTGAACATATTTCTGTTGGAGAACAGAGTGACAGAACTATTACGAAAATCTAAATATATTTCTGGATCATATTCTGTTGATCTCTTGAGCATCTGCTATTTGGACTGAAGGCCCAGAATATTTTAGATGCTCAGCAGACTTTCGCCTTTGAAACAAGTTTATGACTTTTTTTTTCCCCAGAAAAAACGGAAGTCAATTTACAGATTAACATGGTAGAATACTTACTGATGTATCACGTGTCATTGTACTATGATCTTTCTATAATATGGAGTGTGAATTCATCCTATACATATATATACATATTTCACTACCTGACATGCTTTAGTACAGACATTGCCCATACATAGTAATATGTTTTTAGAGTATTATTCAGCATTATGTACTAACATGAGTAAAATTATTTTATTGTAATACTTTGGTTTGTTGACTTATATGGAAAAGTTATTTAATACAATGGATTTCATATTTATTTCTAGCAGATTGCTCTCGCAGTGATAATGTCTATGCAAATTACTTGAGAAGGTATTGATCAGGAAAGAGTTGACCTATTTCATCTCTTGTAAGGCCTATAAGAAGACATAATGAAAAAGGGATAAGACTTGGAAAAGGATGGCAGGTAACAATAAAATGCATCACAGATTACAAGTTAACGGTTAAAAATGTAATTTATCTGTTTCTTATCTAAAGCCAATGAACAAAATATTAATCTGTTTTGATTAGAATTTCTTTATACAAGAGAGAAGAAAATGTGTACAACAAATACAATGCAGTGTCAAATAAATAAAACTGGAAGTCCACCAAGCTGGAAATCCCTTTGTTAATCTTCGCCATTCCAAAGGGGATTGCGTTATCAGGTCTTTATGTTTTGAGCTAATACTAGAGTAAAGCAACCGTGGAAGAGTACAGAGTCCCCCGTGGCTGCAATTGAAGCTCTAAAAGCCTGTTTTTCATTTTTAAACTGTTCCTCTGGGCATAGGTAATGTTCAAAGAAGCATTTTAAAGAGAAAATGAAACTTTAAAAGCTTCAAAATGCAGTTGTAGGAAATCCAAGATGCCGTCTGTGACATCTCCTGTCTTACTGATAGCCTTATGGGAAACAACAACACTCAGGGCTTCTCTTGCTGCATCATAACACTTTAGAAAAGATTGGCCATGTTTTTCTTGAGGATCATCACAAATTTGCAAAATCAAAATCCTTACTATTAAAAAAAAAGAAAGAAAGAAAGAAAGAAGTTTGTTTCAGTGGAAAAATTGTACCTTTAAATTGAAAAAAAACCCACAACTGATTACATTGAACATGTAAAGCAAGTGAAAAAAAGAAAGAACTGCGTGTTCTGACTGTGTATTCTGTATCCTGTGAAGACGGGACACGAGCTAATGCCTCTCTGCTTCCTCTTATCTGCTGACTTAAATTTGCGCGGCCTGGAAGATGAGAATAAAGGAATTCCTGCTTAGATCCAAAAGCCAGAAACTGCTGCTCCAGAAGAGCTGACCCTATCACTTTGGACTATAAGAGTGTACTGTTGTTGAAAGAGTTGTCCACTGAACAACGCAACCTCTCATGACCCATCACTACTGAAGATCATCATCCGACACTAGGAGCAATGTCGGACCTATGGTGGTGACTATCTCTCTTGCTTTCTACAACGACTCCTTGCTTTTACTTCCTATCGTGTTCCTACCACCTGTCTTCCTTTCCCCATCCCTGCTAAGAGACTAAGATTTGTATTAAACTGGTCCAGCAAATATTTGACCTGTTGTGTCTTAATCTCACTGTCAGGTAAACATATATATCAAAGAATCTCCTCTCTCTCCAATAATTGGAGCAAGACACTTGGTCTAGTAAGAGGTGTCCCTGCCTATTGCAGGGGGGTTGGAACTAGATAATCTTAAAGACCCCTTCCAACCAAAACCAGTCTATGATTCTGTGACATATTAATGGTAGGATTATAGATACCTCATTTGCAACCACCTAAATTGTAAAGTAGTTTTAAGGCAAATTCTGTTGAAAAATCCTCTAAAATTCCTTACGAAGTGATCTTTGAAGACCTTTTCTTCCTAAAGGTATTGTAATCTGTACACTAATACCTATATAGCTCTAGGCGTGTAAATGAAAGTTAATCATATACATTTGAAATGGAAAGTTACCAGTCAAACTGAAAGACTAGACACAAATAAGCAGAAAGCTGGGAGTTGAAAGCAGTTTCTGCAAGGACACGCCATTATAGGATAAGAATTTCAAACTGAGATAGAGGGGAAAAAATCCTCTGAAATACATTTATCAGCAAATGACCCTGATCAGCTGTGTTCCATCTGAGAAAGATCATTACTGTAGACGTCAAGGTAGTACAGGAGACAGGTTAAAAATGGTTTTTAGATTATTGACACTTACTTTTTAAGTTTATTTACAGCTAGGGATAAGAAAACCTAGGCCCAGAATTATGGAACTTTTAAAAAACTCTGGAGATCGTATCTTTGAAAACCTTTGCAAAATTTTGAAAGTTTCTATTTCTTGCATTAATCCTCTCGGAATGAATATCTTTCAAATGCAACACTCTAATTTTTTCAAGTTTTTATATTTTAATGTATTTTCATTTATGATTTGTTTTCTGCTGATGCTCCTATCAAAGACTGAGTCTTTCCTGAGTAAAGCAAATGCTTAAAGCAATTGCTGAATAGGGACAGAATTAAATAAGAGTAATCATTTAAGTTCTCTGTGCAGTCAGGATTTAAAGGTTATATAGAGTACATGGCTACCGGTCTAAAGGACAGACTCAATTGGAAATGGGATGAGGGTGGATGGGGCTTTGAGCAACCTTGTCTAGAGGGAGGTGTCCCTGCCTATAGCAGGGGGGTTGTAACAAGACAATCTTAAGGGTCCCTTCTAACCCAAACCATTCCATGATTCTATAAATACACTTTTAAACTTACAGGTCACCTGCAACAATTTTCTTTTCCTTCATTAACTTGAGATTCTCACACAACCTACGCTGATGACTGATGCCTAAAGATGTGTATACAATTACAACGGACCTATGTATTTCTTTGTATTTCTCTAAACAATTAGAAAAGATAAAAGAAATTCATAAAGCTTCAGTTTCTTTAAAGTAGTTCTTGCTTTTGGAGAGAAAGCAGAATTTGTTTACCCATAGATTGGGCCCTAAGAAACACAAAAGATCATTTGTGATGGCTATTGATTCAATAAGGAATCAGAAAGGGAAGTTGTAAGTACTTATTTCTGGTGGAATTTCTCTGCCAGCTGCAGCTGAGAATTATGTCCCAAACTTGTTTTCTTAATTAATGAAAATTCAGGTGAAAAAAAAAACATCCAGGTGCAGAAACATTTATTTTCTAAAGAATTGATGTAAGAATGTACACTTTTTTTTTTTTTAATCATTTCTGAAGACTGTTAAGAGCTAATGATGCAAGATCACCCAAAACCAGATGTACTTATACAATACTGTTAATCATAATAACACACTTAGATCACTACCCTCATTCTGAGCTGTTCAGTTACAACTACTTTTACAGTAGATAATGTTTTGTAACTTGCATATACTTTTTCCAAAAGAAGTTTTCCTGTTACTATTCTCAATTAGTTATACATGTAGAAAGAAACTATCAAGTCTGTCAAAATATGATCACATAGGCAAGAAGATGTAGAGTATGTCTGGATATAGACCATATTTTAGTTCTGAATTTTTAGACCAGTGTTTCTATTCAAAGCAGGTAGTTTCTTTACCTTAATATGTGGTTTTGTTGATGAATGTAGATTCTCCATTCCAAGCACATGTGTAACCACAAGAACTTTTGAAATACTGAAAAAAAATCCACCAACATTTCTCCTTAAATGTTAGACAACTCACTACTGGGTTTCAGCTTCTGTGCTCCTTCTCTTGGAAGGCAGTTCCAGAAATACATTATTTTAATAGTTTAGAATTGTCTCATTTCCAGCTAAATACATTAAAAGCCGTCACCATTTTATCCTTGTGACAGCATTGTCCTTTAGCTTACAATATCACTACTCAATATTTATCCCTGCAAAATGTTCTTTAGACAGCAGTCATATATGCTCACTATGCTCACTTCAATAGCTTTACTCAGCTAAACAATTCAGACTCTCTGAATTTCTTCTTGCAAAACATGTTCCCAGTCCCTTAATCATCCTAGCAGCCTTGCTATATACTTTTCCTCATTTGAGGTTACTTTTCTTGTACATTAGTGCCCATTCAGAACCCAGTGTAGAACTGATGTCTCCCTACATTCTCGTGTTATGGTAACAGTATCGTAATGGTTGTGCAAACACTCTCTTAAGCTCCAACAGTCATCATCCCAAATCTTGTGGATGTAAGGCTACCAGGTAAAGAAGTAGAGAAGGTTATAATTTTAAAGATATGTAATATAAGTAGGAACCTGAACAGGCAGAACACAGCATCATTGCTGAAGTTGTATCTGAGTTAGACATATGACATTTAAAATTTGAAACAACGTTTCACAGCATTTTGTTTCAAAATATGCAGAAGAACTTGTATGATGTTTTTTGTCCTCATCCATAGTTCAATGGAAACTAACTGTTGTTAGTCTGGAAATTCTAGCCTCATAAATATAATTTGGAAAATTCAAAAATTCAGATTTAATTTCTGGTCGACTGTAGTGTGTGTGGGTTTTTTTTGTTTGTTTGTTTGGGTTTTTTTTGTTCGGGTTTTTTTTTTGTTTGTTTGTTTTTACTTCTATTATAGTGAAACAAATGTTTGTCCCGTAAATTTAAAGGGAATTAATTAATAGGGAATTAAAAGTTAAAAGAGAAGTCTATTTGGGAAGAAAAAATAGAACAACAAAATCTGTCACTTATTTCAGTGGATTTACTTCCATGGGAAGAAAATCTTTTTGTTCTACTATGGACAGGAAGACAATAGAGTAGAGTAGATCAGGCCCATACACAGTGAACCACTGTTTGATAAAGCATATCTACATGTTCTTAAATATTTGTAAGGAAATTGAGCGTACAACACAAAGTATAATTGGTAAACTTAGAAATTACCTTTTGTTACTGAATGTTATTGAATTAGATATTGTAACTACAGGATCACAGCAACATCACTTTCTTTTTTCCCCCCCTTAATAAAATACAATATTCTGTTTATAAACGTTGGTAAGTACTGATCTGGTATCTTAACTATGATTTGTCTTTTAAGACAAACAACTTCAGCAGTATATTAAGCTATGCAGCTGAGATCGATGTTTTTATGCAGAGAGATGAAGGGAGTAATTTTGATCCATTTCAAGCATTACTTGACACATTTCTGAATCAAGAAGAGGCAGCTGAGCCCTAAATTTCTCAGCTCATACTTACTACCGAATGAGAACATGGAATTACTCATGTTTTCTTGAATTTTTTTTTCATATCCAACCAATGGTTTAACTGATCATGAAAAAATATTGATTTCTGTGTCCTACCAGATGATAATGTATCAAACATCTTCTGTGAATATTATCTTTCTGCTCTTTTTTGTTTGTTTGTTTTTAAGAGCAAGTTTTTGCCTTAAGCAGATTTCTTTTATTAATTTCATCGATTTTCTTTTTCTTTTAAATCTCTTTAATTGCAGAATCTCTTTTGGAGAGCACTGCTTGTTTATTTGCTTGGTAAGCTAGTTGGTAAGCATAGGTATCATGTCAATAAGAACCAGGAATACTTTCCTGGCATACTGTCTCAGCAGCACACAGAAACTTCTGAGATGTTGAGGGCCAGATCTTCATTTAGGATAAATTGTCATAGCACCAATACAAATGTTACAGTGATAATACCTGGGGCTTTTTTTTTTTTTCTTCTCCTATATACATAATGCCATGTATTTAGTGTTATTGCCTACATTGTAACTTTTCCTTGTCTTCTCACTGCTCCTAAGGTTGCAGACAGTTTAAGTATTCACAGAATCAAGATCACTACATACCTATACTGCACTTTCCTTTGCATCCTTTGTCATTATTACTACTTATCCTTTAGTTCAACTAGGCTGCTAATGACAAGGTTGGGTGTATTGTGGATCCTCAAGTTGCTCATTACCAAATACTTTGGGCAGGTCAAGATGAAGAGAAGAACAAATGGGTTCCTTGGGATCTGACAAAGCTATTAAGAAATCTTTTGTGAGTTGTCCTGCTGCTGCTGAATGTACTGCTCTTTCACGGCTATTGCTCTTGTGAATCATGCAGATACCCATGACCAGATGATATGGGGTTCCTGCATTTAACAGCTTTCACTAAGCAGCTTGGAGGACTTCTTTGTTATTCAAACCGTGAGGTGAAAGACTAGCAGCAAACCACCTGCCCACCAGCCATGGACACCCTCAAGGGACAATGGGCTGGTGTCAAAGGCTGCACTAAATGATCTCTGTACATTCAGGACCATGCTTTCACAAATGAATCAATACATGCCAAAACCAAGCCCTCCCGAAGCTGCATGCTGTTTCAAGGCTTTCTGAATGATATTCCATTTTGGACACTCAAATTGGATTGCTGATATTAAAAACAGATTTTCAGCTCACCAGAATGAATTGCATTGAACAGAAGAACTCAAAATAAAAGAAAGTAAACAGCTCCCTCCTTACTGTAGGAGGAATAGTAACGGAAAGCCTAATTATTTTCAGTAAATAGTGTTATTAATTTTGGTTTTGCCTGCCTTTTAAGGACAGCAAATCATTCTCATATTAATGAATATGGACAGAATGAAGTGATTAGAGTAGAATTCAATCAATAATAATAAACTACCCAAAAAGCTGAAAGTGTCTTGAAAGTGATCCGTTTGCTTTGTCGCATATTCTTGTGAGCAGCAAATCAGTACACATAACAACTCATATCTAGAATTAATAGAAATAATAGTCTTATTCTGAAAATAAGCAATTTTACTTATAAGAACTCAGATTAGTACAACTAATCCCAAGAATGGGTATTCTCACACCTGTAGGAAGATACAACTGTGATGGCTGAAATAGGCATCAGTGTCGCATGATTCAGGAAAAAAACACTATGTCTCCATCTATAATTTTTCATTGAAAAAATGTCAGTGATGAGAATTCAAGTGTTGTTTTAGTGCAATTTGTTTATTTGCATTGTATTTAGTAATATCAAGCAGACACAATCACAAAATCAATTATTTCTTTCAGAAATCTAAACCCAAACCACAGTGTCTACTTTCTTAGTGCTGTTCTTCATTAAGAATTGGTAGCAGATTGATTAAAGCAAACAAATGCATAAATAATGCAATTTGCCATGGATTCTCTGAAAATTGTTAGATTATAGGAATACCTTCAAAAACTGTATATTTCTTACAAAGATAAAGAATTTATAGTACCATCTGTAACAGTGACATCTGAGCTGAAATATACATACAGCAACTATAATAATAGCTTCAGATTAATGCAGTACCTGGAGGTTTGTGACCAACAAAGATAATGGAGGTTGGCATACATCAGATCAGTAGTTATTTCACATTCATCAGGAAAAGATTTTGCCTTAAACATTACTTCATAAGTACATCTTAAATTTTACGAATGGTGCCATGACTAATTGCACTATTTAATCATCAAATACATACATTTCAATGTTTAAAATGCCAAAAAGAAAATATGTACTACAAAAAATAGTATAAAAATAAAATAAAAAAAAAAAACAAAGACAAGGTTTGTTTTCATTAACTGAACTCAACTAAGGCTCTTTTTCCCCTTTCTTCTCACTGTAATAAAAAACAACTCAAGCCCCTTTTGAAACTAGCACAGAGGGATCTGAAGAATGAAAAAACATTGACTGACTGGCACTGCATGCAATAATTTGAAATGAGCACAATCTTTTAACGTAAAAATGGAGCAGTGTGCTGTTGATATATGTATGAACGAGGTTCCTCCCTACTGCCTAGGGCAGGCAGCAGAGTGGAGATGGACTGTAACTAAGATCTAGCAAGCATGACAGAATCATTTTTTTTCCCATGTACCTTTTCAGCTAATCTCTAACATCGGACACACACCACTCCAGTTTCTGTAGCTTTACCTAACCTGCTGCTGCTTCTGCAGCTATGGGGTTCGTCCCCAGCTTTTTGGGACTGCAGTCTTTGGTAAGGTGACTCCCAGGGGCCAAGCTGGGTCCCATGGGTCCATGCTCCCTCATGGTCCCCTATGGTCTAGTGTGCCATGACCAGCACAGCTGAGAGATGCTGTATTGCAGTTGCTGCATTTTGGTAACAGTACAGATTTCAGGTTTAACAACCCTGGCCACATTTGGGCTTTCTCTCATATAAATATTACAGAAAAATAATCTGAAGGTCAAGGTCAGACATGGGCAAGATCTCCCATATGGACTGCATGGCTGTGCCTGTGGCTTCAGCATCTGCAGCAGTTGGCATCCGAGCTTTTATGCAGATCTTAAAACGTGGAGTGAGGGCTGCAGATTTTTCTTTTTCTATCTGTGGTTCAATAGCTCTGTATTTTCAGGTTTCACTCTTGCTAGCTTGAAAAAACAGAGAAGACATGAAGTCTTGCATTTTGAAAAGTTATTATAGTTACTTTTTCTATGTTCCTGAAATCTCTTCTGAGTTGGTCATTTCTTTTAAATCCCAGATGTAAACTTTATCTTCATTTGTGCGTCAAAAAAAAAAAAGAAAAGGCTGAGGAACAGGTATGGCTGTTCTATTTACCTATTCAATCACTAAAGCTACCATACATGACACAGTCTATTAGGTTCATGGAATACGAGACTTTCACAGCAGTTCACTGTAGTGCTGTAGAAACAATGCAGCTTTGTTTCTTACTGTTTAAAATATATATTTGATTCAGTGCAAGCAACATAAGTATTTAAGCAAAAATGAAGCAAAAGTTTGAAAACTGCTTGAATAAATAAATCATTTAACATAGTACTTCATTTTAGCATGTACATAATTAAAACAATGCATTTAATTTTTCAAGATTGTTTTTAACTGGAAAAAAAATGAAATAGTTCAGAACTGTAAAAAAAATATTGTTAATTCACTATCATATTCTATCATAGTGGAATGAGTTTGAAATTAACTTGGAGTTGTAACCTTTTTATAACTCAAAATGTTCAAGTTGCTTAGTTTGGTCAATTTTTCCTTTTATCATAGAATCACTAAGGTTGGAAAAGACTCACAGGATCACCCAGTCCGACCATCCACCAATCACCAATAATTCTCACTAAACCATGTCCCTCAACACCCTGGGGTTGCTGTGGCCAAAGTGCAGGACCCAGCATTTGGTCCTGTTGAACATCATCCCATTGGCTTATAGACAATTGACTGGCATAGACCTTTGCATTTGTTTTCATCCTCTTTTTGCCAATTATAGTTTCACAAGTTTTGGTTGTGTATTTTTTCATACTAATGCTAAAGTCCCAGAATAGGTAGTTTCTAAATAACATATTTTCTTACTTATTGGTTACTTATTTTCTTGAAGATTGTATTTCGTCCTCTTTCCAGTTTCACACTTATTTGCTAGTCATATATACTTTTTGTTACTGCCTAGCTGTATTGAGATGTGTCAATTTAACTGATTTATTATAACGTAAGTATTAAAAATGTTATTTGCCAATATGGATATAAAGAGGTATGCAACAGGTTGATTAAAAAGAAACATAATACAAAAACATTTTGCTAAAATAAGAGGCTACTAGTTTCAGCAGCTTATGACTGTATTGCTTAGGTCTAAACCAGTAGACAAACAAGAGAGAACATTTATTGAAAGACAAAACATGATATAATGACAAGGAAAATGTTTGCTCTGCTAAACTCTGTAAAGCTCATTATATTACAAGGAAATTGTTTTTCCACCAGTCTCAATCAATGCTATTCTCTTTAAGGGCCTCCAGTCTTACCCCTGGCAAAAATTTCTTTGCAATTAATCTATTTAAAGAAAACCACTGAGAGTTTTCACTGTCATAGGACTTCAGAAACTGGCCTTAAGGCAGCTCTCTGAAAGCCAAAGGATAATAATTTCACTTTCCAGTACCATATTTCAATTATACTATAATTAAACCAAACATTGAATCCATATCTTAGAATTGGTACAATGATTACTTTGGAAAGCTCAGTCAGAAGGTTATCAGACATTTCAAATTACAGACCAAAAGTTAGGGCAGAATTCTAGACTCAAATCTGGTACAAGTAAAGCTGATATTGCTGCTACTAGAATGTGGTAGTGGAAGAATTACTTGAAGAGATCTCAGTACTACTTCTGTGAGTCACTGAGTGGCTATCAAGCATACCAAACTCCCAATGATTTCTCAAAATGACATGTGAGAAACACTACTAATGGATGTAGAATCTATGAGCTACCATATTTCATCTTCCTGCAGAAAAGCCTGCTAATAGACATGATGAAAGAGAAAACACTCTCAGAAATCCACCAGTGCAAGTTTCCTTTAACAAGGTTGGCAGTTTATGTGATCAGAGCTGATGCACAAACAAACAGACACACAAAAAAACCACCGAAACCCTTGTGACATAGGCTCAGATTGATTAAAAAAAAATAATAAAAAAAAAAAATCAGTGAATTTCTGAAAAAATATTCTACCTTTAGGAGGTACAACACCAAATGTATGTATATTTGAACACTAATTAAATTAACTCTTAAGCATAATTGAACATACCCTTCATTTACAGAAATATTTAATGGACTTAGAATCCACCAAATTCTAATAGTGATTAGAAATAAATTACATACTGTCACTCATACTGTCAAAGCAATTTCAGGTTTTGTAATCGTCCTCTGTCAGCTTACTTCAGTTTTTAAATCACATTCAGTAGAGGATTATGGTCCTGTATCTCTGTAATTTATAATAAAAAGGAACAATTACTTCTGAAGGTAAAGTTGTACCGTTTGAAAAAGGTAAAATAAACACGTGTGCCTAAAGCAGTCTTAGAAAATAACTGAGAAATGGCTAAATATATCATAAAAAGCAATAATAATAAAAATACAGCCATAAACTCTCTTAAGTATTTTGTGTGCCTACCTATACCGCTCAACTAGCTACAAAATAACCCTGAGAACAGAAAGCCAAAACCTTCTGGATAATCAGATAACCCCGCAAACAATAAACTGGAAAAAGTTCTGACATGTAATTTATCAAGCTATGTGTTTCTATTGTTACGAGCAAAACTTAGTAAAACAAAAATAAATGAATAATATGAGTACAATTTTGGGAAAAGTTGCTTAAAAAAAAAATGATTTAGCATCCTTTAAGTACGAACACCAATGGCATTTGCATTAGATCAGTGGGAAAAAAAAAGTGCACACAGATGAACATACAAGAAAATTTTTATTTTCTTTGAATGTTCATGAGCTACTGGAATAAAAAAATTTTTGTTTGACCTCACATTTTCTTTGGCAAAGGTGTTATAAGCATTAATATCTACTCATTTATATGCATCTGAGAAAATGCCTGTAGCATTCCAGAATGTGAATGCTGTATTGACTACATTCTAAACACCCAGAAATACCACAGAATTATAAAGAACTAGGCTGCTCACATTTTCCAGGTATTTCTTTTCTACAGTATGTATAAACGTTCTTCTTGCTCATACCTTGATGCTATTCATGCCCTGTTACAAAGGAAAAGAAGAAATGTAAGAATACATTTATGTATAAACGTATTCTTATTCATAAATGTAAGAACATCCTATCTCATTGTTATATACTATCCAAGATATAGAGAGCATGTATATAGAATGAAGCACAAAATCTTTCAAGGACCATCCTCTATAGCCAATAATCGCACCTCTCACTACATGAAAATTTGTGTCTTTTACAGATTTCCCAGTGTCTTTCATCAAGATAATAAATGTGATTTTTTGGTTTGTGCATTCAGACCTTATAAGGATGCAATATTTGCATGTCTGCTTCAGATTTAGAGAAATTTCTCCTACTATTGCAAAATTACTCAAGTTAATTTCCCTGTAAGAAAAATATGCATGTTGGTTTTCTCTGAGAGGAAAGAGCTTCAATAAATTCTGGTTTATTCTGAAAATAAACTTTATATATAACTTTTTTTTCCTCCCCCTTTTGCACATGCTCTAACTTACATACATCTTCTTGAGTCAAAACAGAAAGGGAAAGGTATTTCCCAATAATGCAAAAGGAAGGTTTTCTTTTACATTCTTAAGTATAAGCGGCATATTATCAGAGATGTTACTGTGAAGGTTCCTGTTGCAGAATTTTTGGACTGATTATCATTATGTGACATGCCACCCCTTCAAGCTAATTGTCAAATTATGCATTTTGGTCTTCAGCTGATTTTGCTCTAGTAGTGCTGAAAGTCACTTTCTTAGATTTTCTCTTTAGGAAAAGAGAGTTTGCACTGATTGTGATCTTTGTATTAAGGCTGTTTTCATGTGTTTGTTTTTTTTTAATTATTATTATTTTCCTTCACACCTGAAGTTGGTTGTTCAAGGTTGTGGTCACACATTCTTACAAACACCTCTCATGTGCAATGACATGTCTTATAAGAATTACGCATTTAGAGTTTCAGATAGTTTGTGTCACATCAAACTAAGGCCTGCGACAGCTGTCATTCAAGAATACGCTTACTGACAAAGGGAGATGTATAATCTCAGAGACCAGCCTTTATTATTTGTATTTAATTATCCTCCAGCAGGAAATAACTGTAGTTTTCCTCAAGCCTTTTATTTTGTTATTGCAAGGTCTGAAATTTGAATCACATGGGCATTTCTAGCATCCTTCCCCAAACCCCCCCCCCCCCCACCTCAGCTTTTGCAGCCCTGAAGTAAACTGCACTCTTCCACAACTGATTTAGACAGTTACAGTTTCCTAACAAAATAATTAGTTAACATGTGGAAAAATTTGTAATAAAATAGCTGTAAGTACTTATAAATAAGGTTCTTGTAAAATCAATGACATTAATCTTGACTTCTCTGGACATCAAAATCCAAGATGGCAATTTCTTTTGAGTTGGAATTTTGCATCTAAAAGTGAAACTGACTACTTTTTTTTTGGTCAAATATTGATCTTTGAATAGCTATATTTTGTGTCATTTAAATTTTGAGGGAATTGGAAAAATGAAACAAATCTACATACTCAATTTTCAGGTTTTTTTTGGTGAAGATGCATAACAGAATTGAGAAGGAACAGATTTTACAGATGCACTGCCAGACTATTCACTAATGTTGGCTTCAGATCACTGACATATCCAACCTCCTGTCTTTGTTACCTTTTTAGACCTAAAGCTCTCAGAGCTGTGTTTAAGACAACATATTAAGACACTGAAATATAACCTGCTCTTTTCCAGTTGGAGTTGCAGCTGCTGACACGTTCTTGGCACTGTTGCTGCTCTCTTGTTGAAGAATTGCTCCCAAGAGGAAATGACATTTAATTGTAGGCTAGGGTTACCTGAGCTTGGTTTGATACACTCGCTCTCCCTGCTAGCTGAACACATTCTTTTATAACTTTTTGAAGGTTTTAGTGACAACAGGTGTTTGTTCATTAGCATGAAAACTGTAGCTCTGTTTTTGCAAAAATCAAAGCATTATTTGACATTCACTAATATCAATCTGCTCTATCTTCTAGCTGAAGAAGTTCATGCACCCGTAAGAAGTCCTCCTGGGGACATTTTTTCACATCAGAACTGTTGCTGATCATTGGTGCATATGCCATTAAAGAGCATATCTAAAATAAACTTAAAGTTACATGACCCTCATAGCAAATAAACACTCATTTTCTATACCTAATAGAAGGTTTCAGGCATCTACTGCAAAGTCACAGATGCTATCAGATCACTAAGAAACTTGATTAAAGAAATGCAATTAGAAACACAAAAGTGTCATTATGTCTTTAATATGTTTTTAAATAAGCTGACTGAAATAGAAAAGAATAATAAAATAGTGTGTTCTTTACCAATCAAAAAAAAAGAAAACAGGAAACCTTTCAAAATTGTATCTAGATCACAACATCATAATCATTTTGTGTATTAGGCACAGAATGTCTCTTTTCCAGTCTACTTAGCCTTCTTCTGTCAGTGCCTAGAGTCACTCATGCCTGCATTTACCAGTGGAAGAAGCATCATTCAGAATAAGTAGATTTCTCACAGGGGGCAAACACCAGTATAATTCTACAGCCACCTGCTTGACTGAGACTGGCACAGCAAATGGAGCCAAAGCTGCATTCTACCCTGAAATTGCTGCCATAATGTCTGTTTAGCCAGAGTAATTTAGAAAAGTATTCAGACTACTTGAAAGCCTAGAATTTGGCCCAGTGTGTTTCAAGAGTAGGACAGAAAGTGTGAAAGTGCTACACGGTTAACTTTGAAGCCTACTGTCGAGTTGAGTGCATCTCAGTAGTGGATAACTGGAATCAGTATAAAGATTATAGACTCAACATGGAAACACAGCAATATACTGCAGATGGTTATAGTGTGAAGGAAATCAATCATATTCAAAAATAATTCTTAAACACTACATTCTTTATCCATGCAGGTTGGAATTTGTCTGTGCTATATGTTCTGAGAAATTGGTCTGAATCAAGACACAAACCTCATAGCATATATGCTATAATATGCCTTTGAATATGCAGGTATGGCAACAGCAGTAATGCACCTTTATAAAGAGTTCATGGAAAGCATTTTAAGAACAAATTAGAACCTGTATCTTTTTTTTTGGTCAGCTTGTCACTTTATGTACTAATAAGTGAGGAATCTTTCTCCCCTAAAAGCAATGGTAACACCATCTTTGCGGCTTTAGTATCCAGCTACTATAACTTTCCCTAAATGCGTAGCACTGAACACACAAGCATTTCTTTCACTGCTCTTTGAAGACTAGACTTCCTCCTTGATCCACAGTCTGTAAATTTAATATTCATGTTTTAACAGAAGCAGCTTCGAAACCCTACTCTAATGTTTGGAGAGTCATTGCTCTAAAATGAAGACATACACTTCAGCAGTCCACTCGTATTTATGTGGTAGAATGTAATGCCTGAATGGGAACTCTTCTCAAAAGCTAGGTAAAAGCAAAGTTCTTAATGCATTCCAGCCTCAGCAGATGACAGACACCATTCAACTCTGTTAGCAGAAAAACTTATGCCTTCCTAATTTGGAATCTTTACTAGTAACTGTATTTATTTTTAATTGGAAAGAAAATAAGTTGACTAGTTTCTGAAAGAAATAACCAAAGAATAATACAAGATTTTTCCTCTAACAAGATACTAACTGAAAGCACCATTTCTACCTTTTTATATACAAATTAGTAGGAGCTGATTCACAAGTCAAGAAATTCAAATCTTAATACCACCATCCCTTACTGCCACCAGCCTGGGCTTTTAATGCAGTAGTACAAATGCTCGTTTTTGAATGCAAATCTTATTGTGGGAGTCTTACAAAGGAATTTTTTATGCATTGCAGGATATACGGAGCTTTGCCTAATTAGTTATATACTATTTTCCTAGGTTGCTGTTATTATTTTACATGCATGTACGTCTAATGCACAGAATAAGAATTGAAACTAATCACTGTCTGGATGTGTATGTATATATACTTACATACTCATGCATATCTAAACTGTATAACTATAAGTGTAAGTAATATTCAGCAGACTATTACTCCAATTTGCAATATGTCTCCAGTAGCAATCACTTTGACAGATTACAGGGTCAGTGCAAATCAAAGCTATGGAGGTTAAGAAGAGGAGATAGGACAGAGCAGTTGTTCAAAGAGCATCTTAAAGTGATAGAATGAGTTCATACAGTAGTATAGAGCAATAGTAATGCTGCTATTACGCTATCCTATTAAAGGCATTAAATCACAGCAGCCACAATAAAGCAGGTATGATAAAAATACAGTTGAAAAAGATTTGATTTGTTCTTGTAATAAAAGATATTAAATACTTTACTCATCCAGCATCATCCTTATAAGCATCTCAAACTCCTGGCAACATAAAATATTAAGTATCCCTGTTTCATGAGAAGTATAAATCTGTTTACTTCACAGATGAGGAAACCAAGACATAGGTGAAGGTCTAGTCTGATCATCGTCAAGTCTGATCATTTAAAGTGAAGCACTTAATGAAGTAATTAAACACCTGCTTCGTTTCTCTGGTTTTCAAAAATATATTGACCATCAGCTCTTCTGAAAAAAATTGTTGTGCATAGGTGTAAAGAAGGGAAATGTTTTTTATACAATTTTAAATAGAAGTACATATTAAAATATATATCATAGAATCACTCAGGTTGGAAGGGACTTCAAAGATCATCAAGTCCAACCGCAATATGAATAAAGCTTGTGAAATGTGATGTTTTGTGATGGACCGTTGACTGAGATTGAAAAGGGATTAATTATGAATTCAAATAACAGAGGTTAATAATATATCAGGTAATGCCACAGATATGTAATATGGCACTCACTTCCTTGGACATCAGGCTGACTGCCTGAGACTAGGAGGACAGTTTCCCTATTGTGCCCTGGTACTTTTATAGTAATAAAAGTAGTATAGTAAACATAGTACCATTACATTTATAGTAATAAAAATAATATAATAATTGTATATATACAATTATTTTTTTTAATTTTTATTTTTTACTCTTCTTAAAAGAGAAAACTACCTTTTACTTAATAAGAGGATACTTTCTTTAAAACATTATTTCAATCTTAAAATCCTATACTGAGTAGTTATGTTCCTTTAATACACTATTCCACAATGTCCGTGTCTCTAGGGTATTTGCATTCCAAGAACATATTTCCTGAGAGTTTCCTTAGAATAGGTACATTTTCTAATTTTTGTAGAGAAACCTACTTTTTAGTTATTTCAGTTTCAAAATATAATAACGCTTGTATGTACTATTCAGACCTTATATATGGCTAGCAAGAAGATAAATCCATTTAAGAATAATTAATACTCTCAAGTCTATATTGAGCAATTTGCTTTCTCAAGCAATATTTTACGTAGATTTCAAAGCATTCTAACTTATGCTATACAAAAGGAGTCAAGCAGAGTTGGTAAAGTATAGAAATTTTAGGGCATTATAATAATTCAACAACATTTTTATCACTTTTAATGTTGACACCATCGTAAATCAAGTAATGAAGGAAGAACATCAATCTTATTCAAAATTCAAGCCTTAAATAGAACACATAGATCAAGATGTAAATTCACCTTTCAAAATTCATAGTGAAATAACAAATGCATCAGCTGAAGAATTGATGAACATTGAGATTAAAATAATTTCAATGTATCAGTAAAGTGCTGATTATTTTCTCACTGGTACATAACGACGTTCATGACTTGGGGGTCTATTTTGAAAGAAAATAGGCAGAAGAAGGCAGAACAGTTTATGCCTCTTTCCTTCTTCCTGAGCCTCCTCTCATTTTGATTCATTTCCCTACCACAACCTATCTCTCAACCACTTCATAACACAGAGTTCATTAGAGGTTCATAACCCAGTTCATGATGCACTACATTGCATAAATGGGGTATTTCCTATCCTTTTACAAGAAAATTCACCCAGTCTGTCACTGTTTAATGTTTCTCTGCTGTAATATCTTTATTTCTTGTGCTGATGAATGCAACTGTGACCATTCATCAACAACCAGAAGGCAGTTACTTTACTTACTCAACCATGTACTTATTCCCTTTCTTGACCTTTTACTTTTCTCTTTGCTTTTTTTTTCCCCCCCATTCACCCGCATATGAACTAGTTCACTTTCCCAGCTCTTACTGTCTGCATCCTGCCTATTCTCATGTAGTAACTTACTCCATGATTGTCAGTAAGCATTTCCAGATCATATTTCTCAGTAACGGAATACCATCATCTCTTTCTGAACTACCTAGATACTAGCGCGCACCTTATTTACAAACAAGCTTTCCTTTTTCCATGTAACTATTTGTATATAGATAAAATTAATTTGAAACATTTACAATACTAACACATAAACATCCCTTACTGTAATTTTTGATTCTGTTTCTTAATGAAAACTCTTTGGTAATGTTTTTCTGGAGTCAAATAGTACTGATGTTTGCAAGATGGCCTTACTATTTCTTTACCATAGAGGAGTTAAAAACAAAACAAAACAAAACTTCAGTAAAGAATTACTCCAAGTGGAATCCACATTTCTTTTAGGCAGACAATTTTTTTTTTTTTTAATTTTTAATTTTGATATTGACTCAGTGAAGAGCAAAGTCTCATTTAATCTGCCCTGGAACTCGCTTATTGTAGGTTGGTCAGTTTGTTTTCATCTTGCTGGGTCACATCAAGCTGGATTTAAGCCCACTTAAGTATCATATTGATGAACTGAGAGGGCTGCTCTGAAAGCAGTGCCTCCTATTTTATTATGTTGGTCTGCAACATCAGAAGCAGATGTCAGTGACAGATATTGAACCTTCCTACCAATATTCCATTACATTTTGTTGCCATGTGACAGATGGCAGCAGAGGAGCAGTATGACAAAATGGTGCGTGACATAGAAGAGCATATGAAGCGAAGATGCGTCATTGAATTCAACCACGTGGAAAAAATGGCACTCATTGACATTCATCAATGCTTGCTGAACAGTTATGGAAATTAAACTGTGGACATATTGTGACTATGTTGAGAAATAGTATTACATAGGCGAGAATTGGCTCTACCAAATAACGTTCTTGTGCTCTTTGTATCTGTTGTATTTTCCATGGCAATAAACAGAGTGCACTATTTTTGGAGTGACCTCACTACCTTATTCTAATTCTTGTCCCCATCCTCATGGCATATACCCATAAGGCTTGATTAAATAATGTTCTTCACCACAGCAATTTGAGAGAACAAAACACGGGACTGTACTGATTCCTGTTCTCAGTGTGTTAAGCGTGTACCTGAAGTCCCTAAAACAGTTAGCTCATTACATACATACCATACAATTTAAGCAAGTCAGACCATAGGTAGAGTCTGTCAAGCAAGTAATTTGCAGAATTAAATAGAATAACAGGGATATGCAATTCAGTATGATACATACAAAAGTTTTTTCTTTTTTTTTTTTTTTTTTTAAATAAGACATTCTCTAAAATACTAAGGAAGAATTTCATAATAGGAGTAGAAGTAAATTAGTAAACTTAGCAGAGACATTTACTCAGAAACACAAAATTATTAACTGAAGCTACAAATATCTGCCTCAATTACAAACCTGCATGATATAAATGACACATACCAGAACAAATGCAAGAAACATTTTATGTAGTACGCAAGTGTGAGCATAAAATAATTATAGCATACAGGAAAAATTATGATCCACTGATTTTGCTTGAATAATTTAACTTATATTAAACACTTCAAATCAGGGAAAATAGTTACAATAATTTAAAAAGCAATATGTTTTACTAAAAATTATGTCTAAAGGACAGAACAACATATCAGTAAGTCACATGTATCAAAGTGCGAATCTTCACTCAAACATTTTCCTTTTTTCCCTAAACGTTGTCAAGATACGGCCACAAGTCAACAACAAGGATAGAAATAGGATAAAAACACACAAGAAAGCCAGGTGATAAGGCTATAATTTTCTGAGGTTGTGCACAAATTGATTGAGAAGGATACTTCTGAGAGTTCAGGTCTGGATTTTGCTGTTAAAATATTCCACCAATTTAAATACACAGCACAACAACTACCGTGTTCAGATTATACTAGGAAGGAAAACCAACAATCTGGGCCAGAAAGCAGCTGCAGTAGGAATCCCTCTTGCATGCCATCCAACAGAAGAACTAGTTGGGCACCTCTCTCTCAACATATATACAGATCAAGTGTATAATTTTGCCCATATAATTTTGTTTTTGTTAATATTTTTCAAATTCCCCCATCCAAATTAACTTGAACTAATGTTCTCAAGCAAAAACATAATGAGACGTTATTTAGTATTCTAATAAAATATTCACATTTCAACCATTTAGCAATGATTCTCTATTAAATATCAACAGTCTACATAGTGCTCCAAACATATAATACTGTTGTATAATCATCGGCTCCAGAATTCTGAGAAAACAGTGGCTCAGAATTTGCTGAATTACTACTAACTAGAATTACTACTATTATATAACACATGAAAAATAACTTGTAATCTTGGAGTTTATGCAATAGAACATAAAAGATTAGCCTAACCTATGGCAGGATTGTAATTATTCTATTTTCCTCTTTCCTATCAGATACTGATTGTAAGTAAAAGTAACAATTAAAAGTCACTTAATCACAAGTTCATTAGAATATGCAATCAGTTAAAATATGAGAAAATACTTATCTGTCTGGGTAGCAAATACTGTTTATTTCCCATGATAAAAATTAAATAAGTTAACATGAGTAGTGCTATACTGCCATACCCATTTTCTGGTTGTTGATATGAAAAGAGTCAGCCAACCTCAGGCTAATAGAAAGGTAGGCCTTAATGGTTTTGAGCCACCTCTTCTACCAGCCTCTCCATACAATGCATTATTATCAGCTTTTTAATAACTTCAATTCTGTAATAGGAAAACAACAGCAAATAGCGCTTATATACAGTCTGTGTTACTTTTTTAAACTCATCCCCCATTAAAGTACTGAAACATGAGGACCTAGCACATGAAGAAACAGCTAAGATGTTCAGGCATTTCACTACAAAAGTGCCAGACTTCCCTTCAACTCCTAACACAACTATATTTGCAGAAATTTTGTAAGCATATGATGTAAACAGAACATGCATATTAAGAAGACTCTTAGACACGTTACAGAATAATTCTACTGCTTACACTTAACACATAACATTTATTATTCTTATCAAGTGCCCTTATTTTTTCTCAAAAATACTCCTTCCTTAGAACTAAGATTATTTTAAGTCACAGAATAAGGACAGAGATTATGCCAGTAACTGTGATCCTATGGACTGACGCTCTACAACGCAGCTTACAAGATTAACAGAGACAAAGTTGACAGTCAAATGCCTAACAAAAAAACTGCTCTGAGAAACAAGTGAAACACTATGAAAGTGTTTATGCTATCATTCCCGGCTAGATCTTTACTATCTCACTGTTACAAAATGGAATAGCTCTCAAGATTTCTGAGAAGGTAGGACTAGGCAGAGATGCTGAGAAAAGTTGGAGTAAACATGTTGCATCCACCTGCTAGAGCGTACACATAGGAGAATGAATAGAACTGAAGAACAACACAACTACTGAAGCTGGATCAGGAAACTTAAAGACTACTGAGCTATTGAGCCTGTTTTCCACTGTGTGGTTATTGAACAAACATAAAAGACCTTTGGTTCCCAATTTGGCCTAGAAGGACCAGGCTAGCAGCAATCAAATCTCAGACAACCAGGTAGTTCTATTTTTCCCTCTACATTTACTAAATGAATAGAAAAACACCAGTACCTGTTGTCTCTGTGAACTAAGATAACAGACTCATTTGACAAGAAAACATATTAAAGAATAAACCCTGAATATTACATACATCAGTAAAGACTTTTGAATTCACTACTGCATTGAAACAGTGATTTATACACAGAACTTGGATATCACTTTGTTGTGGTTTAACCCAGCAGGCAACTAAACACCACACTCCTACACGTTCACCTCACCCTCACTCCCCCTTAGCAAAAAAGAGAATCTGAAACACAATAGAATTCATGGGTTAAGGTAAAAGCTACTTACTAAGGCAAAAAAAAAGAAAATAGAAGCAAAAATATGATTAGAACTATGAACATATATATGTATATATATACATACACATATATATCTGCAAGATGGTTACTCTCCATCAGCAAGCTGATGTCCAGTTAATAAAACAACTGCTTATTGCTGCTCTGCTAACAATCAGAGATCTCTCCACCTGCCAGCTAATTAATCCCCAAGCAGTACTACCCTTAGCCAACTCCTCATGGCTTTATGGCCTTCTTCACAGTGTCACCTGGTATGGAATAACTCCCTGCCTAATTCAGGCCACCTGTCCTGGCTCTGCCCCACCCCTGCTGCTGTGCTATAAAGGTAGTAGCTCATCCAGTAGCCCCATGTGTGTTCTCATCATTCACTACTAGCTAAAGTGTTAGCGTGCTATTAACGCTAGGATATGGTTTTACATGCTGTACTTTTAATACATCCTTTATCATGCTGATACTTGAGCAGTAGGAACCCAAAAAATAACAGTCAGATGAATATCAAGAAAATAGGTTTTTCTCCTAGCTACTTAAAAAACTCAAACTAAATAGACTATAAATAATTTGGTGAGAATATTTTATACAAATGTGCCTTTCCATTTTTTTTTTTACTTTTATTTTGCCTTTTTCAACGCATAAATCCATTTAATTCTTGAACAATACATTTATGAAACTTCATGTTTATGTGCATATTTCAATGTAGGCTGAGATTGTCAGAAGTAACAGCTAATCTTCTTTATGTAGCAGGGTGCTGAGTAGGCTTAAAAGTCCTTTGCTTCTAGAATGCAATGTAATTATAAGACGTGATTACAACTGATTATAATCAATCAGCATAGTCTTAAGTGTAATTTATATTGCTGCAGCTGTGGTTAGATTAAATCATCATATAAAATACAATTTCTCCAAGATATGTAAAATTATTTGAACAAACCCAAATACTGTAAACTCATAATGCCATAAATATAGTGTAAATGATACCAATTACATAATGGTTTGGGGCTTTGTGTACCACAAAATAACTTTTCCCACACAGAGGATATTTCTGATTCAATACACTGAAGTGTCCTTTTGTTACAGTGACAGCACAATCTTTCTGGCCTTCTGAACTGTTCCTTACACCATCTGTCAAGTATAATGTGTCACTACCAGCACCAGAACTACCATAGGTAGTAAGAGCTCTTTGAAATAATAATAGAAGCTAGCTATAGGGGTTTACTGAACAGCATGTTTTAGTAGGATAAGACCCATGCTAGCTGTCAAAAACTGCTGAGTTCTCATTGCAAATCTGCTAAATGGCTTTGTTCAGTTTCTACCCTCCATCTGGAAGTCCATGCTGCAGCTGGGTAGGATAACTGCAGACATGCATCAGCCAGCTTTGCTGCAGCTTGACTGGAGCCTCAGCAACTATCCAGGCAGACACAGCTGAGGGCATGCTGCAGAGGGCTGCCTGGTCCATGGGCCAGAAGAACAGAGCATGTATTGCTGTGGCTTCGTTGCTCTCTGTACCCAAGCATCTTTTGACTGTCTGCATTTCAGTTCTATTTCTGATCTTCGTGTAGTGTTGACCTCACTTTTCAGTTTTCAAAGAGGCAATAACAATGCTTACTGCCTTCTTAAGGGACATGCCTTGAGGGTTAATAGAGCGATTTCTCCCTTCTTTCATTTTTCCACACAGTTTTTGGTCAAAAAAATCTTTCCAAAGAATACCTTGTCTTGGCGCCTGAGCTTAGCAAAACTACAGCAGGAAAAATATCATTTAAAATTATAAGAATTATATATATATATATAAAGTCACTCACTGTTATTTAGAAATACATTATAGCTTTTGGCTTTAATGTGAGGAGAAAATAATGAACTGTTTCCTCCCCAGAATGATAGAGTATGAAATTTACAATAATTTAAATAACTATTGCTCAGAAATAACATTTCACTGTTAATGCCTAGGATTCTGAATTCTTCCTTGCAACCCACTTTAGTCAGTTTACAGTGAGATTGAAATGAAAGTGTTGTTCTGTATATTATCCTGATTCAGATCTATCTAAATTAAAGTATACTTCCCCAAAACTTTTCTCAGTGAAAAGTAAGTCAAAGCAGAACTACTGCCATGATGTCGGGGGGAGGGGGGGGGGGGGGGGGGGGGGAGATAAATCAAAATTCAGGCTTCCAGTAGCAGAACAATTATTTGCATACTTTCCTCAAGAACGGATATATCATGACATCAGTGGAAAATTGTAGAGCAATAGGTTAGTTAAGATATAATCCAACCAGCTACTAACTTTCAGGTATCTAATAATTTGGGTTTGAACTCAAAATTTCTGTAGCAATTAAGTTATTTAAAAATAGATGACTATTCTTAAAATTATGATACCTCATTAAGAACATGTACTCTAATTTTTCATGTTTAATGAAGGCACATTGAAAGACAGTTTACAAAAGTGTGTGTTTAATAGCCTGGAAACTGAGACCATTTAACTCGAATATTTCTTAATAGAAGTATACAGAGATTGTGAACTGTGAAATGTATACAATTGTGTAAAAATATAAAAGGTACATATAATTTTTTTAAACATCATAGTTCATAAACTGGTAGCATATTTCCTCTGTATTTCTGTCAGTAATCTCTGTCCACATAAGCTTATCGACATCCTTTTTTTTACGGGTTTGATCTTCACAGTAAATTAATGTGCTAAATAATAATTTTCTTTTAAACTTAATGATTGCTTTAATTCTCTGCTATTCTATTTTAATTCCTATGTAAGATTTTCTAGAATAACAAAGTTGTTGCTAGAAGCAAGAAAAAATATCTGTTTGACATGCTTGTTAAAATCTTAAATATTGCAGAAAAAAAATAGATACAAAATTAGAATGTATGTACTAAACTAGAACTGCTTTTAAAATAACAAAATGTTATTAAAAATATATACTCAGTCAAAAATTAATTTGTATGTTCAAGTATGAATGGTTCATGCTCAAATGGTATTTTTCATCCAGATGAAGTATTATTCTAAATTCCACAAATTTTATGACCACCAGCCTCCCACTATGATCATGTTTTATAATTTAAATATTTTTTTAACCTGCCAATTTCAAACCCAAATGCCTAAATATGTTTATTTTTAATTTAACTACACTGTACCAAATATGGCATAATTTCAACATTTAAATTTGAGTGTTCTTCACATTTCCAGTTATAAAAGTTGTTTTTCTTATTCAGTAATGAGTCTGTGTTTGAGCCAAGCAGCTGCATATGAAGGCTGCCAGAGTTCCTCTTCACACACTTTTCAGCTAGCTAACTTTAATTACTTTAGGTACGGAAAAATCTATTTTACTTCTTTAAAAGGGGAGGTCAGAATAATGTCAGCCAATAGACAGATCCCTTACATATGTAAGTACTTTTTGATATTTTGTATTTTTAATATTTAGGTTTTTTTGTTTAATATGTTTACTTTTATAAGAGCCTAAACATATACATATTCAAAAATATTTCTCAGTTCCTATGAAAGTTATTTCTAATCTCTTTACCTGTGATTTTAAAATGAATTCTGGTCCAAATAAAGAACTTTGAAGTGCATACTCCAAATAATCTCTTAGAACTATAAATTTATCAAGAGTTGTAAACTAGATGTTATCTTTATACATGCACTTTTGAGACAGGGACAAACTCAAATTCTAAGGCATGTGAGTTTTGAAGTTTTGTAGGTAGGTAAGAATGCACCTAGACAATTAGGAACACCTTCAAGAACAACTGTCAGGCATGGCGCATAAGCAGCCATGGGTGCTCTACTGATAAAAATGGTAATGCTAAGATTAAAACATGTAGGAATAGCCTACTTACTTCGTTTTACCCATTTGAATCTTCAGTTGCCGAAACACAAATGAAATCCTTTATAAAGAATTGTATTGCTGACTTGGAGCTGGATTTATTCATCGACTAACAATGCTCAAATATTTATCAAAATTCAATCAGGAAGCAACATTCACTAATTCTATTTGTAAATAATCAACCAGTTCTTTATATGGGGATGTATTTATTAAGGCTATTCATTAAGCTGCTTGTTTTTATTACATTTTGTATTGTTTTTAAATAGCCCAAATCCACCATTAAATAACTTAATGAATCTCAGATATGGGCTTGCCTGCTGTAATTGTAGTAATGATACAAAATAGATCTTTCCCCTTTAAGCATTAATATTCTGAGTGAAATTCAGAAGCTTATTTCTGAAGTACTCAAAAAGTGACTACAGTAGATGGTTAGTAAATTTTAATCTTAATATTCTTACTTTGCTTATTAAGAAGAAATAAATGCCTAATAATAACATTCACAGTGAATTAACTCAGAAGTTTCTTTTCTAAATGAATAAAAAAAAGTTCAGAAAATAGTTATTTCTGATGTTTAAAAAGGATAAATGATAAATGGTGAAACAACAATAACAAAGGAGGAGAATATACTTCTAAAGTTGTTGAAACACTCTATACTGAAAGAATGTCTTCAGTAATCTTAAAAAAAAGTGCTTCTATTTATCCACAAAATTCAGAACCTCCTACTTATTAATTATATGAAAAACTACATTTCTTATCTTTTTCTTAATTATCTGAACAATTTCAGTGTCCAGCATGACATTTAGATAATGAACACAGGATTTAAATGCCATCACTAATACATACACAGATTATTTTTTTTATTATGTGCAGAAATACCTAATATTCAGTGAGTCTTAGAACCTTAAAAACAGCAGGACATATGTATTTATCAATATCCCTTGAATCAGATGCAGAAGGTGTCTCAAACAGTAATAGCAGTTCCCTTCTTAATACCAGTTTGTAAACCAGTAGATATTCTGGTTTGTAATGCCTGATCTGAAGACCCTTTGCACTGGATCAACCTTGTGCTAAACATCATAAAATTTGTATCAGAAAATTATACTCAATTATCTTCAGAAAACTGATCAAGAATAGAAATTGTATATTTCTTTCTTTAATGTATCTTTTTTGTTGTTCTTGTTGCTCCCAAGAACAAGTAGGAATACTGTGGCACCTGATACTTTGGTTAACCTATATGTAGAAAGCTCTTCGTAATTACTATTCCAGATCAAAGATCACACTGTAAATCTGGTCATGCCTCAGTGATTTAACTGTGACTTTCAATACTTATAAAGATCTACTTGGTGTGGACGGCTGCAAATCAGTGGGCTTTTCATTAATTTAAATATTTATGCATACCGTACCTCTAACAAACACAGAATAAAAAATAACATGGATATTTCAAAATGTAGAGAATACATTTTGATACTTGATACAGTATGTTTCAAAACTACAGAAACATTTGTGTTTTCTTGAGAGAAAAATTTTAGATTAAATGTTAAATAATGGAAATGTGTTAAAACCTGAGGTTTTAAAAATTGGTATCAGAGTTTTATCTCTCAACGCTAAATATTGTGAGATTTCTTTCAGCAGTATAATAGTGAATTGTGTTCATTATCTTATGTTTTAGCTTGATGATAGTTATTCTGTGTCAATTATCATCTAAATCTAAGAAAATCTTTCTATAGGGATTATCATGGCATAACAGCGGAGTCTGCGAATTCTAGAAATGAGCATCTTATCACCTATGCCAAATGTACAGAATTAAGAGATTTAGTCATTAATTCATTTTCAATGTTACTGAAATTATTCCACTTTTAGAAAAAAATAAACATCATCTTTCCAAGTTTAAATGTTAGCTCCTTCACTTTGTCTGGTACTTGTAAGCTCACTTTCCAGTCATCGAGGGTTGATATCAGTGTTAATGCAGACTGAATATCTAGTTATTAGATAACTAAAGTAGATGATGTCAGGGCAGTGATAACTGATAAAATCTACATAATTAGGCCAATAATTAATATAAAGTATAATAAAGAAGGAAAGCTGGATAAAAAATATCCTTACAATATATGTTATTGTTCATCAGATGTTCCTAAATCAAAGAAATTATATGATGAAAAAAAATGATTACACAATTTTAAGAATACAGTACTAGAAAGGATTATCCTGAACCTTCTTGTGTTAAAAAGGAATACAAACGTATGATGGCATACACAAGAATAATGCACTCCAGATCCATGTGTGTAGATTCATAATTTACATAGAAATTAATTTTACTTCTTGAAGCACACAAATGAAAACATAATACAGGCAAATAGAACTCTATGATTGTACTTACTTCACATCTTCTTTTTCACTCAATTTAATTTTAAATTTTATTTTAATTAAGCAAATTCAAATTATTTCACATCAGGAAATCCAATTATATAAAAAATGCTATAAAATATAATGCATTAGAGAAAAAAATTATAACTTGTGTGATATTTTATGATAAATGGTGAAACAGTGACAAGATCCTAATTGTATTAGGCAGTTTTATTTTCTTGAACATGAGTATGAAGATGATGGTTGATGATAATTGAAGTCATAAATGACTTTCCATTTCACTAGCATCTTCTCATATCTCAGACAAGTGTAACAGTCAAACTTGCCACTCTAAGCTGTTTGGCCAGTGATATTAATTTGTCTTAAGGAATATTATTTATGATTATTTATTACTTGCTACTCATGAAAAATAGAACATTACCAACATAGCAGCTTTGCTGCTTGCAATCTTAATTACAATGATTAGTTTTCTATACAAATCAAACTCAAAGAAAGATAACCTTCATTCTTGTCTTCCCCATTTTCTAGTGCTGTTGATAACAATTAAACAACTGATGCATAGCTACATTTTTCCTCAAATACTAAACTGCTAATGTGACAAGCGTGTGTAACTTTTAATCTATCTTTTCTACCCTGTACAAACAATTTTTCTCACCAAGCAAAGAAATGGTCAGAAGGCCTAGTATGTCCAAAGCAAATTGTTATTTTATGAAATGCAGCAACTTATTTTTAAAAGAAATGTAGTTGGCCTCTTTCAAATTATTTGAAAGTAACTTCCACTAAATGTGAACATTTTTGTTTGCTTTTAAAAAAACTCATTGTATAGTAAATCATATTTAGATTCATGTATAGCTTTATCAATCAATTGTAAGAAGAGAATGAACTTCATAATTTTGGATTTTCAGACAAAAAATATTTCTTGACTTTGAAGAAGATAGACTGATTTGCATGATGAGCTGTTGTACATAGTCTAATTCTCTGTAACTATAGAAACATAAGCTTCTAATTATTTCCTGACAGGTATTTTTTAATTGACCATTTCTTTAATAGAAAAAAAAATCTTGAAGACCATTTTCAAAATGAAAAAGTAGATGTTTAAGGATCAGAAGTATTATGGATTCCTTTGTACGAAGGACCTGATTACTGCTTCAACTTAATAGCAAGCTTCCTCGTTTAATTTACAGCCACCATCTAGTACACAAACACGATATAATGGAGAATAAATAAGATGTTGATTGCATTTCACTTCCTAATTAATTTTCAGATGATGATCGGCATTTCCATGCTTTTCTGAAGAATGTACAAAAGTAACACAACATTTTGGCTGGAGGAGACACTGAAATATCAGAGGAGGTACTGAACTGCCACTGTTTTCCCAGAGTTTGTGTAAACTGGAAGGCTAAATAAGGCTGCAAGTTTATGGGACCTGTATTAGATTAGAGATTTTAAAAAGTTCTTCGTTAAGAGGAAAAGCATGAAGGTTAGCAGTACAATAAGAAATAAATAATTGACAAACTGTTTATTTTTTACCTATGATTCTTAGAAACCTTTTCACTACTGTCCAATCTTTTCATGGTTGAAGAGCTCAGTTTTTCTCTAATGCACAAACAACCATCTCTGTCATCTTCACTTTATGTCTGCCAACTGGTATATTGATGCCAAATCTTAGGCCAGCCTGTTCCCCTGAGATGGAACCATTTTATAGCTCAGCGTGCTGAATATTTATTACAGAACTAAATTATTTTGTGGAAAGGCTTCACATTAACTCTGTATGTTAACATTTCATTGTGGAATACTGGAAATCTATAGTAGAGTGCACATTCCAGCATGACAGTGTATTTTAGTAGCCATACCAACCATTTCAGGAGATTTTGTCTCATAAGCTTTCTTTTCTGAAAATGAACGGTGAGGTCAGTAATTGCTGGAGTAGCAGCAGGTTCCTGAATCTTAGGGTACAAAATTAAGGGTTGCATGAGGGAGGAAATGCATCATGCAAAATTAAATGAAAGCTGTTGGGTTTTTTTTTGTTTGTTTCTTTGCTTTCAAGCAGGATTTGTCTACAGAGTAATTCTAGAATATCAATTTGATGTCTCAGATATCTATGTTTAAAGACAGGTATCATGTCTTTGAAGATATCTGAATCAATAGTTATTGATTTAAAGAAAGATTGCATTTGAAAAGATATAAATAGTGAAACTGAATTAAAGCTCTATTACTAGTTATTCAGAACACAGCCTGAGTCAGACGTGTAACCATAACTTCAGTTCAGCATTGTGAGTAGTGACAGGATTTATGGTTTTTAAATATGTAGCATTTCTGCAGGAATCTCTTCCTCCCCCTTTTCCCTCCCCCTTAAAAAGCACTTTCTGACTCATCTCTTTTCCTCCTGCTCTATTTCCATGTGGAAGTCTCTCTAGTAGGCACTAACTGGAAAACCAATGTTAAAAAGTTCAGACTTATCAGACGCACTGTTCAAGAAAATGGTGAGGGGGTTGAAAACTCAAGGTTGCCTTGATTTGCCCTCTGCTGTTTGTGTTACAAAACTACTTACAGTAGTTGTCAGCAAGATAACCTTGCTCCATGGTAGAATTATTTTTAAGAAAAGAGTTGTCATAGAGAATTAAATGTAAAGGATACAACTTAAATATTAAATATCACAACATTTTGTATCTGCTTCCCTAACAAAAAGTGGATGTATTAGAGCGAACAGAAATCTGTTACAGAAATTGTGAACAGTAAGCAAATATCAACTGCAGAGACTAACCCAAATACCAAGCCAAAGATAGTGCGCTCTCATAATTTCAGAAATGTGTGTTTACATCGCACGGTGGAGGGTCTAGAAGGCAAGATATGTGAGAAATGGCTGAGGAACGCAGCTAGTCAAAGGGAGGTTGGGGGGGAGGGGGCACTGCTGAGCTCTATTGTGATTAGATTTCTGTAGTTCACTGTAGTTCATGGACATGTCATCACCTCATTCAATCATTGAGTAAAGGAGCGGTGTGTAATAATATGTACCTACAAAGAGGTAGGGAGCGCAGTGAGAGTATGCATGCCCTATGTGAAAATACTTTAACATAATCTCAGAGCTTTGGGATTCTTTGAAATGTTTGAAGAGAGATCTCTTGCAGAGGTGCTATAATCCACAGTCACCTGAGATAGGTCATGTGTTTAAGAAATGCAACCCCTGACCAAAGAAGTAATCCCTATTTCCCAAATGTCAAGTGCAAAAAAAGAAGCAAAAATTATTCTATTAATCTAAAAACAAATGAGTAGGGTCAATTATTTTCCATAGGTTACTAACAGCAATGCCGGTTTTTGATTTCTGATCCTCAAAATAAACAGACAGCAAACGTTAACTCTGCATACAATTTTAACATTAAAAATGAACTTTTTTTGGAGGCATATTTGTAAATAACAGTGGACTATTAATAGAAGAATCTTGCTCTGAAAATTAAATGTTTTGCTGAAGCTGTAATTCAGTTTAAGAATACTCTCTAGAGGCTGGCTGTGGTGTTTCTAGGTCATGCATTTAGTGGCCTGATTTGACCAGTGATTCTAATGTAAACAAAGCAGCACCATTCATTAGTAGCAGCACTCTTTGCTACTCTAGCAGTTAATTTTCCAGCAGACATAAACTGGGTGTTTTTTAGCCATCAAACAACATTCTGTCAACAGAGGATAATACCCAAAAGGCTTAAAACATTTCCAAAGACATTGAGAGTGTCTTATATTATGCTAAATTTTAATGTGAAATGTGCTATAGTCACACATTTTGTTTAGATTAATATTAATATAAATTGCAAAATAGCAATATAGACAGTAACAAAATAGACACTAACATTTAATTTATAGTTATGCTAATTTAATTTATTTAAAAATACCCAAGTTTAACAGACAGCAATGGGAAGTAAATTATCTGGGGTGGAAAACAAAACAAAACAAACAAAAAGCAACCAAGAGAACACTCCCAAAAAAACCTAAAAAAAGCATTCAGTATTTAAAATGTTTCATCTTATTATTTTTGGATAAGATAACATTTCAAAGGAAACATGAAAATATCTCTATGGGCTAACATGCTAAGGTAAGAAGACGGTTGCTCTTGATTTCTAGTGCCTGAAGTCAGGTCAGGAATACCAGCTGTGATAAATTGCAAAGCAAGTATGTACAGTTTGACAAGCCAAGCAAAGATTTGCTTTCTGGAGTGTTTTAAATCTTTTGTTCTTTAGTTCTGTCCCTCAAAATCTTAAAGATACCTAAACAGAGCCCAAGATCAGGCATGGGGATTGCAGCAACACTGGAGCTTGTGCTTCACTTTGTATGCACATTATTTTCATCCTAAATCTTTAGCTGCTGAAGCTAAACAGAAACTCTTGAACCCTGTAATCCTGATTAGGGAGGAGGTATATGAATGCAACTCAGCAGTAACACTGCATTACCAGTAACTAAAACGTTCTTTCCTCTCAAAAATGTTTTTAATATCTAAAGATAGATTATAATAATTACAGTCTATTAGTTTTCCTTTATTATTTAAATCTTGCACTGATAAAAGAATAGAATCATTAAATGTAATTATGAAGACTCTAGATAAAGAAATTATTTGGAAGCTATCATGTGCTTCTGAGAACAAAAACAGTAGTTTATCTGAGAATTTTCCACATGAAAAGAAAGCATTTGTGTTATTACTGTGTTTAGTAATGTTAAACCTTATTATTACCAGTACTACTTCTAATTCTGTATTGCGGTGCAATGCTACCACTTCCTTTTGAAAGGATAATATGTTAGGGAAGTCAACTTCTAAAAAGTTTAAAGTTTTTAAAATGTATGTACAGTTGCACTAAAAAAAGTCCCACCTTCTCATGGGAGGTCTATAGAACTAGATACGATGAATTGTTTATTATATTAACCACATTGGTATCCAAGCATTCAGCGAGTACATTATCCCAATAGAAAGGGCCAAAATTGATGTCCTGTTCTAGTATACTGTGGAGAGAGGGCATGGGCCCTGCACAGGCACTTAATGTCCCATGCATTACTTCTGGGCAAAACCACAGTCCCAAAGACCAGCTACTGGAAAAGAAGAAAAGATAAAGCTCTGACACAGAGTTCCTAGGTAATCTCAGGCAAACTTTTTATAAGAATGCCCAAACGAAGCTTTGAATTATATCAGATGTACGCAGGATTCTAAAGGTCTTCCTAATTTTAGCATCAGGTTTTTGCTGCTGAACATTGACATTATTTTAGAAAAAAAAGCTCTGTAAACCCCTTCACCAAATATATTCTTTTGACTATTCACTTATAGATCTGTAGGAAAAACAAGGTCTGTCAAAACTATAATGCTTGGGATAAACCTGGACTTTTAAAGTCAGTGACAAAAAAGTATTATCTTCTTAATGGTACCTGAACTTGAGTCAAGCCTGAGAAAATGCTCTACACCTCTGTATTTTAATATCAAAATGAAGGTTTTAAAAAAAATATACATAAAAATATAAAAATGAGATATTCAGATTTTTACCCAAGAAATGAAACAACTTCTGGAAGACAGAAATAAGTAATTCGCTTCTCCCACCTACTGCATTGTCTTTAATGCTAAAGCTATGTTCTCAGCAAAATAATTTTTAAAATGAATGCACTTTATCCATGTATGTATTTATCATCCTTTGTGCAATGCAAACAACTGAATATTTTAAAAGATCATTTTTAATGACAGAGTGCTTACACAGCTCTGGTAAAGCATTTATAACATTTTATATGTGTTATTACATTTGGAAAACCTTTAAAAAATCATTTTGAAAAGGCTACAAACATCTGGGACCTGAAATATGTTCATGAAATATTGTTTCTTGTAGAGTCAGATCATCTTTTTCTGTGCCTTATTAATTTCTTTGTTTCATTCATTTAATCTCTTTACAGGTTGCTTTCTTGATTCTCTCATGCATGATATCAAAATTTGTTCCTGTTTTTTCATCTTTTCATGTAGTATCTCTTGTTTTAATAACAAGATACATTATAATTAGTTTTAAATTAGTTGGGGATCTACCAAAAACCTATGAAATAAGTCTTCATTAGGACTGACTTTTTCTTCCCAGATTTCAGCCATTATTTTTTTGTGTGCATGTCCATTCTACCAGGATTAACATAGTTACCACCACATTCCCCGACACAGCCTCTCAGCACAGCCATGTAAATAAGGAAACTGTGGTGAGTGCGCAGGAAACTCAGCACTGTGGTCTTTAAAAACATCGTTCTTGGTTTTCAGTGAAAAGTGGAAAGATGCAGATTGTGAAGGATCTCTTTCAGGACCTCTTGACACATTCGAAACTTGAGGCCTTTGGAGCTCTGCACCTCCCTGCAGCATTCTCTGTCCCAGACAGTACTGCCTTCCATCTGGCTTGCCCTGCTGCAGGGCTTCCCTCTCCACTCACCTTTCTACACACCAGCCAAATGAAACATTGTGCACAGGTAAAACTGTTGTTGTAGATCCTTCTGCTGCCACCACCCTCTGACAAACTTTGAGGTCATTTCAAGATGGCCAATTGTCCAATGCACGTCTCAGCTATTTTTGTGAGTGAATTCCCAAAGTTAAAAGACAAATTTTCCTTCAAGAAGAAAAGGCTAGGATATCTTTCTGGACAAAGTCAGCTGCCCAGAGACTAGAGATAGCTTAAAGTATGTCAGAAGATTACACTAGACTGCGGAAAGCACAGAGCAGCTCTAGCTACAAATACCTGGCATCCATAGTCAGCTTTAGCTTCCATTCAACATAAATTGAATGCCTCAGGAACATTTTGGTGTTTACCTCTGGAGGGCTTCAGTGAAGTTGGGAGTGGTCTGGAGGAAATTCCTGGAGACTTAAGATCAATGTAAATTGAGGTAAGAGTGCTTTACTAGTGAGGCTGGAATAAGTAAGTAAAGCATGGGGCCAGTGGTTTG
Source organism: Alectoris magna (assembly GCA_030625065.1). Lineage (NCBI taxonomy): Eukaryota > Metazoa > Chordata > Aves > Galliformes > Phasianidae > Alectoris > Alectoris magna. The sequence continues at coordinate 11,894,524 of CM060568.1, forward strand.
GCTAGCTAGTACAAGGTAAAATCCTTTTGGCTTTCCTAGATGAACACTTCTGCTGCAATCAGCAGGACTTCTTTTTTTCGTGTGTGCTTAGTATTGCATTTAGATTAGTAGTGCTTAAATCCATGCCTGTAAGCACATTTGGAATCTCCCTGTGGCAATGCAGCATTCTGCCACCTTTATTTCCATGCTGTTTTGCTTGTGTTACTTTGATTGCTTTCTTAAAGATCAGTCATTCTTAATCAACTGTATTTATATGATTATTCAAATGATACCTAGTTATGCAATTACTAAAAGTGTTTAGTCATCATCTGTTTTGAGCACTGAATTACAATTTGAGAATTGAACTTGTTTATCTTATAGATATTTAAACACCTTTCTCAGGTACATACATGTTTCCCTTTTTTTATTTTTTCTGTTAAACAAGGAAAATAAAAAAAAACAACACTATTTCGAGGGAGTTACAGCAAAAATACTAGAAATACTGTAAATAAGCTTAGAGATTAGGGCTGACTCTCATTGCTCAGATGTATATTGTACTTCTAACTTAGACAACATGATACAAAATCACGATGCATGAACTCCTGCCAAATTGATTTTTTTCAGAACTGCATAGATGTGCCCTTATAATGACTTTAAATTTTAAGTCTAAATATTTTGATGAGGGTAGTCTCATTACATTAGGTACAGTTTAACTTGTCCTACTCAGTGGAAATGAGACTAGGATAAGACAAGATGAACCCACTTTATTTTCCACTGTTTATTGTAGCGTTGAATCTGATAAAATACTTAGCATTGATCACTGGGGATGCTGAAAAGCACACGAAGGAATACAGGCAGTAAATGCTAAATGATTAGATTTTTTTCTGCAAATGTATTACATTTCAGAGGTTAACTGGGTAAGGGAAAAAAAATGCGCTGAATATTCACCTGTGAGAGTGGATTGCAAATTTGGTTCTCAATGCAATCATGTCCAAAACTCATTTTGTTTTCACAGCTGCATGCCACCGCACACCATTTTAAACTACATATTTTAGCACTGGGGAGGAACAGAAAGTTAAAATGTGTGGAACAAAGAGATTCTCTCACCTCCTTGCCAATATCAGAATTGAAAGAGGTCTCACAGAGGCTGGACTGAAAATCAAATTAAGCATCCTTTTAAAAAGAGACCTTAAAAGGGAAGAATTTCCTTTCTATTGCTGTGACAACTTCCTAGAGTACAGTCATTAAATATTGGTCAAGAGAGGAAGCAAGCTGGGAGAGCAGGTACGGATGTGTAGCCTCATTCTTGCTACTCGCTGACCATATCATCCAACCCAGAGGATGAAAAGGAGAGAAAAAGTAATTTATTGGTGGTATAACTCAGCTTCAAATAACTATTACCCAGAACACAGAAGGAAGTTGGAATGATTCATAGCCAGAGCTCTTCTTAGGTTTGCTTCTACAATGATGTAGGCCAAATCCCTGATCTTTATTACTGGTCTGAAAGTCTCAGTCTAACCCTAAACCACAGTTGATAGGTAAATCTGACAGTAAAGAAGTCACTGTTTCTGAGTTGGCCCTTGTTCTCTAAGAAGAACTGTCAAGGTCTTAGAAAGATTAGCACACAAACATCTGATAAAAACGAGGGGGTTTTTTTGTTTTTTTTTTGTTTTTTTTTTTTTTCCCCCCCACTTTTCCAAAGCCCAGCTGACAAAATAATTGCTTCTTTTCACCTTTATTTCCAGCAATATTTTTTGAGTCAACTTGACCATTTCCCCTTTTGATATGAAAGTAATTCTGCAAACAGAATTCACTGAACCAGAAAACATACATTTAGTCTCTCTGATGTCTAGTATTCACGAACAATTGAATGCTTATAGTAGTCAGTAAAAAAGTAATCCCATTTGATTCACTCCTCATTTTATGTTATTTGCAATATAGACTATGCTGACCAGCATTTTTTCCTGTGCTGCGTGTAAATATTAGGCTTTGATTCACAAAGATATGGGAAAAAAAGTTGTAAATATTACTGAAAATATGCATCTTTATTCCTTTTTAAAGAAAGTATTTAGTCCACACGAGAAATAACACATTCTTACAATTTTTTTTTTTCCCCCTCTAATTTCACCAAAACCTGAGATCTTGAATTAAAAGTTTCCTGTAAACTGCACTCGTCACAGGACATTGCATTTTTTTTTTTTGCAAGAATCGCTGCATAGAAAACTCTATGAAGTACGTTTTTTTCTATGCTTACACTAGTTTGTTCATAGTATTGACATATTTAAACCTTTTTTTTTTTCCTTCTTCTTCAGAATCAGATAGTATCTATTTTCAAAGCAAATCTCATTTTTATTTGTGTGCAAAACTAATGCGCGTGAAATCAAATTCTGAGGCATCAGTAAGGGCCAGACAGCAGTTGGGAAGGGGAAATTAGTCCCTGATTCCTACTCATTTTTGCATAGATTTCTCACAGAACTCAGACTGACTTCAAACGGACAGGATATCCTTGAGAGGTACAACTATGAACCAAGTTAGACAAGAAAACCAATATGTAAACATGACAGATATCAGAAAAAAATAACTCCAGAACATTGGCTCAAAGATACAAGAATGTAAGCAAATGTTTTTGAAGAACTCTTAGAAGAAAGAATCATCTCTGCAGTAACTTCTATATTATTGTAGCTAGGCTGCCTTGAGATAAGTTTTAGGATCAGGGTCTCTTTGTTTTCATCTAAAAACACAGTTTATAAATTACCCACTTTAATGTTCCCTTTTCAATTCCTGGTAAGTTTTTCTTTCTCATCAAACCAAAAGAAAGACCAGGAAGCCCAAATGATTCTGAGATTCTGCAAATAAAGACTTTTATTTTTAATTTAGAATAGAACTATCCTGTGTTTCACTAACATCCAGAAAAAAATTATGAGCATAGACCATGTCATCTCTTAAAAAATTCATTCAACTCAGGAGATCTTTGCTGTAAATTTCTAATTTACAATCACAGTTGGAAAGATTGCAGTTGCAGAGAAGATCACGAAGAATTTTTTTATATTCAGTCATGTTCTGCATTTATTGATATATTTTCTTAGCATATCATTCTCTATCCTTCTTTTGTGTGCTTTGTGTGGATGGCTGTGTTTATCAACCTAATAATTTTTAAAGGATTTTTTCCCCCTTGCAATTGCAGAATTGAAAACTTTAACATCCCCTTAAGAAACCAGGATTTTGGAAGCTATCTATCAGGATTGATTTGGCAGTAATGATCATGATAAGCCACAAATCAAAATATTTAAGGACATGTGAATTAAAGTAATGAGAACTTGAAAAACCTGCCCACCAAGCCAATACTTAACTTTCAGACCTCATAAACTCAAGTAGGAACTTAAAGAGAATTCCACAGTATTTATTGTTTTTCCTCTTGAATTTTTTCTTGTCTAGTTTTAAACTAGAAACAGCACTGAGCCAATATGTTTCCTCTGCAAATGAGAATCATCTGCTCCATGACATCAGTGTACATCAGATGAAGATCTGTCAGTTATCTTAATGAAGTTTGAACAGTTAATACTAGGAAGTCTCCTAAGAAAGACATGTGAGGTTTGTGGAGATCTTTTTCCTATATGTTTTAGATAGGGATGGACTAAACCAGCCTATTTATTAGATTTATATAAGGTTTTAAGATCTACTTATATTATCACTGTGAAGTTTAAAACTGCACATCTTTCATTTGTCTCGTGCTTGTTCAGTATTTTACCACCGGTGGTTTTGTTAAAGCTGCTGTAAATTTGGAAAAACATAGAAAAAAGTTCAAATACTCTCAGATCATAGCTTCTTTTTGGTGGTCTCTGCATTTCTACTTGCCAATTTTACACAAGATGAAGTGGAAAAACATTCTTGTTAAGCTCTTAATTTACTATGTGTACTATTAATCTTCCAAAACTTGTACACTTACTATTAACGATATCCTAATCTGTGAAATTAAATTTGATTATCAAGGAATCTAATGATTAGGACTTCTTCTTTTATTGACCAATACCATTAGATTCATTTGAAACGAAAGCAGACATGCCATTTTGTTCCCCAAGCCTCAATGTGATGACTATTTTTGAAAACTTTCCACTAGCTGTCACAGCATTTTACCTGGAGAATACATGCTGTGCTCCCCCATTTTTTTCTTATTGTTATCATTCTTATTTTAAAATTAAAGCAATTATAGTTTGAAAGCGTGTGGTTGCTATTTATGCAGGAAGAAATCCAATTAATCTTGCACCATGTGAATTGTGATTACTTGAAGATACTGGCTTGTAATTCAAAATTACTCAAAAACACATTATTGCTTACTAATAGCACAAACACAGGTATTGGAATCACAAGAAAGTTTAAAAATATTTCATATTAGAAATATTTGGATTCTTTATTCTTCCACAGAAAATGTAATTATTCTATAAGCATAATGCTTGACTTTAAGCAGAAGACCTAGGCAAGTTATTACAGGTAATGGAAAAAAGAAATAAGATGTAAAGGCTAAGACATTTGAATAGTTTTCAGTACTCTTATTTTGTCTAATAAAAGTAGTTTGATACTTACGCAGATAATGCAAAGAAATTCTGATGAGTGCACTTGATGAAAAATCATCCAATATGTAAAAACAGATTAGTCCTGTTTGCGACAAGAAAGTTTTGTTTATGATATTATTCCAACTTTAGCATCACTTGAAATGTGATGCAGAACTGCTGCACATACTGACATAGGGATACTACTGTTATTCTTTTTTTTTTTTTTATTTAGTACATTTGCAGTAGGCCCAGTATCAGCTGCATGTCATTGGGAGGATGATCACCTTAAAGCTGATTGTCTTTGGGATAACTATGACAATTATAATGCCAAAATAAGGTGGAGGTAGAGTGTAATAGCAATGCTCTTTACAGAGATGAAGTGTGTTTTCCTTCAATTATTTGCTGATTTTCGTCTTCTCCCCTCCCCCCCAGCAAAGATTTACTACATATAGAGCTATAATTACTAATAGATTGGTTATGAAAGCAAAATAAACTATCCACAGCTGTGTTCAGTGGCTGAACAAAAACAAAAAAAAAAATAAATAAATAAAAAAAAAAAATTGGGGAAAATCAAGTTTAGGTCAGGCAAGAGGAAATGCAAATTTTTGAATTCTGGATTAAACAGAAGCTAAACGTATGTCAGTGGTATTCATTTTTAAAAATTTGTTTAAGTTTATAAAACATTCCTATCTCTTTTCAAATTTAAAGAGAATTGTATAGCCATGATCCTATTTGCCAAAATCAATAAAGACATAAATAGATAAAAAATAAATTTAACTCATTAAGTTGGCATTTCAGTTTCTTTTAACTGCATGATGCATCCAGTTGCTATCACTGTTTTCCAAAACACCAGTTTTCCTGCTTCATTTGGTCCATGAAAGTGAGGAATCATTTATCCTGGTTCAGGGAACCTGCTTGTATTGCCAGATTTTGATGACAGCAGTATTGCAGGACTACCAGGTGCAGGTTCATTACTTATAGAAGGCATTCAGAAATCAGAAAGGTGAAAAAATGGCAGGACAAAAAAATGTAAATTCTTTAGAAGTACTTGTTAAAAATAATAGAATTGAAACCACATAAGAAAATATCCTTAGAGCTCTCTCTAATGTGTCCTTTCCTGTATCAGCTTGATGAACAATGTGGGACACAACGTGAAGTGGGTCATGTCAAAACGCCAGTGGTCTAAATACTGTACTTGAGTTGACTGTCCTCAGCAATATGCAGTCCTAAAAGATCTTAAAGTACATACATCTAGTATTAATAATGACTAAAGAAACACTTCTGGAGGATGAAAGACCTTTTGACGCACTGTTCCTGAAGAGAACTGGAGAACATCAAAGTAGGTTTAAAAGCCTAGAGCTTAAAACTTAGCATATGGAGTTCACACAGACTTAGCAGCTTAAAACCTCATGCATTCAAACACATAAGATCTATTCACAGAAACTGAGTGAAGATTCTCTGCAATGGAAGTGAGGCTGTGTCCATAAAAAGGAAATTTTATGTTGGCTGTGATGGAATCAGGCTGATCCCAGCCCTTACCCTGTTAACTGAACCACCCAACTTCAATCCTCCCTGAAAGTAGCATCTATTTTGTATTAAAAATATATATAAAAATAAATGATATCCTTTACAATTCCTGATAATTCAGGTAATAAATTACTTCAGCAAAAGAGTTTATCTTAAACTCAATCTGGAAACTTAATACAGAAAACCTCCATTTGTGTTCCTTCTCAATTTTTTATTTAGTATCTGAAAACTAGTACCTGATGTCATAGAGATATAATGTATTTAAGGAAACAAAGGAATTCTGAATGATTGAAATATCACTAAAATTTTGTTTAAATAACTTACTAAATTTTTTTTTACAAAGTTTTATGTTGTTTTATCTTAGTCCCAGCATGTATGAAAATAATAATGAATCCAATTGTACTATTAAAGTGAGGTGTTCATTACAGGCATTCAGAATGTCAGACTAATTTTGCAAATTTCACTTACTCTACCATGAATTCATAGAATTTCCACTGTACACTGTGTTTTATTTGCAACTCAAGAGAGTTATCTTATCCCACACTCAAGAGAGAGATGAATCTAATTTAACAAGCACTTTTGATTCTCTCAAGAACTTGTGCCATATTAGTTAAAAAAATCACAAATGTATTTGCATTCTGCTGTATAAGTTTATGACAACACAACAAATTTTGCTTTTAAAATTAATGAGATATGTATTTCCAAGAGATAACCTTCTGGAATTTTATCATACCATCTAATGATATTTCTATGGTCTATGTGTGATCTCCTTGAATTAGCCAGATTTTGTTAAATAAGAACAGCCTGGTGGACTATACATTTGAGGCAAAAGAATACATGGAGGGAAAACTCCACAAAAATGCTAACTATAAATATAAATAACTTTGAGCTAGTATTAGCCAATTATGCATATTAGTGAAATATTTTATGAAATCTGCAGAAAAATGTCATTTTGAGTAGCATGAGCATTTAATGACATTGAAGGGTGGTGTTTATGTTTTTAATAGCTTTGTTCATTAGATGGTTTCTGTGTATATGTTTATTTAAATATATCATTGTGAAAAACGTGGTAGTGCACTCAAAAAATCATCACCTCCTAATTGCTTCCAATGTTGAGTCCCCTTTCAGTCCCAGAAACACTTTAGTAATGAAGTAATGATACTTCCTCACCATATATTGAAGTAAAAGGCCAAAGCATATACACTGAGGCTGCTTTTTCTTTCTTTCTTTTTTTTTTTTTTTTTTTGGGGGGGGGGGGGGGGGGGGGTAAAAGTAAGCTTTTATGTTCATGTGTTTTTATTTTAATGATTACTACTAGGCTACTAACCAGAAACTGTAATCTAATGGCTCTCCCATACAACCATCCTTTACTGTATGTTGACTAGACCTTATGAATAATTTGAAACTTAGATATGACGTAACAGATATGATAAGCAACATTACATTGATGAATTAATTTGGGATAAAAAGAATTCTAGCTGTTTATATGTACAGGTGAAAAAATAAATGCTGTGCAGTACACCAAGAAAAAGGAAATATAGTTCTCTTATTGTTTCCCTTCTTTTGTATTTAAAGAGTTACAGGCAGATCTGCCACACTTTTTTTTCTTTCTTTTTTTTTAAACCATATGTCTTATTCTGTTCTGCCTTAATTCAGTGGATAATGTATCAACCACTCTTCATTCTTATTTTGTTTGCACATCCACAACTATATGTGGAAAATAGGTTTATCAACTTTCTGACTTCCACAGTATTATCGATGGCACTGGCTGCACTGCAGCTAGTAGGTGAGTCCTAAAATTGCTGAGAAACAAAGAAATGGCTGGCTATAGTGTCAACACATGAAGGTTTGTGATGAAAACACATTCTCTTCAGTGTTGTATCTAAATTCTTCAGATCAATATGTGATTTGTGGTTCTTCAAATACTCAATTATCTCAGGTTTTGAAGATCTTGCCTGTAGATAGCAGAGAGAGTATTGATTTGTCTTTTATATAATACTTTTTGAAAGTGGTGCTTGAAACAATTTCAACTTTAAATGTCATGTTTTCCTATAATTATTTTGATCAAATAAGTATAGCATTTGATCGTTGTAGGCATGGGTAATTTTGCCAGTTTTACAGAAAACATTGCAGTATCTTTGAAGAAAATACTTGTTTAATCCTTTCTATTTTCTTTCTTGCTTACAAGGTAAGACAAGTGATAGTTAAAGTAAAATGATCTAATGTAACCCTTACACAGAGACACATTTTGAACTTTTGTGTTGTATATTTAACTCTAGCAAAGGTTAGAGTGATGAAATGTTGCCAAGCACATCAATAGAAGGCACTAAAAAATGGGTATTAAATCACTGATAGTTGTTAAATACATAGCAGTGCTTATTGTTTCCTTTCTGAGAATGAGAAATACTACAAATGTCACAGTAAATGGAAGCATACATGCTGTGATAAATAGCCATTTTTCAGTTCTGCTTATTCCACTACAAATCCAGTCAAAAAATACTCTGAAAGAGTTACTTTAAGATTACTTGGGAGATGGAGGATCTGAAGATGAAACAGTATTTCATTATTTCTTACTTCAAATACAACATACAGAGGTAAAAAACCTAACTGAAATTATATCCCTGTTAAAAAACAGAATCCATTTTAGGCTAGCATGCAAAGAAGATTGCTGCTATTTTTTAAACAGATCTTCTCTTTGAATCTTCGTATTGATTCTTAATTGGGGAAAAAACAAAAAAACACACACAATAAAAGAAAGTTTTAAAGAGCACTGAGGCTCTGTTTTCTGCAGTGACCTGCATCTCTCCGAGTGCTCTCAGTGACACATGGCCACAGAGCATTATGTGAGATCTATGTAGTCAGGCTGAGAGACATTGCAATTGAAATTTTTCATAATCATTTGTCCATTCTTGACAACAGAAAAAAATTAAATTTAAAATGCACAGTACCCCTCCCCCCTGCCTTTTTTTTTAAATAAACAAAAGTGACCTTGGACTGAAAGATGCGATTGCTAGCAATTCAGTGCTACTCTATTTCCACTAAAAGATCTAAATAAGGTAAGATTCCTACCATATTTAATAGTATTGATATTATGTAACATACAAATGAACACTTGGCTCTGTCATGCTTAGTGCTGAAGTTACAGCAACATAGGTAAGTGATCACCACCACTAAAGTTATGAAATAACTAAGATTACTTAATACTGTAAATTATGTTCTTAGGTTGAAGCTTTCTTCACGCACTTTTTTTGGATAGAGTTCTGTTTCGCTTCAGGTCACAGGGGATAACTGGAAATGAGTACCTTTCTTCCTGTTCAGTGGGATATACTCCTAAGCAAGACTGAAAATGTAGATGGATACTTCACTGGCTTGGAAAGAGAGCTGCAAGTAACAATGTAGACAAAACCACATAGCAAGGAAAGGTTTCAGTTATGAACTACTAGGTTTTAGACCACATTCAGGAAAACACTAAAATGCACATTTTCTGCACCTTATTATGTCCCACTAGAACTTAAACATGTTCTAAAGTATAATCTGGTGCAGGAATGCTTTCCTGAACAAGTGCATCAGACAACTAGTCTTCGCTAACTCCACCACCCTGCTCCCTTCTTTCTTCCTGCCTGATGCCTCTGTCAGCACAGCTGCAATGATGAAGTTCATGGAAAAGCATGGGCAATTACCTGCACCTGAGGATCACCATATCAAACACCAGAAAAAAAAAAAATTGTTTCCCACAATTTTGCTTAATGACTGTGCTGTCCGCTCAGGGTTTAATGAGGTAAAAGAGAAAAGCTGTTGGGAGCTTCTGCTTGTTTTATACCAATAATTAACTTCCATGGTGTTTTTTCTATGGGAATGGGTTGAATCTTATGGACTTAAAGGTGTCCTTATTTGGCAGGAATGACTGATATTTTATACATGCTATTAGTTTACTTCCATGCTGAACAGGGGTTATTTGCAAACATGCTTCTTTCCACTTTGCATCTTCTGTGCCTAAAATCTGAACTGACCCAACACATTCCACATTACTTTGTGTTTCTATCTTGACAGCATGCTGGGGAAGCTCCATTGCTTCTCTTGGCTGGAGGGCTAGTCCTACTGGAGAAACTAAAATGATTTAACTCCTATACATAGAATTCATTGAAATGCTTGTAACAGTCAAACAGAAATGAGAAAGTGAGCTGTATGTTCTAGATACAGAAGTATATTACCTTTCTTCTCTTATTGATGGTGTCATTTTTTTTTTTTTTTCCCCTCCTATACAGAGATTATGGCTGCAAGAATCTTAGTTTTCAAATCTGATTGCTTCTGTTCCTAATGAAATCTTCCTTAAATAAGCAGTGAATACAGCTTAGTTAATCACAAGCAGCTAGATCCATCAATTGACTCATATTCCACAACACTGAAAGCTATAGCACAGAGCAGTTAAGCATCTGCTCCCCATAGCTACAGGATGCCGGGGCTCCTGCTGCAATTTATGGGGACAGTTGGATATTTTGGAGTGAGGCTTGTAATAGGTTGACTGCTAAGGAGGAACAGGCCAATGCTAGCAGTGAGAGACTGGTTGGGACTGTACAATGAATATTAAGTCAGGTGCCTCTTAGGCAGATCCTAATGCAGGAATAAATATAACATGATATAGAGGATGAGGCACTGCAGTGACCCTTCAGACACAGAATGGAATCTAATGACATCCGCTTGAGAAACAATCTTGCTCCTCTTTGTACAGTGTAGGTAATAATATTAATAAAAACTTTCCTACCTGTTTGCCGAGGAGCCTGTATGCAGTAGCCTCTGTTACCCGCAGAGAAGCATGAGCAGGTGGTGCCACTGCCCCTGGCAGTGGGGCTGTGAGCCCTTTTGAGGGTGTGATGCTGCTGGCCACACCTGTCAGTGGGGCTGTGAGTCCTGGTCATGCATTGTGTGCTGCCAGCTGTGTCAGTGGCTGCTTTGCAAGGGCTGGGCAGTGACCTGAATGACACATTTTGCTTATCTGCAAAAATGGCACTAGTGATTGCATTCACCTCAGGTGTTCACTAAATTCTAATTGTTGCTTTCCCATTGCTCTCACCATACCATAGAACAAAAACAGTCTTGATTTTATCCACCTGACAGCTCACTCTGGTAAACACCTGAAGGTTTGTTCTTCTCACTACTCTTATATAGTGTATGGCTTTTTTTTTTTTTTTTCCTTTTGCTTAATTATGCATTAAATTGAATTATTTCAATCAGTCTTTGAGCAACACAGAGAATAAAATGCATATTCAAATACTGGAATTAACTAAACAAGTATTAATTACCAATTTATTTATGTAGATATTTATACACCTACCTACATGCATCTTTCTCTCTCCATTTTTTGCATATGTACTGTATTTTGCTTTCATTTTAGTAAAAACAAATAATTTTTGCTTCAGTGGATACCCTACACCTATGATAAGAAAATAGGGTCATGGATTTAAGTCAGTAATCCCGTTATGAATGTGGTTGATTTGACCTATGGTGTTGTCCTGCAAAAGTGTAAGCCATCTCCTTGAATTTAAGCACTTACTGAAGTAATTTGCAAAATGTGAGCTGAATGCTTGCTTTCATGCATCTTCTTCTCAAAAATGTATAAAATCTTAATTTGCTATAATTTCAACAAACTTATAAAATTTTAAAATCAAAACAGTTGTGCAAACACAAAGACCTCACCCCACAGAAAAGCAAACATTTCAGTAAGCTTTTTTTTTCTCTTTTTTTTTTTAAAACTTTTCATCAGAGGGATACTTGAGAGTATAAACCACTACTGTGTAAACAACTGTTTTCATATGAGTAATCATATTTTGCTGAGTGGAAATGTTTGTGTTAATGTGACAAGAATTTGTGGAGTTACATCTAACATTGAAATAATCTGTATTTTTAGCACTGTGGATATCAATATAAAATATGAAACACCTAGCAGTGAACGTGGTGCCAGATGTGAAGAGTAGTAAAATCAAAATCTGCATGTTCCATTAACCCTCTTTATTGGAAATTTGAACCCGTTGTTTGAATATCAATGTCTTAAAATAAGTAAATGATTAAAAATAACAAAAGCAAACAACACAAAACATTTTTAAGTAATGCTAACTTATTCTACAGGCAAGGTGATAAAGAATGATTCTATGATTTTAAAAAATGTGGCTATGGGGCTAACATGAGTCCAATTCTCATAAAAAACAACAACAAAAAAAGATGTTAGAAGAATATTTCACAATCAAAATATAAAAGCCACTCCAAATATATACATTTTTACTAGAAATAGGTACCACTATAATAGATGAAAGAATCACAAAATGTAATCGCAAACTCTATTATTGCTAGGGGTGTTATACTACCATGAAAAGGAAAAGCAATATGCACACGAACACAGCTCTAAAATTTATCTTCCTAATCTAGTGACTGAGAAAGGAAGTAAAGGTCATATTGCAAAGGAAACATGATTATAATAGTTGAGGTTTTTTAGGAAATGGGATGAAACAGTATCGTGTCTTTTATTTCATATTTATATATGGCTAATGGTAAAGCTGATGGAGTTGATCCAGAAAACTTCAGTTAGCATTTGTCTAAAGATCACTACATCATATTTAAAAAAAAAAAAAAAAAAAAAAAAGAAAGAAAGGGAAAAAGCAGCTGCCATTTTCCAAATGAGAACGTTTCCATCCAAACGAGATGCCAGTGTAGGAGTTGTCCTGATTCCAGAAGACCTCTGGAAAGCTCCAAAACCTGAGTAGGTGAGCGGTAGAGGACAACAAAAAGGTGCCTTCCTGCCTGCAGCTGGGGAAGCACTAGCTGCCTATCATCCCTCCAGGCTCTCCCTCTGTCCACAGGGGCAGGAGCAGCAGCATTACCAGGCCTGCCATACCACTGTAGAAAGCAAAACAAAATAAACCAAAAATTACCACTGTTTGCTGCTGACAATGAGAAAAGCAGCAGGACCAGGTTACACAGATTTTGTCTGGTATCTCATAATTACTTTATGAGTATGCAGAATTGCAAGTACAGATGTGAGAGCAATTGCAGCATCAAGAGACAGTGGATAGTCATGAAACTCTCTTAGGTGATGAAAAGGCTAATATCAGAAAAGGACTTTGAATAAAATTGTTCTACATAAACTTCTAAACTACCAGGACTATACTGAATGAATTTAAATAAAGAGTAGTCTAACGTTACTGGAATTTGAAACAGTTTGTCAATAAAGGGGAAAATGAAGTGAGATTCAACTAAAAGAGCATAAACAAAGCTGAGGCAGCTTCTCTTGAAAAATATTTAACTACAGTTTTACAGGGATCAGTTGCTAGGATGTGATCAAAAGTTACCAAGCGTTTGAATCAAATATTTATGAAAAATGTTAATAAAAGTATTTCTGCTTTTTCAACTCACGGAGGAAAGTTTCAGGTTTGTTTCTTTTTATGTAGTTCCTCACTCCTATCTGTTGCTCAGGCTTGCAGATGTATTTTTAATGATGAGGAATTGTCAAAACACTTCCAGAAAGCATAATCTCAGCAAAGTATTCCTTCAAAATAATATCACTCCAGATGGACTGCATTAGTCTGAATGAGTCTGAGTATTCTCCAGTACTCTTATAAGGCAGAGGGGGGAGTCGTGTGTTTCACCAGTGACATGTGGAAAAGCAATCAGACACTGGATTACATGGCTGTCACTGTCCATTTGCCTTCTTTATCTGCACACTGTAAGCTCTTGCAAGGCCTCACTGGTAAATGATACTGCTGCAGAGAACCAAAGATGTGCAAGAAATAAAGGTTTTGACATATTTAGACTTTATGCTTTCAATTTATTTGCAAGCAGCTGGCTTTTTAAAAATTTGTAATTCTTTTATGATATATTTGAAGAAATACTTGCTAAGTATAACCATTAAGCAGTTGGAGGCTTTACTTCATTAATGAACTACTTTTCGTTGAAGATGCCTGGTCTGCTATACATACCCCAGTACTTAATTTTCCAATCATTTGCCTGTCTTTGTATACAGTCCTTGTATTTTTAAATGCAAGGGACATATTAATAATTTAGAGCAACTTGGATGTTTGAAGAAGAAACTGGGGAACACAGACTTGCCTGAACATGCTTTGCTGCAGAGCTTAAACCTGAACTGGGTTATTTCACCAACCTGCAGTCTACACCTTTGTTCCGAGTGTTTCATAGGACTTATAGATTGTACCTGTATATTTTTTAATGTTGCTTCAGTAGTGAACTAGATGTATAGTGAAAAAGCAAGTATCTACAGAGTGTTAGGTGACTTGCGCTATATTAGTATTGCCATACACACAAGAAAAAGGCACTGTTATGACTATACTTTTAGATCTTGAATAAATAATGATAGCATCTTTCCTTACTGAAGGAAAGCATAAACCTCTAAACACTACATTTGGAACAGATTTTTCCTCCCAGACATAATTGTATTATATAATCATGTGTGTTTTTTTTTTTTTTTTCCTAACAGCAGATACAAAGCCTGCAATAAAACGGGTTGAATTTTAGCATTTTGGGGGCAGAATTTTGCCATAATTCGTCATTACTTCAAGCAAGCAAGGGGCAGTGCACTGCGTTCTTGAGAGAACACAGCAAAAGTCATTTTGTTTTGTTTTACTTCAGCCATAAACAACTACAAATAGGCTCAATTTTTCTTTAGAACAGAAGAAAAATCTATATATCATTCTGTAATTAATTTAGATTCTGTGAGTTGTTTTACATTCATTTTAGTAAAGATAATGTATGTACTGGAGTGCCCTCCAAGGTAGTAGCAAATTCAATGATAGATAAGAAAACTAAAATGCTTGTAACATCCAAAATCTGTTATGACTGTTTTCTTTACTAAGCTTGTAAAATGCTCATTAGAATGACTTTAATTCTCATTAAATTGGATATACAAACACAAAAAATAATTCCATAAATACCCAGCTGCTTCTTTTAACCTGTTATATAGAAAATACCACAAGTTACAAACACTGTTTGGCAAATGCTGCAGCTTAAGAGTCAAACAACTGACCTTTCTCAAAGGTATTCCCATTGACAGCATAGAATTTGATGGAATGTCATAATGATTTTAGCTTTATATTCATAAAGGAGTAAAAGATTATTACTTTCTGTGGAAATAAGCAGATAAGCACTGAGTGTCCTCTGCAGCTGAAGAACAACCCCAAGAACTGTATAGCACTCTGGGTACTGCTAAAAAAAAAAAAAAAAAAAAAAAAAAAAAAAAAAAAAAAAATTATCTGTTTCAGCCTGCTTCCTATTCCTTCTTCTGACTTTTAACTAGTAAGGACCTTTGACTGCAATATAGGGAGCAGCTTAGTTATGTGTCTTTCTGAGCCAAATTGTCTACTTTGGCCATTTTCAGTTTTGCTTTGCAAGTTCAAGGTAACTGTTTCCCTGAACAAAATTCTTCAACACTCTCAGAAAGGTATTCAAATTGTGTAACTTTGGTTTAATAGAATGCTTTCCCTTCTTTAACTAAAACATTATACACTGCTAAATTGACAATCAGACCAAAAACCAGATTGTTTAAAAGAAACGCTTTTACACAGGGTACGTCTGAAATTATGCAGTGGTAGATTCCTCAGTGAAGAGAAAATAAAGCCCTGATATATATTTTTGGTATCTTGGATTGAGGAGGAGTAGAGAATAGAATATTTTTTAAGCAATATATTTGAAGACTTTGTGTCTCAAATGTACATATCAAGAGGAAAAAGTAAAAAAAGAACAGAGACTGTAAAACAGTCAGCTTGCTTTTCAAGGTGTAGTTTTCTACAATACTTTTTTCTAATGCTCTATTTAATCTCATTTTCATTATCTTAACTGAGTGTGCTTCTTCACTTTGCTTGGAGGATTCACACTGCAATTTATCACGCAGCTCATTACTTTTTTTTTTAATCCTGATATTTATTCTACATTTTTATTTATTTTAAACTCATCGTACTGCGTACACTTAGCAGACCACATCTAGCTCCCATTTAAATGAAGGTCTCCCACTGGTTTTAGTTGGAATTGAATCAAACCTGTATTCCCAAATGTCATATAACAGTATTAATCTTTCTCCTGAAAATTTTAATTCTAACATTTGCAAGACTACTCTGTAGTTCTTCCTCAGCAAAGATCTTTTGTTCATGAGCATCTTCACAGGAAAATACTTGCTGTCATTCTAAATACAGTACTTAGCTCATCCTGTGGAAGACATTGTGGCAACAAATTAACAACCTGGAAGTTGTTTTTTTGAGCTGTGTACATCTTTAGTATCATATAAGTTATTTGGTCTGTAGTTTACATGATTAGAAGGCTTGTTAAAGAAAAGAATTAAAGTAATTGTCATCTGTAATTATGTAGGAGAACATGCACTCAGGAAAACTTCAAACTCACTTTGTGATACCAGCATTGGCAACACAATGATGAAGAGGAAGTCTTTCACAACCAGACATTACCCCATCAATCAGTTTGCAGTCAGGAGAAAAATTGACTTTGTCATGATATGGTTCTTAAAGCAAAAGTAATAAATTCTATACAAACGGCAAGCCTACAGCGTAGCTAATTTATTCATTATCCACCCCAGAAAAATAATTAAGTCATGCTTTCTTTCCTGGCGCTTCATTACAGTTTAGCCTTTTTCTGCAGCAGTCAGTGACTGAATGCTTATTAAAATAAATTAGCTGCAAAACTTTTAACTCTGTCTTAAAGAAAAACTAATCCATTTTTCTAGTGGAAGCAACATTGATTAAATAAACCTAGTTTCATGCCGAGCAGACTAATTCCTTTAGCCATAGTTTCCAATCTTAAATCATGTTGTATCTGTATTAGCTTGAGGAGTATATAATGAGCTGCAAGTTTATAATTGGTATTAACCTCTTTCTGTATGCATTTCTTTTTCTTTTTTTTTTTTAGACTGTGATTTTAGTGATGGAACCAAATCACTGTGCAACCTATAGGTAGTATTGTACAAATGAATATTTTTACAGCATATGCACACGCATTAATTCAGAAACGCCATGCTATTTCTCTGATCCAGTTACTTCAGACAGGCAGGCTGCCTTGAACTAACTTCATTTGTATTGAACTGCTTCACTGTTACTAAATAGGAAGATCACTTTAAGAAAAACTGTGTTTATATACATGCTTACATCTCATGTCAGAAATGCAGAATACTGGCTTTTAAATTTGTATTTTAACCTGATCCACAGACCAGCAGAACAGATTTAAACACTCTCTCAAACTCTCAGGCTTTCACATAATAACAAAATTGTACGAGGCCAAACACTGCAAGATAGGCAAATGAAGATTACCACTATTTGATCTACACAGAATCTACTATTTGATCTACAGAATTTTCCACATCAATACTTTTCAAAACATACAGGTTCATATTTTTTTTTTTTTTAATTATATGTTTTCTTTAATGCCAAAAGCAGCAGCAGCCAACAGATCAGTGCATACAGCAATCTGGTGACAGGTCATTCAGATCACACACTCAGCAGTCCCCATAACAAAAGGGGTAACAAAAATCTGATGTGATAAATTGATTACAATCAATATAAGAATTAAGCCAGGGAGAAATCCATCACCCCATTCCCAAGACCAACCTTGTCCTACGGCAGCAGAGGGGCTGGCTGGTGCCAGAGCCCAGCTCAGCAAAACTGCAGCCTGAGGTGCCGACGTCCTCTGCTCTCATGACAATCCCTTGTGCACTCGTGCACTTCCAGGGGCTCTGAATATTTATAAAACCCTCAGTCTCATCTTCAGCACCCCATTCAGCTCCTCTGCACTATGAAGCGTATTTTTCTAAAGAAGCCACATACTCCATGGATCTTAGTCCCCGTAGTCCCTCATTACCAGTGCCAAAGAACCTTAGGATGGCACAATGCTGTTGCACACAGCAGCCAAACAACCTGCTGTCTGGGGCTGGCTTTTGTCCCAGTGCACAAGAACAATTTTGACAAAACAGAGAAAATAAAATACAAAAATCTCTTTGGCTGCACATATCAATGGGACCAATTGCACTGGAAGGGAAGAAAAAAATATGTGAGGGGCCACTCAGATTTGGAACAGCATTTACCACACAGGGCATGCTCCTAGATGTAGCCAATTCATCAGCAAAGTGCAAATACCTGATGGGCCTCAGAAACTGTCTTGTCTCCTGGGCTGCTCAGAGCTCTGGGAACTCAAGTGGGAAGTACCGGGACATGGAATGTGTCTTTGTGTCTCCCCATGGGGGCACGAGTCTCTAGTGTTGTCCCACTGCTTGAAGCCTAGTCTTTATCCCCCAGAGCTGGCAGCTGCCACTCTCCCTGCCATGATCTGCAGACTACGGTGCTCCAGACAACTCCTCAAACTTCCTATTGAAAAACTCACAGGTGCTGGAAGACAGGCAGAACAGAGGGAGGAAATATTTTTTCTATTGTCAGTTCCCCCCTCATCCTCCATTCTCCTCCCTTCCATTTTTCTGTTTAATTTGTTTTACCTTGTCCATGCAGCAAGAACAAGAGTGGGACGAGAATATGTCTGGTCTGAAAAAAAGCTCATCTCCTGTAGATGGGAACCCACTGAAGGACTCTGGCTAGGAAGGTGTTCTACATCTTGTACTGATAATAGGTTTGGTCTTTCCTTTACATCATGGCTATGTCTGTTTCACATGAAACACTCACCTGCAAATATTTTTTTTACTTAGCAGCAACAATAAGAGGAGAATTCAAACAGTAAAAAAGAGCAAAAGAGTGTTTGCAATAAATTACATTTTTATATATTGTAGTAAGTGTATTATTTGGCTGACTAAGCACCATCTATATTCAAGAATTTATTTTGCTTTATTTTTATGTATTTATTTGGCTATTCTAAAAATTGTTAAATTGGTTTATTTTAACAACAGTAAATTATTTTGTGAGTGCAACTTACTTATTTCTGTCCAAAAGCTGGGGGTTATCACAGAACTTTTTCATGATTTTTAATATAGCAATATATTTAATTCATTTATGAGCTTAATTGGAAAAAAAAATATTTGCATTTTATATGTGGTAAAGCGATGAAGAAATTCATAGTTTTCTAGAATTAATTTGATGTTAATATTTGTAGTAGTTGTAGTGAAACTTACTCTTTAGCTGTATGTATATTTCCAATAGGATACTTAATATTTATTTCTATTATACGGTAATATTGTGAGACAACTGGAAACCTTTATCAAACTAAACAAAACAAAAATTATGCCATTTGTATCAATTCTCATAGAGATTCATCTCTACATCAACAACAACTCATTCAATTTGATACGTAGCTGTGGTTTTCTGCTCCTTAGTAAATAATCTTACAGTTAATTTAATTTCATGTTAAAAAAAAAAAAAAAGTAAAAATTGTTCTGTGTAGAAGCAGATGTTATGGAGAGAACAGTATGGGACAGCATGGATTGTATGCTTCAGCCTTCAGTCAGAATCAGGCATTGAATGAGAACTGGTTCTAACAGCTTTGTTATTGACATTGGAATGAATGTCCTGAAAGAAAGGATTACTCTGCATTTTAAGTGTCACATTTTGTCTTTTGCTGGTTTATACACCCGAATAAAGCAAATTACTCTTAAAGTATATGCAGAGTTTGCAACACAGATTCCCAGGAAATGTCCTATCGAATGTCCTTTTATGTCCTAGGAAATTCAGCAAGGCTTGAGTTTTGGCAGCTGATTTAGAAAATGTGAACTGTGCTGCTCAACCAATAAATCAGAGGAAGTAAAACAAATATCTTCATACACTCAGAATTGCAGAATCACAGAACTGTAGGGGTTGGAAGGGACCTCCGGAGGTCAACAAGTTCAACCCCCCTGCTGAAGCAGATTCCCTACAGTGGGTTGCACAGAAAAGCATTCAGGTGAGTTTTGAATATCTCCATAGAAGGAAACTCCATAACATCTCTGATTAACTAAACTTAGCAGTTGGATTCTAGCTAAGACACTAATTTGCTAAAAATATTCACAGAATTGAGCTCCAAAGTGGTTTAGCAAAGTTTAAGAAAATGTAAATGCATGTGTGGGCACATTTACAAATACATGTGTAGAGATACACACACATTGTACATGAACTATGCGAGTTGATCTGAAATTAACGCCTCCTATTTCATGTTGGCTCATAATTTCAGAGGTTGGTGGCATGGCAGTAGATGTCGAATCTTTGCTCCAATATTCCATTGCATTTTTTTTCTGTGAGACAGATGGCAGCAGATTGGCACTCTGACAAAATGGCATCTGGCAGAGATGTGTGTATGAAGCAAAGGAGTGTCACTGAATTCTTTCCTGAAGACACAAAAAACCACCGAAAAACCTGCACCCATTGACATTCATTGACTTTTACTAAACATTTCTGGAGACCAAACAGAAGATGTGAGCAC
The DNA here is from genome assembly GCA_030625065.1 of Alectoris magna. NCBI lineage: Eukaryota > Metazoa > Chordata > Aves > Galliformes > Phasianidae > Alectoris > Alectoris magna. Next base: position 11,914,974 of record CM060568.1, read on the forward strand.
AGTGAGGTGCTGGGTGCTGTGTCTCAGCTCAGAGGGTCACCTCTGCTGGTGGAGATTTTTACAAGTGCAGCAGGAAGGCTCTTTTTCATGGCTGACAAAAATAAATGATAGCTAAGTGGTGGTGACTGTAATGAAGAATAGTAGTTTGCATTTGAGAATTTAATTTATCAAATAGTGTTCCTGTGCTGTTTGTATCTGTTGTAGTTTCCATGGAAGTAAAGAGGAGACATTATTTTTGGAATAACCTATGATGTACCTACTGTGGATGATAAAGTATGTTCTTCACCAAGATTTAGGGATCCATAAGACCTCGAGGAGCTGAAGTCCTCTTCTTACAGACACAAGTGAGCTATGAGCTTACAGAAACAAGGGATAACATGATCGTTTTCAGCATTTTGTTATTCATAGGGCCCACGAATTGCCAGAGTACTTCACATTTACATTAGAATATAAAGTTCTCTCTTCTAAACTTTGTATTCAAATTGAGCAAGTAAGACATGAATCTTTGAGGTGCTGTAATAAAATAGGAATTTATTGTATATTATGTATTCTAAATCTGACAATTTTCAACAAAGAACATTTCTAAACAGTTCAAATTTGCCAATAGATTTTGCCAAGATTTTTTGTGCCTCTTTCTCAAGAATACATTATATTTAATTACCTTTTCCGTCCCTATATATAGTATTTCTCCCTCAGTCAACAAAGCAATGAAAATGTTATTATTGTTATGCAGAAACTGGAAATCAATAATTAGCTATGAAGAAGGTAGGTGAGGGACCATGTACAGTCTATTTAAAGTACGTAACATGATTTCATTGATTACAATTTCTCAGATTTTACCAAAATATCGGAGAACAAGACCAAATTTGCATCCATATGTGGTATTTTTGTGTTACGCTTATTTTCATTGTGCAGCTAAACATGTTTTTTTCAAATCATTTATTCATAAGAAATACTAAACATCTACTACAATTTTTGAAGAGAGAAGCAGAGTTCTCTGTCACATAGTTCCATACCCATATCTACTGCTGAATACTCCTCAGCAACATTATGAGGAATAAGATCTGATGTGCTGAAATTATGGCCTTGAAATATAAATTTTCCTGTAATTCTTCTACAGCCAGTGGAAAGATATGGGTCACACCACAGACTCAGATTTGAAAAGCCCAGAGTTCTGGAGACTCTGGGAGACTGCTTTGACTAGGAGAGAAGCATATGGAGACTAGCTCTCCAAATTAGGCACTTCAGACAGAATGACTCACTCTTATTATGACTCAAATTTTGTGTGAACACATTCTCGGAGTTTCAATATTATGATTTCCAAATCATAATAGCAGTTACTTCACATAGAATGAAGTCTCAGCTGTGATTCTAAAAGGCTCCAGTAATTTACTATCTTTGGTTCCCAATCCTCAATGCTTAGAAGGCCCTAACTTTATCATATATGTCCATTTAGGGTTTTAAGGAAAAAATGCAAACTCTTCTACCTTAGCACCTTTTTTAAAATTTTCACATGCAAGAACCTTAGCTGGTTCTGTATGACAGAAAAATGTTATGTGTTTGAGAACTACTCCATCAGTCTCCCAGCAGGTGTTGCTTGTTTTCTCCTAAAGTTAGGACCTTCTTGTTCAAGTGGACGCAAATTCCCTAGCTTCATGACTATCTAACTGAGGAAATCACAATTCTTCGATGAGCCTGTCTGTCACAGTCTTATACTAGTATGGACTTACTGTCATTATATCCAAAATAGAAAGGATTTTCTGATTCTGAATGTTATTAGAAACTTGGAATTATCTGGTTTGATACTGTAACTGAAAATTCTAAATATATTCAAATTAAGAGACATGCTGTACATTTTCAATGGGCTAATGTGTGATTTGTAACAAGTGAAATATATCAGAAGAAAATGATTTTTCAGCGATATAAACCCAATTAACCTCAAAGAATGCTATATGAATAGAGACTGTGAAAGATTTTAATTATAGCTGAAAATGCTATGCAATTATTGACCAAGTTTGGCAGAAACAGTCCATGTTGCCTACTGTTACTACATACTGTTAGCTTTTTAATGTGGTTGCAGAAAAAAATGAATATCAAATCAGAATGTTAATTTGAGGAGTCACAGAGTGAATACTTGTTGACCACTTGAAATAATAGGCAGTCTTTCAAAAATAGAAATTCTTTTTTTAAAAATGAAAGAAGCCATACTTATTATAGTAAAGTTTTGTGACAAAACTAAATAAAACAAAAATAAAAATGGGTTAGTAAAAGAACAGATAACATGAAGTGCAAATTGCTGTTTCTAATTACGAAAATGTTTGCTACTAATCTCATAAGTCTACTTAAAAGTCTTCAGTCTCACAGAGATCTCTTGCAGTTTCAGAAAAATTATGACCTGATGTATTTGGAATATTTATGTAGCAACTGGAAAAAGTGCAAAAACATAATACACAGAGACAAAAAACTGGAGTGCAAATGTAAATACATTTGCAACATCTTCATTCCATTTGGAGGTTCAAACAGGTAATGCAAATTATTTTCATAAAAAATAGTGGATATCTATAGAGCTATTATAGCTCTAGCTATAATAAAACCAAATATTATGACAAAATTAAACTTTTTTTCTTCTTTTTTTTTTCTTTCTTTTTTTTTTTTTTTTTTTTCCCCAGAAGATAAAGATACACACTCCTTCTCTCTTTCATTTTCTGCTTAACTTAAGCACTTGGAGGTGTACAATAATTTTCCCATTACACAGAGAAAAATGAAGCAAAGAGAAATTTAAGCATTTGAATTAAGGACTAGCTTAGGGATTCACAAAATGTGATGTTCTTTATATTAGGAAGCTATGAACATAGCACGTACTTTGTGCTTTCATGTTATACAAAGCTCTTCTTGGACTGCAGAAGGTAATGCTGCATTTGACACAGAAACAGAATAATTTAAGTTGTAAGGGACCTCTTGAGATCGTTTGGTCCAACCTTCCTCTCAGAGAAGAGCCAGCTTTGAAGTTAGACCAGGTTGCTCAAGGTCATATTTGGTTGAGTTTTTAATATTTCTAAGGATAAGGATAGAGATTCCACAACCTCTTCAGGCATCCTGCTCCAGTATTCGACCACGCTCATTTTGAAAAAATAAAATAATATTTTTATTCTTAGATGTTGTTTTCATTTATTTTTAACTCAAAGCTAAATTAGATTGAGTATAAAGGATTCAGGAGAGGATATAAATAACTGGACAGGGAGTGCTATTAATGTGCAACATGCTGCCACTTGGAGGCCAGGTATCCTTAAAAGGCACTTTAGCTAGCAATTTTGTGCGATTTGTGTTGCCTTTATCCATTTAATCTTGCAATTTTACATTAATTAAATCCAGGAAATAGCATTCAGAAGTGAGCTTGAAAATATATTCATAAAGACGTGTTTGTCTCTTACCCAGCAAATTTTTGTTCTTGAAGTTAAATAAGAATGGTGTCCTAATGATCACAGGTAGCTAGTTGTCTGCAGGGCACAAGGTTTGATCAGTATAAAATCATCAGCAGAGTAGAAACAATGGAAGAGATGTTAAGAACTTCAGCTGAAAAATGGAGCAAGCATGATCAATGGGCAAATCTTTTAACTACCAGACTTGAGCACTTTGGTATCATAGGGAAAGATGTGAGCCTGAGGGCTGAACAGAAAAGACCACAGGAAGAACCCAGGATGCCCGAAAGGACTGATCACAAACTAAAGCATTCTGTGAATGATTAAAAGAAAGAAAGTTTCTTTCAGGGTTATGTTTTTCACTCCTCTGATTTATCTCCCATGTTTTGCCCATGAATGAAAAATTAATTGGTTAAAAATTTTCATGCAAAGTTTTACATTTTACTTAGTTCACCAATCTATAAAGAACAAATCTTTCCTCAGGGTGGAATATTGCAAAGAGGGTACTTCTGTTGCAAGGATGACACATACTATGTGTCTATGACCTATGGTGGCTGGAAAAAGAAAATTCTGGCACAGAACAACTTTCCGAAATGCCCAGGTAGTACTTAGGTGAGTATTCATCAGACTATGTCTTCTTCCCATTTGAGATATTAATCAATTAATTATAATTGTAATCTGATAGACAGACAAACTGACTGGCAGATATGTAAATAATATTATCAAGCCCATTGTATAATCTTGGGAAAAGGGACAGAATATTTCTGACACTCAAGAATTGGAGTTCCAAACTATTTGCCTTGTGAGGGTCTCAGTACTCAAAAGTACTTCTGCAAAAGGAGGCATCCTTAACCTGCGCTGCCTTTTGTGTTCTGAATCTACCTAATTTTGAGATGCCCATCTCCACTTACTTTTGGATACCATGTCAGTCATAGGATCTTCTATATGACGTTTTAATTACTTCTGGACTTGGTATCCATAGCTCTCCTTAAGAGAGACATAAAATTTCGTGATCTAGCACAGTTCTTGGTTTGGTGTTTGTTTTCTATTCTCACTTTTCAGTAGGTGCTTGGATAATTCATAACATTTTTACCCATACTTATTCCATCACTGAAGCAGTTAAAGCTGCTCAGACAGTTCTACTCATATATCCTTAGAATCTAAGGTTTAGGACCTTAATTTGCGTTTGACAGATTAGCTTAAATTTTACTTTGAAGAACAACAAAAAAAAAAAACAAAAAAACACTGTATGAGCATTATAATAAAATAACCTTGAAGAGACAACTTAATTAGTATTTAAAGGATTCTGAATTACAATGAAATTCCTATGGAAATGTGAACACCCACCTGCATATCAAATAAAGTCACAAGATCATTGCCTTTACAGTAAATATATTATCAGTTCATAACAACTGGATTTCCTACAGAATATATCATCAAAAGGTAATACATCATTTCAAAGATCTAACCACACAGGAATGCATGCATGATGCAGTGGCTTCTAGGACAGACAGGGTTAGCTGAGTTCACACAGAATGACATTGGAAAAGTCATTTTCACCTGTTTGTGGTTCAGTCAGACCAGCTAGAATACTGCATAAAAAGCAAAAGCCAATTGATAAGCAGATGCTGCCTTTAGGCTGAGCTTTCCTGGCCATTAAGTGACACACATGAATTTCTGATGGGGACAATTTCACACTGCAGGCAGAAAGGGTCTTTTATTTTGATCTCCTGCTTTTGTTGTTTTTTGAATATGAGGGCTACTCCGAAAGTAATGAGAAGGTGTGTAATTGAATTACTCTATATGGAAAAGAAATGGCCCTCACTGACATTCATCAACGTTTTCGGAACAGTATAAGAACCAAACCGTGGATGTGGGCACAGTGAGGCAGTGAGTGGTGCATTTCAGCAGTAGCAGCAGTGAGTCACCTCCAATCGTGCAGATATTTATGAATGTGTCATGCAGGCCACCCTTCATTACTGGTCAAAATACATAGCTAATGGTGGTGACTGAGCTAAAAAAAAATACTGTTTTGTAGCTGAGAATTTGCTCTATCAAATAGTGTCCTTGTGCTCTTTGTATCTGTTGTAGTTTCCATGGAAATAAATAGGAGGCATTGCTACTGGAGTGACCTATGTATAATATGGTTAAGGACAAGTTAAAAACAGTTTAAGGGAGAGCTGTTATTCAGTGTTCTGTGTATTCGTCTTTCTTTACCCCTGTCATAAAGTGCTTTGCTAAATATGGGGAAACAAAATTCTCTCAATGTCAGGCTGAGTCTGGGAAGCATCCCGATGTTAGCACAAGCGCAATGAAGCCTTGCTGCCCAAGGGACTCTTGCTGTTTTCTCTTTCCCTGAGATACCTCAATGACAATAATGCAATGAACTCTTAAGTGAACGTCAAAGAAACAAAAATAAACCTCCAAAACTGAAAAGCTGTTATAGACATGAACCTAAAATTTCCAGGTGCTGCTGGGAGGCTCTGCAAGGAACCAAGTGTCTGCCTTTTGCCTAGTTTGAGTATACTGCTCTATGATCATATAATTCATCAATTATAAAGCAAACTAAATTCTAATGTACAAAATTGAAGCAGGAAGAAATGTAAAGAAAAACAATATATTTACATAAATGAATATATATAGGTATTTAAATAAATAGTATATGTATCTATATATACTATTTTAACGTTTTGGTGAAGTAAGAAATCTTTTCCTCCTCCTTGAAATATGAAAGGTAAGAGGCAGCTGCAACAGCAGAAAGAAATAAGGAACTCGAGGGGGACAGTGACCTGGGATTACAGGCCAGCTGCAGAGGACTTTCTGAACTGGAGGCAAGTGGTTTGGGGTGAGATATTTGGAATAAAACTGAAGAGAATTTAACAGGTTTATTCCAGCACAGAATGGATTTTAGTAAGGGTGAAATGCATCGTTGATTCTCTAAGGATACCAAAAGGAAGGAATGAGAAAAGGTAACAAGACATATGGCCTTCCTGTTGGCCTGGGAAATGATTGTTTAATGTGTAGAAAAGCAAATTTGATCCCAAAGAATGTGTGCTCCAGGTCACTGTGAAAAGATAGTAAGATAATCAAATAGATGTGGTAGAAAGTCTCTGACAATTGGCATAAAATGCACACAATGGTCTTTCTCCAAATTTTGAATTAAAACAATAATGAATGCATAATTGGATCATTAAAAAATAAACATAAAAAGAAAAATATGACAGTGGAAAGAAGGCAATAATTGTCAGGCCTGAAAAGAAGCATACTGAGTTCAAACCTACCATGACTAATTTATCTGTGGTAAGATACATTATTAATATGAATTTTAAATAAGAACTGAAACTTCATGTGTTGTTTCTTGATAACAAATAACAAGAACAAAAATCCAAGTCATTTTAAATAATACATTTCCAAAAATGCAGGGATCAAAATAGCTGGTATCTGTCAGTACCTCTATGATAACTGAGAGCATTTTCCACATTTCCAATTCCATACCTTTGGGCTGTGATGTAAAACAATTTTATTCCTAATGACAATTTTTGCAATTATCTCACAGGAGCTGCCAGCAGCTCCTTTCTGCTGCTGTGATGTAGCAAAAACTAGCATTACCTGCAGTAGGCATGAATCATTTAATAACTGGAACGATGTTGTGGCCTGCCCCAGTTATTCATATCATGAATTGATAATGGTGATCATGATGACAATGGCAGCAATGATGATGATGATGCAGAGCAGACCTGGTGGGTTTTCCTCACATATTCCTCCAAGATTATTTTCAATTACAATGATCTAAATTAGGAAAATTCTGTTCACATCAATGTAAAATGACAGTTCTACAGGAGCACTAGGGTCTATATCTAGAGCTTTCCAAATATGCTAAAATTTCTTTTAGATATGCTATATCACACAGTGCAAACTGGTGATGAAAAACAATCAAATACTTAAGATACCATCCTCACTAAGCAAAGCATATTAATATGTGATTAATGCAATATAAATGGGACAAAGTAAAACCATGTGCTTAAAATTTAAGTTAGAAGAATTTAAATGCTTACTTAAGAGTAGAGCCTATAACTCAGCTCCTTAAAAGAACAATATTTCAAATTCTTGGCTGAATTGTGTTGCTATACTTGAAACAATGTTGTGTATCAACACAACTCTTACAACATCAGCTGAATAGAGGGGCTATTTCTTAGCAAAATACAAAAATGTCTTGTTTCAATAGTCATATGAGAAATAAACAAATGGATATTTATTCTTTGTTGCTCATAGCCTTACACTGTGAGGGACTATACAGAATCACACTTAAGAAATAGTGTTTTTTCAATAATGAAAAATTGTGCTAAATTTTGTTGATTAGAGAGATGGAGTAAGATCACTCGTGTCTGATAACGACTCGTAACCATATTGTTTCTCTAATAAAATTATAAGTTTCTCAGTATAATTAATTAATGTTCTCAGGGTTTTAAAGAGAAGTGCTGTGTTATCAGATCCAGACTTAAACATTAGATATCCTCGGGTCCACTAATTTTTTTATTATTATTATTATTTTTTTTTTGCCTTGGAATATCCACTCCTAAATGAGGAAAAGTTGGTTCAGAATCCTGTGAAGAATTTTCCTAATTGTGCTTACAGTATTCTGTATACAGAATGTCCAATTGGAAAATATTATTTTATGGATAATTTTTGTTTATTCTGTATGCTAAATATTATTCATCGCAAAAACTCAGTTCTAGCTGAACTGGTCCTACATTTTTCCTAATTTAATATATATGCATAAGTAAGAAGACTAAGGGAAATGGAACATGTATCTGCTACCACAATCTTAAGACTCTTAAAATGTGCATCCACTTGTCCTATAACTACTCTGTGCAGCAGTTCCAAAGATAAAATTTGGGTGCTTACCACTTAGAGTATGTCTAAGTAATTGGGTCCACCCAATTATCCTTTCATTTGAAATCTGCAGCACTACTTCAGCACCTCCATTGTGTTTCAAGACTCCAGCTCCTTTTGTGCTGAAGCTTAATTGCACTCCCAGTACCGTGATTGCTCCTACATTTTATTATTATGCAAAATAAAATAGACAAAGTACAGCTAGTATTTTAAAAGAAACAAATGAATAACAAGCGATTGTGGAGCTCTCTTTTTTTTCTTCTTTTACTACATGGTGATCAAGCATTCTTAGAACGTATTTTCTTATTGTAAATTCTGTTTGAAGCCTTTCTTATTTATTTATTTTTTCAGTTCATTACAGTACAAAACCACCTCACTTTGAAATATTTGAAATATGGATGTGCTTTAAAATTAATACCAGAGTTGTTCCATGTATGTGAATGTTTACAGGTGCATACACACGTGTCCAAATTACAGTAAGGAACATCAATAAGAGATGTTAAGAACTCCTATTTAGAATTGGAATAGTCTGAATAATAAACCTTATTTTCTTAGTGCAAGAAACAGGAGTTCATAAAAAACAACAACAACAACAACAACAAATCAAACATTTCTATTCCATCCTTCCTTATTAGAATACAACTGTGCTACAAAGAGCTACAGATTTCTGGAACACAGTATAATTTAGAATAATGCATCTATACCGTCTGCAGCATTAAACTGTCATTCCCAGTGGACAAAAGATTGTTTTTCCAGAGATTACAAACACTGAGAAGTAATGGTTTGATATTTATCCCAGAAAAGAAGATATGTTTATTTGCTTGAATACTGGAAAATCTTCACAGTCTGTCATTCCTTAACATTCTGAATGACCCTATTATAGCTACACTTAAAGAAAATATTATTCTTTACCCAGTGGAAAGTGGAACAATATTAGACTGAAACACTGTTTATTCAGAATTTCTCTTTATTTTAGGGGTGGGAAAGGTTCATTGTCCAAATACTACATAATATTCTAATGGACATGCTTCAGGGAACACAGTGGGCTGCGAGACATGTATGCAATACACTGGTCACTCGTGTATAACCAAGCAGTCCAGAACTATAGCTTGCTTCAGCTCTGCCACACAAACAAATGGTAGTCTGGGAACTGCAGTGCATCCGGTACCTTTAAGAATTTTCAAAGAAACACTTTTCCCATGTTTTAAGTAACAATGGTAGATAAAGACTGTCAACTTAATGTCATGGAGGATTGGAGGTGTCTATTGTTCTGCTTGCAGACAGGCCTGGCTAGGCCAGCTGTGGAGCTGCTTAATCTCTCTATGATACAGCTTTGTTTTTCTCCATGATATAAACACATTACCAAGTACAGACCTTGGCATCTGTCAACCATAATAGGAGCATCTCAGAGGCACCATTATGTTTAATTCAGACATTTGTTAAAGCTGCAGAAGTGTGAAGGGACTAAGTTTTGTAGTCTTATGCTTCCTGTTATCTTGAAAATTTGTATTTCAAATATGCTCAAAGGTCCTCGGGTTTTTTTTTTAACCTTGTCCCACAGATTCAAACTGCGAACTGGTTAAAAAGAAAAGTATTTCCAAAAGAAAGTATTCTTAAGAAAGCACTAGAACTAAAATGGCCAAGGTTAGCACAACTCTAATTGCAATCATTGCACGGCAGGTTGCTGATTATTTTAGACTGATTTGTATGAAACACAGGGAAATTCTGAATATATTGAGAACTGTGATTGATATAATAAATTGATTGATATAATAAGAGATTGCATCTGCTTCTATGAAAGAAATAGTATCCAGCTAGTTTCCAAAATTACTCAACATATTGAAAAATATGCAAAATAAGATTAAGAAAGTAAAGTTTTTGTAAACTAACAAATAATTATGCCATCTTATTTGAAGAAAAATTGAAATGGACCTTTCATTTTCTTGACAGTTTCATTTAACATCTGTGGATGAGAGCACACAACCTAGCACGTGACTCAGGACTTGGAAAAGATCTAAGGAAAAAGAGAGCTTGAGACACTCAGTTCTTTTTTATATTTTTCCCTATATAGCTGTTTTTTTTTTCAAAACCCCTAAATGTAATGCCCTCTTTTATAACCTCTTCTGAGTTTTAGAATTACTTTTCCTTCTTTCCCTCATTGCTGGAGATGTATTGAATCTTGCAGGACAGAGTTTGTCTCTTCCTAATGTAGGAATGCTGAATGAATGTAGCCCCACCAGCTCCCCAAGATAACTAAATCTTTCCTCATCTTTGACAAGCCTGAGGCAAGTCTGTTACAGGACTGTGAAGCTGAGGGCATCTTCAGTAGAAACCAAAACGGAGTCTGCATATGTGCCCAGGGTTTCATCTCCTGATTGTGAGGGGCCATCTGCTTACATTAGGCCAATAATTTTGTCCAGAGCTTATGGATGATAAATTTGAACTTCACTGAATATCTGGGGTCAGAAAAGTCAGTATAAAATTATCCACCATCTTCTCATCTTTTACAAAGGAATTTAGGGCAGCTGCAGCCTTACGTTCTACATAACTGGCCATAAAAAAAAAGCAAAACTCAAATGTTTTCTTGCTACATGGACATCTTTATTTTTTTTTAAATTGTATTTATTTACTTTTTTAATAAGGGAAAAGTTAAGTTATGCTCAGTTGTTCTTTCCCAAGGGGACTGGAAAAGAAAAAGCTACCTGTTTCATCCCTTAAAGATGTAATAGCGTAGATTTTTCTGTCAGTCACTCAGTATTCCCTGAAACTGCTCTGCCAACACTTACATCTGCTCATCAAGTATTTACAAAATGCCAGAACTCTCTTTTTTTCTAATACGTATGAGTAAGTCAGAAAGTTTGTTGCTGATAAAAGAGGAAATCTTCAGTGGGAACCAACAGGACTAGTTATCTTACAGCATGGGATCCAGAATATAAGTCTTTCATCCCTGCAGAGTTGATGTAATGACTGTTCTAGCAGTCTTACAAAGTGCAGATCCTTGAAATTTTATATTAGTTCTTATCTTTTGGAAACATGCCAATAGGCAGCACATTTTAAGATAGACTCTAACAACATACATGAGAAATCCTCAGCAGATAGATATCCATGTTACAAACTAACTGGTTCTGTGCTAGTGTACCATGTGTATCACAGTGCAAACATCAGGCACAGCTGCATTTCTCAAATGCATCATGAGTTTTGTCCTCTACAGAAGTAGCTCCCCAAGGGGAAGGTAAGCTCTTGTCCTAGTTTGCCCAAGAGATCACATCACAGGAGCTGTACCAGACCTAAACAGAGCTAAGCAGGCATAAGGAAATGCCCTCTGAGTGGGCAGGATGTCCCCTTTAGCCATGAGCATCTCTTAGTCCCATCACTGGGACTCCAGATGATTTAATTGCCTATAAGCCCTTCAGTATCCCCTCACTAAAATATGATACGTGACTTCAGAAGGAACAAACTACTTTTTATTTATTTCAGTTGAGAAAACAACAAAAAACTTTTAAGAATAGCATGAATCTTTTAATAGCACTGAAACTAGCAGTTATTTCCCCTGGATTGATTCAATTGGATCATTAAATTTCTTTTGTTGGGTTTAATAGAGAATGATTGAAAAATCAATGTATACATGCTTGAGATCATGGAAATGATGATATGTCAAAATGTCAGAGGGGCTGAAGGGGTAATGATAGAGTGTGGAAGAAAAGTCTCCCTTTGACTTCTGTACTCGGAAACTGAAAGGCTGAAAGTTTCTCACTAAACACTGTCTTTTACTTTTTGAAGAATTTGACATTCATTGTGACTCAATACAACTTTTTTTTTTTTTAAAAGAAAGCACTCTCCAAAGAATTCACAGAAGTGATTATTCCATGTCTAAATGAAAGTGACAATAACTTGTTAATTGTTCTGAGCATATTTCAACTGCATATGAAATCACATATGATAGCTAATAAATTCAATGACGAACAAAAAAAAAAGTGGAGTTTACATAGTGGTTGTTGCCAATTGTAGGTATTTCCAAAATTTTAAGGTAAGAAAGTGTATTTTGTACTGCAGATTTATAAAAGACATATGTATGTCAAAGGCTTAACATAGTTACCAAAATATTTCTCCATCCTAACCTAAGACAGCTTTAGTTTTGTGTAAGATTTCTCTTGGAAAATGAAAAGCAGAGTATTTCTGATCATTTTTCTTTTGTTTATAGCTAGTTCTTTTTACTTTGAAGCATAATTTCAGAAGATATGCTAAAATAGTAGCAATTCAGAAATTCTGTTATTAATTTACCAGAGCTTACGCAAATATTTGAACCTTCTTAATATTTCTTTTCTGACACCAGCATGTTTTTCACTTCAAGGAGCTGGTGCCAGCAACCAGAATTAAGGATAACACATACTATGAAGGAGCTTCAGGTGCTCTTGTAAGGTACTTCAAATTTCCTTTATATCTCCAAAAAGAAGAAATGAATAAAAGAATAAGTGAGTGAAAATTATTTCACAAGTAAACTCAGATTCCACTGTTAATAGTATACACCACATTTTGAACAACAAAAAAAAAACACCCAAAAAAAAAACAACCACCAAAAAACCCTCTTTATATATATAAATATGCACACATTAATTTATTTTAAGGACATACAAGGTTTGGATGACCAGCTCTAGTTTAATTGATAAATTGGCAAATGCTTCCAACTGACAATTGTCCAAAATATGGTTTGAAATACTATTTTAGTACTACTTTCATAGAAATATTGAAAAATGCACATAGATAAGGGACTTGTTTCTGTTTTATCAGTCTAAGCATATGCCCTTCATAAAGCTTTGTATAAAAAATGTTATTTAGTCAATAGCCCCCCTTCATGAACATCCAATAGGTATGTCTATAATTGAAAAAACACGTTTCCTTCAATTTTGTAAACAGAAAGTGTCATCTTGTCCTACTTCTTATACTTTGTATTACAGTAACAGGTAGAGATCTGAGTCATGAGTCACTATCCTGTGAAATAATGAAAGAATAAAAAAAATGTGATTTGCTTACAAGAAATAAGAAGTTGCTAAATGACAGAAGGGGCAAAGATGATCTAATTTATTATGTCAGCATAGGCTGTGATTCCTGCAAGACTGGTTTCTAGACATAGATTTTGTAGCCAGCTGACTTTTTCCACTGAATATAGAATTTACTGAAAAACAGAATTTCTGGGTTAAACAGACTAGTTACTTCTATCAACTAAAATATGGATGAGGATTAGAAATTAACAGAAGTGTTCAGATTTATATTTATAAAGTAAACCCTTTAAGCTTATTGTGTAACAACATTCCTTTGTTCAAATGTTGATATCAATGAAATAATCTGATGTATCCAAATGAAAAGTGAAGCCTTCTCTATATTTACCTTTTGCTGAAAAATTCAGTAAAACCAGTAATTCATTTCATACAAATCTTTATTTCTTATTTTTCTATATTATGTTAGACCTCAATCCAAAACATTATCCTTCATTTTCTTATACTGACCACCAGAGTTTTAAGAAAGGATTTACCTTTCTTGCTATTGAAATGAGAATTATACTTTTGTGCATTTTTACACAGACTCAGCTAACCTAACTATAGGTTAACGGAAGCATGACAAAGCCATGAAGATGAATTTAGAATCATTATTATTATTTTTTAAAGTCCTACGGTACTGGCCAAGAAAAAGAAGAAGATTGGAGTTTAACAGTTAATTTAGTCCTTATTCACTGCCACTGTGATTGGCCCCAATGGAAAAACAATGCAGCTGCATACCTAGAATTGCATTTCTCCATGAGAATACTGTAAAGCCCCCTTGTTGGCCATTGTGGCTATTTGTCCAGAATGGTGTGATGGTAAGCTGTGGAAGATTCTGAAAAACAAGATGTACCTATCAGCTCTGTCACAAAGAACCACTGAGGGCATGTCTGGCAAAATAGCAGATGATCCATTCCAGTGGCATTAAAGAAATATACAAAAATATTAAAGTAATATGTACTTTAGTAACTGAGATAGGTGATGACAAAAATGAGATTGTATTTTTATCTGAGGTAGTTATAAGGACCAAGTAAGAGGAATGGGATACAGAAAAATTGCAGATTTGAATTATCTGCATATAAGGATGAGAAAGATAATATGAATGTGGGTATTATTTGAATTCAAGACACAAAGTCTTTTGAAAAAAGAGATGAGGAAAGATATGTTTCCAGCCTGGAGGACTGTGTTGGATTTAAATCTGCAGCTTCAGATCATATTTATCCAACTACAGTGGTTCCAGGACATTTTCAGGAAGTATGTCATCTGACTTCACTGATGCTGTGCTTTCTCAAATGGTTTGGCTCTTTATTTGTAGGCTTTTTCACTCTGCTCCAGAGGATACAAGGAATTCAAATATCTTTGGGACTCAACATAACTAATCACATTCTGTCATTATCAAAATAAGTCTCAGTTCTACATCTAACCCAAATTCACATCTGCATGTGAACATTTCTCTGTCCATCGCTCCTTAAAATTCAGCCTTCTTCCATCCTGAGTCAGTGAACATGGTTAGAAATCCCCACTTATCTGAAAATATAGAGATAAAATGTTTAAACTGAAGCTGTTGCTACTCAGACTATTTTATTCCAGGATGTGGCTGGTTCAATCTCAGTTGTGACAAACATGGAAGCTAATAACATATTCTCTAATTCTTGACAGATTTAATATGAAGGTATGATTAACTTTCCCAATAGCTCTTCGTAGTTTTTTGTTGTTGTTGTTGTTATTTTTTTCCACACAAGGTTAAAATATATGCATAATTAATTCTTTAGACTCTTGATGGACTTATTTTAGAGTGATTTTATCAGGTGTCTACCCTTCATGAATTTCCAGTGTGCGTTTTTAATGTTACTTTTTATTTTCTTCAGAAACATTACATTACCCTGACTTCTTGTTTTGATGATGAAGGCACACATGTATCAGTACTGTAGCCTAGGAAGATTTTATATACTGCCAAAGTTGTATTAGTCTCTGCCATTATCTGAGCTCATGGAAAAGTATCTACATCCCTGCAAGCTTCTTTTTTAAAGGCATGTAGCTGACAAATTCATAACACACGATCCAGCTCTTTTTGTGTCTTTGGAAATCTTACCACTGATTTCAATGAGAATAAGACCAAACTTTGAGGTCTTATGTCTTGTTCCTGGACATCTAAGTTCAAATCAAAATTAGATGATAATTTCAGTGAGATACCAATTTTAACTTTCTTATATAAAGCAGCTTGGATTACTTTAAAAGTGTAATCAATTCTCATCCAAATACAGTGAATGAATAATTAAAATTTAGGAAAGCAACCATGATCAAAGGGGAAAATTGCATTTGGTCCCTCTTAAACTCAGTGAATCTTTTAATGTCTTAGGGAAGAGAATTCACTGTCATGTAAGGTAGAGCTAAATTTGGCCACTTCAGTATAAATCATGAATTTTTTAAAAAGCCTAGAACATTAGTTGGGTTGTTCAAGTGGGTTTTTCCATTGCTCCTTCAAGTATTAGAATCTTTTTAATTTGATGATTTTCTCACTTAGAAATGGCTCAAAACATTCTTAAAAGGTCCTTTGGGCTGCTGTCCAAAAAAACCTTTAAAAACACCTATTTTCCCTTCTTTAGTAATCAATCAGACCTGAGTTGTCATCATGTCTAAACATTTGCAACTTATCTCACATTTTGCACTCAGCAGTAAGTCTTCACAAAAGATTCAAGAGCTCAAACCTTGGACAAACATAATTGAAAGCCACAGCCCTGATTTGATTGCAGTTGCTGGAAAAAAAAAAAAAAAGAGAGAGAGAGAAGGAAAAAAAAAGCTTAGCTTTTAATGTGCACTAAGTTAAACTGGAGTTCAAATTCGAATAATTGAATGCTAACACAGTTTGTTTATCAAAGGTTTTAACAGCACCAGATTTTTTTTGAAAAATGTTTTTAAAGATAAAATTTTATTGAGCTTAATACCAACAATGTCTAACAAGAATTCGTGCTACCATGGGCTTCCTTTTGGGGAACAAGCTACACAAGTTCTAAGTTGCCCCCAAAAAACAGAGTTCATAGCTACCCATGTCAAATTCATACTGCTGTATGCAGCCCTAAGGTGACAAGTATTTTTGAATTCCATAACAAATAGAGGCCTGGTAGAATAGAAGCTAACACAGAATTGCTGTTTTTTCTCTCCTCACAGCCTGGAGAAGTCCTCATGGCTGATAACAGTATGTCATCTCTAATCTTATTTCCTATTCTTAAACTATATTATCATCAAGATTTCTCTTACTTTATTCTACATTATGCAATCTCACACAGACCAAGCTTTTCCCAGAAAAACAAACAAAAAAACCCCACCCTCTAACTCAAAATCTGGATATGTTAAAAGCTGATTTGTATTACAAAAATTAAATAATAATAAGAAAAAAAGGCAACTTGAATACTCTGGTTACAAAGGAATGTTAATGTAACAAGTGAATATTTAATTTTAGTCAAACATTCCCCTGCCTGAATTGTCTAAGTTCTGTCTTAAAGCTGATATGAAGACTTATATATGTGTTGCTCACGAGCTGACTTGGACCTTTACGGGTCTGAGTGGCAGTCTAAAAGGGATACTTGACCTGAAACTTGTACCCTTCAGGTCAATTCCGAATGTCTAGCAGATCTAATCAAACATGTGGTTCTCTACTTTTCTTTTGAAATTCCATCATGGAACAGCTGCATACTTTGATATAATATGACTCATAGAAAGGCAGTGAAAGACCGTGAACTTTCACTTACACTCATGAGGAGAAGCAAAGAGAAGTGCAAAGCCCTTAAACAGGTAGTGTCTCCTTGATAGTTTCATTTTTAATGTTGAAAAAGCATTCAGTTTTGTACAAGGTACAACATGAAGATAATCCTGATCCTAAATTCCTTAAAAGAGCAGGTAAGGCAGCTTATAAATAGAATTCTTGGATTTTTGTGTCAAGGTATTTGCAAAGATTGCAGAAACGTGTCATCATGAAAAAGTAGTTGCAGAAACCTCTAAATTCATTACTGCTAACACAAGCCATTTGTAAATGTGTAAATAGTATAGCTGTATAAATTTTTGTGGAGCCTCTGAACCTATCAGGAACCGCATCCTTGGTTAGAATAAATTGTCACAGCACTGCAGGTTTGATGCCCACTTACCAGAAAGTTTGAAAAATAAACAATTAAAAGAAAGAAAAGGTGTCAGCTATGTGCACTGTCACAGTTCAGAAAAATCTGAGCCAGCACTGTAACTTCAGAAAATTTGCAGAGTCTCATTTATGACTTTCAAAAGTGGAGCTTTAAATTTCTCTTCTCTTAGGATTGACTAAAATAGAGCTGAATTTCTTGAATGCTCATGGAAGCTTATTTTTAATCAGTGCATAGAAATAATCATATCAAACACCTACAGTTATGCGGGGTCTATATTTGTGTCTGTTTGCTTATTTCTGCACAGCTGAGTTGTGACTGGAACTTTTATGTCTCTGAGAAGCCACAAGAAATTATTAATAACTTAAGAGTACAGGTGGAAATTTAAGTTTTCCCCATGTACTAGTTAGTGCTGATAGCACAAACTGACAGCAAATAACTATTTCTTTCCCCAGAACCAGAAGTCAGTTGTGTACTAGATAAGTGTATTGGCACCACTCATAAAAATAAGCACTCTGTAGAAAGTATATAGTCTAAGATCTTAAACAAAGGCACTCACCAAATCAGTCACTACTAACAATACGTAGTAGATAAAGCAATTAATTACTCATTGTCACTTTTGGTCAATCCACAGAATTAAGGGCTTTAATAAAAGTATATCAAGCAACTATAGGTAATGCATTCAATTAGGAAATATGAGTCTCCTCCTGGATATACTGGCTTAGAGAATCATAGAATCATTAAGGTTGGAAAAGACCTCAAAATCATTTAGTCCAACCACTAACTGATGTACACTGTATCTGTCCAGTGTAGTACTAATTGCAAGTGCCTCATTATGAAATTGCTGACTCAATTTACCTAGCAGTGCGGATTTCTGTCTAGATACACTACAGCTAGAAAATGATGCAGAGATGCACAGATGGAGCTGACTTTATTTACTAAGTCACATCTGATTTGACTTATACGGAATGGTTTCTCCTTAGATGATCATGGGTTTATAACCTTGTGCCAGTGGCACAAGTGCACCAGTGCCCCTATTTAGGCACTGTGGAAGGGAGCTCTGGAAAGCCTCAAGTCTCAGCTTGGTACAACACTGATTTGTTGGTGACTTGTACTTCATTCAGCAAATATTTCCAAAGACAGATGAAAAACTGAGCAACATCCTGAGCTGCATACCAGCCAGCCTCCACTGTGCATGAAGGGAATTTGTGATAGCCCTGTATAGTAAGCAGGCATTATATATGCTAAATTTCAATGGTATTCCTGCAGTATCACATATTATACTCACATTAAAACCAAATGAGCTCATCATGATTAATGTAACTACAATGAACTTGTTGAAGGAATTAAAAACGATTATCCACTCACTGTAAAGGGTTGCTGATAATTAGGGCTATTACACAAAAAGGTACATTTTAAGCAATCACCATAGTTAATTCATTCAGCATTATATTATTCAGTGCTGATAACAGTGAGTTCTCTTGGCACTCCTGTGGTTCCCACGTGTGTGTCCATCAGTAACCCATTGTACTGTACCTTCACTAGTTGAGCATCAAGTCACAAACACTTCTGTAATGTGCTACCTGTTGGGAGCATTTATGATGCTTTTTAAAAGTTATTTTCTAACCATTACCAAAAGACAGATGTAGAAACCATTTTCAATGTTTGGATCGTGGTGCAAAAATAACATAAATGTTTTTTTTTTTTAAAGAAGAAAAAAAAAAGGAGGAGGTGTGCTTAAATATGTATGAGGACTTGTGTGTGTAAGCACGTATACTTAAAAGATAGAAGTTACACCAACCATACAACTGCCTCGCCCTTTAGTAGTTCATCATCTGCTGTATGGGTTCCCTCCTGCATTTGTTCGCACCATTCGTTGCTGTGTTTTTATTCTGATATTTTGAATGTAGGCAAGGCAGTGTTTGTATTTTGTGGTGACCGTGAACAGATCATTCAGAAACATCAGTACTAATAATCAAGAGCTCCAACGCAATAACAGTGTTTTTTTAAACTTCATAGTGCTTGACATAGCAGAGATGTTTGATTTTAGTCTTTCCAGTATACCTTAGTTGTGCTTGATTATTTAAGCTAACTTCAAAGCCTGAAGATAGCTTTTATGTTGGTTTCTAGCTTGCACATTCCTGTTTTTAACAAACAGAAAGCCATTTCTTTGGTAGTTACCATCACATTACAACTCAGGGATGGCAGACCACTTTGATGAGTCTAGCACTCAGTTGCTATTATAATACCTTCAGGTGGTTAGTTGTTATTTATCACCATTGATGGTGATGTTACCTAAAGTATCCTAAAAATAAACATATATCACTATGTCTCCCGCCCCTCAAAATGTAAAAACTAAAACTTCCATCTAAGTCCTGATTTAATGTGGAATTTGTGCACCTTCACTGCAAGTTCTTCCAAGGAAGATAGAATTTGTTATTATTTTAATTTCCATGTATGCTTAATCATTTTGCTGAATCAGGTCTTTAGGAGTTAGACAAAATTGTTATACATTCAAAAAGCCTTCCCCCCCGCAAGGACTGCAGGATTTGCCCTTTAGGTAAGGCTTCTTTGTTATTTACTGAAAGTATAAATCACTTTTACAAATGTCCTTTCACTTGCCTAACTGTCATATATTTCTTTCTTCCTTTGTATTTTTGACAGTTTAAACTTGCATAAAGCATCTAGAAATCATGTTTTCAACAAATGTATTCACCTGTGGTTGTTAAAATGAAAGAGGTGGAGGCTAATAGCGCTGAATTATAGGGTGGCAATTCAAAGCTATAAAAAGAAAGCCTTGAGGTCTGCTGAGTGCCATACCCATTAAAATGTCTGCTTTCAATAACCGATAAGAAGTGGAATGTTGGCAACTCTGTTTTCTCTTGTCCTCATTGATGCTGACAAAGATACACCTTGTTGGCATTAAGAGTAGAATACCCACTTTCAGAAACTAGCGTCTATACTGGAAATAGTAGCTCCTTGTGAAAGAAGTAACACTATAGATTTAAACATAACATAAAGCGAACTCCTGATCTTTCTTCATCAATAAAAATTGCATTCCTTACTGATAAAAATGTTCAATGTCCTCATTCTAAATGGTATATTTATTTTCCCATTAAAAATGAAAATATAGTTTAGATCTAATTTGTAAAATATTGCTATCTTCTTATTATAAAACTAACTAGTAAAAAATTCCAACACATGAAATAGATTTTGTGGTGATGCTGTTTAGTATTTCTCACACAGACATTTATCTATGCAATCTGCATACTATTCAATTAAAATAAAAACATAGACTTCCTATGAACTTCAGATTTTAGGCAAATCCTCAGTTTTAGAAAGTATAGATTTGTCTCTGCTTTTTCTATACTATTCAAAATTTCCACTGAAACCAGAGGCAGATCTCACAATAGCAAGGAATGGTTTCAAGTTCTTGTCAGAAAGAGCTGTTCGTTATTTTCGTTGGTCTTTTGTGTGTACCAATTTAAAATAAAAGCAGAATCCTAAAGAACTCCACCATTTCCCACACTGCCCACCCAATAATCTTCCTGAAGGCATCACAACTGGCCTCTTGTTCTGTACAGTCAGCACTACTATAGGCATCACCTCAGCATTTATTTGCATTTTTCTTCAGTCAATGTCTCATCTGCTGTTTGTTGAAATCAATGGAGTCAATGGCTAAAAGGGGATGCCATTTTCTAAGCCTCAGAGCACTTCAAAAAACAACGTTGAAGCTGGGAAGGTGTGAAAATTGTTTGAAGGCTTTTGTTTTCACTTTGTTCAGATGATCTAAAGGGAAGAAGGGAGACTGGCCATTTCTTTAGCTTGAGTAGCTGATACGCTACATTATGCTCAGGACCCCTATGCCCTACTTAAGCAAGTGAAAGGTGGTTTACAACTACTGTGGTTAGGTCAGAGTAAAGAAATCTGCTTAGTGCTAATGAAAGCTGCACAGTATGCAATACATAAATTTCTAGACTTCTAAATTAAATAGAAACAACATTCTTATGTAGCAATATTTGAAAGCAGGTCATTTATAAATACATACTTGCAGCACATCCAATTTTGGGAAATACTACAATTTCCTCATTAACAATGCTTTACCATTGTGTGCTTAAATGCTCAGACCTTTACTTTTCTCACAGTATATTGTTTTTAAGATAAATTCATTCCAGTATTTTAGATTTCAAGTGAAGACATTTTTGAGGCATTTGAGTGCAAATTAAGTGTCTGCAAAATGACAGCAAATGAGAACACTACTTCATCCTGCTTCAATAAATTTATAAATGAGTGAATACAAATTTTGCCAACATTTACATATACATACCCACTCAAGCACACACAATTGCCTTCAGTGTAAGAATATGTATGAGCAATTTCAACGCAAATAATAGTTTATTCTGGAAAGTAACAAATTCTTGAAATGAAAAGTTCTGAGCAAAAACATTTCACCTCCAAATAAAGGGGCGCCCTGTTCTGCCCACTTATTCATCACTAATCATTTATGTAAGTCAAATTTCTGTTTCGGCTATGATTTTCAGCAGTGGATATTGAAACAATGCCACCCACTACTACTGAGCTGGTAGGCTTTTTATAAAGCAGCTCTTGTCTCACAGAAAACTTTGAAAAATCCCTTCAGAAAGAAATCCTTTTGCTTATGATGTTTTCTTCTTTTTCATAACTAAAGGCATTTGCATGAGAACAAGGTCTTCATCTTAGAAGAATCTAGCTACTCCTACTGTTTATTCCCCCCCTTGAAGTCATAATCCCTACTTTGTGACATCATAGTTGGTTATAATGAAAATGGCTATTATTGAGAAGACAGAGGGATTAACTGCAGTCCTGCTGGCTCTGGGGAATGGGGGAGAGAAGATGTAACTTCCTAGTCAGTATACTTTTTCACTACATAGCATATCAGTATGGCTTTTTCTTTTACAACATTGTCTCCTGCATTCCGCTCAGCCTCCTTTAAATTAAAATTCTTTTGTATCTGTAGGTGAGAAGCAAACAATGGAAATTATGTATAAAGAAAACTGTGTGTTCATAACTTTCCATTGTTTATCAAAGTATACATGCAGACTTTGCACATTTTTCATCCCAGACAAAATGAGATAGACAAAGAAAACATAGATCAAGCACTGACCGCAGTGATGAGTTTTGCCATAATTCTAGATGTCAAACAAGTTTTGATGAGAAATTCTCTCAAGAAGAGTTGATCAAGACTTCATTTAATTTATCTGATTAACACTGTCTTTTTAAACACTCTCTTTAAGACAGTTTTTTTACAGGTTTCAATTGTTTTGACGCTGTTTGTAACATGTTTAAAATATGCTTGTCATGAACTGTCCATCTATTCTGATGACTGACAAAAAGTGAAAATCCTTATAAACTAAAAGTTTACTTATTTAGAAACATAGATATCCATTCAGCATACTCAATATCACTCAAAACATATTTGTAGGAATAGAGTTGATTGTTAAATGCTTGTATACATTATATGTTAAGCTGTATTTTGGCCTATTTTTAGTGTTTAGCAAGGCACATATTTTTTGCTTCTTACTTTTATTAACAGCATGTACAAAGTAATCACTGAAGTACAGGAAGAGATGTCCCAGATCCAGTTATTTCAGGCATCAGGGTGATGTAATCTCATTTGTAAATGGATCATGTTCTACCTGAAACTTAGTTATTTGTCCTTTACTCTTTTTAGCAGAAAACAGATTAAAAAAAAAAAAAAAAAAAAAAAAAGAGCGCTATAAACCTTTCTATTTCTCTTCTACTAGAATTCTCACTTAGTGGAAATATTTAATTCCCTACCATTTACCTTTCTGGTAGACTCACTGAGAGCAATTGCACTGCTGCTGCCTCATTTACATCACAAAGCTAGGTATGATCCTGTGGGCCAGTGCATCAGCTGTAGAATCCTGTGGAGATCCCCAGTGAGCACGGTTAGAATCTGTTCCAGAGCTGGAATCAAGTGTCACCACTCCGTGCTTTACACAGGTTAATGAATCCTTCTCAGAGGCAGGCTACCTAGCTTGGGTAAAATTCCATGCTATATTACTTTTCAAGATCAAAGTTATTACTCTTAGATGGAACTGCAACATGATATGTGAAAGTATCAGCCTGGATAGAGGCAGACAGAGGCTGCATCAATTCTACTTCATTTTACTGGGTAGACATGCCATCAATCTCCTTTCATGGGTTCTCTTTTTCCCCGGGCAACTATTAGTTCTCCTTTATGCCTGTTTTACTTAAATTCATGTGTCTTCACTGATATTATGAATACTTTCAGAATACTATGAATGAATGCTTTTTGCAAAGGCATGTACTTGTTTAGTAGAAATGGCTATCCTGATGCATCCTAGAATCATATTTAATTTTTTCACAGCTATACCACAACTCTCATGACTAATCTGTTAATAACCATCTCCCTGTGAACATGATTGATGACTCCAAAACCAAATTATGATTGTGGAGTGCTGATTTTGATTTTAAAATTTGAATCAAGGCCATCAATGAAGGTACATCTTAGGCAAAACTAATGAAGACAGTCCCAAAGCTATACACAATGACATGCAGAATACTTAATAGCTAATGTATTAACTTGAGAAAGCATTCTGAAGTGCCCTGAGATGCAGCAACATAATAGCACCATTCTTGCATGCATGCAACAACTGATGATCTTCATTAGAAAAATGTAACAAGTAGGAAACTGGAAAAGAGAGTGAACATTCCTGGCAGAGCTGATGGGAAGCCCCTGTATTTTACCTGCTCCATTGCTGCTTAGCGAATTCATTAGATATGGGTGATTTTCCAGGGAGGTCTGTGGTACTTGTCAGTTTTACTTCATCAATCAGTGACAAATTTTTTCACAAATCCTTAATCCAGACTCCCATGTTAATTCTAATAATTTTGCAAGGAGCTGCCAAAAATTACTCATTGTTCTGTTAATCGTTACTAATAGGAACAGAGGACTGCCTTGAGTTTCTTCATGAACACCATACTAATTAGAAATGTCTGAATACATACAAGTCCTCAGAGATTAATTTATTCATCATAATCAGTTAATCACTTTTCCTTTACATAATTAGACAGCTCCTTGTGGAGAGGAAGACCTCTTAGTTTTTTTTTTTTTTTTTTTTTTTTTTTTTTAAAGAAGACTAGTGTAAGCTGAAATTAGCAGAATTATCATGTTTTTCTTTGCTTGCAGATTAGTGAAGGTGGTGGGGTTTTTTTTCCCATTCACCACAAATGAAATCTCAAGCAAGAAGCACATTTTAAAAATGTATTTTCTAAGGCTTCATCAGAAGTTCTTTCTATAGTCTTGTCCTTCAACTGCCCACTGAGACTCGGCTCAAAGGTTGCTGAAGAAATGGTAAAGTTTTAGTATTGACATGCCCAAACAGAAAACTGCTTACTTTGCACATAAAGCACTACAGAGACAGTCCAAATATTTAACCCCCTTGTATATTTCACAAGCTCAGCTTTTCTTTCCCCCATGAGAGATTTTTATCTGCCCTTCAAAATGATAATGAAAGTGTCACCATCATTTACCTGAATTAATCACTTTTTAGAACCCTGATAATCCTTTCTGAGAACATGTACATAACACAGGTGTGGATTTACTAAGAAACAAACAGAAGTAACAAGAAGGCCAACCTATTAGCTCTGTCTGTTAGAGAATGACTTCTATATCTTATGTGAGAGAAAAAATTCACCCAGAAAGAAATTACACAAGAACCCTACCTGTCTGGGTGGCAAGTAGGTTTTAACATCCTTTATTTCACATTGATGTATCTAATTATGCTGACCTGCTATAAGCCACTGAGAGAATAAAAACACTTATTAGTTCTGGAGATGAGTGATCCTCTAATTTTTTTACATTCTCCTAACAACCCAGTTAGACTGCAGAACAGTCCCAGAGTATCACTCCTCCTCTCTCTGCTGTACAAGAAAAGCACACTATCTTCTCTAGTTTTAAAAGATAACTACTACAGTATATCTTGGTTCTGCCATCCACTGAAATAAACTGCAAGACAGAGCCATTACAACATAATTGTGACAGATGTGTACTGTAGATACTTGTTTAAATTGAGATTTTATCCCAAAACGGGGAATTATTTTTTTTAGCAACTGTGATACTACTAATGTTATCTAAATAATTCTGTACCAATTATAACAAGAAAAAAACCTTTGGTTTTGTACATAAAATCTTGCCTCCTGGGCAAGCATGAGAGTGTCCTATCAAGCACAGTGTCTGCTCTCTGATAAAACTCATTCTGCCCTACCTTATCTGTTTCAGTATTTTTTCCTTTTTCCTTGAAAGAAGGCCAAAGGAGGGATGAAGAAGGGAGTTCTGTGGAGGAAATTCAAACGCTGCTTTTGTAATTGGTTATTGATCACCACTTCCTAAACTTTTCTCATGTAAACTTAAGGAGGCGATAAGGTTGTACATACATATATCAGGTCCTGTAACAGCCTAGCAAGAATTATATAGGCCAAAAATGACAGAACTTTGCTGTTAGCAACTGATGAAGAATGGAATGCATTTAAAGCTGATACATCAAAAGCCTGTCAGTTTCCTGAATGTCTGAGGCCTCTTTAAGTTTTAGTTATTCATATCAATATTATTAGGCATTTAGAAAATAAAAGTATGGAACAAAACTTCATGACAAAAATAAGGAATTCGTTTTTAATTTTTTTTCTTAGTAACAGATAAAATAACAATGTATTTTCTGGCTACAGCTATAAACTTTATAAAACCAGTAAAAGTCAACAAATCACACTTTTTTGAAGCTTTTCACTTCTGTCAGCTGTACGTGTGTGGGACCATAGAACTCTCAAAACCTATTTATAGCAGAAAAAGTAAACGAAGAAAAGAGGATTTTCCTAATCACTAAAATATCCATGTTCAGAACGCTTCCATGGATATCTCAAAACATCTTCTCTTTATACACTATCTGTTTTGTAAAGCAATAGGAAACAATTCAGATCAAATAGTTGTCATTGGTGAAATGATAGCTAGTATACAGTCAGAAGAAGGCTTCAGGACTTTTACTGTCTGCTCTGTTTTACTTGGAGAATGTTACATCAACTTTCCTTTTAGACAAACTTGATATGAAAGAGTGGAACCAAAAAGATGCAAAGAAGATACGTACGAGGAAGCTGTTAAACTGAGAAGTACATAAACCATTAAAACAACCAGGGAAATTCTGATAGAATTATAAATTACAGTGATATCAAACAATTTTCTTACTTAGTTTGATCATATTTACTTTTCTACTAGGTAAATTAATTAATAGTGCTTATCCTAGACACCCCACAAAAATAAGTAAATAAAGGGCTATTTTTTTCCATTCTGCTTTCATTTTAATTCCATTCATTTACTTGTTCTCATGTAAGTTAGTGCCATGAATAGTTGTTCAGTAACAACTACAAAGTAACAGTATGGCCATTCAAGACAAACAAAAGTCAGAACATTTGGAATTTAGAGATCCTGAAGAAAATCTAGAAACAAAAGCATCGTGTGTCTATGGTTAATAACAATCTTTTGACATGGTAGATTTTGGGTTTGAGACATTTAATGGTGAGTCTGTTCATGCAAAATTTGTTCCTATCTTTATTCCCTTTCTGGATAAGAAATTATAGTGCAAGCATACAAGGTTATCATAATATTCCCTAAGAAAAAATAGTTACCCGAATAACCTAAGAGCTGTTATTACCCAACCTGCTTAGCTTTCTAATAACTTTAAAATATTTCATTTACTTTCACTTTCCGTTATTGTCATCAGGAATGCTAAAACCAAAATGCAACTATTTTCTGTGCTTGGAGAAAAATATTTAACTAAAACTGATCTAAATATTTCATATCTTGCTAAAACTTTTTCTGCATATTTAACACATAATGGTTTTATAGATCTTCCTTATAATCATACTATTTGCCTAATGCAAACAATTCTTGATAAGGATATCAGGATTTGGATAATGAAAGTCAGTACAAAGAAACTTATTAAAAACGGCTCTTGAACTTGAAAAGATTTTTAACGTACTTTGTCTAGTCTATAGCATTTCTCTTTAAAATGGCCCACAAGGAGCCCTCAGCATGTAAAACTCTGGAGGTAAATGTATGGTTACTGGTTCATAGCAATATTAGAAGAGCTCTTGGAGAAATAACCCTCCAGATTCACTCACAAAACAGTTCTCATTACCTGCAGTGTGAGCAGGTAGAGATGTGAGTTTTCTTCCACATCAGCAGTAGTGCTACTACTCAACCAATGTGTAAATACATAAAAAACTTCATATTCATTTAAGGCTTTTTTTATAAAAAAAACAAAACACATTCCTTCAGGAAATACTTGAACTTCTCACCTTCACTTTAGGCAAGATCTACTCTTTTTGCCGCAGCTTTTTGAGTTCGGTCATTTTTCTGCACCTGGCTGTCAAAAGCGCTATTCTGCACTAGCTTTTGTTTCCAATTTTAAAGCTAACTACTATTAATTGGGGAAAGTCATTTTAGCATTACAAGTAAGAGATTAGAAATAGAGAATCTTATTTTTTTCTAATATGAGAACACTCACAGTAAAAGTGATAAAAAACATATTCAACCTGCTCAATAAATGGTGGAATGGTGTCGGGAACATCAAGACATGCCTGAAAATAAACACCCATAGAAATGTATTGAAATAATCTCATATAAATAAAGAGTGGGTTCTGCATAGGAGAACATACATAACTATAAACTGTATTTACTATCAAGTATAATACAAATAACAATCCCTGAAAAGCACTAGAAACTAGTATATCAGTAACTCCAGTTATTATGACCATCTTCACTTAGTTCCAATTATGTTTAAATATATTCAGAAGGTTTCACTATGTATTAAGTAATTTGTCTTTATGAAATTTATGAAATATATATTTTGAAATAGCAGAAAAGTATGCATGCAATACAAGTAGTTGCATTTACAGTCAAGTATTGCTATAACTTGTGTTATATTGGTACTTATGCACTCCAGAATGTTTAATGCAGTTGTATGTGTATGTTGTTATATAGATACACACTTAGGACATCAGACAGTTCATTCTTGCCCAGTTTTCTGACATTCATCATGAGTCAGAAGAAGTTGTTGCTCCCTGCTAATGATTATATTGTTCTTTGTCTCCTTGTAGAAACAGAAGAATATGCAATACAGTTACATTTTAAAGAAAAGGACGGCTTTGTATTTCAGAAAAAGGAAACTGTAGTGGAGTAGAACAAATTTGACTCGTGGTTTTATTCCCTAGTCCATATGTAATAAAGACGCTAGTATAATCTGATATAACCTCTGGCACTAGACATTAGTCTGGACATTAGCTTGCAACAGAAACACTGTGCTTGCATCAGAAACGGTGTTACCAGCAGGAGCAGAGAGGTGATTGTCCCCCTGTACTCAGCACTGGTGAGGCCGCACCTCGAGTACTGTGTCCAGTTTTGGGCCCCTCACTGCAAGAAAGACATCGAGGCCCTGGAAAGTGTTCAAAGAAGGGCAACAAAGCTGGTGAGGGGTCTGGAGCACAGGCCATATGAGGAGAGGCTGAAGGAGCTGGGAATGTTCAGCCTGGTCAGCTTGGGGGAGACCTTATTGCTTTCTATAACTTCCTGAAGGGAGGTTGTGGTGAGCTGGGGGTCGGCCTCTTCTCTTGTGTCATTAGTGATAGGACTAGAGGCAATGGTTTCAAGCTGCAGCAGAGGAGATTCAGGCTGGACATTAGGAAGTATTACTTTTCAGAAAGGGTGGTCAGGCACTGGAATGTGCTGCCCAGGGAGGTGGTGAAGTCACCGACCCTGGGGATGTTCAAGGAATGATTGGATGTCATGTTGAGGGACATGGTTTAGCGGGAGCTATTGGTGATAGGTGAATGGTTGGACTGGATGATCTTGTAGGTCTTTTCCAACCTTGGTGCTTCTATGATTCTATGATTATCCTCACTCTTTCACTTTTATTTTGCCTGTATGCTTTAACAAGATCCTTCCATTTGCTGTGATTGATTTGGACTTACCCTGGTTTTCACTAGGACAGAGATGATTTTTTTCTTCATAGTATCTGGTATGACTCTATGTTTTGGTGTTAAGAGAAAAACAGTGCTGATAGCACACTGAGGGTTTCACTGAACATTAAGCAGTGCTGTACAGAGCCATGGACATTTCAGTTTCTCAACTTCTCATACTGTCCTGCCAGAGAGAAGGGCTGAGGGGCACAAGGAGCTAGGAGAGGACAGAACCAGGACAGCTAAGCTAAACTAGCCGAAGGGATATTCCAATGCCACAGAACAACACATGAAAAATACTTGAAAAAACAGTGAGAAGTTGGCCAGGAGGATGGCTTCTGTTTGGGGATTAGGTGGACACTGGTCAGCAGGTTGTGAGCAATAGCTTGTGTATCACATGCTTTTGTGAGTGTGCGTGTGTGTAATTATCATTACTATTATTCTTCCCCACTTCCTTTTCTGTCTTAGTAAATAAAATTAATCTCAATGCATGAATTCTACTTTGTTGTTTTTTGTTGGCTTAAACCACAGCGGTACTGTGAAATTTCTGGACATCACTATGAGCTAGCTCCAAGGCTGATACAGAAGCTTTGCAAAGCAACACCAAAATTGAGGTGTTCATATTAAAAGCAGGAATACACATTCCTTATAAGCTTCACATTAGTAATTCAATGTAGTACTAGTAATCTTAAATTTCTCAAGTTAAAAACATGAAGTTGAAAGTTCTGCAGCAGGTAGTCTGTACAGAAGTCTTGTTGAGCAATTTTCCTCAGGGGACCAATAGGAATGCAACCCAAACTCCATTTCAGAGTTTACTTGGCTAGACTCTATTTCCTTGAGAAATAGTTTCAGTATCTTAACATGATCAGCTGTTTTTCAGATAATTACATTTACAGTAAAGTTTCTGTCTCTAAAATATTAGGCATATTGTTCGAGTTAAAGAGTATTTATTGAAAAGGTAAAAAAATGTCATTGTGCTTAATGAGTATTGACCTCAAAGTCTTGCAACGTGAATTAGAACAGTTAATTTGAAATGCTGTTTATATTAAATCGCCATACATTAAACTATTGGTTAAAAATGTGAAGAACTCCCTTAGGTTCTGATATGATTTTGGATTACAGAACCAATTCTAAAAGGCATTCAAATACCTTAACCTTCATGGAAACCTTCAGCATTTTTTATCTGATTTTCATCATTTTGTGGAAGAGAATGGTTAAGTGAAAAGATTTTCTTCATGTCTCCTTGAGCTTAGTCTACCATCAACATAAATTAACACTAGTCATTAATTTCTGCAACTAACAGTTTGCCCTATCTGCATTCAGAAACAAACCTTCCACTCCAAGCCTGCCCCTGGTGAATATCAATGCTAAATACCAGAGGCATGAAAGGAGATTCTTGGCATTAAAAACCACATGCTGCAAAGATTCTACCAATAAATAAATAAATAAATAAATGTTAAATAGACTACCAGCTAAGCACAATTTATTTTCTGTCTTTGTAATACGTAAACTGAGATCAAAATCACTGTTGCCTGGATAAATACTTTTAATCACTGGTTCACAGAGACATGGTTCCTTCTGTTTACTTCTAACTTTTAGTCCTTAGTAAAGTCAGGGAAAGTTAGAACAAGTGGAAAGGATGCAAAACTTAATTCTGTTTTAGTACTTTTGTGAACAGTGAGGACAAGATATTCCTCAGGTTGTGGAAGACCCTGCAACATGATATTTTCATGATGACTGCAAGTATTTGTTTGCTATACATGCAAATATTTTGCAAACATTACCACTTTCTTATATTCTTTTAGAAATCCTTTCAAATAAAATAATAGAACTAAGCAATGGCAGAAAGCAAGCAATCAGCAAAAAGTAGCAGATAACCAGATTGAAACATCCAAAGAGAAATCAGAAGTAGCAATTCACCCTGTTTTCAGCAGCTCCTCTGTCAGTCTACTCTCACCTGTGTCTGATAGCTTTGCTTCCCTCCTAACTGATAATCTCTCTGATCATCTCTCCCGCACATATGTATTTGTCTGGAAAGGGTTTTCTTAAATTTATGGTCAGGTGCCCACTTTCTCAGTAATTCTTTGGATATAGGCTTCAGTTACTCTACAAAGGTCACGTGTCAACTACAAGAAAAGCAAGAAATAACAAGATCTCTGGGTGACAGTGCTCTGCTCTGATTTTTACACTATGATTCCTGAGATAAATACATGGCAAATCAGTATCTGCTTTAATAGTAAAGATATTCTAGATTTTCTCCTCTTCTCGGTCTTCATTACAGAAGCAAAGATTGAACAATTGTGTTTGCTTCTTTTTCTCCTTGGAATAATAATTACACTTTGTCATTTTCCCTTCCAGCATGTTACGTTAGGTCTACCCTTTATACTTTGACACTACATCTTATCTTTGTCTCAGTCTGCAAAAGCCTGGTGTTCCTAACGCTAGTTTAGATTTCAATTAACATTCTTAAATAGAACTAAAAATAGCAGCTGTCATATTACATTCTTTTCTACCAGGAACCAAATGTCCTCTACCATCTCTGAACCATAGTTTGTAGGACAATAATCACATACCTTATTTCTCAGTGAAAGAACAGCCACAGCTCTTTGCTTCTTCCTGCATTACTTAATTGGCATTAGTATTTTTTGCAGTTTTTTTTTTTTTTTAATAGTCGTTTGTGTGACTGATATAATAATAATACACTTCTAGAGATCTGAAAGTTCCTAGTTCTACCTAGGATCTCAAAGCATTTAACCCAAGGTAGTTATGAGCTGCTGTCTGTGCAATTCTTACAGACATTAAGCTCCCAGGAACAGATTTCTCTTTGGGTATAATTATGTTTCATTTTCATATGAGAAAAAACGAACCTAAGATCATGACAACGGGGTTATTATCACCCATTCAGGCTCTGTGACAAATCTTTTATGTGTAGTTAAAACAAGTGTATTTTAACATTTTTCACACTGATAATCTTGCCTCATAGAAGAAAATACGTTCAGCAGTCTTTGCCTTTATTGCATAAGAATTGAAAAGATGCAGCTGAGAAAGAACATTTTTGTGAAAAAAAAGAGCTACAACCAAACAACCACACTACGTTTTTCTTGAACAATCCATGAGCCACAGCATCCGTTACTTATTCATGACACAAGCTCATTTCCTTCTGAGACTATAAAAGTTAAGCATGACACTTTACAAGAAGCTTCACAAAACATCCTTTTTTTTTTTTTTTACCCCAGTTAAAAAAAAAAAATCAAAATTGAAGCAATATCTGGAAGAAAAACAAATAAAAAACAATAGGGATAAAAAAAGACATGATAGCTTTTGGGATTTATGGATGTTTCATTTGTATCCAAACTCTCTTGGCCTCTATGAGATCTTAATGGATTATTTCACAAGCCAGCAGTGTGTCCAGGTGGCCAAGATGGCCAATGGCATCCTGGCTCGTATCAGAAATAATGTTGCTAACGGGAGCGGGGAAGTAATCGTGATCTCTGTACTTAGCACTGGTGAGGCTGCACCTCAAGTATTGTGTTCAGTTTTGGGCCCCTCACTGCAGGAAAGACATCGAGGCCCTGCAGCATGATCAGAGAAGGACAACTAAGCTGGTGAGGGGTCTGGAACACAAACCTTCTGAGGAGCAGCTGAGGAAGCTGGGATTGTTCAGTCTGGAGAAGAAGAGGCTCAGGCTCTATAACTATGTGTAGAGAGAGATTGTAGTGAACTGGGGTCAGCCTCTTCTCTCATGTAACTTGTGATAGGACTAGAGAGAATGGCCTTAAGTTGCACCAGGGAGATTCAGTTTGGATGTTAAGTAATAATTCCTCCCCAAGAGAGAGTGATCAGGTGCTGGAAGGGGCTGCCCGGGGACGTGGTGGAGTCACTGACACTGGAGGTGTTCAAGGAATGTTTAGATGTTGTGTTGAGGGACATGGTTTAGAGAAAACTGTAAATAATAGGTTAATGGTTGGACTGGATGAACACGTAGGTCTTTTCCAACCTTGGCAATTCTATGATTCTATTTCAATGGTTTAATGATTAGTTTACTTGGTATTTTATCTTTCTGTATAAACACTCTACAAATAAAAACCAACAAAACAACAAAGCAAAAAACACCCTAATTCATAAAGTCATCTTTGTGATTTTCCTTTGGAGAGTTGGGAATGGAGAATGATGATATTCTGTTTAATAACATTACTGCTCCATGAAAGGTGATAATGGGTCAAAAATTTATTGTGACGACATATTTGAGTGGATTTAGAAATATCTAAATCCAGACTGATGACTTACAAGAGCTTTAAATACCTGCAGCATTTGAATTTGAAAAGACCTCTTGCTTTAAAACAGGTATGGAAGTGTTCTCTATGATTCTAATTCTCTCAAACTATGAACTTAGAATCACAGATAACATGACTGGACAGATAACCATGAAAAGTGAAATATCTGTTTATCTATCAGACAGGTGCAGCAGTGCCAGCACCCTCCAGCTTGAGTGGGACCAGTGTCTCCAAGCAAAGAGGCAGTCACCTTAGCTCAGGGAGGCTGAGAAAATCTGTACATTTTAAAACTCAGGAAATAGCACAGGGAGAACATCCTCTTTACCTTACTTTTAAAATCATACTAAAAAAAATAATACTCAAACAATAAAACCCTTGGTTTTATATACTCACATACTGAGTTTCCTATAGTCAGTTCACTGCCACTGCAGAACTACATAACATAATTATACAGACATTAGGGATGGTTTTTCAACTGCAAATATTTAATCAGAAAATCTGATACATATCACTGCATAAGATGCTAATCAAAGTCACCTGAATTCAGCTGAAATCTTCATTTGCCCCCACAAGTTTTGGATCATATCCTTGCACAGATACACACACAGAGAAACAGGTAAGATATTTCCTATGAGTTGTGAAGATGCTTCTGTATAAATTCATAAGACACTTTGTGCCCTCTAACACTATTCCTGGACAGGTAAAATGATCAAGGTTTACCAGCATTTCTGAAGTCTAGAAATATACTGCAGCTTCTTCAAATGTCTTTCTTTAGGGAGCAGCCATGCACTCAATCAGACCAGGAAATGTAGAAGTTTAAAACAGCCCAGTGCCTGTATCTGACAGTAATCAAAGAAGTCTATAAAAAAAAAGTGAGGGAAGGGAGAGTAGGAAAGAGGAGAGAGAGACAGAGGCAGAGGAAGGAGGAGAGAGGGAAATAAATGTGCCTACTGTGGCTTAAAGCACAATAATTTAATTGTCACTATGCAATCAATAAAAATGTAACAGTGTGAAGGAAGCATGACAAACATAGATTTGCTTTGTCTTAAATGGTATGTACTAAATGAATGTTCCCCAAACTGAACAAGATTGACTAGTAAATTAGAAGAAAAATTGGTGTTATTTTACATTTTCTGCTTACCTACAGAAAAGAAACTCATTTGCAAGAAGAAAACTGAAAATTGCTTCTTTTTTTTCTGGCAGTCATTCTTTGAGGTCGTTCCAAATAGAGGCAATAGGTATATTCTAATGTAACACTGCAATTCAGTAGGCGTGTTGTCCTAGGGAATTGCAGTGGAGTGGTCTTCACATTGATGTGAATGGATTTCAAAAGATCACTGTCCTACCATTTAATGATCACTTTAAAAAAAA
Source organism: Alectoris magna (assembly GCA_030625065.1). Taxonomy (NCBI): domain Eukaryota; kingdom Metazoa; phylum Chordata; class Aves; order Galliformes; family Phasianidae; genus Alectoris; species Alectoris magna. Next base: position 11,950,127 of record CM060568.1, read on the forward strand.
AAAAAAGAGAAATATTTAAAACATAAAGAAGAATAAGTTCTAGTACTGCACAGATAGAATCTCATATCCTAATATAAATCTGACAAAGTTAACAGGGAACCATAAAAACAAAAGTATTCCAACTCTCACAAACACTGAAAACTCAAAGTTTGTAATTAGTTCTAATGATACAGGCAACGTGCAGTGTGAAGGTTTCTATACAAATTTTGAGTGAAAATGTTCAAACAGTATACTTCAGAGGCAAAAAATGTCCCGAGACACTGTACATTCTCACTGGTATTCTAGATTTTTATGGGCTTGTCTATTTACTGAACTGTTTTTTTCCTCAGCTGAGGCCAGCTCCCTTCCTATGAATATGGTAGATGAGAAAATAAAACATTTACACTCAAAACCTTTGTTACTTCATATTCTTGTCATCAGGACATCATCGCTTAAATAATTAAGCAAATATTTTGTGGGTTACCCTACCTTTTACCGTTAAGAAAAAGAATAAACAAGACCTTATTTGCATTCCATTTGGATTCACAGAGAATATGTTAACAAGCAGATATAATCTAGAAGAAGAGATTTAATCCTTCAGAAGTTTATTTATTAGCAAAATAAACAAACAACCGGCCTGCATTTACTTTCATTTTTTGCTTGGATTAGCTCCATATTTCAAAAAAGAAAAATTCCAACTCTTTCAATCTAGAGACATCTTCTTTGTCTACATAGTACTTAACATTTTCCAATGGACTCCTTAAGTTAGCAGACTCAAAGAAAAACCAGTGGTGTTTTTTCTTTTTTCTAGAATTCCTTCAATAGCAGTTATTTGAGCAATTATCCTTCAAATCTTATACCCCGAATAATCACCTGAGCTCTGTTACTTTCAATTAAAAAAGCAGGAACTGTGTGTGGAAGGATGACCAAAAATTCAAGCCACACCTCCAGAGAGGTCCTAGTTGACTCGAAGCTGGCAAACGTTATTCTAATTTTCAAGAAGGGCTAGAAAGATGACTCTGGTAATTACAAGTCTATCAGTCTTGCTCCAGTGTTTGGTAAATTTATGGAGAAAGTTATGCTGGGAGTTACTGAAAAACACCTGAAGAACAATGCGGTCATTAGTCACAGAAACATAAGCTTACAAGGGGAAGGTTCCGTTTAACTAACTTAATTTCCTTTTACGACAATGTCACCCACCTGGTTGACCAAAATAAGTCAGTTGAAGTTATCTTTTTGGACTTCAGTAAAGCTTTTGATACTGCTTCTCACATTTTGCTGGACAAAATGTCCAGTGAACATCCTGTTAAAAACATAACATGATGGGTGAGTAATTGGCTTATGGGTTGGGCCCAGCAGGTTATATTAAATGGGTTTACATCAAGCTGATATCTGGTCAACAGTAAGGATCCCCATTGCTCTGTTTTAGAGCTCTATAATGTTTTCGCAAAAGACTTGGACATAGAACTAGAAGATGTTTTGACCAAGTTTGTTGATGATACTAAATTAAGAAGAGCTATTGGCTTCATCGAGGGTGAAGAGGCCTTGCAGAACAGAAGAGTGCTGAACAACCACCAACCACATGAAATTTAACAAGAGCAAGTAACAAATTCTGCACCTGGGAAAGGGCAACTCTGGCTATACAAACAGACTATGGGGTGAAACACTGGAGGAGCAGGTCTGCTGAAGGGAATTTAGGGATTTTTCGTTGAAAGCAAGTTGATTATGAATCAGCAGTGTGCCTAAGCAGCTAGGAAATCCCACAAAAGAAATTGCCCGGCTCTACACTGTGCTTGTGCAAGCTCATTTTGAGTAGTTTGGACAGTTTGGGCTCCAGAGTAGGAAAGGGTCCAAGCTATTGAAGAGCATCTAAAGGAAGGCCACAAAGATGGTGAAGGGTCAGTAGGGCAAGATGTGTGAGGAGCAGCTGAAGTTCTTTGGTTCGTCCAGCCAGAGCAGAGGAGACTGTGGAGAGGTCTCATGGTGGTTTACAGCTCCTTGAAGGGAGCAGAAGCACAGTGCTGAGCTCTGTTCTCTGATGACAGTGACAGGGCCTAAGGGAAAGGCATGGGGAAGATTAGACTGGATATCAGGAAAATGTTCTTCATCAAGAGGGTGGTCAAGCACTCAAATAGGCTCCCTACAAAAATGGTCATGGCCTTACTTGCCAGAACTCAAGAAATGTCTGAGAACATTGTCCAGACACATGGTCTGATTTTTGGGTAGTCCTGTGTGGTGTCAGAAGTTGGGCTCAATGACCCTTTTGGGTCCGTTTCAACTTGGGATACTCTGTGATTCTGTGCTTCTAACAGTAAGATAAACAAAATCCACAGAGCAATGTAAACAATATGCTAGCTGACACAATCATCTTTAAAATAATGGAGGGATGATTGTATTTATTTTTTGTAAATAAAAACGTATTCGGATGTGTCCTTTCTCACACCAGCTTAAAATGCTATGGAAGTAACTTTTCTCTAGAAATGCCTTTACATAAGAATGATATTTGTTGAACATTTCTTTTTAAAGTACAGCTACCAATTACATTTCCTCAGAGAAACCAAGTAATAAGGTATGTGCGTTGTGTTGACCGGCAAGAAATTCAGGATGACTTGAAATCTGCTGTACAGGTTATGATACAGTATGATTGAATGATATCTCAATCTACTTTGGCACCTCCTTTTGAGACACCTTTTCAATCTACTTTGGCATCATCTAGCTTAGCGTTTTGAAAGGATTTCATGTGAATACTTTTGTTTTTTTAATGTGAACTTTACATGGAACGGACTATATTTCACATTCTTACAGTTCACAGCCCTGCTTCTAAAATACAAGTGCAAGTATTTATTAAATTTAATGGAAATTAGAAAGTGTGAAATAATGGATTGCAGAATAATTGGATGTGCTTACAGATCTGTTACTCATTTTTGAGATGAATTCTTTGAACAAGGGAGTTTGTGCTACATTTTGAGAATTCCTTTTCACCCACAAGGACAGTAAAACGTACTCTGTCCAAAACTAAAGTATTCTTTAGAAAGTCTGAAACTACATCAGCTATTACAGATAGTTCAAAGACTTGAATGTAAACTTTCTAATGGGGCATAGTTCACAACATTCAAGGCTTACTATAGAAATTTCATGTCATACCTGTAAATAAACAAAGCTCAGGACTTACATAATAGGAAAATTTATATGTATACCTTTAGTAGTGAAAAAGCCTCTTCCACATTTCTGTAAATAACAGCAGCTAGAGAAGCATAAAATATCCCCAATGATGCTAAGTTATTCACTTGCTTGTCAAGTTTCTGCAGTGAATCTGAAATAAGATCTCTAACAAAAAAAAAAAAAAAGAAAAAAAAGAAAACACATGTATTTTCAAGTGTATGCATGTCAACTTCCCTTGTAATGGGCACAGTGCATGTATATAAAAAATAATTCCAATGTTTCTTTATAGTATATTGATTTCTCACAGAGGTCATGTTGATTATGCACATCAACAGTATGTCTACATATATCTAAATGTAGATAAGGATAATAGTTGTAGTATTTCGTACGGGAAATAAGGTGCAACTGAATTGTGTTTAGCAGCATTCAGAATTTACTGTGTTAAAATAGGCTGCAAACAGAAAGGAAATGCTAACGAAGATAAAGCACCTCCAGAGACAATACCAAAGGTCCTTCATATCATGAACCAGTCACTCAAAATTCCTGAGCTACCTGTCTCTGGCACACTTAACATGCATTTTTCCCCCAAAGGTCAGTAACTTAGGTTAAAAGTGTACAATGATAATTTGCAGAGAGAAAGGTGCTCAAAAGGTGCCAAAAGACAAACAGAGGGTAGGTTCATTCTCTCAGTCAGAATCACCCTCAGGACTGGCTTGATCTTCCATTTGCAAAAATGCATCCAAGCACAAATTAAAATACTGCCTTTAGCCTGTGAAATTGAGACCTAGTGCATCTCAAATGCGCAGGAACTATGGTAGAATATTTTTCTGATATCTATAAAACATTTCCAAGTACGATCTTATGATCTCACTCAAACTTTCATGCTCAACCTATGAAGCACTTCCTGGGCACTGAAGAATAGGTCAGATTCAGTGCCATATACAGCTGACATTCATGATGCCTCCCTGGGAAAGACTCCAACTTACTCCTACACTTTATGAACAGCTCCTCTTTCAGGACAACCATGTTCCTCTGATGCTGCCATTCTTTTCATTGGCTGTTCAAAGTCTTGAGGGGAAGAGGTAAGGGATGATATAAATCATTAACAGCTGGGTCTATTTATTGTTAAGATCTGTGACAGATTGGACTATCACTAATGTAGGACTGTACCTAGTAGAAACATTTGTCTCTCTGGATTTGGAAATAAGTTCTCAGAATCAGATTCATGGCTGATGTCTCCAACAGGAGCAGTGGAACTACCAGAAAAAGCTGTTCTCATCAGCATGCTAAGTAGCTGTAGTTTGAATTACAAAAGCCTTCTACAAGAGGAAAACCCCATAGATGTAATGAAGGACAAGAAGTATCTGCAGATTTTCCTGTCGATTTTTGGCAGTCCCCAGTCACTACATGAGTCCCTAAAAAGCTGAGACTGCCAGGAGAAATTAGAAGAGCAAAGAGAAGATCTTAGATGCGATGTAAGGTCTGTCCGAACTCTACCATACAGCTTGCAAAAATCACGTCTGGGAGCAATGTTCCCAGGTATCTGAAACCAGACTGAAGAAAATTGTGAAAAATGTATTATTGGGAACAATTTTGTGCTACCAGAGGGATTGGATTAGGTGATCTAGAGGGACTTTACCATTTCTGATTTCTTAGATTCTTTGAGTTACATTTCCCCATGCCTTAATTTCTGAGGGAGAATAGTGAAAAGAAGTTGACATGATCAAATAGTTAGTAACATGGTGTTTTTAAGTTTTAGCGGAATATTTTTTTTCTGTAACTGTTTGCTAGATATGTTAAAAATGCCACAGAATTATGCATATTACATAGTGAAATATTAATGTTGGCTGGAAGTGTTAGGCTGATGTTGGAACTAAGTAAAAAACTGCGCAATTGACTGTGCCAGTAAAAGCCAAGATGACAGGTTTTATTTTAATTTAATAAAATCTGAAGGTAGTACTGTGGAAATCTTGCCAAAGCTGCCTGGCAGACTGCCTTGAAGGGAGTCATTGATAGTCCCCTTCCCTTTTACTTTATTAGGTTTGCCATTTTCTCCCCATTTAACATAAAAAAGTAATTTCCCAAATAGCGGGATTCCTCAGTTGTTTTATCCTGCTCATCTAGCATCTACATTTTATAAAGCATTTCACTGAAATTAGGGTCCCTAAAACTCGCAGCATGAACAATCTGCATTTCACTAAGAACTTTCTTTCCTAAATTCAATATGATATTAAAAGTCAGGAGCAACATTTAATTACATGCTACTATGGAGAAGTAAATGGAGAGTAGTAAATACCCTTGAAACCTTAAGGGGGCATGTATAAAAAAAAGCATTTATTAAGTTTTTTTCTTTTTTTCTTCTGTAAGGTTGTAGATATGGGAGTCTATCAAACTAAAGGGTGGACTAAGAATCGTTTGATTTAAACCAGTGTTTTAATTGACTACTCAATAATGTTTTGCATCCGTTTCAGGTAAAAAATCATCAGTACAAATCACTAAGAATATTAATTCAGTATAATCAAGGCCATCCAAAATAAGATTTTGATCCTAGTACATCCTTCTCTTTTTTTGTTTCACCTAATGAAAGACTTATAGCACCTTCCCATCCAGTGTCACTAATGCTACTCCTAATGTTGTCCCAGAGATTTACAGCTTCCTGCAACCTTCAGGTCTGTTACAATTTTTATTTTTATTTTTTAATGTCAGCAGTTTCTCCTCTATCTCATACACAAAATATTCACCCCAATATCTGCTTTATAAGGTTTCACATCTTAGAATATGCATGCTCCTCCTCTGTTTCCAGTCAGGAGCATTGTTTCCCTAAAATATGCAAGTTCATACAAACATGCTTATAAGAAAATCTTCTACCTTTTCAAGACCTTAGAAGGTCTTACAAACCATATAAGACGGTGAAATATTCAGAAAAGTCCTGCATTCTAGTCCATCTCATAGGCCTTTATATCATAATATCACTCTCTCATGAGTATCCTTTGGCAAATGTTCTCTCAAATCTGTTGTCCAAGCATTCTATTCCTTTACGTCTGTCTTTAAAAGTCATCATGGTTATTCCCAGGGCTCCCCACATTCTGGCTTGGTAATCTCGGCTGGGGTGCAGACTGAACCCCCTGTGATTCTTGAAGAAGCGGTCAGGGAATTACTACTTCAACTGGACTGTCACAAGTCCATGGGTCCGGATGAGATTCACCTGAGAGTGCTGAAGGAACTGGCGGAGGTGATCACTGAGCCGCTTTCTGTTATCTTTCAGTGCTCCTTGTTAACAGGCGAGGTCCCGGAAGACTGGAGGCTTGCCAACATGATCCCCATTTACAAGAAAGGATGTAAGGAGGATCCGGGGAATTACAGGCCTGTTAGCCTGACCTCGGTGCCGGGGAAGGTAATGGAAAGGATTGTCTTGAGGGAGATCACACGGCAGGTGTGGGATGACCAGGAGATCAGACCTAGCCAGCATGGGTTCGTGAAGGTCAGGTCCTGCTTGACCAATCTGATCTCCTTCTACGATCCTGTGACCCGTCTGATGGATGAAGGAAAGGCTGTTGATGTGGTTTACTTAGACTTCAGCAAAGCCTTCAACACTGTCTCCCATGGTATTCTCCTGCAAAAGCTGGCAGCCCATGGCTTGGATGGGTACACTCTCAGCTGGGTAAGGAGCTGGCTGGAGGGCTGGGCCCAGAGAGTGGTAGTAAATGGAGTCAAATCCAGTCGGAGACCAGTCATGAGTGGTGTTCCCCAGGGGTCGGTGCTGGGGCCTGTCCTCTTCAACATCTTTATTGATGACTTGGATGAGGACATTGAGTGTGCCCTCAGTAAGTTCGCGGATGACACCAAATTGGCAGGGAGTGTCAATCTGCCTGAGGGTAGCAAGGCCCTACAGAGGGACCTGGATAGGCTGGTGAGCTGGGCCGAAGCCAACAGGATGAGGTTCAACAAGACCAAATGCCGGGTCCTGCACTTCAGCTACAACAACCCCAGGCAGCGCTATAGGCTTGGGGCAGAGTGGCTGGAGGACTGTGTTGAGGAAACAGACCTGGGGGTACTGATTGATGCTTGGCTGAACATGAGCCGACAGTGTGCCTGGGTGGCCAAGAAGGCCAACTGCATCCTGGCTTGCATCAAAAACAGTGTTACTAGCAGGAACAGGGAGGTAATTGTCCCCCTGTACTCAGCATTGGTGCGGCTGCACCTCGAGTACTGTGTCCAGTTTTGGGCCCCTCACTTCAAGAAAGACATTGAGGCCCTGGAATGTGTTCAGAGGAGGGCTATGAAGCTGGTGAGGGGTCTGGAGCACAGGCCTTATGAGGAGCGGCTGAGGGAGCTGGGATTGTTCAGCCTGGAGAAGAGGAGGCTCAGGGGAGACCTTATAGCTCTCTATAACTTCCTGAAGGGAGGTTGTAGTGAGCTGGGGGTCTCTCGTGTAATCAGTGATAGAACTAAAGGGAACGGTTTCAAGCTGCGCCAGGGGAGGTTCAGGCTGGACATTAGGAAGTATTACTTCTCGGAAAGGGTAGTCAGGCATTGGAATGCACTGCCCAGGGAGGTGGTGGAGTCACCGACCATGGGAGTGTTCAAGAAACGTTTGGATGTTGCGTTGAGGGATATGATTTAGCTGGGAAGTATTGGTAATGGTTGGACTAGATGACCTTCTAGGTCATTTCCAACCTTGATAATTCTGTGATTCTGCGATTCTATATTTACCTAAACCTTGAGAAGGTGTCAATTACAGCCTTCATTTAAGCATGTTTTGTTAGTTGGAAACCATACACCACAAAAGTATGAAAAAGGAACTGCAATGTCTTTTCCGAAGATTGTGGACAGAGGAGAAGAGGAAGCAAATCTGCATTCTGCAACCTAGCATATTGTTCAAGTCACTTGTTTAGCAGCTATTGTAAATTGAGTAACCGCAATGGCAGAATCAACTTGTCCATACTTTTAATTCATTGTATCTCAGAACATAGCCTGGGGGCAGGGCTCTCAGTTCTGTGAGGTATGATGTGTTTATTCATACTGATAGATCCACCAACAGTAAGCAATTCTATTATTCACTACAACTGTTCTCTCTAATAAAAAAAGAACGTTTCCTCAGATCTTTCACTTTCTTTCAGTTACCCAGAATGTGTGGATTTAATAACAATTTGCAACATTGATTCCAATCTGGATGGAAATTCTTAAAACCAAAATTGAGCTGTTGCATGGCATTATCTTTCTGACATCATGATACATGTTGTATTGAACAGTGCAATTCTTCATAGCCAATATAATGGGAGAGCACAACCAAAACTGAATAAGAAATGGTCTTACTGTAATTAAATTGCAGCTCTCATTGTGAATATCATATATCAACAGCGCCTAAAGTGAACAGAAGCATGCAAATGTGTCTGTAATGTTTAGAGCAAACCAATTAAGACTTCAGGTTCCATATTAACACTTATCTACTCAAGCCATCAGTAACTTCCTTTGGTGTTCTCTCTTCAGATTGCTCACAAGATGGGAGTCTTCCTCTAGTTTTGACTATATCGCTGACAGCAAATAATTCTAGACACTTAATTCCTTTGCATCTAAATTTTAGATATTGTATTTTACCTTCCAGTAGTCTTAAGGAAATAGACAGACCCTTAGTATAAATTGCCATAACTTTGTTGATACTAGTAACAATTCCCACTATATGAGAACTTTGCTAAAATTTTAAAATTATACATTTTAGACAAATGTAGCCAGACTAGAGTATACAAAGAGATAAGGAAACGCAAAACTTAATAAGGTGAAAATAACACGTTCCACGTTATAGTATGCTGTGCACATTACCAAATACTATAGCAGCAGCAAAATGATATAGGCTTTTGACTGTAGTGGTGACAGATCTATCTGAAAGGACAACATTTTTTACTGTGAGAGCCAGCATTTACTGCAGTTGCTGGAATATTTTATTTTTCCTCTATCCAGACAATTTTATTTATTTGTCCATATGATCCAAAAGAAGTCTGCTCATTCTCTTACCTTTACTCCACTACCCCTTATATCATCACTGCCAGTCTCTCTGAGAAGAATCATAATAATAATAAAAAAAGAATTATTTTAAAAGTCATTAAAGATTGACTTTTTTTTTTGTAAAGGTATAAACTAAGAATTTCACATTATAAACTTGCATCCTTAATAAACATAATGTTTTAATAAACTAATAAGGATGCTTGAGTTATATATAGAACATTAAGAATGTAGCATATATTTAATGATTATTGCTGTGGCCTGTTCCAAGTTTTTTTCCTGCAAAATGAAGACTTTAGCCTGAGGAGCTTTATTAAACTCAAACAAATTAAAAGCATGTACATTATGTTGTCTGGGTTGGATACTTTAGACAATACAACAATAGGAATGACATGATATGCTGAAGTGGGCATTCATCAGTTCATTTTAATGTGAGGTCCTCAGCTGCAATAGCTTAGACATATCCAGCTATTGAGGAGTCTCTGTTCTTGAACAGAGACAGAGGGAGGCCTTTTATAAAACCAAGGCTCAGAAAAGCTTAATCAGACTTGCCTGTCAATCCAGACTATCCTCACTATGAGTTTTATTTTACTTAAAACCTTTATAAATTCACTATTATCCATATGGAACAATCATCGCTGAGGAAAATGGGCAATTCCACCCTAGTGTTATCTTTGGATATACTAAGCTGATTTCCCAGCTGGTGCAAGTTAAGTTATGGCAGTTATATTAAACGATGCCAATATACACTAATTTAGAATGAGTTTCTTCATCATTAACAGGGGTATTTTAGGAAACCAATTTGGAACTATACATTATGTAGATTCTCCTCTCTATTCACCATCTCCCATCTAATATTTGATTAGGATATTGATTTCCTCTTATTTAAAAAAAAATTAAAATCATCCCACTCACCTCCTTTTGCCCTCCACATTCTACAGCTGCAGAATCCCACCTGGATTAACAAATTGATTTATTGATGATAAACACATTGATCTTCTTTGCCCTTCTCCAATCTGTTCAGCTCAAATTTCTCTTTCCCCAGTTTTTACCTCCACTGCATTTTTTAATTTTAGCTCCCCTCCACTACCAGTTCAATTCTCATGGGTACCCTCTTCAAAGATTCATCTACTGTTTTTCAAAGTTAAATTCTACCAAATGGCTTTCCGGCTAAAAACAACAACATAAGTGCCAGTGCTAGTGTCAGCAGCAGTCTCCTTGCTTGCTGAAGTGCTAAGATAAACAGGTCAATGCAAAAGGAGATATGATCCACTAGTAGACTTTGAGACACATTTGAAAGGGCAGGATTGGCTTAAAATAAAATCCCTGCAGCCCAGCTCTAGGAAACTGTATTGATAAATTGCTCTCTATATGGGTTTACTTGGGTGGAAGACGTGTTACACATCTAGCCAGTTGTTACTAACTGATGATGATGATAAATTACTAGAAAGTTACTTTACTATAAAAAAAAACACTAAAAATCAAACCCTGAGACAAAGAACAAGAATTAGACACTCCATTAGAAAGACAGACTGTATACGAAGCACTTAATATCTCAAAATATTATGTTTCTAATGCTGATCATCAAGATTAAACATTCATATCTCTGTAGCACCTAGAGATCAACTAGGTTACAATTCCAGTTTTAGTACAAAGTGACAGTCCCTTGACAAAGGCCTAACTTAAAAGCTCCTTCATAGCAATTTTTGAGGTTTCATAATTTCTTTTCATTATAAGTGGGAGCAGAGTGAGAACAAGAGAATGGCACTGCAGTCAAGATGTCCACTGAATGAGTAGAGATACTGAGGTGAATGTGAGCACTGCATTTTAAGATTCGAGGATCTTATCAATTCTAATAAATATCTAAAGAGTGGGATTCAAGTGGATAGGGCCAGGCTTTCCCCCTACTCCCCAGCAGTGCCCAGCAACAGAATAAGGGCCAAAAAAAAAAAAAAAATTAGTGGTCTCACATCAGGTTGATGTTCAGTCAATAGTGGCATTCCTCAGGGCTCCATTTTTTTTTTTTTTTTTTAAGGGCAAATTCTCCTTTAAGTTTTCATAAAGGACTTGGATAAAGGATCTAGAATATATTTTGTTTAGGTTTCTTTATGATACTGAATAGAGAGGATCTGTTAACCCCCTTTGAGTGTGGAGAGGCCTTGCAGAGAGACCTAGAAAAATTAGAGATCTGGGCAGTCATCAACTCCATGAAGTTTAGCAAGAGCAAGTGCTGGATTCTGCACCTAGGAAGGGACAAACCTGATAAATATACAGATCTCTTTCCCTTCCCTGGTTCTCACCCCACCTGTGCCTGGACCTGCCCCTTTTGCCAGAAGTTCTGATACTCATCAGACCCCTTAAGGTTCAGAACAATGCACTGAAGATCACCACCACCTCAGTGGAATACTGCTTGTTTGACCTTTGCTGGTCAACCAGGTAGAAGAAAGGTAACACTGCACACTGGGTCAGACACACGCCACAGAGGAGTGTGGAGCAGGAAATAGAAGTGGACAACGTTCCTGCTTCAATCTGCTGGAAGTTATTAAGAATGTCTTGCAGTACTCAACCCATATCTGAGGACACCATGGACAAATGCTGTCAAAATGCCTGAGCTCTCAAGCAATACCTAATGTGAGGCATTTTTACACAGTTTCATAATCCACTATTACATTAACCATGTACATGCTTTCCTTGATTTGTTAAGGCTTAAGATTAAATTTAAGAACTCAACATAGGGATCCAAGCTTTATCACTTGGAAATATTATCAGGGAAAACTAGAAAACTACAGGACAGATCTAAGGTCAGAATGTAAGCTGCTATAGCTCATGCAGTATTGCTTCCTGGATGAAAGCTTATTAAAAAACAAAATAAAATCAAAATAAGATGCACAGCAAAATGAATAAAATTAAGTTACCTGAGTCTTAAAATGCCTTCATGAAAGCATTTTCATGAGAAAATAATGTACAAATCATTAATTTCTGGAAGGGTGTGAAAGTCAGATGATTATGTTCCCCACCATCTTTCAGAATGGTAGGGAAGATACAAGGAACATAGAAAGGGTGGTTGGGGTTTGGTTATATGAAATCTTGAGTGATTTCAAGATAGAAAAGAATGGCAGAAGACTGAGAAGAACAGACATAAAAAGACACTGTTGGATTGACATTGAATTTTAGCCAGTATCAAACCAGTATTTTCTGTTCCGCAATGAAGAAAGAGCTCAGCTTTCTCCAGATGATGGACTGGACATACCAAAATGCCATTTTTGGGTGAAAGCAGCATCACCACAATCTGTCTAAAGGAGATCATCTCTACAGAGAATAAATCCTCTACTCGTGTCCCGTGAACAATCTCAGCATCAAAGAACTAAGCTACATTTACAGAGAGAGATAGCCCTTGTGTAGGAAAGTCCTTCACATTTATCACTACATATAAAGAATTGTGGAAATTACAAATATATAGAATTCCATTACATAAAGTGAATTGGGGCATAATTTAAACACCCATTACCTAAAAAAATTAAAAAAATAATGCAGGGAAGTCTATGAAATGATGTCACAGTGCATAAAAATGGGAAGCACCTGTTTCTTCTGACAAAAAGCACTGAAATTGATATTGCAGCCACTTCAGGATTATGTTTCTTTCCCCACAGTTTAATGTTAAATGGGATGACAACAACAGAACAAGTGTGTTCTGTGAGTCTTATCAAAAACCTGTGGATAACCAGAAAAAAGAACTTTCTTCCTTTGGATAAAACAATAGCTTATAGTAAGCTTCAGGTGAAGCAGTGAGGTCTGCACAGAACAGATGCCTGTAAGTGAGGTATTTTATTTAAGGCTAGAGAAATTTTCACCTTTATGGGTCTTCCGGTATTTCTCATTTCTCAGCTGCAGGGGAAGAATGACAGAACTTCTCAGCATGTCCCAAAAATAGAAAATAATATCTGAAGAAGTATCTCAAGAGCACTACTTACATCATGTGAGCTATTCATTATTAGTCAGAAAAGTGTAAAATCAGCTTTTCATTTGTTCAGGTGTGATACCAAGCCAGTCCCAATTTTATCTAGGTTACATTCCAGACAACTCATGTAGTTTCTTACAACAAGACGACATATTCGTGTGATGTACAAAATTAGATAATTCAGTAGAATGATTTTGCCAAATGTAGTACTTAGTTTCTTGGAAATCTTTTCTTGTGCTAAAAGGAAAGCATCTGAAGCTGAACTTGAACTGCCATGCAAGTAAGGAGAAAATAACACACACAAGACCTTGCAGGAGAGAAAGGAGGAGTTTATGTCTATTGTCACGGTTCAGCCTAGTTCTTTGACAGGATGAAAGGACCCATGGTCCCACACCTCAGGAAAAGAGGAAGGGAAAAAGGTAAGGAGATAGGCCTAAATGAGAAAAAAAACAGCAGCAATTAGCTAAGGAAAAAAAAAAAATCTAATTCACTACGTGTGATAGCAGATGAGAAAATACAATAGGAATTGAAGCTGTTACGTCAAATAAAATGAGAGTGTCCAAAACCACAGTCCTTACTCTAACACTGTAGGCAAGATGGCTAGGGAGCACAGAGAGCAAATTGAGCAAAAAGAAAGAAGTCTCATGACCCCCAGTTTTATCTCTCCCTCTGAATGGAAAATGGAAATGGAACAATTAAGTCTTCTAGTAGTTCTATAACTCAGAAGAGAAGAATGAACTAGAAAGCTGTATTATTTGGTAAACTCCCATTGCAAGGTGAATTAAACATGTGTTCAATAGCCTTCCTAAACAAGGACCATTCCTGAGTGAAACACAGTACAGTTTCCAGGTGGTATTTTTTCATAAGACTTCACTACTCCTAAAAAAAAGTACAAGATGCAAGCTTTACTTGCAAATTTGAATTTCAGGATGGCATGAAGAGGAAAGATGTACTTAGGATTCGTAGACATTTGGATTGAAGAACTTAACAGATTCTGAAAGTTCATGGTATCACAACAGTAAAATCACACCAAAAGCAATGATGGCAAAAAGGAGTAAGTCAGCAGAACTGGAAACAGGTAATTGGGTATGGTAGCAGGACTGGCAGCATCCTCTCAACAAAGTAACAAAGTTCAGAGAATCAAGTAGAGAAGATAAGCTTTCAGATCCTAAGAAGGCAGAAATAGAAATAAAAATAAATAATTGATGCCTAGAAGTTAAATTACTAAGGAAATGGGTGAGATTCACAGCATTTGAGAAAATATAAACTTGCATTCTCACGTGCAGAAGGACAGGGGAGAAAACTTATGCTCCAACCCTCAAAATCTCACATTCTGAGACGCATCATGTAGAACCGTACATATACTTCCTAGTGGTTTACATTTAAAATCTCAAATCTCATCAGGTTTTAGCTTCTCCCAGAAAATACACATAGAATAGACTTGAAAATATTTTATATGAATCACATAATTATATCCTACAGGCTATCTTACAGTTAACATGAAATTACACACTGATTAAAGATTAAATATGCTTCTTGATTTGTTTTCAATATAGTTCTTCATGATTTCTGCTGAAATGTCTAGCTTTTCACATTGTCCATACTATTACAGAAATGGATTCCATAGCTGGTCCATAAGTTCAGCTTGTGATTTCACCAAGGAAATTACAAAGACATCACTTTGTCACTGTTTAGAGATTCACATGCACATTGAACTGCTGTTAAAAATATAATGTTGGATCACTGAGCATATTAGAGTTGGATGGATACTTTTAGCAGAAAATGGGCATTGGAGAACTCTTGTTCTGGTTTTATTATAATAACCACAGGCTTTCCAGCTGGTGACAAATGTCACCAACTTCATAGAAGTTTAGGAAGTCTGTGAACTCCTGATCAAAGAAAAATCTACCAGAAAAATATTACAGAAACTGACAATATCTAGTGAACCTGGAATGTTTCCTTTTATAATGCCTCCAAACTCAGTTCTTCTACTTACAATACTGAAATTCTTAATCTTTTTTTAGATCCAAATTCCTTGTTATATATTGATCTACTTATACAGTATTAACTCCCGCATCCACTGCGTCAGCAGAAATATCTTTGTCACTAGAGGGCAGCGATCATCTTCTAGAGAGCCAAGAGAGTTCATCATGGAAATCAAATTCTGACAGTAGTCACAGAGGACACGATTCTGGATCAGTAGACTGTGTCTCAGCTGTACTAATTTTCAATAGAAGTAATTAGCAGCTTTCTGAGTTTTTATCTAGGGATCAAATTATGACTGGCTGCTTTGAAGGCAGAATATGCAGACTTGTTGGTGTGGACTGACCAATGGTGTTAAGAAACAACATTTGGAAGTTACTAATGCACTTGAGCCAAAAAGTGACACACAAATTTTTCAGTGAAAGAAGTCTCAGAGCAGACTGATGAAACAGGAGCACTAAGTGTGGCCACAATGCTACTGAAAGCCCAGTCCCATTTTATGTCTCTTGCATTATGGGCAAAGGCGTGTGCAACCTGCTAAATACCTTTTGCTGACCATGTCTTGGAATAAGTTTGTGGATAAGGCAGAGAAACAATGAAGTTCAGCCTTGGAGCATCTACCCCCTTCCTGGTATTCCTATTCAGGACAGAAGATCATTGCATCCCTGACTGCAGAAATGATGGTGAGGTGAACAAAGCTCAGTAACTAAACAGCAACCAGACTTTCCTCCTACCCAAAACTTCACACTGACTGTGGGCAACTTGCAAGGTTTGACCAATGAAAAGAGAAATTGAAATGAAAAGAAATTCCTGCACCATTAGCAAGGGTGCACTTGGCCTTACTTATTTTTGAGTTAAGTTCCCTTAGCATATCTGTGACAAAACAATCCTCAGTTTCTCATGTACCTGATTTGAATATACAAATAAGAATGAAAAAGGACACTTTATTGAAAATCTGTTCTCAACTACTCCCTTGCTTTGTGTTACTGACAGTTATGTATATTACAAACATTTCGCAAGGTGTAAAATAGTTTTATATTCTGTATCAGATTGCTCAAATTCCATTGCATGCACAGTTGAGGTCTTGACAAGATAAACAGTTACACATGCTATAAGGATAGGAGGCAGCAAATACAGTTGCCTTAAACCATTTTCAGATCATCAAAGTAGCATTCACAGACCAGTAATAAAGAAGAAATTGCTTACCTCTTCCTGAGGATCAGAGTTCACCAAACACTCCAAAGGAGACAATCTCCAAATACGGAGACAGCCCACATGGTTGCCAACCCTTAAATAAAGTTAGGGAGCAAAGGAGCCAGGGTCCACCCCTTCCGGTTACATAGGTGAATTGTTTCCATCTGTGCTCCCAGAGCTGGCCACACCTCTTCACTGGGTGCCCAATCACTGGTCCAGGCTGTGATCTAACAGTTTCCATATACATACCTGTACAACAGAGACCAAAATTAAGCCTGTGTCAGATCAGAATGAAACTTGGGCAATCTGGAAATCTCCTTTAAACTCCCATTATGATACCATTCTGAAAATCTAACATATACATCACTTTTTTTATACAAGTAATAAACAAAGCTTAAAATCTGCACATCTTGAGAACTAAGAACAAAACCTATTTGAAATCAAATAAGGTTGTAATGAAAAGAGAAAATTGGCATAACAAATGTGGACACACAAAAATATAAAAGGAAAAAAAAAAGGCCTGATCCATTGTTTTTGATTTATTTATTTATCTACATATGTACCTTTCATTCAGATGGAAATACTAGTGGAGTACACTATACTGAAAGTGAAAGCTAAAACTCTTGGTCTAGGAAAGGGTGGAAGGTAACACATGCAGAGGAAGATGTAGTATTTGTTTTTGTATACTTTCCATTCATTTAAACAGCAAGCAATCAGAATTTCATATGGGTGGATATGGGGAAGGAGAAGGCGTTTAGCACCCTGCTCACGTTTCCTGTCTTTGCTATGCAGACAACCTGAAGACATAGTGATAACTGGCACTCACACAGTTCCATAGGGTAAAAAAGCCCACAAGTCTCCCAGAAGTAATAGCAATTTTCCCTGTGTAGGAAAATCTAAACCTCACTAAGTCCTTGATTCTTTGGGTTCAATTTCCCTGCAAGCAGCAGCCCTGGCTCCAAAGGAAAGCACTGCTTCATGGCTACGTTAGGTAGCACATGTCCCATCTCAGAGCATACGAGGCATGATCACAGGTGGGGAGACTGGAGAAATGTCTCCCTTGGGCATTTTCCTGAAAACCTCACATCTCTCCTTACTGCACCAGCAGCTTTCTCCAGGAGAGCAGCTGGGGAAATGTCCCAGTACCAGAGTGACATACAGCCACACATTTCTCTTTCACATCTTTAAGGAGGGGGAGGGTGCTTCCCTCTCATCCAGGCAAGGTTCCTCTATGCCAAGCCCTACATTAATTCCTGACATGGCTCAAAGTCATGGAGAGTAGATAACAAATACAAGTAATTCAAAGAAAGAGTTATTTTGAGGACTTCTACAGGAGTGGAGGATGAAGTCCTACTCTCTTAAAAGAAAAGCACAAAGAAAAAAAGATTACTTGATAAATAGTTTAACTGACAAGAATGGGAAAGAAACTTTCATACTTTCAGTTCCAGCATTGAAAGGTTTTTCCTGGTTAGAAAAATTGCTTAGGCAAAAATACAAAGAAATAAACATGTCTCTCTTTGGGAGCATGGGGAAAACGTATCACATTAATTTTTTGCCACTGCAGGAAAACAAGTATTTTTTGGTTCCATGACATAATAGTATTTGCATTCTTTTCTTCTTCTTTTTTTTCCATTGATATATTATTAAAACATTTTTTATTGTTCTACATTTTCACCTCATACACTGAAATTTCAGTACTTAATATAAAAACACAAAAAAAAGCATCCTAGCTGTTTTTATTTTTTAATGTGAACCAAAACTTAGATGCAATGACAAAAAGCAAGGTTTCAGTGTTATTGCATTTTCTATCCAACTGTCACTTTAAAAATAATTTAGAAAGCTATATTTTATTTATAATAAGGTGAGCAATTTATGATGCTTTCAGTATGAAATCTTTAATTATCTTTTTACTCCAGGGTTGCCTAATTTAAAAGAAAAACAAAGAAAAAATTTAAAGAATTATCTTTATGTCCAGATGCTTAATGACATTTCATTCTGGCTTCTTACAAAAGAATGTGCTTAAGAAGCAGATTTGAAAGTGAAGGAACAACCAATGTGTGTTTTATTACATCATCATAATTATTTTTTAGTCAGTCTTTAATCCTTCCACTCAACTAATAAACTATTTCAAACAAAGAAAAACCCTTCAACATGAGCTTCTGTTGGTTTCAAAGCCATGTGGCACACTAGATGGTACCTAAATATGAACTACAGACTTGTGATAAATTTGGAAGATCAATGAAGTACTTGTAAAACGCATTTCATAAACCATTCAGCTAGCACAAGACTACAACACATTTCTACCTGTCTGTTATGCAAATGTACTTTTCTCTAAATTTTTGCTAGTTAGAAATTAGATGCAATTGTCCATGATATTTGTATCCATTTGTGGTCCCCAAGTTCTTACAGTAAATAATAAATAGTATTACGTTATAGCAAATAGTAAATGCTTTTCTGTATTGTGATGGAGAAAGAGAATGCTGTAACTTACATGAACATTTCGTGAACGTTGTGGAATTACCATTCAACATTTACTTCCCTTGAAAATATCTAACTTATTTTAAGGTGCCAAATCTTATTCCTTGACATTTGATTGTTAATTAAAGCATGCAGATCTTGAGGAATTTGGGTATTTTTTGTTTGTTTGTTTTTTCTCCAAATTGACAAATATTTGTTGGCTTTTAACATGATCAGTAATTGAAGACCACTTAGTTTTTAAATTGTATTTTAATTTTAAAATTGTGTTTAATTGTATTTCTACAAAAATATGTTTAGAGGCAGTATTGGTACAACATCAACAGAAATGCAAGCTTTCGAGACAGACAGAATTAACATACTGTTTCCCAAACGACAAAAGGAACATGATTTAGCTCAATGGATTTTTAACAGTGTTCTAATGAAATGCTTGAATTTGGGTCAGTTATAGGGAAAACGTTTGAGACTAAGCATGAAGGCCACTTCAAAAATAATTCCTCCTATCTTATTGTGTTAGCCCACAATCAGAGGCAGATATTGGTGGCATGGCAGTAAAGGCTGAACCTTCCCACCAATATTCCATTTTATTTTATTTCTGTGTGACAGATGGCAGCAGAGAGGCAGTCTGACAAAATGGTGTCTGTCTGACATAAAAGTGTGTATGAAGAAAGGTTGTTTCACTGTATTACCCCATTCTGAAAAAAAAAATAAATAAATAGCACACATTAATGTTCATCAATGTTTGCTAAACATTTGTGGGGACCAAACAGTGGACGTCAGCACTGTGAGGCTCTGGGTGGTGCATTTCAGCAGTGGTGACAGCTACAGTAAGTCACCTCCACTGATTCAGATGTTCACGTGTGTGGCATGCAGGCTTTTGTTCATTGCTGGCAAACATACACAGCTACTAGTAATGACCATGTTGAAAAATGGTGTTTTGTAGCCAGGAATTTGCTCTATCATATAGTGTTCTCATACGGTTTGTATCTGTAGTAGTTTCCATGGAAATAAATAGGAGGCACTACTTTTGGAGCAAACTACATATAAATAGCTATACAGTCAAATAAGTATCACATCACATTACCATATAGATTTCTTTGGGTTTTAAGTGGTCAGCATTTTTGTGGTAACATTAATAGTCATTACATATTTAAATAGGCACTCTGTGTCTGTAACTGATTGACAAGATCAATAATTTTAAGATCAAATACTAACAGCAGTCTGTTTTTTTCTTTAATCACTGTCTTTTTGTTTTATACCCCTGCCTACAGCAAGATCCTGTTTTCTGTATGTAGACAGAGCTTCCTGCTGTGTGCTGTCGAAGGAACGAGAAGACAAGATGGAGAATCAATTTAAGAAAAAAAGCATTAGTTGACAAAGCTTTGCTGTAGATCAATGGAGTCTAGTTAGTTAAAATATCTTTGGTAGCAGAGATTTTTACAATCATGAGCTTGGACATGATAAGTTTATTTTTATAAACAGTATTTTGCCAGATGAAAAAAAAATAAATGCATGCAAATACTATTAGTGTTTTGACAGCTGAATATCTTTTGGCTTTGTTGTGAAACAATAAAAGTGGCTTTAAAATATATTTTCTTGATATACAGAAAGTCTAGATTTTACTGGCACAATTATTTTAAAAGAGATAGTATTTACTTAAGAGGGAGCTTGCTTGTCCACTAGAGTAGAGCAGGCAAGAACATTTACCAGTGGAGAGACCTAACAACACACGATTCACAACTCTGTACTTAGGGGATTTTTTCATTGACTCATTTAGTATTTTATCACTTATTTGTTTACACAGGTTTCATAGCAAACAAAGGATGTGTACAAACTGATATAAAGCACATAGCTTTGCCAGCAGATTTATCCATATATCTGATATTTATTTAATTGGGTTTCACTCAATTTGCATACCAGCAGTAATTAGTTGTTTCAAAATTCCTAAAAGCATTGAGTGAAAATATGTGTTTTTTTTTTCTTCAATACTGAACAGCCTTGCACTGCACTAACTGAAATACTCCTTAATGCATTATAGGCATCAAAGCCTTTGGTGTTGAAGACATCTTCCTTAGATATTTAGGAAGTGTGCCTGGATTAAAATATTGCCTATTGATTTTATCTGCTCTAGCAGCAGGTATAAATTTGTGATTCAAAGCATGATAGCTTCAAAACTGGAGCAAGGAAATGGATTTTTAAGAAATCAGAAAATTAAATACATCTGGTGCGGATAATAAGATTGCTTAATTCCAGACAAGTTTTCCAGAAGTAACTGCTGATTTTAAGTGTGTTCAGTGGGGGATACTAAAACAGAGATAATTTAAAAGGGTCAAGTTCCCAGGAAAATGAGACTATTTCTCTTCTGAAAATCAATCTCTTGCAGACATTTTTTCAAAATCTAAAAGCACTAATGCCTTCCAAAACCTTGGTTAGCAATTAGTGTTAATCACTGCAGGCTATGTGCCACTGGTCTCTGATTCTGTTGCAGAATTTATCTGTATCTATGGAATTTTGTCTTTTGAATGAAAAAGGGTGATGTGGGCTCTCAAATGTTGGATTTATTGCATACTAAATTACTTCAGATTCACTTCTGTTTCTGTACATATGAGGGCAATGACATTTAAAAGAACTCACAATTTAGAGTGAACATCTGTAATTCCACTGGAAAGACAACTGAAACTATAGAAGGAACCCAAAACTATAAAAGTAGAAATACTTACATAGAAAATATTGCCACTATTGCCACTAGTTATTGCAATTCAATATATTAGTATGTAAAACCCTCATCTCTCCGATTTAATATGCCAGAACATGCCTAAGTGCACATTTGTATATGTGTACTAAAACAATTATAGGTTATTTTCTTTTCCTTATGTCCTTATCTCAGAGCAACCATGACTCACCTGAGATTCTCTGCACCTATTTTATCTTTTATTCTTTGCACCTCATACTTATATGGCTTCAAGTAAGGAAACTAAAACAGCGGCAGTGAGGTGTCATGCAAACAAACTATGTTAGCACACATGAGTACCTGAAATTATATTGTTTGATGAATACAGTCAAATTACTGGAGCATTCTCTGCTTTCCTTCATCAGCTTAATTTGGATCATGTGATTTCCTTGGAAAAATACATGAAAGTTCCGCTTAAGGGAAATCATGTGTTTGTACATAATATGTATTTTCATTTTTTTTTAAGTACAGGAGATAGAAGAAAAACAATCAAGCCACTTGCACTAGGTTTTACTCTTAAAAGCGCAACTGTGATTCTGCCTCTAGGTGGGCTTCAGATTTTTACTCATTTTAATACTGAATGCAAATATGGCCATGAGGGAAACATCTGTTTTTCCTTCCTTATATGGGAAGAGCTTTGTTCTCACTGAGCACACTTTTATGGGAGCGCACCTGTATAAAATAGGTAATTTTGAGTAATAATATTTCTCATAAGTCATTAAATTTAACATTGCAAATTGTGGGTGCAAAAGGATCCTAAGTCCCTCAATGTTTTGGTCTTTACATTGAAAAAAGTTTTTCTACTGAATCATTTTCATTAAAAATACAGTCACTAGTCATTTCTTTTACAAAGAGAGTTCCCTATATAAATTAATGATGCACTCTTATTCCCTTTAAGCCTGCCCTCCAGAAACAGTAGAAGGAGCCTGCAAGCCACACAGCATAGAAGCAACATTAAAGGTGCAAACTATATCCTCTGTTCATCTTAATGAGGTGTTAACTTCTAATCCTAGTTGGGACCATTAATATACTAGCTTCATTAAGTGGAGCAGTTGAAGAACTACCTTAACTCTTTCCTTGCATATAGAATCAAAGAATCATTTGAGTTGGAAGGGACCTTTAAAGGTCAGCAGGTCCAATTCCCCTGCAATGAGCAGGGGCAACTACAGATCAGAGCCCTGTGCAGCCTTCAATGTCTCCAGGGAAGGGGCATGCACCACCTCTCTGGGCAACCTGCTCCAATGCTTCACTGTGCTTATCACAAAAAACTTCACACAATCCGAATCCAAATTTATATCCAATCTAAATCTCCCCTGTTTCGGTTTGAAACCATTTCTCTTGTTCTGTCACAGCAGATCCTGCTAAACAATCTATTCCCATTTTTCTTATAGCCCTCCTTCAGATATTCAAAGGCTGTTATTAGGTCTCCCTAGAGATTTCTCTTCTCCAGGCTGAACAGCCCCAGCACTCCCAACCCGTCCTGGTAGGGAATATGTTTCATGCCTTGGATCATTTCTGTGGCCCTCCTCTGGATGCACTCCAACTGGTCCATGTCTCTCCTGTACTGAGGACACCACATCTGGATGCAGCACTCCATGGGAGGTCTCACCAGCACAGAGCGGAGGGGCAGGATCTCCTCCCTTGCCCTCCTGGCCATGCTGTTTTTGATGCAGCCCAGGATACAGTTGGTTTTCAGGGCTGCGAGGACGCATTGCTGGCTCATGTCCAGCTTGCCAGTGGATCTTTGGCTAACTTTTAGGGACCAAAATGCAGGATCAGATTTTGTTTGGAAAATGCGTACGAGAAGAAATCTATTTCTGAAAAATCATCTGTAGTTCACCTTCAAAATATTGTTTAAGGCTCAACAATTGCTCTTAGAAAAACAAAACCAGAAGCTTAGACTTAAAATGTCTGGTCTAAGGAAGATGTCTTTTCAAAAATAAAGAAGACATGAATAAAAAATGATTTTGAAAGAAAAACAATGGTTTACCTAGAGCTTTCATGTAGAATCACCTTCTAAAATTTTTCATTATCTGAGATATCTTTTTAAGTATTGATCCACAGCACTGAATAACTGGTTATAACTGAGTTCAACCAGTAAAAAACGGCAGCATCCTGATTTCCTGAAAGATACTACTGCAGTTGAATATAGCAGTTATTTCCATTTTGGCACTCTCTACTCATTTCTGAATTGTTTTCCATTTTATATACATATTGGGAATTTATCCCAAAGCTGACATCTCTCTATAAAATGAAAGAATAAAAAATCCCAGAAGCTTCACCTTTGTCTACTGGTAGGTCATACTCATTTTTTTACATTGTAGCAAAAGAAAATGAAATCAATCTGGTAAATATCTATAGGCAGCCATCAAAAAGAAAAGTGGCTCCTCTGTTCTAAGAGAAAAGTAAATTCAAGCCTGACACAGTTGTCACCAGCCAGAACTTACCAGTCCTACTTATTTTTAAATCAAACAACCAGTGGTAATGAGGTGATATGAGTCTCAGGAAGCAAAATCAAACAGCAGAAGCTACATCTTGGGAAACATTCTCAGTTTGCAGGGTGGTCTGCAAGAGCACAGAAACACAGACCTTTCTGTTTTCAAGGCTTGAAAAGTTTATCTTTTAATGTGAGTAAAAATCTTTGTCAGTTGCCATTGAAGTCAGTGGAAGGATTCATGCTGTTTACAGTATGAAATAACTTGCCTATGCTAAGAGTAAATATACTAGGCGTGTTTCTCAGAAATGCTCACTAGGGACGTACCTGTTAGCACATTCAAGTTGATGATCATCCTGAAATTCTCTTTTGACTTTTTCAGATCTTTTTACTGAAGCCAAGATGTTTTTAATGTCTATAATGCTGTGCCACCCTGTTCAGAATTGTTTTTCTTGAAGTGTAAACATTCGAATGTAAACTTTCTTTTACCCATGCATACATTGTAAATCTCATGAGAGCTAGGTGAATTCCCTCTGTCATGTAAAAATTGCCTTAATCATAAGCATTTATGGAAATTAATAGTAAAATGGTATGTTAAATCATTGTTAAAAAGACATTTTCAAATTAAAAAAAAAAAGAAAAAGCGTAGCACTAGCATTTTCATAACATTTTTGGGGAAAAAAACAACAACAACAACCAAAAATCATCAAGTAAATCATCAAGTATTGAACTTAAAAAACAAAGCCCAGAATTAGACATAGTAATACATAGTAATCTGCCAAAGTAGTACATATTTTACGATTTTTGCATATGTTTGTTAATTGATGGATATTTGCTATGCCATACACCAGTCACGTGTTCACGCTGAACTCCCACCACTTGATTGTGTGTTAAGGGGTTAAGGTGATCATGCCTTGGCTACATGATTTATTTCCTTACTATGTTTACTGTGATTGCTTTACTGATTTGAACTGAGTAGTACTAGACAGAGTGGCAAAAGCCTCTAAGGGGGTGTCTAGACACCTGAAGCAATAACTGGAAAGCAAGGGCACTTGAGCTTTTATTTACTGAAAGACACTGTCTGAAGATTTTTGAGAAGAGCAGTTTTAAAAACCCTGAGAGATATCATTCCGTAAAGGGAAATGACTTGCAGGCTTAATTTTGCTCCTGCAAAATTTTAAGTGTAATTCTAAATTAAATGGAGTTATGTTAGTGAAATAGTTCTAAGATCATAATCAGAAAAATTCATATGAGAGCAAGTGGAATATTTTTTTTCAATTTTCAAGATTAACATTATGAAGAAAAGAACATATGAATAATTTGAGAACATATTTCAAGTTTACGGATTGTGTTTAATCCTTTGTTTGTATAATTCTTGTACAGTTAACTAGTTTGTAGTTACATAAAGCATTATTTTGTAAGCATTGAAATGTAGTCTAACTTTTCCGGGAGCACAATCATTTGATATACAAGAAAAAAAAAAGAAAGAAAGAAAAACCCTAAAAAAATTGAATAAAATCTGAGCAATTACTTCTGGTTTAGGACTTTTTACTCTTGGTATTCAGTTCTCTTTGAAGTGTTTATGCTTTTTTAGTTGTGCTTAAGCACAAAAATAGCTTCTATCAAAAAGGGTTAAAATCTGTTAAAATGGCAGCATAATCACTGTGACAAAATCAATCACAAAGGGGAACTGGGAATTGTCCTCATACTTACTGAGGGGTGAGTAAATCCAAACAGTAACTTTTTTTTTTTTTTTTTTTTTTTTAACCTCAGAAGCAAAAAGAAAATAAAAGGAAAAAAATTAATTTTGAGCTTGCCTTTCACAGGATTTGTCTTCCCTCAGCCAGGCATGTTGCCTCTAAATCTTGGCTCGGATATAATCTATTTGAAAATAGCATGTATACCACTTCAAGTGAGTGAAGATGCCTGGCTTGGGAGCTTCCATGCTGGCAGATTGAATATGATTGCATATTCCTCAACTCAAACCAAACACTAGTTGGAATCAAAAATAAACATAAAATGTGGAAAATGACTAAAACGAAAAAGACTTGAGCAATTTGTGCAACTACTCAAACACAAAGAAGCTTCTTTAAATTCAGTAGGTCTTCACATAAATAATAAACGTTTTATTGGAGCATGTTCCGAAAGTTTTAAAAAAGATTAATTTAGTTAACAGTAATCGAACTAATTTTTTATACAAGGCATGGCTGTGTCAGTCTTACATCAGTTGAAAGTCAGGTCTCAAAATGAGCAAAGAAGTTAATCATTACTTCTTTCATTACTATACATTAGTGGGTAGATATAACTGCCTTAAGAGTTAGATCTGCCTTAGAGCTGCATCTACGTGCTAAATTGTAATGGAATTCCCTATCATAGTTAATAATAGTGAAAGTGCTGCTTTTCAGTGATTCCGAGAAAAAAAAAGAACATACTAAAGAGAATATTAAAAGGAAGAGAAAAAAGGTACCCTCTGTGAATCCACCCTTGTAAGTAGCCATTCCCCTTCTGTAGGGAGCATATAAACAGGAGGGGGAATGGCTATTTACAAGCGTGGATAGTGATAGGACAAGGGGGAATGATTTTAAACTGAGACAGGGGAGGTTTAGGTTAGATATTAGGAAGAAGTTTTCACACAGAGGGTGGTGAAGCACTGGAACAAGTTGCCCAAGGAGCTTGTGGATGCCCCATCCCTGGAGGCATTCAAGGCCAGGCTGGATGTGTCTCTGGGCAGCCTAGTCTAGCAGCTGGCAACCTTGCCTGTGGCAAGGGTTTGAAACTAGATGATCATCACGGTCCTTTTCGACCCAGACCATTCAATCATTCTATGATTCACACCCTGCCAAGATGTCAGTAGTTGCAATGAGAAGGACATTGTGTGAGTAAGGTTGTTTAGGTTATTAAAATGTTTTCCAGGTGACAAATATGATCTTTATGATCTTTACACCTCCTGGAAACGACAACAGTTTTGTGGGAAATAATAAACCATTCAAGAAGTCATAAGTCAAATCTTCAAAGAACAGATCCCAGTTTTATTTACACCTGTAATACAATGGCCAATGTTTTTGACTAGTGGAAATGTTCCAGCCCATCATTAATGGGGGCCAGCCCAAGATTGTCTTTTAACTACAAGATGAGGATAAATAAGCCAGGATAGCTTCAACACAATAGAGGTTTTCAGTAAATCCCTCAAATAATAAAGCCATAATCAATGTTAGCAGCAAAAGAAATTTCCTCCAACTGTGCAGCCTGAATAATTTTTTTGTGGATCTCATCCCATGTCCTGGCTAGACAATCTTAAAGATGAATGATTTTTACTTTTATGCAGAAGAACACAGCAAGTTCAAAGGAAAACAGAAGAAAGGGGCATGCACAAAGTAATGCATGTTAGAAATAATCTCTGCATAACATATCAGATGTAATGAGGCACGAAAGAACAGATTCAAAGCATATATCCTATGCTTTTTTTCCTAACTGATGGTGGGAACTTTTGAGAAGAGTCCTATTACCATATGTCGATTCTATTTACCAGAGTGAGCAATGATTGAATTTTTGAATCTTGCATACACATCCAGACTCAAATTCCTGTAAGAACTGATCCCTAGGGGAATTTTCAGACCCAAGTTAGGTGTCAAACCTTGATTACAACATGCCTGGTGGGAATTAAGCCCTTAAAGAAGTAATTAAAAGAACACAGCTAAATGAACTAAGCCACTTGATAAAAATAGGAAAGGACAGTCAGGTAAAGCAAAAGGCTGGGTAACGAAGGAAGCAATTTAGACATAGGAGTTGCTGATATTATTGCTTCTGGATGAAGAAACAATACCTCCCTGTCTTTAGGATCTGTGGTGATAAACAGTCTTTGAATGCTAAATAATCAAGCCATATCAACTCTCTTAAGACACCAAATCTATAACCAGATTTATTTATTTATTTATTTTGCTCAGATGCAGTATTTAACCATTTATCCCTTTGTTGCCTACTGCTGCTACTCAACCATGTTCTGGTTCTTAATTCAGGAACACATAATAAAAGTGAAATGTATTTTAAATATACTTTCAGAACTCTGGTTGTGGGAGGTGCATTCCTAAACTCAACCTGACAATCTTATCTTATAAGATTTAGATGAATTTTCACTGGAACTAAACCCTAAAACAGGTAGCTAACAGGGGACAACATCAGTAGTTTTAGAACATTTGTCTAAATCTGAATTATATTCTGATAACCGTTGTTATCAGAAATTTGCTTTGCATTCTTATTTCCTAATTCTCTTCAAGGCTCAGTGGAGTTTTTTGTTTTAAGGGCATGAAGAGAGATCAATATCTGATAATTTCTCATCAGTGCTACAGAAGAATTCATCTTGTGTTAGTATATATTCTTATGGCCTTGAGCAAGAGAACGTTTATGCATAAGGAAGGATCTCATGTTTAACCCACAAATATCTCAATGCAATCTTAATTAATTCACATTATTTCACTTCTCTACTTTTGAAATATATTAGAAATTCCTTTGCCAATCTTACCTAACATTACTTAGACATTAAGATTTTGACCAGTTTCTCTTATCTATCAACTTTTCTGCGGAATTCTTCAACTAGCAAGACCTTCATTTTTCCTCACAGCACACTTAGAATACTGGGTAAAGTATTTCATATTTTGGTTCTTTTTTATTATGAACTCAGGCTTAATTGAGGGCAGGAGGATTCAGGTGTCCTTCCCAAGGTCATCAGCAAATGCTTGTATCCAGCAGCTAGTAAATTAGTGGCACCTAAAATTCCCACTTTGTTACAGATGATTTTTCAGAAACAGATTTCTTCTCGTACGCATTTTCCAAACAAAATCTGATCCTGCATTTTGGTCCCTAAAAGTTAGCCAAAGATCCACTGGCAAGCTGGACATGAGCCAGCAATGCGTCCTCGCAGCCCTGAAAACCAACTGTATCCTGGGCTGCATCAAAAACAGCATGGCCAGGAGGGCAAGGGAGGAGATCCTGCCCCTCCGCTCTGTGCTGGTGAGACCTCCCATGGAGTGCTGCATCCAGATGTGGTGTCCTCAGTACAGGAGAGACATGGACCAGTTGGAGTGCATCCAGAGGAGGGCCACAGATATGATCCAAGGCATGAAACATATTCCCTACCAGGACAGGTTGGGAGTGCTGGGGCTGTTCAGCCTGGAGAAGAGAAATCTCTAGGGAGACCTAATAACAGCCTTTGAATATCTGAAGGAGGGCTATAAGAAAAATGGGAACATGTACACCTGTAAACTCTCAGATAAAAATAAATTAGGAAATCAATAACAAAATGCTAATAAAAATTAGATGAGATACTCTGCAAAATATAAAGTCATGCAGTGCTTTTTAGGACACCTTCACAGTGATCAAAGGAATTACGTTGGTGATTGGATTGTTTAGCTGTTGGTTGGCTTTTTAAAAAATTATAGCGGTTGACATAGGATTGTTACCAAGTCTGTGGCAGAGCAAACTCCAAGTCTTTCGATTTTTAATAACACATACCCTGTTGCTGGAGGAAATGGAGCACCATTTCTGAAGCCACCTCTACAAACAGGCCTGTCCATCATGAACCAAACAGAAACGTTTGCCAATTTTTAAACATCCTTTTGTGCACAGCTACCTTTGTCAAATTCTCTACATGGACAAAAACACACTCTTATTTGCATGCTTCTGTTTACTCATGGTCAATATGGACTTTTGACAGAGCACCGCATTTGAATTTTATGTTAAGTTCTTTTTAATGCCTTTGCATTTCAGTGCATATTCTGTTTTTCTCGTTAAATTAAATCATCAAACTGGATCAAATACTGATCACTGTTTAACTGATCTCTTAATTATTTACCACTCCAATGATTGAGATGTTGCTTGTAAATTTGCTCAGCAGTGATTCAGAAATTATTTTCAAAACTAGAAGAATAAGTATGAATAAGCTTGTTTCTGATATCCCAGCCAGGTCTTTTTTCATGTAACATGTATGTGATTGATGTAAGTGCAGCTAACATTTGAAGAAAAGTGTTGCATGGTTGTGAATGAAATCCTTTCATAATTATAGCCACTCTTTTCCAGCCAGACTTGTAACCTCATATTCCAAGTGGGAGAAGGGTGGAGCGTCTATAGGTGGTGATTCCATGCCGCATATGGCTGCACTTACAGCTGGGTATGCAATTCACAGCCAACATTCTACTCCTTTTTCCCTTCTTCTTCTGTGCATGATTTTTATGGTGGGTGGGTTTTTTTTTTGTTTGTTTGTTGTTTTTTTTCCCCAACAGCAATTTGTGATATTTATGAAATCCGATCACTTTCTTCAACTGTGTAAAAATGTCAGCCTATCGATTAGTCATGGACTGTTGAATGCAAGAATTCACTCAAAAGCTTGGTATTCATCATTCATTATTTGAGTGGTGTGGAGAGTCTTTTGCTTCAAATAACATTTTTACTTTTTCCTGATTGATTAACTGACCTTTTGAATGCAACTTCAAGCTTCTTTCCAAAATAAAATTCTGTACACGAGGGATAGATAGTTTTCTTTTTAATCTCTTTTCTACTTAAGAGAGATGGCTGTAAACTGAACTGTCAGGCCACACCTGAGGTAAATGAGACAATTGTAAGTAATATCTCAAAAAAGGAAAGCATGGTTGCAAATATATATATAAATTTAAGAGAATGCCTTGGTTTAACAAGAAAAAAAGACAATGTTATTTAGTGTTTCTGTAATCCTAGCTACATTTCCATAACTTAGATGAAGAAATATTTTAAATGAATCCCCAGACATTCTGCAATTGTCCTTGGGGTCCCTTTTTTTTTTTTTTTTTGTCCTTTTCAACTTTCTTACATGATTCTTTAAATTAACTGCTTAAGATGGTAGAAATCTCAAGGAGTTTATTCACAGATATATTGTGCACTGTATAAGAACCCTTTTTTTCACACCTATGCCTAGCCATGAGCTAGTGAAGAAGATCCATCCTCTGGATATTGTCTCACACATACGAAAGGTTCAAATAAATATAGGATTTCAGAGAAAACACTTTCTTTACAGTCACATTTGATTAAGTCACTTAGTTAAAGTTAATACATTATGAAAATGAGACAGTCATCAAACCGGTAAGTACATCTCCAATGCATCTATCTTCCTTTTTTTGCAAGTTCCTTTTACATACCTACTAAATTGTGTGAAACGTATCTACACGTTCACCAATCTTAGCTAGAGATTAACATGCTAGCATCCTGAAAAATCATTAGTTCCCTGAGACCCTCTGTCTGATATATAGACCGCTTTTCTATCCTGCTCTGCATTAGTGATGGAAAAGGAACTCTTGATGAATCACTCACAACAAAATATGGCAAGTCCTGCCCTATCTAAGATAAGATTGTAAGGCCCTACAACAATACCCTATCTTGGCACAAAATAATACACATTTTGGATCCCTCTATACGCATTATTAGGCAGAGGTTCTGGAGAAAACATGGAGAAAAGCAGATCCCATAGTACTGATAGGATTTAAAGGGAGAGAGGATTTTCAAATGCACTTTGGCTTACTTCTTTGAAAACATATTTAATGCAGTTGATAAGACGGCTTGTGGGTATATTTTATTACTTAAATTTACATAAATAGCAAAACAATATGTATAATGATGCATTATAAATCCCCAGAGTTCCCACCTACATTCCAGCTCTCACATTTATTCCCATTTTCTGACTGCCTGGGGAAAAGTATGTCTTGCCGTATCAGTAATCTGAAGACATGAAAGCAACATCTCTATTACAGACAACAGAAGTAGATTATCCAGTGACAAACCTGAATTATCACATCTTAAAAACAGCAGACCTAATTCTTACCAATTCATCAATTAGTTTAAATACTAAGGAAGGTAAATCAATTGGGCCTTTCCTTTGCATCGTTTATGTAATGGTTAAGATTCTCCTGTGGAAACTACTGTACATTGAGAAGGAGAGCCTAAGTAACTAACTCTAGATCCAAGATGCTCTAACTTTACTCCTAATTTTTGACATCTCTTTTTCCTTACTCCATAAAAGCTTTCTTGTTGTATTTCTGAGATCATTTCCTTCTTATTTCAGAGAACGAAATCCATACATGTAGGCTGATATATGTTTATTTGTAAGACTGTTCTGCTGCTATAAGGACAGTTAAATGTTTAGGTATGCTTGATGGTAATACAAGTCATATAAAAGGTCATTACAAGCATTCTAACTTAAAAGCAATTCTAAATGCTACAAAAGTTGAGCCAGAGACAATTTATGGCACTAATGTTTATAATGCTGCACTGAATTCCTAGGAAGAACACATTAAAATGGACAGTTTACATAATGTTCTGTCATCATTCAGAATTTCCTGTACAAGAGGAACTATCTTTGAGAATTATTCTCAGAATCTTGGCTAATCATTTATCAACTGAGAAATAGGATGTTCAGAAATGAATACAATTCTAGATAGAATCCATTTATAGTGTACTGGAAATATTTTTAAAAACTTGTTTACTTCTTACCATAGCTAAGATGTTGTTCTTAAACTTCTTCAGCGATACAAAGGGAGATAGAAAGTCTGATAATTCAATTTCTTGAGAGATTCTCTCATTACAGAAGGCATGTGCAAAGACTGGGTTTGTTTGCCAGATGCCACTGTAGAGTAACTAGATATAACTTTAAAAAGATCTGCAGTTACTTAAATTGTTCTCTGGAGTTCAATTTCATGCCAGTAATCTTCATAACCAGGGGAAAAAGGAAGTTCTTCCCTAATCAATATCTGAACAAGGGTAAAAAAAAAAAAAAAAAAAAAAAAAAGAATCAAAATCCCAAACTTATTCTTACATCCAAAATTTTCTTGGAAATATGCATGGCAGACCTGCAGGTAAACTTGCTACTGTTACCTCAGATATCTTGTTGAGGATGCATTCATTAAGATAAATGGATTGTTATGATTCTAGGAGTGTTTATTTCTGCTATAACAGAACATCTGTTTTCTGATAAATGTCCTTGCTTATATTTGTGGGCAGGTTATTTTATTTATGCATTTAAGCCTTGCTTCATTGTGTTTTTCAAAAGCATTTTAGTAAACATCATAACAAATTACTACAATCTAAATGGACAGCATCTTCTTTTTTATTTTTTATTTTATTTCTTCAGTTTACCTCTGATTCTTTTTTTTTTTTTTATTTCTTCCACATTTTTTGGATAAAGAAGAAAGAATGCTTTGTCTCTTCCAGAGTAATCCATGAGCTGACTCTGTCTGTGGTTATATCCCCAGTTAAGGTTTCTAACTTCGAAATTCCTATGAAGTTGTTGCTCAAGGAAGCTGATAGGATTGTTGATGAGCATGGAGCAGCCACTGAGTTCAACAGTCACAGTGCAGGGATAGTACGGAAGTAAACATACATGGGAAAAGACCACCCAACTTTTCATGACAGATAGGTGAGAGAAGAGACTTGACATTTTTGCTGTCCAAACTCAGGGCCCCAGAATGAAAAATGGTGTAAGTTACTGCTGCTTGCTAAATGAATGAATCACGTTTTGCACAAGGAGTCTGAGAATGATTTCTTATGGCCATTGATTCCACTTACTAAGGATTTCTTTTTATGAGCACCCTAAGCACACACAACACGCACAAAAAGACTGATTTGTGAATTTAACTTCTCCCTGGTTAAGTTTACAACAGAACCATATACCCTGCAGAGGGAGAAACGTGAGTAGAGAAATACATACAACATCTACATTCATCAGTGGATAAGAATCACTACAGAATTAACATTTTGAGTGTTAAGAAAATACCTTACTTGGCACATTACATTTAATCAGCTCATTCTAGCAAAATCTGTTATTTTCCCAAATGTTAACCATAATTGGATAAAACACTTCTTTTATTCTTTAAGATGATAACCGTAATTCGTAACTAAATGAATATTCTCCAATGGCTCTAATATTTATGAGTTTAAAATTTACAATTGAAGAATGTCTTCCAAAATCCTCTTTAAAATTAGCATTTCAGCAAACATTCCTGTGAGAATATAAACCCAGTGAACATTTGCAAAAAGTAAACACAAAAGGAGTAAATACAGCCAAGTCAAGTTCATTATGAGAACACTGTAAGTACTTATCAAACAAACAAACCAACTTACTTAACATTGCCATTGTTATTAAAACAAACATTTTGGAACTTTTCTGAGGTATTCTTCCAGATCCATATGCTCTGCACAAATACGTAAAATTTCTGAAGAAATGCTCACAAACTATTTTTTTTTTGTTTTTGAAATCAAATTTTGTAAAATTTTAAGACCTTCCAAGTTTTAGAAGAGTTTGTTTGTTTGTATCTTTTTTTTGTTTTTTTAAAAAAAAACTCTTTTAGACAATCTCACACTCCTACTTCAGATGTCTGAAATTTTGCATGGAAAAATGCCTCTAAGAGATGATTATGCTTCTTCAGTGAGCTTACATGCAGGGATCAACGTGAGAAAACTGCCATTTCTATGCTGCCACACAGACTTTTCAGAGAAATACTGTTAAGATCCAAAACATTAACTAAATATGAATGCATAAATCCAATCTCACCAGAATTAAGGGCTGTACTGTATTACACATAGAAAGAACAGTAATAGCTAAAGGAAATGTTGAACTTTGTCTCATTCAGTCCTGCAATTTAATCTCATTAAAACTCAAATTAAATTTATTACATGGAATAAGATCTATTCATGAAGTCTTGTTCTTCATATGTACCAATGACATGGTTGTGCAGTATGTACATGGCTGAGTAATTGAGAGGTTGGGACAGAGCAGTTTGATGCCATTGCGTACTCTGATGTCAACACCACCAAGGGGATTCACAGTATTATTCTGCACAGCTGCCTCTTGCATCTAAATTATGTAGACTTCAACTCTCCCAAACAATTTTAGATAATACTCTTTTTTTTTTTTTTTTTAAAACTCAGTGAAGCTGTTGTAACTGTCATTCCTATAACTTCCTTTGCATATAGTCCAGAGCATAAAGACAAATCTTTAGGGACTGATGATTGCTGTCTCTTGGTCAACGAGTCCTCGTTTTCAAGCACAAATGTTAAAGAGAAGTCTTTTCTAAGCCCTGAAAATAGTAACAAAGGCAGCAAAAAGAGAAAGAACAAGAGAAGTAGCATAACTTTTACTGTTTGCCTAAACTAGGACAAAACTTCCCTGGACCAAAAGCAAACCCCTCAAAATACAGTCTCAATGGATTTAGGGTGGCCAGATCACATTAAATATGCTATTTTCACACTCCTGGAGATTTCTAATGATTTGATATAACCAATCTTTCCATGGTGCATGTCTTAAAAAAATTGTCTCGTAAACCTGAGTTTTTCTCCTAGGCCACTACTCTTGAGAGTTCCTGATTTACTTTAGTTTGAGGCCAAATAACATTGGGCCACTGAGACTTGTTAGTTTGAGCTCTAATAAAGAATAGCCCAATGTTTAAATCAAATCATCCATAAGTCAAATATGTGGCACTGCATTCTTTTTTTGGACTCATCTCCTATGTTGAACACCACACCTCTAACTACAGCTTTACTCAGTTGGTTCTGCCTCAAAAAATCTCTACATTTTAGCAGCTTTGAGCACAGACAAAGACATATCTGTTTCTTACCTCCTCTTCTTTTAACAGATCAAGTGTATTGGTTACTCTTGTTAATGTCATTGAGTGAATAAAGAGTCGGGTACATGTTGTCAGCATTTGTGGTTTTTTTTTTTCCTTATGAAATAGAGAAGCAGAGAACTGTTTGTAGAAGCTGACTAACATGCCTCATTCTCAGATCCATTCCTACTTCCACTCCATGTTTTTGTTCAACACCTCCTGATGATTTTAAATCATTTAATTTTGTTTTTCTTTCAAGTCATATTCCTTGAGGCTCAGAATGTGTTGTATATCTCACACTTTTCACAATAACTCCCTAATTCAGTCAAAAGCATTAAAAAAAAAAAAAAAAAAAGGAGAAGGGTCTAATGACTATTCTTTGACTCAAAGTAAAATACTTTGATGCAGTTCTTAATGTATCCTTTGCAATTTTGGTATATACTGAAAGCACCCTGTTTTATGAAAACAAACTGAAATGCATGCCATGCGACAGTTAGGATACATGGTCAGTTGGGTAAAATATAAATTAAATTAATCTTTAGCTTGAGAGCCAGCCAGAAAATATAGCAATCTATAAATTGGATCTCATCAATACATTAAAAAAATGAAGAATATGAAAAAAAATGAGTATAAGAGAAAACCGCAAGTAATTTTTCACATCTAAAAAAGCTACCTACTTCCTTTTGATGAATTCTAACATACCAAAATGACTGAAGTTAGATTCCTTGGAAAATTTCAGTGCTTGTTAACATAACTCTTTGTTTATACTTGGAAAAACTATGGAATCTCAAGATGATGCAGTAATAAATAAGTAAAACTAAGATGTTTCATTAATCTAATCTACAAAATTCCTTTTTTTTTTTTTTTGTAATTATCAGAAAAAATTAACTACAGTTCTTTTATTTTTATATAAATATATAAAAATATTCTTTTTAATAGTTCCAGAACTATTATTCTAGTGTACATCTTTGACTTCAAATGAGAAGAAAACTTATTTTATTCGTTACTCCAAGATGTGCTTCAAAGACACGTACCACTATTGTGCTGAAAATAAGCTACCCTAAATTAATTAGTGTCAGAAGAGACTGGGGTACTTCCTTAGAGAAGTTACGTTCTTATTCTTGCTATAACTTTTATACATGCCAAAAAAAAACAAAACTAAAAGAATCAAAGAAGTAGGAAAAATTTTGAAAGTTTTGGTTCATTTTTTTGTTGTCTCAAAAACACTTAAGTCACAAATTTTCACAGATCCTTTAGCACTCTTGTCTAATAAATATTTTGATAATGTAAAAACACTGTCTGTACTACTTGGTGAGAGAAATCAAGTGTTATTAGTAAACAGCTGGTTTATCTACAGGATAGAACTACAAAATTGGCCTCAGGTATTCAACTACTGAGAAGGGGGTGACAAAACACATAGATGTGGTGAGGGAAAATGCTAAGGCAGCTGTACTGGTGAGAAGGTGCCTTAAGATACAATGATAGAAGACTAAATAAATAAAAATTAGAAAGCACAATAACAACAACAACTAATCAGTTGTGTAGTTATCTGAGGTTCAAAATTAGAGCCAGACAAAAAACACCCAAATTTCCAGTTGAGATACTCCAAGGTACGTAATACAAGTCTAGGAGTCAGAAGATTAAAAGGAAATCTACCTTGTATGGAGCAAACAATTTTTTGCAATTAAACAATTCAACTTTTTAGTTTTCTTCTCAAATTTGCCATTGGCTTACATGACTGCCCTCAGATGCTTGGGTCATTTTTTTTTAATTTTTTTTTTAAACTCTATGTAACAAAGAGAGTCTCTGCAGATGCTTTGTATCATTCAAATAAGAGGAGCCTCTGTTTTATGATTTTTCTACTTAACAAGAATTATACTGGTAACACTGAGAAATTTTACTCATTTCACTGAACCGGATAGCAATTAAGTTACATGACCTTAGCTATTATTTGCAATGTGGTAAATGGGGAGCTGTAATCCTACAACTGTGAAAATTCAATGTTAATAGTTCTAATAGGTATATAATATTTCTATCTTTCTTTATTCAAGTTGCAGAAACAGAAAATTGAAGGAACAAAAGCGTACTTGCTTTGGACAAATCTTATATTGGCATTTATAAATCTGAAATATCAGATTTAGTGTCTGTCCATAGTTTGGCAAAGCTCAATGGAGAAGATTAGCCCTAGGAAAATGAAAGGCTTAAAGTATAATTAATGCATTAAAGTCACTCAAAATTAGTCAATGACACCCAATTATGTTTCGTAATTTGGCTTGCATATCCATACAAATTAAAGTACACGTTTGCTCAGAATGTCTTTAAATAAAAAAGCCCAACAAAACTTGTGTTCCACTTTGAGTTAAAGGCAAAAACAACAAAAGTATAGAATTAAATTAACAATTTTGTGTTGCACTCCACACAACACATGGATCTCACTTACAGATCCCACTTACAATTTGCTAAAGAGAACACATGCTTGTAACTACTCACTTCCCAATAAGGAAAACAACACTGTGCAATACTAAGACCGCAGAGGCAACTAAATCTAATAAAACAGTCGTAATGGAGGACTTCAACAGTCAGCACATAAACTGGTCATATGTCATATTGGGATGAGGTTTAAGAAGCAATTTCTTGACATTTCAAGCAATTGTTTCTTGGAACAGCAAGTACTAGAACACACAAGGGGAGAGGTTATGGCCCTAAGTAACATGAAAAGGGTTATTTCAGGAACTATAAGTGAACCACCAAGTAATAGTGCCCAAAACACAATTACATTCAGATCCTTGGGGGAGGGAAAGTACAATAACTTGGCATCAAACTTTAAAAAGAAAAAGCATTAAATATAGAGAGAGTACAAAATAGTAATAATAATAATAAAGTAAGTGTGCCCAAAACCTCACTGCCTAAATTGAAATGCAAACTTGGAAATTGTAACCCTGGAATTTGCAACAAGGCAGCTACTCAGCCATTTTGCCTTAAGCCTCTCTGAAGAGGCACAGCCTTAAGCAGACTTGGAAGTAGGAAGAACTGACACTATTAGAATGAAAGCATTGCTGTGAAATAAAAGATGATATTTCTTAGCTGTAACCATTTTTAAATGTGGCACGGGATTATTTGTAGATCTTCGTCCAAATTGAGAAACCTCTACTCATTAGTCATTAATAATATACGTAACCTGCAAAACTGAGTTACGTAGAGTATACATTCTATTTTTCTCATCAGTAAAAAGTGGGATTTCTAACAGCCCTAATGAGAGTTTGACTGAGCTTTTGTTAAAGTTGTGTAGTTTTGCTACTTATTTCAGGACAAACAGATTTAAGATACTGCAGTTTTCAGAATCACATAAAAAACAATTTTAAGGGATTTATGTGAATTCCTGATCTCACAACCAAAAAACACTCGAAGTCATACTCAAATTTCTCATTCTCTCTCTTTCTTTCTCTTTGAGTGGAATAGCAGGGAAAAAAATCTTCCAAAGACTTTAGATTTATTTGTTAATTCTTATGAAATAAGAATAAGTTGTCTTTACAAGTAGAAACCTTTTTAACATTTTATTTCAAAACAGGCAAAAAAATTGAAGGAAGTTGTACAGATGTTGCAATTTGGGTGTAGTGATTTTTTACTTTTTGATGAAAATCAGATTGTTTAATAATGATTAATGCATACCATATTTTCCAGTTTCTTATCTCCATTAAAACTCATTTGAACTACAAAAACAGATGGGTTTCTGTATTTTTTTTCTTTCCTTATGGACAAAAATACAGACAGACTAATAACTGCATGAAATTAACAAAGCCATCTTTTTCTTTCAAGGCTGTTTTTTGTTGTTTTTCTTTCCCCCTTCTGTTAGTGATGCATTATTCATTGTTCCCTAAATGCTCACTTTCTACCCTTAGGAGCATCTGTCTATGTACCTCCATTTCACTTTCTATTCAAAGGTTTAGTATCCAAATCCTAGTATTGACCATTTTCTCTTTTTCTATTTAATTTTGCTCTATTCTTTCTCAAAGTATGGCATTTCTAATAAGTATGCACTTAAATGATGAGTGGTTCTACAGCAAAGAATATACCACTTTAAAGGTAATGTTTTTCTTGATAAAAATTTCCTTTTCTGATCTCTTTTGTCAACTAAAGAAATCATTTTAACCACAAATGGTACCACTAAATTTCTGAGGGTAATGTGTTTCAGATGCTATCCATTTGATATGACAAATTGTTAGTTACCTGCCAGCATCTAACAGCTCAAAACTACTTCCATCAGAACAATTCTGCTCTTCACAGTTGCTCAAACAGAAAACAAGACAAAACCATAAAACCAGATTGTGAATAAACATCAGGAAAGTGACCTGCTGACTGCCAATACTGGTAAACATTGTTCTCCTGAATTTCATCACAATGTAGCTAATCTGTACTATGCTACTTTGAAATGTGACAATATATGCTGTATTAAAAGGAAAAAAAGCAGAACTATATACTGTATCAAAAAGTAGAGTAGAGGAAAATAAATCCATCCACGTCTCAAGGTACTTTTGTCTTGACCTCTTGAACACTTCATTGGTTTTTAACCACGCACTAGGTGGTGGTTATCTACTGGGAATGTTGGAAAGATGCTCCAGCTTTTGTATTAATATTTCCTTTACAGGCTTAAAGGACAGTCAAAGTACAAACAAGTAAAGATTGCATCAGGTTTTCGCCCTTAATCCTAAATTCAGGTCATGTTGAGAAACATATTTTCACTCTATTTGTTTTTCCTGGGTCAGAAAAAGTAGAAGACCTTCTGATGTTTAGGCATGAAAAGGTAAAACAAACATGATGCAGAGCAAACAAAACCACATCCTTTATATTATATATGTATAAATATATATAAAAAGAGAATGACTTTCACATTCATAAATACTGAATTAATGACTCCTCAGATTTACATGTACATCATATGTTTACAACTGTAAAAACCATGCAATTGGACTATTATTCATTTTTACATTTTTATTTTCTACATTTTCTTTAAATTCCATTCAAGGAAATTTTTTGCAATTTTAATGTTGCAAAACCACAGTGTTTAACTACATATATGTTTTTTTTTTTCCATATTCCAATCAGCACATACATCATATAATAAATCAAAAGTTTGTATCAGGCTAAGAGTTTAAATGCGTATTCCATGAAAGACCATTAAGTATAGGAATCAAGCTTGTGTATGCAGGTCTAGAACATATAAAATTAAATATGATATATTGTGGAAAAAAAAAATGAGTGATGCAAATATACAGAATAACTTCTATAAATAAAACATTTCAGTTCAAGGCAAGAAAAAGCATAGAACACACTGATTATTCCAAGGATGTGCCTTGGGAACACAGTGCAATGAGCATTCAGGCAAGCACAAAATGCCTTTGAACAAATCAACTGAGTTTTTAACATGTAGACTACATTGATAGCATTTTTTAGATCCATTACTTCAGATACACAAGAACTGGACCCAATTAAGCCAGTCTAAGTTAATTTCTTCTACCTATCCATACAGAAGGAATATGGTGTTTAAGGTTAAATGGTCACTTGAAGTCAATAGCAGTTTACTCATGTAAAAATGATAGTCTACTTCCAAAATTTTACAACATAAGTGGAACATACTGTGCTGCCTGCAGATAAAGTACTCGGATTTCCATTTCTTTTAACAGCATAATTACAAATATTTGTGCTAAACAGGTTTATATTGGGTGGCTTTCTCAAGGAAGCAGATGACCAGGAGGCCAAGAAGGGAGAAGATGGGTGTCTGATGAAGAGTTGCTGAAGGAGCAGCAGGAACAGTGGTAGGGCCAGACAAAGAGAGTGCAGATTCAGACAGGATGAAGACATATGTGGAGGCCAAAACTGAGAACAGTCTTGAAAAAGATACTGGAGCTTGGCTAAAAATGTGAGATTATGTACTCATATAAAAAGGAAAAGGAAAGGAAAGTGGAGGATAATAGACTTGACAGAGTCAGTATCTTGAAAAAAGTTAGAGTTTCAAAATCAGCTACAGAAAGAATCAAATTGGAGAGATGGAGGAGCAACAGATCTACCCTAGGACAGGGCAGACTTCTATAGTCCCAATAATTTTATCATAGCCAGCAGTAGAGCAGAAACAGGTTGGGGTCATCTCAGAAATGCCCAGTCATCTTCTCTTCAACCCTGTATATAAATACACAATATTCCTCCTCATTCCTTCCAGCCACCAGCTGAGCTCAGACCTATTTATTAGTAGTTGCATTTTCTCATTACATTTAAAAAGACCAATTTGTGTTATGAGATCTTAGTAGCAGGTGGGGTTGGTGTTTGAATGAAATTAGTAGGGCATACCTTACCAATACCCATTAGGATATACTTCCTTGCCAAATCAAGATTATAGTCTAGGATTCCTATAATACGTTGGAATAAGCGCAGATGAAATCTAAATAACAAAGTATATGCACATAATTCCACACAACTGATGATAAAGAATGACAATCTACCATTGTTAGAAATCAGTCAAAACTCAGAAGCATTATCCTTGCTAAGGAAGGTCACTGTTAAAATAACAGCAGAATAGAGTTTGCAATTAAAAATCTAAATGCAGTAGTTCACCATCACACACAAGTTCTTTCCAATGGCAATGAGATTGTGCTATTGTGATTGAGAAGTTAGGAAGTGATCACTTAGAGTAGCTAAACATTAAATGATTTGTATTTTAATTCTGTTCTGAACATCTCTCTTGCTATATAAAAGTGAATGCATTGAAAAAAAAAAAGTCAGTGTTACCCAACTGATGTACAGATATAACAGTAATGCTAAGAGGATAAGTTAATTTTAA
The DNA here is from genome assembly GCA_030625065.1 of Alectoris magna. NCBI lineage: Eukaryota > Metazoa > Chordata > Aves > Galliformes > Phasianidae > Alectoris > Alectoris magna. The sequence continues at coordinate 11,992,493 of CM060568.1, forward strand.
ATATCCCCTCAAACACTGCACTGGAAACCAATATAGAAATCTTTCTGAGACTACAGCAATATTGTCTTCAGTGCAAGACTATAATGTAATTACATATGGAAGCGCCCACTGAGCATTAGACAATACGTAAAACAAAGTGCTTCCATTGAGTAGAATTTATTCAACAGACTAATGAAATATAGGGCTGAAAAAATAAACCAACATGTGACAGGGTAATTAAAGATTATTAGGTTGCAAACATATTGAGGAAATAAGGATTAAACAGCTGGCCTTAATTCTGCTGCACAATCATTTAAGGATGAGATTCTGAACTCAACATACTTTTAACATATTGAAGTGTATATACAAAAGTGACACAAACACACACTGCAGACCATATACAGCTGTAATGGCTAATAACATATGAAATTTTAAAATCATAACATACACCTCTTTCAATGTCAAAGCAGGTTTGATTTTATCTATGTCACTTCTGACAGACATTTGTCTAACTTTCTCAAAGCTTTCCATGATAGACGCCCCTCCTCAGGCAATCTACCCTAACCTTTCCCTCACTATCCTCACTGTTCAAAAAATTTTTACTAAGATCTAACCTTAATCTCCCTTACAACAATTTAAATTCATTACTACTTTTTTTTTTTTTTTTTCCCCCATTCACCACAAACATAGACAACAGATTGCTTCCTGACTCTTTACTGCAGCATTCTATGTATCTGGAAACTTATCTTGTCACTCTGTCCTCTTCTGCTTAGGTGTAGCAATCCAGTTCATTCACTGTGTTCTCCAAGGTCACATTTTATAAACATCTGAGTTTTGTTGTTATGATGCTCTGACTAGCTCTAATTGGCCCACAACTTTTATGAAGCATGGTACCTAAAGTTGGATCTAATATACTTGCTACAGACCACAGGCTGAAGAATACTGCTCTAGTCAAAAAGAACAAAGGGTTATTTAATTTCTAAATGTGAAGTAATGTCTGAAAGAAGTGAACTGCTATATGCTGATTTAAATCTAGTGGATCTCTTTTTGGTAGGGTGGGGTGGATTACATCTCTAAGTAAAATGTTTTTCTTCTGAAACTCAGATTGCTTAATTGCAGTTATTGGTATATTACATAATTGTAGAGTGAAGCACATCTCCAGTGATATATCATTTACTCAAGCACCTTCCCTTGTTCCATTCAAGAATAGCAGCTGCAGTGAATAGAATTATAGCTGCACTAAAAAGCTTTTGGCTATTGAGCCATGTTAGCTGTCGTCTCAAGAGAATCCTTTCAATCAACATAATAAAATATGTTATCAAAATTCTGTATGACTAATTCATAATAATCCATCAAATATGATGGAAGTATTAAGAGAGAAAAGTAATAGATTCCTTATATTATTGTTACCAGTCACAGCTGTTTCAAGAAGAATGGAGAAACAATAGGATAGATTAAAAGCTGAACTACACAAATGTATAGTTTTTAAGGATTAACTAAAGGTAGACTCAGGTAAGAATGTATTTGGTATTAGGAAAATAGAGGTATTTCCTGTTTGTAAAAGCAGATCTGTGCACAGAATTCCAAGCAAATAAAGAGCATGCACTTTCTAAAACAAAGAAAAGCATTACAGTTTATTGGACAGGACAAGCAATGTATACTGAAGAATTATTCCAATTCTTCAATAAGTATTTACTCCGCTGTTTAATAAAGATCAAATAACGCTTAGAAATTGATGGTCACACAATTACGTAAGATTTAGAATCAAAGAATGTTTTTGGTTGGGAGGTATCTGTAAGATCGTCTAGTTCCAGCCCCCTGCTATAGTCTGGGACACCTCCCACTAGACCAGGTTGATTGAAGCCTCATCCAGTCTGGCCTTGAATGCTCCAGGGAGAGAGCACCCACAGCCTATCTTCCCATAGAGGTACATAGCTCCCACTTGCAGAAAAAGACTATTCTTATAAGATACTGAAACATTTATTTTCCTTTTTGGGATACCTGGGGTACATACTGAAGAGAACATAGCTGCAGAATAGCTCAGAATCTCCGAACTAAAAAAAGATCACTTTTCCTTACTTCTGGCACTTAATGTATCAGTGGCATCAGAATAGTTGCACTGCCGTATTATCCTCACCCTACCAATTCTTCCCCAGATTTCCAAAGAGAAGCATCTCTAGATTGGCTTATATTGACCGTACAACACGAGATCAGAGCACAGTATATCAGTGGTCATTTTCAGTTACCTATTGGCCATGTTGAGATGGAGATGCCTCATTTCCAGTCACGCTGCTGCTTTTTAAGCCAGAAAGTTTCCACAAACATAAGCTAGTGGCTGGGATATATCAGCACAGTCTGCATTTAGTGTACTATTTGTGATTTCCAGTGATCTGGGTCCTGTGGGACTCTACCCCGACTCTGTGGATGCTGCTCCCACCAGCACTGCAATCACCCTTGCCTTCCCTCACTGAGCACCTCACTTTATATCACTTAACAGATGCAGATTATCTGAAAGTGGTAGCTCTGCATTCACATAGCTTCACACTCCCATTTCTCTGTGCTGAGAATTCAGCACAGTTTAGTAAACATGGTTCTTACCATGATATTAAAAACTTGCTTGTATGCTCAAACCCAAGAGGGGAATATGAGCCAAGAAATCACAGATGACAAGCTTGCTTGGGAGATAATGCAATCTATAGTCAATAATGATGTAGACGGCTTCACCTCCACTGCTGGAGCACATAAGCTGAAGTTTACATCCTTCAGAATATTTTACAGATCTTAATCATATGAAACCGGGGTATCTTGATAAATTTCTTGATAATTAAGAGACCTACTACTACATTATTTGCATGTACTTGCAGTGGAGGGCTTTCACTCACCCAAGAATACAATAAAGCTTGACAAGGACTTGATATAATCTGTAAGTAGACATTCAAAAAAAATAAACTTTATAGGAAGGAAGCATACAACAGTCTAGAGATATTAATGTGTGCTAAGCACAGCATACAGTTGAACTGCTAGTAGAAGAAAATTATTCTGCTAGCTTTGGTTTTGTTTCTAGTTGAAAAAGGTCTGTCTTCAGGGTCCCTGAAATGTTCTCAATGGTTGAAACTACATTAACTCTCTGATATATATCAGAAGTAAAATGTTACTAGTAGATATCTCCTTGTTCCTATTGTCTGATATTCAAATTACATCACTGAGTCGTCATTGGATTATTTTTGAATGAACATAAATTTTAAGCAAATCTCTAGGACTGAACTGAATACACTTTGGCTTCTAATGGATGTACAGTTTGCAGAAGATGACAAGAATTAACAACAAATAACCCCCCCAACTCCTCACTCCAAATTCTTCAGCATATAGCCAAGATACATGGACTGGTAATTGGTTTATTTATAACATAGAAACTTAAAATGGCTTAGGTTGGAAAGGATCTTAAAGATCATTTAGTTCAGGACATCAGAAATCTGACTGTCAATGAACTCACTGAGTTCATGTCTGCTGTAGCCAGTTCTCTCTTCTCATTTATCAGAGGATCCTTTACCTGCTTCTTCTAATCAGAGTAGCTATAGAATTTCTTGCTATTTTTCACATCCCTCACAAGTTTAATTCCATCCGTATCGTGGCTTTCCCAATCCTATCTCTGCATGTATGAATTATTATTCAACCTCTGTATTATTCCTAGGTCACACGTTCCTTCTTTCACTGCCTGTACACATCTCTCTCCTCCCTCACTTTCACCAGCAGATCCTTGCTCAGCCATGCTGGCTTCCTGCCTCCTCTGCTTGATTTCTTACACTGGGAATGGAGAGCTCTTCTGTTCTCAGAAAGATACCCTCAACAAGCTTCCATCTCTACGCCCCAAAGGAAAGTTTCCCATGGAATCCTATTCAATAATCCCTTAAACAGGTGATAGCAGCTCTCCTGAAGTTCAGAGCTCTGACTCTGCTCTTTGCTCAGGCCCATATACTTCAAAATCATGATCTCAACCAGGACATGGTCACTGCAGCCTATACTGACTCCAGTCTTCACCTCCTTGATCACCTCTGCACTTGTGAAGACCAGGCGCAGTAATGATTAATTTCTGGTTAGTTTGTCCAGTTTTTGAACCAGGATGTTACCCTCAATGCAGCCTGTTGCACAGCTTTCCCAGAACTTAGAGGGATTTTGAGAGATTTCAATCATGATTGCCTTCTTCATTTAGTAACATTAAAATAAATTGACACTATCATAAGACATTAGGAAATGCATAAAAATTACACTTCCCAAACAAGTATCTATTAAAGATAGATAAAGCAGTATATAGAAACACAAGCTATTTTAACTTTGGTTAATGAAAATTTTTCACTGGATGCGCATAGACCTAGCTTTATTATTTTTCTGTGGTTCTTAAATTATGTTTCTCTATTGGTGTCAGTGAGTTGTGAAATACAATAAACTATGAAGGGAGACATTCCTTGATTTATAACCCCAATCTCAGTTGCAAGTTACTTTACTAGTCTTGGTCTGTCTTACTGCAACACAAAGTCATGAACTTCTAATAGCAAAATAAACTGAAACATTAAAAAACCAAAATGCATATGACAAGTATTAAGAAAATACAGTTCAATACATTGCTCTAAACTTCTGATAAATAAGGCCCTTATAAATAAATTTTTCAGACATACAGTTTATCTGTGAAATGAGTCACCTCAGTGTTTGTGAGATCTGCCTAGTTAGGCTTCAGAAACTGCTGTGTTTCTATGCATGAAATGTGGTTAAGTTGTCTCAGACGTGACAGTTGCAGGGGTAAACCACAGAAGAGGAATACTGTGCAAGAGAAAGACTTGAAGAATGATGTTGGATGTATTTAGGAACTACGGGGTCCCTGAAACAACAGGGAACAAAGTGCCAAGATGCTGTATGCTGTTGTTCTTTGATTGCAGTTTATCATATACTGTTAATTTAAGAAGTAATTAAAAAAAAGAAATCAAGAAAAAAAATAAATCACAATTGCTATTGACTGCAAATCAAAAAATGTTATGATATCAGGTTAAATAAAGTTTTGTCAGAGCTCTCTGAGATAAAAGCCAATGGCAATTCCTCCTTAAATAGCAATACATGATCCTGGGTAAAGTCAGCTAGGTGTCTACTCTGTGATCTTCAGTTGAACACGCGAAAATGTTAACAGTGCCCTTCCTACTCCTGCAGATCCTCAAGTACAAGAGCTTTGCCCCTTTTGACCCAGAAGGAAGAAGTCGTATGCGGAGTGCCAGGAGCTCAGTAAAGCGCTTCACTGAGACCTAGTCAATTAAGGGCTTTAAATGTCAGAAATAATATTTTTAACCCAATCTACATAACCAGTCAGTGAAAACAGTGAGCAAAGTTAATAATATCCAGTCACAGAGAGTTAATAAGCTATAGTTCTGTGAAGAAACCTTTCATTCTACTTTTCAGAGATAAGAAAAAGCAGAGCCTGCGTAGTAAAAGGTCCTGTTGAAAACAAGTCAATGTGCACAGGCGCACTTCATTTTAAAACATAAGTGAGTTGGTTTTTTTATAAGTTAATGTTTCTGGGAAACAAATGGGGTATTTTCAGTAATATTTCTCGTTTGAAAATGCACTCCTGATGACAATGTCCATTAAATGAATTCAAAGTGATTTTTCAACTGCTTTAACATTTGTATTGCCCTTGCAAGTTGCTCCTGCAAGTTGCTAGCTGTTTCTGGACAAATCCCAGACCCACACTGCTGGCTGCAACACTTGTCCACATTTCATCTTTCAAAGTTTTTTGCGTGCAAATGGAAGGAATGGTTAATGGTGTTCAGAGAAGGCAATGTGCAAATTCCCATTCCAGGTATAAGAAACAGAGTTAAATAATTTCTCCTTTCCCTGTTTTTGGCACATTTTGAAGGAGTCATTTTTCTTGATTTATTATTCAGTAATCTGAAAACTTCCAGCCATGGCTTGGTTTTCCTTCTTTGACAAAAAGCTCAGAAAATGACACATGTAATATTCAGATCAGGAGACCAAGTGACACAGCAAGTAGTCTTACAGCTTTGACCTTCAACTCTTTCCACACTGACTCACTCATTACATTACCCATCAGAAAGCACTCTGCTGACAAAAGCTTCATTTTCACATACAGGCAAAGTGGTGAAACTATTCTAGGTAAAAGGACACCTTTCCTCCCCTATGATGAGCACAAAAAAAAAAAAAAAAAAAGGAACAATTTCTTAGGAAGTACCTAATTTTTGACACAGTTCTATTTTCCGCCTGATTTGATGGGAGAAAGGAAAGTGGAAAATTTAAAAGCAAACTTGAAAACAGTCATTACATTGGTTTGATGACCAGTTACTTCATCAGCAAGTGACCTAATTTGCTCTCTTGTACCTCCTCCTGCTTGATATCACATGAAAAAGCCTGTATGTTCAAATGTGCATCTCAGTACAGACCTTCACATTACAGTGAGACATAACATGAAGTTGAAAAGTAGTCCTTTTAGCTTCTGCTAAAAAACACTGTCCTCATATATCAAAAGTCTGCTAACACGGGTACCTCAGAAGTCCCACTATTAACTAAGGAAAGGCACTAGTACCCTACTGACATAAACAGTACCCCTTATTCTGTCCTTATCTGGCTCTCAGTTTTTAAATATTTTTTTTGTTTCCTGTCTGATCCATATAAAGGAGAAAGAATACACCAATCTGAACACAATTAACTGTTCTTTGTTACAAGACTGAAAGACTGTATCAGATCCATAATTGATTTAAAGCTGACAGAGACCCACTGGCCTCAGACTAACAACTGCTGAACAAGTAGCCCTCACTATTTCAGAGGTCAGCTTCCAAAGATACTGTTCAGGGCCATATTCTGATGCTACTTGTTCTGCCAGATTCAGCTGAAGTCACAGTTAATTTTCATGGATACAGTTAAGACTTACCCACCATCTTCAGTTTTACTCAGAGGTTAAATTCCAGTGATTCAAAGCCAACAAGGAGTCTCTATAAGAAAGTGAGAGGAAATTGTGCTAAGAAACACTGTATCTCATCTTCTAGGAGATTTGCCAAGAGTTTTATTTGATTTCTTATTTGTCCCTCCATCAGGTAGCTAAAGCAAGATTGAGACTACCAGCTCAGTATACAACTACTTGCACATGTATTCTTTTGTATGTCTTTCTTCACAGGGAGTGTTTATTTGGTTGAATGAGGCAGGGATGGATTTGAACGGAGGGTTGAATGAAAGCTTTCAGATTTCAGTGGAGAGCCAAAGGTGTGCCTGCAAAGGTTAGGCTGAGAGGCCAGGCAAAAAGGAGAACTCTCTCCACAATTATTTGATTAGCTGCCTCTCTGCACCCTCCCCCTGCAACATTTAACTGACATCACACGCATGTCAGAAGACATCTTTCCTGGGAGAAAGATAGCGATGTTAAGTCCATAGGTCCTGCTCCTTCAGCTTGCCCTGCTTCATTCATTCATTCCTATACTGAAGGAGATGGGGAAACTCCTCCATGAAAAGTCCCCACTGAGTAGTGATCAAGAGGCAAAGATACTGTCCCACTTTTTCTTTCATTTAGATTAATTTTGAAAAATCAATATACAAAAACCAGAGCTGAGTTCTATACATTATTATAGAGACAGCTCCTAAATCTTGGGCACAGTCCTTTCTCATTCAGGGAACATTAACTGAATAAAATATGAGGAAAGGACCTCAGTGTCTACATCAAATCCAGTAAAGAGCTAAGTCTTTAGCAGGAGATGCACATTTAATCTTCATCTGAAGCTTGTCTTTCACCATCACCCACCACAAGGTGCCATCCCAGTATCTTGCTACAGTGAACAGAAAAAAAACTTGGGGCAAGAGAGGCAACCTTCATTTGTACTTTCTCAAAAATCAACCTTGTGTAAGCAAATAGAGCAATTTTATGTGGAGGAGGATAACTTTAGTTAGTAGGGCCTGGTGCTGATTCAGGAGGAGCTCCAGGGCAAAGGAAGTGAAAGCAGACCAGGAAGAAGTTTATTTCATGCTGTTATATGAGTATGTTACGCATACTCAACAGAGTAATGAACTACAAAGGAGTATTTCATGACATAGCAATACATACAGTCTGTAAAACAAAACAAGCTACTAACCCATTTTTGCCCTTAAACTTCCCATAATTAAAATAAATTATGCTGAAATGACATGACTATTGCTGGCTGAAGAGGAGAGTGTTCGATAAAGACCTCTATAAATACCTCTAAGTTATGCCATTTTCTGAATAGCTCATGTGGGAGTTTCATTAAAATGATTGAGAAGTACTCCCATCATTTTTCTGTGTTATGCCAATGAATACTGGTGCATCTTTTCCAGTAGGCTGTCAAGCAACTTCAGGAATCTGGAGGAAAGAAAAAAACCCACACAAAAACAAACATGCAACATAAGCAATTTCTCACTTTCCCCTGGTATATCCAGGAGTGGCTTTTCCTTACAGTCAGTTACGTGTTTATCTTTCCTTCATTCACCCTCTTCTAAAAAAACCACTTCTCCACTGAGATCCAAAAGCTCTAACTCCACTCAGTTAATACCTCGTTATATACTGGAAAAATGTATCATGCGTAGTCCCCACTAGACTCTGTGTGCTGTTTGTTTCTGAGAGTGAAAGATGAGGCAGAGAGCCACAGATGAAATCCCGGACCCATTAAAGCCAAGTGGAGTTTTGCCATTGACTTGTATGGGGTCACAGTTTTGCCCTGAGCCTTTTATTTCCATCTTGTACAATGTCAGGCAGCCTGTCAAAGCTGATGCCTGGTTGGTTCATTAAGCTGACATGATCAGATACAAATTCACAAAATCTAAACTGTTGGGATCTGCACAGAGTTAAGACCAGAGAAAACAGCCAATTTTAACAAAACAAAACAAAAAAAAGCCCACATGTCTACAAAATGATGCAAGTCACTTCTACTAGGATTACATGTCAAGAATGCATCTAACAGTTTTACAGTCTATTCAGTTTTGCAAAATGATATAAAGCAAGCCGAGAAATTACAAGCTACGAAACCTAATTTCTTTCATACAAATTCTTCACAATTCAGCCACCGTTATCATACTATCGTTACCTTGAATTTATAACAAAGCAGCATGAGGTTCTTAATCTTTCCTAGGAACGAACACTAAGCATGCACAAGTAATAAGAACAGTAATACCTGTAAAGGTTTAGAAACAGCAAACATTATGTCAGCACATCTGTGCATCTTGTTTGGACATAGAAATTAATTACCTTGAATTGACTGCCAAAGCAAGGGCAGTTTTCAGATCCTCTGTTCAGCATAATGAACAGTTGTAATGAATATTTAAGCTCAGAACATTTTATGCAGTTTCCATATCCTTTGAAATTGTTACTGCAACCTCTCAGAAGAGGTAAAGCTGAAAGCACATCATGCTACTCGCTTTCCAAACAATAGAACAACCATTATTCTCCTTTGATGATAACAGATTTAAATATTGTAAGCAATATCAAAAATAAAAATTAAATAACTGTAGAAAACTTAAGAGTAGGGGAATCTTCAAAATCAGAAGTTTTCAAGTTGTAGAGATAAGCAGCAGCAAATATAATTGCTTTAAACCCAAGAAAGGTAGCAGTCACGCACTAGTGATAAAGAAGGAATTGCTCACCCCCTTCCAAGGATCAGGGCTCACCTAACACTCCAGAGAAAGTAATCTTCAAGTAAATATGCTTCCCTTGTGTCTGCCAGCCCTTAAATGAGGTTTGGGAGGGGTCCACCCCTTCCAGTTCCACAGGTGAATTTCTTCAGCCTGTGGTCCTAGGTCTGGATACACCCCTTCACCAGGTGCTCAATCACTGGTTCAGGCCATGATCTAAAAGTTCACATACACGAGTAGTGCTATATTTTAACATTATAATATACCTCCTGCTTTATCACTGTGAATGAGCAAAATAAAAACAGGCATTCACCACAGCACTTGACAAAGCAGTTCTGAGGAAAGGCTAAGTTTTGCAGGTTGTGCCAGTGTAGGACTTTCCAATGAAGCTGCAAACTTCAAGGCGAGGTAAAACTTTTCACTGCAAATGCATCCTGGACAATAAGCTGCTGGACAGGGTCCTGTTGGAGAAAGCTACAGACTGAGTTGAATGGGGTCTTGAACTGAGGAGGGTCTGTGAGGTTTGGGCCTACTGCCAATAAATCCTGACAATACTGAGAGACTAAAAGCTTGAGCGTGCTAACATTTGTCCACCTATTAAGCATGAGTAATTGACTTCCAATTAGTGCAGTTGCATGAATGTAAAAGTAATGCAACAGTGAATAATCTCTCCATAGGGCAAGGAAAACCACTTGTATAGAGAATAATAACCCCCCACTGATAGTGCCTGTATTTTTAGTGTTGAACTTGGGTTGAACCTCTGTCAAGGTTACAAAAACTTCTGGTAACTCATGCACATGCCTCTGTGTTTTTGGCTTCTGGCCTGAAAGCACAGATAATCAGTCTAGGGCAGGCATGTCCAACATGTCCAACATACAGCTCAGGACAGCTTGCCTGCCCTGTACCATCATAGTGGTGCCTCTTTTCCTCCAAGCAGACTGGCCCAGCCCCAGGCTTGCACCCATCATTCACCAACAGCCAAATCATCAGTGTGTAATTGGCACAGCCTCAGCTGAAACTAGGACCAGGTGAGCATGTAATGCAGAGCTGCCTCCACCTCTTGTTCCTTTCCCACAATTGGTTTAATTGAAAATTGCATGTATTATACATTATGGGCACTTGTGTCACTTGGTGAGTAAAAAACGGTGATCACTGATATTTCAACCTATTTAATGCCATCTCAAAAGGAAAGAAAGCCTGGAAAAAGAGAAATTGTGGTCAAAGAAAGAGCATCCAACAAAAAATGGACAGATGACCACTTTTTTGTCAAGACAAATATGACACTGTGCGTGATTTGTAAGGACATTCAGTGGATTTTCAAGGATTATAATTTGAAAAGACACTGTGCAAAAACACATTACCAAGTTTGATGCATATGAAGGAATGTTTTGTAAAGACAAAATAGTGGAACTGAAGAAAGTCTGTCACCTCTACAATTTTTATTTTTATTTTATTTAAGTTACAACTGAAACAGATAAAAGCTAGTTATGTGGTAGCAAATATGCCTGTAAGCAAATCAAAATTGTTTACTGATGATGAGTTTATTAAGCAACGCATGGAAAGTGTGGTAGACATGATTTGTCATGATAAAAAAAAATAGATTTTTCTAAAATCAGTTTGTCAGACCAGAATATAGGCAAATGAACTGAAGAAACAGGAAAATCTATTGAGACAAATTTGGAAACAAAAGCTGCAAGTTTCAAGTTTTATGCTTTGGCAATAAAAGTACTGATGTTACAGATATGGATCAGCTTGACATTTTTGTTAGAGAAATTGATAATGTAAATAGCAACACTGAAAAAATGGTTTATTTGGTGCCATTAAAAGACACAAATTTCTTAATTTGTACGAAGTAGTAAAAGTTACATTAAAGTAATTTTCTTTAACCTTTGTCAATATATTCAGTGTAGCTACCGATGGCACCTAGACTGGACTTACAAAAATTAACAGACGATGCAATTGCTACCAGAAACTCTTATTTGATGAAATATCACTGTATTGTACATCAAGATAATTTATGTGCAAAAGCATTAAGAATCATGACCAAAGCTGTGAATTTAATTAAGGCCAAGGGACTGAGTCATCCCAATTCCAGGATTTCTCTTAAGCAGGGATGCTGATAATGGGAACATTATGGACATCATTTACTTTTCTGAAGTAAGGTGGCTTAATTAGGGTAAAAATGTTAAAAAATATTTCAAATAATCTATAGAATCAAAAGGAAAATTAGTGCCAGAAAGTGAAGATTAAAAATGGCTCATAGATGTAGTGTTTTTGGTGGATTTGACCACTAATTTCGATGAGGTAAACATTCATTTTCAAGGTGAAAATCAACTTATCTGTTGATGTTTCAAATCATAATAGCATTTAAAATGAAACTTAAATCATGGCAAGCAATGGTCACTCAGTGTGACCCAGACAAACTAAAAGGCCAGACACCCATGGTCTGAGGACTATTCTTGTAGTGTTTCCCACTTGGAAGAGTGAAGAAACACAGAACCTCAGAAACATGCCTGTTTTCAGATGACTTCCAGTCCCATTTCCAAACCTGTGAAGCCTGTTGAAAATTCCTGCAACTGAGAGCAGCCTCTCCCCACCTCACATCAGCCACTGCTTCAGCATCAACCTAGCCCCAGGACACCTGGTACTGCAGAGAGCTGCCTGTTTATTTAGGGACTAACAGCTATTCAATACTTCAGCTGTGTAGTTCATGTTGGAGATGACTTGCTGGTTTCAGACAGCCACTGATTAATGTTTATGCCACAACTTTAATTTTTCTTCTACTTGGCCTGCCTGTATTTTTCTTTGAAGCATGTTTTCTGATCATACTACTGGCCTTGGTGTCCAGAATACAGCTAGAGGCTGAGGCCAATGCAATTATCACTGCATGTTATTTCAAGCACATGTTCATTAACACTGTTTTTTTCATTATCACTTGATGAGAACCAATTGATTTTATAGCACCAACTAAGACATGATACAAATGTCTCTCAATAGGAACGAGTGCTGGGTGAATTATTTGCTGATTAATAAATTGAGTTTCAGGAAACAGTGAATCCAACACCAATTGAATACTATTTTTATGCCCCCTCATAAATAAATAATTAAAAAATATTGTATATAGTTTTTTTTATAAGCACCAGCGCTGCATTGCTTTTCATTAAAAACAGTAGGTTTGCTTAAAAACTAATCAAAATTCAATAAGAAAAAGAATACATTGAACACAAAGAATTTGTTTCCACAGAAGTACCAGATCACCTAAAATGACTGCTGAGCCTTCTTTCTCTCCATCCATTTCATTATGCTCTAGAAATTTTAAGTTTAGTCAGGACATACTTCCTTCTTTATTTCTTAGGGTTTTATATTGGTGGGTTTTTTTATTCAGCAGTTTTTGCTTGGTTTTGTTTCATTTTATTTTGTTTGAAATTTCCCTAATATTAAGTTCATTTAGTTGAATTTGTCCCACTGATAGAAATCTACTAGTTTTAAGCTGCTAAAATATATTCAGAGTTGTAACGTTTACTTAAACATGTCAAATGATAAGTTTGACTCCCATGAAATCTACACTGTTCTTGTCTCTGTGTAACTCCTTTCCTTTTGGTATAGTTCCTCTACGTAATGCCAGGGATGACCAGTTTCAGGAATAATTCCAGCTCTTCAAAAACCTTTTTCTTTGATGCCTACCTCCATCTTCCCTCAAGAGCAGCACTTCACAAAATGATGAGGTTTTTTCAGAATCATTGCAATAGTTGAGTACAGCAGTATTGTCCACAGTAGACATTCTGTAGCTGGCTCTCCATTGTTAGCATTTTGATTACACTAAATTTATCTTGAGATAAAAAGTAAACATCATTATCCTCACTGGAATGCAGTATACTTACTTTGCTCTGTAATTACAGGTCTGATCATTACCATTGCCTTCCTTGAATAACCCAGGAGTAGTAGAATATGGAGGTAGGATTAGAGTAATGGGTAATTGATGATGGCTGCTTTCAGTAGCTTAGATGGCATAATTGAGCACCTAACAGATGGATTTCATCACTATGTAACATATAAATTTCAATACTAGATAAATTTATCTACTTTCAGTGTTCAGCACTATTCTTTACAAAAATAATATATTGCTCTAGTCACAACTTTCATTAAATTACAGTTTATGCATTTCACTGTACATCAGATCTTTTCATCTCATAGAACATAATTTTATTCTTATTATGCAGATTTTTTTTTAAGGTTCTAAGATAACCTAAATAATAATTTTGGTTAAAAACGCAAAGATAGAGAAGATATTATTAGATTTCTAAGTTCTCATGGCTTGGAGGTGACTATATGACCTGAGAGCTTTTCAAGACGTTTTACTATCAGTTGTTTCAAGTAAGTAGATATTTTTCTTTTCCCTAATTATAAAGGACAGATCTTGACCTCTGCTCTAAGAAGACCAAATTAGCTAAACAGCGGAGAATTCTCCCAGTGTAATGGCTTTTATAATCTAAGGTTTCTCCAAATCTCTGCCCTGGCATAAATATCTGTACTTAACTCTGTAAAGATGGACCAAAGTACTTTAGCAGAAGAAAAACAGATACTGTTTTCTCCATTCTTCCTTTAGACCATGTGTATAGATTAAGAAACGCAAAAATATATTTTGAAATTTGTTAAAACATGCTATTTGCTGATCTGACAAGATCTGACCCCTAGCAGTATAATTAAATGTTATCCTATTTGTTACTTTAAAAAGCTTTCAATGTGGAAAGAATATCACTCATGAACAGCCCTTTGAGTTACCACTTAAAAAAATAGGTCAACATATTTTTGAGATTTCCTGTATAACGTCTCTGTAGGCATCATGGTGTTTTTATATGACTTAATTCCTGCCCTTTATAAAGAGACATAATTTTGGTTTCTATTGCCTCTCCAATACAAGACTAAGGTATTATAATCTGTTCATTGTATAACCTTCTTGAATCCTAATAGTAATAGGACCAATATATTCACTAGCCAAAAGAGTAGAGATTTTTAGTTCAAATTATAGAGATAAGCACACCTCTCCAGGATTCCTGCAGGTGTATTTGAGTACATTACATTTTTAATATCAAGACCTTATTGACCTTATATTAGCAATCCTACCTTACTCAAGGCAATCTTCAGGGCACCCTAATGGGAAACATCAGGACAAAGCACCATTAAAACTGAAAGAACAATTGGATTTTTGTTCAGCAAATTTCATCATTAGACTACACTGAGCGGAAGATCTGATTGATTCCTTCATGTAGATCAAGACAGGAGCTATCAGACTTTAGGAGACCCAGATAAAATTACAGCAGCTACTCTGAGAGGACTAGGTGATTTGTCTAAAATGCCTGAACTACCATAAGCTATTTCAGGTCTTCATTATTCCCCAGCTATCATGACTATAAATAAATAAATAAATAAATAGAATACCCATGAGAAAAAGTAGAACAATATAGCTCTGTACAAAGAGAGACAGACTCATCGACAACTCTTCAGGTGGTGCCTTTAACTTTTAAAAATAAAGAAAGAAAGAAAGAGAAAGAGAAGATGATGGACTACTGGCAGTGCAGAATACAGGTTGACATACCTCGTAGCTCAATCTGATCCCCAGAGGAATACTCCCTTTTCTTCTTGATCCATGTTTCTTTCCTGAGATCCTGAGCAGCAGTGATTCTTCAGAATTTCATGCAAAGACAGAAGCAACAAGAACACACTATGTCTCAGGAGCAAGGAAGCATTTAGAGGTCCAACAGAACAGTCCTGCTTTTATGTATGAAACAATCACTTTTATTAGAAGACTCCACGTATTTGTTAATTTGAATTTCTTTATATTTCTAAGAAACGTATTTTGTAAGTGTCATTAAGTGAACCTAAGTTAACATTGGAGTAAATTTTACCACAATTACCTCCATTTCTACATCTTTTATAAAGTGGTGATATAATCCAGCAGAGTTCTTCGTTCCCTTCTGAGCTTTACCAGAAGAGGTAACCTCAAGTACTTACATTTTCATTAATGTTTTTTGGTTTGCAGTGCTTACAAAGCTTTTATGAGCATTAGAAATTCTACACAGAAATCTTACATAGATTTAAGCTACTTATAATGTATGCAGAGGAAATACAGAAGCATATTTTATTCTTCCAGAAAATGAATCCGTAAGTTGTTGCTGACTTTAGATGACCTTCACACAAGTGCTTCATGATCAGTATGGAATGTAGGATGCCTATGTCTGTAAAATGTTTTGTTTGAAAATATAGTCCAATAACATTGATTTATGGTGATGTCTACTTTCTAAACCCTTATGGATACCGCGTTTAGAATGAATGAAACAGTGACAGTACATCACTCTGTGTGAAGTGAGTGCTTGCAAAGCATGAATCACACTTACACATGTCTAACTGGAGTCATTTTAGGGATGCCGAAGTTCAGAAATACAGTTTACATTTCAGAATTTCTTTGTAAATAAATGGTTTATTACTGGTTTCAATGCTTGTATTTTCTGCTTGTGTACTCAGTGCTGTAAAAACTTAGAATAGTTTCAGTTCTACATGAACAGATAGATTTAAAAATGACAGATAAAATTAAGGATTTAATTATTTGTAGTTATGAATTTTATTAATACAATCAGTTAACTGCTATATCCTGACAGGCACTGTAAAAGTATACAAAATATTAACACT
The DNA here is from genome assembly GCA_030625065.1 of Alectoris magna. NCBI lineage: Eukaryota > Metazoa > Chordata > Aves > Galliformes > Phasianidae > Alectoris > Alectoris magna. The sequence goes on from CM060568.1 coordinate 12,008,786, forward strand.
GAAAACTGACAAATCTGGGAGTTAAAATTGAGATTTATTTCATGGCAGGTCAGTATTTATTTCTCTGCAGATGTATGTGTCTGATACTTGTACTGGAATTCTTTTAAAAAAGAGATCATAAGACACAGTGCTCTAAGTTCACCTAGTTTTCACAGCAGGCATCAACAGAATGAAATCCTAATAACTGATGAATAGCTCTCCACTATATGTCCCAAGAGGAGGAACAGAAAAAAACACTGGTGTTACACTTCTGTCTGTAGATCATTTAAAAGCAGCTTGTTAGCAGAACTGAGCAATAGAAGAACTTGCAGTAAAACAGTTTTGCTAGCAGGTGTTCTTACTGCAGTGGTAAACTCCTAAGTTTAACCCTTAACAGAGTGACAACAAAATAATATGTTAATATAAAAAGATGGATTTTTCAGGGTTTCAGGAGATTTTACAAATATGCTGCATTATGTTTAATAGCAATGTTTTATTTTTGGAGGATACGTTAGGCTGAGAGATTTAAAACATAATATCATACAAACACTCCATAAACAAATTTAATCCTTCAAAGTCTTGCATGCAAGCTTAGTCTTTCTGAGAATACACTTAATGAAGTTGATAAAAAATTATAAATTTAAGACAGTTCTGTTCAATTTTCCAGCCCAAATTCAGAGAAAAAAATGGCTTTCATATCTGATGTTACCAAGATGTACACACCGTATCTGTGTAGGAAGAATTTGCAAAAATACATCAATAACTTCTCATAGACTGTACTTCTAGTTGGGTGGTGGAAAGAACCAAAAATGAGAAGTCAAACAGGTTTCCCAATGTTTTGTTACTTGAATAATCACTTCTTAAACTTTAACGTGTGTTTGTACATTTCTATGTAATCCATAGTCTATTTTCTATCTCGTGCTGGGTATAGTCTGTATATAGTCTATAAAGTACCAGCAGGCAGTTACTGCAGACCAGACATTAATGTCCTGGCTGAGAGTGAATTAAATTTACCAATTGCAATCTCATTTCAGTTTGATTCTTTGAAATACGTTCTACGTATATACTAGACCGATGTGGAATTCAATATCATTATATAAGAAAGTAAGGACTCTGATAATATTATATGTCATTTATTATGAAATTCTTGCTCAATCTTCTAAAAAGATACTTTACTCCAGACCACAGTGCCAGTGGAACTTGCAACGTAATACTCACTGAAAAATGTTTCATATTATATGGTATCATACGAGAACAATACAGTATGAAAAGTACACCAGTAACCAATATAAGTGACCTAGCTTCTCCTTTTACAGAAAGTGGAGCACAAAGCCCAGTCTTTGTAAGCAACTTTGAACTGAAAATGTTTTGACATTTTTTCCAGAAATTACATTCATGGTTAATGGATGTAGAATTCTATGCAAAACAAACAAACAAACAAATAAAAGGCATCATAGAGGACATGTTTTTCTTCCAGACATGGTCTTCCCTTTCCTCTTCCTGATATAGATTCTCCTAATGCTTTGTATAAGGTCACCTGCTAAATACATACAACATGCTCTTCTGTTTTCCTTCTATTTATCTTTGATCCTACTGTGTCATATACTTAATGCTACAGCTGATATTCCTTGCAAAAAGTGTCAAGAGCTTCAGTACATCCAACCTGAAGGAAATAAATTGTAGATATAAAAAGGAATGTGTAAGTTGTAAAATTTTATGCAGTAAGTTAAGTATGTTCTGTTTAAAGTCACTTCAGTATAGAATAGCAAGCCTGTCTGCAAGAGAAACTAGATAATTCTGTAATCCAAAGGAAAAGACTTGAAAAGACAAAAAAAGAACAAAACATAAATTTTCTTATCTGACTTTTAGTTTCAGCCCCCAAGCTCTCAATTATTTAAGAGGTTTTTGTCTTAATATCAAGTCAAAGAATATGACAGGGTTGTGGGGTGTTTTTTGTTTGTTTTTGTTTTTGTGGTGTTTTTTTTGTTTTGTTTTTGTTTTGTTGTTTTTTTTTTTAAGTTACACTCAAATTTTCTACTTGTTAAGGTCAACAAGTGAATTTGATATATCCTGGTAATCCAGTAACATCTTTTTTTCTCAAACTAATGCTCACTGGAAGGTCTAACTGTAGTTTTGCTACTGAAATGAAAAACAGATATCTACTGTTTTTTGTCAAGTGGACTAGTCTCTTTAGGACTTTCTATTAAAACTGTCTGACTGTGACTGTGATTGAAGCAGGTGATCTTATATGAGTCTTCTAAAAGTTTGAGACATTCAAAGAATGAGATGTCACACATGCAGAGGCAAGTAAAGGATCAATAGCCAACACACACAGGTTAGAAAGATATTGCCATTTTAAAAAATCTTAATTTGCAGTGGAAAGAGGAAATATGGGAATATTAGCCATGAAATTCAATGCAAGAGGAAAGTAGTAGTTAAAAAGAAAAATATCTGAGCAAACTTGAAAGTAAATAAGAAGTTTGCTAAAAACTCTGAAAGTAAGCAAGTTTCAAAACAAATAGTGAATCTGTCATACTAGGAACAACAGAGAAAATTATTTCTGTTTGCATTCTTTTTCAAATCAAGAGTACAGCATAAAGATCCCATTCAGACCTGGACTGGGTTTGTTTGACATTGTCTTGCAGTCTATTGAAAGACAAAGGACACTTTTGTCAGCCTCCAGCATAAGGGCTGAATGTCCAAAACCTTAACGGATACAGTGTTTCTCTAAGCTGCTTCACAGGCACCTGACCTGCCTGCAGGGTCAAGATTTGTCTGATCGTTCCCAGCTCATTCCCTGTGCTGAACTAGTAGGACTGGACACTGGGATCCACGAAGAACCAGCCACTAATCAAGGGGACAGTGCAGTTCAATTAAAAAGATGTACATGTGTTGCTTCTGGAACTAGAATAGACCATTCTATTCCAAACATTTTGTGTGTTGACCAAACACCATTTTTATCAGTACAAAAAATATTTCTAGGCCTATACCCAAATAACGGCATCATTTTATTGCAGTAAAAGGAGTTAGTAGCTGCCAAACTCACTGTGAGTAAACTTACCCTATTATAGACTAAACTGTATGGTAGTTTCAAAACACTGATCCACTCTGAACAGACATGCACTATAATTCACTAATAACCCTCCTTTATATTCTAATCAAAGCAAATATAGCCATCTCAGCTTGTTTTATCCAAACACTTTAAGATTTTCTTCCAGTTATAACCTCCTTACACAATAATTTAACACAATTATTTCTCACAAGTATCCCAGTCATCAGTTATTTAAGTGCATTAATAACCTAAATAGGGTTTTCTGTTAACATAGTAAGAACCATAACCCAGCTTAATAAACCCTTTTGGGGGAGTTACTTAGCTTAGAACAAAGTTATTACTTCACCTATTTTTCCACTGAGTAAATCTATATATCTACCTAATTAACAGCATCATTTAGAGTTTATTCACATCAACATGTGAAGAAATCTGTTTCATTAATGTCAGAGGGATATAACAGATAAGAAGTTATACTTTTATTATATTAAAAATGAAGAATTTGCTTGTATAGAGTGGTTTTCATGACAGAATATTTGCTTTACAAAATCTGATGGATACCATTGACTCTGCAGGGTAACAGAGGCTGAATAGTTCACTGAAGGTCATACAACAAGGAGATAACAGAGCCAAGCAGAGTTTTTAGATATCATAACTAACACTTCTTGGCTGCATCCACTAGGCACTGTTCTTCAATTTAATTTACTTTTCTCTGTTAATACTATCTGGAGTAATCATAAATTAGTGGATAAAACAGAACAATGAAAACCTAGTTATTTCTTATCTAGTAATTATGATTTTACTTCATGAACTAGTATATTAATCAGTTTTCTCCCCCCCAGCTACTTTTTCTTTCATAATTATGCTTGTGCTTGGAAATGGTTGGGTTTTCAAATTATTTCACATTCTCTCCGTTGGGAAGACATTGCAACCTGTTTATAAGCATTGAATCTGGAACCACGGTTCTGAATGACTGCATCCATTACAAGGCTGAGGTCATAGCCAGGCATAAGTGTAGAAACAGTGAACAGAGTAACATTTTATCCTAAACCCAGTTCTACCTCAGTCTGCTTTTTAATTATGAACTATTTTCTTTAGCAGCCATAAATAGGAAAATGTTGATAGCTGCTCTTCATTTGAGATTCAAAAATCAGAGTGATTTTTATTTTAAGATCATGAAAATTAAAGTTCAAAAATCTGAATTGTATGGTGTAAGTACTAAAATGTTTCCATTCTACATGACATTGAGTCATATATATAGTATTTCAACACTAGATATTCCTCATCAGGAATTGACACGTCTTGCAGTATTAATTATAGTTACTGCAATAATTAATTCACAAACACTTTCTAAAATAAAATTTTATTTTAATGGTGCACTCATCTTCATTAATTTAGATTCTTTATTCTGGTGGCCATGGGAGTCCTAAATAAAGTTATCTTAAAACTCATAGGAAGCAGGAAGATTAACTGTGATTTTCTTTCAATCTAGACTAGTGTTTCTAATGACAACTGTCCTATGATAATTGTATTTTAAAAAAGAACTACTTTTTAAATTATGTTGGAAATAAAGCATAAATACTTGTTTATGTCTTGCTGCTGAACAGCTTTGAGATATTATACTGTCACAAAGTCAGAAGATAAGAAGTATTGAAGTTTGCATAGAGGATCTACGAGGGTTGTGAAAAGTAGTGTATATTATACAATATACAGTACTGATTACCATCTGAGTTAAAAAACAAATGGTAATATACTAACGTGAGTTGTTAATGGACACAAGTACCACATTGGTCTCTTCCAGAATTTTAGTTAGATATGTAAGAGGTACATAATTACTTAGTCAGTAAACAAGAAATAGCTCTAGTATTCCAGCACTAATGTCCTGGGTATAGTGAAGATCTTTATTGCTTTATGTAGAAGGTTAATTCTGTCATTCAAAATATAGTCATTCACATGTACTGTCCTAACCTATTATTCTGCATACTTCAAAATACTTACTACAAATTCATTCCCAAAGCAGCTGCAGTTTGCTTAATTTTAAACACAAAGGAACTTCGAGCCTTTGGATAATGACTTCACTAGAAGTGAATAGAGAAAACAGTCTATTAATTTGCTGTAGCATCCTCAATTCTCCAAAGACCATAGTTAAAGGACTATTCATTGCAATCTCAATCAGTTTAGTAATGTGTGAAGACCAGCAGTTTTATGGAACAGTGCTTATTTTTATGGTAAAATGTGTTAATGACTGTCTCCAAACAGAACATTGATTATTCATGGAACTTCTTATTCAACAGATATGTTAAACTCTTTTTTTCCCCCCTCCCGACAAGATAAAAAGGAACATCCATCCAATTATCTTTTATCTTAAAACAATGACATTAAAAGTTTAGTAACCTAAACTACGGGGGTAAGTCTCAAATAGTTAAATTAAGTTGACTAAATATACATCTACAAATGTATATATATATATGTGTGTGTGTGTGTGTGTGAAAATTTTAATAAACATATAGACACCAACACTAGGCATTAGTGGGAGAACTGATATACATTATTACAATGCCCATACTGTGATTTTGTTAGAATGGGTACAGGAAATGTTGTTGGTTTTTTTTTTTCCCTCTTTTTTTCCTCTTTTTTTTTTTTTCCCCAAAGAATAAGGAGAAATGGAAAACAGTGTTCCTTCCCAATATAATTAAAAATACTAAATTTATTAAATTAAGATTTAATAAAATGCATAGTTAGATTATTGAACAAATGGACAATGTTGAATTACTCTTGTATTCTGAGTTCAAGAAGCATCAGGATTATAACCTTTTCTGGGTGGCCAAAGAATTTGACAAGATTCTGTGTAATTTGCAATCCAAACCAGAACTTAGTTTTACTTAAAATGAGAAACTTCAGATTTTTTTTCCCAAAACTTGTTGACTATACCCAGATGGTCTCCAAAATATCTAGAAATTATGATAATTAGCTCTCATCAGACTTCAGTTCTTCCAACTCCAATCCTAGCACATTCATAACTATAACAGCTTTTTTTGCTGTCCATTTATTTTCCAGACAAATCTTCTATGGACTTTCTAAATGCTTACATTGATACAGACTTACAGGGGAGAAAGGAGGAAAAGTGTAGGCTATATTGCCTATATCCATATATTCAGGCAAAGCTGGAGATATCTTTTCTCAAATTTGGACATTCCTAGAAAGAGAACTACATTTGATAAAGAGTTTATTGCCAAACTCTAGGAGACTGAAAATGTTTCCTTGTGGAAAATATGTTTTCCAACTAAATTAGGACTTTTGCTGTTTCTAACATCAAATATAAAGGGACAATACAACTCTTGCTTGCTCAGGAAACAGATTTTCCATTGTTCTGTGGGAAGAAAGAGAAAAAAAAAAAAAAAAAAAAAAGATAAGTGCTGTTTTGTACTATTTTGTATATCTGAGTATTATTATGGATGGTATTTATTAAGAACAGTCTTTTATGCATATGTCACCAATGTAGAGGATAGGATCGATGGCAAGTTTGTTTAAACTAGGCATGTTTGCATTAGAAGAGGCGGGAAAGCATTAGAGGTGGTGACATCAGAAAAAAGAAGAAAGATCTCAGAGGAGTGAAAGAAAAGACACGGGCCTAAATCACAGAGCAAAGCTGCGGGCTGAGGTGAGAAAGTGAAGGAGAGGTAAAAGGTGATAGAGGATCAGAAAGTAGTCTGGAAATCTATCTAATGGAAGTACAAAGTTAATAATTCTGAAACAAAGTAAAACAAAACAAAACAAAAGGCCCTCCTCCTCTGTTTCAAAGAAAATAGAGAACTGTAGAAAAGAAGAAGCAATAAACAAGTTCAGGGGAGGGAGCCTCATATCACAGAGACATATTTTAATACTTTGTGCTAGATTTTATTGTTGCAAAATTGCCTTTTCAGATAACACACATGAATGGAATTTAGTGTTTCATTCTTTAATACAAACCATACTTCCTACTTTTATCAGTTCCATCCAGCATTTGTTACAATATTCAGCTCATTTCCCTCTCAGCACATTCACTGCAAAGGCATTTTGGACAGAAAGAGTAGAGGGGGAAATATTTTAAATACATGGAACATTAGTGTCTGGTACTGCTCTGAAAATTGTAGAACTCTATTCCAAATAACTCCTCTTTTTGTCATAACTTTCTGTTTCAGAGTTAACTGCACTCACTGGTCGAGTGCTCCCATCAGTTTGTTCTCTAAGTGAGACAGCACTGACAATGTTAATAAACCATTAAAACTGAGACTTTGGCATAACCTTCCAGCCACATGTAAAATAAGCTATAACAAACCAGTGAAATAAAATCCTTCCTCCCAAAAGGAGACTGAAGTTGCAGCCAAAATTGGATCAGTATTACTCACCTTTCAAATTTTCCTTACGTGAAAGACTTCAAAGGAAATTTTCACTCTTAAAGTTCAATAGAACACGTTGGTTTGTTGCAGAATAACATCTACAAATATACAGGAGCACACACATTCCTACACTTCTTTCTGTAGCAATCATAATCATTACCTTTTCTGACTGTTACCTATGAACTGCTCCCTAGTGATACAGGAAATTCTCTCTCTTTTGTATAAAGGAAGCCACAGGAGAATTAAATCTTCAGCAGTATTAATCCAGGTACTTTGAAGCTGATATGGAATTCCCCAAGAAGCAAATGCCTATCTAGAAGTTTAGTGTTTTTCTGAGCACAGTGACGATTCCTTCAAAACTTTTCATTCAAGAATTTTTAGTTCACTTTTTTTTTTCTCTTCCCTCCTTGCCCCCCCAGTTTGAAGCCTCAACTTCAGTAGAAAGCAAAATTTCAAATAAAAGTTCATTAAAAAACTTTGCCAAACATTTCATTTTGAAAGCATCAATACAAAATTTTCTGACCTTAACAGAACATCATTTTCTTCCTGAAATAAAACGTGTCAGGTTTCCGTAAAACATTTTGCTTGGATTCATTGCCATGTTCTAATCTCTGAGAAAATGTTCTGTCAAAATATTACCAACCAGCCCTGTAATAAGGCAGTTCAAATTTCTACCATTTGAAAGCAGGTCTTTTTTTTTTTTTTTTTTTTCTTTTCCCCAGATACAACCATTATAGTGAGAAATATAAACATGATAAAAACACAATTTTCTATGTAGACCTTTGCTTTTTTTATTCTCTCCTATAGTTTTCTCCTGGATTAAAGATGGAAGATCAGGACAGAAATGTTCTCTTTATATTTACAAGTAATCAGTTTAAGTTATCCTGCAGAAATACTAGGGGAAAAAAACCCACAAAACTGTATTAGAAGAAGCATAGGGCCAGCCTTTTTGTAAGAGGTCTTTGTTTTTTGTTTGTTTTTTTTTTTTTTAATTTTTTTTTTCACAAAATAGTGCATGTTATAAAATTGTGTACCATAAGTAATAGGAATGTGCTGCAAAATAATTGTTTGTGGTACTGGTAGATACTGTTGTTATGAATATGACAGTCTACAGACTCAGTCATGCTGGCATACTGGGAATTCTATAAAAAAAATTTGCTGTTAAAATGTAATTATTTTCCTTAATAAAAAAAAACTTATTAGCATCCCACATTTGAATGTTTTGGCAGCTATAGGCTGACGTCATTCTCATGGAATCAACCCTTGAACAACCATTTCAGTGATACTAATCACGTCACACCTTTTTGTGTCCAATCCTGAAACAGGTATGCTGAAGACTCAGCTGGTTTTGCTGTAAGACTACAGCAGAGACTGGCATTTTCCCCTATAACCTGTAAAAATTTTATTTGTGCTTCATGTATTTTTAAACTGCGCAGTGAAACCGATGAGAAGACCACAAAGTCACGCTACTAAGAGAGAAAGCTGCCAAAAGAAGACAGAAGATAGTAGAGAAATGAATAAACAGAACTGGCTAAGGAAATAAAAGAAGTCTTTTCCCACAAAACATCTTTTTTTCTTTTCCTCCTCTTCTTCTTCTTCTTTTTTTTTTTTTTTTCCCTCTAAAGCTCTCTGTGTAATACTGGTTTTACTGGCCAACTCAGGCTTCAGCTCAGGTTGGATTAAATAAAGGTACAGATTTATTGAAGGAGAGCAGGACAGGAAGGCTGGCATTTCCAAGGCAGTACATCAGAATGAGGAGCAGCTGCACCGCCCATCATCCTTGGTGCTGTGGCATCTTGCCCTGGGCAAATCCTGGAAAGGCCAGAGCATTTCTGCTGTTCAGACTTAGCTTCAGTGCATCACAAACCATTAAAACTCACCACCCAGCACTGATTTTTCTTCATGCAGACACTTAATAAATAAAATTAATTAAAAACGTCATTTGGAAGGATGTTTATGCAGATCTTATCAATGAGAAATGATGCTAGCAAATGAATGTAGTAGGAATTAGCTAAATTAATTTGTGCAAAACTTACATGCAACCCTACTCCCTTATCTGAAAGACTGAAAGTTTTATTTGGGGTTCCAAATTCAATTTATAATTTACTATTGTGACTGTTTAGCTCTGGAAATAGTTTTATGAGATGCTGCTTCCTATTTTCAACATACACTGTCTAACACAACAGCTACTGAACATGATTTGCCTGAAATGTTGTTTTCCTGGTTAGTGTCCAACTGATGCCCCTTTAGATGGTTGTCCAGTGAGAAAGATGTAGTTGAGAGACCAGAACAAAAGTTCCACAGCCTTGATTAAGACATATCTGAAGATGTGAGTGCAACTCAAAGTGGACAGACTGTAACATTTTTTACCTGCTTAACGGAGTGATTTGCTGCTCCCGTGCATTTGTTCCAGTAAGTTTATTCTCAGTGAAGACCAGAGTTAAAGAAAAGAACTGTCTCAAAAAAGCATGGAGTGGGAGTGTACAGCATTGGTGAGGAAGGGAAAAAAGCAATGAAAACTATGTCTGTATGCATCAAGGCCAGAGATTAGGTTGCTAGAGCATGTAAGTTACTTACATGTTGTCTGTGCACACTAAGACAGAAACCATACTTTTGTTAGGAAGGTATCTGAATTCAAGTAAATATTCATCTTCCTATTAAATTATAGAAGAATTTTCCCTCAGTAGTAGCACTTTCTGTGAATTTAAAAGTCTCAGGAAATATTAAATGGGATTTCAAGACTTATAGGAAACTCAGACACACTTTTTCAGCAAGGAGCATATAATCTGAAGTAGATAGCAACATGACAATTCATCCCACCTCAGGACTTATTCTTTCCAAAGGCAGCTAAATATAATCATAACCAGTGATTCTTTTTATTTTTTGTTTCCTTCTTTCAGCTCTTGCAATTATTTTAAAAACTCTGTGCTTTCAATATGGCATTGTTCCAAATCTGAAAGGAGTTTTCAAAATGACTAATTTTTTTTTTCTTTAAGCAGAATTGTGATATGCATTTAATTTCATAAACTTAGATGACAAGAGAACAATAGAATAGCTTAAAATTACTTCAAGCATTTCTATCACTGAAAATGTATGCTGAATAAAATATATAATTTTCAAATTTAATCTCTTGAACTCATGTTTTATAATAGCAAGTTTACTCATTGAAAATTAGATACTGTCTGTTTGAAAAAAAAAAACAAAAAAAAAAACCACCACAAAAAAAACCCACCCCAGAACTTTAAGAAATCTAAGAAATCATAAACTGGAAATTTCACCCACTTCTTAGTGGAACACATTCTTAGAAGTCGACATCTGAGAATATTTGGAGGTATACAATGAGTAGAATTACAGATTGCACTCAACTAAGAAGTCTGAATAACATGGAGACTGGAATACCTGATCTACTTGTACACTCTGTCTGGATATCCACACTCACTTTCTTGTGACTTAAGGGCAATGAGTCAATGATGGCTGAAGTTTAATAAGAGACTGCTTTTTCTAGGCTAGTGGATAGAAGCTTATTCCTTTATTGCCTGTTGCCCAGCATATTCACCTAAAGATATCATTTTTTTCTTCTTTTACAGGGGCTTTGCTTCAAACAGAATAAAGCAAACACTGTAGACTTTTTCCCCTTTAAAAGGAAAAGATATTTTTCTCCCTTAATTCAAAGATTTCACAGAATTTTGTGTAATTATTTTTGAAGTTACTTTGTAACTTATTTGCCTCATTGATATCCACAGACTAACTGATGTTCTGATGTTTAATAATTTTCTAATTCTATTGAATTATGTGTGAACCAGTTTATAAGTTCCTGTTCATTTGGACTTCATTTGAGAGCTGCTAACTGGAAGTGCTTGAATGCATTGCACAGATACTGTGTTAGACAAAAATACCTCAAAAGACAAACAAACAAACAAAAAAACCCACAAGAGAAGCTAGCATTTGTTTGGACTTTGCTTTTAGCATGTAAACTTTGTGTTTCCATAAAATGCAGGCATTTTAAATTTCACTTTATGACAGCTGCAGCTGAAATACCTAGTAAAACAAATTACAGCTGGAGATAGTTATTGTCTCTTGTCTGCTTTCTTCATTATCATGTAATCTGCTGGATTTTCCTTCCCGCATATGGCAAATATCCTCAGTACTATACTGTACTTTTGCCATTATACAGACATCTTAATTCTAAGAACTAGTTCTATCTGTCATGATAGGAAGCAGCATTACAGAATAATGAATACTCTCATTTCCTCTAATTTTTAATAAAAAGTTTAAGGAGTTAAACTGTGCAATCCACTGGTGTTCATTAATGACAATGCATATTTTAATGGTGTATTTATTATGCAGCCATGCAGACAGAGCAGAAAAGATGTTCTGAGGATATTGTTTTAGTCTCCAGTTTCAAGTGCTGTAGCCAAAATGTAAAAAGACCTCCTTTACACGGAGATGGTGTTCAGGGAATTTCCAGATGAGCTGCATTGTAAAATTGATGATACCTCTTTTGCTACTTGGAAGTGTCTTCCGAAATCATGGATAAGTAGATAGTTGGGCTTCCTGTTGGTAGAAAACAATATTGTTGGGAACCACACCTCCCCTGTTCCCTGGTTGATGTCTTGGCTCAAGCAGCTCTGAGAAGTGGACTAGAACTCGATCCCTGTTCCTCTGTCACTGATATACTAAACTTGGCCACCACCTTTGACACCCTGGTGATCACCTCCTGTTAAATATATTGGTTAGTTACAACATCCTCTATACTCTGAGATCCATAGACCGGATTTGATGTGGTCCTTGCACTGCTGTTATTTATAATACCAGCTCTCTCAGCTAATGTGGCTCTACTATGTTCTCCTCCATGCTTTGCATATCCTTGGTTAGTGTTGCAAAAAGGAATGAAGGATTAACCCAGAAAAACAATTTAGTCTCCACGGTGATTTAATCCTAGGCGTTTCTCAGGAAACTTTCCAAAGGTGCCCACAAGAGCTGTTAAATTATTCATTGCTAATAATATTTATTCCTAATAATTTTTGCTGCTTGAAAATGACTCCTGAGCCAGGCCCTCTTGTTTTTCAGGATTATCCACCAAGTAGCCTAAGAGATCAAGTCTCAGGCCCAAGTTTAGTGACAAGTAGTCCACTCAAGGATTTTTCCCCTCCTGATGAGTACCTGTAGCATGTGATCTCACACATGTCATCATTCAGGACAACTAACCAGATAGAAAGCCAAAGACAGAAACACTTAAAAACAGGCAAAGAGGAAATGGTGAAAGCATGCAATGTACATCCACGCTGAAATTTTAAACCATCCTTATTTTTGTTGGCAAAGCATTTATGTTTCAGGATCTCCAAATTCAGGGAAATGACGTGCCACAAGTAACAACAAGTGAACTTCTTGTTTCTGTTCTTGCAAATTGTCAGAATTCATCTGTATTTTTATTCATCCAGTGGGAGAGTACACTATGTTAGTGATGTTTGCAACAAAGACATTTGCCTTAAGGAGAGCCTGAACATTTTCCACTGACTAAACAGGTTACAACTTTCAGAGTGGTAATGACTTTTCAGCCACTTTCAATCTGGATAATAAAACAAAATCCAGTAATTCAGACATGAAAAACTATCTTGTCACTATTACAAAATTCTCGACTTCCTGCTCCCTCCTGGGACAACACAAATGTGGGTGTATTTTTGATACCACAAAATGATAAATTTCAGAATATTTCTAGAGTTTAAATATTTCTGAGGGAGCAATTCTTCACTCCCTGCTGTTTACAAGGGAAATTCTGTCTACAAATAATACATTACATTAGCTGTCTTCTTTATCATAAAGCCATGTTGAATACTTGTAACATTTATAAAAAGACACCAACTGATTGCAAGATGAGTGTTACCCTTGAGCAAATTATGAACACATTTATTTCAGTCTTATGCATTTGAAACTAATTTTCTGGTAATATCAAAAGTGTTCATAGAATTAATTTCCTGTCAGTTCGGCAGTATTCAAGTGAATATTTTATGATTTTGCATTAGCTGTATTTGTCTAGAGTTGTGACATGATCGAGTCATTCTCTGAGGGAAACACATTAATAATTAAACTCTGTCCAATGTGGAGTGCTAAAGATGACAGCATAATTGTACATTTCAGAGACCATTTCACAAGGCAGAGAATGAGAATTGCCCTGCCACCATTTAAATGTCAATTTAGAATTTCTTTCTAAAATTAAAAGAGCATTGCAGAAAACAAAAAGAGAGGATAGAGAGTGATGTCAGATTTGGAACCTTGTCCCCTTTCTGCTTTCCCTTTCTTTTAAGAGGTGAGTTAGATGTAAATGGCTTTCCAAGAAGAAAAGAAGGGAGAAGGCAGATAAATGATTGTCTCTAAGATTTTCCCCCTTTCTTGTGGTAATATTATATCATCATCAGTTGTAACACTGGATCTGTTGTGATGATGAATGTAACATGCATAGATAAGCTCTCAAGAAAATACTGCTTCTTAGCACTGAAAGCTTTGATTGGTTTCAGACCTCACGTTTGACTCTTTTTCACCCTGACAACTTCAGCAATATTTTAAGATTTTAATATATTATCTAGTCAATATCCACAGACAGATCCCACTATTATTTCTTATTCAGATTTTTTTTTTTCAGCTTCTGAATGTTGAACATTATTAGATTTTAGCTAGGGTTTCTCCAAAATTTCTGAGGCATATATTTTGGAATCACTTAATCTTTCCTAATGAGAAGTATCTGTACTGTCTTGCATGGACAGCTGAGCCACAATGATGGATTGCGTGATGACCACCTAATGAACATATGTCCTTACAAAATGCAGGGACATATCAATGCTTACTTACGACTATTTTCTTTCCTCTCTTCCTCTGCCACCTGTGGCTGACATAATGCCAAAAAGTCCCCATTTTGACTAGAACCCAGGTGATGCTCCCCCCACTTACTGCACATTTTACCATATTATCCCTACACAAATATGCCCAAATGAGTAAATAGTAGCCAGAAAGACTCAGGCGATTAGGAATAACTGCAGGAACAATCTCTTCAGGTCTCTGCAATGCTGTGTCTGTCCCAGACTTCCACTATTCTTGCCCCACCCTTTAAGAGCTCATTTACTTTGTGTGAATGTTCTTTCCAGTTGACCCTCTCCTGACTCTTAACTCATTTTCATGTAAGAACACTTCACAAATCATACCCACTTTCTACCATCTGTATGTTCACTTGTTTGTGCTAAATCTTTTCCCTCACCCATGTTTTCCAACTCAACCATTTAGATTAAAAGCAGTTTAGGAAATGCATTTGCTTCTCTGCTTATGTACCTCCTCTAGCACAATAGATGCTATTTGGCCAATACCATATGAAACATGATTAATCATAATAATTCATTTCATTTCATTTCATTCAACCCACTTAGATCTCTATGGTATAATTCAGGAACTATTTAGGGCAAACAGAAGCATTTAATAGATACTAATACCATCCTTGTCTTTTAAAGGGCATGTTTCAATTTTTTTTTTTTCAGCATACAAATGAAAAAATAGGAGCATTTGGTCTAAACAGCATTTTGATTTCAAAATTTGATACTATTTTATGAACCAGTTAATTGAAAAGTATGCAGGCAGAAATTTCTATGATGCTAAACGTGATTGATACCCGTTATTATTGTTTATACATGCCTGTAGCTGGGATTTCATTAGAAATGCAGTTCTGAAATACTACTCTATTTTTCACTGGCTAATGATGAAGTGCACAGCAAACATAGAAATTTTTACATTATTGTGGAATATTTTAGGAACAGGATAAAAGAGCCTTTGAATATGAAATTCACATGTAAAAAGCTAGTAATTTTGCGTCCACCCCTCAACTTGTACATGTATGTACAAAGAAAAGTATATATGCATTACTAAAGATATGGATGTGGATGTGTGGATAAAGATGTGGATGTGTGCAAGCACCTTAAGGGAGGGTACCAAGAGGATGGTGTCAGGCTGTGGTGCCTGGCAACAGGACAAGAGGTAATGGGCTCAAAATGAAACACAAGAAGTTCTTCTACACGTGAGAAAACAACTTCTTCACTGTGAGCAGGACTGAGCACTGGAAAAAGTTGCCCAGAGATGTTGTAGAGATATCCAAAACGCACTTGGATGTGATTCAGGATAATGTGCCCTAGGTGACCCTGCTTGAAGCAGGGCGATGGACTAGATGATACCATGTTGTCCCTCAGTCATTCTGTGATTCTCTGAATGCTGATGATGTATTCAGGTATACAGGAAAAAAAGAGAAAGACCATATAAACAAGACAATGAAGACTACCTATAAAGCTGTGACATATGGAAACATGATTGGGTTAGGCTAAAATATAGTAATGTCAATAAACACATATTTTTGTGTTAGATAACTAAAATATTGCTGTTTCTAATAAGAATCCATGTCTGATTCTATAAGATAGCAGTTAAATAACTCGTAAGGTATGAAATAATCTATAACACATGGCTCATTTTTTTTCCTGATATCCCTTTGTATTACCCACTTATTTCAGTACAGATGTCTATGCTACATAAATTCATGCAGTCATCAAAACACTTCTAAAATCTACGAAATTAGGCAAAGTAATAGATGTTATTTCTAGAGAATAATAATATTTCATATGAAACAAATCATTTCTGTTTGCAATGAACTTATTTAAGCTAAGATCCCCTTAGTCTAATGAAATATTACTTGATCAGATAAGATAAGAAAGCAAAATTCAATAGTGTGCAACAGACCTTTCATTTTTCTGAGCACAGTTTCATCATGCTTCGTAATAGCTTACTTATGTCTAATATTCAGATGTTGGAGCTTATAAAAACATTCTTTTATTTCCTCTTTTTTTTGCTGTTGTTGTGGGGTTGTTGGTTTTTTTTTTTTTCTTCTTGAATGTCTAATTTTATGTAACACATTAAAATAGACAAAGATCTTTTGAACTGTCATTCTTTGCAAAGTGCATAAATAGGGTCACACTTCGGGATTTGCTCTGTTAGGAAGCTGATAAATTGTTCCAATTTAAATCCAAGAGCAGTTGATAATAAGGAATCTCACAAGCTTCATTAGATAGTATTCTTTTCCTTTGAACGTATTTTAAACTGAGCCCCAAAACTTCTGAGGTAATTTTTCTAGCACTAATGCTCTAGAAGACTGTGATAAATTGATCCTATTGGTATATGACAGGTGGTACTTAAAATTCTACAATTTGTGAACAAAGAGTAACATTCCTGCCTTGAAAACTCTTGTTCACTTGATCTCTTCAAACAAGCTGTGGTCCAAAGAGAAAATACCAGAACCAGGGGAGGTTCAGGCTGGACATTAGGAAGTATTACTACTCGGAAAGGGTAGTCAGGCATTGGAACGCACTGCCCAGGGAGGTGGTGGAGTCACCGACCATGGGAGTGTTCAAGAAACGTTTGGATGTTGCGTTGAGGGGTATGATTTAGCTGGGAAGTATTGGTAATGGTTGGACTGGATGATCTTCTAGGTCTTTTCCAACCTCGATAATTCTGTGATTCTGTGATTCTGTAATACTGAAAGCATGTGAACCGAGTTTAGTAAATATTTATAGATCATAAGTATTCATCAATAACTAAACTGCTAATGCTAATTCTATAAAAATTTCAGGCGTTAGGCATGCACCTCCTGGGATTAATGCACTATTAAACCATTCCGTGCAGTAGAAAGGACGGTAGCTGGGTTCCTGGTCTCCAATCAACTTCATTAGTTTTGATTTTACCTGAAGGAAGATCCATGGTAAACTCAAAAGAGGAATTTGTAAGACTCCATGATATCTTTGTAGAAGCAAGTATTTGTGGGTTTTTATATCCATGAATTTTCAGATTGAAAATAAAAGTTCTGTGAAAACAATGTAGTCCTCTGGGAAAATGGAAACTGGCCATGTTCTGAATATAAAAAAACACTCCTTAAAACAAGAAGAAAAAAATGCCATATCAGAAAAATGCCAAACTCAAATGAACTCAACGATATGCTTCATAGCTCTCGCAATCTAGTACACAAATTGCTGAGCCAGTAACATCAGCATGAATCTCAGAATGGGTTTATCTTTTTTCAGCCAGTTTCTTTTCCAGTAACTGCTGGTTACTTCATCTGTTTTTAGGACCACAGTAATCCTGCATTCTAGAGGAGAATCTTTTACTTGATTCACATGAAAGAGTTGATTTGCTTGTTCCAGGATTCATAATTTAACTGGGGGGGGGGAAAAAAAAGTACCTTTTGTGTAACTGAAACATTAATTAGATGTCATTTTGTGTAATGTCAACGTTGTAGAATTTTTTAGCTCTATTGATATTCTCTCCTTTTCCTTTATTATGTTTTGGGTTTTTTTTTTACCACACTCTAGAACTTAGTATATGTAAGCTTTTTCATTTGCTGAATTCTATGTACGTTGTTGCTACAGTCTTCAACCATAAACTTTGTCCTTGCATAGCTAGAACTTCATTAATGTGAAGAGGAAAACATCTACTATTATTAGTAACATCTAACAGGAAGTGCAGATCTCTATATAGCCGAAGGAGACATGGCATCCCTAGACAGAAATTCAAGGCACTCAGGGTCCTATTTTTCTCCACTCATTATGTAAGTGTCTTAAAGTTCAGCATCAACAGATTAATGTTCCTTTCCATAAAATTAGTTTTTTTTTTTTAACAGAAAGTTATTATTTAAGTACCGGTTTATACATAGTATTTTTGCATGGAGAAACTACGACTTTCTGGATAATAAAAGGATATAAATATCCTTTTTAATTAAATTATACCCTAAAATAGATTCATTTTTCTAAGTAAATCAGGAAGCCTTACAAAACCAACAAACTGCTCATCCAAAATACTGGCTACTTAGAAGAAATGAGCCCTGTAGGAATACATTCTAGATCTTTTGTTTCTGCTAATGACAATGATTATGATGAATAACTGTATTTGCTGTTTCTTTTTCTGCTGATTCCTCAGTTCTTGATAGACATACCATTGCTACAGTTATTGCTGCTGGTCCAACTGCATAATGTGAATACAAAGAGATACAAACAAGCTCTTCAGCAGCCAAGTGAAGAAACCTGTAATTTTACAAACAGAAGCAAAATTGCTAGCAATAACCAAATACTGCAGGAGGTATATCATAGCAGGCCACTGTGAGAAAAACCCAAAAAGGATGCTTTGAATTGGAACAGGTTCTTTAAAAGAGCACTTGAAAGCACTTTAAAAGAAATGTGGAAATTTTTTCTTTTTTATTTCCTTCTTTTTCTTTCTTTCTTTTTTTTTTTTTATAAGTTAACTAGAATAGCCATAAACATTTTAAAGAAACAAAAAGAACATAAAAACATCACAAACAAACACAAAAAAATAAAAATAAAAAAAATACCCAACCAAATCAAACCAAATCAAACAAACAAACAAAAAAACACATTATTCAGGCAGGATCTTTGTTTTATTGGCACCACTGTTTCAGATGTAATTGAGCTTGGTATCACAAATGGTCAAAATTACAGCAAAACTGAGTCGTGTCTGTCACTATTATCCTTCCAGTAAGCAATTTCCAAACTTATCTTAAAAGCCTTTTCTAAATACTCCAACTTTTCTGCAATGCATTTTATAGCGCTTAACATTATAGGGCGCTCTTTAGACCAGAGCTATCCTAAAGTACTCTGAGCACAAAGCAAATGTGAGATAGAAAAACCTAAGAAAAAAGGCAGTAATAAGCAAATATTTTTTAACTACTTCTCACAGCTAAAAATCTTTCTATCTACAAGTGATCTTTCCAATCAGCAGAAGGAACTAGATAGATAACAGAGGTTTAAACCAGGACATGTAGGATCTAATTTACAGGCAGTCTAATATCATGAAGATCTAGCAAGATACTACATGATAGTAGTATTCTATTCATTACTTAATAGACTTGTCCTGCGGCACAAAAGTCCATCATTATTGCAATTGATAGTTGTGATAATTTAGGGAATAAATTATAGTGAATTAATGACACAGAGTTAGACAGAGAATATTACAGTGTGCCTGCAAGTATGTCCAACTTATGGACAAAGTTCCTAGTTAAAATCAGATTTAAGCACCGATCTCCTTCTAGATCTTAATAGGCTGGAGTAGCTTTGGACAAAAAATTCCTGTTTGGGTGAGTTGATTTTCTCATTGCTGTCTGCAGAATGTTGATGTCTTTCCACAGGACAATTTCTAGGGACAGAAAAAAAAAAAAAAAAGAAAAAAAAAAAGAAAAATAATAAAAAAAAAGCACTGGAAGCTTTGGTAAAAAAAAATACATAAACTCTGAGAATTATAAAATAGAAGAAAAGATAATTTTGCTTTCACAGCAGTTGAGAAGGAGGTTGTTTGACTGCGGAACCAGGGTCAGAAATTAAAAAATAAAACCAAAGTTCAAAATACAGGCTAAGATTCACAAGGAGGTCCATGAGGTCTTAAATCCAAAGAATATCCCTTACTGATCAGAAGATTGAGATGAGGCTTATTTTTGTTCTCTATTTTGATATTTGAGATACACAACAGAAACCTACAATTTTGTCAGAAACTCTATACAGAGACCCATTGAGTGTGAAAGTTTAAGTGGCAAAACCAAAGAGAGATGAGCATAGGGTGTTTGGAGACACCAGCATGAAACACCAGGATAAATTTTTTTTTCACTCTGAAGAGGGCTAGAGGATTCAGCCTGTTGCCACATTCTGGCAAGTATCTGGTGTGTAAAGCTTAACAGAACTCATAAGATTAACAGGCAAAATTGTGAACAATTTCAAAATTTCTATGGAGACCTTGTAATTTCAGTATTTAAATACCGAAGAATAGCACTTAGTATAAAACACTAATTCAATTAATATTTTAGGAAAGCAACAACATCTTTGAGTAGGAAAGTAAACAGAAATGAAAACAAGGGTGCGCTTTTTCAGTATAGTTTCAGGCAGAATTTGTTACCTGGCTTCATACTTAAAAAAAATAAATAAATAAAATGACATGCACTGTCTCCCTTGAAAACAGGTTCTCATCATTAACTGCACTGATTTTTTCTTCACCACCTTTAGTCAGTGGCAATATTCTCTGCAAAATTAATTTTGAGACTGAACAACATTTGCAGCCAGGACATAACACGACTAAAATCTCTACTTTGTAGAGTGTTATTTATTTCAGTGTATTTTGCTTTATTGTCTTCAAACTCTACATTTGGTGCAGGACAAGCACCTGAGAGATGTAAACTGCCCCTATTCAAATGATTTGTTTGTACATGCAGAATGAAAATTATCAACACCAAATGCATGAAAAAATATCTCAGTGTGAGAAACACACTTCCTGGTCCCATGCCCTGACCTAGCATGCTCCAATTCTCTGTAAAGGAACTGTTTGTACTGGAGCCCTCCCATGGGCTGGCACATAAATCTTAAAAATATCTTTGAAGCCCATCTGCTGTACTGCTTCATTTTTAATGAAAATGGAAGGTGCCAACCATAAGTAGTTTTGATACGCCAAGTCTCTCCCATAATGCCAGTCTGTTACATCTCTGAGGAGTCGATTTGAACAGGCAAATATTTCTAGGAGTTATTTGTAAGCTTATGATTAAATGTTCCTGAAGGTGAAGTAAAAAAAAAAAAACTTAAGACAAGACCCAATAATAGGCCATTTTAAAAATTAAGCTGTCAATGTAAGATTGTTAGCTATTTTCTCACTAGTAAGGTCTATTTGGTTTTCCACACAATTTGGACAACACCTTTATTTAGAGATAAACATCCTCTCAAAGACCAATTGTCATTATTTTTCTTCTCTTTTCAGATGGAACATTTATTTCCTAAACAAGTTCTACCCAAGATGGACATAACAAACGAGGTGTTAATGTTCAAGAGATTAATTTTCTTGTGGGTTTTCGTGTGGTTGTATAACTTGCAGACAATGTAGTGGAGAAGCGGCAAAAAATAGATAGTTATTAATACTTCTAATTTTGTACCTGACTTGCTTGTCAGTTAAAATTAGTGTTTACTGTATGTTTCAGTAAAAGTTCTTAAAAAACACTGTAAAGTTTTTCAATAAATGCTTTATCCAGTTATGTGAAAAGTGAAATAAAAATATCCAGATGCTTTACAGATTGGTCACCATAATGTGGCCATCACATTAATTGTGACTAAAGTAATGTTAAAAAATAAATTCTAGAAAATATTTGGAATAGCATTTCGGACTTTTGGATTTTATGCTCCCCAAATGGAAAAGCATGAGAATTAGAGTTTCTGTAACCACTTACCTCAGAGAAGCAATGAAATAATGCAGAGGTTAAATCTCAAATATTTAAATGAAGTTTTAAAATCCCAGAAGTAAAGTAAATCCAGGTATTATTGACACATTAGTTGGGTCACTGAACTTATGATTCAGTGAAAATAGAGGCACTAAAGACCTCTGGAACTGGGATTTTTTTCCAATACGGTCACAGGAGCGTTACATATTTATTACATTATCTGGAGTGTGATTATTCTATAATCATTTGTATTCCTCCTATAAATCTGAGAAAAGCTCTCTATACAAATGATTAGGGGATTAACTTTCCTTGTGACTAGGTTCACATTATGCACGGTCAAAGTCATATCACAGACACACATGGAAAAAAACATTTCAAGGGTTATAATTATATTCACATGTTGGCTAATTGGGCCCTCAGGGGCCTAGTTCCTAATTATAAGAGAGTAGGCAGGAAAATACCAGCAAAAAAAGTATGTACAGAATGAGTATGAGATTAAATGTGTTCTGTTCACTGTATAAAAGCCATTAAACATGATAGGAAAGGAATGCAGTTACTTGCCAAGTATCTCTAAGCCATAACATTTTTTTTTTTTTTTTATATTGTTATCGGAAAGAGATGGGAGGAGGTTGTTTTGTTTTTGCAGCAGCCTGCAAACATCTACTGTAGCCTCAAGTAAAATTTCTTCATAATTGTAACTTTATCAAGTAACAGTTGAGTTAGATGAGAGGGAAGGGGAGGGCAGGTGTGGAAAAACTTTTTACAACAACTTTGATATCCAAAGGAGATGTGAGTAAGTTAAAGGAAAAGAGGGAGGAGAGTTTCATATTCATATGTATGTCATCAGGATCTATTAGACAGAAAGTAAATGCTCTAAAAATTAAAGATATTCTTTAATTAAAATTGCATAGGCTTTAATGATCCTGTTCATTAATTTACCTAAGGGCAGTGTTTTTATTTCCCATAACTGAAAACTATAGTTTATTACCTCGATTATACACAAGTAAAACATATAGGCTTTACTTTTTGTTACATGTCTCTGAGGAGAAAACCATATAGGAGTAAATTACAGAACTTTACAAGGTTGTAATTCATTTTATTTCACAAATGGTATCCTTTTGACATATCTATAAAAGTCTCACTGTTTATAGTGTATGTGTATGTAGTATTACTTTACACCTTATGACAGAGAAACTGGCAGGAATCCTGAAGCTGAATGAGAACAAGAATGTCTTTATGTCTTAAAAATGTCATTTTAATTTTCCACTGTAGACAGTGCCATATAAGTAGTGACATAAGTTCCTGGTGGCTGTTAGACCACAGCCTTGTAACATTTTGAATTTAGTGCCTAATCAAATTGCTTTGCTTTCAGTACTCTTATCTCGATTTATATGAATGGGGATATGGTACCTTTGTAAGAACACCCAAATGAATAAAGTATTTTACAGCATTCTAAATGCAAATCCAGTTTTCTTGTTTATGCTGTGGCCAGGGTAACAACACCATTAAAAAGAATTCAAAATGAAATGCAGAAAAATTGAAATGACAATTCTAACATTCTAATGTCTTGAACAACCAACCTGATGTTTCACACACCGTGACAGCACAAAAATGCTGTAAACAAAATCAGGCTTTATGTGCCAAATCTCATCTTTGTTGAGCTGAAATTAAATGCTTACTTGAAAAATATATATATATATATTAATAAAAAAAAAAAAAAAAACAACCATAAAATAATCGTGTCTAGTTTAGAATTTGTCTGTAACTTCCAGAACAAAAATCGTATAATGCTGTATTTCAAAGCAGTTATAAGACTACTTTATAAAGTTAAGTCTCACTTTCATGGTGCCTTTCAATCAAATTTAAATTGTACATTTAAGTGTCTAGATGTGTCACTAGTTATACTTTTGATTTCACCATACATTATTGAACGTATTTTTGACTGGCCACAGGTATGTCTTCAAGGAACAGGAGGAAGAAAAGGTATTGATATAGGAGTTAATAGACCAGATGGTTGAGCTTGTCATTTCAATGATGGGCAAGAGGGAAGAAATAATGATTATTGATACCTTTGCAAGAAAACATCTCATCGGTTACATTCCACCCATCCTACACTAGCAAGTTTCTGTATAAGGACATAAATGGTGTAGGGCATCAACAGGGACTAAGAAGTCTATGCAGAGGCATCCTCTAACACAAGGGTAGGATTGAAGCTGGTGGCCTGGAGTTCTGGGAAGAGGAACAGTATTTCTCATTTAATCAAATACATACCAGGGCAGAAAGACTTGCAGGAGTAGAAATCCTGATGTTGTTAATAATTTTTCCGTCTTTAGATCTTTGGCCTAACCTACCTCAGATGATTCAAAGAACTGAAATCGCACTGTCACTACTTTTAGGCCATCTGTACTTGCAGGAATGAAACAAAACAAAACAAAACCTATTAACTTCTCATCCAGTGCTTCTGACTGAAGAATTTAATCATATGCATACTGACAGAGATGGTGGTTACAAGTTTGCAAATACTTAGAAGTTAAAAGGTCTAGACTGCCACCCAGTCATAAGGTAGGGGAAATCAGTGGTGTTGCCAGTTTTTCTTGTAATAATGTGGGAATGTAACAGCTGACATGATGTATAAAGGAGCAGTCAGGAATACGTTGGGGGCTAAAACTGTTTTCCTATCAAGAGGAAAAGGAATGGTTTAGTGGGATTCTTGATATAAATTTCAAATACAAATGTTAGTGAGAACAGGTAAAGTGTTCTCTTACAAACTTTCTGAAGAAAATCAGAGGGTGAGAACTGCAAACTGAGGTACATAACTATGACAAACTGAAGGAAATAACTGTGGAAAAATGTCACAAGCTAACTTAGAAGGTTTCAGAAGAAAGGGGAGGAAATCTCAAATGTTTATTAATAAACAATCAAGGCAGAAAATCTGATGAAAGCTCCTCAGAGACTTTCTGAATATAGTTTTCTGCAAGAAGATTCAGTAGAATGCTATATAGAAAAAATTATAAGTATTGACTAAGAAAGCGCATCAATAAATAATCAAAACAAGATCAAATGTACATCTTCACAACGAATCAAAATGTGATTTCTAATTTTCAGATATAGTACCTTAAGCGCAAAGTTCTGGTTGTGTAAATCCAATTATAGAAAAATAAACCAGAAAAATAAATAAACAAATAAATAAATAAATAATAGCTGAAAATGCCTTTTGAAATTTCCAATGCAACATAAAGAAGGCAAACAACTAGTCAATGTTCAAACAGTGAGGAAGCTTAAATATGCTGCAATAAAAAGCTATCTATGGAGAAAATAATTCACAATACAGGGGCAAAAAAAAAAAAAAAAAAAAGAATTCTGTATAAAACAAGAAAGATGAGAAAATAGATCAAAAAAGTTCCATTCAAGGTTGGTGATTGCTTGATAAGTGGTTCAGAACTGCCAATATCCAATATCATATATAGGATGGATAACACAAAAAACTCATACTGAGTAAATCACTACGGTATTAAAAATCTGACATCTAGACACACTATTTTATTCCAAGTTATTTTGCAAATCGAGAATTAACACTAGGTAATAGAGTACCAATCAAGGTTTCAGGGTTTTATTTGTTTTGATTTTTGTTGTTCTTCACAGGGTCCTGGAGATCAAAATTCATTTACTGAAGACCAATTAACTATCAGAAGTTTTGAATCTAGCAGAAAACAGACACCGAGAGATGAGTGTCCTGTTGAATTCCAACATTTCCAGATAGCTAAGGACAAATATAATCTTTCAGATTAGGTATCCAGGTTTATATATTTTTTGGTTTCCTACCTGTACAATAGACATAAAAGTATTTTGCTCCTAGTTATTCTATCATTTTTTTTACACATTCCAAGATTTCCACGTTTCTTACTGCATGGCTGTACAGACTCTAATGCTTATAGGGCAAAGAGAATTAATTATGGATTTTCTGATCTTTGTTTGGCTGATTGCAAGGGGTTATCGTGCTTATGCAGAACCACCTGCATTACTATCTGAAAGTATAAGGCACTTGTACGGTCAAGCACTTTACTTTCAATGCATTCTTTTCCCCTGGTGGCTAGAAGAATTTATAGGGAATTTATTCTAACAGTGCTGCATAGATAACTGTGATATGGTCAAACATAGGTCACTCTGAAAGTAATGCCTCCTATTTATTTCCATGGAAACTGCAACAGATACAAACAGCACAATAACACCATTTCATAGATAAATTTTCAGATACAAAATACTACTTTTCAACGCAATCACCACCATTATCTATGCATTTTCACCAATGTCAGTGGGAGCCTTTTTTGCACATATAAAGGAATTCAATGATACCAATCCACGTTAACCTTGAAGAGCAGAAGTATTTGTTAATTAGCTGAAGTAGATGTGATATTTTAACTATTACAAAAGAAAATTAGAAACTGCCTTGGGATTTTTTGTAATACAGATATCATATACAAACTTCTAGTTGTGCTTGCCTGATTTTGTTGATGTTCATCATTTTTTAAAGACAGTTTCAGCTTTAATTTAAAATCAGTGTATGCATCTCCCTCTTACCATTGCTTCTCAGGGACCAGAGACTCATGAAGATATTACAGAATTTGTTCCACTACACAGAGTCTGTCATCTACTGCAGGCCTTGAAGAAAGTGCAAATTCACAATCCTAAATTAATACTTACGTATCAAGAGGCAAATTTATATCCTTTACTGTGAAATAACTTATTTCTTCCATTAAAAGACTTTCACTAGATGTGCTGATGCAACCTGAATGCAGTTTGAATGTCATCACTGAATATGCAGTTCTATGAAACAAAACCACCTCAGCAAATGCTCAGTAAATAACAGGCCTGAAATACCACAAACCTGAATTATATTCATAAGCAATTTCCATTCTATTTGCTTAGTACCTTGGTACAATACATAGAACAGCTCAGCAGTAGGAAGCTTTAGGATATGAAAGTTTTGTCCTTCTGTCTCTGGGTTGTGAGATAACTCAATTATTCTGTTCTTATAATCCAAGTGATTAAAAACAGATGTATCAGTTCAGATCTAAGTCTATGGATAATTTTAAATGTTTCTTGATATCAGGTTATTTTTCAATTTTTTGTTCTGTTTGTAGAGGACAAGCTATTGTTCTGGTGTAGCCTATACCGTGGGATCAGTTTATACAACCCTGATAGATCAGCTAAGATTTATATATTCATACAAGAGATTTACAGCAATATATTTAACAGAATTACATCTCCTGCTAGATGCCACTTGGTGTCCAATCCCTTTAAAACATAAGAACATGGTACAACTATGAAAAGCATAATGGATCACTGGAGTTTCAGAAAGATGGACTTATTTCTAGCTAAATTATTTTCTGGTTTTCTGTAGAAGTATTCATGAAATCCAAGCTTTTGTAACAGTATTTTTATTATTATTATTTAAGAAAAGAGGGACAAAAATGTCTTTAAGGAGACTTTAACTAATATTATAGGATTTTTCTTTTTAAAGAATATTTTAATCTGATTCTAAATTACTAATCCTAAAATTAAAACTACCAAGCAATGCTCTAAGCATTCATTTTCAGCAGCAAATATGATGTAGATATTTCTATTAAAGAGAAAGCTTTAAAATTCCTTAAAATTTTCATACACAATACAAAGCAACAAAATACAGCCACTTACACAATACTTCCCTCCATCCAAGTTGTCTCAAATAAGATTTATTTTAAAAAAATTCTCAAAGCTCATAACTCACAGCTGACCTGAACCCTTTTATTAGTCCACTCCCAATTAGTCTTAATAAATACTTCATAAAACCAGTCTCAGGTAAGCTTTGCTCTCTTAGTTTCAAAGGCATGGTGAGGTTGTTCAGGGATTTGCTTTTTCAGTCTTAGTACTACTTTTTTTAATAGAAAGGGATGTTTCAATGTCCTGCTTATTTGTAAGTTTTTGTGTTCTATTTTTTTTTTTCCTCCCAAGATAATAGAGCACAATACATAACTAATAACTGCAGCTTAAATTCTAGTAGAACATTATGTACAGTGTGTTAAGAGTATTCAGTAACTGTCACCTGTAATTCAAGGTTTCTAATTTTATTTTACTGTAGATAAAAACTGAAAGAGAATATTACTTTCATATTGGTGTTATTCAATGACTATCAGGATTTTTTTCCTCTGTAGGACTTTTTTCATACTGTGTACATATCTTAAGGTATTCTTTACACATGTTTCAAGAAGAAAAAAGGTGTTTTTTTCATATTAGTATAAAAAAATAAATCTAGCTGAACACTGATTTTCAGTATATAAATATTTCTGGAAGATGTACAGGTTGTATTTTGCTGGTGAAAGGAGAGTAAAATATCTAAGTATCCCAGGTTGGTGCAGATCAGGTCTATTCACTGAGCACCAGAAAGATATCTGAAATATGAGGTTTTTTTCTCTTCTTACACAAGGGGAAAAATCAGGTCACAGAGCACATATCTCATACATTCTGTAAATTCTGTAAATAAATTCTGTAAATACTGTAAAATACTGTAAGTACTGTAAAACTGTAAGTACTTAGAAGCCTGTTGATCATCAATAGCATGAGTTTCTGCAGTACCTCGCATTTTAGTCCAAGTTTTACCCATCCAAGTACTGTAGTAGCTTTTCCCACAAATGGTCTGTGTTTAGGCTTTCCCTTTCCTGGAGTCTATACCATACATACCCTTGAAGAAGTTGTATATGGTTTCCTGGGATAATGGGGGCAAGGGAGGAAAGTGGATACATTGAGGATATTGTTCTGAAGTCACAGCATGCAAAGATCTTTTTGCTTTTAAAACAAGGCTCTGCTGACCTGACAGTTTAAATCTAACCTTAAAAGCAATAAAATTGGTCTCAGAATGCAAAGGATTCAAGCTGCTTTAAATTTGGCCTTAGTACATATTAGTACAGATGATCCTATCAGTATATTAAAATGCAAAAGTCAGATACAGAAGGACAGAAGTAATTCCATTCCTCTTAGCAGAAATATTCAAAGTGTGAAGGTAGCAAGATACAGAGGAAGTCTCTTCTGCCCTTAGGGAGCTCTGCACAGTGACCCTTCCTGCCCAAAGATATCTGACAACATGAAGTCCCAATTTCTACCCTTATCAGAAACAGTGGGGAAGCAAACCAATATCTTAAGGGAGCGCTGGCTTGTGCTTGCTACCCCCCAGTGTGCTCAGTGACTGCAGCTGCCAAGGCTGGTGTAATTAACATACTTCCCCTCTAAGGTGTGATGCTGAAACAGGAACAATGAAGCAAGAGGTATGGTATGGCTAATGAAAAAAAAAAAAGCTCCAGAATTAGTTCATGTGGGCCTTCATATGGCTGCATTATTAAATCCATATGTGTGTGTAAATACACATTTTAAATGCAAGTATCATTTCAGTTCTTGTGGTTTGTTATTCATATCATATTTAATATCAATGCTAGTGGATTTTGTGTGTGTGTGTGTGTATTTTGCTTACTTCTCATGCAGGTGTCATTACTTTTTAACTAGTAGGAAACCAACCATCTGACATTTCAATTTAAATCAGGTCTGCCATTCATTTTTAATAACGTTTATGAATCTCTAAGGTAGAAGAAATCTATACACGTTTTTAGGGAAACATAATCAGTGTGAATTAGGAAATCCTTAGTGATGCTTTGTGCTTCTTTCAGAAAAGAAGCAGTAATACTTAGCTTGGTGGGGGTTTTTTGTTTGTTTACCTAAACGTTCATGAATATTAGAAATTTAGGAGAACTCCTAAGGAAGTAACGTCTTTCTAAAACCCTTAGGCCTTCAAAATGATTTGTGATCTTGGCATTTCTCCATTTTGCTATATCTGTCTGTCCATCTCTGAATTCAACCGGAAAAATGAGTGTATAAGTGATGTAAAATTATTCAGTTCCTTATTCTTCCTGAAGAGACTCAGAAATGGCTTAATTGGAATGCATTATGTATTGGTGATAAGTTTAAATAAGTGAGTGAAAATTTTGAAGTCTTATGCATTTCCTTTCTTGCTTAGCTCTTTACTCTGATGTCCTAAACTAAAATCAGTGTATTATAGGATCTGTATAATTAAAACTTAATGAGATTTTCTGTTACTTTCCAAAGAGAATAATCTTATTTTCTTGCAATATAATCATGTTAATATTTTAAAATATTTAAATTAATTTTAAGTACTTTTCAAATTTATTATAGCTCTAACACCTTTATTTCACTTCCCAAAATTAATTTGCCAGTTTTCTTGAAAAGAATATCTACATCTAATGAGGATCTGAGGTGGTAAAATTCATAGCATTCCCTTAAAATGACTGCCTATGCTAACAGTCACTACTAAGAAGAATATAAACACCTTCACAGTATCTATTTGCTAAACCACCATCAACCATTCATGCAAGCCCTTCAAGAAACGTTGTTCAGTACCACAGGAAAGTGGGTAAATATTAATTAAAAATATGTTAGTGAATTAACAGATGTATCAAATTCTACCAAAGTAACTACATGATCCTTTCAGTGAGGTCTTGATCCTACCCGAGGTAATTGTTGGCTTACAAGGAATTTCTACATAGTAGTGTTTTAACTTGTGTGTGATTGTCCTTCCTCTTTCACTGTATCACTAAATGCAACCTCATAGGCAGGAAAAGTTGGACTATTTCTAAAATTCTTAGATTGTCTATCCTCATGTCAAGAGTTCAGAAGTGCTTTTATCAGCCAAGGACAAAGTCAGTTCTTCAAATAGTGTGTTAGAAATGTCTTTCATTCCTTGTACTGCCTTCACTTCTGTAATATTTTCATTTGCCTATCTGGGGCCTTTGAAACTAAAATCATTATTTTTTTTTTAAATACATTTGTCTCACTGAAATCACGAGTGTGACATTTAGGTACTGTAATCACTGTTAACCTAATGTTGTGGTAAGTTGACTGCAGTCATATTATAACAGAAATGGAAATCTTAGCAACACAGAAAATGATCAAATACATCTTATGGAGTTTAGCTACAATCAGTATTTCTGATACACATGCTGATAACTAAATATTAAGATGCTATGCATAATTTCTTCAAAATTTTGTACCAGGACTAACTTTAATAAGAAATTCAAAACTTAGGAGCTATTTGCCCCCTGTTTTTTATAAACAAGGAGGATTTCTAAAATCCTTGCCTGTTCCAGAAAAGGACACTTTTCAGACAGTTTGCTCCAATCACATACAATGTTTTTTCTAGGTATTTGTCTACAGGTAACAAGAGAATTACTTAAAGCATATGTCAGGTGTGTATAATACTTTAAATTATTTTGGAAAGCACTGTAAGAAGCACCTCAGAAACTCAAATCAAATTTGATCAATGTAAACATTGTGTGCAGTAGGAGCACATCATCTCAATATCTTTATCTTGAATTCTATTAATGATCTGCAATCAAGCACTTCTGAACTTCCAAAAATGATAGGAAATCTCAGAATTTTCTGTAAGTTTGTATTTTTGTTAAGGTTCTATTTAAATTCAGTAGATTTCTCTAGAAACACTGGGTAAACAAATATAGGTTAGAAAACTTTCCCCAGAGATCTTACAGTTTCATTGAATGAGACATATATAGAGGTGAGAAAGTGTAAACATCTCTGTTCCTCCTTTTTACATGGGAAACAGGCAAAGGCAAAATACTATAAAATACTGACCTACTCTGATGACTTCAAAGTTCTGAATGGAAAGTAAGAAAAATATGAATAAAACATCAACAATCTTTTGGTATTATATACAAAAGAGAATCTGTTTTCTTTCATATGTAATTTACAAAATTGTGTGAACTACTTTTGTGAACAAAGCATTTTTTAAAATAATGTTGGATAAAACCTACTTATTGAAAAGCCAGGCAGTTTCACAAAGAATGCATTTGTTCTCAGGATGTGCAAAGAGGAAGAAACAGATCAGATTAATGCTTGGTATAGACAAGGTAAAACTAGATCCTGTGACACTGTTTTTTTCCCCTATTAACAGTAGCATGCTTTTTTAAAATATAGGGTAAAGAATAACAAAATAGTGTTAAATACTATAAATATGTTTGGGAGTCTTCAGAAGTGTTGTTTGTCATACTTTAGAGCAAAGTTGCAGTAGACTTTTTGAAGCTATTGATTGCCTCTGTATGGTTTTTTTGTTGTTGTTTGGCTTTTTTTGTTTGGTTGGTTGGTTGGTTTGGTTTTTTTGTTTGTCTCCACAAACGTATGGCAACAAAGTGCACTGAAAAGAATGTACTGGACGAAGAATTATAAACTCTGAGCCTGGGGGCCACGTTTGCCAGAAAACATTTGCTGCATTGAGTTACTTTATGCTTCAGCAAGATTTTCTGCACCAAGGGCCTATCATTCTCCGCTAGTCTTTAAAATTTCAAAAGAGGAGCAAAGACCGTGGACAATAAATCTAGACTAAAAGATGTATTTAAACAAAGCATTTACATCTCTAGTGTACTGCATTTTCCAGCTTCACTCTGCTGGTAGAAATGTAGCAGAGACCACAAAAGCAATTTCTCAGTAGCTGCAGTAATCTGTAGTTATAACTCTGATCTAGCTGTTCAGTTAGAGCCATTGCAGTCAAACTGAAAAGCTCTAATAGATATATGAGACCATCTCTCAGTAAGTATATCCTATTTACAGAAGAAATATGTGTGTATATATATGTGATACCTCACTTGATATTAACAGAGAAGTCTGCATATGATGACTTGATCTTCTGAGAAAAATTACAAAAGCTCCTCCTCTCAAAAAATCAAGAAATAGAGGAAAATAATCATAAAAATGTTGTTTAATAGCTTTTCAAAGAAACTCATTCTATTTTTCTCTGAAAATAAATCTTATGTCACAGTCATATTAAACAATACTATTTTTCAAAGTTGCCTATTTATGCAAAAAACTTTTTAAAATAAAAACTTAACTTGATGAGGAGTGGTTTAATGCTGGGAAAAAGGGTATTTTAGAGTACGTGAATTTTGAAAAATACTAGGTTAAATTTTTTGTAAAAATTGGCTGAAGCTGAAATTTATCTCCATAAGCCTGTTAGTGAGGTAGCTCTTAGGTAGACTGTGTGGGTCAACAGAAGCCGTGAGCTTGTGCCATTGCTATGCAGCTGGCTCCTTGATCCTCCAGCACAGAATCACAGGGGTTGGAAGGGACCTCTGGAGATCCTAGTACAATCCCATTGCTAAAGCATGTTCTCTAGAGTAGGTTGCAGAGGAAAGCATTTAGGTTGGTTTTTAATATCTCCAGAGGAAACTCTGCAACATCTTATAATATTTATAAGCATTGATAAGATCCCCTCTCAGCCTCCTGCAGGCTGAACAGCCCCAGGTCTCTCAGCCTTTCTTCATATGGGAAATGCTCCAGACCCCTGGACTCTAAGCAATTGTTCCTTGTCTTTCACAAATGGAGAAGCCCAGAACTGGACACAGTACTCCAGATGTAGCCTCACCAGGGCAGAGTAGAGGAGGATCACCTCCCTCAACCTGCTGGCCATTCTCTTTTTAATGCACACTAGAACACCATTGGCATTCTTAGCCAAAAGGGCACACTGCTAGCTTACAGACAACCTGTTGGCCACCAGAACACCTAGGTCCTTTTCTGCAGAGCTTTTTTTTTTCTACCAGGGGCCCCTAACCTGAACTGAGGCCTGTGTTTTTGACCCCCCAGCTGAAGGACTCTATACTTGCCCTCATTAAATCTCATCAGGCTTTGTTCTGCCCAATTGTCCAGCTCTTATTGAATGGCAGCAAGACCACGGAGGACTCTATCTCTTCAGCTAAGTCATTGATGAAGATGTTGAACAAGACTGGATCCAGCACCCACCCCTGGAGACGCCATCAACTACAGGCTTCCAAGTGGATGCTGTGTCACTGATCACAACCCTCTGTGCTCTGCCAGTGAGCCAATTCCCAATCCACCTTACTGTCCACTCACCTATCTCACACTGTCTGCAGTTCTTAAGTAGATGTGAAGATATGTTTAAATGGCTGATAGGAAAATAGTAGGATACAAGTATAATCTGATCAAATAGTATGCTCTAGTTGTGTATGGAAAAAATAGCATCTTCCAGTTTTTTAAAGTCCTGCAGTAGAGCTCTTCGTTGTGTTGCAGTATTATTGTAGGAGTATTTTTCAGAAATCTGTACTGGCCAGTAACATTCAGGTTTCAGTGTCTGACAAGAGCCAGGCTGCACTTTTACACTAAGGGAAAAAAAAAAACAAAGAAAGTTGGAGCTACAAAATGTTACCTTGTCTGTCTTAACCAGACAAAAAGCCTAAGGTCTGAGCTGAGCCAAAGCATTCAGGGAAAGTGTATGCTCTTCTTATTGAGTCTGTATTAAGTTAAGAGGCAGAATCACTGTGTTGTCAACAGAAACATATCTATGTACATAAGAGCTCTGTGTTTGCTAATAAAATTGACAGCGTATTGCAGTGAACTTCATGTGATATCAGTGCACTTGTCTGCTGTAGTCTCTCAGTGCCACTTCCTGGCTCACCAGTCACCTGCTTGGATACGTGGCTCAATTACAAACCCTTATAAATAAATAACAAGTAAATGTGTCAACTTGATAACCGATTGGAATTAAAAAAAAAAAAAAAAAAAAAAAAAAGTTGAGCTTTGTGAATTTTTAATCTGAAATACAAAGTACAACACATTACAGTGATGAATACTGATAAAACACCAAAATTGCTTTCTGCATAGCCTACATGGGCTACTCCAAAAGTAATGTCTCCTATTTTATTCTGTTGGCTGATGATATAGGAATTGGATGTTGGTGGTGTGGCTGTAGAGGTTGAACCTTCCTGTCAATATTCCATTACATTTTGTTTCTCTGCAACTGATGGCAGCATTGGGACAGTCTGACAACATGAGGCTTGACATGGAAGTGCAGATGAAGCAAAGGTGTGCCACTGAATTCTTCCATGTGGAAAAATTAGCACCCACTGACATTCATTGATGCTTGCTGAAGGTTTATGGAGACTAAAAAGAGAATGTGAACACAGTGAGGAGGTGGGTGGTGAAACACCGTGAAATGATGGGTCGCCTCCACTGACACAATTTTTACGAGCGTGGCATGCGGGCTCTTGCTCATTGCTGGCAAAAATGAATAGCTAATGGTAGCGACTGTTGAAAAATAGTGTTTTGTAGCTGAAAAATTCGCCCTATCAAACAATATTGTTGAGCTTTTTGTAGTTTTTATCTATTGTAGTTTTCATGGAAATAAATAGGAGGCATTATTGTAAAATATCTTTAAAGCAAATCTAAATTGAATAACTTACAGTATTTAAAACAAAGAACAGTAATGTCAGAGTATCCAACTGCTCTCAGAAAAAAGTTAATTCTATTGTTCCTGGCCATCGAGAATGCCTTCTGGGTTTCTGAAGCAGAACAGCTTTCCTTAGAAGAAAAGGGTGCTCCCAGCAAACATCTTGTGGGAAGAATTGGTTTGAAGAAACCTGTTGCAGGACTTTCAGTGTCAGTTTGCTTAGCATTAGTCACCGACTCCTCTGAGAGCTGACAAATACAACTCCTTTCTATCACCGCAATAACACTTTATATTTACAAAAGTACTAGAACTACAAAATTAAGTCATTTAAACATTGTTCCCCAGGATCTAAAGGGTTAAATGACTGCAGTTGATTCCAGCTAAGCACACAAGGTATTTTTTTGACTCTGATTGTAACACATGTTCTACATATACTTAACTGTGCCTCGGAATTTTATAGTTTCTTTGTATGGGAGGAATTAATTCACTTTGGCTCTAAGCTATCAAGGACTGAATAGCACAGGAGAAAATACTTGAAATCTCCTAATCCCTAAGAGGAGTTATGGTAGAAAGTATTGGATCAACTTCATTTCTAAAGGGTCAATACCACTTAAAGCGAGGACAAGTGGTACAATCTAATGAATGTTTGAAGCCCCTTATGTAATTAATGGTTTCAAGTGCTACCTTCTGTGTTTTTTTCTTGTTAGATTTATTAACTTTTCAAAAAAAAAAAAATTCCCTAGTTCGCATATAAATGATATTTTTAATCAACATTTTCCTAACTATAATTTCTATTCGAATATTTTTTGAATTTGAACACATATTTGAACATATACTTGAACATATACTTGAATGAATACCCCATCTGTATTTTATAAACAGAAATCTGACCTTCCATTGCAACTGGAAAGTACATTGAAGAACCCTTCTGAATCGAGGCTAAAAAAAATAGAATTAAATAAGGCTGGAAGGGACCTTGAGAGGTCACCTCCTCCATTCCCTCTGCCCCAAGGCAGAATCAGCTATACCTAAACCATTCTTGACAGATGTTTGTCTAACCTGCTTTTTAAAACCGTCTGTGACAGAAATCCCACATACTCCCCAAGCAATTTATACTAATTCTTAACTCTACTTCTAGTTTGAAAGGTTTTGTTTTTGTCCTGTCTTTGGCTTTTTCTGTAGTATCTAATTTAAATCTCCACTGTTATAAGTTAAGCTCGTTATTTTTTTTTTTTTTTTTCCTGTCCACCATGGTTATAGAGGGAAGAGGTTACTCCTTTGCTCTTTGCAGTAGAATTTTGCATAGTTGCAAACTGTTGCAGGAGAGGAGGAGTTAGGAATACTAAAAATAGCCTCCAGCAGTGTAAGTAAGTGACCAGTAGGGGAGAAAATGCACACAAATGTTGAATGCATTGGAACAGAGCCCAAAGACGCAATCGAGCCATAATGATTTGATAATTTGGCTAGACAGAAGGAAACTTGAATAAAAATCACACATATGTGATTCATATTGGATACTCACAAAAGATATGCATGACTTCTGGCATACTGTATTACAAGCTATCTAGCAGTAATTAGTTGTAAACACTGGTGTAAAAGCTTTAAGGATGGAATTTACTCTGGAGTTTCTTTAAGAATGTTCCTTTAGTGTTTAGGACAGGAAGATAAATTTTCCCCAGTTGCCAAGAAGTATAGAAGCTAAAAACAAAGCTAAAAATGTATGAGCTTAAGGCAAAAAGTGGAAATTAAAGTGTCTCTGAATTCTAAAGGAATGTAGGTTAGTCAGTTGAAATTCAGTCAACTAATACCTTCAGAGAAACAGCATTAAAAGCAAGGAACTGTTCTGCAAAGGTTGATTTGATTGCATCCTAAGGACAAGAATAAATAAATAAAAACTTTAGCAAATACCCAGAAACCAATGATAAAAGAATAACCACAAAGTTAAAAACAAACAAAAAAACCACACACACACACACAAGTATATTATATGTAAAAAGAATTTTGGAGAACTTCTGAAGTTTTATCACAAGTATTGCATTCAAGATAGCATTCACCACATTGTAAATAGTTAAAAGCAGGGCTTAATTGCACTTCAAGAAATTTGGTGTAGAAGTGTGTGAAGCTTGAGAGACAATTTCAGAACACGGGAAAGTAAAAGATGTAACTCTCTGTCTAAAATACAACCTACGTTGTTTTGTGCTAATGCAGATAAACTAGCAGGAAACTAGTGCAAATGAGAACCAGCATATCTTCAAAGACAATTCAGATGAATACCTTGATTGTATTTCAGAGACATCAGCTTTTAATGCCAAAGCTCCTATGACAAAATTATTTTATAATCTTGAAGTCAACAACCATATTTATTTTGTATATTACAATAATCATTCTGATTGAAGGAAAAGAAAAAAAATTCTTTATAACAGCACTTAATTACTATACTGATTGTTTTTCTACTTTCTACTGTTTTATCTTCTTACAAGGTGAATAAAAATTAAATATTCATTTAAATAATCTCCATGCATATCCCTTCCCATCCAAATCTAAAATATTATTTATGTGTTAAATTATTAAACATAAATTGCAAGGCTAAAGCTTTCAACTTGTAGCTGAAAACTAGTCTCCAGAGTAAGTCATGGCATTGTATTCTGTTAATTCATTTTTGCAAACAAAATCTAAATGTTTTGACAAAAATATATATAGATACTTCACAAATTTATAAGAGAACATTGAGGAGTCAGCCATCTTAAAATATTCTTTTCTTCTTGAACCTAAATTTCATTCAATAATGTTAAATTCCTATCAGCATCCTTCCTTTGACATAGCAAAGCATAGCAGAGTGTGATGTTTGATGTTTTTAATCTTCCGTGTATTCTCTTTATTCTCCACAAGTTCCATAAGAGAGGATTTAGAAGAAGAATTTGGATGGATCTAGCCTGCAGTGTCCTGTGGTTTGTGTGTGCAGAATCCAGCTGAGTCTGCTGGAAGGGAAAAGAGGCCCTCACTACCTCCCAACGTGTCTCTGCAGAAGGCTACACAGACACCTTGATTATCCTGTCTTCCTGTAGATGTGATGAATTTTCATTGAAAATGAGTGACTTTCATGGTGCACACTGTGCATTTCAGTGCGTCATATTATCAACTTCTACACAACAGAGCTGGCCAGATACTGGGAAAATATGTATATAACATATTTTAATTTACAATAAAAATAGCTCTCAGACAGAGGCCTGGTACTTTTAAGTCAACTGACTTAAGGGTTATAGACCAAATATGGAATAAGTTACTATGAGAAGTGAAAATAAAGAAAATGCTGCTTTGACTAATTCTGGTGTGTATTTTTTTTCTGCAATCTGCATGGTAATAGGATTTACAAATATATATCAAGGCAAGAACAAAGATCAAAAGTATTGATTTATCCGATGCTGTAGAACACAAAAGCAGTACAGAGTGCAGTGAAGATAGAATACAGAGAGATAAAAGAGCTATTACAATAAGTAAACTGATAGCAAAGGAGAAACGGAAAATCACTGCTTTTCCATCATGCCTTAATGGGATGATTGTACTCACTAGCTTTTCTAAATACCGATTTTCACTTACAGTAAGCCTTGGGGGTATTCATCAAAAAGTGTTTCCAGTAATTAGAACTTTGTGACGAATTAGAAGACTGACAGTACAGAGCAGCAACGAAAACAAAATTCTAAGGTTCATTCATGAGTGTCCATAAGCTGAAATATGAACTCAATAAGCAGTGATCTCCTTGGCAATTTCTCAACGCATACTACTTTAATAAATCATTGCGCTGGAAAATGTAAATGCATTTCTACTAACTGGTCAAAAAGATCTGTACTTAATTTATGATTTGAATATTTTTTTCTTCCAAACATTCTACTTTCAAGATATTGTTCTCTTGAACTTCATGCATCCATACTCACAAATACAGAGAAAACAAAAAAGTGTAAAAGGATTTTGACATTTTGCAAGTTTTATAGTATAGCAAGAAAATCTTTTGATTTTGCACATTTCACATTATACTTGTGGACAAAGGAGTAAAACTAACAATATATTGCTGTACAGCACAGGTTCTTTGAGAAGCAGGATTAAACAATTTTTATTTTTATTTTTAACTAACTTCCCACTATTGAGATTTTCAGTTTGGGGGATGAGAGCTATTGATTTGTTCTGTTCTAAACCCCTGCAAACAGCACATGTAAATGATTTACTGAATGATAGATGAGCAAGGTAAAATATTCTTCTGGTAGGGAACCGTTGTTTACCTTTTGATAACCTGATGATTTGGCATTTTCTAATTCTAGCTGGGGTTCCACATGATATTGGTAGAAAGAAGTGAACTAGACATGAAAATAAAGGTTCTTGGTGTGAAAATAACACAGTAGAAAAGAAAACAAACATGCAAAAAACCTTCACTAGTCTTACAGCTTAGTGTCTTTATTAACACTGAGAAACAACATAACTTAAATGGTAACTTGTGACTATCAACATGCAAATAATTACACATTCCTTTTTTTTTTTTTTTCTTTCCTTTTTCTTTTTTTCTTCCCGCCCCACCAGCAGCATTTGTGTAAAGTTCATTGAGGGAGGAAAGAAAAAGCTGTTAAACTATCTGCCTGGGTATGTGGGTGATGCTAGTGCAATTTTTACTGTGGAAACTTTAGGATCAATGACTGCTTTCCATCTCCTCATCTGTTAGTTCCCTTCTCTGATTTGCCTTGATGCAAACATTTTTGTTTGCTTTTCTGAGTGCTTTTGGAAGGCTACACGAGGGGTTTCACTCTGCGGGGCTCAGCAGCTCTGGTGTGTGCTGCTGGCAGACCACAGCAACACGCAAAGGGGTTCTGACAAAAAGGATTGGAACTTGGAAATACTGGCAATTCATAGCATTTTCTAGGCATGGGAAGTTATCTAACACATAATGGGGTCCTGGACTGCAAGGACACTGTGCACAGGCTGAGAACTGTCTGTACATAAGGCGGGTGACAGCCGTGTGGCTTCAAGCTTCACTCCTGCATGCAGGGTCAGGGGTAGCACAGCCAGACGTGAGATCAGAGAAATCCCTAAAGAGAAATATTTAGCTGCCTCCAAGCCAACGCTGTGATAAAGTGGTCCTATTATTTGGTAGCATCTCTCTTTTAAAGGGCAAACTTTGTCTTTAACCTTTACTGTACTATTTATTTCATATGGTAGTCTACTTCTGCAAGTGAGAGAAAAAAATTCACTGCTCTCTGCTAGGAAGGAAGAAAAGGGATATAGCTGGTGATGCAGTTATCAGGAGCAGTGAACTGCTAAGGCTGTCCGTGCTTTTACTGTTCTCATTCCCAAACTTATTCTAGATGAGGATTTTGGCAGCTTTGCTGAGCGGTTTATGCTTCATGCCAGCAAGATGACATGGATTGTAGATTTCCTTCTCTTCGAAGATTAATAGGCTTTAAACTTTGGGTGAAGCATGTTCCAACAGGGTGCTTATACCAAAAAGTAAGCTGTAACTTGTATTTTGAGCAATATTAATCCTGCACACTCTTATATGCTCACTATTTCATCCTGGTAATTAAGATAACCTGCTTCTCTTGTGGCACTGGATTAGATCTTCCCAGTGTTTATAAAGATAACAGGTGTCTTTAGGACCCTCTCAAAAACATTAACATCAGTATCTCTACTTCGATGCTCTTAGAAGCTTATGGTTTCCTTAGCTCAGCTAAGGAAGACTGGCAAACCCCAACCAATTCTCAGTTGGCACCAATTCTACTTTGGCAACATTTATTAAAACAGGTTCCAACAAAGAAACTTGCATATTTACTTAAGTTTCTTTCACTTCTTTTTGCTTTGACTGACAATCTGGAGGGACAAGCTGCCCAGGCTTAAACATTCCCATTTAATACAATGCCGTTAGAAGTGTACTTGTTATGAATCTGTTCTCATAAATTGCACTTACTAATTTATGTGCTGATGTGTTGTGGAGCTTGGAAGTCATGACTGCTTCAGCACTATCCTATGATGGACAGGAAATAAATGCTTCACTTTATGTTGATGGATTCTGTGAGTTGGAGCCGGACAGATTTAAATCAATTCGTGATAAAGACATTGTATACCAACACATGATCTGGAGTACGCATAAATATAGAAGAGAAACAATTAAGGACCAGCTGGGGATACAGACACAAAGAATTCTAAAGTAGCAGGCTTTTAAGCTATCAAAACTGGAGGATTAGTGGGTTAGGATTCAAATATGAATCCTTGTGGATTATATTTGAACTCTTGGGAACTATTTCAATTCCAAATAGTTTACATCTTATATAAAACATATATAAACTAATACACTAAACTTCACACATGTGTGCACTGATGAGGGCACAAGGGAATCTTCCATCTTCAGGTAAAAACTAAAGACAGTCCAGAAAGGCACTGAGCTGGCACTTTTTGCACTTACAAAACAAAGAAGAAAAGAGGTTAGAAAGGGAAAAGCTTTGAGCCCAATCTCTTTGCTAATCTACAAACCAGCTAGGCAAACAGTGAGAAAGGACAACTGCACCCAAGAGAGCATAAATTCCCTTTCAGGGCCTTTCTTTGTTCTTAAGTATCAGAAATGTTGCCAACTTTATTACAGAAAATCTGTTTATAATATTCAAAAGAGTAAAAAAAAAAAAAAAAAAAGAAAGAAAGAAAAAAAAGAGTATAGGTCATTTTAAGGAACTTGGAAGTTCCTATTTTGGGGTCCTACAATTTTTCTGGCTTTCAGCATCATAGACATATGCATTAGAAATTTGAATTTTAGAAACAGACACTCAAGTTTGTTAGGATACATATCCTGTGGTGCCCCCAGATACTATTGCAGCCTGCAGGAGATTTTTCTCACCTGCATCATCTATGGTTGCTACTTCAGGGGCTGTAGTATTAGTTAGGAGCAACGCAAACTACTCATGAAGATATTCCTTTGGGGAGGCCAGTAAATGTTCTTAGCATGGTCGTAGGAAGGCACAAGGTTTTAGGCCCTCAAATGCATCACTTCAGATTGTGGGGGAGCCTGGCTGCAAGGCAAACAG
Organism: Alectoris magna; assembly: GCA_030625065.1. Taxonomy (NCBI): domain Eukaryota; kingdom Metazoa; phylum Chordata; class Aves; order Galliformes; family Phasianidae; genus Alectoris; species Alectoris magna. The sequence continues at coordinate 12,050,814 of CM060568.1, forward strand.
CATGAGTTAGGGATTGTGCGCTCCAGAAAAACCTTTCGTTTTTACAGCCATTTCCTACAATACACAAGGTTATCTGCGTATTCCTGAGGCATACCTGAAATGTATCTGAATATCTGAAGTGGGTATACTCTCCTATGACAAGAAAAGATAAATATTGATTCATAGTTTCTAGAGCTGACACTGATTCCTGGAGCCCACAGACACAGAAGCTGAGATCGCTGTTGGGGTATGGCTGTGCCCTCTGTATGGCTCCTCTGCACAGAGAAGATGAATCAGAACATTTCATTCAAGGCAAGTAAATCCTTGGATCATGGAAAAAAGCACACAAAGCCCTGCCAATATTGTGACTGCTCATTCTGGTGATGTGCCTCTGCAATCTGGGATGTACGTGCTTGTGTTCAAAAATAATTAAACTACACCATAAAGAGAAATTTTTACAGTCTTCCTCTTAAGTTTTGCTGCAACTACCTCCAGACAAAAGAGTCAGGGCTGCAAGGGCAGCTGCTGAAGAGGGTTTGAGGAAATACTGTGTCACCAGTGAACAGACATCCATGCAAAGTTGCAGTGTCTGTGACATAAGTGTTCTGTCTTCTACTTCTGTAACACCGCCTATGGTGATGCTCCCAATTGTAACCTCCAGGTTATGATCTGTAAGGAACATGTGGGGAAGCATGAGGGATCTCTCTAAAGGGAAGTTATGACAGAAAAAGGTCTAGGCAGAGGTAAGGAGGGTGAAAGAGATCTGAGTACACTGACTTTTTTTTTGCCTGAGAATCATCTTTCACCTAGGCAGGTATCTGACAACCTCCAATAAGGACTGAGGCATCTGGAGCATGTAAATAGTGAAGGTGATGTTTTTCTTGGGTCAGATGCATCCCAGCTATGTTCAGAGCTCACATGGAAGTGGCATCCAGCCTGACTCAGTCTAGCCATTCTCTAGTACTGTTTTATCTTATTTCTCCCTTCTGCACCTAAGCTACCTGCTTTACTTCTGGCTGAGAAATCTAGCAATCCTTTTGTCACATTCCTAGTCATTACTGTGGGTGAAGGTTTATTACTGGCTGTAAACTGCTTCACATCTCAAGATTCCTAGCAGTTTTTAATACAGAATTGGAATTTCGCCTTTTAACAAGTTACACAGGCACTGCTGCTGCATAACTAGCAACTAAATCAGTCCCAGTTACCCCAGGCCAGAATCTGATCTGTTATTCCTCCTCAAATCTGGAGGTGGCTAGAGAATTAAACAAAATGATTCTCTGTATAAACCCAAACCAGAATTCAGTACTTTATGCTCCACCAAACAGACACAAATGCACTATGCCTTTTCTACTTTCTTACATGTATTTACATTTAAGGATGTCAGTAGAAAATACCATCAACAGACACATTCTGGCTGATTTCTAAAAGCATGCAACAATATAAAATATTTATTTTAGAGAGTGAGATACTTAATTGTACTCAGACACCTCTGGAATCCACTCTCATTCATTTCTGTACAAAAAGCAAACAGACAAAAGTCTGGCTGACAGCCTGCCAACACACTAATTAACTTTCAGCTGCAGCATTCTCAGTCAGACTTCGCTCACAACCTATACACCCTGCCAGGAAGTGCGGCAATGAAATGCATCTTTAGATTATAGAACTAGACAGAAAATAGAGGAGGGCTTCATAGGAAATGAAAATGTTCCACATGTGGACACGGGTTGTACCTTCTTATTATTTAAGGAAAGACTTTTCTGCAGCTTACTCATGGTTTGAGAACACAACATAAATTATATCTCATCCTTAATTCTGGAACTTCAAAGATCCATTCCTTGTCCACATATGCTAGTCTCTCTTTTATTATTTTGCCGTCACCTGTGTTTCCATATCTACCTTGTATAGCTGAATACAGCATAGATGGAAACACTCAGTTTCCAGTATTTTAGAGACAAAACTTCCTGGCTGAGAAACTCTTATAGAGCCTTCCACTTTCAAATGCTTTTTCAAGTGACATTCATATTATTTTTCTCTCTCTTATGCTCTGCAGGCTATTCAAATTTTACTGTAGCCACAAAAATGTATTTATGGGAAAAAAATTCTAAATGTAAATTACAAAACTAATTAATATTTGTCCTCCTTTGTCTTTAACCAAAATTAGCCCTCTCCCTCCCCCACATCTGCTCTGTCTCTGGTCTCTTTCCCCCTCCCATCTGCTCGTGCTCTCTCTTCCCTCCTCCCCCATCTGCTTGAACATCACTAACCCTCCAGGGATCCCTTTTCCTCTGTTTGACTCCCTGCCTGTCTCCCAGCTGGGCTTTCCTTTGCTATCTGAAAACAAAATGATAAAAACAAATGTTTGTGATGGAGAAAGCAACATGCACACTACTGTAAACGAATTCCCCCAAACTTCTTTTTTTCTATAGTGCACATACACAAGAATATAGAAGTTGCTTCCTGAGTTATCAAGCAGAATCATAACCTACCATTTCTGAGTCAGAGAGCTAGGGCTCCATTAATGGATTCTGCTGAGGCATTGATTAGACAAACACTCCAAGTGTCTCACTCAGAGTGGGAAGCTTTATTCTTCTGTCTCATTACCATGCCCATCATCAGTAGTGACAACTATCAAAAGCATCTCCCTAGCATTGGGTCGGACAGTCCTTTTGCCATCACTTCTGAGAAAAGAAAACAGCTGATCTGGCTTTGATAGCAGCAGGCTCAAGTAAAGATGATGCTTCAATTGATATCAAGTTGCAAAGGTCTTTGAAAACAATACATTTTCCTCACTGTCCATTTTACTTGGATCCATTGATTACTCTGATGTTACATCGGCATGAAAGGAGCACAGCAGAGTAAAGGGTAATTCCAGGAATAACAGAGAACTAATTATTTCATTGCTACTGAGTCTTTTCCCATATACAATGCAATCAGTGTAGCAGACACCACCATTGCTTGGCACTCACTAAGACAAACCCTGCAAAGTACTGCAATATTTTCAGGTATGCATCCTTGGAGCACATTTCAGCAACATTATTTCAGGAAATATTTGTTCAAAGCTTAAAGCAATATTTTATTTTGACCAGCCTTTCCAAGGATGCGTGAATGTACTGTAAGCATTAGGAAAGCTTTGTCAGGAGTTACTGTACTGTATTGCAGAAATCAGCTTTGAATTGCTTTGCCTGGAGACCTGTCACTTACATTTAACAGAATAAATAAACATATTGTTGGCAGCATCCGGCTACAGAGCCACTGCCTCACTTCCCAACCCAAAGCGAGGTCAGCGGGAATACTTTTTATCAAAAAAGTATTTTCCCACGTGCAGAATTAAATGCGTGCAGAATCCCCGTGTGCAAAATTAAACAAATTGGTACTAAACAAACACAAAGCAAAAACAAAAGGGCTGAATATTGTGCCATAATACTATGGTCCATCTTACTTTAAGTTTGAACCTTAGATAAAATGTTAAACTTCCCCTTTAAAATACATAATTTTAATTTGCTTTATTGGTAAGTTTTTGGAAAAAGCTTAACATATGCAATTCATATATCATATAAATTCTGCAAGAGCTGAGAAGAAAGGTGTGTTGTTGCACAGTCTCCTACGCTCCAATATCAATCTTTATTTAGGAAGAGGACATGATGTATTTTCGTAGAGAAGACAAACAAAAACCACATTTAAGGCGAAAAAAATTGGTCTCCTATGTCCATGATGACTTTGGGAATTGCAATTGTGTGTTTTCAGAGAACATATACCAAACAGATAGGTGGAAGAAAAAATACTTTTTTAGTAATAAGGATACCAATTTCTATTTTTATTAAACTGATTTTCCTTGAATTAGAAAGATAAAAATCCTTCCTAAGAAAGAAGTCCATGAGTAATTATTCTTTTTTTTTTTAAACTTCCTGCTTTTCAAGCAAAGAGAGGGAATATGGAATTCCTGCATGCTTAACAAGCTTGCACATATCTTTCATGCATAAGAGAACAGGATTATGGAACACCCACAGTGTTTTCCACTTTTAACACAAGTTTAACTACCTTTGTCATCATCTGGATTTGCAAGTTTTTCATGAATCTCTGAAGAGACATTTTATGGATAAGGTGAATAGGATAGAGAAAAAAAATCTAAACTATACTGCATACTAATGATTAAAATTGCTCTTATAAAATTTTGTATCTTAAAAATCCTGTAACAATTTTAAATATTTAGTGATTTCTTACATCTTCTCCAAGAGGTCAGTGGTTCTTCCCTCGTTTTATATATGAAAGAAAAAAAGATATGCTGATTGAGTCCCCCAGGAATTGGTCCATCTCTCATTTAAACAGATTGGGCCTGATTGGTTACAAGTGATTGCACAGAAAATCTGTAGCAAGAACAGGAAATAGGTCCCAGTTTACACAATTATTAGTCCTATACTTTTACATAAGACTGGTATTCGAACAGAGGCTTTGAGTTGAAACTTCAACAAGATTTATTCTGAAAATGAAAACTGTTATAGTAAAATATCATGAGGTGAATTTTCAGAATAGAATTCAATCTGGCCTTCAAAGAGAAATGTATTTTTAAACACTAATTTTAAGAATTCATCTATTTTTTTAATAGATAATGAGTTCAATAACTCTAGACAAGATGAATATACACAATTTTTAAAAGTGGCATAAAGAAAGAGAAAGAAAGAGAAGGAAAATAGAACTATATGAAGCACAAATGAGGATGATACAACACGAGAATTGTGTTCCACTATTTATATTTTATTATGTGTTTTGTTTGAATAAACAAAATCACAATATTTCCCAGTATAAACAGACAATAATCTAAATAAAATTAAATGTGACTGGAAAGATTTCTCAGTATGTCTTTTACTGCAGGTGGATGGCAGTTTTTAGTTCTACATCAGTTAGAACACCCTGTTAGGATTCCGAAGCCTTAGCCAGAACAGCAGAAACTATCTTTTGTTTTTCTGTACTGAACTGGTCTCAGTATTTAGAGTGGTTAATGCCAGCATCCATGTTATTATCACCACATAAATTTAAGAGTACTATCATTTGTAAGTGTTCTCTACTTTCAAACAATACAGTGTTTTCAAGTATGTATATTGCTAATGTCTGATTTGCTGGTATTTTCACTTCATAATTTTATAGCAAAAACATTGCTATAAAATTTAATTAGTAGGATGAGCTTGAGGGGGTGGAACAGCTGTTTATTAAGTCTTTGATGATTACCAATCTTTGGCCTTAACTCCAGAATTTCATGACAGTGAACTTCAATGTTGATTCATAGTTTTCTAACATGCCACAGGATATCAGTTTGACACTTAAAGAAAACATCCATCAATATTAATAAAGTGTTGACTCTCCATAGAGTTAAACAATCCTTAAAATTTTCCATAGGAGAATGAAGTAGTGATGCTAATAATTACTGTTTCAGAACTATATCTAAATGACAGAAAATTGAGTTTTGTACTTGGTGTAAGAAAGTCAAGAGATTAAACCTGCATATATTTGTCTATGCAGCTGTTAAATAAGTAAGTAGAGCTCATTTACTTGCATAACCTGATATAGCTCTAGTCTATTTACCAACAGCAATATAACCAGTGAGGCGGAGAGCTTAGTAGGGGCTCTAAACCCAACCGGGAACATGGGCAGGTCTTTTTGCTTGTTCATATTCATGCAAATTGAAACATTGCTTTTGACAACCATGGAGATATATCTAAACGTTGTAAAACTTAAGATAAATTCAACCACACCAAAGAAATGAGATTCCTGTCATCTATAGCTGATATTTCTGGATTCAGCAGTAAGACTTCTTTTTCTAAACTTGGTCTTACTATACATGGTACACCAACAAACAATAAACCAATCATTACATGTCACACAAGAAACCATGCATCACAACAGAGCTACTAGTCAAAAATTCACATCAGTGAAAGAAATATAAGGATGTGTCTGCTTAAAAGAACTGGAAAGGCAGCTGCTTTGGATATTAGAAAACTGTGTCTCTCGTTCCCTCTCTCAACACTGGAAAAAGGATATTTAAATACATCAAATAAAAATATAACTTAACTCCTTGAAGAAAGCATATGAACATTGGCATGATGTGATGTATAGAAAGGGAGCACAAAACTTAAACCTCGCAGTGGTTTTGTGATCTGCATTTTCTTGTTTCTTCAATGATGATGCTTTCTTAAGTGTAGCATTGTCTGGAGAGGAGACTTTCTCCTAAAGTTCTTTAATTTTGCATATACAAAAAAACCAATATGTTTTATCTGGTTGGTTTTTGTTTTAATCTGCTTTTAATTACAGCTGTTTCATTATTTTCTTGATTTATTAAAGAACCATAAACAAATAACTTCATGGCGTAAAACAAGTTTATGAGTGATGTTTCAGTTTATGAATGACAGATTTTTTTTTATGGCGGAAAGTCAGGCACACTTTTTCAAGCAAATCTTTGATGTGTACAGTTAAAAAAAATATTTCTGAATAAAATTCAGGATGTCTCCTCATCGACACTCCAGAACTCAAAACAAATGTTTCAGTAAATTATTCAGTGCAAATTATTTTTTCAGGTCCATTCATTATACCTTTGGTTAGCTTGATTACTACTAAACAGACTTTCCTGGAATATAGTATTTCCAAGGGCTGAATCAGGAATACAAAAGTAACCTCTGCTGATACCATGAAATCTAGAAGGGCTTGATTTACAAATTCTTAATCTTCTCTCTCTTTGCACAGCTCATATACTACTACTTCTTTTCTTTTTCTTTTCCTCTATTTTATTTTTTTAAATATATTATGCATATAAATCAATGTCAGCAATCAGTGAGTAACTTACAAAAGGAATTTAAAACCTCCTGATTTTATGAAATAAAGATCCCTTCTAACTCTTAATTGTCTGAGTAAGAGGAAAAGTTTTCTGTCCACATTTTCAAACAGTAAATATAATAACGTTTTAGCGTTAAGCTGAAAGTATATTTTAGAGGGCATTGCCACAAGAATCAGAATAGTCAGAACTTTGGAGGTTATTACAGTATTTGACTGCACAATGCCCCTAATTCTCACATTCTAAAGAATTGCTTTCTCGCAGGAACAACAAGGCCCCTTCCTAATTAACTTAAATGCATTTTAAAAGAGAACTAGACGTTCTTTTTGAAAGGACCCCAGATAACTCGATAAGGAAAGCCTGCAGCAGCTGGTGGCAACATAGTTCAAGATGCTGCATTTAAACCTGAGGATGTCCGTCATTGTCTTAAGGCTGACAGATCTGGCAGGAGTCAAACTTTAAAAAGAAAAAAATAAATAAAAATTTGTTGTTTTGTCTCTGTCCTGAAAGACTTCCTCTCCTGTGTGTATAACAAGAGAAGAAGATGACACTCAGAAGGTGACTCAAAATAGTCATTAAGAATAGTTTAATACTTTTATCTTTTTTAAAGTACACTCAAGCACATCGATTTCTTACAGTCACTGGCAGAAATGGAGCTGTTACAATTTAGTGAGCCACTGAAATGCTGTTTATTGCAGGCTGTGTGCAACACTTTATGTAACAGAGAGAAAGACAGACATCAATCCTGAATTCTATATACCCTTCCAAACATATTTTGTCTAAGAAAAAAAATCAGACCAAGAAAGAAGACTTTTGTTCAAGATTCTAAGTACTCATGCCCTTTAATTTTAATATTTTTGAAAAGTATTACAAAATCCTGTCATGTGATGATTTGACTTTTGCTTACAGATTTTGCATATATATATATATACACACACACTTTTGCTTATAGATTTTGTGTGTATATATATATATGTATATATATATATATATATATGAGCACTGGTAATAAAAGAGTTAAGTTAACACATTGAAGGTCATTAAAGTTGGAAAGGACCTGCAATATTATCCAGTCCAGCTGTCCACCTATCAGCATTGCCCACTAACCATGTCCCTCAGTACTATGTCTACCCAATCCTTAAACACATCCAGAGACAGTGACTCCACCATCTCCCTGGGCAGCCTGTGCCATTGCCCAATCACTCTGAGAAGAATTTCCTCCTAACATTCAACTTGAGAAAATTAAGACTAAATATGCGTATTAACCACAGTTCCTGTTTCTTTCTTTTGTCTAGTATTAAAGGCAGAGATCGGTGACCCTACCTGTGGCAGGGGGGTTGGAGATTCATGATCCTTGCCCCTTCCAACCCAGGCAATCCTGTGTGTGATTTTATGTTGAGAAGTTCCAAACAGGACACCATTCCCAGTTTGAATGCACCTGAGAAGTGCTTTCCCAAGCTGACAGAGACAGGATGAGACCTGCATTTCATCTATCATACAACCACCTCCTGGAGGAGAAAAGTTGAAGGATCAGTAAAACAAGTGTGTTTGCTGAACTCCTTTGGCAGGTGCTGTTGATCAGTATTAACTTAATCATGGTTGTTTCTTGAGGGCTGCTGAAATCACTATGTTCCTTCCTGAGCCTGCAACCTGCCGGGAGTGACTCTGTCTCTGTGTGGGGCTGGCTGTGCTTCTGCCTTCTGCTCCGGGCAATGCAGTTTGCAGCACCACCCTGCTACTAATCCAGTGAAATAGTTTGTCACTTTGGCTTCTGAGTAATCAAGAAAAGATGTGCATGCATTTTCTGCCTAAGGTACATACTGTACAAGAATGTGTTCATATTGTTCACTAAGATTGCTTATTTAAAAAGTATATAAGCATCTTTTGCTTCTAGGTTGTGAGGGTTTTTTTCCCCACTTGATAAAGATTTTGTGGAAGTGTTAACAAAGCTGCTGTCAGTTACTGACTGAATCTGTGTTTTACATTCTGTTTCCAACTTGGCATAAATCCTAAAATTAATAAAATGATGTGGTACTCCTCCTGGTAATTAAAGCAAGATGATTATTCTACAATAATAATCCTCTTAAATAGTGAAGCATATAAAAAATGCAAAGATAATTCCTTGCTTAACAATGCAATATATTGGTAAATAAAAAAATAAATTAGTTTTGGATTGATAAACAGGTAATCCTGTTTGTTTCAGTCAGAATAATGAATCTCCATTTGGGTAACAAATGAGCATTTGGTTTGTGACCCTGAAGATATAAAGTGGAATTCAGATAGTCCATGTGTTCTGAAATGACTGTTTTATCAACTTGCTGATTCTAAGCCTAAAGCATGTAGCTAAGGATAACAATCTGTTTCATCCTTCTGACTTTGTATGTTCTGATAAATACTAAATAAATAAAGGGGTAGAGAATATTTCATTTGGAAATCTGTTTTTCTTTTGAACTCTTAAAACTTGTAGTAGAGCTGACTATAATATAAACGTTATGCAGATCATGGATTTTATTTTTTTTTTGCAAATGGATATTTGATGCTTGTTTTTATCTTACATGAGCAGAACAGCTTTCTTAACACAAGCAAAATTACCACTAGCACAGAGGCAATCGGCCTTAAGCATGAACATGTTTCAGAGGTAAGAAGGCCTCTGGTAGGGAAGGAGATGAAGCTACCACTGTGGCATGTGAGGTGTGTACATTCATTCTACTACTTGGTGTAAGCTAGGGAAAGTGTAGCAGAGAGGGTATTTAAAGGGCTTAGACCCATTTACCCTGCTCATGCAGCTCACAATGGTTAGGCTGGTCATTGTAGGGACATTAAGAAATTTCAAAGCTATATCTAACACATGGATCAGGTTGACTGCATTGTCCATGCCTTCCTACATAGCTGAGTGAGTAGAATGCCAGGCATATCCTATAAACCTATTTACCACTGGCAGAATCCAGTACAGACATCACAGAACATCTATTCCTTAGCCTTGATGTTTCAGATTTTGATATATAAACGCTCATGATAATAGATTATTTGGCATGTTTATACAAATCTGACAAAGTCAATGGAAATACTGTATTATAATCTTCTTTTGTATTTAAACAAAATTATCTTCATATCTTATATTGATGTAAATCAGAGCAGAGTTCATTCCCCAGATCTTTGCTTCACGTATAAACAGGGTGGCAGAAGTTAAAAAGAAGTAGTAAAATTGATGGGTAACAGGCAAGTGTTTTGTGACAACAGTGGTATTCTAATTGCCAGTACTACTGAGAAACAGATGAAAAATTCACACTGAAACTAATGTAGCAGGAGCTTTACCACGGAACTAAAAAGAATAAGTTATTCCTAGCATATCATTATCTACTTAAGCTTTAACATTTTTCCTCTTCGAAGTAAAAAAATAGCGGTGATCTCCGCTAATTTGTTTTGTTTTTTACAGCTCTATTTTGAAAGTAAAAGGCAATACAGTGGGAGAGTCAAACTGTCACCTGGAAATCTACAGTTACACATCTATCATTTCTGTGTAGCTATTCTTCTTCCTTTGTCTATTGCAGATTAATTCTTTTGGATCAAATGAACACATTTGTTCTATCCATTCTTAGCTGACAAAAAAAAAAAATACAACAACCAACAACAACCCACACCTAGGTTTTATTCATAGAACTCTAGAATATGTTAGAACATTATTCGAACAACCGTGTTCAAGTTCACATAAATCAAGAACAGACCTAACCAAGGAAATCTCCTGAATGCTGAGAGACCTTATTATAATTCCTTATTCTCTGTTCCCCACTTCTGGAGTAGATGTTTCCTCGAAAATGTGAGTGTGTTTTGAATGTAGAAATGGACATACTGTCTCTCAACAGGACTTACTTAATCCAATTCCTGATGCTATTATTGCTGACAGCTTTTAGGGGAGCAGCTGTAGCTTTGATTTGTGTCCTCAAAGAATTTATTCTGTCAAGGAACATTTCCAAATATGTAGGGACACAAACCTTTCTCAAAAGGAACCCCTTATGAAGTATAAAATGATAGGATCAAAGGATTACAAGTGTTTGACACATTTCTGTTTTAAAACAATATACAACTCTCTGGATTCTTAACTACATTTTGTCTATTCCAATCCATCTTAACGCATAAACCCTTGAAAACAATGCTCAGAGTGGTAAGTAGTGGGAACTACACAGGCAAACCTCTAAGGGAGCCATTGATTGATCAATTTTATATAAGTAATTCAGCTCCATGTTTAAATTCTGGCAAAGAGTATAGTGGGTTTAAATGTTTCCATTAACACACTATATGAATTAAAGACCAAAAAACTACTGCTTATTTCTTTAACTATGTAAACTTCACAATCATATCAAAAATTCCAGTGCATAAATACCAACTCCTAAACCATGGAAGAAGAATAGTCTTAATGGGTTACATCACTTGCATCTCCCTGTGATCACTCTTAAACAGATAAATCATAAACCTGGTACAGTAATATGACTTACAGGTCAGTGATAGGAAGCCTTAGAGATAAGGTATCATCTCTGTAGAAATCTTTCTAGGAATGCTGTGTTACCATTACAGTGCAGTAAATCCAAACCGAACTTAAGTGAAAACCCATTATAGAGATTTTTATTGTATAGAGGTTATAAGAAGTAGTGCTTACAATATTTTATCTTATGGTCTTCAGGAATACCAACCTCCAAATAGCTTACATTATTCCAATTCCCTTCACTGAAGATATATAAATAATACTAAGTGGCTTTGTTCAATTGATCCAGAATTGAATGGGAATAATTTATAAAATTATTTCATTACCCTTCAAGTAAAGGGTTGTTTAGAGACCTACTGGTCACACATTTGACCTCACTTACATTAACTTGCACTGGAAATCAATTGAGATACTACCATAAATTTATAGTAAAACTTGGCGTACTTACTAGGGATTGACATAGTTGCCAAGATTCTGGAAACCAGTGACAGTCTTTAACTGCCACTTCATGAAGCCTTGATGAGTTCATGTTTTCATGACCTCAGGATTTTTTTTTCTTTTCCTACTCCAAAATAAGGCAAATAAGACTCTCACATAGGTAAATACTAGAAACTAAGTTTACTGAACCACAAGTCTAGCAGAAGTAAACTAAAAAAGTACTTCTGTGAAAGACAAAACTGTTTTTCTTTTTTATCTCAAAGCTTGTTTCATGAAGCCTTTCCGGTGATAAGACTCTGACAACTGCTAATTATCTAGGGGGATGAATGGTAGGTGTCACTATAGCACACTACCTCTGCTTATGATTGTAAATATAAGCAGAACTAGCAGTTCTTTCCAGGAGTGCAGCTTGAAGGAGCTGACCACTGCAAAAAGCAATAATGCTTATGCATGGCAATGAAGGCACCACTCCCTGCTGACTCATCTGTTGGGCTAGGAAAGTCTCACTAACTGAGAGAAAAGAAGAAAACCCACAGGAATGGGGGATAAAAGGCCCTGGCTAAACTAGGGACTTTGGAGACAAACTCCCAAAGACGCCTTTGATGGAGAATTCCCCGAGGGGAAAACCTCTTTGGAAGAACCCCCCAAGGCCTGCTGCAGAGCTTTATGGCTTTCTCTTATCCCTCATGGTGATCAGACGAGTTCCTGAGATTAATGGACCTACTATGTACCTCGCTGGACCCACGGTGGTGACTATCTCTTTTGCTCTCTACACAGACTCCTTGCTTATATTTCCTATCTTTCCTATCACTCATCTTCCCTTCCCCATCTCCCTGAACGGCTAAGACTTGTACTAAACTGGTTGGACCAACATTTGAACCACTGTTTCTTAATCTCACACCGGGTATACATATATCAAAGAACCTCCCCTCCCTCCTATAAGTTGGAGCGAGACAACTTCCCAGAAGTTTTTGACACACTTGTGTTCTCATCTTATTCTATTACTCGGAGCAACAAATCCAAGTCTGGTTTGCAGAGCTGGACATGATACTATCTTGGACATACTTCCCCACTGAACCCAGAGACTTAACAGTGAGGCGTTTGCTTCTAATCAAGACAAAGTTTACTTTATCTTTTCCCAGAGCAAAGCTAAAAATTGATGAGGCAGTCTGTCTTCTAGACAGCTAAGGCTTGCTTTCAGACAAAATTTGTAATATAAATAACAGACAAAGCATATAACAAAAAACAATAACAATACCATAAAATGTGATATAGGCATATGGAGCAACAGCAAGCAATAAAGGAAGAAAAAATTGGCTCACCCAACAACCAGTGACAACCTCAGAGAAATACAATTTCTATCCAGAAAAATGCTGCTTTTGCAGCTGCTAATCCTTAAACAAGTATGAGGAGTGGTGGATCCAGCCTCTTTACCTTCTGATCATTCAGGTGTATTGCTTGCACCTGAGCTCCCTGGGTTAGCCACACCTTCCCACCTGGTGCTCAACCACTGGTTCAGACTGCACAAGGGATAGCAAGCAAGGCATTACAGGATTTAAGGCCTAGTATTTTACCTGGTAAATTGTCATTAAGTATGAATGCAATACATAAAACAGTACACAAAAAAGTAATTATAACTTTGAGGTTTTTTGTGTTTTTTTTTTTAACTTAGGCCAATATGAAAAAAAAAAATACTTAGTTTGTCCAAAATACACATTCTGATTTGTTAAAACATTATTTCTGACTGTTTGATGTTGTTTCAGAATTGCTGTCTTCTTTCATTTTGAATGCTTCTTTGTAAAAATTTGGCATATTGTCTGTCTATAGGTTTAGTTACGCTAACAGGTCACAGGCTAGAATGACAGTAAAATTGTACACTCAAAATAAAAGAAAGCCCACCCCATGCCCAGAAGAAATTATTTTTCCTGGATGAATGCTTCAGCAGGCTTCCCAGTGGTACCTCCTCAGGCTGCTATTGCCTGCTAGCACTGCTGAACTTGTCAAGTGCTATTGGGAAATGTCATAGATTTCATTGACTTTGTTCGGATCCACAACAGAAGAAGACACTTCAGCTAAGATTAAACAGTAGTTCCATACAAAATACCTTAATTAGTAGAAAAAAAAGATCTTGTGACTTGCCTTGAAAACTAGGTTGACAGCTAGTGAAAGGATGCTTAACATCTAGTATGACTGAACCCCTCACTCTTATTCTGATTGAGATGGAAAGTTTGATGTGAGAGATAACTGTTGAATATCTCTTAGAAAATCCTTTTACATGACAGATTTGCTAAATACCTTGTTTTGTGGTACATCCTGAAGGTTTTAAAGCAACTTTTTGGCTTTTTTATTTCGTCTTGAGAGTTTGAGAAGGAGAGAAAATAAGCAGTCTGCGAAGCTCCAGATATTCTTATTCAATAAATATATGTATGTAATAATTATTTAATTTGCTCGTTATTCTGAATATGGGCACCTTATATGTCAACCAGAACTGTACAAAACAAAACAACATATATATATATATATTTATATAATATATATTACATCAGAAAATACAAAACTAAATAATAACACAATAAGAAAAAAGAGAATTTTCAGAATAATAATTAAATAAATAAATTTAAGGGTGAATCTGTCATGAGCAAGGTTAAAATCAGACATCAAAGATTTACATATGTATTGTATGCTAGCAAGTGTGCTTGGGAACAAAATGTATCTATAAGAGTAGATACCAAGAATGATTCCATTTGCATGTAGCATGAATAGGAGCAGATCTATGGAGACTAAAACTGTTAAATATGAGTATTCACACTAAACAGGGTTTCGATATCCTTACTCTATGCTCAGTCTGGATTGCTATGGAAATTTTCCTGCAGCACATCTTCTGGTGAGGCTTTCTCTTGGAGAAATTCAGAACATGTACTCTAAAATGTCCCTTATGTGATTTATTTTTCTTGTCTGACTACACCTAGAGAGACTGCTTCAAAAATTTACTCTCAATCCAGATTAACATGATGATACGCCTTTTGTGTCTGCAAAACAAACACTAAGATAGATACTATGATACCTTTATTTTCCAGTGTTGTGAGTTACTGATATTCGAGGTTCAAAATACAAAGCCCTCACACTGAAGGGTTTGGGAATATTGTCATTTTTGACTATTTTTAATTCTTAGTGGTTTTTTTTTCTTATTCTATTAAATATTCTGTTAATTACATACTCAGTGTTAAGCAGCAATTTCATATATCATGAGTATTTGTATGAATAGAACATGATCTGTGGAAACCAAGTTCAAAATATTAGAATGAATGAAGTCCCTGAGATTAATTCCCAAGAAAAGGAGAAAATTCTGATAAAATTCTGATTGATACTGAAACAGCCTTAAAAAAGTTTATGGTACTATCCTTACCAAGCAGATTTGCCTAAATTAGTTACTATGCTAAATGTGAAAAAATAGGATACCTATTTAAGCATAACTAGCGTAATGCTGTGGATGTGCTACCAAAATGTCTCAGAAGAGCATCTGGGGGATGCTTGTGGGGAGCATATGTATGAGCTTGAAGAAGCATATGTATGAAGTGAATTTTTTTGCAGAACAGATGTCAGATATGTTGAACTGTGATACAACGTAGATCATTTTATTGGCTTCCTTGTAAGGGGCAGTTTTTAAAAGAACACTGACTAATATCTTCTACTTTCTTGTACACCATCAAGGGAGAGAGATAAGTCAGTGACCAACTTCTTGAAGGGATGAAGAACTCCTTCGAGGTGAAGGGAGGCCAAGAGAAAAAGGCCATTTTCCTTGAGGCAAGGTAATAAGAGGTGTGTGGGGGGGTGTCCAATCATGGGTTTGGAGGACTTTTTTTTAAGCTCTTCACAACAGAGCCCTTGACATTTCTCTTTTTCTTTTCTGAGGCTCTGCCTCCCGGAGGGGAAAAAAAGAGGATGAAAAAACTCATAGGAAATGTAAGCGATCTTTATTGACCTGTGACTTTTGTGTAACCATGGCCTCTGGCATGTGACTCAATGTGCATTTCTTGTCAAAACAGGTAAGGGAATTGTGCGCTGCCCTGAAGGAATGTATAGTGTGTGTCTGTACAGTGCTGAAAGGCATAAGATTCATGTGAGGGCTGAGGTGAGAAGAGGAGGATGCAGGAAAATGTGAGAGGGAAGAGTGATTATGAAATAAATTATTTTTTGTTTCCTTTTGTTTTGCTGATGGAGGATTCTCAGAGTTATTGAGGTGTTTTGTCTTGGTTTTTTTTTTCTAACCCAATATTATTCTTCTTTTATCACTCAATGAGCGGTGTGCTTCAGCAGCGGTGATGGTGGCAGTAGGTCACCTCTGCCTTTGCAGATTTCTACCAGTGTGGCATGCAGGCTCTTATTCATCATTGGCAAAAATGCACAGCTAATGGTAGTGACCATGTTGAAAAATGGTGTTTTGTACCTGAGAATTTGCTCTATCAAATAGTGTTCTTATGTTGTTTGTATCTGTTGTAGTTTCCATGGAAATATACAGGAGGCATTACTTCCAGAGTGACCTACGTAAATATCTGAGTTATACTATACCTTTTGGATTGAAAAAAAGGATGAGAAGAGAGCATTTAAAGGAGGATTTTAGGAGCTAAGTTGAAAAAAATGAAGCGTATGAATAATATTAACACAGGAGTTTTATTGACCCTTTGACCCTTTTGAATGAGTCTTCTGTGCACTACATTCTGAGATTAGTTGACATATTTACAGACCTTGTCAAAGAGAAAATGAAAGAATGAGAGTGGTGGGAGGGGAAGACAGTTCACTGGTCCCTGATGTAATACCATCATCCAATCCCTGTGTGGTTACTTTTTCTGGTCTCACTTCACAGAAACATTTCACAGAAAAAGACAATTTTTCCTTGTGCTTCAAGCTGACTCCTGCTCCCTTGCATCAGATTTACCTAACTGTTTCATCCTGGGAGCAGCGAGATCAGACCTGAGAGCTCATGTCAGCAGCAGCAGTCTCTCTGCCAGATGTGCCTATGGGGCAGAGAACAAAGTGTTTGCAAGCTTGCAGGGGCTTGTTTTCCATCTCTCAAAAACACGCACTTCCAAATAGCTGACACTAGCAGCTCTACTAAACTGTCCCACAGAACAATCAATCTGAATTGTAAAATATCCCATAAAACTGCTTTGTTCCCAGTGGTGTTGCCCTCTGCCCCAGAATTCAAACCTAATTTGAGAAACACTTTGAGGAATGGAAATTCAAAGGAAGTTTCAGCAAAAATATATTGAAGACTGATTTATAAATCACAAAGGGTGCCCTGTTCCAGTGCTCACCCCATCTTACAGAGTCAGGCACTCTGGCTTTTGTGTCCGTATACTTCATGAACATATGCTGCATTAGGTGCTTCAAGGTAAGGCAAAGAAAAAGGGAAAAAAAAAAAAAAAAAAAGGGGGAAAGGGAAAAGGGAAAAGAAAAAGAAAAAGAAGTTATAAGAAATGCTAAAAAAAAAAGAGGGCTCAGGTGTGAGTACTTCCTGTAAACCCCTTTCTTCCAGGTAGGATGTACAACTGATAGCCATCTACTGCAGTTTGGTGCATAACCCACACCACATTTTTCTCACTGGAGTGAGAAATATTTAGGGATGTTGTTCAGTTATACTTAGTGAATACTCAGGGATGGCTGTTCATTTTACAAAATTAGTAGTGGCTTTTACCTATATTACCAGACAGGCTTGATTCCACGGGTTGGAACTGGGATTTGATGCTAGATCTCCCACTTCCCAGTTAAGTGTACTAAGTATTGGCTTACTGGGAATTCTGTCTCTCAGAATTTGTCTCCTATTAAAACTATTCCATTTTGTGTAAACAATAAAATATTAATTAAGCTGGAGCAAAAAAGAAAGGAGGCAAGATTGACTCTATAGCCTAGTGGTTAGGGCAATCATGTGGGAAAGTCAGATGCACATCCTTCTTCACTCAATTATTTATACCAAATGGAATAGTGTCAGCTGGAGGGAGTGAAAGATTTACCTCTGACCATGCAATAGCCTAATGGTTATAGTAGGCTCTCAGGAGGGTGACAAACCAGACTTAAATCCCTTTGTCAGTCTGAACAAGGGAGGGTTATGAACCTGGATCCATAGAAATGAGCTAAAGCTGTATTGCCTGATATTTTAGGCTTGTTTATTAGGTTGCTTTGGGAAGCGTTCTTATAGATAGGATAACCAGAGGAATGTTTGGGTTTGTGTGTGATGTGTGGTAGTGGGTTTTTTCTTTCTCTTTTTTTTTAAATTTTTTGTTTGTTTTCATTATGTTGATATAGCTACTGTCTAGGAGGTCTTCTTGTCATTAGGTGTTTATATTATACTGTAGATAGACCTGTTTCTTTGATCCAGGAACAAAGAAATGTTAGAGAGAAGGGCAAACATGCTCAAGAATAGCTAGTGATAGTCCGTCAGGGAAGTATTTTGTAACACAGTGCTTTCTATCCACTGTCATGCCGGAACATTATGGCAGAAGAGGTAAGGAACCTAATATTTCCAGAGGAGGAAGTTCCAAAGAAGACACATACAGGTCTGGAACTTGGACTTAGTCCATATTTAGAGGTCATTCTGAAAGTAGTGCCTCCTATTTATTTGAATGGAAATTACAACAGATACAAAGAACATGAGAGCACTATTTCATAGAGTAAATTTTCAGCTACAAAATACTATTTTTCAACATAATCACCACTATTACCTTCAGAGCAGCCATTGTAATTTGCCTATGAGAAAAATGCTATCTGACCTTAAAGAATACTGATTTTTGTCTTTCAAAGTTTTCTGTCCAGAATATCGAATCTTTGGTGATCATGCCTTCATTCTGTTTCTCACTGCATGAGATTGTACTTTTGGGTCATCTAGCACTAATAGTATTTTATAACTGCAAGTGTTTTTGAACCTTTACTCATATGACAATTGCTCGATTTGTCTATTTGTTTATATTTTCAAGAAAAATGACACGATAATTTTTATGCATCAAGTGTTATGAGAAAATCTCTGTAAGCTGTACTGGCACTCACCCTTCAGGAAATGGATGTCCTTGAGATAGCCAGCTACTCTGACTTCCAAAATCCTCTTCAGGCTACTTCATCCACTGTCTCCACTCATAATAATTCATATTCATAACCACAGTAACCTGTAAGGGAATCAATGGATCAGTTAAAAAAAATAAAAAATATCACAGTATAAATTTACCTTCCGAGATGTAAGTTGGTATTCTTAAAGTTCATCACTGTTACTGTACTTAGACTTCACGTCTGTCTGCAGCAAAGCACGGGTATTGTGGTCATATACATTGTAGAAATTGTCTTGCAAATAAAATACAGCCGAATAGGTTGTTTTGCCTATGGGGTTTGCTTTTGCAGTGGGCTAACTTCCACATTTGCTAAGAGAAACATGGTGCAAAATTCACTTCTAAAGACATAACTGAAGATGTTTTGCTGTAACACTAGGGAGAAATGATTGCAGACATATTTTTTCAAGAATTGTGCATTGTACAGATCTGGAAAAGTGAATGAGAGAGTTTAAAGCAGATCACTTTGGGAAGAGTGATATTCTTGGGAGTGCTTATCCTGTCTGCAATAGTTGTAAGCAAAGTCGTTGAAAGTCTCCAGCAGAGAATAGAGAATTTGTAGAAGTAGAAATAAACAGAAATGCCGTGTTTCCCTGAAAAATCAAAATACTCTTTTCCAGTATATAGTGCCTGCAGTGTCTTCTGGTGACTTCTGCTTCATTAGAAAGAATCTGGACTGATCATCAAACTACAGTTGATCAAATATACTTAGGCATCTTCATATTATTCTAAGTTTGCTGATATTGTAAACAATACTGATTGATTTTTTTTTCCTTTTTCTTTTTGGACAAGTGAAATTTAGCCAAAGTTAACCGATGAATTTAGGTGACCCTTAGGCTACCCTGGGGGCAGATCTTTTGTTATCATCTTTAGAAGGCTGCTGTGGAGGTATTATACTTACGTAGGCTTTTAAAGTTAAGGCTAAAGTAGGGAACTGAAGAGAGAATCTTCTTTGACCAAAGAAGAAATGTATTTTGTATGTCAAACACCTGCATATCAAAATTTTTGAGAATATTATCTTTACATGAAAGGAATGAACAGTTGGCATTAAGATTACAAGTGCAGAGGCTCACAAATTTGACCTGAGTAAAGTGTACTATTCTTCCTCTATACCATTTTCCCCTTCAGGATTTCAGAATGATTTAATGATGCAAAAATACATTAATGCACATAAACAGAAATTATTTCAGATTTTATTCCTCCAAATCCACTTGAAACTTAGGGACAGGGAAAGCAATGAACACAGATCCTTAAATGACAATTTCCTGTCAATATATAGAATGAAAAATGTCAGATGCTGTCCACTCTGCTCTCTCCTGCTTATGAAGAGAGTAGTTACACTGGAGACAAACTAATGGCCCGACCCAGAGTACATTCAAGTCTGTCAATATTCAGTTTTTTGATGAGCTTTGGATGAGGCAGTGACAAGGGTACTGCTATTTTGCAATAAATCTTCTAGATTAGGATCAGTGAATCTTATTGCCTTTTTTCTGGACCAAGTAGGAATTAATATTTCTTTATGTATGGATTTCCATCCTCAGATTTCAGACTAATGTCTGCGGAGCTCATAATTATAGAACTTATTTGGTGGAGCCTCTATAAAGAATGAAAGCCATCACTTGAAGTAGCACACAGTGAATCATACAAGTCATAGAAAAAGGTTGGGTTCATCCATTTCTGTAGGGATATTCGTGGAATCATGACTCATTCTCTCAACACTGATCCACTGTAATGGCCATGTCCCATGATCAGGCAACGATTTTAGTACATAAATGTTCTGTCCCACTGAAGCAATTTCTTATTGTGTTTCTAAGAGAAAAGTGAAGGAGAATAAACAAAGCAAAATCTATTTCAAAAGCAAGTAACTATGGTAATTTGAAGAAGAAAGTAAAGGCAAAATGTGACCACCTGAAAGGTAAATAGGTTCAAGGATGTTATTACCAAGTATGGCTACAGGCTGACCTTGCAGGAGCTAAAGGGTGGTAGTCCCACCTGGAGCATCCTCAGATTTCCAAATGTCTGTGTTTACAGATACACTTGGAATTCTACCTCAGACTTGCAACAAGATTCACTGTTTCTTATCTTAAGGTCTTCTTTATTGTGAAAAACAAGATTTTCCAAATTCCATAACTACAGTCTTGCCAAATTTAATTTTGTACAACTTGAAGTGATGTAGTGTTCAGCAGCTGTCCCAGATGAATGTAACTGTACATGTATATTAACGCTACTAAGTACAAGGAGCTTTTTGCAACTAGCCCTTGATAACATGTCAATAGTATTTAACATCTTTGGAACTAAAGGAGAGTAGCAAAAATGTAATGTATAAGTACTGGTTTGTAATAGTAGATGTACTGAGATTGTGGAGAAACATTTATCTACAAAAAAGTGAAAAATCAATTAAGCTATTTTAGAAGTAAAGATTTTTTTTCAAGGTTATGAAGATACATGTTAGGAATCTAAGTATTGTTAATAATGCACTTTAATAATACATAGTACTACATCTATGATTCCAGCTAGTGAAAGCTAACTAATGTGCAAAACTTTGGATCAATATAGATACTCAGTTCTGAAAGCAAAAAAAAAAAAAAAAAAGATTTTATTCTTTTTGAAGAGCTACGCCATTGATGAAAAATAAGTTGAGTTGCAAACAACTCTTCAATTACATGTTGTATTTAGAGTATATTTTACAAAGATTTCAGTAAAAGTGTCACCTTGAGCACACAATGCAGAGATACAAATGCATCCAACATGTTGATTGGCTCCCTCCATAGGAGCTTTGCACTGCACAGCTCCTCTACACATTGCCTAACCCTTTTGGCCTCAGGCTCTGTCTACTTTACCAAGCTCCTCTGTCCTCTTCCTGAGTTATATACTGACTCAATCAATAAATTTTTCTTCTATCTGTATGATTTCTTTTTTCTATAACACAAAAACCTCAGCTCTTGCTCTACGTTGATTGTATCTCTGATCAAATACCTACATTATCACAAAACACTATGTGCAATTTATCTTCAGGCATATTTTCAAAGCAGTATGATGTAAATATATTTTTTACATCCCTACAAAAACCCTGTGCCTTTTCACATGAGAGTACAGGAAGTACACTGGATATGTTTTCAGGGGAAAAGTATTGCTTGTTTGTTTGTTTGTTTTATCCCAGACCTCTTAATTTGGTAAACTCAAGGACAGCCTGTGAAACTGTGTGTGGACTTTCCCACATGAGTAAAGAGATTCATAACTACTGATATGGCCTTGTAAATAAATGTTTTTAGGCTCACTATAGTTACTTTTTTTCTTTCTCCATGAAACATTTGTCCATGGAAACACAGTTTGGTTGTCATAGACAACTGACTTGCCTAATAATGAACAATGCTTGTGCAGGCTTTGTTCCCCTTCACCATGTGAGAAAATTTATACATTATTTGTAGGGATAATATGAAAATATCATATTTTTGGATAGCACAAATAGTCAGAAAAGTATGAAATCTGTCAGTATTGGTTGACATCTTTTAATATGAAAATTAAAACATTACACTGTTTTGACTGTTTTAAGACCTCCACCTTCATTATTAAAACAAAGAATTTAAATTTATTTATCACCTACATAATTTATAATTTGTCTTAGAGTGCGCAACATAGCTTTAAGTTTAACCTATACTGTGATTAATGTTATCTGCTTGGGGAAAGGTCATTCATTAGTTCCAGTTCATGGTGGGTTTTTTTTCGTGTGTGAATTGTGTTCAGAATAGAGCTACATAAACTGATATAACTGATTTTTTTTTTTTTTATTAGCCTGTCATGTTTCTTTCTGGTTATGTCACAGAATGAATAATTTTCTTGTCTCTGAAAAAAAAAAAAACAACCCCCCAAAAAAAGAAATTCCTTAAAGAAAATAAAGTAGATCTAGCAGACTCTTAGCCAGGTTTCTGATTTCACAGTTCTGGAGAACTGCACAAACAAAATTACCTGCCAGTATAGGAGAGGTATCAACTTCCTCAAGTTCCCAAGATGTGTAGCATCTCACTGAAAGTTCATGAGTTGAGTGCTTGGAAGTCCCAAACGCTATTGTTGTCATGGATGAAAAATACAGGTATGGACATCCTACAGAGTAAATGAATATACACATGCAAATTCATTTCAAAGATACTGTAATGATAATCTTCCAAGAAACTCTGAGAAAGCCAGCAAGAATACATCACCACTTTTGTCCATAAAAGTCAAAACAAAATTCTTTCCAACACCATGAAAATACTGGAAAGAATGAAATGATACCCAAGAAGTTAAATGTTGAAGACATGTGAGAAAGGTCAGATCTCCAAATATTCTTGAGATAACTGATTTCAAACAATTGAAGCAAAATGAGGAAAAAATGTAATGTCAAAAATAAAATAGTAGTCTTGTGCCTTAAAACTTTAAATTGTCAATAAAGAAAGAAAATTTTCCATATCTTATTTGGTTGTATCAGTGGGGAAGGTGGAAAGTGGATGCAATATAAGCTTGCAATAACTTTGTGTTTCCATTTTCTGGACACTAAAGTGTGTAAAAATTTTGCTATCTGAGATCAATGTGTAACATAAACACAGAAAAGATCAGCTTGACTTGGACACTGATTTGACATAAACCTTCACTTTTGACATTCTTTTTTCATGATCTGTCCAGTTTTAAAAATTATGCATTTCATTTCTGATTAAACTTTGCTCACTACTTACCTTTTTAAAGCTGTTTGTTTCCATTTATCCCACAATATTTAATGCATTACCTCGCTTGATTGCTTCTGCTTCGATTTATTTGTGTATAATAGTAGTTTAACATCTCAGCTGGATACATTTAAGAGCTTTGATGTTGAAAATACTTTTGTACATCTACTTATGGCAATCTTGAATTGGTTTCACGTTGAAACACACATTACTTTCTTATTAATGTAAGAAAAATTAATTAGTTTTGATACACAGTGGGTGAAAAAAAAAAATAATAAGTTTGGACAAGGACAGTAATTTGGAGCCAAAACTTCAGGGAAAACTTACTCTCAGAAGAGTACACTTGTTTTCTGCAAATGACTGTTCAATGCAATGAGGGTGCAGAAGAACTTGTCATCAGCTGATGTTAGTATGTCTTTTATGTCTTCTAACAGTAAAATTATCTTAAAGAACACCAAGTATTAAGTAGGCCATGTGTGGCTGTGCAACTGCTCCAGATGTTTTGTTAGCAGTGATGGATGCTAGATGGGAAATTGTAGTAAGGAAAGTTAAAGAAAGCATAGGGCAGTGTTTTAAGCTGAGATAGCATGTTGTCTTGCATTGCAGTCATGCAAGGCAGACATCACATTACACTGAGTGAGGGTCACCCTTTTCTTTATACTCTATATCAAAGATTCCTGTGGTTATTTTTACACTATCAGAAAGGTACAGTAAATCAAGGGTGGATACAGATATTTTTTAGAGAAACTTCCATACATAGTGTTTTTCAGGATGTTCCCTTTGAACTAGCCTCCACTACATTAGCTGAGCACTCAGAGCACATTTTTCCCATCTGGTTCCATGGAGGAATTCACATGCTCCAAGACCAGTTTACCGTGAAAGCAGAGCATGGCACATAGAGAAGGATAAAGTTATTTTTTCCAAGATTACTAAAGAAAATGATCATATCAACATAGCCCACCAGATCTGAGTTATCTTAACTGCATTATTCTCAGTCTAGCAGAGACTAGCTTGAGATGGGAATCCAAATTTCTCAGTTCCTCATTGCTGTTTTTTTGTTTGTTTGTTTGTTTTTGTCTGTGTGGAAGCAGCTTTCTCTCTAGACCATGATTAGTGTGTTAAGTACTTTCCCTAGTTTGCAGAATTCAGATGATGCACTTTTGCACTAGACATCTTTTCAACAGTAAAGTCCCTTAGGAAGCAATACAATTAAGGAAACATAGACCTAAGATTTTTCATGGGCTGATATTGAAAAAAACTACAAAACTGAAATATCATCAAAAGTCAGTCTAAATGACTTGGCAGAGAGATATATATCTAAGAGGTGCACAACTTCCATCTCTCACACAACCCAGGACACTTCTCTTTATCAGAACTGTTCTCTCTTCAACTGAACAAAACATAGATCTCTTTAGAGAGAACATCTCAAAATCTTTGCTAGATTGTCCTGTGATATTCAATAGTAAATATTTTCATCTATTTATATCTAAACTATAACTTTACTGAATTTAGTTACTTTACCTGAGATAATACCGAGATCACCATTACTTCACTCAGTTTTCAAGTATTTGAATGTGGAAAAGTTGTATATAAGTATTAAGAATAATTCAGTAAAAAATAAATTGTTATAATACACTTATTTTCATTTATATTTCATTCATAAATATTTCATACTTAAAATATGAGTAGATGGTATTAATTTCATTGATGGTTTGGGTTTATTTTTTTCAATATAAAGTTGATTTTTGTTTGAAGGAAGCAATGGCATTTGAAAATTGAGCGGTAGTCTGAAATGAGATTCCTCTCCTTAGGCTTACACAGCAACAAACATACTTCTTTTATCCCTGAAGTACAATGAATAAAAACTGATTCAGAAAATAATATTTGAATGATATTGACAATAGCTTAGCTTTGCTTTTATATCAATAATACCTGATAAGCTTTCAGACTATGTGAAAAACATCCTCACCGCTTAGTAAGAAATCTCACCTCTATTGCTTCAATATACATGTATTCACAAAGTATATTTTTAAACAATGCCGAGTAAAATAGCTATTTGCCATTAAGTGTTTCAATGAAGAATAGTGTTTAAACTTTCTGATACAATTAAAGTATCAATAGAAAGGAAAAATAGACATTTATGTTCATTTTGTGGCCAAAAAGGCCAATGGCATCCTGGCTTGCATCAAAAACAGTGTTACTAGCAGGAACAGGGAGGTAATTGTCCCCCTGTACTCGGCATTGGTGCAGCCGCACCTTGAGTACTGTGTTCAGTTTTGGGCCCCTCACTGCAAGAAAGACATTGAGGCTCTGCAACGTGTTCAGAGGAGGGCTACGAAGCTGGTGAGGGGTCTGGAGCACAGGCCTTATGAGAAGCGGCTGAGGGAGCTGGTATTGTTCAGCCTGGAGAAGAGGAGGCTCAGGGGAGACCTTATAGCTCTGTATAACTTCCTGAAGGGAGGTTGTAGTGAGCTGGGGTTCGGCCTCTTCTCTCGTGTAATCAGTAATAGAACTAGAGGGAATGGTTTCAAGCTGCTCCAGGGGAGGTTCAGGCTGGACATTAGGAAGTATTACTTCTCGGAAAGGGTAGTCAGGAATTGGAATGCACTGCCCAGGGAGGTGGTGGAGTCACCGACCATGGGAGTGTTCAAGAAACGTTTGGATGTTGCGTTGAGGGGTATGATTTAGCTGGGAAGTATTGGTAATGGTTGGACTAGATGATCTCCTAGGTCTTTTCCAACCTTGATAATTCTGTGATTCTGTGATTTGTTTTTTACTTAGCTTAAAATTACATCAGAGTAAAAATTCATGAATTTCATCTGTTTCTATATATCCTTGCATATTTCCCCACAGGAATAAGAAATTCCCCAAAGGTCAGAAGTCATTATTCCTTCTTATCCAAAAGTCTTGGGGTACCTGTTGTAAATATTCCCTACGCAGCCTCTCAGAATACAGGTTTTTGACATTACTGGTCACCATCATAGCTGGCATAAATACGATCCAAATAAAAAGCTACATATAATTTTTTGTATTAATTAATTATTTTAATTAAATATTTTGTATTAATTAATTGTAGAAATTAATAATTAAGCTGTTCTGAGGTGTGTTGATTTCAGATTTAATATTTGCTATTAGTTAATTAACTTTTTAAAATTGAAAGCAAAATTTGTGATGGTTTGCACCTCTGTGTATAAATTTGTGTTATTGATTTCTCTTTATTAGGATTGAAGTTCTACTTCAGTTGTGAGAAAAACAATGATTTAAAAGAATACAGCTCCCCTTTCTAAAATATCTAAGTGAAAATAAGGTTCGCCACTGAAAATAAATCCAGTACAGACAAGTAATTTTCCAACTTATCAGGATTACTAGCTCTCTTTCCATTAGTGTGAGGATGAAACAAAATACTTACCAAGAATAAAAGCTCAGCTGAACTGCAGTAGCCCCATTTCTAAGAAACAAATTAGAAAATTCTTCTCTTGAATTTGAATGTCAGAAGACCAGTCAAGGAAATACAAGATTTTTCTGTCATGCAAATCTTGCCAGCACAAATTAATTCACAAGCCTAATATACACTTTTTTTCATAGTTGGGACATGAAAAGCTAAAGTTTTCCAAGCGTTTCTCAAAAACAGTATAATTGATCATTTCCAAATGCAGAAACACTTCAAACCTTGGGACTTTGTCCCTGCCAAAGAAAATTTCACAAAGATCTGTTCAGTGATTTAGGGAACTAGCAGTTCCATTAGCTGTTTTGCTATTATCTTTCCAGACTTGTCTCTCTACCACCCTCCACAAATTACGTTTGTGAATTTAAAAAAGAATAATTCCTCCTCATTTCTTTTGCTGTCTGGGATACTATTATTATTTCCACATATTATGCTGATTATTTGAGTTACAGTAGTCAAAACAATGATGAGGCATTACCCTTCAAAGACTGCATCTCATTCAAAACAAATTTAACCCTTACATTTTGAAGCACTTGCGTAGACTTCACTGTTGGAATTTTGTGCCTGACAATATTTCATTTACATTCCAGTACAACTGTATAACCTGGAAATTCCAATGCAACTGAATAATCTGTTATCTGCTGAAAACAGCTTAATTTTAATATGCTGCAGTTGACTTAAAGGTTAAGCGACCTCTTAAAAGAATGTGAACTTGTGAATAAGGGAGTTCTTATACTCTCAGGTGGCATTTTATTCACCACAAGAAGTAACTGCTAATGAGCTCCCTAGCTAGCAAAAGCTAGATGTAAAATATGTAAAACTTGAAATGTCTGGTGTTTCTGAAAAAAAAAAAAAAAAAATAGGCTCTATGAGCTTGGCTTATTAGATAAATTACAATAGATCAAAGAAGGAAAGGGTAAAACCAGGTGTCAAAAGCAGAGACTGACCAGCCAATTTATTTTCCAATGTTATTTTATGGTCTACCCTTATTAAAGTATTTGGGTAATACAATTTGAAAATAAAAGATTACTTCATCTAAAAAGCGTGTTGTATTAACACACATGAAAGAAAAAAAATTGATATGATGTCTCAGTATACCACAGTACAGGCTTATTATGTGGGAACCAATTTAGTTCTTTTTTGTTGCTCAAATCAACCTTAAGCAAAGTGAAGAGTTCTGATTTGGATGTACTTCGGCTCAAAAATACATTTCCTTTAAGAGTTCATCCTTGAGATAAGAGGAAAGGGGATTATAATAAGAACGATGGAATGATCATACTAGTAAGCTAAATCACTGACAAGTGCATGAGAAAACCTCAAAGGACAAACTGCTTGTAAGACCAGTGAGGTTTCACACCCCTGCACATAGCCAGCAGTGCTGTTCTGAACACTAAGGCAGTCATTATTTTGAGTCTCTAATTTTGGAAAGTACTATAGCAAGTATGTAATTATCTATTCCACAAAGTATCCAGGCATGTGCAGAGCTACTGGCTTCAGTGAGACTTAAACTGTTGGCTGTCATGTACCCAAAGTAAGTCTGTGCTTAAAGGCAGTTGGGTGTCATAAGCCAAAAAAATGCAATATATATTTTACTATATATAAATGACATATAAAACTGTACAAGTTTATATTTCTGTGTAAAGATCTCTCTATTAAATTAATTTCAATATTATCATTTCTGTTTGTTGAAACTACATGACACGAAAATAAATGAGTATTCAAAGTATAAAGTATCAAATGTGGCTAGAACAGAAGTCTGGTCTTGAAAGACTTCAGGCAAAAGAAAGTATAGAAACAAGGTTTTCAACAGCTGAAACTGCAATAAATAAAGATCATTACCTCCACTTTAAAATAAGTTTTGTTAAAGGAGAGCTTCAAATATATATTACAAAGCGCTTTCTCCACCTGGCCTCAGGATTCTTAAAAAGTCCCCAAAGTCCCCATTTGGGACTTCAAAATGGGCTTCAGAGGTGTAGGGAAACTTGCTGGCAACAATTTTGCTCTTCATCGAACAGACTAAATCTCACCTATGTTACTGCTTTGTTTCAAGGAAGAGAGCTTCAGTGGTGTGTAGGGATTAGGAAACTGCACTCTGGGATTTCATTTCCCATTTTCTTTCTGAGATGGCCTGTGGATTTGACTATTGCATCAGCCAAGTTGCTGGAAGGAACAAAGCTGCATTGTATCTTAAATAGGAGCTCTCACAGCAGATACAAAAGATTTTAGGTGCAACAGTTGATGTTGATTTATCATTGAGTTCTATGATGGGCTTTTTTATCTGGTAGTAATTACAAGCTTGTTTTTGCCTCTTGGTATGAAAAATGCATACATATATTGATGCAGTGCTACCTGTAGTAGATTATACAACCTGATAAGGAAGTCTCTGAATTGGAAGGTACTAATTGCACAGTTTACTTTAGATAGACAGTGAAACAGTAGTGAATCTTTCTAAAATGACAAGAGGGAGCCTGCTGCTGAAATAAACATAAATTAAACACTTATTTTTCTAGTATGATCTATTATGATTAAGTTTGACGTCTAAAAGGCACTCAGGAACTTAGTTCCATGTTTTTGTTCTAAATTATACATTGTTTATTAAAAAAAATAATAATTATCTGTGTTTTTATGTCTCAAGGCAGTAATATTTTTACCTGTCAGTTTGTGACATATCTGTATTTACTGAGAGGTGAGGAGATCTATGCAGAGTTTGCTATTAAGAAATTATGTTTAAGATTCTAAGATACAGAACCTTTCCATTGCTATGTCTCCTCTCAGTTCACAATTTGTTCAGTTTTTAAATTCATAACTTATCTTTGTTTTGGACATTACACATCTATTGTGCATGTTACTAAGTAGCATATGAAGTATCAGCTGATCAGAATTGGTTGACCAAAGGCCAAAATCAAAACCAAACCAAAATCAACATTGTCTTAGACAACAGTGCTGTCTTAGTATATGCAATCACCTCTGTCAATGTAAGTTTTCACTACTGCCTTGTACTATTTTTCTTTTGTAACATGCCTTTGCTCTTTTAAGACTATTAAACTCACACAAACAATGTTGTCTAATAAAGTAGTTATACTGTTAATTTTATTGTAACTAAAAACATTCTGTAATATCACTTTCAGCTTGTTTTGTGATTTATGCAAATGAATGCATTTGATTTCTATTCTCAGAGTTATTTCTACCATTTCGTCCCTTTCTTCTTCTTCTTCTTTTTTTTTTTTTTTTTAGGAAATGGCCTAAACGCTAGCTAATCCTACTGCAAGATGGCATATATAATTCAGGGGCCTGCATTATTTTATCCATGAATATTCTTCATTTTCCCAAGTGTCTACTGATGAGCAATTTGGCTTTCAGGGTGCTCAGTAAACTGATATTATTTGCATATACATTACTCTCAAAGGTCTTTGTCTAGGGAGCACCATTACTTGTACGCATACTCACTGCTTTAGGAAGCATTATGATTTTTAGCCCTTAATTGCACAACTACTATTTAAATATGTTTTTACCATTCAAAAAGAATGTTAACAGATAATTGGGAGGGGAAAAAAAAGCACAGTGGAAGACAATGTAAGGTTAGCATATTTGTCGGCAAATCTCTGTTTTCACTCATCAACAGCTGCAGTTTAATTAAACTCAACTGTTTACAGGTGTTCACAAGAGAATACTGTATAGTACATACCTACACAATGCAGCTGGAAAGATTTACCTTTATAAAAAATCATAGGCTTCTAACACAAGAGCACCTTTCTTTGTATTCTTGTGATTAATACTCAGGTTTCTTTCTGATATGTAAGGATGAGATATTATCAGAGAAAAATCCACAAGAAAGCACTATAAAGTAATAAGGGAGGAACACCAGCTGTGCTCATAAATTTAGACACTTAGTATAGATGAAAACCGTTATCCTTCATAAGACTGGTATTATAGTGAGGTGAGTTTAGTGTATCAGACAATGTGAAAGGATTTAATATGTTTTAAAGAAGTAAACACACACACACACACACAAAAAAAGACTACTAAAGATTAGAACAGCTTTAGATGCTGTGTTGATCAATAGCAGTCTCATCACAGGTAAAAGTTCACTAGATAGTATGTTGAGCTGCAAGTTTAAAATGTCAATAAGATGTGCAAAATTTAAAAGCGGGACATAGCTTATGGGATAGTTGTACTTAACTTTTTCAGTTCTTATACCTCAGCAGAGGTGTTTGTGAAAGCTGAAAAGAAACCAACATCGCTGAATCATTTAAAGTTCATTTGTTGCACACTGTCTAATGATCTAACCCAAAGAGGCATTCTATAAATACATATGTACCCACAGAGATTTATATCTAGGTCAGAATGCTGCTTCCACATCTATTACTAATTAATTAGGTGCAAATGGCAGAAGTACCACAATGACAAAATCTATCATCTCAAAATTCCTGTATTACTGCAGCTAAATTGGCAGCATTTGCAAGTGCTCCATTTGGAGGGAAAAAAAAAAAAAAAAAAAAAAAAAAAAAAAGGATTAATTTTTACAGATTGTACAACACTACTACACAGTATGTGTTCATTTCTGATCTCTAAACGATGCTTCCAACATTTAACTAGATTAAAGAGTATGATTAATTCTTGTGGTCATCCAGCAGCAACTCCATTAGGCTGCTACAGATTCAACAGATTTACCCATGAAACAAGTTGTTATCAGTTTGAATTTGAAGGGGAGAAGAACCATAGATTTTCTTCTTTGTGATAGCTACCTTATTAACACAGTTAGTCATGGTAAAAGTCTAACTCTTGATGTGAAGTGATGTGAAGTAACAAATACTACTGAAATTTAATCAAGTTATTAGACTGATGAACACAGGATACAGCATCTATCAAAATTTACCTGAAAGATTTTTCCACGCTATGAAAATTGTGATCTATATTTTCAGCTTGGTAATTAATAAATAGACAAACTCTTTAGAATAGTAACATTTAAATAACAAATTTTTAATTGCCTAGGTATGAAATATATTGCATCCTTACAAACCTGTAAACGGACAGATTTAGGAAACTGAGTTTTAACCATGACCATTTTTTAGGGATTTTGTCGTATTCTTGTGGCTTGTTTTGGTTTTGTGTTGGTGTTTGTTTTTTTTTTAATTTTTATGAATGTCAACATTTTAACTTCAAAAAACAAACTTTCATCTTTTGAGTATACATCAAACTTATTTTTCATCATAAAATAAGTGAATATTTGTTAAGGTTAATGATTCAGATGTTTATAAAAATATATGGAGACATCTTAAATATTTCTTCTTGTCAGAAAGACCTATAGAGAATAATATACTCAAGTATTGCGATTTATGGGAATAGAATTTTATATTACAGCGAATTCCTTAAAATTAGTGTTGCTCTGTGTTTTCTAGGGTTAACATTCATGTCAAGACGCTTGAGTTTTAGATATTCTGTCATTATCAGTAACCTTTAAAAACTCTGCAGCTTTGGCTGTACTGACATTAACATTTGTCTATATTCCACATAGTTTATTTTACTAACTTCACAGCAGCATTATTTCTGTTCACTTCCATGACGAATAGACCAAGGAAAGAACTGGGAAGTGGCAAAGGGCACAGCCATAACTCTGTAGGAGATACCATCTGCCTTTTAGTTCCAAATTACATTTCCAAATTTTCCAAAAACATTTCAACTGTCTCTTTCTGCTTTGTAAAATTGTGTAATTTAACGCCTCTAGTAACCCAGAACTTCCTGCAAACCTTTTGTAAAAAGTAAAAGTAAAATGAATTTGAAGGTGCCAGTTCTGAGTATGATAGTAATAAGAAATTATCTCTTCAGTGGGTACCATCTTGGCCAAAAACATTGACATCAGGAAGGAAAGCACTGTGGCCTGAAGTGGCTAGTTATTTATTCACAAGCTCTGACTGTAGTGTAGAATATGCCTGGAATTGCCCATTTCCAGAAATTTTCTGTACATTTTCTATAAAATAAAGGCTAAATCTAAGAACTAAGTCTATCTTGTATTAAATATGAATGATGAGGAATAAAAAAATATTGGTCTTAAGACATGTCTCAAGCCTCTTAAAACTGTGCTATCAAGGAGTTGACTCAGTTCATAATGCCTAGTGTGACTGTGAAAGTAATTCAGAAAGATGCACGAAGCACTTCTTTCACTGGAAAAGGGCTGCTGTGGCTTTACATATGATACATGAGCTAAAGGCTTTCTGGCCTTAGAATACCTAGGTATACAGATTCTCAGCTGCAATCCTAACAGTGAATTTGCTTGTGATGGTCTGAAGACATGTAGCTGTTACAATAAGGAGATCTTTAATTTTTTAATTTTTATTTTTTTAAAGACGATAGTAAAATATTAAGAATCCAATTGGGAAGAGGAGTTATCTTTATTTCATTGAACAAAGGAAAACATGACTTTAGTTTTCCAAATTGGTTTGACTATAGAAACACAGGTCAGTGTTTCAAGTTGTCAGAACAATCTCATCCACAGCAATCTGTGTCTGATGGCTGAAGACAGGCTTTCTCAAGGTAGATGAAGGGAATTTGTCTTATCCTGTGCTTTCAGTCTCTCTCCCCTGATATTCAAAGACAGTAAGGCCACTGCAAAGAGACACAGGAAAAGAGGTAGCAATTATTTCCCCTAAGGCTTACCTGGCAGAGTGAAGATGAAATAAAATGAAGATACAGATGAGTAGGTTTGAAAGAACAAGGAACAGTAGAAAAGAGCTTGAAGGCTGACATGTCATTCTTGCGTGAGAATAGGGGGTTCCCTTCCTTGTGCATGGTCCAGTCTGTTTCTTCATTGTACCTCTTTTGGAAAGACATCCAGGTAGTGAATTACTTCCCATTTAGATCAGTCTTATCATTACAAACACACTGAATGTGACATGTAATTCTGCTATTTGAAACTACAGTTGCTGGAGGCTATTTAGATGAATGTTTTTCTTTTTTTTTTTTCTTTAGTACAGTGATAGACTAAAAGACATTGTTTTGATATAAAAAAAAAATCAAATCAACTAATGATAGAAGCAAAGCTGTTTCAAGGATGTGAAATAACTTTGTATTGCATCCACGACGTTTTTTTAAAAGGTGTGGAACAAACTGAGAAGCTTGTAAACTTACTACTTGAAACATACTTGGACTTGTGATCTACTCACATACATACCCAGTTTCCCAGATAAAATTTCCTGCATGTTTCAGCTGAATTATGATGAACACTTGTGGTGTTGTGTTGTTTTTTTTAAGGAATTTAGAAAAAAAAAATCTTTGAAAAAGGTTCTAATGCATTTGTATTTATTCTGTCAGTTGCTAATTCAAAAGTGTGCCTTTTGAATAAAGTTGGATTCCATGTTAAAAAAGTAACTGCAATTTGTTCATTCAAATTAACTATGTGATCCATCATCCTGTAGCATCTTTTTCAGAGTAATGTCTTAAGTGATGACTTATTGCCTGTTTGCAAAGCGGAGTGAATGGTACAGAAAATGTAATTTACTTTTATGCCATGGACTGAATTTATTGTTTACTAATTGGAATGTCATATATAATGAATTATTCAACAAAAAAGACAGTCACAAGGAATGTCAGTAATGAAAACCAAACAAAATCACTGAATCATAGGTTCAAGTTCAAATAATCTTAATTGGGCTAAGTATTTGCATTTGTGGATGACAGGTAATTATATTTCAAGTAATCAATTGTAAACCTCATTGAAGTTATTTTCTCAATAGCTTTTTTCTAAAAGAAATGAATCTTACATATGGTGGATTCATTTTGATATTCACCAAAAATGTTACTGTTCATAAAAGATGTATTAAAGTATTCTGACTGACATAATGACACAACTCTTCTCATTTTCTTTAAGTAATTTTCAACCACCACAGCTCACATCCTTCTTGCTGAGGATGTAATGCATATTAAAGTTGTATGGGTTGTATAGGGAGAATGAATGAGGATCATGAATACACTGAAAACCAACAGAGGAACAGAATGACTTTATCAATATCACTCTAGTTGACAGCATTCTATATATCATGTGAGTACCTTCAAAATTAATGCCTCCTATTTATTTCCATGGAAACTCCAACAGACACGAACAGCACAGGAACACTATTTTGTAGAGCACATTTTCAACTACAAGACACTGTTTTTCAACGTAGTCACCACCACCTTGAGGGGTGCATTCTCACAAGCAATGAACAAGAGCCTGCATCCTGTGCTCATAAAAATCTGCACCAGCAGAGGTGACTTGCTGTCACCATTGCTGAAATGCACCACTCACCACCTCACTGCGCTGACATCCACAGCTTGGTCTCCATAAGCATTCAGCAAGCGTCCATGAATATCAATGGGCACCATTTTTTCCACATGGAGGAATTCAATCCCGTTCATTTGCTTCAGCCACACTTCAACATCAGACGCAATTCTGTCACACAACAACAAAATGTAACAGAATGTTGGTGGGAAGGTTCAAACTCTACTGCCTTTGAGACAAATAAAGGTCTTATTTACTTATTTATGTTTCTTCTCTCAATCTGCAATGTGTATATAGTGTTGATTCACTTTTTGAAGAATGTGTCTGGCCTTGCAGTGGAGGAAATAAATTCACTTTCTAAAGGGATATCTAATTTTGTAAGATATTTTCATTTAGGATCCAGGAGATGCTATACAGAATATATTGCTTAAATTTGCAGATACTGTCTACCTAATAACGCTAAAGGGAATTAAAATATATGAGTTTAAAATTCAGAATGACGTGGACAAGACAGAAAAAGGATCTGACGAGTGAGACAGAAGAGTTGCAATAGGGACAGCTACAACACTGTAAACTTCAGAAGAAGTGGAGAACAATTAATTAAGAAATTATACACAAAAAGACCTGAGGTTTATGATTTATCACTGGTCATTTATCGCATGCCTTTATCAAAAACTATGTCTTGTACTTAGGATTTCAAAACAGGAACACGCAGAAAATAAATGTGTCGGTTTTGTAAAGAGAAGCGATGGGTAACTTGTTTGCCTTCTTTTAAAGCAAATTTATTTATTATATTTTCCAGAGGATTTCTCCTCTTTCCATTGTCCATTTTCTATTTCTCTTACCTCTAACTCTTAACACCTGTTGGGACTGGACAGAGATTTTAACAGACGGTTCTTCCGAACCAAACCCAATCTTTAGCAGTTGTTAACTGGAACATTACCTGTGGGATGCTCAGCGTAATCCTCCAGCTGTACTGAAAAAGAAAATAGCCTTAGCTGAAGAGCTGGAGTATTACGTAGACCAGCTGAAGAAATTGGAAGAAAAAAAAAAAAAAAAAAAAAGAGAGAGAAACACAAACAACAACAAAAACAACATTCTTATGAACAGCTGAAATAACTTGCTTAAAGGATGTACATAATGGCCCTCAGGCATACAGGCCATTGCACAAAAAAGCACTGAAATAAATGGTTCCACTTCCAGTGAATGAGATAGGAAGTAATGGAACTAAACCACAGCAAAGTATGTCTAAGTTGGATGTTAGAAACATCTTTCTAATGGTAAGTGTTCTTTTAATCATTGCACTCAAACAATAAGAAATCTTCCCCACGATGACTCAATTAAAATTATAATATTGCATGAGAAAATTAGAGCAGAAAAGCATCTTCTGATTTTACAAGGTCATTTGCTTAAAAATACTTTGAAGAACTGTCCTGTCCTAAATGAAAGTACAAAGAAATCTAACTAATAATCATTTGAATACTATGGTTTTATCGACATTTTTAAAAATATTCTGTTAATGACAACAATGGAAAAGGCTAAGGTTCACAAAAATTTTCAGAAAAATCCACTTGACATATATTGTCTCATTTTCTAGTCTATGAATAAATTCTGTAAGATTAGGGATGACACATAGTATAATTAATACATAAAGAAGAGGATAAATTCTAGCTTTCAGTTATGGAATCATAATCAATGCATTAGTGTGCAAATCCCAGTATGTTAGAAAGCATAGTTTAAAGTACTTTGGGATTATTCTAGCTAAAACGTACATGAAAAATGAAAATCATCATTAAAGCATTTATTCCCTACTTCATTAAATATGCAGTTTGTTGTTTTTTATTTCAACTTCTTTTTAATAATATGTAATCATCCTGAAAGATGCTATATTGATATCTGAAGAGAAAAAAAGATCTTTGCTTAGATACAAAATAATTGCAGAATGGGAAGGAGAAAATGCTGATTCCGCGATATAAGAAATTACCTAGAAATTTTATTTGCTGAGACCAGTAACAAAGATGATGATGTTTCTTGATTTGGGTTTATTTATTCTTACCAAAAACTACATGGGATGAAAACAGAGCATTTTATCAATTTTCATGACCTATCATTTTTTAATTAGTTTGCATTCAGAAATGACCTTAGAGAGAAAATTAGAGTGGATGTTTTTAATGGGTTGCAAAATAATTTAATTTACTTTATTTTTGCACTTTTTCCTTTTAATATTTCCCACTGGTGGTAGTAGTAGTCAACGTATAGTATCGCCTGTGTGCTTTCCAGCTATACATTTTTAGTTTTAACCAGTAAGATAAAAGATAGCTGTGGAAAAAATTTACAGCAAATGTCAATCATCACACTGATTTTACATCAATTTTATACTTGGAACCATGCATAAAGAACTGAAAACTTTCCATCATTCTTCTCATATATTTAATATTCCAATATTAAATATAATTTCAATTGTTTGACTTTCAGCTAACAAAATTTCAGTATCATGAATATTAAAAGTGTTATAAATATTCATTTTAAAATATTATTTTTTCTGTAACAAAATCATTTTAATGTGTTGGTGTTTTTTTTTTTTTTTACTAAAATGTCAGTTTAAAAAGGAAGAATCCATGTTCAAAACATTAATATCAATATTACAAGAACTGCTTTTCATATAGTCTTTTCCATGCTCAGGCAAGTTCATACCAGCTTTCAGCCTGAGCAAATCTGTAAATCTTGTAGCAGGAGTAAAGTATTTGTGACAGGATTTGAATTTTTTACCTACTTTCTCTCTTACTTCATAGGTTCTTTAGTTTTTACTTTTCCTTCTATCAAAATTTTGACATGTTTAAAACTGCTAGTGATAATCAAAGTAGAAATTGAATTCACCACTTGAACAGGGATGTCAAAAACATTCATACTGATCACAAAAATCCAACGTTTGCAAATGATAGGAAATCTCACTCTTTATGGGAAATAGTTTGTTAAGGAAGAACTGACTTAATTTTACTAGTGTTAACTATAGTTCTTCAGTGAAATGGAGACATAGGCATTCCAATAATGATATACTGTACATTATATAGAACATTATATATTACCGGGAGACATATATGCATTTTCGGTAATGACTCCAGAGGAAATAGCAAAAATAGCTTTTAACAAGGAATAGTAACGTACATATTTAATTTTTGTTACATCAGTAAAGCCAGACTATATAGTTACAAAGTTTAAGTGGACTCACAGTTAAAAGAGCTGGAACAGACATGCATACGTACAAAACTGATAATGTTTCACGCACGATTTTCATACCTATAGCTCATTGTGTTAACATGGACTGCTGATATTTAAAGGATAGGTCAAATTCAAATGATAACAAATGGACATAGAAAAGCTAGACACAATGATGTTGTTCATGTGGGAGCTGCGATCAAATGAATCCAGCTAGGATATAAAAATCAACATAGCATCATCTGTGTTTAGGTCCTACTGTCTAAAATGTAGATATTAGTAGTGAACAAAGAAAGTGTGTACAGTGTTATTGTCCAGCTTATCCACAGGATTACACTGATTGACAGAAATGTGTGACTACGAAAGTATTTTGAGATTTTCTGATGTTTTTATCCTCATTCTTTGGCTGACAATTATTTGATGAATGAGATAAGACATCCAAGCTGAATATCTTGGTAAAGCTACTTTTCCTGCCACGGTAAACCCGGTGTATTACATACTGTGCAAAACTAATCTAACTAGCAGTGAAGAATTTATTACTGGACATATCTTCTGATGACTTGTGCTTATGAAAAATTTGATTTTAAAAAAGCTGTATTTGTAAATATATGCTAAAAACTGATTATGCAGTATCTGAGAACAAGGCACAAATTAGAACAGTATAAAGGAGATAAACTGGTAGGTCCAAGGCAAAAAGTAATCAGAGTATATATATAAAAAAAGAGATTATATATAAAATGGAGACATTTGTGTGATTAATTTTTTTTGTAACTACAGCATTCACTCTAAGTAAAGGACAATCAACGACTATGAAGAGGAACTGTATCTAATTAATAAAATTGCTACTCCATTTCGAGAACATTCAACCTCAGAAAAGAATGTGTTTTTGATAGTTGTGAAACGTGTTTGTGTCTGCCAATGAATTCTTTCTTTTAGATACAAATGCTCAGTGTTCCTTAGTTTAAATTAACTTTCTGTATCCAAACTGGATGAGCTGTTTAACGCGATTATTTAGTGCTTTTTGAATGACTGTGTTTGTTTGCAAATATTCATTGGTTTGTATTCCAAAGCAAAGCTCCTATCACTTGCAGAATCATTGTCTCTTTTAAATAATCAGGAGAAATATATGATCTTTTCCTCAAAATAATCGATATGGCTGAAATAGTTGATACTTTGATATGTCACAATCTGCTAGTTTAAATGCACTTTTGTTGAATGGAACCACAGTGAAATTGAAGAGCAAATCTGGTAATTTGGTAGTTTAAAACAATTAGAATTAGCACTGACTAATAAAATTTAAAAGAATGAAAACTTGTAAATTGTTTTCTTTTAATAAACTCTTGGTAGGTTTGCCATCTACAAATATTGTGTTAAGGAATACTGATTATTTATCAGCAGTATGATGGAAAAAAAAATATTTCTTCTTTTTTTCTTTTTAGTGAGATCAAATTTGTTTGGGTGCTGGTTTTTGTATGTAT
Source organism: Alectoris magna (assembly GCA_030625065.1). Taxonomy (NCBI): domain Eukaryota; kingdom Metazoa; phylum Chordata; class Aves; order Galliformes; family Phasianidae; genus Alectoris; species Alectoris magna. The sequence continues at coordinate 12,090,715 of CM060568.1, forward strand.
GCATGTGTGCACTTTTTTTTTTTTTTTAAATGGAGGAATGGTTTAAAGCTAGGAGAACTAAGCTGTCATGTTGATTAACTGGATGATTAACTGCTCACTCTACTCATTTGTATTGCATTACCTCATTTTTGTCTTTGCAAAGCAGAATACTGCCCACAGGGTTTGTACTATTACAAGACTTGAAACTTATACCTACGTATGCATCTTAGTCTGAAATATCACAAGTGTGACAGTCCCTTGTATTTAAAAGCATTAGTTTTACAGTTTTAGATGTCATTGAATGAGTGCACTAAGTGGTAATCATATCATTTTTTAAAAAGAAGAGTTTCTAATACTGTTGTGTATTTGGACAAACTTTATCAGATGATCATTCATATGTTTTAGAATTTTACTATGCTTTAGCAGCAGTTTTTTAGCAGCACATTTTGGCAGTGCACATCACTCAGCACAAAATAAATTACAAATGATTATCTGTCATAATAGTACTGGCAACTCTAAAGAACCGATTTGAACAGATACTGCTTCAAAATTCTTGGTGCAACTGCCTAGAACTTTTGGGATCCTAAAAAATGCACCTGCTTTTCAAAGTCTTATCTATGTTTATACAAATTTTTTTTAAAGATCTTCAGAATTTGTGTCTTCTGAAAGGTGTTTGACAGTAACAGCAAGGTCTGGCAGAAATGAGAGTAGAACATTTTCTTTTAATAGATAATGAATTATTTATGTCATATGAAAATATTGCATAACAAACATTTTTAGTGAAATAAATTATGGGTAGGGATATCACACAAATTTCCTTCACTTCTTATTATGAAAACTAGCTTTTACTTCTACTCCTGTACTCTCTTATGATCTTAAGATATCTTCATATCTGTTTTGAATTACTGCATCTATCAGTGATGGTACATGTGGCATCTTGTACAAAGTTAGGATTGGATGGGAAATTAAATTATTGAGATGGATTAGATTATGGTTGCATGGACAGCTGGTACTGAATTTAAGGAGCTTAATATAATTTCTATATCACAAATATAAGTTTTATAAAAGGTCTCTGCAACTAGATTGATCTCAACTATTTGTATTTTGTGTATTAAAATAAATAAATGCTTTACATAGCAGTTATGAGTACAAGTTAAATAAGAGTTATGAGTAAAAAAGATAATTTTAAAAATAATTTTATAAACACGTTAGTAGAACAAAATCAGCTTTTGGTGTAGTAAGATATTTTACACCAAGGAGTCATATTGATCAGTATCTACCAGAAAGCGGAGTATTTCCCTTAAAAGAATTTTTTTAAGAACACCTACTGAAACACTTGTGGATGAATATAATTTTTATCACAGCACTTCTACTCCAAAGTTATCTCTCTCATTAGCATCATGGGCTGATGAAGAGTCTGCTTCTGCTGCCACATCTCCTTTGTAGATGCAAGAATCTCACCTGAGCTTTATCAAAGAATCAAACAATGGCTTGGGTTGAAAAAGACCTAAAAGAGTATCCAGTTCCAATCCCCTGCCTTGGGCAAGGTTACCAACCACCAGATCAGTCTGCCCAGGGCCCCATCCAACCTGCCCTGTCAGGGCATTTTTATGTCATGCATCAGCTATTTTTGGGGGAGATGAGGGTGATCCAGAGTTAATTTATTTGCTTATGACTGCAATCTAATTATGAAAACTTGTTTCAGTACAAGTGATTTTTTAATTTATACTTGTATTAACACTGCCTCACTTCCAGACGTCAGTAATTGAGTCTAAGCTGGTATCATTGCTTACAAATATTCTTAGCGTTAGTAACAGTCACAAAAAAGGAAAAATACACTTAGGATTCCTGACTGATGTTGTACAAAATGAGCTGTCCTAATAGTTACCCACCTAGTATTACATGACAGCAGAGTAACCTTAAGTTTTTCAGTGCAGAAAAACAACTGTATGATGCACCATTCTGTTCATAATCCTAGCTGGTGGTTTTGCTTTTTTTCTTTTCTTTTCTTTTCTTTTCTTTTCTTTTCTTTTTTTCCCCTATATTTTCTTTCTTTATTTCTTCTGGTAATAGGAAGTGGAGGAAAAGATTCTCCCTTCCCCTACAATGCATGTCAGCCAGAATATAAAAGTCTGCCTTACTAATTTGGTTGCATTTGATGCCAAACTGCAGTGGCCTACATGACAATACCAATGGAGAACAAGAATCCAGGATCCTAATGTAATATCAATGCAAAGTTGAATAAAAAGAAAGGAATCAAGTTATCCATATAAGACAGTAGATCTGAAGCTCTTTAATTGCTAGGAGCAACAACACAGATATTTCTCAGTCCATCCTGTAAGAGATGAACTGATGCCAAACTGTCCTTAGTTAGGTTTTTAGGATCATACAATTTGCTGCAATTTGTGTCCTTGAGCTACTCTCAAGAGATATTGAAATGTAATAAGCTTTACTGTAAAAGATATTAGGAAGGTGGTGCCTCTTGCTTGGAATGGAAAGCAATCTTTATATCTGCTGCTCAGGAAATGTATACAGAACATCTGCAGTCTAACAGCTGTTGAACATCACTTTGGCTAGATCAAGGGCTTAAAATGTGCTTAAGTAATCTACCACAGCTCTTATTTTTAAAAAGTACATCTGTGCTGACAGTTTTTCCACCAGCAAACTCCCATACATGTTAAAACAATAAACAAACTTGACTAAAATCAAGGTGATAATGGAAGATACTAGAAAGCTCCAAGATAATTCAAGTTAAATCATACTTGCTGAACACTTCAGTATAATTAATGACCACAGAAGAGACAAGAAAAGTTTCTCTTAAAGCCATAAAGCTATCTTGCTTTACGCTAATGTTATGCCTGTGCAATGCACCCCACTAATACTGAGTTGTAGTAGTTCTGCCTCTGTGAGCTGTATAAAATCTATTGTATGGTGATAACAATGAGCATATTACATTTTTGTTTTCATGTTTTAAATGTTCTCTTGCTGGGGTGTAATTGACATTCAATTGTCACTCATCACACAGAGGCTGGTAAAAGACTCAGAAGAATCAGTAGGGGGCTTCTGTTGATTTAATAGTTTGTGTTTTGAGATCATAATAAGCTACATACAGAAACTAAACCATTAGACTTTTAATAATTTTTTTTTTTTTGGTAATTATTTCAAGGATAGTTTCTTTGCATGTCATAAATTGATTTTATTGTTTCCTAAATGATCTTTTTGACATTATAAAGTTATTAGAAAGCTATTTACCAATGCAACCATGTGAAGAATAACATCTTCCAATGAAGAAACATTGCAAGGCTGTAACGGGAAACAGTATCTTTGCTTAAAAATGAATATAGTGTAAGCTATCTGTTCAAGTATGGGAAAAGTATAATACCTCCAATAAGAGAAGGATTTGTGTCATTCAGTGTAAAGACATCACTTTGAAAATGAAATCTCCTCTTAACAATAACTGATTTGCCTCTTAGTCCTTCAAGCAAGCTCACAGTCTCTTGCAATATAATCCTCACATACACCTCATTTTATATGTTAGAAAATGACAAATGTAGTAATAAGAATTTCATTTTTTAATTAATATTTTTCTCAGATACTTAGAGATCATTTCATAACTCAGATGTTAGCTACTGCTAAAATTTTGCTCAACTTTTGAGTATATCCAATATAAGGATTTTAAAAAGAGAAGTAACGTGCCAAAAATATAAATTTAGGAAAAAAAAAAATAAGATTTGTGCTGCTAAATGATTACGATTAACTTTGGTACACTATAATTAGAGACTGCATAGGCATTTTACACCATTAAGAATATTGAATAATAATTTTGATAAAATGTTATTTTTTTAAAAATAGTTACCAAAATAAAGCTAAATCAAATTTTTCAGTTCATTTTGCGTTTCAATTTCTCTAACATGAAAAAAGATTTGTACGATCTTTAAAGCCACTGTGAACCTTTTTTCCAGACCATAAATAAATAAATCTGTAATCGTTACCAAGTGCTTATAAGACAAAAATAATTACAATGCCAGAAAACTTCAATAAAACAATTAATTATTTTAGGTTAGGTTTCAAGACCTGGAAACCAACAAGAATAACACAGATAAATTGGCATCGCTTTAAGACTGAAAAAGAATGGAAACCAAAAATATTTAGTTTCAGGAACCATTATCAAATTATTTGGGAAATACATGCACCAGCTTGATCAAGGGAAGGCAATGAAATTATAATTAGGGTTAGGGGGAAGGACAGGGGAAAAAAGAATATGAACATAAACTGCAAGTATGAAAGCTGAACAATTGCTAGACAAATACAATTCCTGGAATAGAAAAATATTTGAAATTAGTGAATGAAGGAAACACCGCAAATATAATGTAAAGCATTTAATACAGCATTTTGTAAAATTCTGCACTGAAAATTAATCTAAATTATCATGGCTGAAAGATTTACAAGACTTTTAAAGGAACTGAAGAACTAAGCAAAAAGCTATAAGGAAAGAAAGATGATGTATTGGAAGAAGTGCTCAGTTTGGAGCTACAAAAATAAGTGATGTTTCCAGTCTTAATTAACTTCTTCCTTAATGGTCTGGAAGGAGAAATACACAGTATATAAATGAGTTTTCAATATGATACTAAATGGCAATAAAATGCAAACACCAATATGAGTAGAGGAAATAATAAGAAAGTAGGTCTTGAGACATTATATTAAAGAGGTCTACAGTAAAGAACTAACTTGGAGAAAGTATAAGCCGCAGTACATTTAGAAGACAAAAGATGATTGAAATGGTGATTAGAAATTAAAACAGAGAAGCCCTAGAAAGCATGTACGGCTAAGTACATACAACTATATGGGAATGCAAGCAAAGGATGTGAACAATGGTTCCCTCCAGCGCAAATTACAACTACCATGGACTGACATTCTCCTAAGAGGTTCCAGTTTCCAGATGATTTACAAACAACTTTGTTATTGTTGTTCCAGGTTTTACGTTTGCAGACTTTGAGTTAAGCAAAGGATTTGGCCTGTCTGGCCAAAGGATCACCAACAACCAAAACATCTTCAGCGTTTTGCACTTCGTTAGGAGCTCTTTCACACCTTAATCTGCACAATTATCTTCTCCTCTTTTTATTCCGCCAGGGATTCTGTTCTATTTATCCTCTCCTCCTCAGGTAACCTCTAATCCACTCCTCCTTATGCTTTGCTCATACTTACTACATCTTTTATAAAGCTTCTTAGTAAGTAGTAGTTTCACCGTCCTTTCATTTTCTATACACATCACCCTGAACCTCTGAATCCTTCTCCTTGTTCTTCTATCCTGAGAACAATACTCTCCTACACCTTGAAAAGAATTTCATCTTTAAAGATGATTCTTACATGAATTCTTTGAACTTCAGGATGGTCCTGTCAGCCACAATATCTGCAAGAAGAACAATTATCTTATTTAAATTTCACATGGAAAAGACATTAGGGCAAATAGAAGAACGTAGCTTCTCATTTGTATGGAAAGAAAACAAATCTCTGATCTCCAGCTGAGGTAAAATGTGCAAAACTGAATTTTCTAAGCTGGAAATTCTCAGTAGAAGAACAATACAGGAAAAGGAAAACCTGCTGCCAAGGCAGATTTGGATCTGCCAGTCACTCTTGGAAAAAAAAAAAAAGCACTTCCTCATCCAGCACTGCCCATCAGGTGCGATTGTTGGGCCTGGAAGATTGTCCTTACCTTGCTTGAAGGCTGTAGCTGCTTTTCACATATAGCATGACTCTCCTTTCCTAACTGCTTTTCAACTGTATCATGATTAGCTTCTGCTATACATTACAAGTCTGTATTCCGAGGTACAATTGCTAAAGTAAAAAATTACACGGACCTGTATAGTAGCTTTGCAATATTGATTTCTAGACCTAAACATACAGACAATACCTGTAACACTTTCAACAGAAATGAATAGTATAATGATTACATTGTAAAACTTCATATTAATAAAACTTAATCTCAACCTGAACCTTGAGATCAAAAACAGGAAGTTACTGTACTTACTACCTGTTCTTAAGTGCTCATTTTCTAGAGCATTGTTAAAATAAACCAAGGTATTCCAGGAAATGACAATCCAAGGAGACAAAATTGTCTTTTTTTTTTTTTTTTTTGAATAATAGTTTTAAATGTGATTATCGGCAATGGCATTTTTAATAGATTTCAAATGATTTGATAGAACAAGTGAAAGGCTTTTAATTAATGGATGTCATTACCTTAGGAAATGGGAAAACTCACAAAAATTGCTAATTGTATCTTATCTATTAGGTTTTCCAATCTTCATTTCTTTTTTGCATGGTTTACAGTGTTTGATCGATTCCCACTTTATAGAAGTCCTTCGTAATTTCTCAGATAAAAGAAAGCAGATAGCCCTGCCTGTACATCTCTTATTATTTATTTGTATTTTATGTTATATCACATCTTCCTAAAATGGATTTTTTGTGATTGATTTTCTGTGATTGACCACAGAATTGCTTTTGGTATTCCAGGTCTAAAGTGCTGCGAAATATCTCAATTAATAGCCTGGGGCCACCTACCTCAAAACATACCCGAGGCATGTATTAATAGACCAATAAAACATGGACTGTCATATCTTAATGTCATATTCCCATTCCATGTGAACAAGCTCACTCCCAAAATTTGCCACAGGCAATCTGGTATCTCATTTCTATGTTTTAATCTCTGATAGATTTTATCCACTTTCTGACAAATCATGACTGCTGGTATTACAAAGTTTTTTATTTTTTATTTTTTCATGTTCATTAATGCTTTAGAAATATAGAATCAGCTGTTTGGTTTTCCAGTGTCTTTTAATCCTACTCATTTAAACACCATCCACTGATATAAAAATCACATGCTTCTCAATGTTAAATGGAAATGGAAGAAATTCACTTGTGTGTTTTTCATTAGAATTATGAAAAAAGTTCTAATCTACTTACAATTCAGCATGTTCTGTAGCTCATGAGTTTTAATGTAAAATTAAATAAATGTTTATTTGCAAATTACAATTCTTCCCATAAAACTGGCATACTTTTAGCAATAGAAATTATGTAAACACCTATAAAAATGATTAAGGGACACAATTTTGGACCCTGCAGTAATTCACTATATCACAGAACTTCTCCATCTAGAGGTCGTGTTAAGTCAAACCTGAATAAATACTAGTGGAATGTCCCCAAAATATATCACGCAAAATAACAAAATCTCATTTTTTCTCTTACTTTATTCCAGACTGTGAGTCGCACAGCTCCAGATGAAGAAACAATCTCAAAAAAATCCATTCTGATCTTAACGTATCACCTTTTTTTTCTTTTTTCTTACTAGCAATATTTATGAACATACTTTATTCACCAATGCCCTTAGCCATAGACCTTCTGATTAATATTACTCAAAGAATGGCCAAAAGCTCGAGTGTTGTTGGTTTAGTAACCAACAAAATGGGATGCAGAGCTGATGCTGAGTTGCACTGTGTGGTGCCTAAATTGCTCCCTGCCAGGTGCTACAAATGCACCAGGTTAGCCAACAACAGGGCCTCCTCACACTTTGGGAAGCAGACAGCCTTGGGGCAGTAGTGTGGGATATGGACACAGACGTGCCCCTTGCAAGTATGTCATCTGCCTTCTCTGCTTCCCCAGACCCGGCAGCAACAATCAAAGATAATATACCAACCCTGGAGTCAAACTGTGAGAAATTCCCATCACTATCAAATGTAAAGGGTAATCACATTTTAAGCTCCAGTCTCACAGAAAGCTAAATATTTCCTCATTCTTGTCTTTAGGTTTTTCACATAGCAATGAAAGCTGTTTTCCATAGAATAGCAGGTTTTCCATCCTGGGAATTGGTCTGCTTATGTTTGCATTGGCATGTGGGCATATAATATAAATGTGAAATATTTGACATAAAGTAAAACTATAAAAATTGCTAGTGATTATCACTGTGACTCCAGTCTAACACTCCTTATTCGCATAAACCTGACATCGCTATTGTAGCTGTTTTTCTTTCAATGAAGAACTGAGTACAAACTCGTCTATGAGCAAGTTCCTAGAGATTTAAGGCAGCACCTTTTCTTATAGGAAGAATTGCAGATATTTACGTTAACACCAAAAGAGTATTAAATAGCATATTAGTGTCACATTGCAAAAACCACAAGTCTTGCCAAGTGCATCCTCAGCCCTACTCAAGTTATTGTCAAGTTTCCTAACCAAAACACCCCAGTGTTATGCAAAGTGAGACAAGAGCTGGCTGAGACACATAATCAGCGTGCTTCTTCTTGTCAGTTCCAGAATAAAATCCTGCAGGATAAACAAACACCAGGAGTTAGTTCAAAGCATTAAACTGAGCTTTAAGTCATCGTAATGAATATCTTGCTATCTTATTAGGAGGTGTATTTGCTCACACATCATTTCCTAAAGAGTTATTCCATAAATCTAGTACTAAATGATACTTGGCTGAGAGTCCCTTCCATAACCAGGTTATTTTTCTAGCGCAGTTTACAAAAAAGTCTGTTGTTCTAAAATAGTGTGTTGGTCTAGTAAATATTTATTCAGCAAACATTCCCGTGATGGTAAATGTAAAGATTACCAAAAGGCTTATGGCACAAAAGATCATATGATTTAAGGTAACCAGTGATTTATGGCATTGTTACCTCCCATCATTGAGGAAATGAGGCTTGAGACTGACTAATGTTTCTATTTATTTTGCTTGCTGGAAGCATTTATAGCTTTCTCCCGGGATTTTTCAGAACTACGCTGTATGATATTCCTAAACTCTTCTTACAGTCTTTTTTGATTTTAATTATAGTTGAATCGAAGTAAAAATCTTGGGAATACTTCTAACTTGCTTAACTCCTTCCTGCTATGTCTTGTTAAAATTACTCCTAATTCATTCTTGAAAGGAATCAGCCTATTTGCCATCTAAGAAACCACAAGAAGAACTACTCTTCACTTCATTCTTCTATAAAACCAAACATTGCATGGATCAGCCAGTGTACAGAAACTTTCTCAACAGGCAAAAGCAGCCACAAGATGTGAGGGAAAACATGAGGTTTCCTTCGTGGGGTTTATCCCAGGTCACTATGAGGAAGTCACAGTGGGAAGGTTGCAGTCCCCCAACCCCTGGCCAGCTGCCATTTATCTGACGTCTCTGACACTGGGAGAATAGGGCTTGGGGCTGTCCCCAGAGCCCCTAAGTGCTCAACAGTCATCTGCCAGCACAGCCCCAGAGGTGCCTCTGCTAATCACTGTCTCCTGGATACGTGCCTCGGGGACTGCAAAAAGAAAAAAAAAAAAAAAAGAAAAGAAAAGAAAAGAAAAAGGAAGAATTAAGAGTTTGATCTTCCCTTGAAAAGTAAGAGATCTAGTCTGTATGAACTAACAAGCGAGTTCCCACTGGTACTGGTAGGTATACTGAATTGCCACACACGGTGATGTGGCATTCAAGTAATGGAAAATACATTCTTGAAACTGCTTTGCTACCCCTGGATAATGCGACAATGAGTTGTTCCTTAATTTATGAATTGCCTGAGTAAGGAATCAAAGTATAAGATGTCTTTTGCAATGATTAGCAGCCTCAGAGAATGCTTCAACCAGGGACAACTGCTGACTTGTTTATGAGGTCAACCAAAAGACATACTAATGTTGCTTTCCTAGCAGAGCTTTCAGTTACATCCAGTCATTTGTTATCTTGTATTGATAAAGTTAATGCAGAGAATCAAAGCCAAGCTTATATCACCAGTAAATATTATGATCATATACATCTGCAGAGCACACAAACTCTGTCGTCACTTAACTAGAGCTTTTAGAAAACCCAAACACAGTATTTGATTTATGAAAGTGGTAAGACATTTTTTTTTTCTATTGATGAAACACACAGCATAAAAGTTAAAAATTACTTATTATGCACAAAATATTTTAGCTGAGGTCATAGTTCATAAGGATATCCAGCTCTTTGATAGCTACCTTGGTTCATATATTTCAAAATATTTAATTAAGACGGCAGAAATTATTAAAAACTTTCTATCAGACAGGGAGACTGAGGCTCCCAGTGAATTAGAGCTACTTTCTTTTTAATTAAGTCAAGTAGCAAAAGAATCATTTCCTCTGTCCCTGGCTCCTCCACCTTCAATGGAAATTGGAACTTTGTCCAGAGCAGCTAAAAAGACACCTAACATCCCATGTCCCTCCAAAAACTTTCCCAAGTGATTTTAGCAATTAAAATAACATTAAAATCCTGTCTAAGTATCAGCCTGCATGTACTTTTCTCAGTTTCCTCAGCATTTTTAGGTATTCTTGACAAAGTGTTCCTTTTGTCTTTCAGTGATCTGCCCTTCCTCTTGGCACAACATATGGTCTTTCTCCACCCATTCACACAGCCAGGAAGGGTCTCTGTCTCCTAGTAGTACTGCCCCACTGGCTTCCAGTGGAGTTCCCAGTGTATCTGTCAGTCATACTGAAACTTGTGGTTTTCTTTTTTTAAGCCACGTTTTTAATTTATTTGTTAAGTTCAGGATTATTTCACTTTTTTACATCCTGTTCAGAACACAGAAATTGTAAAATGTTTATCATAAAGAAGTGCACAGTCACATCTTAAGATGTACCTGAGTAGTGGTCATCTGGGTTTAATAACCTTCATCATCTCTTGTCAGGGAGATATATAAATAGGTCTAACTTCACACACCCTGATACACTTACTAATGCAGCAGTTTTAAATTTTTTTCAAAATTGTAAGCATGCATAGACTCATGAAATTGTCAGAAAAGTACAGTAAACTTGCCATGATACTTTTATAGTTGTGATAGATCTTTGATTAATGCATACTTCTGCAGACAAACTTACCTGGAAGCCTAGATAATCCTACAGAGAATCAATTTACTGTACTTATAAATCACCTCAGAAAACACACTGCAAACACACAGCTGCTTTACTTCTAGTTGTTTTAGAATAAATCTCAATAAAATTACATCTGTGTTTATACCAGAATAAGGAAACAGAATAGGGTCCTGAGCTTTTGCTGTTTACTAGAATTTTTCTTTCAGTAGAAAAAACTTTAAGAATGATACACTCCTAGCTAAATGAAAAACTCATTGTAGTTTATTGTAAAACAAACTTCCTCCTGCTCTTCAGAACTTACTATTTGAAGGTCCATGCTCTCTACTGGAATTGAGAGCACTCAAACGTTTAAATCGGACTTTTTAGGAATGAAAATTGGATATAGGCAGAATCATACATTTTTTTTTTTTCCTCCAAAGTCCTGCTTTAGGCATATAAATGTCCAAAGACTTCACCTTGCTAATAGATTCTTGGTGCCTTCCCTGAGTTTTCTTTTTTTTTTTTTTCTCCTATGCTTCTTCAGTTTGCAGCTAGTTTTTCAGTCTCATTTATTAAGGATCATATTAATTTGTCAAAGCTGATTTTTTTTTTTTTCCATTAGTCCAGCCCTGTAAACTACATCTAAAATGCTCTTGTTAGAGACCAGTAAAATAAAGACCTTAACAATGGTCATTATTTAAAGAAAAAAAATTTCCTTGTTCTGTCTCAGAGGATGAGTTACTCTGTGCAAAAAGGTCACTGAAGGAAAAGTTCACACTCCATTATACACAACCATCCCACAACATACCAGTTCAAACCTCTTTGGAAAGATCTATGATGTGGTACAAACCCTGGTAATGTGACAACATCACTTATAGTCACTGCTTATTCTGTGAAATAATGGACAGACCTTGGCACTATAAACGCAGATTAAAATAACTTTGTTAAGAAGCTAAAAAGCTCTGGCAGAATAATGCAATAAAAAGTCACTTTCCGAGGTGAAATCCATTCATAATATGTTTAATGCAAATCAGAGCAGTGAAAGTTGAAATTATAAAAGGATTTTTAAGGCATTTTTCTTAAAGCAGTAATCAATACCTATGTGCTTCCATTCTGGTAAGAAGGTCAATGGACAGTTTTTGAATAAGTAAATCACTTGCTGTGGTGTTTAGACTTTTGTTGTTGTCATTCCATGGAGATTTGAAGGACTGGTTGGTAACCTTTTATTAAATAACTACATCTTTTGCTTGCAGTGGAATTTTAAGTGCAATCATATTTTCTTTGTGTGGAAAAAAAAAAAAGATTGGACCACCTCAATTAATAAACCTCCTCCGTTAGATAAATTGCTTCACTTTGTCTATACTCATCTTCTTCCTCTTGAGTATAGTTACAAATGACTACTGCATCTGCTGGGTAGTACATTCTTTGGGGAGCTGACACCAGAAACTGGAGTCATTCATAATTGATATAGAATGTGTGTTCCCAACTCTCTGCCACTTTTGGCCTAAGTGGGGCCAGTATGAAAAGATCTACCCTATTTACTCATTAGTTTTGTTCAGGTAAGAGCTACAATAACAAGTTCTACATAACAAAGCAGCACTGAAAGGAAAATGCGTCAGGGTAATGGGGCTGGTAATTCTGAATACCAGTGGAAATTCTACTGAAGTTCTATCACAGCTACATTAACACCAAGCAAGAGAATCAGAATTAATATTCTTGCAATAAATATCAAGGAGTTAAGAATGATTAAATCATTATTGTTAGATGTTACGAGAAAAATGTAAAAAAAAGATGTAAAAAAAAAAAAAAAAGCTGTGAAGATTTACCTGGTCTCTGCATCATACACAACACCTCGAGACTTGTCTGTATGCAAAATTTAAATTGTAACTAGTTAGGCAAAATGCAAATTAATAGTGTACATGGTACTTAGTAGGAACTCACTACACAAAACAAAACATAACAGAATGTAAGATACTTTATTTTTGAATCAGAACAGTCTCCTTCACAGGAAGGCACTCTCAGCGCTATATCTTGTGGGAAGTCACAATTTACCGCTCAGCATGAGTAATTTTTGCTGATGAAAATGTTTTCCTTCACAGGATCTTTCAAAGTCAAGCCAGCACTCAGTATGGGTCATGAAACCGCAATCTTACATTGTCATTATTTCAAAAGTGCGTTAAAGTGAATTATTATTAAACTACTTGTCTTCCCACATCATGGCTTTGAATATGTACCAAGGCCTCCACGTGGAAATTAAGATTGTTGTTTGTGAAGACACTAGAGTGAAGAGAGAATATAAAGCAAGAAATCAAGACTGGACAAGTCCAAGGTAACATAACTACTTAGATTTCTGCTGACATGGAAGTCTGAGCACCTACTTTTCTTCCCTACTATTCTATTCAACAGTCATTGTATTAACAATTGTAGATATGAAAAATGTAAGCATTAAATACTTGTTTTGTTCACTTAGATTTTTTTTTTTTTTCTACAAAGCAGCATCTAGAAAGAAAGCTGTGGAAATATCTGCATAAAATTTCACCCAATTTAATTCTCTCTCAATAAAAAACACATATCATACTTCAACTAAATTAATGTACCTCATCTCATCCTATATTTAAAAATGTTTTAAAACATATTCCTTCAATGGTGCTGAAATATAACTAAGAAATTTATTACTCAATATTTCCTATGCAACTATCTCTTACAACTTATCCTTTACTGCTTTTTCTTTTACCCAGACTGAGAAACAAATCACATTACAGTCAAACTATGAAGATCCCAGTCAAGTACTGGGTTTTCTTTAATCAAACCTGAACGCATTATCTCCCTATTGAGTCTTATGCATCTAAGGTTGCTAAATTGTCCCTATGACTGTTTCAGAGACACATGAGAGTCAATTTTGGAAAATTCTGGCCCATTGACTACATATCATCAATCATTTGAGCTACCAAGTTGGAAGTAGATATTTAAAAAGATAATATTTTGCACTTTTTTTTTCTTTCAGTACCGTTAGCAAAACAAATCACTTGCAAGCTAGAAAAGTGAAAGCCTGACATGAACTCTAACACTGAACTAAGAGAAATATCGTGCCTCCAAGGCTAAATCATATATCTATAATATAATTAATTATAAAATATGGAAACATGGTATGAAAACTTGGAAACTTACAAGTCCCCCACTAAAAACACAAAATTTACAAAAATAGCTCCCAGGGTGGGGGAAAAAAAAGAAGGAAAAAGAAAAATTTTAAATTAGTGAGAGGAAGAATCATAAGAATCTTGGAAAGTTGGAAAGAGAGAAAGCATAAAATAAATCTCAAAGATGGGGAAAAAAAAAACCAACAGGAATGTCAGGAATAAAGAAAAGTTGAGAATGTTCCTGAGAAACGAGAGAGACATCATACTGAATTCCTTAAGTCCAAAGGTATTAATGACAAAATAAATTAAAAAGATAGACAGCAGAGGCTGAATTAAGAACCATCATAACAGTATGGGGTTAAATAAAAAAAAAAAAAAAAGCAAAAACTGGGCCAAAAGAAATCAGAAGTCCTTCCTTTCCAGCTAAAATCATACCTGAAGAAAATTATTAGCTTGATTGACAGAAGCTCATTTTAACTACTGAGAATTGAGCTACTGATTTGTTGTTGAGACAGATAGTAAAAGCATGTTGCCCTTCATTTTTTTTTTTTTTTTTTTTTTTTAACTTGTTGCACAAGTGGCATATAACAGAAACGTGATTAAAAAACACAGTTAAGCCATGGTGTAAAAGTTTACCTGGCCATTTCAATCTGGCAGTGGAACTCAGGAGATCTCAAAGCAGGCAAAAACTGGACTTCACCTCAGACCTACGAGGTTTTTTGTTTTGTTTTTTAACTGGGAGAAGCTTCCGGAAAGTGCATGCAGAATATCAAGAAAACACTTGTCAAGAGAGTACTTTTCTGGAAGTCCAGCAGGAGATTCTGTGGAGTTTAATGTTAGTAAGACACTGCATAAAAAGGAAAAAAAAAAAAACACCAAAAAAAAACCTGCCAAACAAACTTAAAAAAAACACAAAAGAGTCACCTTCTTGCAGAAATCTAAACTTCTATCACCCAAATGACTTCTGTTTTCTCCACTTTTCTTTTTTCATATTTGAAAATCTAGAGAAAGAGAAAACTATTCCCAGCTTCTAGCCAAGTATCACAAGAAGTTGACTAGGAACAACCACCATATATTTAATACAGTATGACTTGTCATGAAGGTTATAAAGTATGTTCTGTTCCCTCGGTATATAGCTTTACCTATGAAACTTTAAAGACAAATACTTACACTTTAAATTAAAAATGTAATTTGTACAATAGGCATATGTAAGTGCCTCATTTTCAGTATGTTCCTTTCTACAAATTCATTAACAAGAATATTTGTAGAAAGTAATCAGAGAAACAGTGTGTACACAATTTAAACTAATTCCTTTAAAATCAAAAGAATATTCATAGAAGATATTTGTTATAGTCATCCAATTCTAACTATTACTTACTTTTGACATGTGTGGAAATCAGATAAAGTATTAAAATAGAGAGCCTGACAGAGCAAAATATTGCTCTACTAGCAATATGAGATTAACATATTATCAAGTTACACCCTTTAGAAACAAGGTAACACTTCAACTAGAAATATCCAATTACATTGCAGGAAGTCATTGGCTATCTTATTAATATGATAAAAGTACGAAAACTACAGTAGGTTTAAGAACTTAAGGGGGGAGTTCCAATATTTTAATTGCAATTAAAGGATGATATAAGTTCCATGTTGGAAGTCCAAGTTTCAGGTGATTTGAGTCAAAATGTATATGTTAATGAGTTGGAAAGTTTTTATTTAAAGTTATTAAGTCTGGCTGATGAATCTAGCAAGGAAGACAACAACTGCTGAGAAACACACCTAACAATCACACCATTTCATGTGCACAAGGCCCAAAGATTCAGCAGTGATATGACTATCCAACTGAATAGGCGTTTTTGTACTCCAGTTGTTCAGGCTACCTCTTAAGCCAACCTTATCTTTCATTGTTCCATCAAGTCTGCTGACCAGTGCTTCATGGAATCATTACAGTATTATTCACTTATGTAATTAGTGGCTCTTAGTGCTTTGATTATAGTTAAGGTTACAAATATTTCATACTAAGGAAGGCTGAATATCCAGAGATTCCTATTCACAAATGAAGTTAGAATCATGAAGTTGCCCCCTTCCCACTCAAGTAGACAAACCATAGAGAGATGTTTACCTTGGACCTTCAAAAGCTCACCAGAATTTCTTCCCCAGAAGTCATTACTCTGGAGCTAAGCCCTTGAAAAGGACTTCAGCTAAGTCCTTAAAAATATACAGGAATCACATTAGCTCTCTTTTTATATTTTACATTCAAGAAGATTTTACCTTTCAAAATAAATGTTCAAACTTCTCCACATCAAACTGCCCTAAATGATATCACACACAGACTAAATATTGATCAGTATGATTGATTAAGCAAGCAGAAAACTGTAACTATGTGTTAGAAGCAACAATAAAGGGAATATTTTAAGCAACAATTACATCTGCTGAAAGAAAACACTTAATCCTTTCTGTGATGACATGCAATACAAGGCTTTGGCATTTTTTTCTTAGTACATAAAACTCAAACAATCAAGGCTTTTTTCCCCTCTTTTTCTCTCATTTTTATCTCCAAACAACGAAATATAGAAAAAATATTTACTAGAATTATGATATCTATAGCAAATATTACTCAAAAGTTCCAGTGGCTGTTACACAGAGTAAGCAAGTACTAGTGCATCCTTATTCTCTTTGATGCTCCTACAAGTTGGCTCTTAGCAATGGGCCACTAATGAACATGGGTAGAAATCTAACTGGAAATGAACTTGAACTCCACCATCTGCATTGAGGACCTGGCAGTCTTTAGAGGAAACTGTTCTTTGCACTCCTTTCCATCCTATCCATAATGAGGATACTTTTTGTCATCTGCTTTATTAGTTGCTATGTTAGCAACTTATCTTCCAGGCTTTTCATTTTCCTCTTTAAAAGACTCTCAAACATATCAGTGAATTTCTTTGTGACTGCAACTAGCATAGTTTTACATATATATATATATATATAATTATTTTTTTCCAACTGTAGTAGGTGTTGAATAATATGAATTGAATTTTGAAGGTTCCTGGCTCCCAAGCCAGCAGGAGATGAGGTTTAATTGCTTGGAAATACATTTTCACAGTTGATACTGGGGAACAGAAAAAATCTGTATGTCAAGAGCCTCTAAACTAATCATTTAGCCATAACATGCATGACTGCATACCTAGGGACAATGTAACTGTTATCAGCTTGAAGCTGTTGAAAAAATACACCAATGAGAAGGCTTCCTCTATTTTTCTAATGCTATTCTTCACCCTGAATAAACTAATAGAAATGTCTTATTTTCAGTTCTGTCAGCTTGAATGAAAACAATTGTGTGCTCACCTAGTTTTAGCATTGGAATTTATTAGATCTGAGACTGTTCATTAAAACAACATTTCTGAAGCTGTTCCGTTATTAATACACTGCCTGTATAAACTCAGGGTCTGCCTGTTGTATCTGGTTACACTCTGGAGACTGAAATTTGTTTCCAGCACAAAAGATCAGGTCAAGAATTGCAATAACAATTAGCCATTAGTCACTAGATCTCAATTTGCCATAATAGAAAATAATTTGTTCCAAGTATTTTCTCACTGGAAAGAGAGAAGCATAGGGAACTGTCAAGCTTGTGAAAATTAGAGTATGGAAAATCTGGGTATGGCTTCTGAAAAGAAAACAGGGATAAAGCTTTAAAATTCTTTTTGTGCTTACTGCTTTAAGTGGCTAGATCTAAATATACCAACATTGCCTAGTATAGTAACTGGTGTTTTTTTTTTTTTTTTTTTTCAAATCCTAGTGAAATAGAAAATTTATCTAATCTCACCCAGAATCGATCACATTCCTCCTAACTTGATGCAGACATATGAGAGAGACACTGATAAACTTTCCTTGTGCAACACCCTACTTCTTGCCACTCTAATTATTCCTGAAGGACAGAGCAGAGACATGTCTCAACCTGTTTCAGTAACTATCTTTTAGCACCCACCAGCTTAGGAGACACCAGCTCCCCTCTCATTAACGCTTCAGAGAAGCACCAGAGAGCAATTGGAGACAGAGGAGTTGTGGTTTGCCCATGGCACCTCCTGCAGCTGCTGATTTGGACTCTGAAGTAGACAAGGGAGCAAATGACACTGATGCTGATGTGTGCCCCCACAGAAAATCTCATAACAGCTTCCTGAAACCAAAGGGATACTCTGCAATCTGAGCCAGGCTTGTAAAAGGAGAAGCCTTTTACAACTGTGATGTTGTTGGTGGGACTTTGCGTCCTACTCTCCAGAAGAAATATTTTTCAATCTATAAATGCCGATAAAACACATCAGTATAAAATATGACTGAACTGTTAATTTTCTAATTCAGATTTTTCAAAGCACAAGAAGGATATACATTAACATAACATTTAACTCACCCCCAAGTTGACGCTTAAGACTATCAACTTGGCATTGTGCCTTTAGAATTTAAGAAAGAAAAAAAAAAAGGAAATTCTGCTGCATTTCATAAGGAATGAGCTGTTTCCCATCTACTTCCCTATGAGCTGATTAAAGGCCTAGATAGAAAAAGGATAGTGGGATGGTGTAACTCAGTTTTGTTAGAAAGCACAATAGCAGAAAGAATAGACCGCATTTCAGACCAGATCCTTATTTTTAACAGACAGTAGCAGTTGACAGATTATAAAGAGAAGCTTCAAAATGTAGAGAACAAATACAGTGAATTTGTTTTACTCAAAAACAGTAATTGTAAATATAAACAGAGGAGGGATCTTATGCCTAATGGCAGGCTGGCTAATAATCACTTGACATATAGTTAAGTATAGAAAGGTCAAAGGTCAGGGATTTTTAATCTATAGGTTGATGATCCCTTGGGGACTGTGTGGTGTGAAAAAGAATTTGGTATGCTTGATGCTATTAAAGGCATGATCAGCTTGTCAAAATCCATTAGCACTCACTTTCCCTTCAAATAAGCATTAAACAAGCTTTTGGTGTGATTATTTGAAGCAGATTTCTTATCATTGTTAGTAAACCTTTATAAGCATGAAACATTTCATCACTTCTATGAATAAAAGTGATTTTTCAGAAATTGGTAAAATGCATGATATATTCTTCAATTAGGTCTGTTTAGAACATTAAACATTTTTCCGATAGGTTTCAAGATAAACCAAGGAGTTCATGGGGAACAAATATGCTTATTGAACATGCATCTTAATATATGGGGCATGGTATTATCTTTTATATGTTTATAAAACAAAGGCCAAAACAAATCTGCATTTCCTTTAAAAGGAAATTAGAAGTATACTTAGCCTTACTGCATAGCTTTCACACCCAAAGTGTTTTTAACTTGACGTTTTCTCTGAATATTCTACAAGAATAGTCTGACTCTTTAGACGGTTGTAAGGAAGATAAACTTCAATTGTTTTAAAAATTTGTTCTCTGTAGTTTCAAAAACACTGCTTATAATGACCTTGAAAGTAAAGAAACTTGTAGAGAGATTTTGGCTATACAACATTCATTAGTAAGTAATGTGTAAAGAATGCTAACGTTACACAGATGAAATATTTCAAGAACCTTTTTTTTTTTTTTTTTCCCATTAAGTTAAAAAACAAGATGCATAACTTAAGAAGATGCAGTAATATGTACATAGAATATTCTGAAAACTTGTGTTAGGGTTAAGGTCACTCAGGAGAATGTAATAAAAGTGAAATGAAAACAAACTCCACAGCAAATATCATATTTACAGCAGTTGCATAAATCTGATTTTAAGTACATTTTAAATATATTAAGTAAAAAGCTGTTACATGCAGCTTTCAATTTCAATGCTGTCAGTTTCAAAACATGCATCGTAACATACACTTCAATCCTATATGACAACCTTTAAAAATATGTTTGGAAAGTACAATAAAATGTTTTGATCTTCAGCTGTCATATATTTGTTTATTAAAAAAAGCACAGAAAAAGAGCACTAATCAATGCTCCCCAAAATGTAATAAATCTTGACTTTATGTCCCCATAGATTACATCTGTATCTTTAGAAATGCCTCAGTCAGTCTGGTTCATTTGATGGGCAAATGCATGTCTCGTAATACTTGATGAGAAACTTGTGAACATACTTTGGCCATGTCTACTTTGAAATGTCAGATGGATTTCTCTTGGGTATCTTTCCTTTTGCTGTGCATCAGAGCAAAATAATATTTTATTGTTGGTCATAATTAATAATTCATTAAAATGCACCAAATGAACACACGAAAAAAGAATATGGATATAAATCTTATTAGGTCCCTGGATAAAGTCACACTATGCTTTTGCATTTTGAATTCCCAGGAATACATTATACAGTCCAATATTGGAACAAGCTGAGAAATGTAATATAAAAATTTGATAAATTGCTTTCTGCCTGTAAATGAGAAAACAGAGTTGTGAAATGAACCATTCTGGCAAAGTAGAATTTGAGCTTAGAGTGTAAACACTTGAGTTAATGGCTAGGGTATCTCTGAGTCTCAGAAGCTGCGGTACGTAGGGAGGGTGAAAGTGAGGTTATGGAAGCTCTTCAATATTTTACTTTGAACATCCTTACAGGCCTTAATTAGACAGATTACCTGTTCTGCATGGTGCAGTGTGCTGAACAGTTTTAAACTAGCTTGTCCTCAAGGCAAATGGAAGGCAAATCAAAAAGAATTACACTCCACACAAATAACAATGAATGTTCTATTAATTTCTATTAATGAGTCTGGTAAAAAACAAAAATTTCCCAGCTCATATGCTATTTAGTTTTTAAGTTTTTTAACAAATGCTTTTGGACATGATAATTTACTGACCATCTGAATTTATGTACCTAACCAGTCCACCTCCTCAGTGTTTCAATCTGTGTGAAACCATAATGATATTTAATACAATTACTTGATTTCTGAAATTTTTATGTTTGTGTTTAATAAAATGTGACAATATAATGGAAATTTTTCAGACAAAAAAATAATAAATGCTTTCCTTACTTCAGTTCTACTAGATAGATAAGCAGATTATTATTATTTATTTTTAATCTCGGTTCAGTTCCTAAACTATACTAAGAAAGGTAGCAGAATAACGAGGATGTTTACTAATGACTCCAGGATGCCAGTGTTAACTTGCTGTACATATGCTAAGTTCCTGAATCTATTTAATCGGTTTATTCAGTTAGCCACCTATGGGGAAGGTCACCATGTCAAACAATTCTGAATGGTATTTTGTGTGAACTGGGAACAGGACTTTTTAAAGGCCAGAGGTTTAGGAACATAAACCAGATGTGCTCATTTGAAATAGTCTACTTATTAAAAAAAAAAAAAGGTCAAACACTTAGATCTTTTTTAAATCTCATTGTCAAACACACTCTATAGAACTAAGGATTTTACCGTTCTGACCATCATGAACTTCACTGATTCTCAGATGAAATATGCCTTCTGATCTTTGCCATAAATGTATCATTTCTTCATTTATATTCTAGTATTGCATCTAAAATGTATTAATTTAATCGGATCAACATTTTCAAGACACAGATTTTTAAATCTTTTTGTATATCTACTTTTACCGTTCAGAATTACTGTAAGTATTTAATTCATACATTTGTTTGCAAAACGGCTATATTTCCCTCCAATAATTTGCACAGCATAAATCCAGGTTACACTGTGGTTTGTGTGAAAATATTCACTTTTGTTTTGCTTTATTTTTTTCCAGGTATACACATCTAACAATTGATTTCTCTTCCATTGAGGTTACATGAAATGTCATTTACTAATTAATAAAATTTAACTCCATTGGTCAGCCTGTTAAAGTATTGTGCCAAACTGTCCATGTTGACTGTTAGGATCTTGTTCACTAGAATGATCACATCTCTGAATAAAAATTTTTAAGAACTCTAGAGAAGAAAAGTACGAAAGTGCAAATTAGTCAACTTGCAAAACTGCTGTGGGGAGGAGGAGCACAAAGTCTTTCCAACTTCCACCCAGAGCAGTGAATATTAAACTGATTTCTATCTGTTCTCCTTTAATGGACAGCTGAATGCTCAGCAGTAGTTCTGAGTAGTGGACTTGGAGCAGCACCGCTCCTTCCAGCCCCAGTGCTACTCTTCTTTCCAGAACTTCTCAAAGGAGCAAAGCAGGAGGGGAAAAAAAAAATAAAATGAAGAGATACCTGATATAGCAATCAAAAGTTACAGCAGAACAGAGAAAATGAAACACCTACCTTTGATAACATGCAGCAAGGAAAGTATAAGTGATTGATTGCTATTAAACGGCTGTATATCTGCTTTCACTGGTATGGATTATGCAGCTATAGACAGTTTTCTCATTTCAGCCTGGAAGGTGGTAGGAGCCCCTGAAGCTGTAAGGAAAAAAAAAAAAAAAAAAAGAAAAGAAAATCCATTGGTTGGAGTTTTGTATTCTGCATGGGCTACGCTACTCTATCTCTGATCAGTACAAGAACAACATCAAGCAGGCTACTACAAACACAAAACAAAAACCAAACCAAAACAGCCAAATAGCCAACCAACCAACCAGACAAACAAAAACTTAATTAAGAAAACTTTTGCTTATACTATATTCAGCTGGTTAACCTGTTGTACATTGAATTTATTTATAATGAACTGCAGATGACTTTCCATTTCTAGGTCAGCTGCATTTTTTCACCCTTCACTGTACATCACAATTTGTTAAAATATCTGAATAAGATTCTGGACTGTAGCTATTTAAACGCACACTTAAGAAAGCCCTAAATATTAGTATGCTGTTTCCTGCCAAATATTACCCTTAATATATTCGTAAATTTGCCGGGATTTTGCTTTGTTTTGGTTAGTTGTTTTTAAACTTTTGAAAACTGAAAATAGCGTTTTTGAATTATTTTTCCTTCTGATATACAATCTGACTAGAAAATATCAAACATAAGCTGTTTCCTAGATTTTCCTAGTAATTCCTGGCTTTCCTGTGCTTGTCTGGATATAAAAATGACAACACGTAGTATTCCATAACCTGAGAGTTTTCTTCTAGTTTGTCCAGGTAAAAGACAAACTTCAAACAAATTCATTTACTGAGTTTGCATTTTTATTGAGATTCCATAAAGTATAAGGCCAAAAATATTTTCTGGGGAAAAAAAAAACAAAGCCCAAACACCTCTAATCTTATTATATAATCTAATTTTATCTAAATTTTAATTTCAAAGAAACTGTAAGAACTAGAAAATAGTTTTCTCTTTGTATCCCTGTTGAAATTTCCACTTCAGTGTCTCCTACTTTTCCAAGGCAGACACTACACTTAAAATTTATTTCAATCTAATTAAAGTAGCAGTATGAAAATTCATCACCTTGTACAAGAATGTGCAGATGATACTTATTAATGGAAGTAGTGAGAAAATGAAAATAAATGTTAAGTTAGGATATCCATCTTTAGTTTAGTAGTCATTATTTGCCTTTTTGTTTTCAAAAACCTATCTGAATTCTCAATAAAGACATAAAATAATTGACCCCTGTTCTGCAAAAGGGACGTTCAAGCACAAAGTTTAAAAAGGCATTTGATGGAGCATCTCCATTATAAAGATACCAAAGGAGAGCACTTACTCGCACTGTACTTCAGAGGTTAACTGTTACCAGATAATGTGGAAACTCCCAAGCAAAAAAAAAAAACAAAAAACAAAAAAACAAAAAAAAAGCGTACACTGGATGAGAAGCTGGATTCAGAAGACCCATCTCAGCTTACATGCACTTATGTGAGGAGCCCTCTGGAACCGGAAAAAAAAGGCTCAATTTTGCTTCTATTTGCTGACAACATTATATTAACAGCAAGGATAAAATCTGTTGTTTCATACTCTCTCATCCACAAAACCTAATTGTCTCTTTTTCTTTGATAGAGTGGCATCAAATCAAGCACCTTCATGATCTTCAGTATCACTTCTGAATCTGTTTCGCTTTTCATTTTCATTCTTGGATTAAAAAAATTGACCTTACTGATACAAACACTGAATATTTTCAGTGCAGATCAGAAACGCTCAGAATAACATCCTTCCTAATATTTATTTTTCACTGCTGCTTGTTTTTCAAAGGATTCCACCAGTAAAGTGCTGGCTTCACCAGGTAGAGTTATTGATCTGAATCATTGGCAAAGCTCTCACTGAATACCCAAGAACAGGAATTTTGTATTGTAGTCCGTTAGTGCTACAATCTATGAGGGTATTAAGTATATAAATTGTTTTTCTCTAAACAAGCAAACATACCAAAAAAAACCACACCAAAAAAAAAAAAAAAAAAAAATCAAGCATTTTCTGTAACTTTACATTTTGCTATAAGTTATCCTTTTAATTATGATATGTATTTGTGAGATGGTAGAGCTTTGCAGATCACAACTTTAATATCATAAGGACTGTGCAAATGGAAAAAAGTTTTGTCTTCACCCCAAATTATGCTAATATTTTCCTCTCTTACTAAGAAAATACTTTAGACTGTTCAAAGTTATCTGTCACCTGTATAGTTTAGTGCTGTATTCCATTAAGGCAAAGTAAATGTATGCTGTAGATACCTCTCTCTCTTTATATTCTGTGCCTCACCTAACAATCCCCTGTCCTGTCTTTTGTACTGCTATTATGCTCTGGATTGATGATTTAAATTATTTCTTCCTAATCATTTTGCTGTATGATCGTTCTATTAAACTCAGAGTTCCCTGCTTCATAACTAATTATTTTACATTTATCTCATGCTTATAGGAAACTTACGTGAACATCTCTGGCTTTAAAAAGAAAGGTGGAATGAAGATCAGAAATAAAAATAGTGAGAAGTCTTTTGGCCAGTGATTTATGAGTTACAGCAGGATAGTTTAGCAATTATCATGAATTTCATTGATACCAAAGAAACCATTCCATCAGCCAGTTGGTTCCTTTCTGGATACAGATACACTCTCACTTCTTCTCATTACATTTTGGAAAACAATGACTTTTGCATGAAGAAGGTACACACTGTGGGATATAGCGCTTTGAGCAGCATAATGGCACAAGTAATTCTATGCAAAATTTTTTTTTTCCCCTGATTGCGAACAGAAATAGGAAATAAAAATCCTTCAGAAAATTCAAATATATGTGTGTATATATATATAAATTCTTATAAAGATCATGATTTTGGAAGTTCTAGTTCTTAACTTACATGACTTTCCATGACTTTTTAGTTGTATGAGGGATGTTAATATTAAGTTATTTCTAAAGTTACTACAAGTCATGTAACCTCCTGGATTACACAGGTGTTGTTTTTAACTGAAACGTTCCATCCATTTTTATTAACTGAGGATATTATTAACATACTCCCTTCAAAAAAACCTGTAAAATACAAGGCTTACCAACTCACACAACAAAGTACATTTTATACTCTGAATATAGCAACTTACACAAATGAACACCTAAAAATTCATAGAGCCAAGGGAGGTGTATGAAAAAAATATGCAAAATTGGACCTGCTATCCAAGATTGGAAACACTCACTCATACTCCCCCAAAGCAGTACTGCTGAACAGAATATTTCTGGTTAAGTACTGCTTAATGCAGCTATTAAACATTTTGTGCTACATTTGCTTCTATTAGTCAAACTTATTCCCTATATTTGTCAATTTACAAAATACATTATCCTTGAGGTGCCTTTTGAAGAAAGTTTTCTACTTGAATATATATATTTTAATAATTAATTGCATAATAAAGTAAGTCAAGATATGACTGTGTGCACACTGAAAATTATCAGGAGTCGATTTCATTTGAATAACATAATGGAACACTTTTTTAAATATAAAATTGACATCTAAAAGTATATTTTATTTTTTATTAAATTGAGGTCAAGTATTTTAATCACCATCATAAGATACTGGAAAACAAACTCCATGGAAATGCAGTTTGTACACTAATGTAAATTGCGTTCAAACTAAGGTTTTGCAAACTATGAATTACTGGTTTAGATTAACCCCATAAATTATTTTATTTAGCAATTATTTAGTCTTCACTAATTTCGCTTCTAAATTTAGTTTTCTGTTAAATGGAGCTTATATTATTTCATACTCTGAAATAACAAGAAATAACAAGGGAAAAGCTTCCAAAGAAAATCCTAACAAATCTCAGAGATACTTAAAACTAGAAAAGAATTAAAGGAAATAATCATCATCAGCAACAGATTGTTGTTTTCCTGTTTTAGCTTGGTTTCTTTTTCACTCCAGCGAGATACTGCAGTGATATTGCAAAGGTCCCCACTTAATGGTTTGCTCTGGAGATTCACTATCCTTTAAACACTTTTCTTTATGATGAGAAATAATTTTTCATCATAGTTATGGCTTTGGGATGTGATTCTGCCCAGAATTGTCCAAAACATACAGGTTCTTCTACTGAATTCATAGTAAAATAACACATGGAGTTAAATGTTTTATTGTACAGGGGCTTCCTGTGGCAAAAAGTCTGAAATCCTGCTTGACAACTAGTGCAGTCATTCATAATAGTAATATGCATTTTATTCATCAAGATGAGTCCACAGCAATACTTAACCTTCTGTCCCTCGTATTCCTTGAGGATTTCTAACGTTTAATTTTGTGTAACTGATTGCTAAAGAAAAAATACAGCAGGTACACTTGCAGTACTGTTCAGAAAATCTAGCATGTCTTGACATTTTACTTCTTAGTAAAAATCACAATTATAATGCTGTTAAATATACCTAACATGCCCTAATACTCCATTTAGGAAAAATGAATATGACAGTGAAGACTGTTTTCCAGTCTTCTTTGGAAAACAAACAAACATTTTCCAAAATCATTTGTTCCTGCAGCACGCATAGGAAAAATAATTCAGCAGTTCAATTTCATTTTGAAATCAAACTTAAGTGTTTTAAGAATGTTTGCTACAGAAATAGAATACATTTAACAGAATAGAGAATCAGCTGAATGCTTTCCCTTACAGACATTTTGAAAAATAAACAAGTAAAAGCTAATAAAAAATTAAAAACTTCGTACACCAATAGTCTATAACTAACAGATTTTTAAAGGGTCAGTAACTTATGAGAACAAGTGTGTTGATGTGAATATTTATGAAAAATGAGAAAGAATCACAATTTGGAGAAGTCAAGTCCAAGGAAGTATTACTGTACACATTTTTTCCTCCTGTCTGTTTTTTTGTGGCTGAATAAGAGACAAGAAGATTTAGTAGCACAACCAGTGACTGATGGCATGAACAGAGCTTAATTCATGGAATCATAGAATAGTTTAGGTTGGAAAGGACCTTAAAGGTCATCTAGTTCCACCCATCCTGCTACACACAGGGACACTTGCCTAATTCTACTCTCAGACTTGCCCTCCTCCAGGACATTTGCAAAGATCAAACTAAGCACCTGAAACCATCTAGAGTTCAGTTGTGTGTCTCTGTGACTCAGCTCCTGTTTGCAAAACAAATTTAATTACACTTCGTTACTCTACAGCATTATCATGACAATATGCACATTAAAGATTGAGGACAATGGGGACTGCATGAGCACAGTCAACACCCAGCAGTGTTGGCTGCATACTTATGAGTCTGTAAGCTCCAAAGCTTGAAGCCTGCTAGCCGTGCCCTTCAGTTCAGAGTGCTCTGCTGAACTTCAGCATAGGAAGGTACCACACAGACTTACTTTCCCCTTCCTCAGCACATTCAGCAC
The DNA here is from genome assembly GCA_030625065.1 of Alectoris magna. Taxonomy (NCBI): domain Eukaryota; kingdom Metazoa; phylum Chordata; class Aves; order Galliformes; family Phasianidae; genus Alectoris; species Alectoris magna. Next base: position 12,118,307 of record CM060568.1, read on the forward strand.
TATATGAGGATGCACACTTAGAATTCCTGCTTAGAACTCCTAACATGTCTTGACACTTGGCTTCATGTGCAAACTTGCTGCAAGTTGCACTAAATTCGTGTAGTTGATGAAGATTTTAAACTCTATTAGGCCCAATATAGACTTCTGAGGGACACCATTCATCACTTGCTTCCATCTGAACATTGAGCCATTGACCACAACTCTTTGAGAGCAAATATCCAGTCAGCAGTACCCAGGTTTGCTAAAGGAAGTCTAAATGTATCTGTGCTACTGTTTATGTCTGATATTACCTACAACTATACTAGATACAGATCAGAAAATGAAATTCATTCACAAGATGAGCGGGCCACACTTCCATTGACCCTGTACCATTTGTGAGTCTGCCTTAGTAGAGCACCTGAAAACACAACCCAGCTTTTCCAAATGCAGAGAGGCTTAAGTAGAAGAAGAAACATACTCAATAGTAAATAAGTATTTTTATTTCCCCTTAGTGCTTTTCTCTTTACTGTCTACTAAGATTGCTACTGGCACTGTATCTTATTGCCTCAGGGCCTGACGCCCAAAATCCATTGGGTGTTAAAAGTCTGCTTTTGCATTATTTTTCCAGAGCTGCAGACTGAATGAACAAGGGAATACGTTAAGATTTACTCTGGAAAGCTGAGAATTTTAAAGAAACTCTTTCACTGAATATACAGATTTTAAATGAGTATATTAGGACTTTCATTTAAGTGTTTCCTAAAATCTTATCATGATATTATTAACATCATCAAAACTTTGGAAATTGAAAGTGCAGAGATAAACAAATTATTTGTTACAAAAAAAAAAAAAAAAGGCCTTGCGAGTCTCTAGGGAAATGGAATATTCTAATGTCTGTTTATACCAGCAGAAATAAATTGTATTTGGTAAACATAATGTTAGTCATTTGCAAACGTGAAAAAAATGCAGGTTTTCTTTTTCTTGTTGTTGTTTATTTCAAAGACTTCACTCTGCACGCTGAATGTATTTGGGTTAAACTGATTTGCAACATTGTAAGACTTTGGCTGTTGACAGAAATTCCCTTTTATGTATGCATAGGCTTTTTTTCCCCCTGCATCTCTATTCTTCTCCCTACTTGCCTTCCTTTCTTCTCTTTTTTTCCCCCCCCTCTCTTCTTTCATTGTCATTTTTCTTTGTTCTCTTTCATTCTTTTCTTTAGAATTAGGGAAGTTTAACATGGAGGTGTTACCTACTTTTCACAAATCCATCTGTCAGTGAAACAGACTGGAATACCAACCTGAACAGTGTGAAATAGCTATCTAAAAATCAAAATCTTTGAATTATAACTTCTGAGTCATAGTTTCCAAACAACTTTTGGAACTAACTTCTGGATGAAGACCTCCCTTCCATTTCTCATGACAAACTTTGAGGTATATTTAACTCTGGTTTCCAAATAATGAAAATATATATATTACATTGCTTCCCAGTACATGTGGGAAGAAAAACACCATGGTCTAAGCCTATTAGGAAAAAAGAAGGTTTCAAATAACCTCAGAAAGTAGCAGTCACATTAGGAATGGTGGGAAATTGACAGAATATGAAGGACAAAATGAAACAAAGAATTGAGTGGCTTCTTGCTATAGTGACGGCCTTTCCCACTTGAAAAAAAATCAAAATATTAGAGTGCTTCAGGGTCTGAGGTATTTTTCCTAGCATAGTAGTCAACAAATCAAAATCTGCACCATAAAAGACGATGTCCATCAGTCCCACACAGTGTGAACATCATGTTAAATATATATATAAATCTCACCATTACTGCAGACAAGTAAGGCTTATAAATTCCTTAGAAATAACAAGCAAGATAACAGTAGGAAAAAGGGACATAAGAAATAAGTTTAGTACATACCTCATTTTAAATACATGTCTGTTATGTCATCCACCAGATTTCATGCTTTACTTTTTAGCTACATTGGCTATCATCATTCAGGTTATAAATGCCAAAGTTGCATATCTCAGTAGTACCATTAGGTATTCAAACCATATATAAAAAAGTACTTATAAATGAGTAAAACCAGTTTAAAGAGTTATTAAAATGCCATTCTTATAAAAACTAAAATGAAGAGTAGGTCACATCTTAAATACATTAATCAGAGAATACTGGAATTACTCTTTAATTTAATTTTCTGTGTTTATGGTAAAATGAATGTTCAAACCAGATTTTTAAAATAGATTAGTATTTTCCAGAAAGCAAAATTTGACAGTCAATCAGACAATTAGATCTCTGCTTCATCTTCATACTAAGTTTGGAAGAGCGCATTTTCCCACACGCTCTTAAAAGAAAAACAACATCTAGTTCTATCCACCTGATTAATACAATGCAGTAGCTGTACCATAGTGCAGCCATGGGAGAGATGGATTAATATGTCAGCTAAAATTGACAGCAGGATGACTAGTAACCTGCTTGATATAATTCCATGGGGTTTCAGACCTTCTAGGCAAATGCTTATAGCCAGAAAACTTGTTTTTAAGTAGATATACGATTGCTGAAGTAGCTTTCATTCTGACATTGATACTAAAATAAGTAGTTGAAACAAAGAATGGAGCTTTCTTAAAAAAAAAAAAAAAAAAAAAATATTATTCCCTTAAACAATTGTTACAGCAGTTTTTATTATTCTACTCCAGGAAGAAACTGTTCCCTGTTGCTTGCTTAGAAAATACAGAATGTTTAGAATAAAAGGACAGGCAGTATAAAATTTATTGATCATTGTGCACATAAGTCACTTGATTTTTAATCCCAGATGATATATGGAAAAAGAATACAGGGAAATAAAGTGTAGTGGAAACAGATACAAAATGTCTATGGAAGTAGGTGCACAGTAGCATTTACTAAACATCAAAGCAGATTACATTACAAACACAAGTGCTGTTGATGGCAGATATGCCAGGTGAGGTTTATAAAAATCTTAGTTTTCTTTCCAAATAAGGCTGAATTCCAGGCTAGAGTGTCCTGTGCAGCCAGACATTAAAACATCTTGGGATGTGGCTGAGATCTAGTCCCTCAGGTGGGAAGGCTGGATGACAGCATGTCACATAAGACCCTTTTTTCTAGAGCAGTGCTTTTTCATCTTTGTTTCATAGTCCAGATTAGGATTAGCAGCAGGCTGTCTGGGAAAGAAAATGAAGTACAAGAGGGAATTGGCTCAAATTCAAGCAGCATAAAAGCATCAGCAAGAAAAGCTGTTGAAGACATTGATTCTGGGTTTCCCCATATAGAGATATTTTGTGGTTATTTCATTCTAGTGCTTGAGAAAAAAAAAAAAATAATCAGTTCCTATGGATACTGCTTCCTATCAATAATGCTTGCAGTATTTTTGTTAAAAGAAGCTAGGCATAGTTGCTTCTATGACCAAAAAAAAAAAAAAAAAAGGAAAAAAACAAAGCAAACTAACAACTTTGGGATAATTATGTAAAATATACAACTAAGTATGAAAAAGCTCTGTCTCTCACTCACAAATCCAAATACAGTCCAAACATGCACTGCAAATATAAACAAAAATGTATTCTGATGACACAGACTGATGGCACTAATTGACCTTAACTTTAATGAGATAAAAAGTCTATTCAAACAGAAATAATTGTTTCTTTCTACAAGTTTAATTTCTTGAAAGGTACATTTTTGCCACTTGTGGTGTTCTGACAGACTGGCCATTCAGGATCACAAGAAAAATGTTGTATAATTGAAGATCTCAAATGAATTCAGTACCCACTTCTACATAGTACATACTTTTACATGGCTTAGAATCAGCCATAGCTGCACCTGGCAATGGACAACAGCATCTCAGCCACCCAAGGAAAGGCAGGATGTAGTCTGATGCAGACCTGCATCTAACAGATCTGGAATTCCTAACATGAAGAAAGGCAATTAAGTGCTGACACAAATGGCCCATGAGGAGCTGGTGGGCTGCTCCAAAGGTAGGCAGCATCTTCCTCCTGACAAAGAACTGCCTGGGAACACTGAGGCCACACGTCACCTTGACTTAAAGACCATAGTATGATAGAAGGATAAGATTCTGAACATCCGCAAGCACAGGATATTACAAAGCCAGACAATGCCTGTTAATTATACTTGTCCTCACGTGATGTCCCAAAGCTCCTTACATAACTATAAAGACCAGAGTCCTGGTGAGTTTCCAGCCATGACCGTGAAGAAAAAAAAAGATAATTTGCTTTCAATTGGTCATCAGCACTGAGGGTTCTGACTCCAGCTAAGGAAATCATTTCTAAAAGATTCAGCTGTAATAAATCACCTGACTGAAAATAAATGTATATAACATTTCATTTTTGTCTCTATTAAGAGAAAATACCCTAACACAGAACAGAACACAAGTAATTCGGAGTGTTTGAGCAAGGGGAAAAATGTTGGATAGTGTAAAAAAAAATACAAATGCACAAGATGTCTTATATTTCTCAGTACAAGTTTCTCTGGAACTTCAGCAAAACACTTACAGCAAATGATGAATGAAACCAATCATATCCATGGAAGATTATTATGCTTCTATTGAATTTACTTTTAAAATATTTCAGAATGAACAATGCCTTTTCCATATTTGTTAAGGCCAAAGTAATAATAATGTCTATTGTTCTTTACTAAAATCCCTTGGGTGGTTAAAAAGCAGGCTGGAAAATGTGTTCTATTACGTTTTGCAGGGTTTTCCCATAGAGTCCAACAGCAATTGTAGAGAATGTTAAGATACAGCAACTCTGGCAAAGACATTCATCAAAGAAAATTTCTTGATTTCACATACACACACAAGAAAATGGCAAAGCTGAAACTATATTTCAGTAAGTAGTAAGCTATTAGGCTTCTTTCCTATCCATTGGATAGAAAAACGCTCCACTACTGACAGTATGCTTAAATGTGTAACATTAATGTCAATTTTTTAAAGTGTACAAGTAATATTGGCAAGTATGTCTAAACAGGGAAATTATTTCCTGAAAAAAATGTAGGTCCTGATGGGAAGTCAGTGGATTAGTCCAGTTACTTCAATAAGATTTTGTTTGTTCCTAAAACTTTTGAACAGAAGTTCAACAAAAAAAACCTGAATTTTCTTAATACAAATAGACTGTACAAGAAACAACTGTACCAGTGCATTAAAACACCCCAAAGATCTGCACACTGAAAAGGAATAAAAGCTCTCCAAAGACGCTGAATAGATTTTGAAAATTACTACAAGGTTTTCTTAAATATGTTGGTTACATCTTTCCACCAAATTGTTCATAAAGTTAGTTCAAGGTAGACACTAAGGCAGCTTTGTCTTTGCTTTAACAGACTCCTAACAAGCATAATCCTCCCATGCTTCTGTTCCCATACCACCACCAGCAGAAACCCAACACCGCAATAGGTTATGATGAATTAGTAGATTGATCTGATTTTACTAAGACTTACCTGCAGAGAGCCTTCCTTAACCCTTTTCAAAATCCTTTGACTTTCCAGCTTACACAATTTTTATGAGGTCAGCACATCACAGGGTTAATCCAATAATTCTGTTGTCTGGTTCAGTTCTGGCTGACCCTTGCAGCCTGGTGACCACACTCACGCTGTGCTGACAGGTCTAAAGCACCGTTCTCCACACTGGATGCAAATACAATGGTGGGAGAGAAGCATCAAGCTGATGGGAGCAGGAAGGACTGCAGCAAAGTGGAGGCTTGTTTACTGAGGCTCTAACATGAATGTCATAAAGATGCCACCAGACTTGAATGTCCTGTCTAGTATGAAATATATGTTCACTTTGCTACTTAGACCTTTAAACACAATTCCACTGTGGTCTTGCCATGTAAATTTTAAGGTTGCATTTCAATTTGTTTTCTCCAGAGGAAAAAACACCTGACATTATCATGACAGAATATCCTGAAGCCCAGTAGTACATGCCACTGAGTACCTGAGCATTCACAAAAAGGGTTGATGAAACTGAGGTGGTGATGACCAGGGTAAATGAAGAAATATTTAATACAAAATGATTTTTCTAACACATACTTTGTTTCACAGAAAATGAAGAAGTTTTGTGTACATGCTTTGCTCGTTCCTCAGAATTGCTCCAATTCCCTAAACAGCACTGACACATCACCCATTTTCCTTTTAAAAGAGTAAAGTAATAGCATTTTCATCAGTTATCCACATTTTCCCTTTTTTGTTGCTGCTTATAAACTCTGAACACCTGGGATTGCTAAAAACTTCCCCTTGCTCCACTGAGGTGTTTATGAATGACTATCTTTTCCTCCTAATTATTGTTTTGGGGAAGAAAATGTGTACCTGGATCCAAAACAGTGATTATTCATAGTACTCCCAGTTAAACAGCTTCAGTGGTGCTGTTCCTCTGGGTAAAACTTTACAAGAGTGACTTTTAACTCTTCTCTTGAATAGAGTTTCCTTGTTTCCTCTAACTTTTTTGGTTACATTATTTTTCCCATTTATCAGCCACATTCTAATATAATAGTCTACATTCATAATTATAATTTTTTCTTGCATGTAATGAAGTGTATAGTAAACAAGTAATAAGTATACAACTATACAGAAATCAATTCCTTGTATGTAAACTTTTTATAGTTTAGAAAACATTTGTTAGGTTTAATATTGCTCTGGAAAGTTGTAATGGTGAATATGGTTCACATTTTATACATCAGATATTTTTATTTATTCAACTTCTCTAATTGACTCAAAGCATTAATTAATGAAAATCATTTCCATTGCAGTTTACAAGCAGTTCCTTAAAAGCTGCACTATAACATGCTTTAAAGAAATGTGTGTTTTTCATAGTTCAGTTATTGTCATGGCAAATATCCAGACTGGTGAATAAAGACAATAAAGTACCCTATAATAAGTTAGAGGCCCCTGAACACTTTTATTATACTGTACACACTGGAATCAGTGAAAGAGTTTTCAGGCACTATAGTCTGGGAAAACATCTGGTTTGTTCTATTTTGAACAAAGAGGAACATTTTTATATTCATACTTTTTCCCCGTATTGGAGGGGAACGCTTATGCTGCTGTAGCTAAGATTGTGTCAGCACTTCCTTTATTAAACCCATTATGAGAACCAAAAGGGTGACTGGAGAGTTGTCAAGTGCCTACAGGTGGGTGAGAGAGGCACGATAGGAACAGCCCTGAACCTTCTCACTGGTCTGGCTGTTCATGTTTGCCCAGCTGAATTCCACAGACAACAGCTATTCCATCAGCACATCCATAAATGAGACTCATCATTGCCATTAAAATATTCAGTTAATACTTGCTTCAGAGATCACTGAAGGAGCAGGAAACACTATTGTCAACAGGTCATGCTTTAGTGACTCCCTGAGTGAGATCACTTCCAAAGGAGAAATCAGGCAAAGTTGCTGAGGAGGGCTTGGGAATGAGGAAAGTAACTGTCAGCAGAACATCTGCCTGGAATCCTTCCTGGACCAGTGCCTTATCTGATATCCCTTCTCCTGCACTGTGGCTTGGCCACTACCAGGGCAGGACTTGGGGCCCAGCAGTCCCTATCACCCCCCCAGCTGTATACACATTCCATCCTGCAGGCAGGGACACTTAACTGCATTGCAAATATATGCTGTAGCCTGGCAATTACTGATACATGGTGTATGGCACATGCCAATGCCATTTGAAACTTGAAAATTTCCAGCCCTGTCATATATGAGAAAAAGTTTCAGAAAATATCAAGATTATTTATTCCAATTCAAAATGAAATAAATTTGGAAAAGTATCTTCTGTAGGTGAATCATATTGATTAGCTGTAACTTTTTCTTTTTTACTAGCAAACACCATTTGGAATAGACCCAGTACAGAGAGTAGAAAGTGCATCAGGTGAGCTCAGCATAGAAGTATTGTAAGAATATTTTTGCCTAGTAACAGCTTTCACACGCTATGCACTTCATACAAAAAATAAGAATTACTTCATTTAATACAATTTTCTGAAAAACTAGAGGAATCACAGCACAGAATAACATTACATACACTGTGCTTCATATCTGCACCATGCTAGGAATTTGGATCTAGTATTTCTCTCAGAGCCACGGGCGTGATATCACTCTTAAGGTTTTCTCTCAATCTCAATAAATAACTTCTTGTAAGTAGAAAACCTGCCTAGTGAAAGTTTCCCAGAAGCATAGTTTTGGTGCTATGAGAAGAGTTCCTGACCAAATCCTGTAGTAAGATATTTTTATATCTGTACTATTATTTTCTCCCTTCCCGTCCCCCCCAATATATAGTTGTAATACACACTGAAATATTGAAGCATCACCACAGCTTTCTTCTTTGTGAAGAAGACTGAAAATTCCCTGCACACCGATCCTACCTTCAAATATTAAGATATCTGATGCAACAACTCTACATTGGCTTTGTTTTACTTGAAGAATGACCTGAAACATCACCAGCTCTTTGTGGATTTGATTCATTCTGCTCACAAAGAAGCAACATGCTTCTGACAGGTTCCGTAGAACACACACAAAAAGAGTTGAACTTACCAAACAGATTAAGGGGCTCTTGAGCTACACAAGTCTCCTAAGGAAGGAGCTTCAGTCAAGAGAAGCTCTCCTTCCAGCGGCTGGCCCTTATATTAGCCCAGGGTGCATCCACCCCTTCTGGTCACCTTGGGAACACAGGTGCAACCAATTTGCCTGTGCTCTCTGGGCCATCCACACCCATTCACCAGGTGCTCAATCACCAGTTCAAACCTTGAACTAACAGTTTCCTTAGAGTCCTATTTCATAGGGCACAGCAGGGTGGCCAAACAGGAGTTACTGATCTCTGTGGTTGCAAAGCTTTTGTGGTTTGATGAGATCCTGTGTATTTCAGAAATGTTCATACATCTATCCATAATTCAAAGATTTTCCATTTGTCTAAGAGGTGGGAATATCATGACAGACCTTTGCTACTACATAGAACAGAGACACAGCAAGTTTCTGTTCAGTGCAAAGTGGCTTCCACATGAATTCATGTGGAATTCATCCAGCTCTTTTCACCCATCGGTGTTATCCTGGAGAAATAAATAAATGTTGTGATTTACATTTTTTTTGTATACTGGTTTGTAGATATTCAGCATAATTTGATTCTGCTAAAGGCACTACAGTCTGAGGGAATTTTTTGAGCTGATGAATCACTCCAAAATGCTATGATCCCTTTATCTAGGTTCTTGAAGAGATGTCGTTCTGGACTGATAGTGCAAGGTTATGTTGTGAATGATAAGACGCTCACATTTATTAAATTGATTGCAAATGATTAGTGAACTAATCTCCAAATTTCTGTAGCTTGTAGGAAGTCTATTTTCAGAGATATTTTATTTTATTTCATTTATTCATCTTGATTTCTCCTGCAACTGAAGAATTCTTCCCCCAGCTGCTTTGCTGTAAGTAGGAAGGATGTGGATACTACTTTTGTAGTATTAGCTATTTCTAGAACAAGAGAAGCATTGAAAAAAGACTGGGTGTGCCCAGGATATTTCAGAAGCTCTATTCACACAGTTTTTATCTGTTTTTAATGCTGCAGTTTTGTTTTTGTGTGTGGGAGGGGAGGGGGTTGTTTGTTTGGTTTGGTTTGTTGTGGTGTTTTTTTCTTTTTTTTTTTTTTAAATAGTATTTGTCGTAGTAGAGTGATTGCAGTGTGATTTACACGAATGGGATTTTCCTTTCCTAATTATGTTGTACTCCATTTACGGCTGTTCCACTAAAAATTAACTTCTAATGCTGTTTTTGTAGGCTTGACAATTCCCTCATCTTTCTGTTTCTCATGAAAAATGCAGAAATTCAGCTGCAGCTCTTTATAGTGTCCATTAAATTCTTTAAGAGATTTTTGTGAAGTCTTAGATAGTTACTACTGAGATATGCTTGCCACATCTTGGCTGAGTATTTAAAAAGCACTGACCTATTCATTATAAAATCTAATTTAGAAAGATATGGCATTTATGTCTTATTTAGAAAACTTATAACTCGAACAAAAAAGATCTTATTTAAACCTAGTACCGTGCTTGTAAATAGTTTATGAATGAGAATTACAGAGAAGAAAGAATTTGTTTAGAAAAACTACAAAATTCACTATGCATTCACTGATATTTTTGCTTTTACAATTAAAAAAAAAAAAAAGTGCAAAGTCATGCAATTCGAGAAGCTTCAATTAAGTAATTTATTTATGCAAATGGTGAATGTAGTAAGTTAATTAGAACAGCAATGGGTGTTTGCTAGATATTTCAAGTTTGGCAGGCTAATCACTCTATTCTGGCATGCTGCATGCCATTTGTCCCTTAGGCTTCCCATAAAAATGAGTCAAAACTCCTCATAAAAATGACAGATTGCTTCAAAATCAGGAGCTATGTCCTGAATATGTTCTAAATAGGATTTGGTGTTTTGGAGGGAATAGATTTGTAAGCAGATGCTGAGGCCCAAGAGAGAAGACTAAAGCAGATAGGAAGAGAAGATGAAATGAGTATATGTGAAACATCCAAAGAGCATTTTTGAGTAGGGAATGACTCAGGATTCATATCTCCCTATATATGCACATAAGATCAGACTCATTTTCAGTATGATACTGAATTTATTGACACCTTCACAAAAAGACCAAGGTAAATGTTTAAACAACTAACTAGATAAAAGAAGATTAAAAAAGGGGGAAGGGGGGGAAGGAAGAAAAAAGTAGATGGCACTGTACCTCCATATACTTACCTTGCTTCCCACTTGAGAAAGGAGATGATCCTAGATAAGGCTGATAAATAAAGTAAATCTGTCTGGTAACTTTAACTACAGAAAACTAATACATGTCTAAATGCATCTGAGCTTTCAGCTTTAAAGACTTATCACCAACCCTATATATGATACAATTTTAGTCCTCTTTTTTGACATGCAGTGAGAAGTCAGTTACATGTAGTAGCTGAGCTTTAATTCAGTGTCAGTCATTATTTTGTTCTACAAATATCAGTTGTTCCTTATGATTATTATTTATGCATTGACTTACTTGAGTTTTAAAAATACTGAAGGTCCAGTTTTTTTAATCCATAGCTCTGTCAGTGGAATTTTTTTTCCCTGATTTGGTAAAATTGCTACTTATGCTCCTGAGTTTATTAACTTATATTTTCATTTTTATTGGTTTCTGTTACACTTGAAAGGATGAAAGAAATTCCATTTAATTGCTCCATTTTGGCATGCACTGTTGTGGACTGAGAACACACACTTCATGTTCTTCTCCCCATCATTCTGGCATCAGTATCTGAAATAGCAAAATCATGTGTCAGAGATTTGGGACTACAACACAATTCGCATCGCGTAGTAGCTGAAAAGTCAGATTACCCGTTATGCATGTGTGGTCAATTTAAAAATCATTAATTAATCCTGATAACGTGGCATACGAGTGGCAAGGGCACAGAACAACCAAAATACTCTCCACAGGTCTGTAAGGATGCTATAGTGAATTTACTGTTTTTATATTGAAAAATCCTTAACTTTAATGAAAATTATACGAACGTTTTCTTTTCTAAAGTACATTTAGTATGTGTAACTACTTGGAAATAACTTCACAGAAATATATGCATGGAAGAGCAGTGATGGCTTTTAGTAATACTTATTTATTTTTCTTTTTTACTTCCAGAAGAACCCTCACAATTAGGTCTTTACAACACCGGTGAACACTTCTGATAGTTCTGATAAGATAATATTCAAATGTCTCTGTGAAGATAAGGGCTGATTATTTTAAATAGAACTATTACACTTCTTCCCTCTGCTGAAATAGGCCTATTTCTTCACTATTTTCAGCCTTCAGGGTGGGCAATGCTTCCCTTCTTTCTGCATCTTTTCAGTCTCAATCTATCTGTCGAATGAGAACAATATCAGCCATTGTTCTCCCTTCTTGCATTAACACTGATTTACACTGATTCAGTATCAGGAGATACTGAAGACTTTCTGTTTATTACTGGTGAAATGCCTACTCATCTGTTCATCCTGGGGGAAGAATCACATCTCCAAGTGGAAGGAAAATATTACCCTTTAAAAGCAATTGATGATTGAAATTTTTGATGAAATGTTGTAACATTCAACAACTTTCCTGAGAAATTTTGAAACTGCATATAAGTTTCCTAATCCCACCTGCAGCTCCCCTTTTAGAACTGCTACGTGTTCTTCAGTCACCTATTCCTTCAACTTTCTCTGTGCTCTTGAGAAGACTGTATGATAGTTGGAAAAAAAAAAAAAGAAAAGAGAAATTCCTTACTAGTGTGCTGTATGCTCTCTTAACTGACAGTGAGTACCTGAACAGAGACTTTCTGCAGGAAGCATTCGCTGCTGCGCAGCAATCCATTGGCGAACAACAGCAGAGCTGCAGTGAAGGTGATAGAAAAGGCAACTCGTAACTTGAAGGTTTTCTGATGAACAGAAGTCTAAGAGCTTTGGATCCACAGAAGTGACTCTGGCCAATATCTGTTTTGTGATTTTCTTTTTTTCATTAGTTTTGACATTTCAGAGATGAAGCATTGTTATATAGCACAAGCCTATGTCAGTGGACCAGGTAGATAAGAATTCACTGAGATATAGAATGCAGACTAGGAAAATGTGTGAAAAAGTGAAATAACAAGGGTAGGTTGATAGCTTGTTGTTATTGAGCTATGGTACCTTGGTTAGGGAGTTATGCAGTTGGAGACAGAGTAAAATAAAGTAGATGCTGAGTGTACCTAGAGAGAAAATATTATTTTTTTAAATATTTAAATAAATATTTAAATCTCCCAAATCAGGGCTTATAAGAGATAGATATACCAATTTGGCTCTAAAACAGGAGTGCTACAGATAAAGTATGATATTTAGTTGATGAAATATTATTTTTAACACATTATACTGGGCTTATATAAAACAAAATCAAAAGGAATTCCACAAGAATACCAGATAAAATATAACAATGCATAATCAAATATGATCATACTCTAGGTAACAAAAGGAAGAGGAAACAAAACTACAAAACTTATGAAATAGAAAATAAAGGCTCTTATTTACAAACTTTTATATTGAGCTCATTTAATTGGATTCAATTTCTGATAATGTTAAAGAATTTAATATGGATTACTCCCACTTACCCTTTTCACGTTGATCTTTTTTCCCCCATTGTCTGAAGAATTAAAAAGGTCATTTCTTGGCAATTCTTGGGCAGCTCAAACAGAGTTTGTTACCTCTCTGTTAAAAACTTGAATGAGGAGACTATGTTTAGACTAGTATAATTTTTCCTTTCTCATATAATCAGTCTGTTGTACAAGCCTGACTGGAAGAGGTGGTGATAGGGCCATCATTTCCCCTGCTTTTCCACCCTTTTCATCACACTCTAGATATGAGCAAAATCCCAGCTGTACTCCAAAGCATTTATTTTCTTCTACAAGCACAGGTCCTACAATTAGAAATGACCCTGGTAAAAAGGTTTCATCTGATGAGAAAAAAAGGCAAATTACAGTTCAAGTTATATCAATTGATTCTTAGGTATAATGAAATAAATTCAATCTAACTTCTATCAAGTTTCTCTAATAGCTTTGTTCTTCCCATCAGACTATCCACAAGGAATACGTCACATCAAAAAGCCATACTGTCTGAAACAGCCATTTTCTGGTCTGCCAAACTCTGCACTTACATTTGCAAACTAATTTCATTGGACATCAAGTCATTATATAATAATCTTATGAAATAAATGTCATCACAATGTGTTGTTGATAGATTGGGTTTCAATAGATTCTGTGATTTGAAATAGTATCTGATATTTTTTTTTCTTAAATGCAGAGTATCACATGGTACGGAAACTTAATAAATATTTAGTTAAATAATCTTTTCAAGTGGTGGCAGAATTACAGTGATTTTCCTCCTGAAAAAAAAAAAAATACAAAAAAATCTAACACTAACTTTGGTATTTTAGAAAACAAGTTCAAGTCTATGTCAATGTTATCCCTGAAAAGTCAGTAAATTTGCTTTTCTGAAAAGAGTTGTAGAGAAATTGTACTTAAACTCTGTGAGATGATGTAATTAATTTATCCTAGTTTGATTAGCATGTATCTAAAAGAGAGTAAGAATTGTTACAAGTCTCTGCTATCCGATTCATAAAATCTCAGGTCTCGTCTTACAGACATTATGTACTAATTAGTTACATAAATGCCGTCGCAATTCCTTTTACTGGTGACTTGGAAAACAGATGCTCTGGAATGTCAGATGAGCACAAGACTTGCATCTATCAATTGAAAAATAAAATGATGAGATTTCATGTGCTGAATTTCAGTTTGTCCATTCAAGAGAGCAATACCCTAATTAAAACAGAGACCAGCCCCTTCATACTAAGCTGTGAAAGAAAAAAACAAACAAATCCCTACAACCTTTTCCTGAAATTTCCAAAGTTAATAAAAATCTTTTGGAATTGAGATTCAGGTATTTTTTCTATGGTCTGTATGCTCTGGAAACATGAAATCCTTCAGTAAGAACTCAGTTAACCTGGCTTATGAGGGTGCTCTGGATAAATGCAGCATGCCTGGCTTCCTATTCTACATGGGTGATTGTATTTACATATATAAATATTTCCTGGAAAGCTTCTCAACTTTTTATTTATTTACAGCTAATGTTTGTTGCATATGCCCATTTTCAAAATCTTTTCTGAGTGAAAAAGTACAGATTAATATTCTGCTGTATTAGCACAGCTGGGACCACTGGTAAGCCAAATACTTTATACAAGTCCTATTTTTTACAATTAAGAAAAAAAAAAAAAAAAGGAGTAAATTCACCAGACGTTTTTTCTTTGCAATATACTTGGTGAAGCACTTCAACTCAAACAAGAGAATTTTTAAGTAACCATTTCTATTAACAAAAAGTGTAAGTAAGTCCTGTGAGAATAATGCTGAGTGCTAAGACGTGTTTTGCATGACAAATATCACAAATGGTCCAGGGATCTCTTAATGATGCAGTCATGTTGTTGGTGTTGTCCATGGAAGGAAAGAAAATAACAGCAGTGTAGTATTGTACTGATCCTTTTGTAGTGATGAAGATGATTGAATACATCAGTTAGAAAGTATGAGCAGTAATTTCTGAAAATGAGCATTGTGCCTCCCTAGCTTCCCGAATGTTTGCTGCTACCAAATGGAGAAAAGATAAATAAATAAATAAATAAGAAAAAAGAAAAAAAAGAAAAAAAAAGAAAAAAAAAAAAAAGAAAAGCCAAACAATATTCTTTACAGTGGAGATTAATTCTCTGTATTCAGCAAATAGAAATGGTTACAGTAGGAGATTTGCACCACTTTGCCTGATTTGCCACCTTGGTTGCCATGTACAATATTACAGACTTGCAGAATATGCCATTGCTTTGTCTTCGTAATTGTTCAGTTATTTCAGAGCTTATCCTACAGACCTTAGCCAGTGACTTTGAGGACAATGGTTACTAGACCATCAAGTTAGTATCAAAACCTATGACCCATCACTCTGATTTTGCATATTACTAAAACCATGATTAAGAGAACAATGTACTCTTGTTAGAGGTTAATGAGGTTGATATTATGATCATTATCCTAATATGTTCTCATCACATTAACATTACCATATTAATTGCATTAAATGGATCTACAGAGATCAATATGAAAAGTTTAATAAACATTATATGGCTGCCATATTGCATTGTAGTGCAGTGTAAAAATAAATCTGTTATTGATAATACAAATATGTACATATATTGTCTTTTTTTTTACAGTAGCAAGTAAGGTACATTGGTTGGTCTGGTTAGAGATGCCATGTAGTCTCCACTATGGTAATTTTTTATGAAGTGACTAGAAAGATTAATCAATATATATTCATGGTTGATCTTGCCAAGAAGAGGGAACATAGACTTACCGAGATCACTTAAAGTTGTTTGGTTTTGTTTGTTTGTTTGTTTGTATTTTGTAATACTGATACTTTGTTTGAAACAGAACTCTGAAGAATATTTTAAAGCAATAATACAAGAGTGTATAAACAAAAATTCCAAGAGATTATTTTTGAGCACATGGCTCAGTTTCAAATGTGTTTTCTTGCATCCAGAGCCTAAGAATTTTCAGTAGGACATGAGAAATTCAAAAGCAATTTCTCCTCTATTCAAATAACATAAATGCCTAAAATCCTTGCAGTGTTTCTACTGTGTATGTAATGGAAATGGAAAAGGGAAAAAAGACCTAATGTACTTTACTTCTTTCGCATATAATCCATTTTCAATCTAAGCAGAACATAACCCATTTCTTTCTTGAAATTGTAAATTCTTTTTCTAAAGCCTTCTCCTTTAAATCTCACACCTTAATAAGAAGTTGTTTCTTAATATAAATTGTGTTCTTAGTATATAAACAATAATGATCGATACTGAGGTATTTTTAAAACGTGATTTAAGAAACAATCTGAACTACAGTGGCACATAATTCATCATGACTTTACAAAGCAGTCTAGTAGTCTGCTATGAGGAGGGATTCTTTGTGCAATAGAATTTCTTCAGTTTTTAGAAAGTCTTTTTTCCTTATCTTTTTCACCACTTCTGTTCTGTAAGAGCTGACATCTGTTTCCGTGGGTGTAGAAAGTTAAGTCCCAATGCCTGTTCATCATTTTCAGTTGGTTTGTTTTTTTTTCTCCACAACTGTAAACAATGGTCACTGATATTTCTATAATTTGAAGATGCAAAACTCTGTCCTCCTAATGGAGTGAAAACACAACATTAAACAGATTCAGGGTTCAAAACTAAATTACAGCAGTCCTAAGAGGAAAAAAAAAAAGTCCCAGTTGCACTAATAACTCAGGCCTCAATCCAGACAGTTAGGTGGGCTGTCTTCTTGAAGTTTTATCTTACTTTCCTCTTAGTTCATACACTAGTAGAAACCCAAAGTCAGTCAGAAAATGTTTTCTCTTCCCTCAAAGTTGCACAGAAAAACATCTTCATATACAAATGCTTGTTATTAAAAACCACTTGATGGTAGACAAACATATCTTATTTAAAGATTCTTTGGGAGCCGTCTCATTCATATTAAGTTTCCATAAATCTAATTTTCTGGTTTCTTTACCTGATTCATTGGCACCTTAAGTATTGCACAACAGCTCAGCTTCTCCCATCAGCATCTCAGAAGATGCCACAAATTCACCAGGTAATTCGTCTTAGATCCATAATTGATTTGGAACTCATTCTATTTAAAAATTAAAGGGCAATGAACTTAGTTTTTCCCATTGTCTTAATAGAAGGCAATTTTTAGGGGTCGTATTTATGCCTTTTTGACCAGACAAATTAGCCATTACATCTTCTTAAAGAATTCATTAGTTACTAATGGTTGCAGTGACATCTGCTGATGACAGTGAAGCTGATCAACTAATGCTTTCAGTGTGGCTAAATTCATTCGCTCATAAATTCCAGAGCTTGCAAAGTGCGTAGAGGAAAAGGCAGAGATTTACTCTGGAACAATTACTTATATAACCAAAGCCAAAACCTCTAACTCTTCTACCATGATTTGAATCCAGAAATGCACAAACGAGCAATGTGGCCAGGAGCTATAGGGGAAAGCTGTAGAGAGTTTAATTTATACTGGTCACTTATCTTTCTGTCCTTCATCACTATTTGAGAAGTCATTCTTGCAATTAAAGTATTTGGACATAGAGAGCCCAGAAAAGGGTACAATTTAGGCTTAACTAAAGTACCTTTACCACTTGGGACAATTTGATAAACCAGTCACAGTGTACATCTAGTGAAATAGCCGTACCTGGTTTCTGCTGCAGTCATGGGTCTGGGTGGTAATGTCACACAGGATTCATACAAGCTGTTTCCCTGTCACTGGTGATAGATCTGCTAAGAAACAGTTATTAACACATATTTCTTCTTAGATCACCATCTTACCCTTATCTGAAGGACCTTCTGTGAGTAATGGAATACATTACTGAAAAAAAAAGTATTGTAAGTTAAGAAGATATATTTCCTTAACATGTAAACGTTTATTTGCACAATGTTTATTGTAAAAGCAATAGGAGCCTCCTGTTTCTCCGTTTCTCAAGTTTACAAAGATCAGCACTCCTTTAATAAAGTTTGGTGTTTTTTTTTTTTTTTACTTTTCCTATGGTTTTCACATGGCCTCAGGGTACTCAAGAATGTCGAACTTCTGACTGTACCAGGGAAACCTATGCTTAGTTTCTCTCT
Source organism: Alectoris magna (assembly GCA_030625065.1). NCBI lineage: Eukaryota > Metazoa > Chordata > Aves > Galliformes > Phasianidae > Alectoris > Alectoris magna. Next base: position 12,136,455 of record CM060568.1, read on the forward strand.
GTTTCAAGCTGGCTAACTTATGTTTCAGGAGTTAGTTATATCAGAACCAGCTCTTTTGCTGCAATTAATCAGCTGGCAGACAGATTTTTCTGAGCATCCTGGAAAGACAGCATGTAATTTACCTTGTCCAGCAAAGTCTCAATGGATCTGATTTAACTTTTAGGTGTATGTAAGCAAACCCAATGATTCTGAGTTTATTTATACTAGAAATACTTCCTTCCTAGATGGTAAAATACATTAATGTGCTCTTAAATTTTCAGATTGATTAAATGGTTTTAGTGACCTCTGTGAATAAGGAGATAGCACATTTTCAAGATGATAATTCTATATAGGCCATTTTGAGAACTTTTTGTTGCCGCAACATTTTTTGTTTGAACAATTTAGTTTCCATGCTTAACTCCAAGACTTTGCTCACATGTGAACATAAGGATGGAAATGGAGTGCAATTATAGACTCAGATTGTGACATCTGTCCTGTACATGAAGACAATGTTACCTGCATGTTTCAGTTTGCAAAACTTGCTTCTTCTTGTCTCCTTTAAATTGAACCTCATGCCCAAGTGTCTGTGACCTCAGTATTTTTGCTTTCTTCATGAAGCCATTAACACTTCAAATGATTCATAATAGTTCAAATCACTTTACTGAAAAGTTAAAAATAAAAAGAAAGAAAGAAAAAGAAAAAGACATTTCAATATAATTTTCTTTGCATTTTACTGTTATAAAAAAAATAACAGCACTCAAGTCCAATATTTATCTTATAGAAAAACCTAGGTGAAAGATCTTGATAAAATCCTGTTTTAGCATTTCTAAGAATATCTTTTTTCCTTGAAAGTATTTTTTATATATATATATATATATATATATATATATATATATATATATATATATATATATGTTTTCAGGTAGGAATTCGTGAGCATTCTAGAATTTCCAATGTTTTTAAAGTTTTTTCAAGCAGAGTAAATTCTTGTGAAATAGAAAAACATTTCACCTTCAGCTGAATTACAAAGTATTCATAGAATAATTCAACTCAGAAAATGATGGAAAACACAGTGAGTGACCTCAGAGACTCACTCAGCATACTGAATTTCCTCGTGATATAACAAAGAGCAATTAGATTTTTAGAAGAAAGAAAATGTCTACTACTTGTTCATACTTCTAATGGTCACATCCACAATCCTATGCATTTAAACAGTTCTCAGTGATTTAATAGTTGCCATTCTCTTGCAAAAATAACAATTTTCTCATACATGTACAATATGGAAGTAGTTTCTAGTGTGACTATCTGCATCTGCAATTATTCACATTCAGTTACTTGCAGTTTTATAAAAGGTTTTTCTGGCAAATCATTTTAACTCGGTTTGTAATCCCGCTTTGTAATTTAGAAATTGAAAGAACTTTTCTAGAGGCCGTCTTCAGAATCTATTGATAGCATGGGAACCATAATGGGACTGATTTCCCAGCCCACCGAATTTAGTAGTAGATTTTTCTTTGGATTAACCTTTCTTCATGGAAATGGCTCTTGTGTGGAGATGATAGTCTTCACAAATGAGGGAGTGCCACAAATCCCTGTGGCAGCTTATTACATACACAATAGTGTTTCCAAACTACCACTTCTTTGTGCCCTCTTCTTTGAAGGTGACCACAGCTTGAACAATACCAAGTAACCCAGCTCAGCAGCCAAATTTGTATTTTCTTTTCATATTCTATCAAAGAGAAACTGCATTACCCTGTTTGCAGCTCAGTTACAGGCATAGGGCCAAATCTTTAATTGCATACACAGATATTGCATTGCTCATAAAACATTCTTTCACAGAAATCATCTTTATGCATGTGGTATTTTACTGGGGTCAAACAATACACTTCACTTAAAGAAAGAAGGGAAAATTTAGCATTTTTTATATCTGGGTGAGAGTGTCTGAAAGTCAGTTGTCTTAGTGACGATGAAATAAATATATAATGATATATATCATTCACCACTAAAATGCTCCTACTCTTATCTTCTTTTTACAGCGTTTAAAACATTATTTTAAAATACAAGAGCCTCATTTTTGTCCAGAATTACACTCATCTTATTCTCAGTTTTGGATTCCCTATTTCACATCTTATTTGTAAACTATGAATACTATTACCATGTGTTCAGTGCTACAGCTTCTGTAACAACGAAAAACCCAAATCGGGAAGAGTTTCTGATCTCTCTCCCTCTCCCAAGGACACTGATGCTTGATTAACTTCACTATATGCCTTGCTGAAATGTCACTTGGGATAAGATTGCTCACTGTTCTTCGCCCAAGAGTACTGCAAGACCAGCATTTGGTACTGTAGCATTCCTGCATGGGAAGAGGCTCTTAGTTTGCCTACGCAGCAGTATTTATGTCTGTTTAAGGGCAAAATCACTGTGTTAGATTTGTGCAGTGATCTAGACAGATGGACAGAGCCAGTGGTACAGAGGCATTCTCAGTACAGTCCCTAAGGCCCTCAGTAGCTGAACAAGGTCAAACCAGCAAACTGAAACTGTGTCAGGATCAGGTTTAAAGCTATCCCTGAGGCACGTGCTTCATCCATCTCTCCCATCCACTGCAAAAGTGGGTGAAACTCATCCAGGAGGTTCTGGAGGGATGCTTGGGAAAAAGGGACTGCGTGTGAGAACAGGGCTTTTGTTTTTGTGTTTCTGAAGGTTGAAGCATTTCAGTATTTCCCGTGTTCTTGAGGAAAATAATAAAAACCACTTAGTGTTACTTTAATGCTAATCACATTTTTTCTTTTTTATTCTATAGAGTTTTGGATTACTTTTGCAATACCTTGAGTAATAAAGTACAGGATGTTTGATTGTATTTTAAGATCACAGTGTTCACAACACACAGCTATCACAATTATATCTAGATTTCTCACCTGGCACAACTCTTAGTCCTGTGCTATGCAAGGAGAAATAATAATAATAATAATAATAATAATAATAAAAATCATGGCAAGTAAGGAGAATGCATCAGTGGTGCACAGTGACCTGGATCACTTGCTATGCTGGGCATCAGCAAATATTGTGTATTTCCAGATGTGAAAAGCAGCCTTCAGGAAAGTACTTTTGTCTAGCCGCTTGGTTGTTTGAACACAGTCATCTTTAAGTGAGTAAACATTAGAACTAGAGTTAGACTATAATTAACATTCATATTTGATCAGAAATGAATGACAGGAAAGAAAAAAAAAGAAAAAAAACCACCAGTCTCAGAATAACATGGAACTTACACAGAGAAAAAAAAAATCTGGTAAAGAACTGCTCAGACTAGTTATTAAAATAGCTGAAAACTAAACAATTTCAGATATTTTCATAAATCTTTATTAGTAATTTGTCAATGGCTGTGATGTAGTCTCCCTCACAAGGAATTTGCAAGTTAGTGCTGGTAGATTATTTTATAATATTTAAGATCAATTTCAGACATAAATTAAGCCTTCTGCTTTATGCTTTATAAGAAACTAGAACAAATGTTTAATCAGCTCTTGTATAGCATGAATTTTAGAATCTGAAGCTTCTCCTACTGAAATCAATGAAAAGTGCCCTACAGATTCTGTTGGGCACAGGATGATGCACCATGGCTTACCAATGTTTGCCATAAAATGTTTCTTTCAAAGGCAAGCTTTTATCAACTTCTGTTGAAAACAAGGGAACAAACAAACAAAAAGCTTAATTCTCAACTGGTATAAATTGCTCTGTTGACTTTATTGGAGCTCTTCCAAGTTACATGTACTTGTGATTTGGCCTGTGAATCTTAAACTGTGGGATAAAATAAGAACTCTCAAAAGGTTGAGGTAAACAAAAGCATTTTTAGACAGTAATTAGTCTTCTAAACTTCAAGAACCTTAACGAGCTGCAAGCAACAGAACTTCCTTCATTTTAATGCACTGCTCCTCATGTTTCATGCTACTTTATTAGATTAGCTTGCAAATTAGCTTACATTAATGAAAAATGATTAAAATTAAACCAATGGAAATTAAATGGCTTAATTGTAAAGGCATTTGAAATTGCTTTTAAAATTAACAATGGGTTTATTCACTGATCTTTTCATGCTTAAACTTTAGCAACAACTTCGTTATATGAATGGATCGTGCCTACAAAGCAGCTAAGGGTGTCTTTGAAAAGTGACATCCCGAGTGTCTTAAGGCTTTTCCCTGCAAACTCTTCATTGTTCAAAGCAGGATCAGAGGTGCTTAAGCACAGCAGTGTAGCAATGGCAACAAGTACATCACTATACTATGACCGACCCAGAGCCAGGAAGCTGACAAACAATATTCTCTGTATATATGAAGCATTCTTATTTATAATAGTAACTCATCAAAGGCTGGATAATTTTAGAAGAAAATATGTATGTGTATTTTATGTCTGTGTATTTTGTGCAATTATTTATTTATTTATTTATTTATATTTTTTGTGACATGCTAGAAAATGTAAACTCTAAACTTTATTTGAATGAAGTGTGTTTAGATTCCTGTAGTAAATTACATTATTCTTACATGAAAAAAAAATAAACAGTATTGGATAATATGCTTTTAGCATGCATTAGAAACACAGCTGAAATTGTTGGAGTTTGTTTTTCTTATGTATTCTGAAGTTTTTTTAATTCTATCTTAAGTACATCCAACTGTTACTAGTAAAACATCTCAAATAGCTTAAGTTAATTTAATTATGGTATGGAAGGACCACACAGTCATTCTTCAACTGATTTATTGGATCCCCATACAAATATGAAATGTAAAACCTCTGCTGAAAACAGTGAGTTTTCAAAAGATGTGAACCAAAAAATCTGCATTCCCCATTCATGTATGGCAGACACAAAGCACTGTGCAGTGATGAAGATGATGAGACTCAAGCGCAGAGTGATCTCACAGACTTTGCAGCTGAGGAAACTTCATGGTTCACTATCAATGCCTGTGAGGAAAGAGAAGAGTCTGCTGGAACAGCTGCTGAAGAAGGAAGACCCGCTCTGAGCTGCAGCATCCTTTGGGCCTCAACAAACCAACCCAGCACTCTGATTTCATTGGCATCTCTTAGGGACTTGAGTGGAAATTGTATCAAATCATTCCATCATAGATATCAAGGTCTTTCTGTAAAATAATGGTACAGAAAGAATGGTTACATAAAATCTCAGAAATGCCTCATTGTTCGCTTCTGAAAAAAAAGGTGAATTTCATCTACATTAAGACAAACCCATGAATACTAAGTAAGTCTTTCATGAAGTAGCATAAAAAGAAAAAAAAGGATTGCTATTTTGTGTCATAATTTACTATTATGTACTCTGTAAATAAATGGTATACAAAGAAAAAATGTGTTTTGAAAATCCAATATTATAGGAAAAAAGCACTATACAAGGTTTATAAAAAAAATTAATCACAATTTTATTATGTAATTAAATTTCATAAGGCTTTACAGATATTGATATTGTCATCTCTGAGGTCTAAAATATTTTGTTTCTTTGAGTAACCAAGAAAAGATATGAACTATGAGAACAGTTAAAGCTACAAAAAGTCTCTTTGTGTTTTCTTTGGAGGGTAAAGGTAATTTGTTAAGAAATCTCCTTGACAGGATGATGAAGCGTAGTTCTTTTGTATTTTTTCCCCATCGTGTATAGCTGTGAGAGTCAAAAGAAAGCTAGGCTTACTGTAACATGTAGACTGAAATCAGATAAATAAATAAATAAATAAATCTGGGAAATCAGATTGTATAATGGTACCTACACTGATTCTGAAATAAAGTCTACCGCTCTCAGGTATCATCAGGTAGTGAAGTTAAAAAGCACAAAAGCATAAATTATTATCAAAACTGGCTTTTAAATGATGCTGTCACAAGTAAAAATTTAGTTGGCTCCACAGTTATATTAAAAATGTTAGATTTCCTGAATCATTATAGATTATTATGTTTCATAAAATTAATACAAGTGTATCAAATGTTTGGCATACTTCACACATCGAAGCCTTCAGAACTCTTTTACTTTTAACATATACATGACAATAAAATTAAGCAACAGAAAAAAAAAAAGGTTTTTATTAATTCATATTTACACCAAAAATACTGGTAACTGGATACTGTGAGGAGGCAAAAGCCTTACAAAAGCTATGAGGCCTTCAATGTTTCCTTATTTTCAGTAGACTCAGTTCCATTTTTCCTTAAATCACTAGTCATGCTCTCACTTTCCTGCTTCTCACTGACATCGTGGGCTGTAGGTAAAGTGGAATGTTATTTTATAGTGCTTTTACTCATTCAAGATGAAGTTAGATGATTATTATTACATATTAAAATTGCTTATATAATTTTTTTTTTCCTGAAATTATGCTTTGCCATTCTGCACAAATTGCATTCATTGGAAGAATAGCAATGGTAGAATTTAAACTACTTTCATTTTTTGAAAAATTAATTGGTAACTTGGTCTATAACCACTCCAAAGTAAATACAAATTTAACTGCAGAACACAGAATAAAAACAAATTTTCTCTAATAGTGGTAAAACCAATTTTAATACACAGACTGCTGTTCAGTGTTCAAGAATCGTCTAAGTTTTCAGAAATGCAAGGCAATAGCACTGTATTAATGTGAATTGCTTTTTGTAAAAATACATAATTATGAGATGATAAAAATGTTTGGTTTTGCCTTTGACAAAAGAATAAATTTGTCAGAAAAACCTTATATGTCCTCATTTTTTAAGCTTTGATATTTTAAATACTGGGACAAATTTGAAACTAGTTCAATAAGGCAGACCCTCAAAAAATGATTCCGTTCACTGAAACACTGGATTTCCACTGTTGATAGAAAACTTTCTGCCAACCTTATTAAAAATGCAATCTGTATTTTGCTTATTGACTGCATGCTTCAAAATAAATCATCAGATATAGACTGGAGTGTTTGCTTTTATAGCAGTTTCATACTTTGCATTTTGAGAGTGTTTCATCTTCCCACAGTTCCTAGAAATAGCAGAGGTTAATATTTCCCACTCTACAGAACTGATGGGAGTTTGAGAAATATTATCCCCATTATACAGATAAAAGCAGTAAAGATAAGAATTACAGTTCACACAGTAGAATAATGTACTTTCATGCTGGCTGATGTTCAGGCCACCAACCGCTGACCATTTCTGTTCACCCACCACGATCAGGTATAGTGAAACACGGTGGCCCGACACTTGTCAGTCTCCTCACCCAACAACACTGGGAGAGACTGCTCTTTTTGAGGACTTAATTCCCACTGTTTTTCCTGGGGCACTGCAGCTCTGAGCAGCCTCCCAAATAAGTTCCAAGTTAGTGTAGATAATAGCTCTTAATGATCATTGTGAGCGCTATTGAAGTCTCTAACTTAGGTGTCTATATGAGAAGTTAAGGTTTCCAAGGATAGCGGAGAGCTGTCCCAAACTTTCCATCAGCTGTAAATGGAGCTCAGATTCTAGGTGTCTAAAGAGGGAAGGTTTAAGCATTTCTTTGCAGAGTATATCCCCTAACCACAGAAGCACTCTTCTATTCTATTCAATATCTTCAATCCACTCAGTTTTCAAACATCCATAAAAATATCTCAAAGATTTTATGAGTGCATATCTAGCTAGATTCTTCTCCTTTGTATTGTTTCACCTATAAATATGATAGGGCTCATAGGTTGTTTCACTGTTTCACTCAGTGCAGACATATCAAAGATATGCTTGCAACTAGTCACAGTGTTTATATATTTTTCTTGATAAGAATGAAGATTTTCTGTCCAATATCATGGCTATTATATCCAACTATTATTAATGAACATAAGTGTGCTTTAGTGAGTGCGGGAAGTTCGTGTTCCTAAAGAAAACTACATGTCTTCAGTTTGGGTTCACAGGCTGTATTCTTGAAATTGAAGGAAAGGAGCCAGAAAGAGTTCATTTATCAGACACCTGCAGCCCACAAGCAAACTTCAGTTAGGTGAGTTGTGAAGAGGGAACTATACTCCCAAACACTAAATTTAATTTTGAGTTACTTTATCCTGCTGCCTTACAGCCTTTCTATTGCTGTATCAATGCAACCATTCAGATTTTCATGTCATTTGCACTCCCTTAAATGAACTTACCTACAGGGCTGGTATAAAAGGGACAGATCAAGCCTGTTTCTACAGAAGGTAGCAATCTTATCACACCCATTTCTTCAGCTAGGAATACAAAAAGTGGAAGTAGAGAATATTGAAATCTCTTCAGGGGAGTCTCATCTGGTGTACAGCTAGCTGCCTTCATCAACCTTTCTCACAATACATTTGTAGCACCTGGCACAAAAGTCATGTCACAGATGGAAATGAATCTCACTAAATGATGCTCTGTGTTTTGGCTCTCCTGGTGTATGGACTGCCCATTACTAGAAATAGGCAATTAAATAAATTAGAGAGGCCAGACAGTCAGGGAAAGACAAGCATCTTTGTAAATATCCCTTCTGGCTGCACATAACAAATCTGGCTGGAAATGAGAACTTGAGCCATTATTTATATCTAGATATACATTCCTTCCCTTTTTCTGTCCTATGAATCATGCATATCTGATGTGTCTGTGTAGAAAGCATTTTACTCAAACTTCCTTCTATTTTCCAAACATGCTTGGAAAGCTGCTGGCAAGCATGCCTATTGAGTAGTGTGTGCTTGGAGGACAGAGTGGAGGAGAATCCCAATGTGACGCTGCTGGGGCATGCACACAGACAGCTTGAGCTGGCCAAAGGGAAAGGCTGTAAATCATACTCAGAAGGAGATTGATGATGTTTGTGGAGCATTCTCTAAGGGTGCCAAAGAGGTGTTTGTTCCTGAGGCTTAAGAATTATTTTTGTGGAAGGCTTTTATCATTAAAGCTGATGATGTGCCTACAACCAAGAAAATAAAAGAGCGATGCTTGCAACTGCAGAGTGATTTGTATTCTTTTGCATGACAAAAACTTTCATCATCCATCCCTTTGACAGTTATGATTTGTTAAAGTTTTCTGCAGGGTGTTTGGAACAAAAATTTGAATTTATTGTTATGTGATTTGCATTTTTGTTTCTACTATGCATGAGAATTCTCTAGCATTTAGCAGATCTAGCTCATAGTTCACGTCTAATTTACATACAGTGGAGACCTCTTAAGCATGTAGCCTTTGTGTATAATAAATTCACTCATTGAAAGAGACTGATATGTTTTATGAGGTGTTAATTAAAGTTGGTCTCAACATAAGATAACTGCCAAAAACTGATATGCGGTAGTTCTATTAATTAACAGCTTAATTTAGAGTTACTTACATATCACAGCATTACAATTTTCTATCTGTTGGACAATTGTTGGGAAATTATAAAATGTGAATAACCACATAAAGTTAGACACCTGTGCACGATACATGGAAGTAAATGTTTTGTGTTTACACATTGTTGATATCTCAACACTATATTTTCGAATAAATATGTATACATGAATGTATTTTTGAAATCTATCAAGAAAGAAGAACTAAGTACCACAGAGCTAATGCTTCTCAGCTGTTCTCGCAGATATCTACTTTTTAAAAAATTTGTTATGATAATAACAGCAAGATTAATATCTAGCTAAACAGTGTATTCTGAAGTGACCACTGGGGAAAGACAGCGTTAGGGTGAAAGACTGCTTTGTTACACAATTAGATAGCCATCGTGGTGGGTCATAATGCTGCTTACTTTGTGTCACACTTACTAACGTGTTTGCAGGTCTGATTAAAAGTATATAACATAATAAAGCAGCACAAATATAATGTTTCAGTGTAAGCAGTATCAGTAGTAGTATTCATCCACATCCCATTATTTCTACACAGTAGCACATTAATCATGTTCAATATGATATTTAATAACTTGAAACTGCAAGTCCAATATAATTGGGCAACTTATTTCTTCATTACGACCATTTACTCAACTCAAAATTTGCAGATAACAATTATACTTTCTCAAACTCAGAAACTTCACACTAACTGAATATTGGGTGAAATGGCTGAGCTAAATTTCATGAGGAACTCTACAGTGACAAAGGTTTAAGCAGGATTTTTGCCTATCGTTATGCATGTGGTTATCTAGACCAACCTTATCTTATACTCCAAAATGTTCTAAATTCTGTAGCACTAAAAAGAAATCAAACTTTGCAGAGATTTAGCTACAGATCTGAAGCATGTTTTTTCTCCTTACAAGTTATGTTTCTTATATGCAGATTTCCTTGAAGCTGAGTTTTTCAGTGTGAGTAAATGAGTACACGTAAGAAAGCAAATAAGTTTTAATAAATAACAGTTTGTAAGATACCATTCATCACTGTATGCATAGTAACAGATTATGCGTCTACTTCTGGCAGCTACAAAGCAAAGTAAAACAAGCTTACTCAAATCATACTGCCTGAGAGAGAAAGGCAAATGCTACCTTTTTAAAACAAGCAAGATGACTCCCCTGTGCATATCCAGATTCATTTTTCCCTAGTACATATAACAATTCTTTATTGTTATGCCTGAAAACTGTCACTTAAATGATAGGAAAAGTTATTAGATATATGTTAAAATCTGTCTGGGCCAAATACAGGATTCTATCATGTTCAACATTGTAAATATATATAAAATATAGCCTAAACTTGATAGTACAAAGAATTATACACAAATATAATGCATTTAAATGCACCATTAGGTGATTATTCATCTGTTTTACACAGCTTTCCAGGTAAGATGAAGATCAAAATTGCTAAACGCTTTGAAATAGGAATATTTTTTTTGTGTGTTAGAAAGTGTTGATAGCCAAACTGATATAGACAATTCTTCCTTTCTATAGCCTGATGATATATTCTAACATTTTCATGATGTTTAAACACATAAAACAGTTGTATGTGCTATTCTGTAGAAACTTGGACTGGTTGAATTACTGTTGGTTATTTCAATACTTATTCATCTTCCTGTCAGCCTATAGCATACTACAAAAAATATAAAATATTTAACAGGGTGGGCCTTTGACATAATCTCAAAAACCCAGTAAAGCTTCCATTCAGGGGACAGAAAGAGTCATTGAATATGCATTATATTCGATTTCCTACACCACATAAGCACCATCAGCTGATTAAAAGGATTTCCAGGGAAAACTGAGAGTACATCCAAGAAGCACTTTCCTTTGTAAAATGGTTCAGGTTGTCACAAGCACTTGGAAAAAATGAAATTCAATTAGTGAAAATACTTAACGCTGCATTTCACTGTAAGCTAAATCTGGAACTAGAGTAAAGATAAATGTATGCATATAAAGATGTGCATAGTACTGTCTCTTTCTATTAGATTCAAGATGTACACATTTTTTTCACTTGTTCATTTTCATTTTAAGTGCATTCAACAGCTATTTAGATACTGTTAAATCACTTTCAGACTCTGCATAGGAACTGAAATATTTAATGTTTAAAAAGTTATTATTTCTATTTAAAAAAATTAAGAAACAAGAATAAGAACAATAATAAAATAAGTTAAAGTTTGCTCTTTCAGGGACATAATATCTGTCATTTCACTTCTCATTTTCTGTTCAAATCAAGTACTTTCCTTAATCTTTCCATAATTTTTGAATACTGAAGAAGTTGAGTAACTACAGTATGTCTCAAATGTTAGACTTATTTCAGTCATATCAAATCATTCTTGCAAAGCAAATTTTTGTTGTTGTTATTTGGTTTTGTTTGCATTTTAACTTTTTTTTTTTTTTTTTAAATACATATGCAGAAAATAATAAGTTATAAATGTCCCAACTGCGTGTATTTCTAGAGAAGATTTCAGTCAATTACCTGCTTGGTTGGTATGAAGGTCACAGACAAAGCTTCCTAACCAGCATTTTTATAAACACCTTTCTCAGTTCCAGGATTATAAGTTTCTGAATGGGAAAGAGACCACATGATGTCACCCCTTCAGCCACCTATGTTGTAAAACAGAAGCATTTGGCATGTTTTGCTGTTTTGTCCTCATCACATTGATGTGTCCTTTTCATTTTCCTTCCCTTCCCATATGTCTTCAGGCTAGCTTTTAAAAGTGTAAAAAAACCTAACAGGTAATATTTAATGTACTGAAAGTTTAACTGCATAAAAAATAAAGAGCTATCCGAAACTAGGTTTATGAAACTATTAAATGTGGATATTTTCCCCAAAATGGGAAAAAATGTTTCATGCATTTCCACAGCCATCCCTGTTACACATTGTTTTCTGTTTCTCACTGCTCATGAGCTTGTTGATTTCACAGTTAACTTGAAAAAAAAGTAATTCATTGCTCAGAATTTCCAAAATATTTTCATTTTTAATATGAATTATATTTTTATTTATAAAAATAATAAAATATTCAACTAGGTGTCATATTGTTAATAAAACTTTTGATCCAAAACTATAGATTACTTGTGCATCTCATAATGCTTTATTTCAAACCACAGTTTTAATATTTAACTTCTGCTCTGAAAATACTTACTAATAATTAATTTGTCTGGGGTGAAACTTTTCCCCAATTCATCTCGTCCATCTGCTTGCACATACTGTGAAATTATAATCAGCTGTAATTTGTGACAGAGACGTGCCAAACATTTCTAAAACAATTTGGAAAGTGGCAGACTATAATTTTTGCCAACTTGCACTCCATGCAGATGCTACTTGTTCTCCTCACTTTCCTCACCAAAGTTGAGTTTAAAAAAGAAAACGTTCTGTTAAAACAACATTTGTGGAAACCTATTCATACTATTTTTCTCTCCTCCTGAGCTGTAAGAACTTAGTGACTGAGTCCAAAGCTGATAGGAATCAGTGCAAAAATTCCCACTGGCTTGGCTGGAGTTAGCATAGATTTTAGTTCATCCACAACTTCCAGCTGAACCCATTAATTAAGGAAGAAAAATAGACAGTGTGCTTCCTTAGAGCTTCCTTATTTATTCATTTATTTCAGACTCACAAGGTTATAGATGGATTTACAAATATTAATGAATATTACTCCTAAGATAAATCACTAGAATTACATTGATAGTAAAATTAATATAAGGAGTGTTTTCAACAGGGTAGCAAGCAATTATTTCCTATTCCAACTCCTAATTTCTCTTGAATTTCAAATCATAATATACATCTTCATTAAGGGATTATGAAAAGATTAAATAAGTGATTAAACAAGATCATCAAACAGCAGTGAGACTCATGGATTATAGAAACTATGTTAAATGCCTCTCATGTGATCACATTATTCTGAATTTTACAGATCAGAAAAATGTAGATCATTTCAGGTCATCAGTTTCAAATGGTTTTAAACAATAATGTTGCAAAAGGTGAATTACATCAGTAGTTTATCAGCTTGTTTAGAGCCCCAAGCTTGCAAACTAATTCATCTACATTGATTATTGTAAATCTAGAACTCAGTTCTTGCAAGAGATCACTGTAACAAACAATTCATATTTTTGAGATAGTCACTTTATGCACAATAAAGCACAATATGTAACACAGATATATCAGTTTATGACAGATGTGAAGAAAACAGAACTTGAGCCCTTAAAAATCATTGCACAGAATGAGTACTAAAAATTTTCTACAGGCAAAATTTCTGAAAATATTTTCTTATTTGCAAAGTCAGCCAGCCTGAAAAGTTGTACAGAGGAGTACTCTTACTTCTGGAAGCAAGGTCAGGGCATAACAGGGTCGTCTTTTGAGGGAAACCTCCTAGCCAGTTGCATTGCTGCTGCCATCTAGCTTCTTTTTTTTTTTTTTTTTTTTTTTTTCCCTGCAGCTAGCAAGGCCAGTGTTGCAACTTCAGAGCACAGTTTTTATTGGATTTTGCCTCATCTTCTAAGAAGGCTTATCTCTGTTGTCTTAAAAAACAGTATTCAGTTTATCACATTACTATCCATAATTTCTTCTTGCTTTTAGGGTAACAAACTGTGTGTTATTCAAGGCATTAATTGTATGTAGAGCAAATTGTTTCCACTATACTGGGAGTCTTTTTTCATTCAAAATATGCATTGTCTTCTCAAGGTAGAGCTCGCATCTATAGAAAGATGTTCTTAGAGTTAGATGTGTGTTTAAGACCCTTCTAAAATGAGGATTTAATCTACTAACAGTGCATTTAGATTTGACATTTACTTCCATTTTATAAGGCTGCACAGTTATTTGAGCTAGAAGCACACATATCAGAAATGAGTAAATGGAGATTATAGAAGGAAAGCTGGTATGTGAGGTTCTTTCTGCTTAGCAGTTTAGCTATAGAGCACTACAAGCTTGCCAACATGTTTCAGAATTATTTTCCCTCTATACCCACCCTATGGACTATGTGGTGGAAAGGATAAAGGAAAGGTATTATTTTAGTACTACACAACATGCCTTTCAGTTGCCAGTAATCAGGTATGCCAATTGTTTTCCCATACATAAAGTTACAAAAAGAAAAGAAAAAAAATAAAAGAAAAAAAAAGATTGTACAAGAAATACTGTCATAAAAATGCCATATTTGTCAGCAGTGATGACAAAAAAAATTGAAGCAAATACCTGGGAAAAACAATATGGGCTACAAAAGCATGTTGAGAGATGATGCAAGTGAAATCATTTCAGTCACTTCATTTGTTTATAACATATCCCAGAAGATTTTACTTGCTTTTAGTTTTATTTATTTGGTTTCCTTCTTTCGTAACCAGACACCCATTATAGTATGACCAAATCTTCATGTGCTGGTAAAAATTGACCTCCTTAAGTGTCATGTTGTATAACATGCCTCTCATTTCTGAAGATAAAGTGTTTTTTATTCAAGAGTCAAGAATCAAGTCACTGATTTGATCACTAATCATCAGAGGATTTAACAGATAGAAACCCAACCAAATTAAAAATCAGCATCTTTAAGACCTTGAATCAGCTTTATTTCATAATCAGAAATCAAGTTTATATTAATAACGAATTTATATTCTAGTTTCTGAAACTTTAGTTTTATATTTTCAGACATTTCCATGATAGCACAAGGGTTAGACTATACTTCGTGTTGCTACGATGCTTCTCATATGAATATCAATCAGGAAACCAAATTTTAGGAAAGCCAACTTCCTGCTCTTCATGGGGTTAGTCAACAAAACATCTTGGGAAACTGTCCTCAAGGACAGTGGAGTGGAGCAGAGCTGGCAGATCATTATGGAAACATTCCTTCGAGCAAAAGAGTCTTCTGTTCCCAGGTTGGAAGTCAAAAAAGGAAGGCAAGAGACTGGCATGGCAAAACCAGTTGACCTGCTGGTCAAACTGAAAAGCAAGAAGAAAATGCACAGGAAGTGGAAGCAGGGACAGGTACCCTAAAAAGATCATAAAGAATTTACTAGGCCATGTGGGGATAAAGTCAGGAAGGCCAAGGCCCAACTGGAACTGGACTTTGCAAGAAACAGAAAGAAAAACAAGAAAGTCTTCCATCTTCTGTAATTTCAACAATCAGAGAAGGAAAATAGTAGTAAGCATAACCCTCCTAATGAGAAATACAGGCACCCTGGTAACCACAGATTAGGAGAAGGATGAGGTACTCTATAAATTTTTGCCTCAGACTTCACTGGCAACTGCTCCTTACACAGCCTGCAAGCAGATGTGTCAGAAGGCAGGGACTAGTGGAGCAATTTCCCTCCCACTGTAAATGAAGATCAGATTTGCAACCACTGGAGGAAACTGAACATCCATAATTCTATGGGTGCTGACAAGACACATCTCAGAGTCCTGAGGGAACTGGCTGATGTAGCTGACAAGCCACTCTCGATTTCTGAAACGCCAGGGCAGTCAGGTAAAGTCCCTGATTACTGGAAAAAGGCAACTTCACACCCGTTTTTAAGAAGAGTAGAAAGGATAAATGAAGGAAATACCGATCTGTCAACTTCACCTCTGTGCCAGGGGAAATCATGGAACACCTGGATGCTATGCTAAGGAACAAGGAAGAGAGGGAGGTGATACAAGACAACTAACAAGGCTTCACCGACAGCACATCCCACCTGACATAGAACCTAGTGGCGTTCTATGATGTTGTAACTACATCAGTAGTTGAGGGAAGAGCAACTGATGACACTATCTGGACTTCAGTAAGGTCTTTGGCATGGTTCTGCCTAACATCCTTCTCTTTAGATTGGAAAGATATGGATTTGATGGGTGTTCATTAGATAATGAACTGGTTGCAAGATTGTAGCCAGAGAGTAGCAGTCAATGGCTCAGTGTCCAGATGGAGATCAGTGATGACCCCTCAGGGGTTGCTACTGAGACCGATGCTCTTTAATAACTTCATCAACAACACTGACAGTGAGATTGGGTGCACCCTCAGCAACTTCATGGATTACATCAAGATATGCAATGTTGGTGTGACTGAAACGGTTTGCTCAGAGAGGTGGTGGATGCCCCATCCCTGGAGACATTCGAGGTCAGGCTGGTCAGGGGTCTGATCTAGCTGTGGATGTCCCTGTTCATGGCAGGGGAATTGGACTAGACAACCTTTAAAGGTCCCTTCCAACTGAAATGTTTCTATCATTCTATGACTTCAGGATATGGATGTACTGCAAGGCTTAAACTGCATTAAGTTGACTGGTCTGCAAAAGCAGACTGTCTCACAGGAGAAATGATGTATGATTGTTTCACTAACTCCATCAATCAGCCTGTTCCTTATTCTAATTCTTTTAAAATACATTTATATTTCTTATCAAACGTTTCTTCTTACACTTTCCAAATAAAGAATATCAGCCACATGTATACTTTCCATCTAGTATTAGTTTGTTTGCAGTTTAAATAAAGGAAGAAAATAAGAGTAATATCTTATTGAAGCAGCTGTCCTTTAACAACTCTTCCAGATCTGAAAAAAAATAGACATAGAAAACAAATGCACCATACTTCTACAGCCTCATGCAACACGGTCATTTATGTTATTGGGCCACCTAATGACCCCTTTCATGAATTTGACTTTCATAAATACCTCAGATACTTTTAAATAAATAACATATTATCAAAGAGATCAACATGTTTTGTTTGTTTGTTTGTTTGATTTTTTAATTACACAGTCAAAGAAAAGAAAAGAAACAATGTTTTAAGACAAGACATGGTACTCATCTTCTCGTGTGAGCTAATAAAAAAAAACTTTGGAGGAAAGCTTCAATTATTTTGAAACATTGCATTATTTAAACAGTACTTCTACAGTTGTCCATACAGTAAATGAAGTTTTTGTAATTCTCTTTTATAACTTGTGTCAAAGGATAACGTATGAGAATGCCAGCAAGATTTTAAGAACGCTGACAGAGGGAAGTGCCAGGTGTTTTGCCCAGGCCTACTCTGGAATATATCTGTGCTGGGTTTCAGCAAAATGTTTAGTTTGGTGTAAGAGAAATGTGACCGTTATGACATGCCAGAGCTGGGAGATTAGGATGGAAACGAAAACTGAACCAGCTCAGCATTTAAATTAATTATTAGCAGTAACATTTCTATGATATGTAAATAAAAATAGCAAGCCAGGTTCCATTCTCACATGTCCTGGTGTTAATCCAGGGTAAATCCATTATATTCAATCTATATTAAGATAAAATCATGCTGATTCTAAAACTTCCAACCTAATTTGCAACTGGTGAAAATATTCTCACCCTATTAGTCACAAGTTACTTAGTTAACTTTCTCTAGTGGATTTTCTGCCATTACAATCAGCTTTGTCATTCCTATCACACTGTCTATAAACTCTGTTTATATTCATTAACAAGAAGACCATCTGGGCATCTATCCAACTTTTCTTCAACAAAGGATAAAATGCCCATGGAACTCAAACATCTTCCCATGCAGAGGGGAGACTGGACAAAATGAGTATTGCGTGAGGCTGGGAACTCATGCACAGAGTTCAAAGAAACAGTTTGTAGCAGGAATAAATATTCCATCAGAGGCATCTGACAAGAAAGAAGCTGTTAGCTGATGTACAATACAGCTACATGGACAAGTTACCATGAAGTAACCAAGAGACTTAATTTAGCATTTGACACATGAATGGAGAGGTGAAGCTTTAAACATAAATCTGGTGCAAATCACACTCTGAAAGCTTCATACAAACAAGCAGACTGTACATTTGAAAGTGTGAGAGGTACTGACAGACAGGCATTTGAGAACATGATAGATGGGGCGACTAGGTGAGACTGGCTATTATTAGGCTAATTCAAAGGAGTTGTGATAATTTTCCAAGGTGTTAAAGACAGGGTCAGTTTGGTTTGGTATGGCCAACACATTCTGGCCAACTCAATCATAATGGATTTTTAAATATTTGATATTTCCAAAGTAACTGCTTGTGTAAATTCTGCTACTCTAGGTAAATATAGAAGATCTTGACAGGGCTTCATTAAAGTACTGGTTTTCTCAGATTTTGTAAGCATAGTTTATTTAAGTCTATTTCAAACTTACTACAGTATAAATGCATACCCGTGCAGTTATTTGTCTATAGGAGCAGCTAACACTTAATGTATACATATTTTATAATCTCTTTCTAAGTTATTTATGTAATAATATGCTTTGTTTGTTACTCTTCCAAGTATAAGTCTCAGCATTCCAATACATGGTTTTATGCTCAGCAAAACCCTTGCAGGGCACAGCAGCAACAAAGCTGAATATTACCTATGCAGAATAAATTTGATCTGTACATCTATGGAGTAAAATAACAGTTAATTATCACAATGCTTCAACATTTTGTGTTGGTTAACAAAAATATATAATCAAGATTAAAAATATCTACCAAAAAAAAAAAAAAAAAAAAAAAAAGCTTTTTTATAACTTGTTATAAACTTGGTATAAAAGCTTTTTTTATAACTTGGTATGCAGACAGGTGAGGATGCAAAGCTTTGTTTTTTGTTTTTTTTTATTGTAATATACAACACACGTTTCTGTGGGCTTGGCCATAACACATACTCTGTTGTCAGGCATTGAGATAAAAATAACTCACGATGAGTGGTCTTGTGTTTGACTAACGCAAACTTACTGATTTAATTTTCTCACAAAGGAAAAGAGCAAGTCACTGATTTGCAGTTTTCCTCATTTATGTACTATATACTTTATAAGCTGGATCAAAGTTGGCAATGTCTTCAGTCACTAGCAAAGTCTGAATACTTCAGTTCTATATTAGACTAATATTAGATTATTGTGCTTTAGAAGATATGCCAACTGGAAACTGTACAAGGCAAAATGTATCCCAAAGGCATCTGACCCAACATCTCATCAAAAGGAAACATAGATACATAAAGCAGATCCTCACATAGATAGAAAACTTGTTAACAATTATTTTTTTATGGGGATTGAGAGGGGTAATCCTGAGTGAAAATTTGTGTTCTTTAGCATGTTCATAAATGCTCTGTAAAATAGTTAAATAGTGGAGTAAGAACTTTGCTGATGACATTAAGCATACTCAAAATAGAAAAGAGGAAATATCATGATGAACAATTTCAGAAGGATCTGTATGATGAAGAATTAGGGATCAAAAACAAACAAATCAAACTAAAGTAACAAATGGAAGTTGATGGAGAGTGGGAAAAAATCCCTATTTTTTCTTCTAAAATATCCATTTCTTAAGTGGGAATTGTTCTTAGAAATAAGAGTCTGCATTACAGTGGAAAGATACAGAAAGATTAGATTAACTATCATTTTTAGAAAGAATAGAGAAAAAACATAAAGTAGCATCCACATTTTAAGTATGAATAGTTCCCTTCTTTGTTACTCCTCTACCTCAAGAAATTATACAGAGGAACTTAGTATGCTGACAGGTAAGAAGGAAGGAAAGTTCTGGAACAGTTTCTGTAAGGGAAAAGCCATGATTAAATATGCTAGGAGTACTAGGCTGTACAAAGATCAGTGAAATTTTAAGTAGCATGAAGTAGGTGAATCAGTAAATAATTGCTCTCCCTGCCTTTTAAAAAAAAAAAAAAAAAAAAAAGGGTAAATAAAGTTAGCTGGTGGCAGGCCCAGAACAAATGAGGGGTGCTTCTGCAAAGAATGTTGCAGTTAAGCTGTGACACTGCTTACTATGAGATACTGCAGATGGAAAAGTTTACGTGGCTTCAGACAAATTTGTGACAGGACAATCTGCTTAGGACAATTAGATGCAGACACCATCATTTCTGTAGTTCAGGAGCTACCTGAGCCACAGATGGCTGGAAAGTAGTCTGCAGAATATCCCAGCATATGATATCCCTATCTACTTGTCCTGCTCTCGTGTACTTTCATTAGGCATCTGGTACTGGCAAGTGCTGAAGAGAGAATCTTTGTCTTGACAGAGGTGTGGTCTGACTCCATATGGACAGTCTTATGTTCTTATATCAATCTGCATATGATTGGGTAAATGGGAAATATATGCTTTCCTTTATTTAGTCTGTTTGATCATTAACTAATTTGGAATGAACATAAGATGAAAGTTTGGAATGGCTGTTTGGAAGATCTGCCCTATGAAATCAATGAAAAGACCTGATCAAGCCTTAATAAAATGTAGTGAACGCATAATTTATTTCCTTCAACTTCAGCCATGGTAAACAAAATTGTATTAGTTTTCCTCATTTTTCATACATAAAAACTTCCACTGATTTTGTTGGTAGAAGTAGATTCTAGTTGAACAAGATCAAATCAGAAATATTAGTTAGAGTAACATATTAACTCTTCTGTGAAAATATGGAAGACAGCTATATTTCCAAAATTGCCTAATCAAATACTCAGTTCATTTGTTTTTATCAAAACTAGCTTCTATGTTTTTTTGATGTGTTTTCTTTTTTTCTGTTGTTTTTCACATTTATGCTTTCATAAAGAGGAGATTTTGGCTGGAATGCATGCAACATTCCAAACAGGATATATATTCCAACTACAATTTTTATGCACATCAAAATTTTGGTGTTCATCATTGGTAATGGAAAACTAAACTATACACAGCTTGAGTTTAAGCATATAAGAACACAAAGAAAAACATATATAGTTCATAAAGATTTCTTCTTGAAGTCCATCAGATAATATTGGTTTATAGGTCCAAATAATAATCTTCAAAAATATACTTATTTGTAAATCTGTGAATTGTAAATTTGCTAAACTGTAAATCCAGTCAATGAGCATAATTTCACTGGCTAGGCTAGAAATGCTGACTGTCATTACCTAGATGTGTGTTCCAATAGATATTTGCCTTGTATAGAAATATTTTAATTTCCCCAAGAATTGAGGTGAAAAGGTAGCTTTACTTGAAAACTGAAATGTAATTAAATTTTGAGATATGAACATATATATTGAATAAAACTTAGAATTATTTGCTGTAAGGAAATTTTACCTTTTAATGAAAATGAATTATTTTTATTTTTATTTATTATTATTTTTTCCTATGATTTAAGTATACAGTGGTAGAGAGTTCTCAATATCAAATTTGTCCTCAAAACACCACTGATGATGTTTTAAAATGTACTGTTTTCATGAAATGAGATAAATGTTAATTTTGCAAACTGAAACTTGCAAGGTCTATGAATACAGTTATATTTAAAACACAAAAAACATCAAGTTTTTTTTACTAGCCAATCATTTTGCTTCCAGTTAAATAAAATATGAGAACGATGGCTAGTTAGAGTAAGGAATCAGATGTCTGCATGGTAAAGCAATTCACTACTCATCTGCTGTGACATAGGTCTTCTAGAACTGGTATATTTAAATGGAAAAACTAAAGTAAATGTCAACATTAAAAAAAAAAAAAAAAAAAAAAAAGTGTCCAAATGGAATGTGGTTGAAGATAAATGGGGGTCAAAACTGATCAAATAAAAAAATCCATCTTGATTTAGTCCAGCCTAGTAAGGTTATATTTAGTCTAGCCTAGTAATTTAATGTGAGTGACGTCAGTTTCTGCACCACCAGCACACAAGAAAGAGCTGTGGTGATACCTACCTGTAATGATATCAACCCAATTACTCCCCAGTCCACAAGAGTTATATCTTTTACATTCAGTCTGGAGTACTTGAAATCAGATTCTACCGTCAAGCTTTAGCTGTCTGATCACCATGCCCCATGGCACAGTCCAGATACCTTCTGGACTAGAAGTCTATACAAGTTTAGATAGCTTTGCATGACTTAAGGCAATTTTTGCTGTAATACACATTTGTTTTTCTGTATATATTTGATAGGGTATAGCATATGCTGGTCTTTTCAGCTTTTAGAGTGTCAATGCCATCTGAGTATGAAGTTTCAGTCTCTGGAGACTTCAAGAGGCTGAAATTTTTCATAAAATATTAAGTTAATTTCAAAGCACATAAGCTTGTAAAATGCCTGGTAGACAAATTAAATAGAAAAGCCAGAGAGCGATCTTCTATCTATAAATAGTTTTCTGGGCTTTCTTTACCCAGCTCTATTAGGAAACATCAACTAAACATGAAATGTTTAGTTTCATTTCTCCCCTTCCACAATGGAAGATTGTAATCTTGTTCCAAGATCAGCACTTCCAGTATGGCTATGTGTTACAATGAAGTCGCAGGGAGAGGTGTGTGAGCCATCTCTAAATAAGTTGAATTAGTAATAGATCTTCATTAGAGTTTGCTTTCCAAGATAAGTATCTTTGACTGGAAAAAGGTCTAGGCTAATATAGCCATGTAACTTCTTATACTAAAGCTTACTCATTTATTGTGACAGGTCGCTACTCCTGAATCACTCAGGTATAAAAAGGAAAAATTCTCATCTTTAATGAGTAGGCATTGAATTTGACAACTGGACAGACTACAAAATTTGGCATGTTTCTCCCATTCATTGGTATAAGTCCCAACCCTCAAAACATTTCATAATCAGGTAATAATTTAGTAGTAGTTTCATAACAGCCAGGCTGAGAGTGCAGGCTTGTGTTATTACAATAGCATTTAATCATCTCTGAAAGGTCATAGCGACTGGGAAAGACACCTGCTAAATGGAAAAAAACAAACATCACACCTACCTTCAATGTCAGTCAGCATAACCTCAGTGCCTAGGAAGGTTATGGAACAGTCCTCCTATAAACTGTTTACAAGCAGATGAAGAACAAACATGCAATTAGAAATAGGCTGAGTGGATTTATGAAGGTCAAATTTCTCCTGATCAGATTGGCTGCCTTCTATGGAGGCCAGTTCAGTGGATGAAAGCAGCAGAGAAATTACCTTCATCTTAGCAAAGCCTTCAGCAGTGTCTCCCATTGGATCCCTACAGCTAATTTAGAGAGATACAGACAGTGTAAGTGAATTATAAAGGAGGTGGAAATTCAGTTAAACTGCTGGGTGTAAAGAAGTACAAAATCCAAATGACCACTAGATACCAATGGCATATTTCAGTGGTCACTACTAGGACAAATACTGCTTAATTTCCTTCTAAATTGCCTGGGTAATAGAACAGATTGTATTCTCAGCAAGTTTGCAGATGATGATAAACTGGGGGAGTTTCTGATATGTTGTACTCTTCAACTCTACTCAGCATATATGAGATTGATGCCAGAGTATTGTGCCCAGTTTGGGGCTTACTCATACGGATCAATGTACTGCAGTGAGTCCAAGGGAGGGATTACATGACAATCGGCAGACTGGCACATATGACATACAAAGACAGTGAAGGGAACAGAGTGGTTTAGTCTTAGAATAAAAAAGATAGAGGGAGATCTGATTCCTCTATATGATGATGGCAGAGTATATAGAAAACTTGGTCCTCTTGGAAGTATCTGAGAATAGGTCAAGAGGAAAGAAGACCTCTGGAGAAGAATTCTGAAGACCTTTGGAGATCTCTTCTGATCTAGTTTACTTCATTACTCCACACATTCTTCACACCTCTTCACCTCCTCGTGTCCTCTAATGGGAAAAAAAATTAAAAATCAAATAGACCATATGTTCAATAGACTTTTTCTTAATACTGACTTTTGGGTTCCATGACGTATCAAATTTTGGTTCATTGGTCAAATAAGATGTATTATCCTAGGTGATCAAAGGGCCAGAAGATAAGATGCTTCTAACACTGGGTTTGCTTGAATAGTACACTGAACTGACGAATCTGAATATAAAGAATACTTCTTTTCCACTAAGGCTTACTTGTGCTCTGAAATATTTTTGCAAAGATGGCTTCATGCAGGTTGGCTTTTTGTTTCATGTCCTGCAAAATTTAAATGTATGGTTAATATATTACAACAATTAATAAACTCTTATTACTTTGGTCTATTCACTGACAAAGATTTGATCACACAGAATATGAAAGGAAAGGTGATAAACAAAGAAATAATTGTTCATAATTCTTTGTTTACTCCTCATCCATTAAAAAAAAGATATTTACATACACTGAAAATTGCATAATGACTAGAGAAGTGAATACATTTTATGGATTTCTCACTATTAAAAAGAGGTAAATCATTCACAGGTAAAGGGAGACTGTAGCCACGGAACCCAGCAAAAGATTCTAGCACAACAATGTCACATTACAGCTGCGATAAAAATGACAAGTACAGTTGAAAGTTGCACTTAGAAGTCAATAGAAGTTCAGTGGACATGAATGCCAGCTTCTGTCAGGGATGATGCCAAAAGAAAAAGCTCACTTCCAGGGGATCCCTGCTTTGTGAATTGTATAGGTCCAGTATTCTGTCATCACGGTCTCTACATCACCTCCCAGAGTTGTATGTTCAATTATTGCATATCTTGTGATTGGTTTGAACCTTCATATAATGTGGGCCTTTATTGTGGAGCATCTGGCAGCATCTATATTCTTATCTCAATATATAGGTAAACTGTGTTCACCAGAAAATGCCTGCCAGTTTACACATATATTATACATATAAACAAAGTGCATGTGACTTATATTAAGATTATAAGCAAATAAAGTCAGAATTGAATCATAGAAACATAGAATCACCAAGGTTGGAAAAGACCTACAAGATAATCCAGTCCAACTGTCCACCTATCACCAATAGATCTCTCTAAACCATGTCCCTCAACAAAATGTCCAAATGCTCCTTGAACACCTCCTTGAACTACAGCCTTAGCATCTTAACCAAAGTTCACTATAGCGTTATGTTCTATTATAGGTCTTTGTAGCCCTTCCCCATTGTCACTTCTAGTTGCTCGCCTCTGCCATTCCCAGCTTCATTCCTCAGCATCACCATCCATCCAATTCTCAATTCCCATTCAATGACACTACCCACTGCTGGGATTAAAAGTTACAGATGAAAGAAAAGGATTTCTATTGAAGTTGGATGATTTTAGTGACTACAAATTATAGGAGCCCAGAATCAGGACTTTCTGTGACATCCCTGACCCAAACAGTACATCGGTGCCTATCATGGGATAAGCCTGAAGGCTGTTTCTACTGATCTTCAAGCTGCTTCAGACAAATAGGGTGTTCTCATGAGCAGGACTGTTTCTCATACCTGATCAGCTGAGTGGTCCAGCTGAAGTCATAGAGCTGCACATTCCAGGAATTTTCATTCAGGTAGCAAACTGGGGAACCAGCACAAGACCACACAGCCAGGGGGAGTCCCTGGACTAATACAAACTACACAACCAGAAAGCAATAGTAAATAAAAGAGATTTTTGTTTCCTCCTGACACTCATCTTGGATGTGCCCTGCTCAGTTTTGGTTTAACTTTGGGGTTGGTCCATTGAATTTGTTTCAGAACAAAAAATAGTTACTAACTAATCATCCAAAGACTAGGCAGATGGGAGTTGAGTCAGACAAAAGCTCTGTAGTGGTCTTATACACCTAGGTACCAGAATTGAACTACTCATTAATCTTTCCCTTGAACAACACCATAGTATGACCTTGTGCTAATTTTACTTGTGCTAATAAGGTTTCTGGATATTTCACTAAATTTCACAAATCCTACACTGAAACCTCCACTGTTAATTTGCATAGTTATATTCCTTTTGACTGCATTGTTTTAGAGGCAAGTTACACAAGAGAGAATCATTTCATTGCTAATAGAAGTGCTCTGACCTCATTAGCTGAGCAAACAGGAGACAATCTGAACCACAGACCCTTGGGTATAGAAAAGTCTCAGCCTAAAACTATCCAGTGTGAACAGAGACTGCACCACAGAGGTGTTCTTGAGACCTTGGGTGTCCTTTAAAACCTCTGGATGAATAGCAAATGCTGAATGGACACAGCACTGAAATAACTGAAACGAATGTATGTCATGATAACATATAAAAGCAAAAAATACAAGAAATGAAATTAGGTCTCTCCTTGAACCTGAATAGATTTGCAAACAAATGGAGAAAAATGTCCACTTACTTTTATTGCAGAGGCCTCACTGCATGAAAATCATTGAAAGTTTTTCAGGGATGAATTTGTCAAATAAAATTGCAAATGTTTTTCAAGAGTCTTTACAATTTTGCTCAACCCTGCATATTACATGATCTGTAAACCGGAAAATTAACAAATCAAATTGCAAAGTTTATACATAAAATTAGTATCTATTAAAATATTGTAGACTATTTTAATTCTTATCGCTTTGTACAAGTTGGTGGACTCTTTCCTCCAATGGCACCAAATAACTTCTCTATTCTGTGTCTTTAACAGATGAGATACATTTATAGTTACTCATTTCTTTCAGAATCAAAATATTACATTTAAATCTAAACACAGTTTGGAACTAGCTTTCTTCAGACATTATTAAAAACATTTAGTGCTATTATAACGTCACTCGGGAAACAGGTTGATTCATTCAAGCAAACTGTAGTGAATGGAGTTTTACATCCTGCTGAGCTATTATGTTGTAAGGTTGCCTATACATAGTTTTTATTTTATTCATAATATATGACATCAACACTTTTTAAAAGGCTTTGGGGATTAAAATAAATAGTCTTATGGTAGCAGTGGAGGAAGTCATGTTATATTCACAGTTAGGGTAGTATTCTGCAGAGTACTCATTGCCTCAATTCCCATGATCTGCCATATAAAAGGCATTCAAGTTTGTGAAGGGTATGACTCTCCGCTAGAGGAATTACTCTTTTCCCATTGAAGTCAATTTGTCTTCAGCTATTGATTGAGGGGAATCAGGAATTTTACCAGCAGCCTTTCAAATCTACTGTTAAGTTTGTATGTATTTTAAATGCTTGCATGTACAAGCAAGACTTAGTCAAATAGGAATACAATGATTGCTGCAACCATATCAACTAACAATTTGTATCATTACATATTTCATTATGGCTACTTCCTAGTAATTTTATAAAGGGAAAACTACAGTAAAAAATTATGGAATTTTCTATCTATAATACACACTTTTCATTAACCTTAACAGTTAATGAGTATGTTATGAGCTGAAACACAACTGTTTCTATCCCTTACAGTTTTTATCCAGCTAGTCAGACTTTTTTTATAATCAATTTACACAATTAAACTTTTATATCTAAATAGATGATTCAGCATATGGTGACTATGTTCAAGCTTCAGTGTAAAGAGATATGTCAAGCATATTACTGAGAATGTACTGCGTAACCCAACATGCTTGCTTCAGCTCATAAGATCAGCGCTTAGTGGAGTCCTCAAAGTGTCTGAATTTGGCCAGAGTGTACTATACTTCCTTAGTATATCTACTGCACTGCCATTGTGTTACAGACATAGAAAAGCAGCAACAGCTGAAACAAAACAAAACAAACAAACAAAAAAAAGTGTTATAGTGTGTCTCTGACATAGTACGCTTAGAATAACCAGGCAGTAACAAACAGTAGGCAGACGCTTCTACTTATCTCATTCTGTTGTTCTCTCCCAAATCCATTTCCAGCTCTTTTAGTAAATCCCATTGAAAAGAGGACAAAAGAGTAACAGGAAATATCCTTGCCTATTATCCTAACAAAATTTGAAACATTCTAAATCTTCCCTCACACCCTTTTGAGAAGAAAACACATAAATAAGCACTCTCAGCTTCATCCCATAAATTAGACGAGTATCAACCAACAGTCTGAACCAAATTTGTGAATGCCATCTCCACTAGAGAAAAGATAAAACAATCATCTCAAGCAGTCTGTGGTTCTGTGAGAGAAGGGCATTTCCAACACTCCTAGACGATGGCCATCAAAATACCAACTGCAGAGCACAACAAATTCGTAGAATCAGAGAAGCTTTTGCTGAATAAGATAAGGCAAGTATGCTGCTTATGCATTGATTTTCAGGGGGCCAAAATCCTACCAGAGCCCCTTCTGCTTAAATATTGCCTTGCTCAGTGTGCTTCCCAACTGAAAGAAAGAAGTCCTTGTAGGTAATTAGGCCTGACAAGGCAGAGCCTTGATGTTATGAGTCTGCGTTCTGTAAATGGCACATTCTGGTTTCTAGTAAATGTCTCAGCCACATATGAACAGGTTAAATTGCAGCAGAAAACCAACCAAGAATTGCAGGCCAGCTGTGAAGAGTAAATGGAGTGATAAGATTATTACTGTATTGAGGAAGCAGAACAGAAAATCGAAATAAGAATTTGTCTCTGATCAAAAGCTATAGAGACCTCGGTGTCTGGCCATTGACTAATATTATGTTTCCTCATAAGCTTCATTTATTTCTGCTATTCACTGAATTGACTCTTACTAAGATTTTTGAAATAGGAACTTTTTCTAGTACATTGCTGCACCTGAAGCTGTGACAGAGTGCAGCTGCCCTTTGCTTTTGCAGAGAAACACTGGAGGGTGACAAGACTTGTGTTCTGGCCTGCCCCAAGACAGTACAGTGGGCAGGAATTCATTTATTTGTGCTACTCATTCTATTGTATACTTTCAAAATCATATAGACAGGTTCACAAACACAAGTTACTTAGCGGAAAGCCGGGACATAAATTTAGCATGGCTTATATCACGGTAATTCATTTTTGTGCCAGGGACTTGTAAAATGTTGTTAACGATGAATTCACCATTACTGTTTAAAAAGGCAATTTCTTGGTGCAACATGCAGAAACAGAGTCTACTTCTCAATGCCATGTGTTTTCATGCCTTTCTCTCAAGATCTCAACATGTACATTTTTAAGCACATATTTTACCATTCCTTTTATGTTTTGTAAACATTTGCAATGATACCACTTGTGAACATCTTTGATGGTGCTTTTTAGTTTTTCTGCAAAATGCTTAAGAATTGGAAACCATGCTGTCTGCTGAACTCAATTCACAACTTATATCTCCATGTGTTATTGTTAGCGCTTAGTAGCACGTAGATTTATCCCCATCTAGTAGGTGTAACGTGGCATCTGTTGAGTCCATTGCCCTTAAAGAAAAGCAGGCATGGGGAGTCTTATAGCCAGAAAATTTGTAATTAAGTCAGGCAAGGCACTAATTCTCTCTTAAATCTATGCACATGCTTTTTGTGGAAATGAACAAGATGTGTGGAAAGACAGGTTTTCTCAATTACCAGGGTTAATATTCATGTGCAAATACAGACTCAGCTAAACCCCACACATATGTCGTAATGTCTACATTCGTCATACTTTTTTTCAACGGGTATACAATATTCAACCAAAATACCAATAAAAAGACTGACTGCAAAAATCACATTTTATAGCCTGCCCCAGGAATGTTTGCATTAAATTGCTCTAGACTGAGAGAGTTTCATTGTGATCAGGACCCAAGAGATATAAAACACCCATAAAGTATGGGTCATAGTGTGAGTTTATAAGCTCAGCTTCTACTTAATTTAAATTATAGTGGCAGTATAAGAAGTTGTGGTTTACCAACAGTACTTTTATGTCTTGAGTTAAATGCTTTCTTTCCACTGGCAGTTTCATGTACTTTCTTCTCATGGAAGAGTTAAATGCCTTATGTGTATGTGTCCTGTAATTCATCATTTGAGAAAAATAAAACTTCATTATCAGACATAAGAACAAGTGCTGCTGACATCTTGTCTGAAGAAGCTCTGCATGTATTTCAGTAGCAGCTCCCTTTCAAGCTCCTCTTTGTTCCTGGATCAGTGCCAATGTTCAAATCTCTGCCTGAAGCTGGCACATGCTGCTTCTTAGAGGAGCAAGACTTTAACATCTCTATTGGAAATTAAAGTGCGCCTTGTGATTCGATCAGATTGACTAAGTATAGTTCTATGATTTATAATTTCTTTAGTTGGACATCATAAATCACAATTAGAAATACCATAAGATTAATCTTTTTTAAGTTCTGAGATCTATCTGTTCAACTTTTGAAGCATAAGGATATCTTAACAAAAGAGGATAGACTATAACAGATAAACTAGGCCTGTAATCTTTTGCCATATCTGTTTGGTGGTGTTTTTAAAAGATTAAAATGACAGAAAAAGCCTTGATCAAATCCAGTAAGCTCTAGAGTTTAACCTAGATGTCTAATGCCACAGTACACTACTCCGGTAGGAATGTCAAGGGGAAAACCAAAGCAAAAACATTTTATTTTACCTGTTTATATGTCAAATTCAAGTTGCACTGATTTTTCTGATGCTTAAAATACTTGTTTTCTTATATTTTATATAGCTTTAAGCATTAATGCACATGCTATCTCAATCTACATTTATCTTTCCTATCCTGATCATTTTAAAATAAAACACTTATCACATAAACATGTTGAATTTAAAGGAATAATTTTGAACAAGAAGTGGGCACATGCTTGAATAGAGTTGAAATTTTCTGACTGGGACTTTCAAGACAGATTATTTCTATTTTCCAGTTTCAGAATCCTTTATCAGAAAATACAAAATGGCGAAGTCTTAATGAAAACTTTTGATTGTACAAACTTAATGCAAAATATATTTTTATAGGACGTGTCCTATGCTTCTACTTTTTCTTGCATTTTGCAGAGCAAAAAATTTGAATTCTGTGAATCAGAGAATCCAATTACTACTTATCTTCAGTTCCTATAGAAGTTAAAATAATTTTATAAATGATAATACTTTCTGACATGATCTGTTACCTTTTTTCTAGCTAAGAACTCTTTTCTGTCCGAATGCACAAGGTAGGTGGCAGTTTCAGCTGATTAAAATGCACAGAGGTGCTAAATGTGGCTGCTCATTTACTCAAATTACAGTTCTACATTGCCTTCTGTAGAAATTGTGAACATGAACCATATGGGGTGAGGATTTAGGGCCAAGGCCACATCTGCATTCCTGATTTAAAAGTGGACGGTGGTTCAGTGAGACTTCTTGGTATAGGATGATTTTCAATTATCCTGAAATTAATTGTTGTTACACCACTGATCGTATGATATACATTGATATTTTACACTAAATATTATGGAGATTAGCACTTCATGTGGATTAGCTACTCTTTAGCATTTTCTCCAGAGTTTTCATAAAGGTTTTATATAAAAGTCTTTAGATTTAGATAACGCTTGCATACTTGTCCTCTCTTCCATACCACTGTTTTGTCTGTGCAACTCTGCTGAATTTAGTGTGATAATCCTGATTTGTGTCACAGCTAAGCCTTTCCTAACGCTTTCAACACTAATTGCTTAGAAGTGGACTGATGTGATAGTGAACAACCTCCTCCTACTGATAACACTGTTTCTTTAATTGTCTTCCTCCTTCCCCGCCTCTTTAAAAAGAAAAAGAAAAAAAAAAAAAAAAAGGAGTTTCAGGATAAGATGACCCTGGCATAATAGGTGCTATAGATTTGAGAGTACATTTACAAGGCTCTGCCCATTTATAAAAGTAAACTATAAGCATCAGTAGGAAATGAAAGATTACGTTATAACAGCTTGTCCTAGACTAGCCTTAATGTGGTTTCTGAAATGCCCATTGCAATATTTCTTCATCCTCAGCATTTTACAGACCTGGAATCTGCTCTGTTATAACTCCAGTAAAAAAAAATAAAAAGAGAGAGTATTGTAGAGAATAAAGGGAATGTAACACAGAAACAACCTGACAAAAAAATAAATAAATAAACAAACAAACGTGTGGCTCACTCTTGTTCTCAAATAAATGAATGTTGTACTTGTTCCCCATCTGTAGCATGTGTCCCTGTTCATGAGATCACATTAGTAAAAAACCTGGAAATAAAATTTCATGCCTAAATGGCTGGAAATGTTGGAAATAATGGGATCCTAAAATTGTCCCCAGTTGATCCAGGTACAGCTACACTGCATACTAAACCAGGATCACTATCCTACCCTATCCTCTGCAGGTGCCTAATAAAATCTCTGCAGCATTATCCTCACTTGACTCCACTGTCACACAATGATCTCACTACACTGGGTTAAAAAAGGAGTTATCTGATTTTGTGTCATGATCGTCTCTGTTTGTAGCAAAAGGGGAATGGATTCACAAAGAAATCTCTCTTGTGAGCTACTGCCTTTTTCCTTAATTTTCCCCAGGATTTGAACCAGTTATTGGAAGACCAGAAAGGGCACAAAGAAAGTGCTTGTCCTTTAGACCTAGCCACCTAAATGCCTGCAAAGAACGGGACTGTTCCTCTACCATGCCTGAGGCATACTTGAGGAGTTTGTGGGTTCCACCCATGCAGCTACTGTCTCAAGTTTACTATCCTTGTATTAAGCCCCATTTCTCTATTTGGGTAGGTTTTGCATGTTAGTTGTGGATAACGCTATTATCTTTTCTGTCCGGTTTGGCTGGCTTGATGACTGGTGGGAGACAGAAAAAGCAATCCAAGGCAGCTGGATGACACTGTGTACAAGCTGCTGGAAGAATGGGTATACAGCAGTGTTGGGTAACCTAGAATCTATTGGCATTAGATATTTGGACGGGAATGGGATGTGTCAGACAAGTAACTACTTCGCAAGATACTCTGCAGACTGCTTTCTGACCTAACGAATATTGAAGCTGTATCAAAGGGCAACACAGAACAGAGCTCCCTTTGTGTCCCTATAATCAAAGAAAAGGTTTTTTCAACATCAAGGTACGGTGAATAATGCAGGATAGGAAACCCTTTTGACTACAAAGCATTAAGGCTGCACAGGATACCTTCAGGGATCAGTATATTCTTCAGAAATTGGCTATCTTTATGTATATTGGAATTTCCTTGTTCATTCCTCTGTTATGTTGGCTGTTTTCCAGAAATGTGGTTGTTTTTTGGGTTGTTTTTTTAAGACATCATCAGCATATGATGACACAGTCACCTTGGATACGGAAAAATTGATTAAAAGCATTTCTGAAGTCCAAAACATTTCCTTTTAGTATTTAAAAAAGTGAATAAATCTGTTTCCTGGATGCATGAAGAGTCAGATGAAAGCTATATTTCATATTACTTCTATACTGTTAATGCATATTCAAAGCATTCATATTTCCACAGTAGCTTGACTCTGACACTAATATAGCAACTACTAGTCTTAAGGGAGAAAAGATGTATTTTTATATTCTATGACATTTTTAAACTTGAACAACATTGCAAATGTAGGTGTTAGTTCTCACAGTCTGGTATGTTTTAGACCTCTAAAAATGTTGAGTTCAGGAATTGCCTTCTTTCAACATCTTGCCATGTCATGGCCCCTTCTCTGCAACTGTGAATGTTTAAAAACAACCTTTTCTCTATGATTTCTTCTTCGTAGTATTTCTGTTGAAAAAAGAAGTAGCGGAGAGAGGAAAAATATCAAAGATGTATATGTATGAATTAATATCTAAAATACAGGCAAAAAATACAGTTATGTATTTCATCGGGGGTTAACTTGATAAAAGTTTGTTCCTGAATCTCTACTTCAAACCATGGTTTCTAGGACCTGCAATGCTAGCAAGGTTGCAGAGCACCTCAAACTGTGAATCACACTTCTAGACTTTACATTTGCAATTAAATATAATTGTTATGTAGTTGAACTTTCCAAACGAAATGAAATGTGTTGCATAAATTTGTCTTGTGTGTGAAAATCCATGATGTATTTTGTGCCCTAAATCGAGATTCAGTAACCTATTAAAATACCTACAGAGGTCCATTGTTCCCAGTACATTTTGAGAAAGCAATAGAAAAGCAAAAATGCTTTTAATTTAAAGATTAATTTGTTTACAGTGGTTTAAGGCATTATTTCTGTTAAGCATTTTCAGTTTCTTTGCATTGACTTTTAATAGCAGTTAAAAGAAGGTTCCAACAGAGTGTTTATTAAGCATTTTTTTGTCTGTAGCAAGATTTCTTCTGATTTAACACTGTAACTGCAATTGCTTGACATCCTTCAGGGCCTGTGATTGAACATAATTTTGAAAACAAGCTTTCACATTTGTTTTGAAACAAGGGACACCAGACTGGCAAGGCTTTCTGGAGGGTGCAGATGAAAGAAGAAATAAGGGAGGGACAGGTTTTGTTTTCAGAATTACTTAGAATGTCTCAGGCATGGTTAGCTTGATTTTTTGTCTTCTGTTCCAGACCACAGGTGTTTCCCATTAAGACAAGTGAACTGACTTTAACAGTATCCTGCAGAGCTGTGGGCACAGAATACCTTCTGCGAGCTGCCAATAATTATTTGTCCTGGCTTTGTTTCTGGAGGTTCTACTTAATTGGTTCAAAAGCTGGTAATCTGTTTCATCCCTGAAGATTAACCCCCTTTAAAAAAAATAAAAAATAAAAAAATAAAAAAATTAGTGTGCTTCTACATAATTGAACAGAATAAAAGAGCTTTCATAGTATCTTTGTTCATTTAGGGAATGATTTTTAAAGTACGATGAAAGGAGACTTTGGAAGAGCACTCAATATGTAGCACTACTAATAACATATCTTCTACCAATTCCCTCAACAGTCTATGCTGCAGACAATGGGACTAGTAATAAATTTAATCTTGATAGGACATTTATTATTTCCAAATGCTTACATATAAAACGTTCTGACTACAAATCAACTCCAAGTAGCTACTAAAGCTATGATTAGATTTACGAACCTCAGGCAAATCCACATAGACATTTATCCACTGATTTCATGGGTGTTTGGTTTACATCTTTTAAGAACTTCAAAAATCTGTATAAAAGTGTAAGTTCTTGTGCTTCAATTTTTTTTTTATCCAGGTTAGAAAATGAAAAAATTATTTTCATTACTCTCTGACCACAATCCGAATAACTTCATATTTCCTCTGAAAGCTTCAGTACAGCAAAACTCTTGAATGCTTTGCAATATCAGGGGCTATGAGAATTATCATTTTGTAGGAAGTACTCAGAACCTTCCAGGATAATTTTCAGAAGACCAATGAGAACAAAGATGGATTTCTCTTATAAAGTGCTTATTTATGTGCGTAAATCTGCTAATTTTTTTAATTCACTTGCATTTTACATTTGCCCATGACATCTCAAGCAAATGTATAATTGAACTTGGAAGATGAAGACATATTGTGAGCTAACCATTTAAAAATTCTATTCACAGTGTTCTCAGTTATACTTTCACTTTGGGATTGGCATGATCTTGCACAGATAAAGCATCTAACCAATACCCAACAACCATTCAGTTCTAATACAACATGGGCTACTGTTCATGGACATGCAAATTCCTTTGTCATCTGTATGATTTGCAATGAATAGATTAAAGAGGGAAATTCAGTCTAATCCCGATCCCATTTACATTGCATTCAGTAGGAAAGTTGTTTGGAGAAAAATGCTATTAGCTGATATCTATTGATATGTAAAAACTAATTCAGTCCATCTCTGCTTTGATGTTTTTTTTTCCTAATAAATTTGAGTGCTCTTTCAGTAGGCAGCTAAAAACAGACTGTATTTTAGCTTAGAATTAACTATTGAGCAGTCACTTAGCTCATATATTGCATACTTTTGAGACTTTTAAGAAGCAATAAGTTATGCAGTAGCATAACTTCAGACAAGTGCAGGAAAACAGAAGCTATAAGTGGTATTACCCTGTAAGTCTCCAGGAAGCATCAAAGGAGTGGTTTACAAGTACACTGAGTCTCAAAAAGCAAAACTAGTAATGACACATCAATTGACAATAATGTAAAATGTCATAAAAAAGTGGTTGCTTTCCACTTTTCCATTTTACAATGAGAGACATGGGTTATATATAGGCTGCAGTCAGTTTTCAAGAGTAAGATAGCTTCAAACACAAGCTCAGACACAGCCAAGGACAAACCTGTCTCCATGATGTCAACAACGCAAGCATTTAGATAAGATACTGAGAGAAGTCATGGACAAAGATAAAATTATGCCATACCCTGAACAATACAGATGCAGCCGAGGTGGGGGCAGACTGTCTTGGAAAGCCTAAGCTATCTGTAATCCCACTAATTAAGATATTGCTAATAATGTTCCTGCTGGTACTGTTGGTACTATTGGCTACAGAAGTGTCAACCTGGTATGAACTCTCAAACTCACTAAAACAGCTGGGTAAATGCTTAGATGTTTTGCCCAAAAGAATATGTGTCATCATTCTTCTCTAGATAACATCTTTAAAGGTACTCCAAATACAAAGACACAGTCCCCAACAGTCTCTGTTGGTCCAGTTTAATTCTACCAATATATTCAACTCCTAAGATCCTTTTAAAAAAGTTGGCTATAGTCCTTGAAGAATAAGATGGGTAAATTTAGATTAGATAGAAGGAAGAAATTCTTCACTGTGAGGGTGGTAAGGCACTGGAGCAGGTTATCCCTGGAGGTATTCAAAGCCATATTGGACATGGCTTTGGGCAACCTGGGCTAGTGGGAGGTGTCCTTGAATATGGCAGAAGGGTTGAAACTAGCTCATCTTTGAGGTCACTTCCAACCCAAACCATTCTGTGATTCTGCAATTCTGTGATTTTGTTCTAAGATGAAAGGATAAAACCTCTGATGAAGTCAGCTGTCATTCTGAATATAGTACAATTGTGTGGGGAGAATTAAAGGAAGATGAGCAAAATAATGACTGAGAATTTAGAGGGAGTCTACGTAACTATTTCAGTTTGACTCATGAAGGAGCTTAAAAAGCAAACACCTCCCCCACCCACAGCAACTTTCCTTTGGTTCACATTGAAGCATGGCCTCAGGGTGCAGGAACTGGATCTTTTTCATGTCAAATTCAAGTTGAAGGGACACTTCAGGACTGCAGAGAATGTAATCCAGGTTCTTATTCAGTTCATGGGATCAGATTAGACATAGTCCAAAGCAGTTTCCTAAAATGCATTGTGCATTTTGCTCTCCAGCCCCCGCCCGCTATTCTGAGCTACCTGCTACTGTTGACCAAGCTTTACTTTACTTCTCTAGCTCCTCCTGTGATAAAGTCAGTCAATTGCTCTATAAGTATTCTGATTTTCCTTTTCATTGTTATGAATTCATTCAGCCCATGAAAAAACTATTTTTTTTTAAGCTAAAGAAGACAAAGTACGACTTACCGGTGGATTAATAAGCAGAAAGCATGGTAAACCTGCAGCAAGCTGGGTCTTCTGCGGTTGTAAACCAGCTTCCTTAGGTTGACTTTAGCAGAGTTATGCTGATTTACATTATCTGGGTATGTAATGCAGCATATTCCAGTAATTGAGATTCTGATTTAGCTAGATATATGCATATTACAAACACACATTGGGGCCCTGAGGGTTGTTCCTGGTAACATTATTGATTCCTTGAGAAAAGTTTGCTGGGGTCACTATAGTTTGCGCACATGTATATTTGCATTATTGGAATTTAAGATACCTCATCTGGAGCTTAATGTCTTTTGTATATTGAAAAGTACCAATTGCGAGTAACAACTACTAAGTCCTATCTAACAGCTTATGATAAAAACTGATAAGCACAAAGGGGATAAGGAATGAAACACTGGGAAATTAAAGTAGTTTTCACTACCATCCACACTGTTAATATTACAGCAGCAACATCTCCACAGCCTAACATCACCTTTTCCTTCTGCTTTTCTATTCACCTAACACCGAGTGTTTTTAAGCAACACGTGTAGAGTATTTATAATAGGATCCACGGCACTAGAGATTTAACTCCTCAGTCAAAATCCACTGAAGTCATTGAAATTTCTTTTAACTTCTCTGGACTTGAAATGACTCTTGCAATAGTTTATTGCATTTAAACCACAGCTGAGCTGCTTTAAAACTGTTTAGAAAACTTCACCTCTCCACTATAAATAAGTCAATGTAGCACTTTAAAGTGTAGAATTATATCAGTGAGAAACAGATTTTAAATGCATTTCATGGAGGATTACATCAATACAGTTCTTTTTCTTCTTTTCTAAGTCTAGTTCATAATAAATACCTTTATGCTGATACACTGATATGCTGTGATGGTAGTGGACCATGTAGTCCCATGTGTTTCTCTGCTCCTTGATGCCATCCAGTCTGGAGACTAAGCTATGGTACTTCAATTTCCTGGGCACCACCAGAGACACCTGGAAATGGAGAAAACATGCATAAGAGATTGTTTTTACTTTTAAGATGGTGACTTTACAGTGTTACAGGAGGATGAATAACTCAACTGAGTCCGCAGGTTAAGGAATGTATTTTAAGAATTTTTGGAGCATCAGCCACCGTGGTAGGAGAGATCTTTAACATAACTTTATCATTATTCTGTTATCAAAAGTCGGGAGTATGATGAAATAACTCACAGCATGAGTTACTTCAAGAAAAAATCTAGTATAAAATTAACAGAGTAACTATTACAGTTTTTCTGTCATGCAAATTTTCTGTCATTCAAGTGACTGATTTCCCTGGGCTTTCTGCTCTTAAAAGTTGGTAGTGACATTATAGTTTTATTCATTTAACTATCCATCAGCAGTTGGCAAATTTCAAAGTGACACTTATTTTGGCTCCTATTGATCACATTCTTTTCACAGCTGTTACTTGAATTTCCTTTACAGATTTTATTAAATTTATACGAACATTGAATCTGTGTCAAATGTGACCTGGGAATGACCCTAAACATAATGAAAATTGAAACCACTTCCCTGTTTTCATTACTAGATTTTAACCAATTACTTAAAAATGAGCTCCTTCCCAATATTTTTTTTCCAGAATTAAAAAATATATCTTTTTGTGTCATAAATGATGAAATAGACACACAGTAAAAATGAAAAGGGCATGCAATGCCAATAGTAAACAGAAAGCAGCCAGCATATTAATTTTGTCCCCATTAATATTTTCCAATTACTTTTTTATTGGTTACATATTTTATGGAGCAAACTCTTGATTGTTGCGTATGAAGATCATTATATAAATTCGGTATCTGGCTTGTAGATTTTAAAAAAGCTAGCAGGGCAGGGGGGACCAGGAAAGAACAAGGGTAAAGGAGGTTGTAGAAACACATATTTCCAGAGCCAAATATATGATTTTTACAGTTCAGCTGGGATGATACTGGTCTACACACTTTCTTTGGTGTTTTTTAATCTTCAAGATTTACTTTCTCAAACAAAATATTTATAAAAGAAATCCCATTTGTACGTTTTGAATAAGAGGGGTGCCGAGAGCTCAGTTACCAAAGAACTGTGTAATGAATTCAAAAAATGTATGCTTGAAATTTACTTTAGGTTTGCAAATTTTAAAGAGATTTTTACCTTCTGGGAGTAATGTGAGTAGTTTTGTAATAGCCTTCTGCATTGAAAGGAGAAAAAGCTTGCAGATTTAAAATATACAATGCAATAAAAAAAATGCATTCTTAGAGGAGCCTGTCAGACGTGGCTTGGATCATGGATACAGTCATGAATTCTCAAACAACTGATGAACTTTTAAAGTTTTTATTCTAAACACAAAATATATTTCTTTCAAAAAATCATCCACTAGTCCAGTTATCTACATGTATGATGCTCTCAATAACATTTCCATATGAACAAAACAACCAAAATCAGTTACACATCTGTCTCTGGCTTTACAAATGGGTTTACCATGTGCAAATATGAAGCAGTATAGATGGAGAGTAGAAAAATGATGTAATTTATTTCACATCCACTATCCTTAGAGAAGGGTAAGGTTGGTTACCTGCTAGTAATATTATAACAGCACAGGGAACTAAAATAATCTGAAATAGTCTCTTTTAGTTTTCCTGGTGGAGCTCTCCATCTGGTCACTCTTATTCAGAACAAAATCATGTGCGTCCCGTATAATCACTTTCAGAATGACCACATAGAGAGCTGCACTGGCACAGTTACATTGGTTTAACTATTTTGCCACATCTCTGCTAGCCAATTTCCCTTCACAGAAGAGTAAGTGAATGTGACAGTAATGAACAAAGGGAAATTCCTGTTATAAAAACCAGAGTGATTTTACTCAGAAACAGAATTTCTTTAGTTAAACAGATATTAGACTCCAATCTCTGAGTCTCCAGTCAAGGACTTAACAACAAAGTTATCCTTATTCTTTTCTGAGTATAGCACTCAAAGCCTGTGCTCAAGCCATCTACTCAACATGACAACTGGTACTAAAGCAAGGGCTGGTCTCTAGGCAGAAATCATACAAATGTGCCAGAGATGGCTTGAAGTCAGTTGAGTTCACTGTGGTCAATTACAACCAGTCCAGAACTTGGGCTAAGCCACAGCCCCTGTTCCTCTTTCCTCCAAGAGCTGAAAAAGTGCTTTGAATCTTTAGCTTTTGCTGAGCTCAGCTGGAGTACCCTGCTGGTAGTTCCCAAGATAACTAATTTAAAACTTCTTCAGATATAAAACACAACCAACCTCTGTTACATGAAGCAAACATTCAATAAGAATTCACTTAGCTTAAGCACATGTTTAAAATTAAACAGGCTGTAATATTTGCAGTTAATTCAGATCTTAGATTGTGTCCTCAGCTCAATAAACAGCAATGATGTGATGTTTGCCTTCTTCTCTGGAGCA
Source organism: Alectoris magna (assembly GCA_030625065.1). NCBI lineage: Eukaryota > Metazoa > Chordata > Aves > Galliformes > Phasianidae > Alectoris > Alectoris magna. The sequence goes on from CM060568.1 coordinate 12,177,000, forward strand.
GGAGGAAGCTGCTAGAAGGACAGGAATAAGAAATATTTGAATAGCATCTACAAGTGCAGTAACAAGGATTGTTCAATCTACAGTTGCGTGTTCCTAAGTCTGGGGAGCAAGTTCAAGTTCAAACATTAGGTACTATCTTTGAATGGTATGCAATCTATTTTATACCTTTCATCAGCTGAAAAGAGAAAACCTGGAGGAGTCAGATGGAAGAAGAAAAGAAAACTTCTAGATGAGAACAACTAGTGTGAGGATAAAATGGAATATTCACAATACAGGATCAACAATCCATTCTGGAGAACAGATCTCAGTCATATGCTAGTATAAATCTGTCTGCAAATTATGAACTTTGAAAAATGAAGTAGATAAAAGCGACAATTTATAGTGTGACTGCGAGGGGAAAAAAAGGCAGAATTTTGCACAACTAGTAGGTGTTATATTTGCCCATGGGGAGACCAGCAGCTGAGAGAGAAACACTGTTGTCTAGCTTGAAAAAAAATTGCAACTGAGCCGTTTGCTGCTGGTGGTATTTTAGGTACACGGGAAATCTTTCATATATCATCACCAATAATGACAGCAACAGAAAACAAGTCCATATTATAATAATCCTTTCTAACGATTTTGTTGTTGCTGAAAAATAAGGGAAAATTGATTTTCTTAAACTGTGTAATGGTTTTATGACTACGGGTTACTGGTATTCCATATCATAACATCATGTAGTGCACTGGGAGTTAAAGAGTTAATGGTCTTAAGAGAAGAACCATTAAGAGAAGAACTACATTCCCCAGAAGATTGTTTGCTGTTCTGTTATCATTTCTGCTCAGGGGGAACATATATTGGTAGGTCACCTGACATCCCTCTTTTCAATCGTTGGGCTCTCTCGCTGCTGCTCGTCCAGACCACACGCTATTAGTGTAAGGCCTTCAGATTTTTTGGACACTTTCTCTCATTATATTTGATTTATTAGCTTCAATTCTAATTACATTGTATTATAGTGTGTTATCTTGCATTCCAATACCATATTTAGTAAATTAGTTGGTTTCTCCTCAGATTTTTGCCGCTGTTTTTAATTATTCGGGGTCCCCTGTTTCCCTTTTCTGGAGGCATGGATCTGCGGATCCCTCCACCTTGCTCGTCAGGGAACCAGGCTGAACCAGCCCATAAACCACTGACAAACTGGCACAGGCAAAGCTGGACAGAGCACAGGAAAAATTAAAAAAAAAAAAACCATTAATTTTTGAAATGCTGAATTTACAGTTCTCTATTATAAACTATTTTCCTTTATGTTAAGAAAAAAATATATTCAGAAAATATCTGAATAATGTAGAATGAGCTCCAATGGACAAATGCCAACATCCCTCCAATCATCCTCGTAAAGATATCTGTCCCTTTAAGGCTTTGGCTGAAATTAAATACCACTGAAGCCTTCTGACAAACATTTTGCCAATCAGCTGGATATGTGTTAATCAGCCTTAGCACAAGCAAGCCTTCACTCTTTCACACAGCCTCTTTCCTCTGATGTTTGTTATCTAACCTGTTGTTTAATTAGGGACTTGTCTTAGTTATAAGCTCAGACACTGACTTCCCATTAATCACTAGCTAACATAATACAAATCTCTAATCATTCACTCTTGATTCTTTGTCATCAAAGGACCTCACTCTGTTATGATAATGAGTTTTTAAATAACTTGGAGCTGTAACACCAAGGTTAAGACAAAGACCACCCGAATGGTCCCACAAGTGTCACATGATAGGAACATAGGGTCTCATTAGTAATCAAATTACCATTCAAATTTGTCTTTGTATTATTTTTTTTTTTCTTTCAGAATAGTGCATTCTTTTTTCTCAATGGAGCAAGAAATGTTTTAAACCAGTTTCACTTCAGAAATTTATTACAGATGAGAGAATTGGGCTCAATTTCCAATCCTGCACTGAAATCAACTATAGCATATCTAGGATTTCAACTCAGATATTTTGCTTCTGATTCTCCTGAAGTGCATGAATTTTCAAAAAAAAAAAAAAAAAAGTACTTTTTTTTTTTTAATAAGTGGCTGGAAGAATTACTGTATTTCAGTGTAATCCTATTTCTTGACATACAACAAAAATGGCCTACCTCCTTTTGAATGCAGGCTTGTAAACCACAGAGTCTTTTAATATTTCCTCATAATATTTCTGATATTTGATTTCAGTATCTTACAAGTTTAAAATTTAAAGAGTATTCAGAATATATGATATTTGCTGATGCCAACATCAGCCAAATATGATGGTAAATTATGCACAAAGATATAGAAGCAAGATATAGAGTTGTCAAGAATAGCAAAAATCCAGCCTGTATAGTAAAACTTAAATGTTGTAGCTAACCATAAGCTATCAAACTTAGCTCCAAGGCAAGTGTTAATATCACTGGAACTGTTATAGAATATAGATCAGAAAGAGACTCCAATACAGAATAATGAGAAAATGTATATAGCTAATGTATACAGCTAATAATGTATTTATGGCCTAAAATGGCTATGGTCCTGCAACCACGGTTGATAACTGAGAATGAGCAGTCTTTTTTGACACTAACATGAGAACCTTCAGATAAAAACTTATCTAAACTTTACGCTACTTTTACTCCTAAATTTCCCTTAAATAAAGGAGGCACTTTACTAGACAATGTGGAATTATATTATTTTGCAAATTTAATTCAAAGAAGTAAAATTAAGTACTAATGAGATGTATCCTAAAGCTGTAGGACAATATCAGCTAAAGTCTACACAGGTGGCATTAGCAAATGTTACATTTTCATGCTGTCTTGTGAGACAGAACAAATAAAGAATGAATATTACATGTTTCTTAGCACAACAGATTTCTAATGTCAGACTTGAAGGTCAGTTTTCCATTCCATTATAAATTTCATAAATTAGGAATTTATATAAGCTACGCTTTAATTTGCCATGATCTGCGTTTTTGCAATCAACTTCTATTAGATGCTGCAAGATATCGGATTTTTTTTGTAATTATTCAGGCTATCTTTCTCAAAGTGCGGAACAGAATACAAAGCTGACCATCTGAAAGCACTGTTTGAAAGCTTTCAGCAACACAGTCCATCCCCACAGAATATGTGTAATCATGGGATCACCTATCTGTTTCAAATTTATACATATATATATATATAAATGTGTATATAGAACAGAATAATGTTTCTCTAAATGAAGAAAATGCCTATGTCAAGTAGATATTTTTCAGTGTGTGTTAACCTAACAGATGAATAAGAAAAGAGTAATAATTATATTCACTGAGCAGTAGTAGTTCACAACCATTTGAATCAGGAGAGAAAAGCTGGAAATATTGACTGCAGAAGCTGAAATGATTTCTTTCACTTTGAAGGTAAATAAGAATGAATAGACTTGCCAAAACTTTGAAGTAAATGTAGGATCCCATCCTGGAAGCCATGTGAAGAACATTGCTGTGGGCAGAATTAGCAGCATGGATATAGGGGAGCTGCCATAAGAAGGATGCTTTGATAGAACAAGACTTGAGGCATGGCCACAGCTATTATTCTCCAGTAAACTGTAGAATTTGACCACAAGATATTGAAATGAGGATAATGTAGTGTATAGGCTAACGACTGCCTCACACTCAGTGGACTGCTTTGGTGATGTTACAGCAGACTTCAAGCTAGTTGAATGTTAAATAAGCACATGACATAAAATGCATCAGGCACTTTAAAAAAGTTTTAAAACAAAGTATATCTTTTTAGCCTTCAGACAATTCTGTAGACAGAGGCACAATAACTACCTTTATAATACAATTCTCTTAATGATGTTTGATTTCCTTTACTGGACAAGATAACTCATTCCTATGTGAATACAATGAGTCTGTGTACATTTAATGAATGACTTTGCTCCATTCTATGCCTACTGGCAGTTATTCTTCCTATTCTAAAATTAGGGCAGAAATGGAAAAAGAGGCTTGAACTGAATTGCTAAATGCACTTTTTTGTTGGATGTTGGCTTCAGTTGTATCTCTATGTACTCTGATGCTTGGGGAACTTGACTTATATTTTTGCGAAGAATATTTGCTCCTTTTCAATAAGGTTCACATAGAGGTTGCATATTCTCTTAAGTACAATAAATGTCATGATGCTTTTGGGTGGTTTTCCATTGTTTGTAGTCCTGTCCACTTCTTGCCAACTTTGTAGAGTGAAGATTACTGGGAGGAGTTTGACTGGATCATTCTCTTATGTTGTGTAATTTAGAAAATCAGTTCTAGCTAATTAAGCTTTTTAAAGGCAACAAAAGCTTAATTTCTAGTATGCTTTTTAGCTAGAAAACAGTCTCAGATTACAAAGTGTGACAGATTTTTCATAGTGCAGTGGTAATTCCTTTACCTACATCACTTTTGACTAAAGACTACATGTCATGGATCAAGACTAATTTATTTAGTTATTTGCAAGAAGATTGTCTTAAAAATGTAGAATATATATATTGTTTACCACTTCTAAAGAGGATTGAAAATGGATTAAATAGTCTGTAATCACAGAAAGGAGGAGAGGTTTTATTCAGACTAATATTTTTGTTGATAATGAAGTGTAACAATGCTTTTCTCTCTTATGAATGAAAAATATCTATTCTCCTTCTCAGTGTATACTTGTATGGATCAGATGACTACACATTCTCATTCTAAATTACCAAAAGCTCTGATCTGTCTTCACTTCAAAACTTAGTCTGTAGTGAAATTTTATGGTTATGTGCTATTCATCATATACACAATTAGGTCAAAATTCCCACAATTTTAATGAAAAAGCTTTCTTAATCTATTCTATTTTGTGCTAAAAACATTTCCCCAATGATTACAGGATATACAGAGTGCTGTGTAGACACACGCGTATCCAATTGTTTAACCATGAATGATGCAACCAAATCGATAGTACTTACAGAATGTGATGCAGGAAATTTGTTTAATCCAGACTAAACAGAAACAAGGAGTCCCAACATACTTCCATACGTATACAAATTTGCACAGATGTGGACTAACTTGAGAGAGTACACGCTAAAGAAAAGACTTTTTGCTTTCATTTATTTTAGGTGGTGTTAGCATTTATTGTTTGCTAATGGTCTCGGTATCATGAAAGTATGTTCATAAAAGAGGTGCAATGCACATCATATTCTCCAAAAAGTACACAGACATGGAAACACACAGTCAAAATATGAAAATACAATGGGAACATATTGAAAACAAATGGAGCATAATTCCTGCCTTAGCATAGAATCATAGAATCGTTCATGTTGGAAGGGAACTTTAATGGTCATCCAGTTAAACTCTCCTGCAATGAACAGGGACACATACAACTCAGTCAGGTGCTCAGAGCCTGGTCTTGAATGTCCCCAAGAACACAAGCCATTCATCACCTCTCTGGGAAACCTGTTCCAGTGCTTCATTACTCTTACTTTGAAAAACATTTTCTTATAACCAACCTAAATCTCCCCTGTTTTGGTTTGAAACCATTTCCCCCTGTCCTATCATCACTGACCCTGCTAAAGATTCTGTTCCCATTTTTTACCTGCCACAGAGTTATCTAGATCAATCTATGTCCATGACAGGGGGGCAGTAGGCCTGTGGGCCCCCCTGGCCCCCAAAAATGGGAAGGAAAAAAGGAAAGGGGTGGGAGCTGGGCTTAAGGAAACAAACGGAGCAGCAGCAACAATCTAAGGAGGAAAACTTATTTTACTAACTATGATATTGGAATGCAAGATAACACAATATAATACAATCTAATTGAAATTGAGGCTAATAAATCAAGTAAAATAAGATAGAGTTTTCCGGAAACCGAGAAGCCTACTTTGAAATTGAAGGTGCACAGCTTGGAAGCACACGTACACCCATTGCCAGGCAGTGAGAGAGAGAGAGAGCGAGCATCACTTCCATGACATATTTTCCTCTCTGACTGTGAGGTTATCTGGGACATGTAGTTCTTCTTGTCTGTGCTCCATATGATGTCATGATGTGGAATACCAATAGCAAAAAATTACAAAACCATGACATCACCTCCCTTGACCTGATGACCACATGTTTTTTGATGCAGCCCAGCATCCATTGGCTTTCTGGGTTGAGAAGGCACGTTGCTGACTCATGTCTGGCTTGCCAAGCTCTTTTTGGCAGGGCTGTACTCAATCCGCTTGACGGCTGTGTAAAGAGCAGTTGCCAGTGAAGCATGCATAGTGGGAATATTTTTGTTAATATTTGAAGACCCACATGCATGTCCACGCACATCATTCTGTACAGAATCTACTGCTGAAATGTTCAGAACTTTAATGTAGGCATGTCTTTATACCTGCCTGCCAAACATCTGTACTTTATCCCAGTATGCTCACATGAAATTATGCTATAAACATTTCCATTAGGTTTTAAATGATTTTATATATCCCTAAAACACTGTTCATGTCTTGGGATAAAGTCCCTTTGGAAAAGTTCAGAAAGTCCAAATAACAGAAAATCCCATATATGTGGTGATTTTGTTTAGTTAAGCATTAATGTCCCATTTTATCCTGCTATCTTTTTTCTCCATCTTCATTTGCCCTTCAGCAACCAATTTCCCAACTCTGCTTCAGACCACCCTTTCAGTTCCCACTGCTTCTTGGATTTACCCTTCCTATTCTAAACACCTTCTTCAAGAACAAGAGAGCTAAACACCTCTTCTGCAGACTCACTCCCCCCCCCCAGCCCCACCCCCCCAAAAAACCACAAACCAAACCAAACAAACAAGAAAAAACAACAGCCAGCAAGTAGCCAAGGCCTTCCTTGTGAATCTTGGTGAAAAGTTCTGTGCTTTTTTATCCTTTATGTATTTTGATTGAGAAGTTCTAAGCTACCATGTGGCCACACAAGAATAGCAATGAGAGTGAGGATTTATTAGGTACTATCCATGATCTCAGTTTCAGGTAATCAGAAAACAGTGCATTCACAGTTCTCTGGCTATTAAAATCCTGGTCATAGCAAATGAGTGGTGGAAGTAAGGGCAGAAATTTAGGTGAGAGGGAGTGAAAGAAAAAAGACATAAAGCAGCAGCAAGAACCTAAACTGCATACTCTGGCCGGAAATTTCTTTCAAAAATCTTGCTACACAAATACTGACACTTTCTGATCCTTGCTAGTCACAAAGCACTTTAAAAGGAAGTGTTTATTTTTTTTCTCTCTCTTTGCTTACCTGAAGTAATATTCACTTTCTTATAATATCAATGGTGAATCATTGCTTATATTTTAAAAATGATAATTTTAATGCACAGTATTTAACGTGCATTTAATTTTGAAACATATTTCCAAATATTTTTAATTTAAATTCATCTCCCTTAATCATAGTTTCACAATTTCACAGTTATTTATAAGATGTTGTGCTACAGTTATCACATTCTCATACTTGCATACGAAAGAAAGGACACTGGAGAAGTTGAGACAAAATGACCACAGCATAAATTTAGAGTATAACAGCAATAACTCCTTTTTTAGACCTTTTTATTATACAGTAAAGGTGCTTTTAGGCAGATTAGGGTAATCCATGTCTAAAATCCCCACAAAAAAATTAAAGAAGTGTAGCTGATTCCACTCTAGTCATATTGTACTTTCTCTCACATCAGCAAGCTCTCAGAGGTTTGATTCATACTCCTATAACAAAGGATATTAGCAAGAGTGGTACTAACCAGCCATGCAGCCTGCAAACATTACAATGTTGGATTAGATGTAATTAGAAAGTAATTAATTATGAAAAGGGGGTTTGATATTTTCTGAACCCTGATTTTAACCAAAAAGGTGCACAGATGCCTTTAAAATCTGTTTCTTAAAAAAAAAGTGTACTGGTGGTTCCTCTGAAAAAGCCATAATGTTGTAAAAAGCGCTACTGAATTAGCCCACAGAGCAAATAAAGATGAATACAATCCTTGTGGAACACTATCACATGAAAAGGGGTCTACACCTCATAAATATACATATATTCTCTACCCCCAGTACAACAGCGTCCTTGAGAGTGATACTATTACTGCGTTATTAGCAGGTGTTTTGCATGAAAAGTGAGTATAATAGGCATTAAAGTAATTGGATCCCAAGCAATCTCATATTGTGGAGAATACTCTCCGAGGGAAACTTACATGCACATCCACACCTAATGATGAGCTCTTTTTAATGTTCTGTTGCATTCAAAGCATTCACGTCTCATATAGTATAACGGTTACACACGAGAAACTTCTTAGTGACTTCCACGCTCCTACTTCTCCCCAACGTGGAAATTTTTGACCTCAGTCTTAGCTGGAATCCATGTCTCTCTCTGTACAGACAGAGCATTATCCAACTGCAGTTGTGCCCATACTATTCCAGTTACCGATAAAGTTGCAGGAAGGCATCGATATTGCCATAAATCTTTCAAATACATTTGACAAACCCCAGAAAAGATCTACGGGCATGGGACTCAATCCTGAGTAGCACTTGAATCTTTTCAAGGGAGACTAGCAGTGATGTCAAAAAGAGTTCTCTCTTTGAAGCTCTTCACACAATGTAGACTTTAAGAGATTTTTATGTATAACTTTCATTGTGGGTCTGTACTGCAACCTTTCCACTCTCACAAAACACTGCAGAAACCTTATTCCTTCTCAATATATCTGCTGTAAGATTTAATGTTTTGATTCACATTTCTTTTCTAAAAGTCCTAGAATCATAGAAGCATTTGAGTTGAAAGGGACCTTTAAAGGTCCCTCTGAAGGACCCTTAAAGTGCTTGAAACTGGCTAGTGGTTTAACAAGTTAGTATAGAATCATATTTAGAATTATGTTAAGTGAGTGTGGCTCCATAGAAAAAGAGGTAAAGAAGACCTGTAATACGTGGTTGTTCTCAATGGAGAAACACAATCTATCTTTCCCATAAGCAGATTTTGACTTTCTCCGTTGGAGGAAAGAGCACATACTTATTAGGAGACCAATAATAGATTTCTAGAAACGAAATATATTTTATCTTGAATGAAAAGCAGATAACTTTGGCAGAAGAATATGTCTTTCCTCTGGCCATACACAAGAATTAGATTACTATCTAACAGTCTCCTAGCAGTAGCAGAGGAATTAAATTGTCAGAAACATGGGAAAAAGAAAGAGCATTAATGAAGATGCTCTTAATGAAGTTCAGAAGAAAAGTGAACAAAATGAGGATGGGGAAGGAAGTGGCTTGGAGATTCCTGAGTTTCATTTCACACAGTCCAAAGAAGACAGAAAAAACTTGTGATGCAAAAATCATAGTGTTGGAGTTGACTGATAGAAAGTTCATCTATAGAGGTATAATGAAGTGAGCAATAGTTTACAGGTGAAAGGTTGGCTGGAGAAAATGAACTATTCAGGAGGAGCATGAAGAATTTATTTCTGCAATAACTGGCCTAGTGATGAATGAAAAAAAAAAAAGGAGGGGAATGTGTGAAATTTCTGAGTGAGCACTGGTAGATATGCACAAGACAAGACTTTCAGCTGCTACAAATCCAGGAAAGTTCAAATGTACACTTTAGGCCAGCCAGCCCTTGGAACTCCAAGAGCATTATTTGCAAGCTCGTTCATTCACACTATGATACAATTACCACCAGAGACGGCAGGTAGTTGAATACATGACAACTGTCTTAACCCAGGGAGAATAAATAGAAGTGCCTAAGTGCAGGGAAACTATTCTTCCACACTGAGTTTCATAAAGTCAATTACAGTTAAGAATCCAGGACATTATTCTTAATTGCTTATAACATACAATATTGTAAATAAGCTAGCACTTCTCAAAGTCCATATCCTGAAGTTTAAAACAGAAATATGCTTGATTTACCAAATCATTAAAGAAAGCTTTTGAAAAATTAAGCTAGTTTGTATTAATAAAGTATCATAACTGCAGTCTGGATTTTATTGTAATAAAATACACTAAACGTAAAACTAAATCCCTGTCCAGGAGAACTGATGATATAAATAACAAATACAATAACTGGTGAAACATGTCAATTTTTCATGCCTAGATATTTAAAAAAAAAAAGACAAAAGTAATTTTACAATCTTTACAAAATAATCTACCTCTGGGATTAGGAAAAAGCAGGAGAAATTTCAGATAAAAGAATAATTGTTGCAGCTAAAAATAGAAACCAATAATGGAAGTGCCTTGTCAACCATAACTACTATAATGGTAGCATAATATAATGAGAAAGTAGCTAATTGTTTATTTGTTTTTAAGTGATCTCTTAAAAGATGGATAAAACACAGGAATACAGCTTCTCACGCTCCACAAACCAACATAGATCCATTTTAAATAAGGCTGTTTGAAAATGATATTACAAAATATACCTACAATTTATTTCAAGTAGTCAGCCTTAGTAATTTTAAGAAATATTTTTTGTCCCATTTTTGTTAGGCGAAGCTTTCAAGTCAACAAGCTGAAATTAAAATAATTTCTAACCTGTAAACTGCGAGTTAGTGATTTAATCAGGTAAGCACTCACTACTGAAAAAAGTCTAAGTGACAGAATCCTAGGACACTGATAAGCTCTCCAGATCTGTACTCCTTAAACTCTTGCTGATTATGGTTCTCCACATACTTTAAACACATTCAAGAACTTACATACAAAAGCTGATCTGTTAGCAAGTTATCCAACCAGCGTATACTGTTAACACAAGCAAACATGTTGAATGACAGTGATTTTTTTTTTTCTGAATTATTTATTTTCTGATTGTGCCATGGTTTATACTCCAATTTTAAGGTTGCTATAACTACTTTATTTCTGCATAAAATGTATAGTTACACCCTTTCATAAATCTATGTACATTCTTCTCTGTAAAGGCTAAAACCAGCCTCTTGTTGCCCTGTTAAATTCTCTACTTCAGTGCAGTTGTGGGATGGGTCACATCTGAGCACTCCTGGATGAACCACCTGTCCAGGGAACACATATTGGTTGAAGTAGTGATAGACAGCCTGACTCTTCAGTGTTGATGAAACTTGTAAACCAAATCACATTCCAGGAAAAATTATTGTGCAGGAACATATTTCCTGATTTGGACAAAGGTATGGATTTCTTTGACATTTTACAATAACATCTTAGCCAGAATTGAAAGCCTTTTGAAAATACATTTTGTTTGATTAACCATAATAATGTTTAAAGCATGCACTACACACTTCCAAATCTATCTACATGCAATAAAAGAGCCACATTCTAGAGTTAATAGGAAGTATGGCATTCAGAGATTTCCATGGAAGTTGCAAAAAGAAACCAAAACACAAGACGAAATCCTAACTATCTGAAAAAATACAATAGGTTTTTAAATGATTTTTCAAAAGCATATGTACATTAAAATGTTGATTAGAATGCAGTTTTAACTTTAAACACTGTTCCAAAACCAAAGAAAACCCAGAAGCATTGTGATGAGAATTATTACCAGAGGGGAAGGGCTTAGCACTATGTTAAAAAACGTTACAACTTAAGATTATCTTTTGGCCAATTAGATTGTGATGGATTTATTTACAGCTCCTAAAATAATAAGACTGAAAGAAAGACTGAATTGTGTGCAATGGTATCTATAATAATTTCCATTAGCTAACACTAAACTTGAAGTTCTTTACCAAAGAAACATATTACCCCTAAGAAATACATATATATGAATGCATCTACAACAACATTTAAAATTCTGTATCCAATCTAGCTTCTTAAACCTTATCCTATTCTAAATCACTTTGAGATTCTTCAGACTATGAGCTCTTCAGGCAGAGACATCCATTTGTACAGAATCTAACTCTACATGATTATCTGTTGCCTTTAGGGCCTCATAGAATAACGACACAAACAGCAAAAATAATAGTAACAATGACAATCAATCTGAAATCTAGGGCAGGATATATAAAGTGATTCCAAAGTGGTTTTGACACCTGACTGTAAGTAACGTTTTCAAAAGTACTGTACATCAGCTGATGCCCATATTTTTTATACCTTCATCCTATTTCTGTACTGCAGTGGCAGTCACAAACATTTGCTCCCATCAGCTCTCCAGCTGAAATAAAATTGGACAGAAAATATTAATTCGAGGAAAAAATTAAAGATACAACGTTGCATGTACAATTGTTTAAAGTTCATAGAGATTTTAATCTGACGAGACTTGCTTACAGAATGGATAATCATTTTATGTAAATCTAACCTCTTACAGAGTTCAATCAGTAACTTTCATAAAGAAAGGTTTGAACCTACAGGTGTGAAAAACTGACTATGTGCATACAAGGTCAAAGAGAAGACAAGTTCTTAATACTATAATCATAATAACTGCTTTTTACTGACAAATTACATCTGTTTAGCAACAGCAGTGAATTGTAAATGTAAAGTGCAGCACATTAAAGTGATGAAGTTTATGTTTCTACCATATTGAACATCTTCATTAACTCTTTTTTACTGTGCGTATCTGAAGGAAGAAAGCAATTAGAGGGCTTCAGATTTTGTGTTAGAGCAGCGAATATTTGATCAACAATTTTATTCATTGAATAATGCAGATTTTTCTTAGCCCAAACTATCTAGGTAGTTACGTCAAATTGAGTTAATATTTTCACCTAAAAAATAGTAATTAGTGAAACATTTATGTTTTGTTTCAAAACGTGCTTTTTATTTAAAAAAAAAAAAGCAAATTAAACAAGATATGGCATTCAAGACATTTTCTCCTCTTTTCATTTTGAAGAGAAATCTGGGAAAATATTCTGTTTAAATGTTCAATTTGGACAGCGAAGTGAAAAAAATCAATTATTCACACAACTCCATTTACTAATGCTATGCATGGAGGAGTAAATTGGATGACTAATCTTGTTTGTTCCCACATGCTGCCTCCACTTGCTTATATATCCACTGAAAAATTGCAACCTTGAACTTCCAAAGTCTCACAGGTTTTGATCTGTCTTACAGAAGTAATATGGGCTATGTAGAGAACGCGGTTGTACTAGAATGAATACACACTCTTCTCACTTGCTGTAAATGCTGTTAGAAAGGAGGGTTTCCATAGTAATGAAGATGAGCATTTGGAAAGACACATTGCCATTTCTGAGGAAAAACATGAAGTTTGAATTGGATAAGTCTTTCTAGTTATGTTGAAAGCAAGTTTTCTCCACAAAATATTTCTCATAATTAAATTCCATGAAGTCATACAAAATCTAATGATTTTTGAGGGGATGAAGATTCCTATTTGTGCAATTTCTGCATGACTTCACACAGACATGAACATTGTATGGCAGGGTTAAAAAAAAAAAAAAAAAAAAAAAAAAAAAAAAAGGAGATCAAAGAAAATACATCAGTAGCCCAGGAGCATGGAAACAGATTTGAAGTAAATGTTTGATAGGCAATAGAGCAAACCAGCACCAAACAGAGAAACAGGTAGTAGCAGAAAAGAATATAGAATTGGTGTTAATGAATAAACATTATGAAAAAAAAAATAAAAATTAGAGATTCAGATGAGATCTACATGACAAATTGGCCTATGACAAATTTTCTAACTTTATTGTTTCAGCTCTTGGGCAGTGCTGTATTCTCGATGGTATCATTCTTAGATCAGATCCCATATCCCTATTTAATGCAGATCATACTAACAATGTTTCATAAAGTGAAAATATAAAATAGAATTGACTTTTTTGTATGGTATGATAAATATTAGGTGTCTGTAAGACATAACAAAAATGTCCCAACAAAGTTGTGCTAATGTTCATTATTTACCCAAAAATGATCCCCTTGAGGATACATTCAATCTTTATGTATTATTTTTTGCTTATCATGTAAAGTGATTGTAGCTACATGCATATAACAGAACATTCATGTTAAGTTGCTCTTGTTTTCTTCATTCATCAGACTATACAGAATGTTAAATAGACTCCAGATAATGCATTTTCACTAACTTTCCTCCTGAATGGATGGACATGCATGGTGTCAAATACATTCAGATATGGAGTCCTCAGTACAGGAGAGACCTGGTCCTGTTGGAGTGTGTCCACAGAAGGGCCACAAAAATGATCCAAGGGATGGAACACCTCTTCTATAAGGACAGGCTGAAAGCTGGGGCTGTTCAGCCTGGAGAAGAGAGGTCTGTGAAGTGACTGATAGCAGCCTTTCAATATCTAAAGGGGAGCTATGGGAAAGAAGGGGACTAGAACAGGTTGCATAGACATGTGGTTGATGCCCTGACCTTGGAGACTTTCAAGGAGAAGCTGGATCAAGCCCTAGGCAACGTGATCTAGCTGTGCATGTCCCTGTTAATTGCAAGGGAGTTGAACTAGATGACCTTTAAAAGTCTCTTCCAAATCTAAGGATTCTATGATTATATAAACTGTCCTGGAAAAGTCATTTCTATATTTTTACAGACATGGTGAAAAGCCGAAAGGTAGGACAGAGATCTTACAAATGCAGGTTCATGTATCCTTTCCACTCTGACAGTGTAATTTTTACACATCAATAAAAATCTGTATAAAAACATGCATGAGAACATGAAGAAAAACAAAAACAATCTGGAAAATTAGATCAGCGTGGAAGACATGAGGAAGGAGAACTGAGAGAGGTAAATGGTGAAGTGATTGTTTCCAGATCATGTTGCAGGTCTTTGTCCATGCCAGGACTGATGTGTTCTAGCTAGTAAATAACCTCTCTTGCCTACTTTTCAATTTTAAAGCCATTAATATTAGGAATGTTTCCCACAATTATCAAATGAGTCTCTACTCATCTTCATAAGATATAATTTTCAAAGCAAGTACAGTTTGGTAGTTGTTACTTTTCCAAAACTCATCTTTTGCTACCCAAAAGTAATACCTTTCTCATTTACTCCAGATACACCTCTGTCTTTTAAACATGAGTATCCTTGTCAAACAGATTTTTACACATGACCTCAAAGTCCATATTTTCATGAGCCACAGTTTTTCAAATGATACCTTATACCAGTGAAAAAAAAATTTCAACACTCACTTGCAGGTCTGGAATGTCCCAAACTAACAGGCTTTAAAACCACGACAAGTTTATGCCCAAAGAAGTAGAGATTAGCGTGTCATTTTTTACAGCTCCCTCTGAGACCTGCTCTGGTGGGATCATTGTAACCAAGACACCTGGTATTCCAAGCAAGGGAAAATGAAAAATAAGTCTCTAAAACACACAAATCTACATAATTCCCTTAAAAATACTTTTTTCCTGGTTTGAAAGTGCTGTATCTGGAATCCGCATGTCATGTTACCCTTATAAATCTGTGTTTGGGACAAGCTACACAAATCTTTTTATCTTCATCACAGAGATAAAAATTCTGTATATTATATAGAGAATATAATATATAAAAATTCTTCTATAGTCCTTTTTACAATATTTAGCAAATATTTACTTAGAACTTTTAGTCTTTTTATATACTTTGGGACATAAGATGTCTGTATTTAAACTTTAATTCCCACTGAAATAACTTCCAACACCAAAGCGCCTTAGAAAAATAGCATTGTCACTATTCTGCAAAAGAGAGTGGGCAATTTTTTGCTGGAATCCATGAAGATCTGACTGTCGACACCAAAGACAGTCTGTCAGGGAATACGTGCAGCACTAGAATGAAAGGCAAATGGACACAGAAAAGAAAAACACAAGAGAGAACTTATAGAAGAGCAGTACGTAGAAAAATAAAGCTAAGTAGGAAAACTATAGAAAAGTGGGTAAGAGAAAGATTACAGTGGTGTTCCAGCCAGTGAAAATATCCTTGCCCCAGGAGATTTAAAGAGGAACAACCAAAGCATTTTCCCAGTCGCCTATGGAGTCCTATGCAATAACACGGCATTTTCACAACAATACATTTCAGGATGCAGTAAGAATTAACATTCAGATATGCTTAAATATATGAAATTGAGGGTTGGGAGCATGGGGAGAACTGAATGCCACTGGACCCAACCAGCTAATCCTTTATTGCCTTTGGTATTCAGATGACATTTATTCTTACCCTTTTTTAAAATCCTGAGGGAATCACTGAATTATATATGCACATATATATCCAGTACAGAGAGCTGAAAAGTACGGTTTGCCTTCCGGGCCTGCAATTACAGATTTGCTAAGTCAGCTATATGCTGCCGGGGAATCAAGGAAATCTCCATTAGAATGCCATTAAGACCTGAAGACAAGCTCTGTGTTTCTTAGACCACTTTTTCCACATACACTCTACTATACTCCAGAAAATTTCCATATTCTAGCAGAAACATTCCTTCTTAATGAATACTATTGCAAGTTTTAATAGATTTGCTTAGATCAACATGAATGCCCTTCATTCATACTACCTAAGGTGGCCCAAACTGGGCACTCATCAGATGGGTCTGTCGGCCTTCCCTACTGACTGGTTGAGCCTCTAGCAAGAGCAGGTTAAGCTCTCTTCAGAACTACTGAAACAACCATTTGATAACAGCAATTTAAAAAAAAATTCTAGTAAAGATTCAACGCAACATCAATGCTCATGTTAGATTTGCTCGGTTTGCTCTCTGACCTTCAAGTAGAAGTGTTTGTACATAAACCGCTGGTTCATTTAATCTCTACAACTTTGTTGTGTGAACATTTATATAAAAGGCATAGAGGGAGCAATAGTGCAGAAAGGAAAGATCAGAACTTGATGATTTCTCAAGATTTTTTTATAGTGATATTCTTGGTAATTGTAATCTGCACTTGGTTTTATTTCACAGTAAGGTCCAGGAAACATTAGGAAAGACTGAAAATACTGCCACAAACTATAAAGTATAGGATATTCATTGAATTGTAAAATAAATTTGCAAAATGCTTAGTGCAATTTTTTCCTCATTTGGAAATTCTGGCAGCATGAGTAGATATTGTGAAGACAACGTACTATTTGTTATACGCTTGCAAATCCTCACATGTACACATTGTAACTACATAAGGGAGAGTTCCCATGCAATGAGAAAGCAGTTTTTGTTAATGGAGTCCGTTAAGGGTACCGACTTACCTGACATCTCAGTTCTTTTTTATGACCCAACAGAGATTTTTAGAATAAACTGAAGAGGGCATAGGTCCTTCCCATTGAAGGAATCTAGTGTGGGAGGAAGTGCTCTTGACTTACTGAACTTGTTATTAGATTGATAGGAACAATACATTTATTTATTTTTTTCTCCACAGTATTACATCAATCCCTCTGCAAGAAAGCATGCCACTAGTTAGAAATAAACCAAAACACATGAAAAGCTGTTGGTTTACTTAATTTGCAAGAAAACTGTGCCTTCTATGTACACTGAAAGTTTAGCAGGAGGGAGAGGAACAGTGCCTCCAAACTTTTGTCACATCAACAGCTCTTAGGAAAGCTAATGAGCAAAGGAGTCTGCATTTCCAGATCACTCACAAATCTCTTTCCTTTTAGTATGACTCTAACATTTTATATACAATACATATAGTGCAATCTGCTGAATTTTTTCTCGATAATTTCAACAATTCCATTCAGTACCTGTGTATCTGCCAAGGTCTTTAAGAACACGAAATTGTCGCGGAAACTTAGACAATGAATTTCATGTATACTGTATAATAAACTCAAGCCATTCACCTGAATCATGTAAAATGTATGAAAATGGGAGCTGTTTTACATAAATGGTGGCAAAGTTCTGCATCTTGAAGTAAGTTAGGCTCAAGAAAAAGAGTGTTTCAAGAGATCAAACATCCTTATAAAGAGGTAAGAAATCAGGCATTTTTACATTTCTTTTTCCTAGTTTCCCAAATGCACTAATTCAGTATTCAGACTAATGTCTTGTAAAGTTTCCCTTTAAAAAAACAAAGCAGTTTTGAGTTGTAGCAGCATAAAATAGCGTCTGAAACCAATACATTCCATTTTTATACTTTCATAACTTAGAGACAATTAAACTGACTTTTTTCCCATAACCTAATAAAAAAAGTTCAGTCTCAGTTTAAGATTTTTGCCTGCCAAATGCAAATTGCATTTTTTTTTAGGATTGAATTATGAAACCATGAAAATAGGACATATAACAGAAACCCTCACAGACCTATAACTACAGAAGTAGTGCTAAAGAAGCACCGGTTGGAATACAAAACATCATCAGCTAACTTACCTCTTCATTCATGTCTCTTGCTAAGTGTTTTGTTACCATAAAAGCTTTAGATTTTGCATAATTTATATAAACTATTAAACACCTGTTCTCTTCCCATAAAATAAGGAGATGGAACAATCTCCTTCATTTAACTAATTGTTGGCTTGAGTTGTCATTATTTTCTTAGCATCTACAAAGAAACTGTAGCTCCCTAATGGTCAGATTTTGTTGGTAAAAACACAGATGTTCAGAATCTACCAGTCTAAACCCCATCTCTTTTGGTGATTCTGTTGAGAAAATATCATTAAAACTCGATTAGTGAGTCAGTGGTGAAAAAAATGATAAATAAGTGCAAACTATTCACATTCCTCTTCCTTGCAGATGTGATAGAACTGAATGATGGAGCTTGGTTTATTGTGTCCCAAGTATCAGTTTTCTGATGCAGCTACCAGTAAATTCCTTTAATGTGTGTCTGCCATAACCTGGTATACATTTTGTGTTTTCATCAGGACAGGCTTTTAGAAAAGCAGCTAGGAGAAGGGGAACCCCAGAAGAAGGCAAATTGTCTGCACTTGTCTGCTGGAAGCCATGCTACTAGTTAAGAAAGAATATGGCATGTTTCATCTAAATCTATTACTTTTGCCCATTCTTTGTTAGTGAGAGAAATTATGATTTTGTTCATATCACTTCACAAACTGGAGTATTTTCATGAACTCAGCACAGAGCTCAACCTGAGTGCCTCTTTCTCAGAAGAGCATATCTATATTCATCACAATGCACTTCTAATTGAACCCCTTTCCTTCACTGTATTCAGCACCAGGACCCGAGGTAAGACAAAAAGACGCAAAAGGCTCAATTTGCAGACAAACTGCCCTTGATTCTTCAGTGCCTGAAGTGGCATAGAGTTTTCAGTGGACAAAGGACAAAATGCACAGAACAACACACACAGCTGACCGGTTCAAGAGGAATTAGATACATTCACCTTTTTAAGAATTGTAATCTGATTATATTTATAATTTTCTTTTGCTTTGTTTCTTCTTAAGAATGAGATTATTTTTTAAGTATTCCACAAATTTGTTCCGTTTTTTATTTCTGTACACTGACATTGGTTACATTCAATTTTCTAACTTTTCCATAAGACAGGATATAATTTTACTCACAGGAAAAAAATTACATTTTCATTATGTTTGCAAATTTTATGTCTGTGTGTGATTTTGTTGTTGGGTTGACTTTTTTTTTGTTGTTGTTGTTGTTTGGTTGCTTGGTTGTTTTTTTTCTTTGCTTTTTTAAGTTTGAAGATTCAAACCAGCTTGTAAATGTCTGACCATTTGTTAATTCTGGCCTCCCACGCTGTTAAGTACTCTGTGGGAAACCACAATCTGGAGTTCAGCTGAAAAGGGGTAATTTTCATACCCAGACATGTACACTTGTCTAACAAACAGAAATTAGACTGAATGCAGTGTACTAAGTGAGAGGAAGAACAGAGATTCAGTGTGGTGGTGAAGGATGGCACATGCTTATAGGCTCAGTTATTAGAATTAACCTGATGTAGATAAGAACTTGCCAGACTTTATGTCAGATACTCTCAATATTGTGCGAAATTTTGAAAAATTCAAACTTATCTTAGATAAATCAGAGCTGCAACAGGTAGCTGAAATTTTTCATTCTAGATAGAGAGCAGAGCCCTGATATCCTGGCTGTATGCGGCTTTCATTCTCAGGGATACCAGGTTGCCTTCCTACAGCTGTGCTTCTACAATAAAGACATACTCTTTATTTCTACAATCAGTTGTAGATTAACATTTTTCCTATTCTAGTTTTTAAAAAACATTCCTTGTTTTTTTACTAGTATTTGCGGAATGATTTCTCCTCACTTTTTGCTAGCTTTAATGATCAGATTGTAGTATACTTGAGATGGTAAGAATGTATCGATACATACCAATAGTTATTAAACATAGTAAATGCAAATACTGAACCATCACAAAAAGTTCAAGCCACAAAACTTTATATGTAATATTTAATACAGCATGTAAAATAAAAGATATTCAACAAACATAAGACCACAAATGTAATCCCTTTGTTGCAAAAACAAAGGTAATAGATAAATTAAAGATCCATTTTTGTACAAATTTTCCCTCTCACCATTTCTTTTTATTGTTTTCTGTGTAATTCTACGCTATGTAATTTGATTACTTCTGTCAGGCTCAGAATAGGAGTGGGACACAAATGGGCCCTTGCTACTATCCCTGGCATAAAAAATAATGGCTAGTGGCCCTGACCATCAAATCACACCTAAAAGCATATGCTCAAAACAGCATCTTTTCTCCGGTCTACTCCACAGGTGACAACCTAAAAATTAAATAAGTTGCATTGTTTGATGTGATGAAGATAATTGTTCTATGTATACTTAAGTGACAGGGATGATATTATTTCTTGGGAGGCAGAATTGTGTTGTTCTTAATGAATTTGTTTCTACATAGTCCTTAGTTTGAGACTGTAGAGGACATGCTCTGGACAAGTACATACTAAACACTTTTCTTCACACCGCAGAAATCTTGACTGAATCACAGAAACTGTTTAACAGAATACAGTGATACCCTCTGACTGAAGGAAATTTGTATTTAGATCTCCCTAAACACGTCTCATACATGCAGCTGTGTATATGTGTACATGCATGTACACAGGACAACTCTGCAAGTGATCTTAACAGGAATCTTTTTAATACACAGACATTGAACTAGAGCCTTTCTGGTTCTCTAAACTACGGTATAAGTACACTAAGAGCTAGCAATTTAGCACAGTATGCCTTGTAATTGGTTTAATCATTGTCAGCATGTAACTGTAAACCAAATACCAATTAATCACCTTTGTATACTATGGCATTTTTCTTAGTTGGCCTTTGAGTTAAGTTTTCTGTGGAAGTAAGCCAAGGTCCCCTGGGAGAGGCAAGAAGGCAACTTTCCACATTTGTGAAGCTATGCAAACGAAGAGAAATACTAAGTGCATATTATCAAAAAGCAAGTTTGGCATCAGTTACAAATCATGAAAAATTGAAAGATCAAGACATTTAGAAGAGCAATTTTGCATGTTTGACAGCAGCAATTGAAAGATAAGTCTAACTGCAGCATCTGTGGTAGGATCAGTGGTTGGAGATGCTCCAGTGCTCAGGGGTCTTCTGATTCAAGGACTTGGTTCAGGTCCTTCACCAGTTTTAATATGCTGACAGTGAGTTTAATATTCAGTTAGATTCCCTGCATAGAATATTAAGTGCTTGAAAAGATGAGAGATTGAGTTATCTTCTTAAAGTAGTATACTATTGGAATTGGAGTTTCCAAGCTGATTCTGTCTCCTCAGATACTCTGTCATATCATTTTTTTATTCTCAGGCTAACACAAGGTTATCACAGTCTGCTAAGGTAAACAATGCAAAGAGATTTACCAAAAGAGAATCTGACCCACCACAGTGGCAGCCTCGGGTAGCACCACTGGAAAGACCAAGCACAGCGCAGCTCTTCAGATGAACGAACATATCCTAGACACAGCATTTGGTAAGCTGCTATAGGAGGGTTGAGCAGTACCCAACAGCTCCAGGGAGCTCAGCCAAACAGGGTCAGTGCTCGAAGAAAAGCACAGCTGTCTTTCCTTCAAGGGACAAGGGAAACACAAGAAAAACTGCAAATAAAATAGCAATTCAGGGACAAGCTGACGGAGAGTGGAGATCATAGGATAGTTATACAGATGGATATAGTAACAGCAACAGCAGAAGCAATTTTACCTGATCAGAACCGATCAAAAAATTGACCTCTGTTTGTACTAGCCCAATAAATTCTCTTTATCTTCTCCTCATTTTATGGTTACAAGTTAGGAAAAAAGAAAAGGAAGGGATCTCCAGAAACGAAGTGCTCTTCCTCCTACAACAAAGGGAGAGAATCACATTTGATTCTGCTGTAGTGGAATAATGCTTAAAAAGATCAGCTTTAGGGGAAAAAGAGTCGGTTTCAGTCATTTATGATTTATGCAGAAAAAGCACAATGCCAGCATTTCCAGATGTTCAGAAGCCTGCTGGAAATCAAAACATATTTCCAAAAATTCCTGGGGCTAGAAGTGCAAATCTCATTCACACTTATGAGATCTTACATAAACAGTAGTTTGGTGCCATCACAGAGCTACTCATAAGTCGTTACCAAAGCAGAAGAGACTGTAAACCTGGATGTTCTATACTGTTCTTCAAGCTTTGTAAGCCTGCAGACCCAGTACACAACTTATGTAATTAGGCTGTAGTTGTCACATTGCTTTAAATCTGTTTAGCTCTAATTAATCCCTAATTTAGCTGTCCTTCAATTCAGCTGCTTCCACGTACACCCACAAAAGATCTGTCCCTGTTCATCAACGAACAGAAATTCCTCAGATTCATCTGTGCTGAGGGGTTTATGCACATCCTTCTATGTGTTCCCCCTTTTCCATCTGTAGGGAATTCTGCCTACTAAAATACCTGTGTCCCAAGTAAAAACTGTACTTTGGTGCATATTTTTTCATACAAAATCAGCTTACCATAACAAATTGTGGACTTGGGATGAATTGTTTTACAAGAAATCCTATATGAATATAGATTTCTCAGTGAGCACATTCCCTCAGCAGAGATCTATCTTCTAAGATGTATACTCACGTATGTTCATGCCTGTATATAAACATATTCTTGAAGAAAAAGGAACAGCACTCCTACTGCTGAAACCACAAAGTGCAATTAAACTTAAGTTAGCACATCTTATTTCTTGCACTCAGGCCATGCATTTAAGTCTACATGGAGGCCTAAGTTAAAAATTTGCCACCATTATGTTTTGCTTTCATGCTGTCATATCTATTCTAAAAAAATTTAATCTGATGCCACTGGAAGGAAGGGAAAAGAGACAATTAAGTGGTTTAAAGATCATTAGAAGCACTGTCAGAAGCTAGAGAAATGACACAACTATTCATAACTATCCCCTTGCATGAAGCCATTTGATTTTTTTCATAAGAAAATTACAAATATGGTTTGTGAACAAGACATCACCAGATTTGGTACAAGAGTATGTCCATTATTCCCTGAAAGTAAGACTCCATTATGAGTGATGGTGTGTTAAAAGTCACCAAAATGTTGGAAAAAAGTAGTGCACAATGACTCTATGTGTGAAATGAATTAAATCCAGCCAAGATTACTATTTCTGTCTCCGTTAGCAACAAGCACCCAAGAGGATGCAGTGAGTGACTTAAAGAAAAGACTGTGATATGAATGACAATTTCCCAGAGCCACACCAATGCGGTGGCACAAATACTCAGTACAAGTCTCCTCCCCAGTTCCCAGCTCAAGTGATGTTTCAAAGCAATGAGGCCAGCATTGCCAGCCAATCATCTTCATATTATTTATTACCCTATTTTCAAATACAGAGCTTTTGGGTTAGCTATTAACAGTGATTCAGTAGCACTGTGAGTTATAAATATGTAAGTGAAAATTTACTCTAGAGACCACACTTTACCAATAGCTCCCCTGCATTTTTTTTTCTCCTCCTCTAGTAACTGTCCCACCTACGATCCTTTTCACTATATTTATCTCTTTAATGAAATTTTGCACAATCATCTGACAATTCAGGTTATCCGAAGATTTATTTTCAATGAGCCTCTGATTCATTTGAAAAGGTGCAGATTATTGGAGAAATGAAAGTATAGTTCTCTTGAGGAAAAGAAAACTTACAGGTGAAGTTTGCAGATAAGATGATGTTATTACTTAGAAGAGCAGCATAAGAAATCAAAAGTTTCACAACACATACAGATCATCGATACCCTGTGCCTGTACATATACATGTCTACATAAATTACTTTTCATAGTGCTGAAGTTTACTAACACAGATATAGGTCACTTGAATAAGCCAACAGTTCTAATAATTTTCTTGAGGGACTACTTCATTTACAACCGAGCAGCGTTCATGTACTTTTCTTAAGTTAGCTTTAAAAGTGCTTACCTGCATGTATCAGAACACACTAACGTTACTAATAAAGGGCATATACAACACTAACTTATTTGTTCATTTATTTTCAATGCATACATGTTAAATAACTTCATTATTTTCTGTTTTTCTTTTCTGCTTCCTCATTTCAGTTTAGTTTTATAGCCATAGCAAATTACATTCTCAGTTCAAAGTCAGAGTTTCTTTTACTTCTTTCCTCTGAATTTTTTTCCCCTAGGTTTCTGAAAGTTTTCTTGTGATTTTGCAGATAAGTGTTTCTAACATGTAAGTCCCTATTAACAGAAGTTCAGAAACAGAACGCCTTAACATTTTCTGAAAAGCTGCACAAGAAACATGAGCAGAAGTTTGACAGTTTATTTTCTAGGAGGAAAAAACAAACAAAAATCGAACACCCAGATTGTAGCTACCTAATATTTTGATGTTTAACATTGATAATGACTACATTTGCTTCTACAAATTGGAGACAAAGGATGGCAATTTCCATTTTCATATGATCAGTCATTCAAATTTGAAAGTCCGTGTAAGATAACTGCCTCAGTTCTCCAGAGTGAGCAAAGAAAATTACAAGAGAAGACTCCAAAATTGGGCTTAGGAGCAACTGTATAGTCACAGAGCAGCACTGAAGAGTGTCCTCTGAGGTACTTAAGTTTTTGGCATAGATGCACGTATAGCAAAGGAACAGGGTTTTTGTCTAATCCACGGCATATATTTTATTTGCAGCTGATCCCTTTACTCCCTGTAATAGGAGCTAAATCTTCACACCTGACAGACCCTGACAAAGGCCTGGGGACCACGCAGTGTGTAGGCTTAGCCCCTTTCATTGCGGTCTAAAAAAACTCTGGAAATCCAGTGTTTTCATATTCAGCATTCACAAAGGAATCCACCCCAAAAACCAGGGGGAGTTCTCAGCCTGCTTTCTCATACCCAGTTACACTAACTGCCATCGCCCCAGGACTCTATTTGAGGTCTCCTCCATGGGTCCCTTTCAACAAACCAGGTTGAAATGGGCCCCTTACAAGCTCACAGAAACCAGGAACCTGAGCCAGAGGAGGACGGCAGTTAATTATTAGCAAGTTCTTCCAAGGCAGCCTAAAGGGGATTGTCCACCAGTGTTTGAATATTGAGCTATCAATTCATCGCAGTTCTAGCAAGAAGAGGGAAAAAAACCTAGTAAATGACTAACACATGTGCACAGAGCAGGACCTTAGATCTCGATATACTAATAACTGTGACTTTTTGTACAATTTTTTTGGAAGAGGTCAGAAGAATTTAACAAACAAGGTACTACCAGGCTTCCTGTTACTTGTAATTACAAAAATGGGCAATCTTTCATTTTAATAGGTCACATACTTTTTTTTCCCTCTGCTAGTATTTTTTTGTAACAAGACAACAGAGCTAAGTTTTTTTCTTTTTTAAAAAAGGAGGAAAAAAAGGAAACCATTGCCATTTAAAACTTTTAGACTAAACACTAACACTACCAACATGCTAGTAGAAACTGGGATAAATCCTGCCTTAAGCTCCAAGATTGCAAAGGGCCAGCTAACAGCAGCATGTTGCATAACAAATGAGCTCTCTAAAAAAGGTTATAAAAGGATAGCTGGAGAAAAGGATTGCAGGGATGAGGAAAAGTATGGAATATAGTTCAAAGACAACTCATTGTATAGGGGCATCTGAAAACCCTGCAGGTATGCGGAGCTCTTCCTGCTCTCCCCCAGCACATCTAGGGCAAAAGCAGTGCAGAAAGAAATACCAAAAGCCACTGTAATATTCTCTTTTGGGAAGATTTACTGTGGTCTTTTGGCTGACCCTGAGAGACTGACTGAGAGAGCTAACCCTTCCTTACTTTATCCACAGAAGATCTTTTAGGGTTAAGAAATAAAGGAGTTATTTTGTGTTTTAATTGTGTATAACTCTACTTGTCAACTGAATGTGCATTTTAAGAGACAGATGAAGATACAGAGAGAGACATCAACCTTCCCAGAAAAAAAAAATCTACTTTCTATTTTTCAATGAGGGATGATGTGGTCTACAGAAAAGGGAATATGAAGAGAATAACTGATGATCAGTACGGTCTTTCCTTGGTGATTACTACAGAAATACTGGTGATGGATGCTTCAGATCACACTGAAGGTCTTATGTTCTTCCTGCTTTTATTAAGACATGCTGATTGCTATTATTGCTACATTATATACATATAGGTTTCTTACAGTCATTTTTCACCACTCATCAGAACCCACTCTACCTGGCCAACAGATTATGCTGAAATCAGGGAGAAAATAAAGCTAGGAACACAGCAATTGTTATACATCAAACCAAGTAGGATTTTGTTGTCACAGTGTTCTGAATTTATTCCTCAAACTGGTAGAGAAAATATTTTTCAGAGAGTTGTGCTTCTAAAATCTAACATTGCCTAGAACCAGTGTGAAACTATTGTGAGAATACATGTAACTACTGTACAAACTTTTAAAAATATCAGTGTATTATTAGTAAGTCCTTAACAACACCTTTACAGATATTAACGTTAACTCCTTGTCTCAAGAGGACTGAATATTTCATGGCATTCCTGCAAGGCTTTGTATTCTCCCACCCTGAATCTGGGATCACCTGGCCCCGATGCAAGCCACCACCTGACAGTCCTATGGAGAGGTGTTCCCATCAAGCACAGGCACAACCACAGGACACATTAACAACCGAGTTTTCTGTATATTCAGAATTCAGACATGAAAACACTGTTCTGTCAAAGATCCCCCTGTTCCCTGCCCAGATCTTTCAGATCTCCAGTCTGTGAGCCCTATCCTCCCAAAAGCTGCTGCTGTTTGGCTGGTGGCTGCAGGTTTCTGCTCCTGTAGACTTCTGTGGCCAGTCCCTAGCCCTGAAGGGAGGTGGCAGCCTCTTCAGCTTGTCCAGACAATTCAGCTGGGCTTTGAGGCACATGAAAGATGCTGAAGGTCAGGTCACTTAACAGATTTCCAGGGTCTGAGTGTGGAGGGAGGTGTATCATGAGCAGCTCAGCAGCAGGGTTTAGGAGTGCTGTGTTCATGGGGTCATTTTAACTGGTCTCCTGTAATGGGGGATTATTGAGCAATCATTAATCAATTTAGCAGGGATGATAGAAGAAGCAATCATTCACAATTAGCTGAACAGTGTGCTACAAAAGTGTGGGGTGCTTTAGGCGAGGCTGAGAGATCAGATAGGGGCTGCCCTGTGTCCATGGAGTTTATTGGCCTTCACTCCATCATTAACAAGTGTGCGATGGATGGGTGAGATGATAGCATTACAGCATCTGTCAGACTACTTTGGACAGCTGCATGAGAGGGCTCCCAGCAGCAACCAGACATCCAGCTGGACTGGGTTGTGTCTCAAGGTTGTGCCACCACTTATCTCTGAGCAAAGGTGACCCTACCACCTCCTTTCTGCTCCTTCTGTACTATTTCCTTTGTCACTGTTAGATTTTCTGCGCAAAGAGGTAAGCAAATTCCAGGCTCTGAGGTGTATCAGGCTGTCTCCACACAGGTGCTAGGAACCCCACACCCCACTGTTGTACGGCTGTGCCCCACATGGTTCTGGCTGCCAGGAGCAGCCATGACACCTGCTCGGAGCTCACAGGTTCAGTGCTTATCACTCCAATCCAGAGGCAAGATTCACCACAGAGCTGAGCAGGAGCAGCCTCTGGCCTCCACCTTCTCATCCACACTGTCAGGATGTGTCAATTTATCGGCCTTCAGGGCTGGATCCTACAAGATGCTGAATGCCATATGGCATGCACAGAGCAGCCTCTTTCCTCACACCCACAAAGAAGTCAGCAGTTTTTAACTTTTACTTTTCAATGAAAAATGCTGCTGCTATAATGGACTAAATTTTGTCATAAAAAGTGAAAGGTAGCAGCTAACACAGCACCATTTAAAGCTGCATCTGGAATACAATTGCTGTTTAAAACCAATGGGGAAAAGCAAGATATGGAGCATTAGAAGAGGGCTTAGAATGGAGACCTTTAAAAAAGAAGAATGTGTTATAAATAATAAACACCTCCACAATCGTACATGATATAAAACAAATTCTGTTTGAGTGCCTCAGTGGCATTAATAAACCTCTCAGCTTTATTCTCCTAGTTTATGATATCACAAGCACCCCTCTATGGAATTACACTCTTTTTCACCACAATGTAAAAAATCATTAAGACAGTTTTTCAATATTTTGTTATTGTTTGACCTACAGATTAATATGCCTCTCTAGAATTTGCATCTCCCCTATTGTCTTAGACCAAATTACAGCACAAAAAATGCTGTCTGACGGGGGAGTATTGTGTAGTTTTTTGCTACTTGCAGTATAGTTATGGCTGGCTCCTGCATCAGCAAAAATGATTAAAATAAAAATAATAATAAAAAAAAAAGTTATGTTTTAGGAGCTCTGAGATTGCAATGAAGTTATAGATCAGAAGATATTTTCTTGCACTAGTGCCCTTGGGCTTGGGAAAACAATCTGGTTGTTAAATGTTAATTGCTAAATTATTGAAGCCTAAGCCAAATAGAGGAGCGTTCTTCAGGCTGGAATGACTATGTTCACAAAAAGAAAATAATCAAGGAAAGCTCTTTAAAATATTTTCTGCAAAGTCTGAAAGAATGCAAAATTACCTGAGTCCAGTATTAACTCAGACTAAATTCACAGAAAGGTTGGCTTCTTTTCATCTCATTTTGGGAGTGCTCTGTAATTCTGCAGTGAAATCAGAAAAAAAATTCTACCTGGGTTTCATGTGAAACCTGGTAATCTTTAGCTCTTCTGATTTGGTTCTTGCTTAGAAAATGTGATCCTTTGTATGTCAAAATCATTTTCAGCCTGCAGATCATCAAATAATGGTTAGGAATTTTAGGAAGTGGTAACAAGTAAGTGAGTTCCTGGGAAGAGTGATGAATAACTGGGATTGTTCGGGAGAAAGAAGCAGAGCAGGAAGGAAGCCCAGGGTGTTTATGTGAACAGTGGAACTGGAACAAAAGCCACAGGAGCTGGGAGAAGCTAGTCAATGGAGCAGCAGAAGGAAAGAGAAAAATATTAGGGATTCTGAAAAGGGAATAAAAAGATGACAGTACCAGAGACTGTGTACAAGAAACAGAGGCAACCTGCACTTAGGAATCAGAGACCTGCCAGGGACATTTTGTGAGAGAGTGATGCACAGGATGTCGTGGTGGGACAGGTCTGTGTCACTAGGGAACAGTTGCCTGGGGACAGAGATGAGGAAGAAACAGTGCATCTAGGTTCTGAGCCAAAGTCAAAATAATTCAATAAGAACCACCCAAAACTTTAACAGAGGCTGCAGGCAGGACGGCATTAAGCTTTTTTTGCTAATTCTAGATCTTCTTTTTGTGCTGTAGCTGAGATATAGAAATAATGAGGAGAGTCACTGAAATATTTAACACAAAGCAAGAAAATGAAACATGTATGGATACGCAACAGCCCTTAACTACACGTGTTTAATGATCATAAGGATTTATGTATACTGTACACTGCTCCAGTCATGCTCATGGGATGAATGATTTTCACAAAATAAAAACAGCTGTGGGGAAATTTTCTCAAACTGTAACAGTAACAATAAAAGCAGTAAAATTAAAAGATGTATCTTAAAACATTATTCAAGTTGACAGTCCATATGCAGCTATCTTTTTATACTAGATACAGCTCAATTAAAATGCAATTATAAGTACAATATTTGCTCCATATTTTGTGAATGCTCTGAGAATAGCACCGAATACTCTAATATAAGTTTATCTTTTTAATTAGCTTTGGGTTATTCCATGAACATGTGTATCTTAATAAGGACTGTGCATTATACCCTCTATGGGACACTGAATAATGGTTTAATGTAGAGATGGCAAAATAACTTGGATAGAGTGAAAGAAAGAAATGTGGAATTAGAATGATGGAAATCTACATAAAGTTTCTCAGCAATTTGATGGTGAGAAGCAATATGACTTTCAAGGTCAAGAGGGAGTGGGGGAGTCCATTCCAGTGGTCCTCAGAGGCAAACAAAACAGTTCAATTCCTTTCTACATCAGCCTTGGCAAGAAAGAAAGATTATCTTGCCCTTCAAAGTGTCTGTCATTTGAAATTTTCCCTGTCTTTCCTTGAGATGAACCAGTTACAGTGAAACAATGTGGGGAAGTTAAAGAATTCTGGCTCCAGCAAAGACACAAATGCCACCATTACAGTAATTAATTGAGTAACTAAATATCAGTATTTGTGCGCTTTATCGGTTCCCTATTAGAATTAGTCAGACTTAGGTATGTTGTACACATTTCAGGGTCAGCAAGAAAGGGTATAAAGCATCAGGCAAGGTCACCTATGGATCAGATCATGAAGGTCAAATTCCCTGCTTTGTGAAATTCTGATTTGAAATGAACCTTGAATCCTACAACTCTGATGTTTGTCCTGATAAACTATTTAACTGTGAAGTAGTTCACTTTTACTTATTTTGTTCTCCTTCTTGGTTCTTGTCAAAGCTAATACATTTCTCAGTAAACTGGCACACTTTGACCAGTGCCTTAAAAATCAACCACCTCAGAAAGAGATTGTGGTAATTATGAATATCATCAGGAGCAACTACAAGAAATATCACTGTGATAGATAACAATTATCTTTGTCTTTTCCTCTTTTTGGGGAAAGTGCATAGGGAAAGATTGGACATCTTGGACATCTCTGTCACAGATACGATCAGCAGAGGTTAACCTTTTGAGGACAATCATTGTCAGTGTGTCATGAATTTTTCAATGTCCTTTCTTTTTGTAGAAGTTCTCGTTCTTTCTTCATCTTTGTTTCCATCATTATGCCATTATCATAATCCCACTGCGGCTTTCTCAAGTAGAACAGCACTTAATTACTGGAATTAGAAATGAGAAATATCACATTTTTTATCTGGTTGATCTTATCTAAGGTCTTCTATGTGCGAACTTGAATAATCTAGCAATTTCCAAAGACTTAAAAAGGCTTGGGTGTTTTTTGTTTGGTTGTTTTTTTGTTTTGTTTTGGGTTTTTGTTGTTTATTTGTTTGGTTTTGTCACTTTCCTTCTCTGTGCTTAGTTTTACTTTCTGTTCTCAAAGTGTTTTGACTTATGCGTTGGCAATTTTATCTACTTCTACCTTGTTTAACTACTTACTCCTATAATTTTTTCTGCCCGTCCATCATTAATTCCACACTTTCAACTTGCAGCTAAAAATGGGCTGCTCCTTCAAACAATAAAATAATCCCAAATCTCTAGCGAGAGAGAAACAAGCTTAATTTTGCCTCTTTAATTCATGACTATGTGGAAATTTTCCTTTAGTTCTGAAGATATCTTACTTGGTCTGAAGCCTTGCAAGGCTGTTTAAGCAAGTATAGGGAGATTAACTTTCCTAATTGTTGCATTTGACACTTAGTTGGATAGACATCACTTAAGTGTTGATATGTCTGTGTGCTTCTCTAAACCTACAATCTTTGATACTTGAAATAGCATGATGAAAAAAATAACATTATTGTATTAGACATTTCTTGTGCTTTGCATTCTTAAATTGTCTGTCCAATGTCTTTCACATTAGCATGCCCCCTTATTATTACAAACAAAAAAACAGATAAGCACTCTAAGTCTATTGAGAGGGGGAAAATAATACATATATATATAAAAAACTGTGCTGATGCAAAGTATAATGCAGATCTAAAAGAAAATCTGTAAGGCTGAAACAGATTTCTTAGTTTTCAATACCATAGGGCCTGTTCAAATTATTCCAAGCTCAACAGTAGATCATAATTCAATGTATCTGAATTGCTTTAATGTGCCAAAAAGCAGAGATGTCTGAGCAGATGTGTTACATCTGTACTGTGTATTATTTCTGCTATTTTAAAACAGTTGCATTACAAACACAACTATGAAAATAGTTTGATTTTCCTTTCCTAAATGATTCCAGTCATGCGTGTGTTTATATCTTCTCAAAGGTGCTCTGAAAAGTAACATAATTATCTTTCTGCTGAAAAATTGACTGTGTAACACATTGCTTAGGAATAGAGAATAATTTGTAAATCATTTTATTTGAAAGTTTTGTTGTGTTTTATTTTTCTGGTCAGTATGACCACCCCTAGACTTTCTCTACCTTTTTCTTTGGCTCCTGGCAAAATTCACTTAATGTTAACTGACGAGCTTATTAAGATAAGAGAGAGAAATTATATGAAGTACCCTACATGAATTATACTATGGTGTTTTAAGTAGTTATTTCTCTATCATTCATCTTCACAAATGTCTACACAATTTTCACTCCAGCATATTTTTTTCCCAGCTTTAGGAGTAATTCCTCTCTTGGTTCTAAACTTCTAAGTTCTTAGCCTTCCAAAGAGTAACTAAAAGTAGCAGATGGTCTTTATTTGGGCTCACGAGTCTCAATAGTTATTTTTCCTGTTGTTTCAGCTCAGTATATTACTTCCTGCACCCCAAATTCTACTCCAGTCCAAAGCACACAAACTATGGAAAAGAAACAGCTACAGTAGACATTCTTGTACATATGTAAGATAGGCAGGTTAGAAACACCTTCACATAATTTGTTTTCAGGTGATGGGCAAAAATGAAAAAGGTCCATAAATTACGCAGGTTTGAACGATGAGTGTTATAAGATTAGATGTTTTAATGAGGATGTCATTAACTGAAGAACTGGTTCCAACTCTCCCTCTATCACAGTCTTAGTTCTATTTAGGGACCTAACATTCACCGATTTCAAAAGGAGTTAGGTACGTATCATTACAGATTTGACTCTGAGTCTTTTTTATCAATTATTGAGGTATAAAGTGGGGATAATAGTACTTCCCTTGCTTCTCATGCAGTTGCACTTGGGTATCTTAAAGATGAGTACAGTAGAAAATGTGAGCTGCTCAGATACTACAGTAATGGGAACTATTAAGAAAAGCCTGAAATAGAAAATGAATAGATCTTGAAAGATATGGAAAAGGAAGTGAAGGACTGCTGCAGACCTAGAAAAGAGGTCTGGAAAAGCTAATGAATATGAGATAAATATTACCTTTTTATATGAAAAATTATTAAAGTCTAGGAGATGCACCTGAATTTCTGGTTCCTTGTCCAAAATAAGTCCTAAGTCACTGGAATTTTTTCTCTGCTCATTGCAGAATTTAGTGAATAGATGTTTACATCTATAATGTTGCATTTTTATTCTACGTCAACATATTCAAGCATAGAATCATGTTACAATGAGAAACTCCTATTAAAAGATCACATTCTAAACTGAAAACATTATTTCCACTTCTTTTTTATCTCAGGGTCCTTTGTGTGTGCATGTGTTCTAATGTATATGTATATTTGCGCATGAAGAGACATTTGAGAAGAATGCTATCTATCTCTGCATTTTCTGCAGAGGAATAGATTCTCCAGCCACAATGTATTTCAATTCCTACATATAATTGGCATTTTTTGCATATGTTTGAAATTAATTTTTGAAAGCATATATCACTTCTTTTAGAATAAAGTTGCATGAAGACAGTTTGTGATTTTGTTTAAAAATTAAAAATTAAAATGTATTTTATTGTTGAGAAATATTTTCTTCAAATTGAGACAAAGGCGCTTTTCTATTTCTGGCATTCACAGTAAGTGACCAATGTATTTGTAAAGTAGCACCTAAAAATAACTAGACTGGGGTTTCATTTACATCATGTGCAATTTGAAAGTGAGGGTTCATTCTGGTCAAATGAGTATGGAACAATTTAAAAGTATGTTAATTTGTCCAGATGTTCACATCTTTCGGAAATTTTTTTCAGGTCAAAGTTTCTGCTACAACTTGCTTTTGGAGGAAAGCTTCTGGTTGTAGGCTGGGCAATCCTGAAGAAAGAAACTTGAAGGGGGAGAGGGAGGATAAAGGGCAAAAAAATGTTGCTTTAAGATTTAGAGTGAATTTTAAAGACCCATAAAAGGTGTGAGATTCAGATTCATATCTGAGCTTGGATGGGCAGTCTTCTGTGACTTACTGCCTACTAACAAGACAATGGTTCAAACAAAGACTTTTTCTGATATAGCATTTTAGACAGGACAGAATGCATCTATCAGTTGTGGCTCACATCTGATGCAATCAAGAAGGGAAAATGGAGGGATTTACTTACATTTCTCTTGTTCCTCCAGTTATCCCTTGGGGAGCGGGGAAGGGAGGCAGGAGGATTTGATCTCTGCCCAGGATACTCCTAGGTATTATGCATTAGCCTTTACAGGGTTGGAAACACAGTGACAGAAACAACTTGACTTTAAGATATTTGTCTTAACTTTGTATTTAATTTCTAGTAAGGATAGAACAAAATTTTGGGGCTGCTATTAGCAGTAAAATGATACTGAGAAAAATCCATCCAAAATTGTGTTATACATTCTCTTCCTCGTTCTCTACTGCTCGGTCATTTTCAGGTTGTCAGCAATATGGTAGTCTGTTTTTAAAAGACTTCATAAAATGTGTGGATTTAACAAGAGAGATATTTACACCTAAAGAACAGAAAAGTATTATCAAATGCCTCCAAGTCCTCTGGTAAATTTCATGAGATCATGCATGGCAATTTGTCACTGCTGCATGTCTGCCATCAAGCACTGCTCTTGTATTGTTTTGGTTATTAAAATAACAGCTTTCAGAGCCAATTTACAATCTAAAATAATTCACAAAGCTGCAGTGCTATGCACCATAAAAATAGATGCCAAAGATAATTGGGCAAGGTGGTGTCATGTCACATGTGTGCAGTTCATTAATTAACTGCTTGAAACTGCTATAAAATAATAGCCATGTCATCAAGATGAAACTACAAAAGTGCAAATAAAACTGCACTAACAAAGAAAACAGAACTGTTGTTATAAAAATATCCTCATATTACAATTTATTTTACTGCCCACTTCCCTGGTCTTTCTGGTGCCAAACCTTAACCTAAACTGGTACCTCAAAGACTATTAGTTTATATTGCTTCTGGCAAGAGCTTCCTATTCTGTGAAGGATGCAGAATTTATTTGGATTTACGCTATTGTGCTGTAAATGCATAGTGTTCCTGATCACATCTGTGCCAAGTCTTCACTTGCAGATAATGAAAAGTGTGCCTGAAAGTTGCTGCCCAAAAGGCAGGAAGATCTCAGAGTGGCTCGGCTCTGGATTTCCAAGTCTCAGCATCCCACTCAGAGATCTGATGTGATCCTTCTCTTTGTTAGTAGGTTCATTGTTAATACTAAACTATGCACGCAAGTATTATGCCCCCATCAAGCGTCTGTGTTTGTTGGGGTTAATCTTTGATGGATGGTTTATGGAATTTTATCATCTGCTTTGCACAGAGCAACTGGAGTCAGGGTGTAAGAAGACGACCTAATTTTTAATTAGCTTTTCATATACAATATGAGCTTTAAAATACTATGTTATAATCAGGCATTAAACACAGATTACAGTCAAATCCTAAGAGCTACAAATGGATGAATTCCAGTCTAGTAGTTTTTTTGTTTTTGTTTTTGTTTTTAATAACCTTTCTGAAGCACTAGCTGTTCTTTGGAGTGGTAGAATTTGTATTTATCCAGCACCCTGTGAGGATTTTGAGCACAGGCACTGGCTTTGGTGCAGGGCATGCGCTGCCCAGGACTGCCCTGGGGAAAGAGCAGTCTCATGTGTCTCATCAGAGACTTTCTGGACTTTCTGGAATCTGTCTGAAGGAGTAAGTGGGTCAAAATGAGCAGAATTTATCAGTGTAAAAAGCTACAGAATAATAGTGGAAAATAGGAATAAACCCCTAAAAGCCTACACTGGGACTTCTGGGCTCCAAACAATATCATATTTTTCTTTACTAGCAAAACCTAATGAAATAAATACAATGTCTGTCTATTCAGACACTGCAGTTACGAGACTTTAAGTACAAAGCAGTCTTTTTTTTTTAAATCACTGTTAACTTGAATTATTTGGATTAACAGAAGGGAAGCGAATCTACTCTGACACATGATGATCTGAGAGTGATTATGCAGTACATGTTAAAGAAAAGTAGATAAGTGGGTTGTTAGAATTATTAAATGTATTACTAAATGAGACCTGGCACTGTGTGATGAAAATGAGAGTATCTGGGTAAGTAACAATGATGGTTTCCTCAGAATTACACTACACTTTAGCTTGTTTGATCTCTTTGTAGCTTCAGACTTAGCTTTGTAGAGTAATACTGTATGAGGCAACCCATCATACTTATCATTGAATATACTGGGGGGAAAATATCACCTTCATAGGACCCAAGGTTTGTCAGTGATTGTTCAGGAGCTTAGAGAGATGAAATACTTTTTTGTCAGTTCTTATTCCACACCTGACATTTCTCATATTTGATCAGTTAATGGTTATTGCCCACTATGTTACTTTAAAAGATCAGATTAAAAAAAAAAAAAAAGAAAAAAAAGTTGTTAAGTAAGTCTCCTTCAATTGAGAAACACACCAGAGAAACCTGTTCACATCCATATATTTTCAATTTGAGAGGCATAAATATCAATATTAGCACTTATCAAGAACATACCTAAGATAATAATAGCAACATGTCTGGATAGTCTCCAAACAAAGATCTGTGATGGAAACTTACCAAGTAGAACATTTTACTCTAGCTCATTTGGGTTAGATTAATGTACTGAATACAGCTACATATATTTGATTTGAATTTGTTTATTATATAGAGGCTGTTCTAGCCAGACAATTTCTAACAGTTAAAGAAGAAAAGACTGTCCTAAAATTAGAGATCTTCCTGAGAAAGAGTTGTTGAATATATTTGCTGGTTTTCCATTTGCAAATAAAAACTATAAAGATTACCATAGTGAAAATTCATGGAACTTAATGAAGAATAATATCTGCTTTTTCTGAAATGTGTTCTGACTATCTTTAGAAAAATACATAGATGACTTCTTGCATAAAGTGAATATAACTTTGAGGGTTTTTGTTCATTCTTAGCGGCACTGATGTTCATCCTTATGCCTGCATTTTGTTCTAAAATGAACACAGTGAACGTTTTTGATCGGTTAGTTTGACCTAAATGCAGGGATACCCTGTGCCTCAGAGTTCACAAATCTGTGCAATATTCATTCTATCCTGACAGTGTCTACCCAAAGCCTCAAGGATGAAAAATAAACAAAAATCATGGAACCAAGAGAGCAAGCATGTTAACTTTCACAATTTGATTGCATTTTGATCAAGTCATCTCTCATATTCTTCTACAATTTATTTCCTTTAAGAGAACGTGTTTATATTTATTAGAGAAATAATAGAATGTTCTCTATTGCCAGCATTTTCACAATTTTGAGTACCCCCAGTTAGAAAGGTTTCCTTGTAGTTTGACAGAAAAGCTACTACAATCTGGGTCTTGCCACTTAATTCTACATTCTCATCAGAAAGAGCTAAATCCGCTGTGAAGTAAAGACTGATGTACTTAAAGAAATACACAGTGATGAATACTGACTGTCAAAAATAGAAATCCAACATTAGTGATCAGTTAGATGAAGTTGCAGAGCTTCTTTGTTAGGCATAGACCAGGACTCCCCAGTCACTGATGATGTGTTTTTGAGCAAATATTTGTCTTTTCAGATACTGTCACGTCTGGCTTGTATACATGTCTATCCCTGATATTCTTCCCAGAAATGAAGTTTTATTTACTTTCCTTATTTTAAAGCCCATTTCAGACACAAGGCTCTCTGCTAACTGTCAGCATCATATATATATATATATATATATAACATCTGTGACGCTTTTGCTGTTTTGCTCATAGAAAAAGGGTCACATCACTCCCATTCATAAGAAAAGAAGCAAGGAGGACCCAGGGAACTACAGGCAGGTGAGTCTCACCTCTGTGTATGGGAAGATCATGGAACAGATCTTCCTGGATGACATGGTAGATCACATGAGGAACGAGTGTGTGATCCGAGACAGCCAGCACAGCTTCACCAGGAGAAGGTCATGCCTAACCAATCTGGTGGCCTTCTGTGATGAAGTGACAGCATTGGTGGAATTGCAGCTCAGAAATCAAATGATACCCTGAGCTCCATCAGAAGAAGGGTGGACAGCAGGGACAGAGAGGTGATTGTCCCTCTCTATTCTAACCACTTGAGGCCCCATCTGTGTCCAGGTCTGGGGCCCCCAACGCAATAAAGACAGGAAGCTGTTAGAGAGAGTCCAGAGGAGGGCTACAAAGATCAGAGGGCTGGAGCACCTCCCTTATGAAGACAGGTTGAGTGAGATGGGCTTGTTCTGCCTGGAGAAGAAAAGGCTGCGGGGTGACCTTGTTGCAGCTTTTCAGTACATAAAGGGAGCCTACAAACAGGAGGGGAGTCAACTCTTTGTAAGGATAGATAATGGCAGGACAAGGGGAAATGGTTTTAAGTTGAAGGAGGGAAGATTTAGGTTGGACATCGGGGGAAGTTCTTTACAGAGAGTGGTGAGGTGCTGGAACAGACTGCCCAGGGTGTCTGTTTCTCAAGGTGTACAAGGCCAGACTGGATGGGGCCTTGGGCAGCCTGGTTTAGTATTAGATATGGAGATTAGTGGCCCTGCTTGCAGCACAGGGAGATCAGTAATCCATGAGGTCCCTTCCAACCCAAGCCATTCTATGATTCTATGAAAGATACTGTCTTGGTCAAATCTCAGTTGTTACTCCACTGGAAGTTTAACCTGGTAGGGTACAAACCTTCTCAGATTTGTTGTTTTTACCCAAATAAGATTTTAACCTGTATATCCATTCAGAAATCCCGTACAGGAAGTGCAAAAACAAATGAGCAGTGAATGTGGAAGTACTACAGAATATTTTGCAAACCCTTCAGACATCACAAGTACACTAAGGAGTTTGTGGATCTGTTCCACTGGTTGAGTCATCAACCCCTTTAAAACTCAGACAAACCCTTATTTTATGAATATAAATAAAATAGTAAGTTATCACATTGCATTAGAAATTTTGTATGTCTGACCTGCTACATACACATATGGATGAATCCACCCACTGCTAAAATCTAGGTTCTTCTTGGGAGATACAAAGGCCATGGCTTTGCATTAACAACATTAACAGTACTGATTTTTAAAAGTCAAAAATGAACAAAAATGTCAATTTGTAATACTAGTACTGTTGTATTATATGTCATTATTTTATATCACTCCATGGTGTCTCTTCTCATCCATCTCCTTTATCAACTAAATAAGTATAATTTTTCTAATCTCCTTTTATAAGAAATCTTCTTGCGTAAGTGTCCTCTGGCTTCCTATAAGAGTTTTTAAACTAGAATAACAAACAGTAAACATATCAGTGAAGTTAAGTGCCTTCATTTTATATGCTAGCAGGTATAATTTTTCAAATTTCATACAGGATGCAAGTCACACGTTTCTCCCTATTCATTTTTTATAATTCAGTAACTTCAGAAATGTCCAGAAAAGTATAGAAGTAATGACTTGTCTTCAGCTACATCAAAAACCGTACTGAAAGATAAATCACAATCAATAGAAACAGGTTTGGTCTATCTGGTTAATCATTTTCCTATGAGTTTGAATAGAGCTTTTAGAATTTTGTAATGTATGTATAAATAACAAAGTTTTTTAAACACGAGTAATGTAAAATTCTAAAAATCATCTCCTGTTTAATTACTGGCTTATTTGAAATATACTCATCTGCAGGATGAATTTTG
Organism: Alectoris magna; assembly: GCA_030625065.1. Classification (NCBI taxonomy): domain Eukaryota; kingdom Metazoa; phylum Chordata; class Aves; order Galliformes; family Phasianidae; genus Alectoris; species Alectoris magna. The sequence continues at coordinate 12,216,690 of CM060568.1, forward strand.
CTTGCATTAACCTCATCACTATTCTTTGCATATGTAAGACATGCCTTCTGTGTGTAGTGAAGTATAGCACAAAGGCATATACCAATGCCAGCCTGCCTCAACCTACATGAATAAGTCACTTATGTGCAGCATAGTGTAATGTTGAAAAAGCAGCTGCAGTTCAAAAATAGCTTGACCTTCTGGTTAGTTCTTGCTAGATATATTGATTAGGAGAAATTTTTCTGAGTCTGGCACTCAGAAACCCAACAGGCATTTCTCACTTATATATGCTCCATCACATGGTCCTGACCTCAGATCACAGACCAGGTACTAAATATCTTCCACTTTACCATAGTAACTCAGCTTTGAAAATCAATTGGCTTCCAACTTTCTCCACCTTCTTGTAAATCATTCTCTAAAACTTACTACTACAGTACAATCTGATGTCTCCTGAGAGACTGTGTTTAAGCTGGAAGGTCCTGCATGACTTGGAAGCCCAAGTGTAAAGTTCTGCATTTCCATACATAAAAAGCAGAGTTTTGCTTTCTGAGCAGAGAATCAGAGACAGCTGCTAGGAACACCAGTTGTTTTTTTGTTTTTTTTTGTAGTTGTTTGTTTATGTGTTTTATGTAACTGGTCTAACAAATGGAGGCACAAAGCCAGACCCAGGTCTAACTGAACCCAAAGATGAGTTTTTTGGTATTTTTTGTTGTTGTTTTTCCCCCAGACAGATGAGTAATGGTTCACTAAGAAGCTGAATACAATGTACATGGCACAAGGCTCCAGTGGGAAAAAAAAAAAAAAAAAAAAAAAAAAAAGAACTCATAATCAACTCCATGTGAACTATTCTGGAGTTAAAAAAGTTAGTTAATCATGTGTGAACCAATGCAAAAGGCTATCAGTAATAAAAAGAGTATTAAAGAGTATCGCCAGGAAAGTATTCAAATCTAATCATACATAACAGAATACCACACAAAGATGGCATTGTGATGTTTGCACAAGGCCAAGGTTTAGAGTAATGTACAGTGTAGCAAGTGCAACAGGAATCCCCCACTTGTTTCTCCATCCTTCTGAACTGTGCAACTCACAGCCTAATTCCTACTCAAAAGATCCTCTTTATCCACTGTGCCACTTTCCTTTTGTCATTCTTTTCTCATTTCTGTCCTGCATAACACTGTTCTACATCTTGACCACTTCTCCAACTACAATGAAAATAACTCTCTCTGAGCAGATTTGCAAGTTTTTTTTCTCTGCAACTTGATATGAGATATTTCTTCCCTCCTTAATTCCATATTCATTCACGAAGTGTTCTGGTGTTGTTCTCTCAGTTTTAGTTACTTCTCACAGATTAGAGTAATTCCTCTGAATTAGGCTTTGGTACCTCTGAGCAAGTACCCTGTTCGTGTACTTGTAAGTCTCTCAGCATATATATCACATTCCTTATATAATTAATGTTCATCTAAAGCTAAACTTCAGCCTTTATGGATAACTGCATACATTCACATTAATCTACATTGCTTTCCAGCTTCTGTCTTAAATTCCCTGTGCTCATTCTGTCACCATTTACTTTCAGTTTGAGCCCATACATTGCACTATTGCTATTTGTCTTGGTTAACGCTGAATCTGTGTCACATTCTTCTTGTCCAATCCAGTACAAAACAAAATATATAAAAAAAAGACAAAAATTCATTTCCTTCTATAAGGATTCTGACACATAAACAATAAAACAGTTGGAGCTCTCTGGCAACCATCTAGAAAGAGGGTGCTTGTCAGAAATTTTGAGTAACAAGTTGTCACACTTTCAATGCTAGGTCTGATTTGCAGAAATGAGGCTCATTCAAGAGAGAAATATTAAGAAATTCACTGAATAACTGACTAACACAGACTAAACTGATGGACCACACCTGGCTGAAATCTTGTGGCATACAAAGAAAGTAAGAAGGTGGCTGTTGTAGTTTATGATCTACTTCAGAACATATTCAGCCTTCTGTCTGGTTCAGAGGAAATAAATATGTTCTGTGTTCATTATCTCATCTCTACTCATAGTTGAGCACATCATCTGGAAAGGATGCCACATGTAAGTATATCACACTCTAGTTTATACAAACACACTACACAGGGCTGTTTGACATTAATTGGATCCACCCAATCCTCACACAGAGGCCAATTTGGCACAAAGAATATTTGCGCACTTTTCACATGTAAGACTGGAATTCTACATTGAGTTGATATAAACAACATTCACTAATTAGCAGCTTCTGCATTGTCACCTCCAAGATAAAAGTTGCCAAGTGCCCTCCCTCTTGTCTGAAATTACTCTTTGGCAGGCAGTGTTACAGGCAACATAAAAACAAAATCCCCCTCCAAATTTCTGTAAGGTGACTTACATCTAGAGCTCAGCAAAACTGCCAGTTTAGACTACAGGGAATCTCTATCTATACTGCCCTCATCACTTTTACCTTTCAAAATTTGCTTTAAATTAAAATAGAAAGTGAAAGAGACATGTGCATGAGAACTGAAACTTAACTAGCCAGTTTTAAGTTGCTCAAAGTAATGGTTCTGTAAAGGACAGAACTGCTGTAAAACAGTTTCAGATTATTACACTTAACCTTTAAAAAAAAAAAAAAAGCAAATGAAGCACAAAGTTAATTAATTTGCAGAGACAGAGGCATGTTCATTTCTCAATAAACATTCCCTGGAAGAACATTCATGCAGACCTTTTGACATAGCATATCACTCAAAAAGCAATAAATACAAAAATTAACAAGAGATTCTAAATATAGTATGGTGTGCTATCAGTCCACAATTTCATAACTTTTCTCAGCTTATATTCAAAATTTTCTTCCCCAGTGCACAAATTATGATGAGCCCTGAACACTTACCTGGAAAAAATATAATTTACAAAATATACTATGCACAATATTGCACAGAAAAGACAAAAATGGGAGTAAGAAAGAGAGTCTTTCTTGTTCTCCACTTAAAGTGCAATCTGCATATATGGGCAGGGAGATGCTGTATTTTTATAATGACTGTGCAGTAGGTACGTAGTGGTATCTTAATTTGTGACTGTCATTTCTACGTCTTATAGTTATCACTAAGTTACACAGAGATGCTACTCCCAACTCAGGCACAAACAGAAAACTACACTTCTTTCCAAATTCACTGTGTGTGCTCATCAATGTTGCCCACTGAACCGCATTCCTTAGTACCACATCTCCAGGGTTCCTGAACACCTCCAGGGATAGCCCATCCCAGTGCCTGACCCCTCTTTTGAAGGATAAGTTTTTCTAACAAGCCTATCTGAACCTTGAGGCCATTCCCTCTTATATTCCAGAAAATATGATAATATCTTTCAGAAAAGGAAAAAAAATAAATGGTCATGGTAAAAATGATGGTTATATAGATATAATAAATATTGACTTCTTCCTACCTAGAGATATTTCTAAGAAATCAGAAAGGAGTCAAAGTTGAATCAGCAAGGGAAACAAGGTTATGCAAAATAGAAGAGTCCACTATCTAACTCACAGAATGAGGATATTTTGCTGTTCACAGAATCTCTTCCTAAATGTTCTCAAACTTAAAGAATACACCAAAATATTGCATAAAATTCTGTTTCAGGAATCACAACTAACTGATAGAAATTTTTCAATTTCCTGGTTTGAAAATCTACTTAAAAAACAAACAAACAAACAAACAAACAACTTAGGACTCAAACTGTAGTGAAATTCTTACCAATCCCCCCAAAATCATTTCAAGAAGGTTTTTAATAGTTTGATAATTTCCCTAAATATCAGTAGCTTCACAGTGACAAACCTTAAAAAATCATGTTTGCAAAATATCTTATTTTTTTAAACAATTTAAAATAATTAGCATTTTGAAAGTATTGTTTGTACTAACATGCATCTCAACCAAAAGTGAAAAATGATACTGGCATTTTTTGACAGTTCCTTTTCATAAGAAACTAACAGCTAGGGCTAGAGTTAAATTACTTTACCCAAAACGGATTCTTAAAACAACTCAGCAAAAATCATAGAGAAATCTTTAGTCATTTAAACTCACTTTTCCTTTAAAGGCAATTCTGAAGGCTGATGCACATTATGTAACTCAGTTAAAGATATACTTTTTCCTAACAAAGGTACAATTAGTTATATTCAGGCTTTTAACTGGTAACAACATCCTTTGTTAACTGCACTTGAAGTTAGGCCTATGTAGTTTTAACAAGGTGAACAAATGAGGGCTGCTTCATGTCTGTTAGGGAAGGGGGATACTTTCCCAGGGGATATCTACAGTCTGATCTTGACAATCAGACAACGTAGGTACTATTAACTGTGACCTTCAGAGGTACCAACACCAGCTGTTTTACTAAATCCTGGAGAAGATGTGTGAGTGATCTAGATATAGTTATCTACCTACTACCTTATAGTTCTCTAAATATCTTAGAATAGCCACATGCATAATAGTTCTTTACTATTGATTTCGTTACTCAGAGATGTAAAAGAATTGACTAAATATTTGGTTTTATGTGGTGTATGAATTTGTGGCCAAAGGAATGGATGCCTAAATGAATGGGTGGATTTGTGAATAGGTAGATAGACATCACACTGTAAGTAAAAAATATACTTAATTACCATCTTAAGGAGAAAAAAAATAGGGGAAATCAACTGGTCCTCTACTGCAGCCAATAATGAAAACCTTAAATGACATCCATTCCGCAGATTTATTGTAAATAACAATATTAATGACCTTAAGTAGTTAGATGCTTAACAAACCTCAGCTAATGCAGCCTCCTAGCTGCATTTCTTTTCTCTATTGCATTTTTATTTCCTACCAAACTTAGGTTTGATTTTATCACTTGACCAAACAAACTTTTCCCAGAGAGAAAGACATTACGTCAATTTGGAAGAAATACAATAAAGCCAAGAAAGAAGATGGATGATCCGTCAAGCAACGAATCGTTTCTCCACGGGGAAAATATACCAGTTCTACAGTACTCTTCCCCCCCTCCTGATCAGAGAGCTGGTGTGTAAGTAACTTGAATCTAGTACTATTTAATATAAAGTATAACAGTAGTTATTAATCTCATGTGATTAATGCATATGCAATCTCACATCATATTTATTAGGAGTGCAAATCATGAATTTCTAGCCTGATAAAAAAGATTAATTGAATCAAGTGTTTAATTTCCTGCCTTCAAATCATTTCTTGATGATTCATGAATTCCATAGCAAAGGCATTTGTGTTATCATATCATCAGGAAATATAGTAGGTTACCAGAAAGATAAGACTGAGTTGTTAAACCCTTAAGTTTCAAAAGGCCATATTTTGTTCAAAAGAAGGGAATGTGTGATGGGCACAGTGAGCTGACAGAGACAAAACATTTGATTCTATCAGAAATGCAGTATCACTGTTATACTTCCCATGATGTGAAAGGCTTTTTCAAACCACTCTGACACTATATTGAACGCTCCTTGTTCTTGTACTGTGCATGTCAGGAAGTTTAAAATATTAAATACTCTCTGAAACTACCCTAGAAACCCAAGATAACTTCTTAAAGTGTTGCGTTTTTTCCCCCACATTTGAAAAACTTCTTTGTTTCACTAAGGGCAAATCTCTTGTGTTTTGTAATGTTGTTATTGAACAAGTTTAATGATTTGCTGAGGACCTCATCTAGCAGCATTACCAAGCAACATGAGATTAGAAACGTATGGTGATGTAGGTTCTCCTCAAATAAATGAAAATATTTTATTCAACTACCAAGAAGGGTCTCCTGAGATCAAATTAGAAGCTAGTTGTGAAGGGAGATGTTTGGGCATGCTCTGGAATTATTTATCAGCATCTTCTGCTAGCGTAAGAATAAGCAGACATTAAGTTTAAATTAAACAAAGGAGAAAGAAAACAAGGTTTTTTAAGTAATTTGACTGTTAATGATATTTCTGAATTCTTCTCAGTTTAATAGTTTAAGTAATATGCAATGATAATAATTGTTACTGCTAAAGCTCCAATTGTGTCAGTTCTATCCTTGATGAAATGAACTTTCTTTAAGACCTTTAATGGACAAGTAACTGCAAATTTATGGTGGGCTGTGTTAACTTTAAGTTTGTTTTCTTCTTGACATTTCTTTTAATTTAATTTAATTTAATTGCATTCATCAACAACTACAGAAATTGACTTAAAGCTCCATTAGAAAAGAATAAATGTTTGGGGTTTCTATACTGCACTTGTTTATCTTTATCTGTAATGAGTTTGTGTCTCCAGATAGAGTGGAAGCAGTTTAATTATTACTTTTTAAACAGTAATGAGTGCTTTCCTCATACACTTTCCAGATAAATATATTTTAAATTCTCACCCAGTTTGAAAGTGTTATTGTGCATTTACTACTTGGGTGCAAAAACTTCCCCTGCGAAATATTGGGAAAAATGTGAATGTGTTTAAATTGAATTCCTGGAGGGATAAACTTAAGCATTGTTAAGTGTGTAAGACAAACCAGTACAAAGGACAGTCAGAGCCAAATTAAAGTAATTCTGTAATATGTATCACAGGTACCCATCATGAATGAAATGCAACTCAATGAAAAATTCATTTCTTGGTATTTGCAATGAAATTTTCATCCCATGCCTCCTACAGAGGACATAACTATGTCAGAACTGTAGTTGGCATGACACCGATGAAATTACATTTAATTGATTGTAGTGATATTTCAACTAAATTTCTGTCAGAACTTGATGAGTTGTCCAGACAAGAGGTTTCTTAGGACTGTGTCAACACAGTGACTTGTCATGCAGCTTCTCAGCTAATTGTTATTTTGCTGTCACATCCTCTTTGTTCTGGCCATGGGTCAGTATGCCACATTCTAAGATGTGTTCAGACAAAAGCAACTATCCTTGCTTGCGATAGCTTGCACTTTAAGACTGATCAAGCTCTCATAAAGACATCAATTTACTCCATGCAGCAATATGCTATTGCACCATATCTTAGTTATCTGTTCTTAATGCCTGATTTCAGCCCCTATCTGTCTACCGCTAAGTTAAAACCATCTGAAAAATAAAGATATGTACAGTCCCTCACACTCTAATATAGCAGAATAAACAAGCTCCACTTGTTCTTCAGCTCTCCATTTTAAGATGGAGAAGAAACGTTTCTTGGCTTAGCATCTTTTCAGCATTTTTGCCAAATGAAGTGCTTGACAAGTGCAATTTTACAGCACATGCTTGATGTGGACATAATGTCATTGTGTTAAGCATTAATGAAGAGAAGTTACTAAAATAAAGGTAACAAATGCTTTGGTTTCTCACGTCCTTGCCATTTCATTTCTGATTTCATTTCCTTTTCAGCTTGCATTTCACAGAAAAGGATCTTTTGCAAAAAATGCAGCAAGTTGGTGATATCCACAGGCTGCAGCACAGGTACTGCAGTATGGGGGTATCCCCACAGCCTCATGCTGCCACTCCTACAGCCCCAGCAAGGAGGCCAGGAATGGCTGGGTGAATTCCCTTGCGACTTCTGCTGATTGTCGTTGGAGATCCTCCTCAAACTGGAAGGTACGTGAAAGTCAGGAGTCTGAGAGCACTTCCCAAGTTGTTTTTTCTGTCCAGAACTGACCTGCTTTTGCCCTGCAGAATTGTCATTCTGTTCCTTTTCACAAGCCTCTACATTACACAAGTGCACTTTTTAAACACACACACACACACAAAAATAATCTGTGAGACACAGAAACTAGAAGTGAAGTCACAAGTTTTAAAACTACAAGCCCTGCACATATATAGACTGCTCTGCATGATGGCTATGACTCATAAGGCCTAGCTCAACATTTTTATTTCCCATATTCACTGTAATTATGAAAGAAAATATGCATTATAAAATAATATTATGAAGTTCTCTCTTCATTGAATCCACCACTATCATACTCAGCCTCCTTCTGAGCATAAGTAGTTCAAATATGAATATGAAGGATAAAAAGTTTGCTTAAAACCTGACTCAAGTGAGTATATATTTACTTTCCTACTCCCTATAGGAGAAAAAAAAAAGAAAAGAAAAGAAAAGAAAAGAAAAGAAAAGAAAAGAAAAGAAAAGAAAAGAAAAGAAAAGAAAAGAAAAGAAAAGAAAAGAAAAGAAAAGAAAAGAAAAGAAAAGAAAAGAAAAAAGCATAATAAAGGAAGAAAAAAAAAAAAAAAAAAGAAAGAGAAGGAAAGAAAACCTCAAAGCCTGCTACACAGGATTTGTCTCTGTGCTAAATCTTACTTTCTCAAAGGAAAGAGTGGTCTGGTGGTATGTACATTCCTACAAAGCCTCCCTAGGAAACGCACCATTTTCATTAACTGTGCAGATATTGGTGAATGCATTTATTGTATGTTCTTCCTCAGTTCAACTGACGTAGAAAGAAAAATCTTAGATCTTGTCAAAACTGCAATAAACAATCTTAATTTTGGGATTTCACCTTGTCCAGTATCGGCAACCCTCATTCTCATCTCAAAATGCCTGCTAGTGAGAATCTGGTTCTCTTTGTGTTCTCCCATCTTGACTGATATAATTTAATAAAACCTTCTCATTCAGCCTTCTCTGTCCTCCCATCACCCTTTTCAGGGAAGCGCCTGTCTAAAACACCACTGATAAAATTATCTCCTGCTATTGTACTTCAATTATGTCAAATAATTCCTTAAATCTTTCATGAATTTCCTTTTAATTTTTTCTCTCCACAACACCAAATTCAAGATAACTTCCTGTTTGAGGTCCCACAGAACTTTGTTATAAAATACAATAAAACCCTCTTCTTTGTATTCTTCCCTCATTCTCCTTTGTTACTGCAATTTTATTATATTCATAACACTCTTTTTTGAAGCTAAAATGAAGCAATTCATGTTCTCCCCACACCCACTTTTTATCACCTACTAATCCTCCCATAAAACTTATTCTCACAGAAATTCCTATCTTGTTCTCCTTGAAAAATAAACTTGGCATAACTTTCATTATCTGCACCTGTCTTTGTGAGGCTTGTCTCTAGAGCTTATGATGGTTTCTTTATGCTCTCTATATTTGCCATCAAATGGAAGTGATTTATTACAATAATTCAAGTTTTAACACACCTTACTTAACTGCTTTTTTGACGATGCTCTTAATTTGGTAACAATATAAATAAGATACGTCCTTCTCCATGGATTCATTACTGTAATACTCATTAAGAGTTTAACTCATTTGTTAGAAGCAGAGAGCTGTTTACAAGTTCTGTCATTGTACAAAACAAATAGTGTTGAATTATGCTCAAAAAAAGCTCCAGCCTGCAGATAGATCTGAAATACTTTCTGCAATAACAGTAATGTATAATCCATGGTTTCTACTGGGGAGGGGCTGATCTTCATAAGGTATTAGGCACTTACTTAGAAGCTTTTCTGTTACACCAACAGTGATTGGTTTGTATCCACCAACATCAATTCATCATATGTAAAAATATGGTTTAGGATATTAAAATTTATCCTGATATGTTCAATTTTAAGTGAAAGAAGCCCAGAAGTTCAGTTTATGTTAATAGGCTGGAAGTATCATAGGATATTGAACTTTGTATTATTTCTCATCCATACTTGATTTTGCTTCCTTCCACAAATCACTGTTACCTACTAAAACAAATTGTGTTTTCCTCCAGAGGCACATAAAAGAATCATTAAAAAAAAAGTCTTGGGAGGTAATTTTTGGGAACACATACTACATTACAGATTTGAAGCACAGTTAGGTTACAAGTTTGCTAGTCTCTTCTTCTGCAGTATTTCTTTATCTCTTCCCATTTTTCTTTCCCTGCCCTCTTACATGAGTCCACAAGATTTTCTCACTAGGATGCTTGGTGATCAAATGTATTTCTGTAATCAGAACTAAGGTGGGAGGAAATGATCCTTTTTAATAACCTACAGCCAGCCAAGATACAGCCTGAAGAAATAGGCGACTTAAGTGTTAATTCCCCAGTGGTAGGACTGCTTCTTTATCCTCTGCCTATGGGAGCCCAGGCAAAACCTGGTAATTGGGCAAACTAGAAACTTCAGGGGTATGGAAGAGAAACAGGTGAAAAATGTAACTGATCATTATCTTCAGCCAGTAACAGGCAACCAGATGCTCCTGAAATACATCAAAAGAGTTAGCAACACAGGGCTTCCTGCTCAGAGGGAGTAAAGAAGGTTGTCTTCAACCAGAAGAGTGTGATATACAGCTATCTTTCACTCTGTTTCCACTCTGCAAAATTTATGAACTTTTGCTTGCCAGGCAGGATAAGACCAAATAAAACAAGTGCTTTTAGTCTTGCGTATGTTTTTTTGAATATGTATATTTGAAAAGCTGAACTAACTAGGCTCACTCTACAGCTGAGATAGTTGAATCTCAATTATTGCACAGAATACTTATCAGAGTCTGTAAAATGGATAAGAAGAATGTCTTAGAGTCTATCTCATTCAAATTTAGATACTTGAATTCTACTCTTTTCAGTTTCCTTCCTGATGCCTCAGTTTTCCTTTCTCTTCCCAATTTTTAAGCAAAGATTGAAACCCTTTGAAGAGGATTAACATTTGTCTCATCTTACCATTTCAGACTAGAAACACAGTTGGTCTATACAGTTGCTGCACAACACATGCTGACAAAAATCCTAATGAAAGATGATAGCAATTAACAGTGTTAAATTCTCTTGCCAGAGTGAAAGAATAGATTTCTGACTGATAACCTGAGAAGAACATCCAATTTGTGAGCAACATCTCCGCTTTGAAAGCTGTAGAACTGGCAGTGTTTTGTTTTGTTGGTTTTTTTTTAAATCTGAGATCATTTTAAAGGAATGACTGCTTTCATATAATTCCTGTCATTAATTTTCACTCAACCTTTTAAAAATTAAACAGATTTGTCCTTGCATGCTGTCACTGTGGTGAATGAAAACGGGCAGATTTCCTGAGAGCACACCTGAAGTCCGCCAGTTTGCTCAGTGTTGACAACTGGATGATACAAGTGTAATAAAAGGAGAAAGACTACGCAAGATGACTTAGAGCAGATGGCTGTGACCCTTTTTACTGAACCAGACCCAGACTTTGATATGTTGTCACAATTGTTTGAAAAACTGATCTAACACTTCAGTTCAAATAAGAACTGGACAGGCTAAGCAGCTAATTGTTATTCTTGGCAGGTGCTTCAGTATTCTGACTCCAAGGTGAAAAACAACATTACAGAACTGTAAAGCATCTCAAAAGAAACCCTACTCAATTAACAGCTCTAACTCATACCAACAAATGCAAAAAAAAGTAGCACCCCAGTCTGACTTTTCCACGTTGTTGCAATAGCAGACAGGTTTTCTAATACAATGAAATGTTTGCCGAAAAGCCATGATGTATCCTTGCCTCTGGGGGAAAGGCACCGGGGGGGGGGGGGGGGGGGTTGGAGCTTAGGGAATCATATATTAAGTTTCCAGATCTAACAGTGCCAGAATGTGCCAGTACAAATGAACCTGTCAGTGTACTGTGAAGGAGCACTACAGGTTTAAGCCAAATAAACTTGGCATTTTTTGGCTGGCTTTCAACAAATTCTGCAGGAAAGTTTGCTATGTGGAGTTTCCCAGCTCCAAGTCCACACAGAGACTTGACTCAAAAAAACCCACAACACAGATTAACCCAGCTAAGACCAATCACTTTTGTTATGAGCCTGTGGCTATGCTCGCCTCTTTTTTGTCTTCTGCTGATTTTTTGTGGATCTGTGTGTCTTTCTGGAACATTTTTGTAGTGCGTCAGGGATGTTCATCTCTCATTTGCAATTGAAAAAGGTCCACAAAAACTGTTCTGCTGTCTCCCAGGTTATTAGTTGCCACTAATTACTAATGCACACTTTTGGCAGCTGTATTATGTACTGTCACTATATCCCAACATCACTGACAAATTCTAAGATAGTACTGAGATATATTTTGAGTAACTCAAAGATAACCAAGACTTTGTCTGCACGTGGGCCATTCAACCAGAAACCTCTTGCAGTTTTAGCAGGGATTTATTTTGAAATCACTGTTCTGTTTTTATCCACCTGAACAGAAGTGGATGAAATTTGAAGACAGAATGCTCAGGAGCTGAAAGTTCTTCCAAGAATCAGAAAGAGTAATTAAATCAATGGTTTTGTCAGAACAATAATAATTATGTTACTACTACATAGCATTGCAGTATCTAAAAGCTTCAGCTAAGAGAATGTCCTCATTTTGCTAAGTCTTGAAGAAAAACGTAATATCTCCCCCCAACCCCAGAGTGTAAATGAATAAAGCAAACTATTTCAGAAAAGAAGCCCTTGTCATGTCAATGTCTTATAAAGAAAGGAATGAACCCTAGCCAAAGAAGAGGAGTTAACCAAAGCCACAGGAAACCTGTGGCAAAGTAACTAAATATTCTTTCCCCCAAGCCTTATGTCCTAACCACAAAGCTATACGTTTCCAGAAAGTGAAAAATTTCACATCATGTGACCCCTGATAAAATATGCAGACGATGAAAATAAGTGATTGACAATTTACTGTTAAATTTATTTTAAAAATGAGTTCTTTGTGGACAATTTGTAGGATATGTTTAGAAATAACTAACACTAAAATGCATTTATAAGCAAACATTTGTTTATATTTAAGTACTGTGTAGTTTAGATCTATAATACAAAATTATAAAGTCAATAATATTAAAATATATTTTAAAGTAATATTTAGTGCATCTTTGCTTACCAATTTGTAAATGCAGATTTGTAGCTAGTACGTCACGTGCTTGTGAAATGTTTGCATAAAAATGCATGAACATTTGTGCTCTAGCAACCCTGTCAAAAAGAACATCATGGTGATCATTTGGCAACATGTATATTATGTCTGATGAACTTCGCTATAATTAATTATTACTGCTAATGAACATTTGATTAAATTAATTTCCTAAAATATACAAATGATTAGGTGAGAAAATGAGAAGGTTTACTGCACATATTTACAACACTAAATTCTATGTGACATTTTCCCATGTTTTATGTAATGAAATAATAAAGTTATATCCCTTTAAAAAAGGATTTCAGAAGAACTTTTGTGAAGCTCTTTTCTCATATACAAACACCCAGGAATCATATGAATCATTTTGAGGTAACCACGGTGCTGACCCTTATGATACCTTCCTGTCACTATAAAATGCTGCAGAAGAACATTAGTAAAAAAGAAGTAATGTCCAGAAAAACTGTTCTGCTGTCTCCCAGGTTATTAGTTGCCACTAATTACTAATGCACACTTTTGGCAGCTGTATTATGTACTGTCACTATATCCCAACAGAGTGGTACACAGTAACTGGACTTTTGGTCTTCAGTTCAAATTCAGGGCTTACCACGAAAGAACTTAATCTCTCTTGAAACACTGAAATACAGAATACTTGCCACATGCCCTATTTTTTTAATTTAAAAGTTGACCCTTTGCACTGCACAATGAACAACAGTTTTCTATCAGAAAAGAAAGTTATGAGAAAGTATTTTCACTGAAAACAACACAGAAATAAACAATCCAAAACAGCTTTGTTATTTATCTCTTATGTAACAACCATTAAAATGCTGAACTAGTGCTGGGAATTCAATAGTTTCTGTATCAAAATCTTGATCTTAAGCCTGTACTAAGTAGATTTGGGGTAAGGGGGGGGGAGGGTTATACTTCCAGAGATGAAATTAATTTGCTACTATCATATTTTACAATATGTAATAAACAAATGTTTCCATGCTCTCTAAGACTGCTAGAGGAAGGAAAAACCTTCCATGTGCAGATTCTGCAAGTGTTTTTGGTATGCAGCAGAAAAACACAACTCTGGAAACCATGATCTCTTCAACATGTGAATTTATGTCAGTAATGGGTTAATATTGTATCTTGCTTCTACAGCGTCTTAAATATTAAGATTCAAAATATGTATTTATTACTTCCTCACATTACTTCTAATTAACTATGAATATCACAGCGCTAGAGAAGGTGGCATATTTGCATCTAGAAGGAGAGTCGAAAGACAGTGAGGTACCTTGAGCACCTGAGCTAGTAGAGTCATTTCTTACTAGTTTGAGTACTCTGGTTAGGAAAACCAAGAGCAAAAACAGAAAAGATATTTCTGCCTTCCTGCCAGGAATGAGGCCATAAAGATAAGGGTGCAACAGTTCATGAACACTGAGGTGATTAGATGTCCACAGGGCAAGCTGGAACCAGTTTGGGGGGTGCCCCTACTTCTGGGTTGAAAGTTTACAGCCAGGAAGACTACAAGCCTTCGTGAGGAAGATGATGAGCCTTCATCCCACGACCACCCCCACGACTCACTAACATGTGCAAGGGGGGAGGGACTGCATGCTAATGGAGTCTCAGGAATGTAATGAATATGTATCTGAATTCCTGCAAACTATTGATTATGTATTAGTTCAGCCTATATCTGTATCACGCCTTCTCCTAACGGTGTGCAAGTGAGGTGGAGCAATCCCCCTTGCACCAGGGTGTATGCACATCACTCATTAAACATACCTGCTTTATAACTACTACTTTGTGGTTATGAAGTTTGATTTCCACAAGTCAGAATATAGAAAATACTGTGATATTCTTATTAGTGGACTATTTATGAGGTTTATCATGTCCAAACTAAATGAACTTTTTGTGAATTTGGGGTGAGCATGATATTATTCTTTCTTTGGGGCATAGCAACATTCTTTCAGGGAAGTTTGACAGTCATCTATCATCAGTGCTCTCTTTGGAGGTTATCATGCATCATGGAGAAAGGGCCTGCCATCTCCTTACCAATAATATAGGCCTTGAAGGAGAAAATGCCTCCCCTCCTAAAACTTTAACTTTCTTTTTCTGACAAATCCATAGTCCAGCAGGAAGTGGCAAGGTGCCTATTGCTGCCCTTTTTGATTATCAGACCTCCGGGCATTTCAGCTTGCCACTACACCATGAGAAATGTAGGATGAGGCAGGAGACAATGTAGCTGAAATGTCAAAGGTTTGAGTTCAATTTGGTTTGAAGGCTGGCTAAAGGCTCAGATCACTTCTTATTTTAACCAGAGTACTCATAATACACACTGTCACTTTGTTGGTTATACAGGCTGTAGCATTTGGCTTATCCACACAGAAATTCTTCCTATTGTAGGTGCAGAAAAACATCCTCTTTACTGGAAAGTAATGTTGAGGTTTTTCAAATAATTCCACGTTCTTTTCTATTTCTATTTGGTCCTGGTGAAACCACAACTATGAAGGCTGATATTGTCTATTAGTCTTCACAGTTTAGTACTTTTTCCTCTGAAAACCTTAAGCAGAGAAACACATATACATTCTTTCTTCTGGAGACTTTCCTTTTATTCTTCATGGTTATTCTCTTTTATCTCAAGTGTCACTTTACATCCCTGGCGCAGTGGGTTACTTGAGTCAAGTTTCTCCATGCTATCACAATATTGAAATAAATATGCATATTTTGCTTTCTACTGAGGGAAACATAGTCTTCTTTTCATAGCAATCAGGGATTTTGTTTTTTTTTTGTTTGTTTGAATAGGTGATGTGAAACAAAACACCTTTTAAATAAGATACAGACTGTTAGATAAGTTTATTAAATTATACTGATTAGTGAAACAGTTCATTTGATCCAAAATTTTATGTCTTTTGAGAACTAAAATAAAAAAGACAGATAATAAATTCTCTTTCTATTCATCATGCTCATTGCTATGCACTTTTATCCTTAATATGTAACTGGCATCCTGTAATTGGGATGTATTCATTTGCAGACTCTTAGTCAGGAAATATTTCCATTTGGAACAGCTAATAATTTGCCAAGAAAGATATCCAGGTCCCTTAATTGTATCCAACTTTTTCTCTTAGATCTGTTCCATCTAAAAATATATTTCAAACTATCATCGGTGTGCAACAACCTTCTATTGGAAATGACTATGCCCAGTTTTGGCCTCATAGGTTAGAAGCAGGATTTTGCCGATTGGACAACAAAGGCGAGAGAAAAAATACATTTATTTCTGTCATAACATATGTCAAATTATTCAGAAATGCTTATATTACTACCTATTAAATTCTATTGTGATACCCAATTACACCCTGTAATATAACTAAGACTTTTTACTGATGTGCCCATAGCTATTCTCACAAGAGTAGTTTTCTTGTATAGTAACCTCTTCAAATTATCTTTTCCACTTCATGTATTAGAGTAATATGGCTGAGTCCACTCTCCCTGTAATCAGGTAGTTTATTAATTATCTAATACACATTAACAAAATCTACATTAAATGTCATAGTTATTGAGACTTTCAGCTTCAGGTTAACACTTCTCAATATATTTTATTTGGCAGCGTCACTAACAAGTTTTCCAGCTGTTTGAACACAAGTTGAAAAAACTGCACATCTGTCAAGAAGAGTGCTCAGTTTCTCCTACTGCCCAAAGTGTTTGGGGATAACTGATTCTGCCAACAAGTAAAGCCTCAGCTCTTCCTCAGCTGATGACAGAGAGCTGGGAAGAGAACACACGTTCTCTTCCATGGATATTGCTGATGGGGATGCAATACTTGAGCCTATTAAGTCATTTTTTTGTGGCATTAATAGTTCTGTTAGAGCAGATATAGTGTATTAAAATGAAGTCAGGTAAAGCTAAGAAAATTTCCTGAGAATTCATGGGATAGTGCAGACTCTGCCAGACAACGTAAAGCTTCTGCACTGCAAAAGCTAGTTACTGATCATGCTTATTCCTGTGAACCTCACTTTTATTTTCCATCTCTCTTAATCATCTAAATGATTAAGAGAAAACTTTCTCATGCCATTCTTTTTATCTGATTAGATTTCTGAAAGCTATTTCATTTGCTTTAAAAAAAAATACATTTGACTAGGTTTCTGAGACTTTAACTAATACATCTTTTCCTTACATACTGTAGCAGATTCTTCCTCTCAGCACTTGTCTGTCTCCTTGTGTAACCAGCACTGTTTTATATTCTCAGAGATTCACACAGAGATTCCAGAGGCTTTTCCAAATTTTGCTTCATTTATCACAGTCTCATAAATTCCAGTAGTGCTGAATACTAATATTCATGGCAAACTCTAGAGAAGATACATCTTCTACTTTGCTAAACTCTCCTGAAGCCTTAGCTCTTAATGTTTTTATTAGCTTGAGCAATTCCACTTTGAACTGCCAGACAAACTTTTAAAGATCTTTAAACATCCTTATAACCTTTTCTCTCTTTCATATTGACATTAAGTAAAAATGATTTTTTGCTGCCAAATCTGAGTGTATCCATCAGAATAGACTAATCACTCTCTAAATTTGCATGTTGTGCTATTGCTGCTTCTTAACATCTGGAATACTAGTACAGAACAGAGAATAAATATGTTTCATGATTATTATTATTATTATTATGATTATTAGGATCATTAGGATTGTCATTTTTCACTACCTGATAATGGAAAGGAATCCAGGAATAGTAATTGCCTACTTCTGTTTTCCTTTTTGTTTTTACCTGAGAACTGTTCTGAAAGTAGTGCCTCCTATTTTACTATGGTGACTTATGAGATCAGAGGCAAATTTTGGCAGTAGAGGTTGAACCTTCCTACCGATATCCTCTTACGTTTTGTTGCTGTGTGACAGATAGTAAAGGAGAGCCAGACTGACAAAATGGTGTCTGATGTGGAAGTACAGATGAAGCAAAGGTGTATCATTGAATCCCTCCATGCAGAAAAAAAAAATTAAAAAATGGACCCACTGATATTCACTGATGCTTGCTGAACAGTTGTGAAGATGAACAGTGGATGTGAGCACAGTGAGGTGGTGGGTGTGGTGAAAGTGATGCAGAAGTGTATGAGCACAGCATGCAGCATCTTGTTCATCACTGGTGAAAATGAATAGCTAGTGGTGGTTACTGTGCTGAAAAATAGTGTTTTGTGGTTGGGAGTTTGCTCTATCAAATAGTCTTATTGTGCTCTTTCTAACCATCGTAGTTTCCAGCGAAATAAAAAGGAGGCATTAGTTTTGAAGTGACCTATGTATCTGTGTACTTTTAGTAATCATTGATTTATGCATTTTTTATAACCAAAAGCGTATCTCTAACCACGGCCTCTAAGAAAATTAAGCTAGATAGAGTCACATATTTCTGTTTTGCATAAAGATGTCATCTTCAATTTTCTAACTGTTTCAAAACATCTTTCAAATGTTCTCACAATCCCCTTAACTCCCGCTTTAGGATTACATTTTGCACTTCCTTGTCTAAGAGTTTTAAAATTTCTTTAATTACTTTAATACATATTACCAACTTCCTTTTCACTGTATTCTTTCTTTTGATCGTCAGCTTCTTTGCTTACATTTTAATTAGCTGATGTGCCACATGATTCCCAATTCATTGAAACAGATGTAAATCTACACATGAGATGATGTTAGCAGAGTTCTGTACTTCTCCAAGCATATTTTTTTCATGTTCATGTATTTAAAGATTTTTTAACTAGCATTTGAGATTCTCATGTGTGAATATAGTAAAATGAAGAGGTGGGATCTCCCTGGGTGATCTGGATATTTTCTGAAAAATACTCATCAACTGAAATTAAACTGTTGCAATGAAGCATTGATTGTCTGCATAAGTGTTGGAGCTGATCATCTACATTGTATTCAAACTACTAACATTTTGACATGTCTGTTGATTCCCTTCCTATCATGCAGCACATATTGAGAAAAAGAGATTTACACTTAGAAGTGTCGAGCTGAGGGAGAAAACTGGAACAAGCAGACACTTAACTGCTCCATCATAGGACAGAAGAATATTTTGATTACATGCTATTTGATGTTGCTGTGGCAAAGGAAAAATAGATGGAGGATGCCAGAAAGGTACAACACTGTCTGAGATCTCTTAGCAACCAGAGACAACTGCTGGCATGGCCCCTAGGAACCTCTGGTCCCAAAAACCTGGGAGGAGCCTGAAAAGAAAGAATGGGCTTCAGAGTTGTAGGGAAAGAAAACTCTGAGAGCTCTGAAAGAAACTAAACTCCATACTTTGCTACCCCATTCATAGTTGCAGACTTCCTGTCTGTTGTTTGCTTCACAATAAAGTGGTACAAAATATTTCTAGAAAGCAATAAAAAGTTTAGTCTTCCCAAAGTTAATCAACAATAGACTCTTTTCATCACTGTATATCGGTCGTATCTAAGGCAAACACATCAGCATTTTGGTGTTTGAGCCAATTTTTTTTTTAGTTGGGATTTATTTATTTATTTATGTTCACATCACAGTCCCCATTTTGACACTTACTGGTGAGTTCACATGTTTATATTGGCTGCAGCAATATTATTCTGTCTGACGAGGTTAACCATAGAAAATATTTGTACATGAAATGCTTGTAGCACTTAAAGAGGGCTCGTTCTATCAGCCACCCAAAGAGCCTACGTCCATATACATCTGCACTTGGGCATACACATAAAAGTGTGATTTTACAATAATATTTGGAATAATTATACTCTGCTAAACTCAAAGGTGGTATAAGCAGGTGTAGTTCCACTGACTTGATTTATATCCTCTTAACCACTTGTGGGCTTGCTATATTTAATGTCAAGGTTTAGTAACGCTGCACCAAAATGGAAGCTTGTTTTGTCACTTCTGAAAACAAAGCACTGTCAAGGTGTTGTGTGGATAAGCTGAAACACAGAGTTCATGAAACCAGCCACTGGGAGGGAAATTTTCACTCCTAAATAAAACATTTATTTTGTGGTTAACACCAGCCATCAAGAGCTTAGTTCTACGAAATGAAAGCAATTGGCAGATTTAAGCATCAGCGTTTTCCATTGAAAATCCAAAATCCTTCTGCTGGTTAAGCCTATTGTAAGTGATTGCCTACAAAGAAAGGGACAGGCTTGCAGAAGACAAATAATTAATTTGAGAGGAATATAACAGGATAGCTGTGAAGCTCTTATTTATTCTAGTCTTCCAGGAGGGTGTCTTTTGTTGATTATCAGTAGTTTCAATTGACTATATTCTATCATGTCATGTTATCACTTGTTTTCTCTTTATGTTCCATTTCCATAGCTCCAAGTGATGTACCATGAAGTGACAGTACCATTGAGAATACTACATCCAAAAGGCCATTAAGATATAGTGAAGTTCAAAGGAAGAGAAAAATTTGGGAAAATCATTGTTTTGTGTTGCATAACTAAGTGAACAGGCTGCTATGAAATATCATCATATCTACTGATCATGAAAGAATATTTTTCAACAATTAAATCTGCATCTACTTCCTTTAAGTAATGCTAATAGCTTTCTGAAGACAATGTGAGATAATTCCTCTTAAATACAAGCAAATGACAACAATTACACAAATAGTGATTAAGAAATTGATGGTAATCACTAGAACAAAACAAAGAATGGATCGATATATTTTCAGTGATTAAAAAAGGAATATTTTTTCCATGTTTAATTCCAGTATTATTTCATTAATATACCATGCCGCTAAATGAGCTAGTCTCATTACAAGTGGATTTGGTCCTGCCTTATCTTCTGCAATCATATACGGTCTTGTAAGCCAACAAATAATGATTTAGATTATGAGATAAGGCAAGTTTCAGAACTTCGTCCAAATGTATCTCAGCAAACTTTTCTTGCTGTTGACTGCACCTTTCAGATCTATTCAGTGCAGTTGTTCTTGATTCCACAAGTAACTACTTTGACCTGACCTAGGTTAAAGCTAGAAACATAGAAAAAGACACAGTAAATGAAAGATTATTTCACATCTAATGTCTCTGTAAATGTGTGTACTTCTACTATAAGAGCCAGATTCTAATTTACTAGAAAGCAGAGGCTTGATCATGGTGCAATGCTGGGCACTGCACCAACCCAAAATGTATTGCTAGCCTACATTAATGATTTGTGAGGTAACAAAGTACTACAGTTCAAAATTTCACGAGAACTGTAAGGACCTTGCAGGGACAAAAGATTTCTGTAATTCTTAATTATCATTCTTTCATGGTTACATCCAAAATCAATATCATTTTTTCTCATTATTAAAAGAAGAAAAAAAAAAAAAGAAATAACAAAGTAATACCAGGTCTCAAGCTATAGTACTGTGTTTTCTTTGGCAGTATGTCATACTGAAAATTATTTTTTAAATTCGGGGCAATTTGTAAAGTGCATTAAAACATGCAACATTATACTGCATATATTTCTATATATCTACTGTATATTTTGTCTATTCAGATACAATTTCACTCTGATGAGATAAACAGATCTTTCTGCAAGAATTCTTTACATGCTGAACAGAACACAGCTTCTCCTGTACAAGTGGTACTTGCTACACAGAGCTTTAATTAGAAGTGTTGTTTTAAGGACAGCAATTTACACTAAACTGCTGAGGAACAAAGTTCAAAATCTGATAGGCAAAGACATAGACAAGAACAGATTTTCAACCAGTCATTAGCATTTCATTTGTAGTTAAGAATAGCATTTTGACCCAGTTCTTCATCCAGTTTTCCTACAAAAAGGCATAAATTCATGAACAATCTTACATGCTTATACAAGAAAAAAAAATCATAAGCATGAATGCATGCGATAAACTGTGGTAAATTAGAGCTTTTTATCCTGCTATATCAACAAGCCAGGAGCTGTTTACTCAGCTGTTTTAACCTGGCAGAAATTGCCTTCTAGAATAGTTTGGAAGAAAACCCTCCAATACTATTTTTAGTTATGTTCCTACAAGTCTAATTTTACATAGTCTACCTTTTTTTAGCTTTCGACCCACACTGCACGTGCTTTATGGAACATATTGAGAAATGCAGCCTGGTTCTCCTGTTATGAACACAAATCAAAGTGATCTTCTAAGACTCTTTCAGCAAACAGTCTCTGATAAGCATGATGTGATCTGCATACTCCTCGGACTCCCGGAAATTGAAAACACACTACACTGGATATATGCATGGTCACTGTCCTGCGACACAGCATGCTTAGAACAGGCTGAACTTCCACTGAAATGTTTCTTCTTCCCCTGTTTCAGAGCAAGGGTGATTCACTTGTTTGCAGATTAACTATCAATTAGACACGCAGGTAGTCTCCCAAACAATGACACATAAAATCTTATTGAAAGGCGTTGCTGCTGTACAACATCTGTTTTAACTATGAGATTAAAAGTTTATTAAGTAGTAATTAATTGTGCAAAATGGTAAACATTATAAATGTATTATTACAGATTTTACTGTAAAAAGTAAATTAAATAGGAACACATTAATGTAAAACAAAATAAGATTGGGGAAAAAAAGAAATAAAAACAGTCATGTCCTCCAAAAAAAGGCAGTCAAATGCAGCAGAAATTGAATTTATGATGCCTGGGAAAAGAAATGATCCCATCTGCATGACAGTTTGGTTTCAAGATAGGTTTAGAATGGACATGGATTCAGAATGTTGCAAATCTTATGGGTCTAGTATAAACCAAAAAATACAGTGCTGTGATGCCAGTATTTGTGAGATCAGAATGAGATGCTGGCACTGTGAAACTGTATTTTTCATTGATGGAATATACCAACTTATTAAAACCCCTGTCACTGCTCAAGGCTAACATCTGAATTCTGAGCAAGACAACTTTGATATCAGTTTTCTATGAATCTTTAAATATATCTTTTGTTTCTAGATAAACTTTACCCAGTGCGGTTTACTTACAAATAAGAGACGCTAGAACCCAGAACTGGACTACAAGAATTGGCTCAATGAATCATGGCTCTAAATTTTACTTATAATTAAGTCACTATACTTTAACAAGTGAATAGAAGTCTAATTTTAAAAGAAATACTCCTTCCAGACAATGTTGAATCACAGTGTATGAATCATGATGTAAGAATGATAGACCTTAAGTTAATAATAAGCTGACTTTCCTAGGACTAACCTACTAAGAGAAATATCCTTTATTTTTATGCAGACAATGAACTACCAGATGAAGATTTCTATTGATTATATATGTATTTATACATTATGTAAGTTGCCAAACTAGGTTCTATTATTTTTCTTTGTGCTTCTGAGTCCAAAAAGAAAAATGTAATCCAGAAGGAACAATCAATAAAGAATGCAGGCCCTTAATGTACTCTGAACTTTTCAGGCTATTTCTAGTCATTCCCTAATCAGCATGATTAGTTGCTTTGGTACATTTTAAGGCATTGAGGATCCCAGCTCTGTTGATACTACACAGAAAAAATAACAACAAATGATGTAAATTCCTTTTGGTCAAGGCACTGCTAAACCCTACGAATTTTGATGTTGGGGTGATGAATGTCATTGTCTAGACATCAGCTGTCCTGAAATTGTAACCTATCTCAAAAGTCTCTCTTGAACAGTAACATTAGCTGAAAATAAAACCCTAAACTATCCACAATCTTAGTATGCGTACCTTAGATAATACTTCTAATGTCCTTTTAGTAAGATTCAGGAAAATTTCTGATTTTGAAGTGTTCACGGAATCCAATTGCAACACCTTGCTCTTTTTTGTTTCACCTTTTCAATACTTATATACTGGTAGACCTGTAAATCTGCTTAAAATACCAAGTATTGTAAGGGGTCAAAGTAGAATTCCAGATGATTGATCACTTCTGATGTTCCAGCAACTCCAAATTGAGGTGCCTTTCTTGAAAAAGGTAAGGAGAAGTCTCCCAGCAGAGAATGACTGTGTTGGTTCACTAGCCCAAAGCAGGCATCCTCTTCCTGAAGCCAGAGAGAACATGTGAAAATGATTCTAAGGAGAAGGTCTCCAGAAAATTTAAAAAATATGAGAGTTTCTCTAGGCTCTGAAGCAAACCATCACAATGTATTCTTTGGTTCATCCAGGCCCAGGATTCTTTTGTAATTCACACATTACTCAGAAACAAGCTGTGTATGACAAGAAATTAGAGAGTAAAATCAACTTTCTGCTCCTTATAAATATGTTCCAAGTAAAAAAACATACAAACAGATTGCAAAACACATTTAAGATCACAAGTTGCAGCCTTCCAGAGAGACATGCAGATAGAGAATTGCAAAATAAAAGTACTTTTGGTAGGTAATTATCTTAATTGGCTCCTTTTTTTTTTTTAATCAACTTGTGTTCCTTTTTTAGAATTTTTTTCCTGTTTAGTCTCCTAGTACAGGGCTGGTACATGACCTTTTAAGAAAATAGTGCTTTTAAATTTAATACAAATTCCAGAAATTTGCATTTCCAGATTTATGTATGTGTTCTGTTTTTAGAACAGAAAATCTAGCTACCGAAATCCTTGAAATAAGTCATTATGTTTTAGACGGTCAGTGAACTAAAAGTTTTGGGAGTTAACAACTGGAAAAATCAAGATGCATATGAAAGCTTAAGTTCAGCCACCCTTACTTTTCTCAAAGCTTAAAACGATGAGCTGCATTTGATGAATGAAAGCTATTAAGATGCCTTCTTTCAGTTGAGATGCTAAACCAACTTAAGAAGCCATTAAATATATACTTATCAGTCTCATTTCCTCATCAATTTGAGCATTCTTTCCTATCTGTACATTTAAAAGAATGTATAACCCATTGAAAATACTTTGTCTGTTTTCTGGTTAGTTTTGATTTTCTCACTTGAGTTCACCAAAATTTTGAGTCTGAAAACTAGTTTCAGACTTAAATCACGGCCATTCTTCAATGTTGGAGTGAACTTGTAACCATAAACTGCCTTAGATGTACAGTATACCTCTGCATGAGCAAAGAAATGAGAAGGTTTTTTTTGTTGAGAAAAACTTTTTTACATTCATTTAAACTGAAATCCTTTAGGATTCTTCAGGTAGGGACAATCTTAATATTTTTATAAGTTTTTTTAAGTTTGTACCAAGATTCCAAGAGTTTAGAAGAGAGTATTTTTGTTTTAGCTAATCATATTTTACAGTGATCGTTGCAATTATTTTTGTTTTTTAATTCAGTCATTCTAAAACGCAGATTTACAAATCATGGAGGTCAGCAGAACCTTCTAGCACACTTTCTAGTGGAATATTTAGACACCACTTTTACTTCTTTCACTCATCACAACATCTGTAAGTCTTCACTACATTTTAAATAAATGTAAATTATTTTTACAGAACCCGGTTTTGATAAAAGGAAATTTTCTATATTCTGTATTAATAACCAAAGCAGTTGATGATGAGTCATGAAACGTCTGTAAAAAAGCAGAGCATTCTACAGACAATTTTAGAAAGTTATAAGAAAAAAATAGACCATGTAAATGAAATGTTATGTCTTTTTAATCTTTCAACAGAGTACTATAAACAATACTGTTTCCTAAAATATACTTATTGTCATGGTATCTACTGAAGCCTGTTATTCATGACTTAACAATCGTATTTTTCTTGCTACATGTATTCTATAACCTTCTCTGGGGATATGTGTTTCATTCCAAGTATGACCACAGATTTTATTTTAATAAAAGAGACTTAGTTTTCTCTATATATCTTCCCCTATCGTGTAGATTTTCCTTCCACTTTTTTCCATTTAACCATTTCATGCTTTGAAAGCTTAAAGTATATCTTCTTTCATTCTGTTTACAGAATTTTACAACTTAGATTAGAAAATGCACTGGAAAACAAAGCTCCCATTTACATTTAATATCAGTGCTGCCCTGATCTAATGAAATATGTATATGCGTGCAGAGAAGACAGAAAGTCAGCGAAGATGTACGTTTCCAAGTTGAAAAGTGAAAGTTCTTTGTGAATGTCTGTCTGCAGCTGAGATGGCAGTGTTGGGATTACAGATAAAAGGATAAAAATCCTTCCAGTGATTCAGTAGTGCTAGTTATTCAAGAGGCAACTTTGAGAGCTGGTTTCATTCAACAGTCCTTGCTTCATTCTGACTTTTTAAATTATTTATTGGATGTTTATGGAACTATCAGCTTTCCTGTATATCAGTCTGAAAATGCATAAATGCATATCATTTTAATTCTAACAGTGTTGTTACAAGACTCACTTAATTACAACCAGATTCTGACAATGTATTGAGTAGCCCCAACGAGTTTATTGAGTACTTCCAGTGACCCCTCGTAGGAAAAGGTGCTATTAGCATCAGGAAAAGTGGCTCAATTGATTCCTCAGTGTTTAGGAGATCATTTGAAATCCCCAGGTGCTGGATAAGTGCAACCTTATATATCTGTTATGCATAACCCATACAGATTACAAGAAAATAATTATGTAAAGGGGTTCACTAGCATGCACCCTGCCTCCCACTGACTTCATTAAGTCCCTGTGTGGGAGCAAGAAGCTGTAATTTGCAGATCCCTCTGAAGAACTGGGTCTTTACAAGGTAATCTCAGCATACATCATGTTTTCACCAATGAGTTTGATGGAACATAAAACAAAATTGTGGTGACAAGCAAATCCATCAATGGCACACCCAGTAGATTCCAATTACATTAATTAGAGTAGACTTTCTAATGAGTGGAACGTCAAACACTGGATCCATGCCCAATGCTAATCATTCATTCATTCTGCTGCTTGTTCTAATTCACATTATGCCAAGCAGGTTTCATGCATTCTGACACCAAACTATAAGCAAAGTGCTTCTGCTTTAGAAGCAGAAATACAAACAGAAGTTTGACATACTAATTAAATGTGCCAAGGTGCAAGATATATTGCTAAATGTCATTCTGTCCCTAAAAATGTAGGCATCAACCAAAGCACAGAAAGAGTGTAAACAAGTATTTATAATAATTCCACAGCATAAACGAGACAGTGATGTTAACTATCCTGTTATTCTGAAAAGTCTACTGAAGAGGCATACAAATAATGATATTTGAGGTGAACCTTTTATATTAAAATGGTGCATCCTGCTGAATTATCAGGGTTTATCTGAGTATACAGAAGTCATAGGATGATAACTTAATGAATACTAACAATCTGATATTCAACGAAATACTTTAAATTTGATCTAAGAGATTTCCAGAAAGATTCACTCTAGAAATGCTTGAATTCAGGGGAAATATTCCCACACCAGTAGCATTAAGACTTGGAAAGTTAGCTGCCATCTGCTGATTAGTAAGCTTGTTGAAGCTTATTTTCATATTAGCTTCATCCAATGATTAGGATGGATGTGCACTCATCTGTGCACTGGAAAGAAATGCATCTATCTCTTCTGATGGTTCAGCTGCAAGGACAGGAGCCTTTCCTGGAGCAGGAGGGAGGTGGGTATGTGGCAGTAAAGTCCCAGTTCATTATGGAAACACTATACAGACTCATTTCTTTAGATCATTTTCTGTGTTTGATACCTACTTATTGAAAGCAAGTAAATAAACTGCTGTCCTAAGCTTGGGTAAGGAGGATTATGTCTTCGTATCTATGTTCGGGATATAGGGAAGTTCAGGTGACAAGTATCTTCAACACTGTGTGAAGGGTGTTTGATGTCTCTTCCACCTTCAATGAGCAGCTGGGTGCTAATTCAGTTCTGGTATGCAATTTTAGGCACCCTATTTCACAGAGGCCAACCTGTTAATGCTGAATTAGAGATACACTAAATGAAGTTCTAACTGAAGATGCTTTCCTGATTAATTGTGCTCTTAGTGCTCTGGTACCTTAGCTTTGTACCTTAGCACATCTCATGTGCTGATGTACCAAATAGGATGGAAACTGAATTACAGACTGAATAAGATGATATTCCAAAGCACTGTGACTGCAGTAATGTCTAAATATTTTTCAGACACAAGACCTAGCAGGGAAAAAAAAAAAAAAAAAAAAGCCTCATAAAAGGTATTTAAGATCCCTGGAGGTGCTAAGAACTGAACTTCAAGATGTAATGACTTTTCAGACTTGTGCCTGTTATATAAATCACTCTGTAGTGACTAAGAATAACTACATTCTGTCTAAATTTATGGCTGGACTAACATTTGTATAAAATAAAAATCTGCTTGAGCTATAAAATATTCTTTTTTTAAGATTTCTCTAAATTTATTTGTTTTTTTAATTTATGCAGTGTATCATATATGAACGAAATACTCCCTGATCCCTGACTATAATTAGAAGAATAGATGCCTAAAGAGCTCTCACAGCAGAAGATTCACAAGGACATTATTTTAAATATATTAGAATAATTTTAAAAGTGAGAAATGGAGTTTGAAAAGTTTTTAAACAGAGAAGAGTGAATAAAGATCATTTCTAAAAAGTTGTTTTTCATTTTTCTTGATTTCAGCCAAAAGAATTCAAATGTTTGGTTTTATTCCGGCTTTTATCATCACGGATAACGATGAGTTCTGATCTGTAACGTACAGGTCTGAATGATGCTACTCAGTCATTTTAAAGCTATAAATAAATAAAGAAATCAGATTAACGTGTATCCAGATCATCTGACCTCACAAAAACAAATCTGAATAGGATTCACAGAGCCCTTCTACTGAACAACAAATTCTGAATGAAAAAAAGACGGTGCATAAAGCCTGTAAAAACTAGCAGCATCTTTGAAGATCACCAATTGGTCATTGTTTAGGTGCTTCATCTCTTGCATTTAATTTCTATTTACTGACTTCAATTTATCACATAATGTTCTACCTTGTGGCATGAATAGTTCATCTTCTTCGTAATATCTACACTATATAGCACCTACTACCATGGTTAACATTTCAAGGCCTGGTCCAGCAGTCTTCCCGGATAAATCCAGAAATTGGTACGGTTCATTAAAACCTCCTGCTTCCTCAAAAACTGCTTATAACAGAGTCATATCAAATACATCGGATGATTCATAATACATGCAAGGTTCAATGGATCACATTAAATAAAAGAAGTTTTAGTAAAATTTGGTAGCCTACAGTGCATCATAAATTATTAAAATTAATGAACCCGATCCCCTCTGTAGATTACTCCATGGCTGACACTAGTGTAATTTCGTATATATTAATGATTCACTTTCAGATTCACAGTCATGTAAAACTGGAATAATAGCATGATGATTCAGGTCTAATACTGTTAAATTAACTGCACCATTTACATTAACAGATGGCAGCAAATATGTCTTGCTTCGTTCATTCAACCCAGATGATTAAGGAGTTCTTTTTTTCTGTCCACTATTATATGGGACATTAATTTATATGTATCATATGGACCTATATAACAGATTTTGTATCTCGATCTTCAAAAATGTAATTTTAGTACGGCAAGAAAAATTAGAGCTTGAAGGCTAGAATGGAGATTGGGCCAAAAGTGGAATGAAAGTTGGAACCTAAGCTATAACACCAAAACTTCTGCCTACACACAATTGTTTTCCTACCCTGGTGCATGTGGACTCAAATATTGTTAATGAACATACCAGTCTCTCACTGGACCATTACACTCTGTGGGGTAGGCTTGAGTACCTGCAGTTGGATGGCACAAACCCATCTGATTATGCTTAATGAAGATTCTTCCCATAGGCTGGATGGAATAAGCAGATCTAGATTTATCTTCACGTTCTGATTTGAAATTCAGAGAGTAACTGTCAGTGTGCACTGATTGTTTAAACTATTATATAAGCTAAGTATAATTAATTCACTGTAATATTCTGATAACAGGATAATTACTTAGATACAGACAAGCCATGTGTTTGGCTTTGAAAATTTAAATAAGAAATATGATACTCATGCCTCTGTTACTTGTCTACATCATGCATGTTCAATGTAGCTAAAAATGTATCTCATAAGCAAAAAGCCCTTTGATTGAATACGCTTGCTAATGTGAGTGCTTTTGACAGTTTTTCTACTAACATGCTCTAGTTCTTTGAAATAGAAGTATTTAAACTGAAGAGGATAGCTTTAAATCAATAGCTGAATACTGTTATCTAACAAGATCTTAATCCTATCTTTATTATTTAATTAATGCACAATTAAAACAGAAGGGAGTAAAGCCACAATACTGTAAATGCTAAAAAAAGCTACACATTGCAAACCTTTTTAATAATATATTACTTTGAAACAGGGCGAATAAAAAAATGTTTCCCGGTACATAAACATTGAAAAAGCAATTGAAAAAAAAAAATCTTTCAGAAACATGTACCTGAATACTTACATTTTATAAACAGTTATTGGAAGTGGTGGCAGTATCCGAGGTATGTACATAGAAAAACATTTTAAGAGTATCCATACTGAGCACATCTTTCACAGAACAGAAATTGTCTGCAGAAAACAATGTGTTTTTTGTCTTTCCTGTTGAATAAGTAAGTACATATCCAAATTTGAGTCTTAAAAAGAACATAGTTTGTTCAATGAACAAATTCATACTTAGCAATCTGAGTATCTCTTGGGCAGCTGAAAGGCAGGTAAAATGCAATGAACTTTCAATGAGAACAATTGGAAATATTATCTTTTATAAGTTTAGGTTTTGTTACACAATAATGGAGAGTTGCAGCTACATTTCAAAATTCTGTTAAACATGAAATCTGATTATGCTATTCAGACAAATTGGCTAAAAGTATTTTTACTTTAAAAAATTCCTGAAATTCTAAAAGAGCAAATTAAAAATGTTTCCTTTCTCCTCTGCTGTTCAGGTAACTTTTCTAGTTATTTATATTAGTGTTAAGTTTTCATTATTGTTATAATTTGAACATTCATTATGTTCTTTATAACACCGCTACAGTGTTTGCTGGATGTGTAGTGCAGTAATGCTTTGGTCCCAATATGAGTGATAAGTAGCTATGCCGTTAAGCAGAATTCTAATTAAGTTCTGCTGCCAGTTTAACAAGTAGCGCAGTGCAAAACTGCAGCTATTACAGTTTTTCCATGTTTTTCCTGCTTTTTATCTTTTCAATTTGCAAAAGTAAGCTGACTCCTATGCATTTTTTGTTGTCTTTGAATTGCAGTGAAACAAGCCTTGCTATAATATCAGCAGAGGCAGCAAGCAAAGGCGGTGCGTTTTAACTGGTGTTGAAACAACTCACACTGGAGCAAATGACTATGATGACTTGGTGATAGATGCCGTGGTATTAACTGGCACTGGATTGCATGTGGTTGAAATATGAAAGAGGATTTTTATGTTATCCAGAAGAGAGAGAGTGGTTTATTATGTTCAGACTTCAATAGTTCTTCATGATGCAGTAGACATGTTTCTTGAACAGTAGCACACAGATTTATTTCTTTGCTAATAAAGAGCTTCTTTGTTGTTGTGGGTTTTTTGTTTTGTTTTGTTGTTGTTGTTGTTGTTGTTGGGTGTTTTTTTGTCTATTTGAACCACTGTTAGCAGTATGTAAAAAAAATGATGACTGAGTTCTAGACTTCCTTTTCCTGATAATATTTTTTAATGTTCTGCACTAATGAGTTGCAGTAAACTTATGTATAACTAGAATAATCTCACTTGTCATACAATAAATTAGAATCTAAATCACTAAATATATATATATATATCCAATAAGAAAAACAGTTATTTACTCCTGTTTCACCTATGATCTTATTTCTCCTTGAAAGAGAAGAAAAAAAGACTTTTTAACACTCCCCCAAATTCAACACTTGGATTCTGTCACAGCAAGAAAGGAAGCAGAATGCAAAGATAAGGAAATACTAGAGGACTGTAGGAAAAGTGTCCCTCATGCAAGATAGTGTCATCACCCTTTTGTTAAAAAAAAATGCCATTAAGAAACACTATTATTTATAAAATCATCTTAATCATGATGCAGATGCCTTATGCCTTCAAGAACAACTTTTAAATGTTTCTCCTCTTCTAATAAGCTATTTCTTTAAATTTGGGGCACCATGAAATATTTTTAGTTTGGTATTTACAGTTTTATTTGATTGATCTCCTTCAATGTCTTGCAACTTGTAGCAACTCACTAAATATTTATGCACTTTAAAAAATCCTCTTTCTCCAGAAGGATTCAACAGCTGGCATTGATAGCAAGACATCTGTCCTCATGCAGGAGTCAGTGGCTGTGCTGCTTCCTGAGATACAGCATCAAGCACATTCCGTTTCTTGTGTGCACATACATGTTGTAGATAAGCTAGATAAATGTACAAAACATTCTCTTCACAAGTATAGAGGTCCCCAAACACTAACTTTTGTAGCTTTTATTTGAAATGTATTCAAAATGGCCTATGACATTGACTGGTAAGATGTTTTGTTCTATTTAAACAGATAAATCTGATTAAAAATGTACTTAGGGTATTTGCAATGGTTTTGATTCATTCTCCATCAGTGGAATGCAGAGACTAGAACATCTATGATGATATCTTGGTCCATGGAAGTTTTAAACCTTGTTTTATCCTTAAATTGTCATCTTCTATTTTATGAACTTTCTTTTAGGGGTTCCACTGAATAGCCTATATACATCTAAAGTAACTCCAAGAGGACATGATGGGTATATTTTTTTCTTATTGTAAATCTAAGCAAATAAAAATTATGCCAGAAATGAGAGCTGTGCGACTTTAGGCAATTCCTTTCAGTAACATCATTTTAATCAGGGTTACACACACCCCATACTTTCTCAAGTTTCTTTTTTTCTTATCTTATTGTAATAAGAATGAATAATGTGACTTTTCTCCAAAAAAGCAAAAAAACTTGTAAGCTGACAATACTGTGTGTTTCCATCTTTTACATTCAAATAATGATTAAGGATAAATTTTAGTAAGATGTAAGGATCCAGCTTCAGTAGTAATGGCTTTCTAGGGAAAAATAAACAAAACAAAAAAGAGCAACAAAAGCCTGACATTAATATTTTCCCTTGATAGTCAAATATATCATGGAGAACCTGAGGAGGACCTGTTAGGCTGAGATTCAAAGACACTTTATTTAAGTGTTCTCTTCTTAGCAGAAAACAACTGGATACTATAAGCCATACATGATTTACTTTTGCATGATGAGTGAGAGTTACTTGAGTATGAAAGGGGATACTTCATCCTCTTCTAAGATGAATATAGAAATATACTCAACTGTAGACCAGTCACAAAGATATTCAAGTATTTTGAAGTCTTTTGAATAGGAAATGCTGATCTGCGTTTGTGTGATGATTAGCTTCATTGAGCTCTACCAGCAAATGTACTACTTAACTTCAATCAGTGCCAAGGTTAGTATAATGTACTGATGGATTTCATACTAGATGATGGAATCAAGTGCCCACTCAGCAAGTTTGTTGACAACACCAAGCTGAGAGGTGCAGCTGAGGCAGCAGAATGAAGGGATGACATCCAGAGGGACTTTGATAAATTTGAAATATGGGCCCATGTGAATCTAATGTGGTTCAAAGTGTAAACCTTGCAAAGTGCAAGATTTTTCACTTGAGTCAGGCTTATCCCAGATATATGCAGACTGGGATATATGTATGCAGATTGGGAGAAAAACTCCTTGAGAGTAGCTCAGCTGAGAAGGACCTCGGGGTCCTGGTAGATGAAAAACTTAACATGAGCCAGCAGTGTGTGTTTGCAGCCCACATGATGATCTTCTGATGCATCCCGGACTGCATCAGAAGACGGGTGGCCAGCAGGGGAGTGAGGTGATTGTCCCTCTCTACTCTGTCATTGTAAGCCCTCATCTGGAATATTCTGTCCAAGTCTGAGGCCTCAACAGAGGAAAGATGTTGAGCTTTTGGTAAGGGTCCAGAGGAGGGCCACAAGTATGATCAGA
The DNA here is from genome assembly GCA_030625065.1 of Alectoris magna. Taxonomy (NCBI): domain Eukaryota; kingdom Metazoa; phylum Chordata; class Aves; order Galliformes; family Phasianidae; genus Alectoris; species Alectoris magna. Next base: position 12,250,176 of record CM060568.1, read on the forward strand.
AATTGGAGCACCTCCGTTATAAAGACAGGATAGAGGAGCAGGCTTTTTCAGTCTGGAGGAGAGAAGGCTGTGAGGACACTTCATTACAGCCTTCCAGTATTTAAAGGGGGATTAGAAACAGGAAGGAAATCAACATTTTATGTGGGTAGATAGTGATAGGAAGATGGAGAATGGTGTTAAGCTAAAGGATGGAAGATTTAGATTCGATGTTGGCAGAAGATTTTCACTGAGAGGGTGGTGAGGTGCTGGAACAGTTTACCCAGAGAAGCTGTGAATGCCCTGATCACTGGGGTATTCAAGGCCAGGTTGGATGGGGCCCTGTGCAACCCGATCTTGTACTTGATCTAGTAGTTGGCAACTCTGCCTGTGACAGGAGAGTTGGAGCCTGGTGATCTTTGAGGTCCCTTCCAACCCATTTCATTCTATGATTCTGTGATAAGGGATCTAGATCAGAACGATCTAGAAAGAGATTACTCCTATGAACCTGATGAAAGACCTAGCACTGTGGATTTCAAAGAAAGCAGCCACAAACTTTACCAGATTACTATACTTGAACTGTGAGACAGCTGCATGCTCCCAGTCTTAACTTACTTACAGACTGCAGCATGCAATCACTTGCAAACAACTATTGATTCTGTTAAAAATAAATAGGAACCTATTAAAGGGGAGACTGCCATTTCTAATGTTCAGAACTGTTTTATTGCTTTCCCATTGAAATAGTGATGCCTTGCTCCAGGAAAATTATAAGCCAAGGGAAAAAAAATGTATCCTACATCTTTGGGGAAAAAGGTCAGGGGACTGCACACATTTGATCCAAGAGGAAAACTATGGTCTAATATCAGAAAAATCCGAATCCGAGACAGCTGAAAATCTAGCAGAAATAACAGTGCATTGTAAATGTTTAGCCACTTAAAGTTATATACATGCATCTAGTCAGTCTCAAGCTGTGGGAAGCTATGAAACTATGTCTTTGCAAGGTGAGAAGACAAGGAAAAGGAAATATCTATGCTGAAGTTGTCATCTTTATTAATCATCCTTACCATAATATCTTCCTTCAGACTGCTTACTCATATTGTGCTGAGTAGTTCATAGTGTTATTTCTGATGTTTATGTACACTTGTAATAATTGTTCATACAGCTAGGCATCGCTTTGCAGATTTTATCTTACACTAGTCACTCAAATGCACTGCATCTTATGATATGTATGAGACATACAATTTTGCATCTGGTGCAGCTTTCAAACAATATTCTGGAAAGTATCAGGTAAGATCAGGATTTAGGAGAAAAACATAGAAAGAACCATTAGACAGAGAACCATTTGCAAATAATTTTTCTAATTGTTGGTAGTTCTTTTCCCTACCACCACAAATGAAACACTGCCTGGGCATGCTGCAGTGACTGAAGTGTGTGCAGTACTGAGCACTCTGAAGTGCTTTTTTCCAAAAATTTCTCTCCTGAAATACCTGTCTCATTTGCAAGAAGTGTTTGAAGCCAGGCTCTAGGCCACTCTGTTTTGGAGAGGAGCTGAGTCTTTTATTTGTCAAAACCAGGGCCAGTAATCACAACAGTTGAGTCTAACAAGAGAGCTACTGCAGTCAAATGTTATAGATGGTGTTCCATAAAAGGAAGGAAGGAAGCTCTCATGTATCTCCAGGAAAGGTGAAAATAGATTTTCTTTATCAAATATTCCTACTTGTTCAAGCAGAGATTGAAGTTGCAGTGCCCATATAGAAGGCACTGGAACGTGAGTTCCTCATCTAGAAAAGTTATTTTCTGTTCAAAAATATTTTTCTTCACTTTATAATTATGAAAAGAGATTAAGAAATCACTTTAAGTATATACGATAGACTGAAAAGTCTTAAATTGACAACATGATAAACATTTGGTCAAGTGCAACCTGAGGGGCAATGTACAAGTAATCAAAGGTCCAATAAGATGAGAAACAGGAATCCAAAAATACAGTATACATTTAAAAACAGGTTTCATGTTTTTCAAGAGTAATTATAACATGTAAACAGGCATTGCAGCCAAAAGTGAGGTTATAGTTTTATAAATCTCTGTTAACACTTTACATTGTATTAGGATGCACGTAATGGGGATAGAGATATTTATGCATTTCCTATGAGAAACTCTACTACTCTCCTAAAACGTAAGCCCATTGATTACTTTTCTCTTCTGCTGAACATTAATCCTATTCAAACAAGCTGAATACTTGCATGTCTTTTTTTTCTGCATAATTTTAACTGTGTCATTTTTTGAAAGTAACTTTCTGAAAATAAGTGAATGAACCTTTGAAAGGGTTCATTGGCAGGAGAGATGCAAACAAAAGGAGACTGAAATCAGAAACAGATGTAGACATTAACATTGCTACATCAGCAAACACAAGTGCCAGCAACTCTGGATAATCAAGAGAGTAATCTTTGTATATATACATTAAATGTAGGTGTTTTCATGTATTTAGATGCTTTGCATATTAGCATAGTAGAATCTTGGATTATTTTTGAAAATGAGAAATAAAATTTGGTACAATAAATTAAACGTCTAATTAAAATATGAAATGCAATAAGATCATGAAATCGATACAATCTATTAATTCTTCAAAATTTAAATTTTTCATCTGTCATTTTATTCTAAATATGTTTCAAAAAAGTTGATTACTGCAAGAGTACTTGACAATTTCAGATACAATGGAAACTTTATATGACACATGGCTGCAGAAAAATTTGCAGCCTCTATATGAGTTGAGTTGTTTTGTATAATCCATTAAATATGCTATGGAATCGTGTACCACAGTTCTGATGGAACTAAAAAAAGTAGCACATCTAAGACACAGAGAAAATCCAAAAAGCTGGATTCATGTAACAGTGAAAAGAGACATTTCTAGTGCTTGAGCACAAACTAGCCTTCAAGTTCCAAACTGCTTGCCAGCATTTCAGAGACAACAACCAGCAGCCAAAACAGAAGGAAAACCTGCAGGCTGTCTGTAATGAGGGGGCTTCAAAAATCAGAAAAGCACCTTAATCAGTTGCGGTATAACTGCTTTCCTTAGAAAAACAAAATAGATTATGTGAAAAGGTGCTACTACATTATGATTTCAATCTCAAAACAGAAGCTTGATCTAGTTGTTTTGTTGGCCCATGACAACAAGCTGGATTCCGTGTTAATCAGCTTCTTCAAAGCCTCCATTTTTAAGTAAATGAAATTCGTTGTCCGTTGGCTATGGCAGGCAGGTTTTGTGTAGGACAGTGTTTTGAAAGTTCCCTACAAACCCAGGTCCTTTTAACTTCCAGACTTCCAACTTTTTTTAGTCCTTAGGCCTGCAGCATTGTAGCTTTAATTTATGTTAATTAATGATTGGATTATGCTACTGTTGCCAAAGCATCTGATATGTCTGCATCGCTCCTCTGTTCTGTGACAATGCCTTCAGTGATTAGCTGGGCGCATTTAAACATTGTTTGCACTGATGTATAAATTTCCATGCCACTTTTGAGCAAGAATATAGTGGCCAAAGCAGCAGACAGAGCTGAGAATGGTGCATTGATGGTGGATTAGTCAGCACTGCTCCACAGTGGAGAGAGAAAACATTAAATAATTTTCATTGCTAGCTATATAGGAGATTGTTTACAAATGGTAATAACCTGCAGGTCTGTCTTTTCATTTTAACTCATTAATTAGCAGTCACAACTGTTTAATCCATTTGCATGCTTAGTTTCTGTATTATATTGACTTGCAGCAATTCCCTCAGTTCTGTCACTTCTATGCTGTACTCTCAGACTACAAACTTAGTACATTTTGTTACATGACTGTTACTATATTCCTATAGATCTTCCCATTTTTATTTGGGAGGGTAACAGTTATGATAAAAAAAAAATTGAAATAGAAAATTGAGTTTGAGCAAATAAAATTCTAAGTTTTTCCTTCTGTTATCTTCTGTTTCTCAATTGGCATTCATTTCAAAAGTGAATCCAGCTTATTGTATTTTCACAGCTACAGCTACACATTTAAATAGAAATCAACAGTTGTTATCAAGACCAGCTAGCGATCAGTGACAGATACAGATTCAGTTTGCCTGACAGAGGAAAAAAGGGAACATTGATCTTCCTTTTTGTAGGAAACTCTAAACTCAAAAAAACTCATATGCCAGTACTACAAGTGCTTGTCAACATTCATTTAACATGAGCCAAATTATCTTATTCTTGTTAAAGTAGAAAAGAATTCAGCTGCAGTCTGTGAATGTCTCTGAAATTTAAAGCTTGGTATTTTCCCATGTGAATCCACCCTACATCCTTCAATGGCATTCAAAATTTGTTGAGTTTAGGCACAGGTGTCATTTGGAACATTGTTTCATCCCTGATCTACATAATCCAAAATGCACAGATTGGATGCTTCTGACACTTCCACTCCATTCCTGTGGCTCACTGCAGCAGCACTGGTAATCCACATGTGGAGTATACTAAGTCAGCACATGACCTTGCAGTAGTCAAATTTTCTAAAAGTTCCAAGTAACTTAGTAGTCTGAGTTTCAGTTTTAGACAAGTTTAAGAACCAAGGAGCCTTTGATTCACAATTAAATGAATATATATTATGTATGTATGCAAAGAGACTTGATCAAGGCAATGAAACATACCCTTCCTCTCCAGGTTTGTTATCCATAACATTTAGAGCTCATCAATGAAGGGACCATAAGGTCAGAACCCTTCATTTACACTTTATTTACTTTCTCATACCAAATAAAACTGTTCAGCATGAGATGTTTAGAAACACCCAGTTGAGACAGTCCTGGGCTCAACAACAAGGATTTTATCATTTGGAAGAGGCACCACTCCCATCTCCCACAGTAGCGTGTTGATTATCAAATCAAAGTATTCACAAGCATAGACATGCATGCACACACAGACACAGAAAACCTATCGGTTTCCCAAATCTGGCAGATTCCAGCATTTTTATGTCCTCTTTTATGTAGCTTAAATATTCACTTAATATATCTTGCAGTTAAATACTTTGTTTTCTAAATATTATAAATAATTTGTGTACTCAGTGAATTTTGTAAACTTTGAAATACGTTGTCTTGCAGCCTTTATGTGCTTAGAGACTTCTGGATTCTTATCTCTCCGTTTATGTAAAATATATCACTCTTCTGGAAATCTATGGAAAAATATTACTTTACAGCAAGAAAAGGAAATGGCTGATGCTGTGCATCATGCCCTCCAAATTTTTGCATATCTTAAAGAACTCTAATTTTTTCTTCAGAGAATTCACAGCTCCGTCTTCAGTAAATAAAAGAGCTGCTTACTAATACTACTGACAATATTTGTTTGAGAAATCTAATTTAATAATGTAAATGAAGTGGAAGTCATTCTTAGTAAATACATCCCTTAAAGGCTTTAGAATGAAAGCCAACCTATAGAAATAATATTTCTCTGTAAAATGACATTTTTTAAATGACTGCGGTGTAGGATAGGCTAATAAATTGTACTGCTTGTATACAATGGCTGCTCTGAAGAGCCTCACAGCATCTATTTGCAACTAATTACCCTTACTGTGGTATTTACCATGTGCCATCAACTTAGCTTACCATTGCTTTTACTGATAAGTGATACAGCTAGTGAACTCATAGGTAAAAGGCAAATGTTGAAAGTCTTCACTGTGCACAACCACAAGCAAAATAGCTGGAAGCAGAAACAGATAATGCTGATGACGTGTTTGAAGATCCCATTGACCTTATAATCCATTTTTTTAATAATTTTTCAGTGATGTAAATAACAAACATCTGTATCTCCCTTCAATACCTATTTCGCTGGTGCAGTTGTTGAATATTAAGAGCACATCTCCCAGACTTGGGGACAATGTCCATTGTGGCACCACTTCAGGAAAACAGGTTATTTTTTACTGCTAGTTCAGAAGGGTTTACCCAACGACCAGAAAACAGCGAGTCCACCTATCTACAGCAAAAGAAACCTGAGATTCTGCAGTTTGCTCTATAGCATGCATTATTATTCTGTGCACAGATTCACAGAGCAATGGTACAGGCTTTTTCTAGAAGGATATTATAATGTGAGTCAGCTACAGCCATGAATTTTATTAACTTTTTTTTTTTTTTTGTTAGAATCTGCATTAAATGGCAACACTAATGCACAGATGAGCTCTGCAATGTTTCTATTCCAAAGCTGAGCAGATGGCTGTTTCGATGTGTGCTTGCTTTCATGTTCTCCATTTCAAGCAGTGTCCCTTATCTTAGGCAACCCACTTACATTTATGCTGCCAGAGAGCCTTTAAACTTGCTGGAAGTTTATGGAGTAAAGGAATGGTATGGTGGAAAAGCCAGAGGGAAAACTTAGATAAGACTCTGGTTGTGCTCTCTCCTCTACTCGATTAGCTCAGGAAGCTTCTTAGATTTCCCGTCTCTTTTGTGGAGATGGAGGAACTAATTTGGTAGGGAAAACCCAGCTGACCCCTATTTCAAATCCCGAACAAACCAAGGGTCTAAAATGTTCCAGTCTTACTTTCTCCCAGCATAATTTTTGTCACATTTTTCCTTCTCCTATTTAGCACTGTACAAAGACCCACAGTTACATCTAAATGTTAAGTAATTTTTGGAAGAAATAAACAATTCAAACAGTAGAGAACAATAAGATCTACAGGTGCACAGTTACTTGTGGAAAGTAAGTCACTGATGTTACAAGAGAAGTATTCAAACTGAACTACTGAACCTTCAGACACCACCATTCTGTTCCCATCGCAGCTGGTATTTTTCTTCTCATTTGCATTTAAATGCTGGCAGATCCAGATATTCACTCTTCCTCCCCTGACAGGCTTCTATTGCAGGTGGTGCAAAATGCCCCAGCGTTTTTGTTTTGGTTTTTTTTTTTTTTTTTTTTTTTGCATCAGCATCCAAGCAGTACTCTGACTTGTTCTCCAGTGATACATGGAGTTGCAGAGCTTTCCCATCTTCCACTACCCCAGCCCACTTCCTGCTACTGGGTGATTTTATAGCAGGAACCTTGTGGATGAGGAGCTGTTACTTTGCCACCTGACTGACTGCTGTGTCACAAAGCAGCCTGGTGTAACATGGGTATGCTGCCAGCTTGTTAGTGCAGATACAGGCTGTGCAAGTGCTACACATTGACAGTGCTGTGCAGCTCCCCATAGCTTGGCTTTAGTGGAAATGTGGAAATCTGCACAGGCTTCAGACTACTGGCAGTGTCTGGTTAAACTGTCTTCTGTTAGGATTTGTGAGTAGAACATCAGCCACAAGGAAAGGAAATGCAAAAACCACCACTCAAGTATATTAGTAATAAAGTATGCTTAAATAGTAAACAATGATGCTTTTTCTTCCTCCTCTGATCTCTGTGCACTCCAAATATTGCTATTTATTTCCTTATTATCCCAGCTGAAGAAGCTGCACCAGAATGTAGTAATGAGGAGATTCAACATCCAGTAAAGAGATAGTGAAGACATCAGTTAACAATTCTGGATCCTATTCTGTTTCACTTCAACCCTCAAGAAAGACACACATCTTCCACTGGGAGGTCAGCACTGAATGGATGTCCACCATTCTCACCAGCATTCTTACACCACTAAGACTTCATACCTGAGAAGAAACTTTACTGATATTCAGAAAGGGATGTGGAGCTAACCAGCAGCAAGAAGTGCCTAACCCTCCCTTGCCTGAAACACCTCCCTGGCTTGAACTCCAGCAGTTGTTGACAGGCATTTGGTTTTTATTTTTCTTAAAGCATCAAATTCCCAATTTCTCTTCATTCTTTCTGACACTCTTGATCCTCTCTTTCACAAATAGCAATCCCCCACTGACTCCCCTTTGATCACTTCCTGCTATTCCATACAGATAAAAAGGCAAGGTTTCATAACACCTTGTCGAGGACTGGAAAAATTAAACAACTTGCTCAAGTTATGAAAAGACACTGATGGAAAAGCTGAGTCAACAATCTAGGTTCTGTGTCATAATCCTCATGTCATTTTCTGTTCTTCCACACACACACACACATATATATGTATACCATCAATGTGCAGAAATACTTTTATTTTATTTTTGAAATACTAATTTACTGTTATAGCATGATGAGTTTTCAAGTGAAATTTTTCTAGCTGAACATCATGGATATGAACATTAGTTGCTCAGTAAGAACAGACTGAAAAGGCTAAAGGCAGTGACAGGGAATCAAAACAAACACTCATCATGATCCATATTCCTTTCTACAGAAGGGGAAGTGTCTTTTATATCAGCTAATCTCCTTGAGGTCTTGTTCAGACTTGAAACCCAATCAGCCAAAAGTAGCTGGGAAAGTAATGCCATGTATTTCAAAAACTCCCTACAGCCGGTTGAGCACCCTTCGTATCACACATATCCAAGCTTTCACAGTCTAATTTAGCCTCTTTTTCATTTTAATATTTTTAAATCCAACTAGAAAAATTGTATCATCTATGCACAGCGGGATGTCCCATTATATGTGAAATAAGCTTTACTAGTATTACAGAAATGACAAGTTCATTCTTGACTCTATGTACAAAGCATAATTCAGTTCCATAAAGCTTATTGCATTCAAAAAAAAAAAAAAGCAACCAAAAAAAAACCAACCCAATAACATATGTGAGTCGTATGTTATTCTGCCCTTTCACAACATTTACAAACTGATACACATCTCTCCAAGAGGATAAATGTTTTCCTAAGTCAAAAAATGTCAGCTTTAGCTTGGACTGCATTAGCTCTGTTGAGTTCTTCAAATACACATCAGGTTAATGAAGACTAAACCATGGTGGGCTAGGTTTTTTGATAAATATTGAAGTGCTCTTTGATCCTGATAACCCACAAATGTACAGCATGAGTGAGTTTTCATGGTCAGCATGCAATGATTTTCATATTTGACCTAATCTGCAGCCCAGTGTGGTTTATTTTGCTTATCTGGATGGTATGCTTAGAACAAGAGAAGAGAGAAATTAAGAGCAGAATACTAGTGGTGCTCAGAAGACTTCCTTTTTTTTTTTTTTTTTTTTTTTTTTTTCCTATTTAGCAGGAATTCTGAGTCAAGTTAGCCATGTTTTAAATGTACTCCTATTCAAAGGTCTTTTAAATCAAAAATGTGTTGTGATGCCCCTCTCTGTGGTAGACAATAACTGTGTTTGCACTGGAGACCACAGCTCAGCTGTCCGCTCATCCAGTAGCTTTGCATCAGACTAGGAATTAATAATAACAATATTTTGTACTTGTATCAGTGCTTATATGGCACCTTTTTATCCCAGGCTCTCAAAGCACTTTACAAACATTAATTAATTAAGTCTCACAACAGCCCTGTGAGGCAAGGATCTATTAGGTGAAATAATTCCTTTCGGTTTCTTGCCCTTGCCATAGGGAAAAGAACTGGCACAAAGAGCTTAGTTTGTGCCAAAAAAATACAGCCTAGAATAATGCTGGCAGGGCTGTATGTCTCATCACTGTAGGATGCAAGCACTCAAAATCCTTGTGCATTAGCAGAACAAGAAGCAGTATCACAATCCACGAGACGACGGAAAGGCGGTAGCCAGTAGTCTTCACTAGCTGAGCACAGTGTCTTTGTGGGCATACAGGTTATTGTTTAAATGACAAGAAATAAAAAGTGAGAGCTTGCCTGCTAAGTTTTTAATGCTTTCCTGGATCCTCAGTAACAAAGCATGACTCCTGAAACAGACGTTAAGGACAACTGGTAAGTAATTGAAAAGAATGAGAGTTGCCACATCTCTAGGCATGAAGAATTACCAACACAAGCTAAAGTTGTTCCCTGAATCTGATAAAATTAGCAGTAACCAGGTTATTATATGGACAAGCCAAACATGAAAGCACACAAAGATAAAGGATGACAGATAAACATGTGACAAAGTGTTATTTAAAGAATGAACACAAAGGTTTCAGGCAATGAGTTTAGATGCTGAAGCATAAGATCTCAAAAATAATCCAGTAAATCCTGATGTCTCATTTAGAGGTACATTTGATAGTTTGTGGTGACTTTTTTTATTTTTATTTTTTTGGGGCACGTTAAAGGGACAGGCAGGAGAAACAGATCTTACAAAGGAAACGCAGAAGCAGACTTACAGCTTGAAAATAACCAACCAACCAACTAGACTTATAGCCTTATGTAAAAAAAAAAAAGAAAGAAAGAAAAAGAAAAAAAAAAAAAGCCATCTGAATTCAATGTTTAGCCAAGCACTGTTTATCAGGGTTTCATTGTGTGCTCTAAGAACATAAATGGTTTCTTTTTTCCCGGGGCCAGATTTGGATCACTAACTTGAGTTGGGCCTGAGGGAGAAACACAGCATGTATGATGAGCTGATTAATTACCAGAAATCAAATGCCTTGCAGTCAGGAGCAACGTGCTTGAAAGAAAGCACTAGTACTATAAAAGTGGTGCATATCTACATGCATGCATGGCCGGGCAAGAACACCATGGGGATTAGGTTTCACTGTAGCCCGAAACAAAGGATTTAGGAATGATTGTTTATCCTTGACAGTGTGACCTGTGCCACTCTTTATTAACAAGGTCTTTCAGTATATGACATTTAAAGTAACAGAACCCTCTCAAATAAACCTCAGGATTTTACCTTCTTAAAACATCACTAGGATTTCATCTGCTTTTCAGAAACCATGGCAGTGATTCATAATTAAAGGTTAGGATATGTCTTATTCCAAGCCTTGTGTGCATAAATATAATCCCTTTGAGTCTGTCTCCTAGGAAGAGCTCATTTAAAGCAGAGTGTAAATCTAACAGGAAGCTGCAAATGGAGGTAGAATAATATTAAATAATAGGAACATTATATTGGCAATCTTGGAAAGTTGTTGAAAAATAATACAATAATAAGAGATAGGTCAGACCAGATTGGTAAATTTTCCTTGTATCTGAAAGCCACATGTATATATACATACAGAATCCTTGCAGTAGTTTATTCTGTTTTCCATTCAGGATTATTTTAAAATTATTTTCTCAATTGTGAAACTCAGAGAAATCACAAACTCAATTGAGTCTTCAAATTTATCAATTCATACAGTCCTCCAATACAGAGCGTCATCTTTTCTGGATGAAAGTTAATGGATGATTTAATACAAAACATTGTTAGACTGCTTTAAAGTGTTCTGTTTACATCTGTCTGTTCTGGTAGTTATTTGTTCCTTCCTCTACTTGCTTGCTAGACAATAAATAGTACATTGTCATCTCACGAAGAGTATTTCTGCAGCTTGAACATTTTTTCCTGTACCTATGAACTACCCTCTGAACCAGTAAATGTTTCAAAATAATATGGGTGCTGTAAGTGAGGCTGTGGAAAGGATCTGACAGGATGACTGGGAAACCGCAGAAAACCAAGCCAGATGATGGTTTCCTAGTTACAAACAGCAGTTATATAACCTTGAGATAAATATTTGCCTCAACAGTGGCTGGCATGATATGTCATTATTTTCACCTGAATTAATTTACTAATTTAAAACTCAACTAACATTTTTTTTCTTTTTCTTTTTTATTTTTTTATTTCTTTCCCATGTTTATTTTTTTATTTTTTTGTGCTATGGGAAAGATTGCTTAAAAATGGGCATTTGTCCAAACTTTCACATTTGCATCTGCTATATTATCAAAAATAAAATAGCTGCCCAATCTCCTAACTTTTTGTGCAATAAACATTTATAGGTGACCTTTTTTTCTGACCTGATGTATTCTAAATGGTCAATTCAGAAAAAAAAAGTAATATTATATAGTAGCCACATCATTTCAGTATTGCGTGCGTGTCTTACTTTCAGCCCCAATAACCAACGTGCTACTTGACCTGAGTTGGGAATCAACACATTTTTTTTGAACTTTTTTCTTCATCTGGGAGTAAAGAAGCATCCAGCAGAATTAATTTAGCAAGTTTATCCACTAAGCATGCACAGAAAGAGTCTAGAAAACAGAGCTCCTTTGGATCCTGTGGTCATGGTTCCCTAAACCAAGAAACAAAGGAAAAGCTGAGGACAATTCTGACTTTCTCTGAAAGAAATTCTGGCAAAAAAACCTCTGCAAGACAGCCCGCAAAATTTATTATTCATACCTCAGCAGAATACGGGTGCCACAGTATATGCCTTTTCCAAATGAAAGTAGCTCTGTACAGCATGGAGATATGTGTAGCAAAAATTATTAAATTAAAAACAAACAAACAACAACAACAAAACCTAACAATTAGTGCTTCTAGATATGAAGCAGCCACAAACACCCTTTGAGTCTACTGGAAGTCTCCAGAACTTAGGTACTTGTTTGCAATCTGCATTTGCTTTTATGCAAAAGGATAGAAAGTTAATAACACCACTTGGTAAAGTTGATAAATAAATGGAAGGAAAGTCTTTAAACAGCACTGGACAACACGCAAATGGCAAGAGAAGAACAGAAAGCAGAAAGAGAGAGATTTCCCCCAGCACCAAGTATGGAAGTGTTGGGGTACAGAGATCAAAATCTTCAAAGTAGAAGAAACCTCTTATGCAAAAACACTTTTTTTTCCCCAAAAAAAGTGTAATGCTAATCCTATTAGCATATTACTGTGTGATCATGGCTCTAGAGTTACATATAACATTCATTGCAAATTTGAGCATACTGCTACAGCAGCTGTGAAAACTTGATGAATTTGAGATGAAAAGAGACACATCGATGAGCTGTCAGCAGCAGCATCAGCCCTACACTGAAGGGGAGACAGTGCAGACAGGTGCTGGGCTGCACTGCTGTGGTTCCTGCAGGTGACTTTGGCTCACTCTAGTACTGCCTACGGGGCTGCAGTGAGGCCTAACACCTGCCTCTACTCATTGGGTGAATATGTACTTGGGACCCTTCTGCTTTAGCACCTCTGTCACCACTCTCAGTGACTTGCAAGAAGTTGCCATGAGGACAAAGTCTGCAAGAAGATGAAACTGAGTGCTGAGAACAGTATCTGATCTTACTTCTGTGTCACAAAGTCACACAGAGTTGAAGTCTGCTGAGATGAAAGGCAGATGTGTAGCCTAAAATGGATACACATGCAGCAGCTCTCCCAGGGTGAGGAGGGGGGCTGCTCTCAATCAGCAGTAGCTTGCAATTATCTTTATAGAGGAAATTATTTTTAAATTGAAATAAATTGCTCAAAAAAAAAAAATTACATCTTCATAACCCATAACTTATTCCTATTTTCTGTATGTTATTTAAGTTTCAATAATTAAAGCTGTTTAATTCCCATCTCACCTGTCTAGTTTGAGTATTTTTTCCTTAGTACCTAAGCAGCTGTAGTCATGATGCTTCTCCATGGGAGTTTGATGATGGAGTGAGTCTTTGACTCATTCCATTAATTACAGTAAATGTGGGGATTGCTTACAGCTCAGACATTGCCTCCCAGCCACCTCCTTCTTCTGGCTCCTCAACACCAGCACTACCACTTATATTTTTTGGCAACCATCCCATTTCATGAAATACTGCCTAAGTCCATGTGTGAAACTGTGGTACTCATCTTGAATCTCTTCCACATTACAGTGTCACACCAGTGAGCCTCTGTAACAAGAGCTAAGTGAAATAATAGTTGTCCTTTTTATAATACTTATTTCTTAAAACTAATACATAAAATGTCTTCTACCTTTATTATTTTGGTATTTGGTTACAGAACTAACATGTTGAATCCAACTGGTAGCTTGTTCACTCCCTTAGGCTTTGTATGGCAGTGGCAAGCATCTGCTGCTTCAATAACTCTCTAAAGATATTTTCAAGATTCCTTATGCAAAAAGCAGGGTTTTTCTCTTTCACTCAATACTTCAGTGCTACCAGTTGGCAAGGAAACTTACATCTGATGTCCACCTCAGCCCTATTATTTTTTATATTCTCATAATTCATGCGTTCGTCTTTTTTTTTCTTTTAATTGTAAAACCAACAAAAACCAACACTGCTCTTTGGCAGAGTTCCACTGTATAATAATTTTTCATTGCGGAGACAAATATTTTCACTTTCAGTTTTAAGTTTCATCTTTTAAGTGAATGTCCCTTTGTCTGTGTAATAAGAGAAAGCTGCTGTTGAATATTCCACGCTGTCCTCTCTGTGCCATACATTATTTTACAAGACTTTATCTGGCCTCTTTTTATTTATCTTTTCTCTAAAATAAACAGTCCTACTCTTTTTACCCTCTTCAGAGATGTTTTTTTATGCCTTCAGTTATACTCAGAGATCATTGCCAACTGCTTTCTATTTCTTCTTTTCCTCAGTGTTTTCAGTAGAGCTGACAGAAAGTTTGTAAGCATAAAGTTTGTTGATGGCTCATATCGTGACACAAAATATTCACCGCTTTGTATTCTATCATTTATAAACAACATTCTCTAAGCTACAGAGGGATTAACAAATGTTGCACAAAGCACGATTCTCCTACACACAAATAAAGTCTTAAAAGAAAGTCTTATTTTATACCTGCCCTCTATCTCAAATCTGTCATGTTTTGACTTTAATATATATTTATAACAGTAACTGCCTCTGGCTGTTTCTAGAACCTGCTAATTTCCAATAAATCTAAAGCTTACTTTGTATTGATATAAAAATGGGATTGCATTTGGAGTATTAATTTCCACAGATAGAAACTGTCTATGTCATTTACTTCTATCAGGCAGTAAGATTAAGAGAGACAGACCGACCTTTCAGAGTTCAGCTGAGAGGCCCATTTCAGCAGCAACATTCATATATGTCTTGTCTTTTGGCTGCCTCCTCTTCCCCATCTGCTGCCATGGCTGCCTGCCTGCTCCCAGCTGGCCAGGTCTCATCCACCACACTATGCTGCCAGGTCCAGAACAGGCTGGGCAGAGCACACTTGCATAGGCTGAAATACAGCCTTCATGTGCATCCTCAAACACCGTTACACCTGGCTGGTGTTTGCAGGCCAGAGGTACACAGTGGAAGCCCAGGAAGAACTCAAAGCACAGTTGGTTGCGCAGTGCCATGGTGTCAAGGAAAGAGCTACATGACATAGAACAGACTGCAGACCCCAGGCCTCGGAGCAACATGCTTCCAGGTAGGCCATGGACAACCCTCACCAGAGTCAGCTGTGTTTCTCTGTAGCACTGTGGGTGTGTGGTAAGGAACCAGGTCTGTCTGTAAAAAGTGTTTCTGGATGTGTCCTGTCTCTGTGAACAGTGTACTGTGATGATGTATGTACACATCTTTAGACAGGTATATTACAAAGGGAAGAACTGAAAATGAAATTCCTCATAAAAAAGGAACAGATGTGATGATCAAGGCACAGGAGCACCTCTCCTATGAAGAAAGGTTGAGGGAGCTGGGCTTGTTCAGTATAGAAAAGAGAAGGCACTGGGGAAACCTCCTTGAGGCCTTCCAGTACTTAAGGGAGCTTATAAGCAGGAAGAAGACTGACTTTTCACATGGGCAGATAGTGATAGGACAAGGGGGAATGGCTTTAAACTAATAGATGGAAGATTTAGGTGAGATGTTTGGAAGAAATTATTTATTCAGAGCTTGGTGAGGCACTGTGTAACAGGCTGCCCAGAGAAACTGTGGATGCCCCATCCCTGGAGGTGTTCAAGGCCAGATTGGACAGGGTCCTGTGCAGCCTGATCTGGTGTGTGGCAACCAGCCCGCAGCACAGGGGATTTGTACTGGCTGGGCCTTAAGGTTGCTTCCAACCCAGGCCATTCTTTGAGTCTATGGTGATTTTCATTTCCACCAAGAAAACAGACAAGGAGAAAAGAAATAAGATGTAGGTACCGTCACAGACTTGCACACGTATATATGCTGGTGCTGTCACTTCCTGGATTGCTTACATTAGAAAAATGAAAAATTGTTCATACAGAAATCTGATTTTCAGTTGAATTGTTCTCCCTCATGTTCCAAAGGTTATTTATAAATTATGTTCTGATTGTTACCTGCTAGACCTAGTTAGCTGTGCATTATTCTATGCTGGTAAATATTCTATTTATTTAAAAATTTACTCATCTACAGATTCACAGATGTTACAGAATCAGAGAACCTTAACCAATATGAAACACCTGTTTATATTTCTCAGTATTTATATTATTACTTCAGCTCCACAGTATTGAAAAGCTGCTATGCACTAGCCAGTGTTGGTTTGTTTTTATTTTTAACAATTTGCAGCTTAACTACCTAACTGCATGGTTTAAAACTTCCCAGACATGTCATTAGCACTAAGGCTTATAGCTTTGCCAAAGTCAGAGATTTCCAAGGTCTCTGTGAAAACAAATGAACATTTTCAAGAAAGAGGTCTGTGGTTTGTCTGCTGTCTTCAAGAAAGATCAAAAGTCTTATGAAAAATGTCTCATAGAGAGCTTTGAATGTTTTTTCTATGTTCTTGTCACTTTGTTCATCATTTATTTCATTGAAACCAACCACTGCAGTAGCAGAGGTGGGCATGTAGCTCTTGAGATTGTTTGGTCAGACACACTCTTCTTTTCTAGCATTCCGTCAACTAATGACTCTGAACTCCACACCATCAGGGCTGAGTACAGTTTAAACAGCAGGCTCTGTTTCCAAATGAGGTCAAGCTGACATTTAAAAAAAATTTTCATTCAAAGTAAAATGGCTATTGTTTCCTGGGAAGGGATTATAATCTTCCTAGATAAAAATTATCCATTCAAGTAATCCTACTTATTTCGGTGGAATTGTTAGAGAATGTTTTGAACACAGAAATCAGTCCACAGTATGGCCTATGGTGATTATAACCATTTTACTTTATTTCAAATATCATCAAAGGTGAAAGCTGAGATTTTTGGAAAATTCTGTTGTTCTTCCTTATTGTTGTGAACTGTGAAGTTGCATATGGAAGAAGCTTTCTTAAGGGACAAGACAAATGAGTGGAGTTGCTATCTGCAATAATGCACTTGTTCCCAGAACCCAGCTGCCATTTTCAAATTTAACAGCTTTGCAACTCAGGGATTAAATGGAATCAATAGATGTTTTTCTCAGAGACAAAAATGCACACGCACAGGCACATACACACACAGGCAGGAGACCAGTTGCCCTGGGACTGTCCACCTGTTTGATTACAGAGCTGGGAGGATTTGTCCTTCCTCAGGGAATTTGCTGCTAAACTGTAAGTTATTCTGATGATCAGCGAAAACTTTTCAACACAGCAAATGTCTCTCAGGGCCTCAGCTTTCCTTTTCTGACAGTTTCTTGCTGTGTTACAGATGATCGTCACCTATGTCTCTCTACTAAAGATTTGCTTTTCCAAGAAAAATTTGCAAGAGCAAGGGGGGGGGGGGGGGGGGGGGGGGGGGGGAAGAGTTATGTTACAAGATAGATACGTAACAAAAAATTTTCATGTGTAGATATGAAAATTTATTTTACAAAAATGACAAACTTGGTTTGCTCTGAAGCTTATACATGAATTTTCTTAGGTATATATACATTTGCATATATAATTTCAGTTTCAACTGAAACCATGACATTTTTAATCCTATTTTACTTACATGTTAGGGAAATAGACCTACAGGAAGATTTTCAAAATCATATGTTTGAAGTAAAGTGTTTCACAAATATTAACTAATCTTCAAAACATTGAAAACTGAGGCTGAAATTTTAAGTCAGTGTCAGGGCCTGCATAAGCCTGAAAAGATTGTGAGAGCCTTTAGACCAGAGGAATTAAGGAAGTGCTTCACTGCCTTTTCTCAATAGGAATGGACATAACTGAAGTAATGCCTTCGTATACATATCTAACCTCTTCCGTGGTCTGCATTCTCTCTATCCTCTTGAAAGTCTGATCTGTTTGGGAAATATTTTTAAAAAGATAAAAAACAAAATCTGACTGAAACTGTCACACTGATTAAAGCTGTATTTTTCTATTTTAAAATATTCAGAGTAGAAATACCAACCTCAACCATTTTACCAAAAATTTCCACTAAATGCAATAAATTCCCCCCAGTAACGTGTTCACCCATAGAATTATCAAGTCTATTAACTGGTGGTTTTTTTTGCAACTTAAAAGGAAAATAATATCTAAAACGGCAATGAGCTGCTTTATGTCAGGTGCTATAAAAATTCTGTCTTGGATTGAAGTAGAAGATTCTGCCATTCAAACAGAAAGCAGCACCAAGCAGTGGGGAAAGGATGGAGACCAGATGGAGTTAGTTGAGATTA
Organism: Alectoris magna; assembly: GCA_030625065.1. NCBI lineage: Eukaryota > Metazoa > Chordata > Aves > Galliformes > Phasianidae > Alectoris > Alectoris magna. Next base: position 12,268,289 of record CM060568.1, read on the forward strand.
TTTCAAGAGGCTACTTTCCATAGGGAAACTCCATGACAGAGGCAGAGAGGACACTATACTTTCCTGAATATCAGCCTGAATTCTATGCAATGTGATTCTCCTTCTACATGTCTCACATCTTCTTTATCTTGACCTCCTTACCTTCACTTTCTTTTGACAAATGCTCTTCCAGTATCTCTTTTGCAGAGGAGTCAGAATTTCCTTTAATGTGAATGAAAACAGTTTAATTTAAATTGTCAAAATACAACACAATTCAAAAATGAATTCCTGTGTTTCCCAACTAATATTCACCTCCTGAGTGTCTTATAATTACATGAAGAGTGAACCCTGGGAAAGGATGAAATTTAATGATGTGAAGGGTGTGGGGCAATGAGCATCAATTTGTGAAATACTACATTTTCTCTCTGGGTTTTAACCTTTGGAGAGTACAATGCATGTGTGAAATGTGATTGCAAAAAGAAGAGTGAGTAGAAAAGCCTATTTGGCTAGATTAGAATATCATAGCTGTATTTAAAATTCCTGAAGCACTCCAGAGTTGTGGCTGCAGGATGTTTTCCCCAGAGTACATAATGTAAACATAAGCCTGTTTATATTTCAGTAGGTGTGAATAAACTCAGGCAATACTCAGTGCCAAGAAAATGAAGCACTTTTTTCCCCCATCACAACAATTGATGTAAGCAATCAACTTGCTATGTGTTGTGAATGAGGCCTTCGTTCTACTGTCTCCAATAAGCAATATTAATGTGTAAGTATTTGAGAAGCTTGGAGCAGATAATTTTCTACACTGTAAAATTTCATTTCTCAGTATGTTTGTAGGGGGAAAAAATGCACAGCATTGTAGGAGTCCAACTCCTTAATGTTGCGATGAAATGACAGAGCTTTAATAGTTAATTCTTAATTGTGCTTAAGCACAAATGAGCATTGTGCCAGAGGTGGCAGGAGTAGCAGGGATAGGGAAGTGATGGCTCATAGCAAAGAAAATAGTTTCAATTCCCCACAGAGCTTGGGCATTTTCTTTCTCTTGGGACACTGCAGATACAAGCCAGCCACAAACCCATAACTGAGCTTTTGGTGATGCCAGCAGGAGAAGCAAAGGGCAAAGGCAGACTTTTACTAATGTGTGAGAAGGCAATATCATCAGGTGAAGCAGGCTTCCCTGGGTTTGCAGTGGTGTGTTTTAAATGAGATGTTTACAGGAAACCAAAATATTTAATCTGTAGCCAAGAGCACAGAAGGGAGGTGGCTTTGTATTTTGTAAAAATAATGAAGCCATAGATCAGCAGCCAAATTTTGAAGAGGATTCTAAATGCTATTTGGGGGAAAAGATTATGGAAAGAATTACCAGTAGCTGTTGTCACCTCCCAAAGCACCACTGCTGAAAGAAAGTACTGAATAGTTTTTTAATCTTTTCTCTCATCCCTTTCTTGTGGATGAAGTCAAGCAGAATGCAGTTAAAGGCTCTATTTCCACTGAAATCTTCTGTGTTAAATTAGGCCTTCTGAATACAGCCTTTCCCAGCAGACGCTCCTTTTCTTTTCTTTTTTTTTCCTTCTTTCTTTTTTTTTTTTTCTTTTTTCTTTTTTTTTTTACAGTAAGTAATCACTGTTTAATTACTTGACTTTTACATGGTACAACCTTTGAGACCTTTCTGACTTGCTGAGTATTCAAAGTGTGCTGCTCAGAGTGTTCAACAACTCTGACTGCCTGGTTAACACTTACAATACAGGGAAGGAAAGGGAAAAGGCACAAGAAGCTTTAACTTGTGCAGCTTCGTTACGTGTCTTGAAGTTAGGTACTGCACTGAAAACAGACATGAACTGACAAAGGCCTTTATGATTTTAGCTCTCAGCTAGCTGTGTACGCATGCATATTCATGCATACCCACTCTGAGTTTGCATTAGAACTTGTATTGCTTTCTCTGGCTTTGTGCAAGCAGAAGGCTAGGTTTCAACCTGTGTGGGCTCACACCCACTTCCACCCTCAAATTTGACTATGAGGTTTTGAGTTCAAGCAAACTTCAAATTGCAAAGTTAAATGCCATCAAAACCAATGAGTTTTATCTGGCTTGGTGTCAAAAGTGAGAGAAACTGCACAGTTTGCACGCCTTTAGAGTATGGCTTCATGGGAACATTTCGAAAACATTAATCATCCTTTCAGGAGACTTCAGGTCTCATGTTTTACATTCACTAACACATACAAATCACAGATCTGGAACACTAGTTCTGATCTCAATTATATTTGACATAATTTTCTTGTCATCAGTTGGATCAAATATGTTTTATGCTAGCTCCTGATCCTAAAAACAGTTTAACAATACCTTTTAAAAATTTAATTTATGCACAAATACTTGCAAGACTGCGCTCTCAGTTTCAGCTGTGGATCTTCCATTTTCAGAAGGTAAAACTGTTGTTTTATGTGATCGTTTTGCCAGTTTTTTTCCTGTTTTCCCAATTAATTTTTAATTGATTAGAACTTTAAGTAATGCCACAACTTCAGCGGAAGTGTGAAACATTGCATTGTTTGACTAATTAAGACTAAAAAGTTTCCCTTGAACAAAATGTCATATCCCTCAATTATATATAATGAGGAAAAACATATTTCTTAATAGGCCTCTTGTAAAATAAATAGTTCCTTTCAAAAATAAGAGGTGTTAATTATTTGACAGAGACAAGAGCAAAAATCCTATTGAATTCTATATATTAACAAAAGATTGTTATCAAAAGAAAACTGTTCATAATTGTTAAAAAAAAAAAAAAAAAAAAGAGATAGGTTGTTTTAGTTCAAAGATGCCTATGCATTCATGTGTTAGCTCATAGAAATTTAGACATAGGGCAGATTGTCTTAGAACTTTTCTTAACAATCGAAAAAATTTAATTATTTTATGCCTGCTGTTTCCCAAAGAGAGTTTGCAAAGCTGTATTTAGCAGGCTGTGGATGTCTTAAAAGTGTAGAAGAGCTTCGTATGCAAATTTTGGAATTACACAAGTCAGCAAGTTCTTGAGCAAAAATTTACAGGTGCTAACCAAAGGAACTTTGCTTAGGTATGACACGGATACCTCCTGTTTTACTGATGTCAGTTTAAACAATCTGTGCATTGATCAGAAAATAAGTAATTGAATTTAGGTTTACATTTCATTTCACATTTGTTTGTCACACTAAATGGAATGCATTTTGCTTGTCTTCCATTCCTTCTGTACTTTAAGGCTTTACAGTATAAATTTACAGCAATTACAGTAATTCATATTTATACACTAGCATTTTTTAAATCTGATTCTTTAAAATAATGTTTTTAAGCTAGAGACCTGAATGTCAGGCTAGTGCATCCATGACATGCATTCCACTCATGCTGCTGCAATGAAAGCTTCTGAGACCAGCCAAAGTTCCTTAAAGCTCAAAATAATTTCCTCTCTAATAATGTGGAAACATTTTCAAGAGTTTCTTCATCTACTGAAGAAATTACTTACTTCTCCTCCTCCTTCTCACCCAGAAGCAGTATCTTGCAGGTTACTTTGCTATCTGCTCATGATGGATAAGAGTAGGAGCAATTTAACTACTCAAACAAGTCTGATTTGTAGTCTGAAAGTAGAAGTCATTAGCAAAATGCTATTTGGCTAGTGGCAGCTTAAACAGTGATATATGATTTTCACTCATTTTAAGTCATTTCCGCACATTTCTTAGCTCTTATTTAAATGAATCTAGGAAATTTTCTCTGTGAAATTGAGAGATTTGTGCATGCTAAATGGGAGATTATAAAACATTGTTTTTACAGCTGTTTGATCTCTTGTTAGTTAACGCATTTTTCATTTGCTTTCTGTTCTCTGAATTTTGGTGCACTTCAGACACACAAATGGAAAAGACTAATGTAGTTTCTCAGTTTAGTCTGGTTTGGACTTTGAAATAACTTTTAAGAATAAACAACTAAGCTAATGACATATACAGTGAAGGCATTAAAATGTATCATGGTCTGCAAAATGCTATATGGTCGGTAAAATACAAGGGATTTCATATCAAAAAAGCTGCAAATCATACCTGTAAAATTTGCTTTACTACACAGACACAATCAGGTTAGTAATAACAGTGTGGTCTTAATGGCTAAGGCAGCTATGCTTCCCTGTAGGAGTCTGAGAAGAAGAGAATGGCAGAGGGAAACCCTTGAAAAATGCACCTTCTCATGAGAAGCAGCTTTGTTTTCTGAAGGGAGATTAGTTATAATACCCTGGATGCTCTAGTGAAATGCTCAATAAATAGGAATGAATACTGTGTGTTAAAAACAAATCTAACAAACAATCAGCATACTTTTTTACGGTCACCCTTTTATAGTCTCCCTAAGAGATTTACAGTCTCTGTAACCGTAAATGGTGTGACTGAGTGATCTCTCAGTGAGAACTGCCATGGTACTGTTGCTTCCCAGCAGGCAGTCCAGTCAGATGATGTAGAGTAGGCGTAGGGAGACAGATCCCATTTGAATGCATGAAAAAAACATGATGCTGAAATTTCATAGCTGTTGTAGAGTATATTCTAGAGGCCTGATCCTTGTTTTTTGTATGCTTGGAGCTTCCATTCAAACATAACGCTGGATTTGTGCAAAACTGCATTCTGTTACTTGTTTGAATTTATCAGCATTTAATTTCTGCCAGCTCCAAAGGCCCTGCAGGGAGCAGAGAAATCCCAGGAACCCCATATGGCTGATGACCGCACTGCTTTTGGTCCTTTTTCAGATGGGGCTGCTGAGCTGCATGCTCCAACCTCCAGGAGAAGTGGCAGCAGAAGCACTTTTGAGATTTCTTACTGCAGATTCCTCATCTGTAAATTGGAACTAATAGCACTTCACTATTTTGAGCAGTCCTTAATGTAGAGTTCAGACCTCTCTAATAGATTCCACTCTGAGCCTCAAGTGGTTTTTTCTGTGTCTAACAACCTGCTTTGGCAAAAGTTACTGACTAGCTTGATAAGGAGCTGGATTAAACTATTTGTTATTTACCTGTATTGTACTTATCTACCTAAGGTACTTATATCAGCGCCTTTACACCTAAGCACTTCCCAGTCTATAATGGAAAATATTTTCTTTATCATACTTCTGGAAACTGTACTCTTTTCTACCTATGGATGTGTAACTGAAGCAGAGAGCATAAATGTATTTCCTGCAGTTTTAATGAGAAGTCTGATGCCAAGGAGATGAGCTGTCCTCGTTGTGCTATGTCAGGCTGCAGCAGGAGCAGTAAGTGCAGTGTGGGAGAGACAAGAGTAAGAATGTTTTAACAAAATATATTATTTTGGCTATTCAACAAAGAAATATAGAATGGATTAGGTTGGAAAGGATTTTAAAGATCATCTAGTTCAGACTCCCTGTGTCATGGGCGGGCTTACTACTACCAAGATCAGACTGCCCAGGGCCCCTTCCAATCTGGTCATGAGCGCCTCCAGAGGTAGAACATCTACAGCCTCTCTGGTCAAACCTCTTCCGGTGCTGTACCATGCTCTGAGTAAAGAATTTCTTCCTAAGATCTATCCTAATCTCCTCTCTTTTAGTTTAAAGACATTCCTTCTTGTCCTATCACTACCTGCCCATGTAAAGAGTTTATATCCTTCCTGCTTACAAGTTCCCTTCAAGTACTGGAGACCTCAGCGAGGTCTCAGAGCCTTCTCTTCTCCAGGCTGAACAAGCTCAGCTCTGTCCGTCTTTCTTTATAACAGAGGTGCTCCAGTCCTCAGATCATTTTTGTGATTCTCCTCTGGACCCATTCCAACAGTTCCATGCTTTCCTTGTACTGGGGGCCAAAGACCTTAATGCAGTACTCCAGATGGGGCCTCTCAAGGACAGAGTAGAGGGGACAATTACTTTTCTTTCCTTACAGCCACCCCTCTTTTGATGCAGCCCAGGACATTGTTGGCCTTTTGGGCTGCAAGCACACAGTACTGGCTCATGTCCAGGTTTTCATCCACCAGCAGCCCCAGGTTCATCTCAGCAGAGTTGCTCTCAATGAATTCTTCTCTCAGTCTTTACAAATATCTGGGATTACCTTGACCCAAGTTCAGCACCTTGCACTTGGCCTTGTTGAACCTCATTAGTTTCACATGGGCCCACTTCTCACCTTTGTCCAGGTCCCTCTGGAAGGCATCTTCCTTCCTTTGTCTACTGGTGCTATGACTCCATTGTAGAAAGCCACTAGACTGGACACATATGATCCACTCTTGGTGAAGCCTTGCTGGCTGTCACAGATCACCTCCCTGTCTTGCTTGTGCCTTAACATGGCTTCCAGGAGCAACTGTTCCACAGTCCTCCCAGGCACAGATGTGAGACTCAGCAGCCTGTTCCTTGGGTCTTCCTTTCTCCTTTTCTTGAAACTGGGAATTGTTTCCCTCTCTCCAGTCACTGGGGACATATATCCAAATCCATTAGTTGCCCTGATCAAAAGGGGTAAGGGAAGACCAAATTATTATTTAGTCTGTTTGTTTTTTTTTCAATCTATGTATCTGGTCATATCATATCCACAACTGTGTAATTTATACATCCTTGTGATGAAAGTTAGCATCTTTTTGGAAGTTTTTGTTGCAACCTTTTAAGTTTTCACAACCAAGCAAAGTAAGACCAAATTCTTTTACAATCATGTGTGCTTATGAATTCTCATGGAATTATTTCAGGTTCACAAAATGCACTTTACTGTTTCTTAAGATAGAATAAATTTGCCTCATTTAGGAATATTAACTCTACAACAGCAAAAAAAAACCACCAAAAAAACTGTTGTAGTAGGCGACAGTGACTGGGGTCAGTGATTGTACTGAACTGAGTGAGTATGGGCCAAGTTGCTGTATATATGTGACACATTGTGGTTTGTTTCAAGTGTGCTTAAATCAAAGGGAGAAAAGATCTTTGGGGGGAGGGAGGGAGGGAGGGAAGGCCCTTTCCCTGAAAGCAGCAGTGTGTGTGAAGATGCTCTCCCGGAGCAAGCAGTGGAGTTGCAGTACAAGTATTTGAGAGAAGATGCATGGCCAAGCCTACAAGGTAACAGCAAATGTGAGATTTTTCTGGGGAGTTAGCAAATACAGTGGAGAGTCTGGGCAACCTTTAAAGTGACTGAAAGAGTGAAGGATTGGTCCTGTGAGATTAGACTGACAGGAAAAAGATTGGTTTCCTATCTTATTTAGTTTTTCCTCTGTGGCACGTTTGAGTTTTCTTTATCTGAAGTGTTTTCTATCTTATACATCTTATACCTTTGTTGCCTTTTCTTACTTGACTTTTGTTTTATAGCCTGGAAGTTATCTGGGTGTTTTATGTACATGCTTTAAGGAAAAAGGGCAGGCAGTTCTGTCCAGAGCTCTGGCAGGCAAGAGATCCCACCACTAAGCTGCACATTGGTTCACCTCTTGTAGCTAAGATGTGAGATAATGTCACGTGAGAAGTTTCTCTCTGAAGAACCGCAAAGATGGAAACTTTATTCCTGGAGAGGGACAATAAGTTTCTCTGAGAAATAAGGCTGCACAGATCAGGATAAATGAGCACCTGATGTTGATCAGGGTGGCTCAAGAGGTGAAGAAAATCTCACTCTCATTACTAAGAACATTAAATGCAATTCTCTTACAAATGGAAAAGCGTTTTTTTCAAATGCAAGAAGCTGTTATGCACCATAAGCCATTCAGCAGAAATTTGAGTTTGTTTCCTGTTAAAAATGGTTTTAAACACAAAGGTATCAAGTTATTTTTTACTGTAAATAGAAATCACAGTACAAAACTTGGCAAAGTATAAAACTTATGTTACAATTTTTTTAAATTAGCACCACAAATCATATAACAGACGCTTATTGTCTGAAATTACAAGTAACTGATCTAAGGAAAAAGTAGTATGTCTTTTATGTCATTCATGCCACTTCATGTTGAATATCCCTTTCTCATCATATTCTGGGGAAGGACACTGAATGCTGTTATACTGCAGTATATTCTAGGCAACATCATGGAACAGGACAATTGCAATGTAATGACAAACGGGCTTTAGATAAATCAGCCCTTCCTACTAGGCCTGTTTAGCAGGATTATTAAAGGAAAACTATTTCCTCAAATGTGCCTGTGCTCTGTTGACAGCATCAAGAAGGAGAAATTATGCTTCTCTGAAGCAATGCAACTCATGAGAACACCAGGTCTTTCTCACAGAGGATTATGCAGCTCCTACTCATCATTGCTGAGATACTCTTGGGCTGCTTAGTGCTTGAGGTGGCACTGTGCGGAACCCAAATTACTTTGACTGTTATGTGGATTGGCTTTGTGTGAATCACCATTTCCAGTACCTTACTGATACACAGATTGTATCAAAGGTAAGACAGCTAGATATTTTCAAGAGTAGTGACACTGCAGTTGGCTCTCTTGGAGCATGGAGAGTGCAGATCAGATGGGCAGACTACCCCACGTGGGGGAAGTCCTCTAAAGAAATGTGCTGGAGAGGAAAGAGAGCTGCCTGGATATGCCAGGCTCCATTTATGTGATGGATATGAGATATACATGACAGTTAGAATATTACTCTAGGTAGCCCTGGAGTGAGTATGTTGCTTGTAATCATGTTTGGAAAAATTTAAGCCATGTTTCTGGTCAGAAGGGTCACCAAAAATCCTGCTATGATCTTCAGCAATTTGCAGAAAGGAAATAGGGGAGGAGGAAAAGGGTGAAGGAATAGTTTTCTTTCAGACTTTCTGTTTTATAGTGAGAACAGAGACTCTGGAAATGTCAATTATGTCACTTCTCATGGTAACTCTAGACTAGAGTTGAAATTTTTACTGTTTAGAGAAAAGGAGGAGGAGCAGTTGTTGCAAGCCTCACAGGAGTGAGGGAACTGACTGAGATGGAAAGCAAGGGAGATCTCTTGGGCTGATTTTATTGGTAGAGGGAAGGATCCAACGGACCCCTGCAACCCCTGCAGCAGCTCCACGCAGATCCTCCTAATATGTGAGTGCTCCTGGGCACAGTGAACTACAGGAGAGTTCAGACAAAAGTGGGTGATTGTGTCCTTTGATATACAAGTATCTCTGTCAAGCAGAAATAACCACAAGGTGATAGAGTACTCTTAATTACTCACATTTCCCAAATTATTGTTTTCTTGCATCTTTCTCATTTGTATAACTACTTGTTGTTCATTTCTGCTTAATAATCCACTGGTTTGGGAGTTACTGTTTTCATCTTAATCAAGGCTGGAATATTAAGAAGGATCATTCGTTTTGGAACACAAAGATTGGTCACGTTTTCTTTTCTGGATGTGGCTTGTTATTTAAATTTTGTTAGGAACACCCTCTGCCCTGCATAGAAGGACCTGGGGGTCCTGATGGATGAAAAACTTAACATGAGCCAGCAGTATGCTCTTGCAGCTCAGAAAGCAAATGGTATCCTGGGCTCCAGCAGAAGAGGGTTGGACAGCAGGGACAGGGAGGTGATTTTCCCCCTCTACTCTGCCCTCATGAGGCCCCATCTGGAATACTTCATCCAGGTCTGGGGCCCCCAGTAAAAGAAAGGGAGCTGTTGGAGAGGGTCCAGAGGAGGGCCACAAAGATGTTCATGGGGCTGGAGCACCTCCCTTACAAAGACAGGCTGAGGGATCTGGGCTTGTTCTGCCTGGAGAAGAGAAGGCTATGGGGTGACCTCATTGCAGCCTTTCAGTAGGAAGCCTACAAACAGTAGGGGAGTCAACTCTTTGAAAGAGTAGATAATGCAGGACAAGAGGAAGTGATTTTAAGTTGAAGGAGAGAAGATTTAGCTTGGATATCAGGGGGAGGTTCTTTACTATGAGGGTGGTGAGGTGCTGGAACAGGCTGCCCAGAGAGGTTGTGAATGCCCTGTCCCTCGAGGTGTTCAAGGCCAGGCTGGATAGGGCCCTGGGCAGCCTGGTCTAGTATTAGATATGGAGATTGGTAGCCCTGCCTGCAGGGGTGTGGTTGGAGCTTGACAATGCTTGAGGTCCCTTCCAACCCAAGCCATTCTATGATTCTATGAACATGATATGTAAAATTATTTCGTCTGTATTGTTTGGCATCGGCTACTGATGGATACTGCATTCTTTCAGTACTAGGGAAACTGTCTTGGGTCTTACAATTTTTTAATAAAATATGTGACTAGCTACTAATGTAAATCTTCTACTTTAATTATTGATTGGATTTCCATCCTCCTAATATTATACCTGAGGCATCTTTCTTAGTTCTTTTGTATTTATCACTCAATGTAATATACAGAGAGAATACACATTTCTCACTGTCATTTTCCATCTGTATGAAATAACATCAAGTGTTGGTCAGCAAGGGAATAGAGACAAAAAAAGCACTGGCATCTGTTGACAGGCTTTGCTTTCCTAGCAGGAACTTTAGTTTGGTTTATGCTTCAGTTTTTAAACGAATTGGGCAGCCACATAATGAAAATATTAGTTAGCTTAAAATAATTTTGAGATTATATGAGTCCCAAATTTTACTTTATAAGGAGAAGTATTTTGCCAGTGATTTTACGAGAGTAGACAAGCATGAAATTAATTTTATATATTAACACTAGGTAAGTTTACAGCTTGCTAACACTGGTAGGAAATTTTACTAGATCTGTAATATAAGGCTGTAGGGATTTTCCCTCTTTCAGCTAGGTGCATTTCTTCAGCAATTCAAACATCTGAAAAGCTTTTTTAAGTAGGTTGCCTGAATTTCTATATTGACTCCCTAATCTAATTCTACACTGCATTCTTTTGCATGTATCTGTGATATAGGATACATTTTCATATACATAATATTACAGCATTATGTAGTTAGATTGGTACCAACTTGGCAAGTTTAGACTCGCTTATAAAAATTTAGACTCAGTTATAGAAAGCTTGTTTCACAGCTCAGTTTAAGTTGTAAAAGTAGGGAAATGTTTGTCCGCTGTCCTGGTATTGGGGCCTGTTTTTGAGCATATGAACTGCCATCACACTTTCAGTGGATACTCAAGGGACAGACATGTATTCTGGGACCTGTTTCTACAGTTTGGATGTCTAATTTCATCCTGACACACGAAGGTGTGGCTGATTCAAGTTCAAGACAGACTGCATTTTTATTGCATATGTATTTCTACTGTGATGTCTTTTTGATAATGTCTGCCTTTATCCTCCAGCAATAAAGTAAGCAAGCCTAAGTTTAACATGAGATCAAGAAATACTTGTAACTTGCTACTACAGTACCTTTGAATATTTGATTATAGCACAGAAGGACTTGTGATGGTACTAGACAGCTTCCAATATAATTGCACAATCTCATATTTTCTTTTGAAAAGATAAGGTACAATCTCTTTTTTCTGATTTTCAATGTAAATTAGAGTTTTAAATGATGTGGTTGTCATTTGAATATTGTAATTATGCTATATTGTTTTACAGATCATTAGACACACCTATAAAATTGTGTCTTAAGTTATAAGCCTTTTGATTAACTTGTTGAGACTCTGTATTCCCCAGTAGTTGCTTAGGACTAGTAATTGGCATTCAGAGAGGTAGCAGAATGCACCTGCCATTCTGACCACTGGTGACCTTCACTATGAATTAACTGCAAAATCCATGTCAAGCAGTTAATTGAATGAAGCTGTGAACTTGTAAGTGGTAATGGTTATGATTAGTGTATAACATGCCATAACAGTAATGATGTAATCTTGGTCTCAAGAGAGTTAGGGTTGAAGTCTTGGGGGTTTTATATGCCAAATTAAAGAGGGGATAAATGACAAGTGGTTAGCTTGAAAGAGGGAGAGAGGGAAAGGAATCCCTCATCTTTTCTGTCTAAAGACTCTAAAGATAAAAATATTTAATTGGATTTGAGAGGTTGGTGAACTTTTTATTCTCATCAAAGTTCTTCATCTGTCTTTAAGGTAGAAAGAACTGTCAGCACTCCTTTCATCTGGGCTAGGAAAGGTATTTGTCACTTGTGGTTGAATGTGAGAAGTAGCATTAAAATGTCTGATTTTTTTCCATTGTTTCACGGAGTCAGAGAACATCCGTTGGGCACATGCTGTGCATGGTACTTATGTGTGGACTAGCTTAAATGCTACTTTTTTGTTGGATACTTTCATAGCCATTACAGTAACAAGATTAGTGATGCAAAGCTGTTCATGCTTTCTTTACACTTTACATTTTGTATACTTGTGACAAATATGAACTGAGCAACCAGAAAAAGACATTTGGTAAGGATGTTGAAGGTACATTTAAACATACTCTGCATGTAGGGAGAAAAAGCTTTTGTAAACTGGATGGATCCTGCTGGGCTCATAGTTTTGGAGCCTACAGATAAAAAGAAACTTGTCTTTTGTGAAATTTGCTTCTGACTCTATGCCCTGTTTACATGCTTATTAGAATATGACGTCTTGCAAATATACTGTACAAGGTATGTTGCTGAACCAATAAATAAGAGAAATGAAGCCTTTCATGGTTGTTGTATCAGGCCAGTAACCAGTCTGCTCCTAAGCTGAAAAAGAGTGTATGTTCAAAAGTGTAAAGGATGGCTTTTCGGTGTGCTGCCAGTCTAATTGAAGCACAGTATTCTCAGATTAACAATAGTTGTTCTGGTGAGTCATGAAACTGCTACATGTATCTTAGAAATCCTCATATTTACATATTAAATATGTAAATTATGCTTAACATGTACATATTATGGATAAAAAAGTTAACTAGAGTTTAAAAAAATTAAGAATCTAGCTGTTAAAAAGACCAGAGATCTGTATTGCACGAGTTATATTAACCTTATTAGTAATTTAGTGCATTGTACTGACGAGAGAGCCTCAATCCATTACATCTGCAATGAAACTATAATAAAATGTATATTCTGATGAGAAAGACTAAGGCATATGATATGTCTTCTTTGTGTAGTCCATGAGAAGCCTGCACTGTGGTTGTGCTAATGTGTACAAATGTGTATGCCAAGAAACATGGCTAAGCCGCATACCTGTATGCAGATACATAGGTTGCTCCAAAAGTAATGCCTCCTATTTATTTTCGTGGAAAATGCAACACATTCAAAGAGCACAATAATACTTTTTGGTAGAGCAAGTACTCAGCTATAAAACGCTATTTGTCAGCGCAGACACCAACTTCAGATATGCAATTTTGCCAGTGATAAACAAGTGCCTGCATGCTGCATTAGTCAATAACTTCACCAGTAGCAGTGACTTGCTGATGCTATCATGGAAATGCACCACCCACCACCTCACTGCACTCACATTTAGTGTTTGGTCTCCATAAATGTTCAACAAGTGCTGATAAATGTCAGAGAGTGCCATTTGTTCCACATGGAAGAATTCAATGATACACCTTTGTTTCAGATGCCATTTTGTCAGACTACCCACTGCTTCCATCTGACACATGCCAACAAAATGTAATGGGATATAGGTGGGAAGGTTCAACCTCTCCTGCCATCCCACCAACATCCACCTCTGATGTGGTGGTCCAAAACCATACATAGGAAGCATTACTTTTGGAGCATCTCTTATACAGATATTAAAGAGAGTATTAGATAACGTGAAGGATCTGCTATTAAATCTCATGTATCAAGTTGCATTACTTTTATTTCTACTTGTTATCTCCAGAGCAAGGAATGTCATATGCCTTTCTGAAGATGTTACACTTAGCTTTTTCGATAATTTAGGGTTTTTTTGTTTTTGTTTTTTGTATGTGCCATCTAATGATTCAGGCAATTCTGTAGAGGTTTAAAATTTATCTCTAATTTAACATTCAAGCCTAATCATGTTTTTTTTTTTAACTCAAACACCTTTTTTGTCCAGTGTGTGATCCAAAATAGATAAGGTAGTATGTGTGTGAAACAAACAAGATCCTATAAAATATAGATGGATAAAGTTGGTACAGGTTTTGTGATGGTAAAAGATCAGGTAGAAGAGAAAATCCATTAGCATCTCCTTGGAGGAAAAGGTTGCATGAAGTCTGTATTAGGCATCAGAAAAGCCATAAAGAGAAGAGCTTTAGAGTTGTACAAACCTGGGAGAATCTTCAGTCTGGACTCTTGTCTTTGTGGACATCCATATCAATGACTCTATTCAGGCTGCCAAAGCATCATTTTGTTACAGTGTGTGAATATCATGCAAGGATTTCAGGACCTTCAGTCCTAGAAGTGTGAAAATCTTACATAGCAGAAGCCAAATATAATAGAAGCTTGGGAAGCTGAGTGCTAATCAAGATTGAGGCTGGATGTGCAACAACCAAAGCCAAAAAGATATCTAAAGGAAAATTAATGCCTCAGGCTAAAATTGAATGCTGGAAGTTTTCTGGCTTTTTAAAGGACAGAATTCAGATGATAATTCTAAAAAGGTCGAGGCAGTGCCAACTGGACAGTGCAGTGCATGGGTAATTCAGCATCCAGGAGTCACATCATTTTGGGGCAGTATGAGTATGGGAGTAATGAGTATATGTGTATGTTTAAGCTTTACTTTTACCCCTCTGAATCCATGACTTTTGTATGTTCTGTTGAGTCTTTTGGCTTGTCTGCTTTATCAGCAGACATAGAGTGGTTAGTTAAGTGACCAGTAACTTTTTTCTAATATTTAAACTTTTATATTTGATTTCTACATAACAAATGCAAATAGCTAGCCAGTACCTGTTAAATGCAGTCAGGTGACTGCTGGAGAACCTAAATCTCAATACTGATTACATTAATGAACAATTTTTGATGCTAATATCTTTGTCTTTAGGACAAATGCCTGTATTTGACAAAGTTAATTTTCCATTAAATATCCTGCTCTGCACTTAAGTTTCAAGACAGTGCTCCTGATACTGCCAGGCACTGAGCTCACCATGTGAAGTTCTGCTGTTGTCAGCGGTGAGAGCTGAGGGCACTCAGCACCTGGCAGGAACTGGCATTTTGATGGCAAGCAGGGATATTGCAAAGTAGGATTAAAGTGCACTTGCTGACAGAGCTGTTTGAAGAAGCTTTCAGAGCACCTGCCCACGCTGTGCCTGACTCTAGACTTTGCTATCATCCCCTCAACCTCATTAGCACCAAATTCATTCTCAAAATTAAATAAATAAGGGGCTGTGACAGTGCTATTTATTTCCTGCAGTATCCCTAAATTATTCCCAAGTAATAAAATATAATGTCTTGCTGTTCTTTCTCACCAAGACAACTTAAGGAATATAGTTGTTCTAGACACCTTGCCCCAGAACAAAAGGAGGGAAGCAGTAAAAATGCTCGAAGTTTCTTTATTTTTCATTAAAGCTCAGTTTGCATATTTTCAAATGAAAAATGAGGCACAAAAACAAAGCAAAATTCATGGTTTGGGGGATTTGTTTATTTTCGAGGGGGGGGGGGGGGATGTCTGTTTTTGCTATATTTTTTGTTCTGTCCATTATCATATCAAATCAAAATGGGCAAAAAAACAATACAACCTCTATAGTGGGAATTTCTCCCTACCCTTTGGACTTATCTTTGAATAAATAATGTTTTTCTTTGAACTGACAGGTGAATTCAAATTTCTAGAGGCAAAGAACATTGACAAGGTAATTGGTTTTCTATAAAAACTTTCAAGACATAAGAAGAAACCTTGCTGTAATAAATGAAACTATTTGAGGGGTGGGGAGGAAAATAAAAGGGTGAGAGAAAGGGAAAATTAGTATTTTGTGAAAGTCATTATTTTTCTGCAATGGTGAATCTGTAGTTCAGGAATATTTCATTAATTTTTAATGAAAAATTCATATGTACTTTTTTTTTTTTTTTTTTTGGTAAGGTGCTGTTTGAATTATCTATACTTTATAGGCAAAAACAGAAGTGTATTTTGGTCTGTTGTATTGGCTACCATTGACCAAAAACGGCAAAAATGGTTTACCATCCTAAATTAAATTTAATCTTCACTAGGAACTCTTCCACAATAGCAAGAACTGCATCTTCTCAAGCCTAACAAGTCACACAGCCACTGTCACAAAATCCTTCCAGCTGACACTTCTATCCCCAAACCTTACTTAAATAAGTGGTTTGCTTCTGATGTCTGGACATTTTCCCTGTAATCTTGATACTGTAACAGTGAAGAGTAACCTTGACAAACAAGAGAAGAATGCAAGAGGAGACTTCCAGACTTGAGAAAGTCAAATTTCTCAAATAAAGTGCTTTGATCTACAGTTCCTCTTTATGGCACCTACAAAGCCTTGTTTAGAAAAAGTGATCATTCTATTTCAAGTCAGTTATGAAGTTGCCTGTGTGTGTGTGTCCACTGGCTGGCTCCGTTACTTCCCCAATACCACTGAATAACTGTTAGAATCAATTTAAATCAAATTACATGCATAAATCTAATTATCTGCTATTGTTTATAGAAGTAAGGCCTGAGGGATTTAACAGATGGAAAGCAAAGTGTGAAGTAAAGCTTTGAAGTGGGTAGTTCTGTTCCACTGCCCCTCACTTTTCAGGTGTTCAAAAGTAGAGGAAATCTAAAAATAAAATAAAAAAATCTTAAAATCACTGTGAATCTCACACGGTAATTCATTATATCAGGCCCTGACGGCTTTTTTTTAATTTGTGCTACAGTGCTAGTAGAGCTAAAAATAGCTCATTCTTGACAGGAATGTATTTAATAGTTGAACTAGAAAAATATCACACTTCTAGTCTTCCCCTTCTGTCTCTTTTCATCTCTTCTTCACTAAAAATATTAGAAAATAAAATAGAAATTTTAGCTTTAACTATTTCAATAATTACTCTTTAAAAGACTTAGTCTCTACTTTGTCTGTTTTGATCCTTTCACAATGCCATTTTTTGTGTTTTGCTGGGTGTTCTCACTGATGTGTATAATTTCAAATTCTTCAATAATTTAAGAACACCTTGGGGATTGTCTTCTAATAGTGTAAATCAGGAGTAGTTCAACTGAAGTTAATTTAAAACAGATGCAATGGGCATGCAAATCAAATCTTTTTCTCTACCATATTATCTTTTTAACAAAGTTGTTGTTCTTTCTTTTAACTACATATGTTTATTTCATGTTTTCTCTGTGTTGATTAGATCTCTCTGGATGGCTATGATAAGCTTACTCAAGTCATAAACAGAGCAGAACCTATGAGCTCAACTGATGGGAAATATTTTCTAGTCTTGCTGATGATGGCAAGTCTTTTACCAAAATTTTTTTGGTGCTAGACAAAACAGTTTTAGACAGAATTGCATTTCTAATTGAAAATGTTCAAATAATAAGTTCAGACCTCAGAGTATTATAAACTTATGCAGTTTATATGCTGTTCTCTTGCTTTTCTCTGAAGCTTTGTTTGCCCTAGAACACTGTACATGAACATTGCCATGAACTTTCCCATAAGTTCTATTGCTTGCTATGCTAGAGATTTCTTTGTTCCTTACCAACCTTTGAACTTTTTTCTTCCCCAGTAGACTGGTGTGTAGTGCAATAAATTATTTTAGAAAAGAATGCTTGTCTGAATCTTAAAAGGAATACTGTATTTGCATTCTTTCTTTTCTTCCTGCTTTGAGAAGTAAATGTGAAACTGATACAGGAAGACAACAAAGAGATGGTCAGCTGCTTTGGACACTATTTTTGATTTTGGAAGTTCCTTGATATTCACCACTCACTTGTCCATGCTTTAAACAATCTTCTATTGTTCTTAAATACTTAGGTTGCTGTTAACAAAAAACGAAGTAAGTCATTGCTCAAAAAATGTCTGTAATGCTTCTAGCAAGGCTTTATCTTTATGACACTAACGATAATCCCTTGTGTAATTAACTGTAGAGTGGTTATGCATGCAGTATGCAGTCCATGACAAGCCTCATAGAAAATACATCAGTATTAGCCACAGGTGAATTCATTTAGAAAGATTAATGACTGCACCTGAATTTTAATGTCTGAAAAGGGATGGAACACTGAATCCTTAATTAAAAAGTTGAATGACTGGTATGGTTTGTTTAACATCGCAAATTTCAACGGGAGATTTTTATATTCAAATGAAGTCTGCAAAGGAAAACTTTCATTAGAAGGTGGCAAAGTAAGGGTGAAAAGCAAAAATGTTTTATGTGCTTTACTTTATGTAAATCGATACATGGATCAGTAGCTTTGATATGGATCAAATGAAGTATAATTATGGCTCCTCTCTGTTTACTGTGAATATGGGGCAAAGAATTCTTAAGAAATGCAAGGTATTGCCACGCTCCTACTGATAGAATGTTAGATGAGAAGTAAAATTGACGAGTGATCTTATTCTTTCCTTAATGAGACAGTTTCCTCTTCATTATTATTTTACAAAGTTTTTAATGAAGAGAAAGTAACCTTGAAAAACACTGTTACAATGCCATTCCCAGAAGATGCTTAACTTTAAAAAAAAAAGCAACCAAAAAAAAAAAAAACCAACAAACCTCTGCTTTCAATTAGTAAGTTAGTTAGAAGTAATTCAGAGAACAACCATTATCAATGCTAACAGTGTCTTTCCAGAAATTCTTACATTTTAATATTTAATAAGAAGAGCAACCAGATATTGAGAGGAATAAATAATTGAAGTAGAATTCTCATACCTGTTCAGAAATGCTAACATAAGGAACATCTGAATGTACTGTTGCTGCAGTGCCTAAAATATATTTCTAAAAACCCTTTTCTGACTGCTTTCAGTTAGTCTTAATCATGGGAAATGTATTCTAAAAACTGGAGCCTTGGTAAAGCTTATTTGAACAGCAAAATGGATCAGCGTTTTCAAAAGCAAGACTGGGACGTTAATCTACTGACCTGCACCCATACTGAAGGTCAGTTGTTTTGCTGTCTTACTCCTAACAAATGAGAATCACCCAAACTTTATTTTTAATGAGACATTTCTCTTCAAGTGCAGCATGAGAGTCAAGGAAAACAAGCTCTCAGGCAGAAACAAGGAACCTAGCTCAATCCAAGACTGTCTTTCTAGTAATCTAATTATATTCCTCATTACTTCACGTTTACCCACTCAGAAAAAGAATGTAGAGCAAAAATTTTGAGATCAGAGAGCAGAAATAAACAGGAAATCCAAAGTCAAGGAGGAGGTGTCCATGATATATCCGAGGAAACACCTCAGACTACTGCTCATAGCCATAGTAGAGTGGATTGTAGTGCTCTTTAGCAGTAGTTTGGTGCCTGCTGTGCCACTTATACTGCCAAGCAGACACATGGCTTTATTCTTGGCCAATTTCCAAATTTTTTTAAAATGAAATGGTACTTTTCTTTTTAATTAAAAATATATATATATATATAAAATGTAAAGGAAAGATTGTATCTGGAAAGTTGTGTGGTGTGTGTTTGTGTGCATGTATAAATACTCATTCAGTTGCTTCCATGAATTACCAACAACGTTTGCCAGAACACAGATGATGAAGATTTTAATTTTTTAAGCCTCTGGTTTTCAGGTATGTCAGCGGCTTTAATGCCCACCTGAAGAGGAGTACATATAATGAACTGCTAACATATCCAGTTTAGCATTCAGCCTGCTTATTGCTCCCTATTTTCATAGTCTCAACTGAAGAACAAAAACTGGCATATGAATTGCAAATATTTTTGCTACTTGTTGTTTAATTTCTTGAAACTAAACACTGACATCAGAGGATAAAAATAAATCTGGAAAGAGTTGTTAATACTTCAGGACCCTTGTCTTGATGAATTCATTAATCCAGTCAGCAAAAGTCAATCACAGGATGCAGCTCTGAGTGGGTTAAAGCAATGAGTTAGTTAATACCAGTTGAAATCAGTTGCAAAAGGTGTTATTAAATCTGTGAAAGGGAAATGTTAATTGACAGAAACAGGTTAATTCCTCCGCTCTGCAAAATATTTTGCATAAAATATGAGGTGACCTGAACAAGCCTCAAAAATTACAGCATTGTATTCAGAGTAAATGCTTTCCAAATATTGCCATCTATTTGCAACTTGATCCCAAATTAATAATTGGGATTGACTTCAGACCATTATAGTCTAATTTAATAAAGTTAATATCACCTTCTTAACCAGGTAATTTTTATTAACAGCTTCCAAACTTCAGCTTTTCATTATTAAAGAGGGTGAAAATTGCAGAAGTTGCATTAGAACAAGAGCTCACAACAATCACAGCTCTTTCTTTCATTCTCTGAAAATGACTCTATAAGTCAAAATTTTTGCTGGATGAGAAACTTAGCAAAATGTGAGTTGATACGGAACTAAAAGAATGTAATGTGAAAACTAAAAACAACCAATTTCCAAGTTTTTGTGGGTTTTTTTTTGTCATTTTTTTTAATTTGTTTGTCTGTTTTTTTAAGTAAGAATTTTGTTCTTTTTTGCTCATAGACATTTTCCATTGCCATTCTGGGGATTTCATATCCTCAGGAGTAATCAAGTGACTGGTAAGAATTTACAATGCAGGTTTGCCAAAGGTCCCAGATGATCATTACAAACTCAGTACAGATGCATACTTTAGGACATGGTGATGCACAACCATGCCACCTTACCTCTGATTCGCCTGTGGAAATTTCCCTTAGCAGTAACTTCCTACTGTCACTGCTTTTACTCAGCACACTATATTTTTAATCTAAAAATGCTGAAAAGCATTATCATTCATTTTACCAAATGAATAATTTCAAACTGCCACAGATCAGTCGGTTTTATAACATAACATCTTCTGTGGATGTTGCATAACTATACCTGAAGTGATAATTTAAGAAAGAAACCATTTTATGCAGCTTATGCCAAGTCTAGAAATCTAAAGAATTTTGGACAGTTGATGTCCTGAGAGGAGTGGTGTGTACCCTTTCCAGTGCAGACTGCAAGTCTCCAGGTACACTGAACATCCCTACATCTGCCCTAGTCTCAGCCTGTTAATCTGGAAGCCTGACATATGCAGTGCATTAGTGGATCAGATCTGAGCCACTTTCTTTACTGAAAGGAGGAATATAATGATTTTCACCAGAAATTGATCTCAGTAGTGTATTTTGGCATTATCAAGTACAGTGCAAACTTTTAATGTAATTTAGAGTTATTGCTACGATTGTTGTGTCTAAATGGTATATCTGAAACAGTCATATTTCTTGAGGTAGATGCTTGAACAATACATAGCCTCATGAAGAGAAGTCCCAGCTAAAAGCTATTTGAAAACAGCGTAGCCCACAGGGAAGCCTGAGATAAGCTGATTCTCCTTTCATTACTTCTTAACCATCCATTAAAAGCTAAGCTCTCTATTCTGCCTTGCTTGCACCCTGTGGATCCTGAAGGTCTGTGGGATGTGAATGAAAGCACTTCCCAAACCTGTCATTACAACTACAATTTGACATTCATCTTCAAGAATTTAGTGCCTAAAGAAACTATAAAGTAGAGGAAAAGAAGGGCTTACTTGGGAAACTGGGAAAGGGAGAACATGTAGCCCACCAGGTGTGTTAGTATGCTTTAATTTCTGAAATGTTTGGGAGAAAAAAAAGAGTGCATAGGTTAAAGCAGTCCCTTTGCAACTTTAACTTGCACAACCAGCATTTACTGAGCTGATCACCATCCGTTATCACTGACCTTGGCAATACTATGAGAATCCTATATTCACACAGATAATTTCTTCTCTGCAACTTCACCAACATATTAGGGATAAATAGGCTTTACTTCAGCAGCTGGCATGTGTGATTCATATCTATCTATTTTTCATTCAGGATCCTCTTTCCACCTCTCTTTGGACAGTGATTGCTTCCCCTCCATTTCTCCTGCTGTGTGCTACAGAAGTAAGTTTTCAAGAGATCAGTTTATTCAGGAGAGAAAGCTGACTGTCAGTAATATCCAAGAGAGAGCAGGCTTATGTTACCCCAATTAGTCATAAAGAACTAAGAAGAAAAATACGAAAAATAAGGGACTTACTTAAGACTGGGAAAAAAACAGTTTAGTTTAGACTAAACCGAGAAGAAGATACTAATTACATTTTGTATATTGATCTCTACCTGATAATGTCTGCTTAAAGTAAAAGAAAAGAAGAAGAAGAAGAAAACTATGATTGTTATAAAACTGTGCTTTCTAGCAGCTCTTATCAAATGTATATTTCACTTCAGAATCTAAGCTTAGATTTTGCTATTGATTTCTTCATTATTGTGGAAAAAGTGCAAAAAATATCTTTGTGTGTGCATATAAAAAATAATATATGCTGATTAATATTAAGGGTAAGTAGCAGTGACTAGCACATTGGCATTATACTAAAGACTATCTAGGATCATTCTTGAGCCAGATTGTTTGTACACTCAGTATCAGAAAAGCACACGGCTAGGTATTACTGAAAAATAAATTACTCCTATAAAGCGTAAGATTGAAGTAAGCACTGGCAGAATGAAAATGCAATTTTTCAAAGATAAGTTACTCTTTAAGACCATATACTTTAAGAAATGTTTAGGATTTTCTTTTTTAAGAACTGTTGCAGATTGAGTATTTCTTCTATAATTGACTGTCTGGGTAAAAGAGCAGGTAGTGCACTTAATACTAAGCCATTTATCGTATAGGTGCAATGTCTATTCTTTATCTTTTGTGAACCATTAAAAATTGCCATTTTAGTAGAAATTGAGTATTATAGAAAATAAAGAACAGCATTAAGGCACAAGAAAAATTTAAGGCATTATTTTATTATTTCTTCTATATGTGCATGTTCTGATTTCAAACATTAAAATAATTTCTTCACCAAAACTGATTGCTGCACAATTCTGTGTTTTCTATATCAGACAAAGCTGGAGGTTCATGGTTTTCACATTTAGGATTAATACTCTGGGATCAGGCAGCTGAAGAGTTTGACTGGTTAACAACAACGCTTTTGTTCATACGGTGTTAAGGTGAAGCAGCCCGGTAACAACTGTATTATTTCTTGCCTTTTCAGCTGTTCACACTTGTGCAATAAGCTCAATATCCTGTCAGGTTTCATCATGTATCCTGTTTATTACTGCATTGTGTGAATCTGTATAGTTGTAAATTAGACTTTATAAATTAAAAAATAATATTGAATTCCTCATCACAGTAAAGATGCTGTGGTTACGATTTCAATCAGGCACGTGTAGTCAAGTGCATAATAAAGGATCTCAGGTATGCTTGGTATCTGGCTAGAAAATTAAAGTTTTAGAAGTTACTGTAACCAGTACAGTTGAAGAAAAGAACTGCAATGTAGGACCTGGTAACATTTTTTCTCAAAAGGAACATAGAAGGCTGTGTCTGTTACTTTAAAAATGCTAGTAAATTTGATTCTCCCTCACGTACACACACTGCTATTATCCTTCAGAAAATTCCATTTGAAAACATGATAGCAGGAACCTGTTGTGGTTGATCAGGACTATCTAAACATGCCAATGGCTTTAGTGTTTGTATACTGTGTTTGTCACTGCAATGTGGGACCTGTGATATTTGCAATCTCCATAGTCTGAGCTTTCTTTGAAAAGTAGTTAGCAGCAGAATGTGATCCCGGAGCTTGGCTTATGTTTGTTTTCATCAGTATGCAATAATCCACCCTCACAGGATTGCTGTGTGAGCTGTGAAAGTGTAAATGCCATACTTGCCTATGTTCTCAGTGGAGGTTCTGAACTAGCTATTTCTCCTCTGAAAAAAGCGATGAATCCACCAGTTGTCAGCAACCTGAGATTTAGATGCTAACCTTCCCCTTGTGCTGCTGCGTATTGATCTCCTTTATCCTAATTTCTGTTTGTTTGTTGTTCGGTTCACTGTCTCCGAGTAAGCTAATCTGTTTAGATTTCTGTGTATACACACAGCTCTGGTTTAGGTTTGTGTTTGCTGTAGGATACTGGAAGTTCAAGTGTAATCGAGATGTCTGTTACATGGGGTAGACTCCCCATTATACACACATCCCTGGGGTACTAGAAACCTTTGATAACTGGAGCTTCACCGTATGTTGTATTTGATGTGACATCTATCTGTTCCAGTTCTTCCTTTTGGTCGGTGCACCATTTCTTTCTGTTTCTTCCGGGAACTGTTAAGGTCAACAGGATTTATCCTTCTCTGCTGTAATATCACGTTAATTATCCCAGAGGTATAAAACAAAAATCAAGACCAGAGGACAAGTAAATAAGTGGAATAGGTGGAGTCCCTCAATTCAACAAGAGAGAAAGTTGCTAATAAATGCTAGTAAATGGATGGTTAAAAAAGAATAAAAAAATAAAAATCCTAAAATTCATAGCAATTTGTTTGCTATTATATAAACAAAATGCTAAAATACGTTGCTGTGAATTACACATCCCCATTTCATCCCACTCACTAAATGGTTATTGCTCCACACTTTAAAACTGTTTGTATACAATTCTGTAACAATTTCATTCTATGACAAACTCACATTAACATCTCTACATTAATGTCTGGAGCATTTGCACTCACAGAAGATCTGTCTGGAAGGCCTTGAAGATCAATGTAAATTTTTCCATTACTTTCAATATGCTTGCTGTGAATCCCAGCGTGTAATGTAGCTTGCAAGGGAGCCTGGATGTTGAGCAGCCTGGTACACACAAGTAGGAAGTGCCAGACTACAAATCTCTGGGAAATGCTTTTTCTTCCTAGCCAGACTGCTGGGTCCATGTGAAGCTTCTGCCTGTGGGCTCTTGTGCAGCTGGGGCTACCAAGCATTCAACAGCAGTGACAGCAAATGCCTGACCTCTTCTACAGCACTTTGGCTGCCAAAATATCTCTATCAATCACTTCACCCCAAATGAGTGAATTTTACATTTAAAAAAAAAAAACAAAAAAAAAAACAACTAATGGATCTTTTATGCACTTGAGTAAGCAATTTTTTCTTTTAAATTCATAACGTATGCTATGCCATGTATATTTTTTTCTTCTCCACTGCCTTCTTTCTCCTCTTCATTCTCTATGGGAAGGGAAATTTTAACATTTTTTCCTCTGCTGTGCATGACAACACCATTCTGAGTGGTGCTGTGTCAGTCAGAGCTCATCACTCTGCGGTCAGCCATATCAGCTTAATCCTGCCACGGAGTTCTGACTTTCTCAAAATTTGAGAACTAAGGTTGTCAGCCAACAAACAGCATCAAATTCCTTGTGCCACATGTTGAATGATGAAATGTGTATACTTTGTCTCTTTCTGGCTTCTAAATTCTCAGCAGTTTATATACTTCTGTGATGGGAATTTTGAAAACCAGTATTCATTATTTTTGGTCCTGGTCAAAGAAATTTAGGTGGAATCATGTTCCTCTGGAATATGCAGCATTCTTTATTTGGGGGGGAGAGGGAGGAGGGGGATTGTTTGGTTTGGTTTGTTGGTGTGGGTTTTTTTTGTTTTTTTTAATAGAAAATGTTCTGTTTGTAATGCTAAATTTTTAAAAATTAAAATCAATTTTTTTTGTTTGTTTGTTTTAGGGAGTGAATTTCAGAACACTTCAGATTATCTTATTTATTTCAATTTAATTTGTGAGACAATGTCAGCATGTTATCCAGGAAACTTCAATATAAGGTAAGCAGAGTAGGCTCTAACACGTGTCTCAATTAAATACTTTGTTCATTGTTCTAGCGTCTGCCATACACGTTAATCACGTGTAATGCTTCCTATGTGATTTAATAAAGAGATAGTAATATTCTGGGGATAATGAGTTTGATAAAATGCATTTGTAGTTAAAATTTTGTTTAATGTATTCTATATATGGATCATAAAAGGAATGCAAATCAAACTAGATTAGTCTATATAAAGAAAAAATGTAAATATCTTTTTCCACAAAGTCAAGATAGCCACCAAATGCATTCTAAAGCATCTCAAAGCTTTCAGCATTTCTCAGCCTTCCAGATTCTGCAGTGTAAATAGTTAGCTTGTTCCAAAAGTAATGACTCCTATTTATTTCCCTGGAAATGATAACAGATGCAAAGAGCACAATAACATTATTGGATAGAACAAATTTTCAGCTACAAAACACTATTTTTTCAACATAGTCAACACCATTAGCTATGCATTTTCAGCAGCAGTGAACAAGAGCCTGCATATCACTCTCATAAAGTGTCCATACTGAACTTCTTTTTCACATTGCTGTTGCCATTGCTGAAACACACCACCCACCACCTCACTGTACTCACATCCTCTGTTTGGTGTCCAGAAATGTTCAGCAAGCATCAGTGAATGTCAACGAGTGCCAGTTTTTCCTGCATGGAGGAATTCAATTACACACCTTCATTTCATATGCATTTCCATGTCAGGCACCATTCTGTCAGTCTGCCCCTCTGCTGCCATCTGTCACACAGCAGCAAAATGTAATGGGATATTAGTGGAAATGTTCAACCTCTACTCCATCCCACCAACATCCACCTCTCAGGAGGCACTACTTTTGCAGCAGCCTTCATACTTAAAATGTTTCAACACAAAAATTTACACATATATATCAGCACACATTCACACGCTACAGAAAATAACTTCAGGTGAAGTGGCATGTAGATCTTCAGAAGGCATCATGAATAAAGATTTTGTATCCATCAGTTCAAAAGGAAACAAAATATATGAGATTATCAACTGAATAAAAGTAGAGAAAGTTTAATAGATATCAGTTCCTGCAGTTTAAGTGCACGAGTACCTCCTGACATGCTTTTGTCAGCTTGTTTCTTAGTGTCATATGTGCTGCTGTAAATAACTTGATGAAAATTGCTTTTAAGCACTGGCTTCTAAAAGGGACGGGCATTTCGTCTTTACAGTACACCTTCCACAGCTGACAATTCCTGTGAATGTTACCTATTAGTTCAGTAAGCACTGCCCTGCAAAACAATGCCATTCTCAGCTCTGATTTCCTTCGTGTTGACCCTTCTCTCTGAACAAACTGCATTCAGTATTTTCCAGTGCTCCAGATTAAAATCTTGATAGTTATTACCCCTTGAGCAGTTTTAATGGGAGACCAGTTCAAAACCTGGGTTCAGCCTTGTTGTTGACTTTACTGACTTGAATGAGCCTCCTTGAAAAAGCTTTGCACTGTCCTCTGCTAAATGTCCTTTGACATGTTAAAAAACAAATGGTGAGGAAGGAAAGTAAAATGTTTGCACTTTTTTTTTTTTTTTTTTTTAATGGAGGCAATTACAGCTGTTTGTTAATTCCATTGAGAGGATCAAATTCTGCTCTAAAGGGAGTGTAAGTCCACTGAATTGTTTTGACTTCACACCACACGAGTGCCAAAAGAATTTTTCTCCTTGGATCACAGTGGCACACAGTTAAATGTGTTAAACAGGAAATCAGAGCTCCAAAAGACAAAGATTTAATTAGTACACAGATAAACATAGAAACTACATAAATTATCTGGATTGTATCATGCCCAAAAAAATGTTGTATCAAGAATAGCTGTTTTGAAAAGCTGTCAAATGGAGTTGTTCAGTGATTTGCATGGCAGATATGGACTCCTGAATAAACATTTCCCTTGAGTCTGGCAATGCTGTAAACCTTAAATGAGATCTGCTTCCAAACTCTTCATCCTTTTTTGCTGTTGGCAGTAACTTCTACCTGTAAGTGAACAACATTCCAAATATGGCAACTCAGAGCTGCAACCTACCCTCCAAAACTGATAGGCAACAGGAGTGCTTAATATTGAAACTCAGTATCAAGATTAAAATAGTACTTGTCATTTCTTCTGTGAAAAAGAATGTAAACCATATTTTCTAAACTGAATAAGATCTAGTATAATTGTGAATACCAGACACTTAGTGCCAAAGAATCTAAAATGCAAAAGCCAAAAAAAACATCCAAGTCTTGTCTATTTTTCTCCTCTTTGCTGTTGAAAGACTTGACACATATGCATAACCAGCCGTATGTTGCACATCTGCATTCCAAGGCTGACTGTCTCCCTAAAAGTAATCGTGATACTAATTGTTAGAATGATGAAGTCTGATAAGGCATGCATAACAATGGTATCAGTAAGCAAAAAAAATGCATCCAGATCCTGGGCTGTTCTGTTCTTGGAAATGTCCTGGGGATAGCACATGCAATGGTTGGGTCTTTTTTCTTTTTTCCTCTTCCTTCCTCAAGGACTATGGGTCATAATTCTATTTTGTCCTTCTGATCATTACCTTCAAGGGATAAGAAGAATGATTTCACTGGAACATCTCAAAAGAATTACAGTCTTGGCTTAAGTTTGATGACTTCTGCTCTTTGTACATCTCTGAACTGTGAAGTAGACCTTTTTCTGCTCACTTGTTTATTGCCACAGTCTCTCCTTGCTCTCCTGTCTCTTCTCCTGCCATCTGCCCTTTTACCAATGCTTTTATATTATGTCTTTTAAAGTCTTTAAACTATCTGGTGCTTCCTTAGGATGTATTCAGCATTTAGCTGTACTTTAAAGAATATGTCAATAGAAGGAGGAAGAAGGTAGGTTCTGG
Source organism: Alectoris magna (assembly GCA_030625065.1). Classification (NCBI taxonomy): domain Eukaryota; kingdom Metazoa; phylum Chordata; class Aves; order Galliformes; family Phasianidae; genus Alectoris; species Alectoris magna. Next base: position 12,296,531 of record CM060568.1, read on the forward strand.
TCAGGTAACTTGGATACTCAAAAGCTACTTTTGAAAATCTCCTTTTGAAAACTTATATTTTCTCTGATACACTCTGACAGTTATTAAGCAAAAGTACAAAATGAAAAATTAGCGTCACTCCTGGTAACTACTACACATATACCTCTGGTAGTAATTTTTTCATTTATATTTTTAATTCATACTAAAATAAATTATTAACATGTTTTTGATGACATTTAAATGTTATTATAAGTTATAGTCAATATTCATTTGCTAACTGCAAACCAGTTTATAGTACAGTATTCTTTGAGTGAATTGGCCTTTTGACCATATAACTGACTAGTATTGGCATTCATTGAAAACAAAGTACAATGTCTTTCTTTCTTAAACCTGATGACATGATGTATCCCACTACTAAACAACAGTACTGCCGAATCCTTAAGCACTGTAAACTGAATTAATTCTCTTGAAGCAGTGTCTGAACTGCTCATTTATTTTAACAAGCATATAATTAATTTATTTGTTTCCCTATTCATGGTCAGTTAGAGATTTCTGTTTCCTCAGTGAATTACAGTATCACATGTAACACTTTCTGTGGCTTTCGTTCTTTGTATTTATCTATGTGTAATGAAATTGTCTTTTCTTTAAGGACATACCTTTTCTCTAAGTTCACAGGGATGAAACAGGCCTTTTAAAAAGTTAGCAAAATCAGAAGATCCCAGAAAGAGGAAATGGTCTTTCTCATACTGACAGAGAGAAAACTGGTGGTTTTCCATAAGCGTGCTGCTTGATTGAAGTCAGATAGTTACTTAGGTCTCATTACATGTGGTTAGTTTGGCTAAGAATAGACACATTCAAAACCAGACATCAATGTCTTAAAAGCCACTCATGGGATGAACAACAGCTTCTTTCTTTAAGCCACTTAATTTTTGCCATCAAATTAATATTTTATTATTCCTTAGAGCCCCTGACACAGTCTTTATGGTTTTAAGATGTGCAGCACACCATATACACAAATTCTAAATAGGTTCTAGCAAGTCCACTGAGAAAAGGTGCTAGAAGTAAATATTTTTATTTCCAGCAGAAGTAATTAACTGTGTATAATGCTGTAATAGTTTAAGTGAGAATGAGCAAAAGAACAAAAATATAAATAAATACAATTTTGAAATTACTTATAACTATCTTCTGCTTTCAGCTGTAAATATTTAGTTTAAAGCTGTTGATTGAGCCTCCTGCTGTTCAGCTTATATTTTATAGCCTAAACCATTTCATTTTTTAAACAAAAGTCTTCATAAAGAAGATAGATTTATATTTTTTTTCACTGATCTCAAAATTATCAATTAATTTTAACAGAACTTCTTGCATCATTTTTTTCATCAGTCATTCAGAAGTAAAATATTTATGAAGTTAAATGTTTTTTATCATGCTCTGATTCATACAAGACTGTTGGTGAAAATGGTGATGCTTCAGTCAAAATAATTTTACACAGTAATGAATTTATATTTTTTAATAATACAGCATAGGTGAATTAAGAAATAAGACAGCATGAATCCATAGACAAGCACAAATGTTTCTAAAAGGATTTGCATGAATTAATTGTACTTCCTGATTTTTAAAAATTCTTGTTGGGTATAATTGTTTGATTAGAAATTGCTAGAACAGTTGTGGCTACAACATGCCTATAGCATACAAAACAATACTTTAAATTCGTTCATATTTAATACAAATCAGGGGGAAAACAATTAGCAACTCTTAAACACTGTAGAATTAGACATGCTCTTAAGACAAATTTATATACATTTTTGAGAATGTTCTATACAGCTCCCACAGCATCCACACTGATATTGATACACTCTTTGAAGGATTCAGTCAGGAGTTTTTTTAATAATACCAGTGGGATCCTTTTATGTCTTTGTAATAGCTGCTTTTATAATAAGTCTTTAACTAGAAGTTACATGGATCCATTTCTGCCTGGCTCACAGAACATATACAAGGACTGTTTATGGCATTGTACTGACATGCTGTGAAGCAGTTCGTCTTACAGTTTTGTGGAAGAATATGTATTTTTTACAGAACATATGACAGATGCAAAACATAGCTTTCCTATAAAAAAACACACCAGCAACAAGCAGCTACCACAGTCTTAGAGGTCATTAGCAAATACCTGGATTAAAGTCCATAAAGAGGGAATCTGATTATCAAGCCAGCTTTCTACAAATGATGAGCAGACAGATTATAGGAAAGCACAGAGGATTACAGGAGAATGACCATATCAGAGCAAAAAAAAAAAAGAGCAGTTAGAAGGTTTAATCTGAGCAGAGTGGAAGAGGCCAAGTAGGGTAGGATGGCTCCATCACAGCACAGAAAAGTAGGCCAGTAGTGCTGGCAGTGGGAAGTGCAGCGAAAGCCAGCTCTATCAGGAGGAAAAGAGGAGCTGAGGAAAGCAGTTTCCTTGATGAAGGGTGGAATGAGCTAACCTCTTTAAAGAGAGAAGTGAGAATCAGGCCATGCACTGCAGAGATTTGTAAAACTTCACCACTTAAAAAGGCCAACATCAGTATTACTTGATAAGAAGGCAATGCAAGCATTATGCCAAAAGAGGCAGCTTTAGGTTGGAAACAGGTTCAAAAAACATGGAATATGCCATGTAAGATAGCTTGTCATGTAGTATACAGTAGTGAAGGAAACTACTTAAGTGAGTGAAGCCATGGCTTATAGAGCTCTTAGAAATGAGTGTTGATCAATGGTACTAACAGCAAGATTGGTGATTCAACTAGATCCTCTTGATGTATTTACATTCCATCAGTATTTTTGTTCTTTGCTTTGTCTTTGAATAGTATATTGAAAAGAGGAAACAGATAATCACAGAACTTTTGAGGAATGATTTCAAGAGGACTAAAACTTAGTAATGCTTGGAAAGCATTCATTGCAAAATATGGTGTAAAAGCATGTGACTGCAGTAGCTGTTCATTCACAGACAAATGGAACCAAGCAGTAAAGGTTTAAGGTTGTTTTTTCATATACAGTAAAGCAAAGATTTTTCATTTTATACCTCAGAACTTTGTAGTAAAGTAGAAGGTAAACTCATCCCTTTGAATGATGAATTTGAAACCTGAGACAAGGAAGAATCTCTGAATATGTTTTGAGGAGATCCATTTTGCTTCCTGTAAAATAGAATTTATGGAAAAGAATAATAGTAAATATCTCTGTGTTTTAGTTTAAATTTATCAGTTTCATCTTTAGCCTGATGAACTTTTTTAGGTTAGACGACTGGAAAGCAGTTCCTAAAGTCAAGATGAGGCATGACACTAGACCTCTCCCCAGCTCTTGTGCTCTCTGTGGCGTGCATCTTTGTGGCCAGGATTCCCCTGTAGTGTCTTATTGAGGACAAATCAAATGCTGGGAACTTGGAGGGTAATTTTCCAAAAAGAAATAACCTGGGATTGTTGCTATCTGTTAACTCCTTAATTTGCACTTTATTCTGGGTAAAGAGCTGCAAAGATTCCCTCTGGAATAATAAACGGTGCATGTTTTCCTACTTCTTCCTCTCCCAGAGCTGCATGGTTATGGTAATGATTAATCCCTGAGTATTTATTAGACTTTCCTCAAAATCCTGATCTAGGAGTGACAGTAAGGAGGATTTCTTATAGTAGAATGATGTAATACTTTGGAAAATTAGCCACTATGTGTCCCAGAACAATAATTTTACATTACAGGGAGATAATCAGAAGAAGAGAAAGTCTTACAGTAACACAGCATGTCTATGGAGGTCTTTGAGTTACAGAAACAAAGTGTTTTTTTCAACCCTGTCCATGTAAAGGTTTAATAATTAACACCTTGCATCATGACACCAGACAAATCAGACTAAGCTGGCATAATTCTAGTAGTGTCAAACCAGAACTGCAAATCATGGTTGTTGCTGATAATCTCAGTTAAAAACAAACAAATAAATAAAGTCTCTGCTTATTTTCTTATTCTTATGTTGGAAAACCATTTTCAAAAAATGTAGTACAATTAGCAATAAATTAATATCCCTAGGAATAAGTAGAGGCTGAATTTCTGCCAGAGAATGCGTCTGTCCTGGAGAATTACATGTGGTGCTAAAGCAGGCAACCATTTGATGAAGTTTCATTTTGGCCCATGACTAATAATAATGTTGAAGTCATAGACAACATTCAACAACAACAAAAAAAGTACCCTAAGCATGTATAGCAATTAGAAACAGCAGCAACAGCAACAAACAAACAAACAAGGAACATTTACTTAGTAGAATATTTAATAGAAAACAAGCAAGTAGGGAACACTGCAAGAAAGAACCATAATATGTAGAATGCCCTTACCCTATATCAATTTAAATCTAGCCTGAAATCTTCCCTATTTGCACAGACTGTTCAGGCTTAGCTTCCTCTTTCTCCATTTTATAAAGGACTTTGAACTGACTGCTTGATGTTAAAAGCAGCATATAAATTGAAACTGCATTATGCTTCAGAGAAGATAAAGTTATTGCAAATGCAAAGAAAAATTTTGAAATGAGACACACTACAGCTGGAAATGCAAACCACATTAATCCAAGAAGTTTTTTGTTTTTTAGTTCTGACAGAGGAAGCGAGAGGTCAAGGGGGAAGTTTTAAAGAATACAGGAAGGGATATGAAACAAAATGACAGAGGATAGTAAAATAGCTGAACAACAAATGAAAGCTCACACTGTCAGATGAGTCCAAGACACTAGGCAGGAAGCCAACAAATATGGTTGCAATATTAAAACAAGGTGTCATGGTTTTGTAATTTTTGCTATTGGTATTCCACATCATAACATCATGTGGAGCACAGAGAAGAAGTACTACACATCCCAGGGGACCTCGCGGTCAGAGAGGAAAATACGTCACGGAAGCGACGCTGGCACTCTCTCTCTCTCACTGCCTGGCAGCGAGTGTGGGTGTGCTTCCAAGCCGCGGCGCCTTCAATTTCAAAGTAGGCTTCTCGGTCTTCGGAAACCTCTCTTTCTCTCTCTCTTATTTCACTTGATTTATTAGCCTCAATTCCAATTAGATTGTATTATAGTAAAATAAGTTTTACTCCTTAGATCGTTGCCGCTGCTCTGTTTGTTTCCTTGAGCCCAGCTCCCATCTCCCTACCCCTTTCCCTTTTTTCCCTTCCCCTTTGTCAGGGGCCGGGGGCCCACGGGCCTACTGCCCCCCCTGTCACGGACACAGATTGATCTAGATAACCCCGTGACAGATTTTTGGTGGAGAATGCGGGCACAATTTTAAAGCTTTTAACAGTAGTTAAAAGTTAGTTAGTAGGGAAGAAGCAAAAAACACCAGGATTTCTTTAAGCCAGAGACTGCAGAAGCATTGCTACCTGACCTTCATAGATTAGATTGTAGTCTGGGCAGTCTGCCAAACTCTGGACACTGTACAGAGTGTCTTCTGTTTTGGTTCTTTGGTTGTTTTTGTTTTTTTTTCCTTTCTTAGCAGCTACCAGCTATGAATCCACTCTTCATTATAGCTGCTCTGTTTAAGGGATTGAAAACAGTTATGATCCTCTCAACGTATTGGCCGATTATTAATGTCATGCTTTCTTGTTGTGGAATTGTGTTCGTATATAACCAAATAAGGGCACTGATGGAGACACCTGCCTGGTACTTATATTCAATGTGGTATAATTTGGATTTTGACACTTACATCCCAGATGGAATAGCTAATTTTACAAACAACTACATCCCAGACGGAATAGCCAATTTTACAAACAACACGATGTTCAATCCGGTTTCTGGGCTGTCTTTTCGGTTTGCCACACGCTTTTCGAAAGCCGAGTTAGTACTCATACTCGTGCTCATACCCATGTGCATGTTATCAATCGCCCTGAATGTACTCCAATACATTCGTTCTATGCAGAAGTCTCCTCCAAAACCAGAGAATGCTGACTGGCAGGGAATATGGAGAGGTTTAGGAAAAATCTTAGAAGCGTGGGGGCCGGCAATGTCATGGGATTTCACTCTTGAACACCTGTGGGATCCCGAGAAACTAAGCCAGTATTTGAGTCAGGGATGGTGCAGCTTAGATAGATCTAAGGAGGTACGACTTATTTGGGGCTTGGCTTGTGCTTACCGTGCTCTATATAATACTATTCTGGAAAGAGAGAGTTTCCGAGCTGAGGTTCAAGCCAAAGGGGGAAATCCTCAAGTCAAATCTGATCAGTCACAGGAGGCACCAGTAAAAATGTCAGTTGCCCCTGTGGAAGGCAAGAAATGGAAACGGGTGTCCTCACGTCTAGAACGGAAAAAAGAAGAAGCGGAGGAGGAGGCAGCGGAAGGTCCAAGCGAGGTGCCTTTCTCAGTACCGAAAATGGCAAAAGGAAAAACTAAGAGGCGTGAGGAGGAGAGTGATGAGGAGGAAGTCTCGATTACTGTTCGTCGACCTCTGAAGATGTCTGAAATCCAAGGCTCAAGAAAGGAGTTTACACGGCGCCAGAATGAATCTCTTGTTACCTGGTTGCTTCACTGTTGGGACAGCGGGGCCAGCAGCTTGTCTCTAGATGAGAATGAAGCTCGCCAATTAGGAGGCATTGCCAGAGACCCAACTATTGATAGAGGGATCAGTAGATGCTTGGATGGGGCTGCCACCCTCTGGGAGCGAATGTTAGTAGCTGTGAGGGAAAAGCTTCCCTTCAAGGACGGTCTAAAGCCTGTGATGAAAAAGTGGGATACAATTGAAAAAGGTATCCAGTATTTGAGGGTGCACGTGGTGGGTGATGCAGAAAGATGGGGATGTTCAATGTGTACCACAAGGGAATTTGATGTTGGGGGAGTGCAGTCAATAATTTCATGTGTATATATGTATATAGACCTATACGTGTAATGCATTTATTTTATTTTTTTTTTGTATTGTTTATTTGTATATATATATATATATATATATGTATCTTAAGCATGATGTAGTGATGTAGAATAAGGGGTGGAATGTCATGGTTTTGTAATTTTTGCTATTGGTATTCCACATCATAACATCATGTGGAGCACAGAGAAGAAGTACTACACATCCCAGGGGACCCCATGACACAAGGGATGAATATCATCAAGAAAATTGTATACACAGTAAGTGTCTGTATTTGGGGAGGGAAAGGGACAAAAATAAGTGGCACAGAGGGAGTTGCTGGACGAGCGTATGAGGTTATATTTTACAGGGTGTGCAGAACAATCTGCATTTGTCACAGTTTGCACAGAGGTAAGAACATCCTAAATATTACACATAGATAAAATCCTGGCTATATTGGAGTCAATGTGAATTCTGACATTGACTCTGACAGAGCCAAGATTTCATTCATTAAGGGAAGACATTAAGACCCTCCTCAGTGAGGTAGGAGAAAAACCCTATTATTTCATTTTGCAGAGGGAAAACTTGGGCTCCTACAGTCTGTAAAGGTTTGTTGCCCTTGTAAGGTTCAGAGGTCTTCAAATTTTAACAACCACATGTCTAGCATGCAGAATAAGATCTCAAAACAAGATTTAAATGTTCAGGTTCTCATGACAATATTCATGTGAAATTAGTAGAGTAAATTAAACATGATTCTGAAGAGGACAGTTGCCTTGAGATATGCCAACAAAAGAAAGCTCACAGTAGACATCATTGAGAAAAAACTTGGGCTTCCCAAGCCATGCCTGGGGAAAAAAATATATATATATATATTATTTTTTTGTCAACAAAATCTTCTGCACTAACCAAGAAATGTGTATAACTAGCTCAGGCTGGGCATGGCACTAATGCAGTCACATAGCACTGTTTCAGATCAGGAGGTACTCATAGTTCAACAGAGCAAATACCAGAGGGGACATTCATCAGGCCCACAGTATTTGAAGGAGGAATAGCTTAGGAAATCATAAGTAAAGTTTGTAATCCAAGCTTCTAAATTCGAGGTAGGAGGGAAACAATTCCCAGGCACAATCATTTAGTTGTGTTCCTTCAATGAACTGTGCTTGACTTTTTCTCTTTATGGAAAGATACTGCAGGACTTGTTGAATACATTTCATATTAAGCAATTATTGACAAAAAATCTTCTGAAATAAAATGCTGGGAGTACAACCTAGAACACTTCTCCCTTTTTACAGTTGAATGCCCTGCTAAAATTAAAAGCCATGCTCTCTCTTTTATTTTTTCCTGCTGCTGAAGCTATCCCTGCTTTATTTGATGCTTACATTATTTGTTATGACATAGTGTTATCAAGATTGGAGGTGTATATTAATTCCAGACAGTCTGGTGAGTCACTTATTGTAGTGGATATGCATTATAAAGCTCCTGATGTGTGGAAATGAACATTACTCAAGAACTTAAGCACTTCCCCATCTAAGTTTTTGTTTCTGATGATGCTTATAGAAATTTCTGATGTACCATAGACATCCAAAGCATGTACATACTGCATTCCTGTATGAACCTAGACATGTTCCAGCTAGGAAAATAAGAATAATAGGATTTTTTATTTACAAGACCATGAAACAGGAAAGGTTTTAAGCCTTATCGGACCCTCAACCTCACCTAAAGCTTATTTTCAGTATGGAAGACATATATAGACATTCACTTAGTTTGGTGTCTGTTTTTAGGCTCTTTGCAACCAGCTAGAAGTTCACTCTGCTTCCCCTGAAACAGAGACTGCATAAATAATCATACAAAATCTTCATGCAAAATCACTGAAGCTTCCAGTGCTGAAGCCTCAACAATATCTTCATGAGCTCAGTAGCTAAAACTAAAGGAGCAATAACGCAGTCTGTCCTATTACCTGAGATGAAAGAACATAGTTTATGTGGATGCAGGAAGGATGCCTGCTTACATCTCTAGATTCTTGGGCCAATTTCTAAATGATGTGCTTTTGATGTCCCAGCTCTCCATAAGTTTTTTGCTTAGTGTACTAAACCTCCATCTTCCTTGCTGATTGGACTTTCCTGTTGACTATTTGTCCTGGAGTCTGGCAGTCTCCCTTGTGTCTGCTTGTGCATAAATTATTACAATGTTTCTGCTGCAGGGATCAAAAAAAAAACAAAACACCCCAGCTTGTTAAAAAACATGATTTTCAAACTTACTAAGTTCATAAAGAGTTGCCAGCTAATATGTTTTCTTAGTCAGTGTGTTTCTTATGCTTCATACACTCCATGTTCTTTCTGTATCAGTCAGGGACTGTTGTTTTCAAAGGACAGATTATTGGTAAGGAAGAAATTAAACTGGCAAGCAAAACTATTTATTCCTAATCATTTTTCAGCTCCTTACCAGCTACAGGCTTAAGATTCTATAACCCTGAACCAATGAGCCAGACAAGAGTGTTGTTTATCACTCAGAAAATAACTTTTAATCCTCTCCTGGTAAAGGAAAAAAAAAAAATCTTGTTATTCTTGGCCTAAGTTTGTGACTTGATAGATGTAAAATATTTAGTTGGATGCATTTTTCTACATTTCTAAGTTTTTTCTTCACCTTTGACTACTACAATTAAAACTTTATTACAAATGAGAGGTAGAAAACGTTAAGTACCAATACGTTTTTTTTAAAAAAGCCCTCAACACTCTTCACAAACATGTAGAGCACAGGTTACATGAACATACACCCGTACGCTATACAAGTTTTATTTATGCTAACACTGATTGGGATATATAGTTCATAGAATCATAGGATCACAAGGTTGGAAAGGACCTACAAGATCATCTAGTCCAACCGTCCTCCCATTACCATTGCTACCACAAACTACTAAACCATATCTTGTAGCTCTTCATCCAGACGCCTCTTAAGCCCTGCCAGGGACGGCAACTCCACCACCTCCCTGGGCAGCCATTCCTGTGCCTGACCACTCTCTGAGAGAAAAAGTTTTTCCTTATGTCTAATCTAAACCTCTTCTGGTACAACTTGTGGCTGTTTCCTCGGGTCCTGTTTGTTGCCTGGAAGAGGCCAAACTCCTCCTCATCACAACCTCCCTTCAGGAAGTTGTAGACTGCAACAAGGTCTCCCCTGAACCTCCTCTTCTCCAGGCTAAACAATCCCAGCTCCCTCAGCCGCTCCCCATAAGACTTGCACTCCATACTCCTCACCAGTTTCATTGCCCTTCTCTGGGCATGTTCCAGGGCCTCAATGTCTTTCTTGTAGTGAGGGGCCCAAAACTGAACACAATACTTGAGGTGCGGCCTCACCAGTGCTGAGTACAGAGGGATGATAACCTCCCTGCTCCTGTTGGCAATTTCTAATACAGGCCAGGATGGCACTGGCCCTCTTGGCCACCTGGGCACACTGTCTGCTCATGTTCAGCTGAGCATCAACCAACACCCCCAGGTCCCTTTCCTCTTCATAGTCATCCAGCCACTCAGCCCCAAGCCTATAGTGCTGTCTGGGGTTATTTTGGCCAAAGTGCAGGACCCAGCATTCACCTTATGCTGAACCACTCAAATCTTGTACTTTGAATTTGCTAGTGACTGAAAAAGTGTCAGACAATATGTAACACAAAAGCAATCAGCCAATCAACTATATTCACCAAGATGCTACATAGGACATTTCATTATATGTCTCTTTATGTCATGCTTATGAGCTGTCTCATATTTGTCCTCATCTTCTGTACAACAGCTTACACCACAACATAGCAACTAAGGTGCAACCTACCCTATGAAGAGGATCCTTCTAGGAGTCAGTCTAGTAGTCTCCTTCTAAAATTGTCTCCATTTGTTAATGGAAATAGGAATGCAGAAGACTGGAACAGGATATTACAGGACTTATGCTCATGACCAATGCTCAACGCTCCTTGAAACTCAAAAGTAAGATGTATGACTTGTTCTAATCTCTTGAAGATACCAATACATCTCCATCACAGTAAAAGCTGAAGTATGTTATAACAGAAAATCAGTTAAACAAAACAGCATATTTTATTGTGACAATTTCAAAATATAATTAATGAAGTATAGTACATTTTAAACATCAGGTGTGTGAAATACAAAAAGTAGCTGAAAAGTGTGGGTTTTTTTTGTTTTTGTTTGCTTGTTTGTTTGTTTTGTTCTGTTTTTGTGGGTTTTTTTTGTATGACATAGTCATTCACTGAATGGGTTGTTATCTTACCATCTCAGTGAGAGGGAAGTGTCCTGAGAACAAAACTTGCTTTTGATGATCTTAAAGGCGCTTATGCCAACAGGAAATAAATTCTGAAAAGAAAAATGGAATTAGCCCTAATGATGAGAGTAAGAGCGTGGTATTTTGTATGTAAAATATATTTTAGTATTTTATACGTTCTAGAATTTCTCCAGACTTCTCAATTCCTTCCATTCAGGAAAGCATGGTAGGAGAATGGAGAACAAATTACAGGTTTCAGCCAATCAAAACTGTTAAATAAAATATTAACATTTGTACTTATTTATCATTAGTTAGAAATGAGACAGCCTAATTAAACCGTATTCATTTTACCATATCTGCTTTACCTTAACTTTCCTCGTCAGCCGTACCTTACAAAACAGATATCAGAGCCATCTGAAGAGCAAGCTCTCACTGGGGAGATACTACTAAGCATGTTTTTTGTATGCCATATCCCCGTTTAAAATGCATTTATACAACTCTTTTTTTTTTTTTTTTTTTTTTTTTTTAACCAAAGTACAAACAGAACAAAGAGATAAAATAGAATAAAGAGTTGTTGTCTGTTCATTGCTAGAATTGGGTATTTCTCCAGTAAAGAAAAGCAAGGGAGTTCTGCACAAAATGCTATTATTCTTCTGTTAACGCCTCTCACTGAGATGCCACAAATGCTCGAATATTTGGTGTTTTCCTTATCATCCTTGCTGTAGTGGTCATGTGCCCGCATATGAAATCCTGAAATTTCACTCTAGAAAAGAATTCTCACACTCATTTTGTGGTGAGAATTGATTCACAACTATTCACAGCGTGGGTTGCTGGTACAGTTTCTAACCTATTTTAATGACATTATCTAATAGCAATAAGCAGAGGTTTTGATAGCAAAAGCAATTCAGAAGTGTAACTAGCTCAACCTACAGTTATTTAATAGGAAAAGCTATACTTCAAGCATTTGCCTTTTCAAAAACTTGAAACTAACAACTTGTTTCATCCCCAAATATGTCATTTCAGCCCATTCATCAAAAGCACTTTCTTCATTCTCAGCCAGCTGCAAAACCATTTGAGGTTATCTTGCCAGAGAAGGAGCCTTCATATCCTGCTCCCCTTTAAAAGCACCTTTGCTCTTTACATACCGGAAGGTAAATACACTGTAAAAATGCCAAAGCCTACCACAGTTCAGATATTTGAGACTCTTGTGAAGGAAAGGCACAAAGAGAACCTGAATAGATGCTCCGCGTGAACTTTTCAAAGAATGCAAGAACATAATTCTTGCCTCTCCTAGGTGAGCAAGTCATCAGCTTACTCCTAATTCATTTCTCTCTTAACAAGCTTACAGAGCAAACCACTACAGAGAAGAGCATGATTTAAAAAGAGATCAGTGGCAACCTCATTCCCCAGCTGTGCTGAGAAGCTTCTCAGGAGACAAGATCTATGCATGGCCTTCCTTATGGTGCAGTGCAGCATTTAATTTCAGGGGAAAAAAAAAGTGACAGCAACAGTATCATTAAAAGTTCCTTTCATATCTTTTACTTTGCAAAGCCAAGGATGAATAAGTTTAAATAACGTTTCTAAGAATAAAGGAAATATCTAATCAGGCTCCAGAGATGGCACCTTTATAGTAAATGTTATGCCCATGTTGAGCTCTCTATGCTCATAAAAATTGTTGTTTTTTTTTTTAATAGAAATGATAACAGATGCTCACGTTTACTAGCATCAGCAGATGCCACTTTATTAAAGACAGCACTGGAATGAATCCCTTGAGTTTGAATTTCATAAAATTCATTAAGGAAATATTTTTGAAAAGAGAAGGAGAAAGTATGTTTTAATGATGTTCACATGTTTCCCCAAAGAATGAAAGCCAATACATGCAGGCGTCGAAAGCATTACATGCTAATTTCATTAAAGTGGGGGAGAGGACCTAGAAAAAGCACAAAAGTAAATGCCATTGACCTCACTGGTAAGAGGCCAAAAAGGAACCTGCTCTGGGAAACTGAGACTTTTTGCCTCTGTAACAACTAGGTAGGCAATGGCTGTCTTGGAAAATTTATGGTTTCATTTTATTTGTAGCAGATGTCCCTTTAAAGCAAACATTTTTTTGCAATATACTACACAAATCTTATGGATAATTACAAAATGTAACATAGAGATTCAGTAATACCGCAGACATCAACAGTATTTTCCAAAACAAATCATGAATGAAAAGAGGAAAAAATGTCCTGATACTGATCTAAGGCATGAAGATAAAAGGTTAATCAAAACAAGACTTTCGCTAATGTTTTCTAGAAACTTGTTGTTTTAAGAGGAAAAGGTAAAAACTGAAACTTTGTATGGGGTACACTAATTACATCATCATTTATACAAAACGAGTGTTGCAATTTCAATAAAGATGTCTGAATAAGACTGAAGTAGTATGGGTAGTTATGGTCAGAGACCTCTAACCAGAGAGATTATTTTAGAGATGTATCTTTTATTCAAGCAAAGAAAGAGTATTCATATTTCTTACGCTACTTAGGGAAAAAAAAAGTTCACGTTATCCATTCCATTTTCTTAGTTGAAACTCTGTGAAAGACCTTCATTCCTCTACATGATTGTTTCTCCCTAGAGAAACGCTATAGACCCATAGAAAAGTTTTGTTAATAGAGAGGATGATTAAACAGGAAGTACCATTTTCTATACTAATTTTTTTATATAAAGAGTTTCAAATATAACAATTTATCCTACAAGCCCTTGAAGGTGAGCAAAGCTGCTTTGATAGCATCTTTGTTTCCTTAATTTTCTTCCCTAACAAGTTATTTTCAAGGTGGAAATAAATGAATTTTGGAAAACCAAATGCAAATGGACAGAAATAATACAACTGTGAATTCACTGCTCATTATGCAAGGTTTGTAGGAATGTTTCTTTCAAAAGGAAAGTCATTAAAGTAATGTTGCTGTTCTGTTTTGCAGGTCTCTGTGACAGTTTAAGCAATAAAAATGGTTTAATCTCTCTGGATTGCAAAAGAAGAAACCTCTGACAAGGACAGGAGATTGACAGAATTTGTAATAATATATTTTTACTTATGTCACCTATTTGTAATTTCAAGGACATGATTCACAATGACCCTATTGCAATGTTGTGTAGGCATTGTTCTACACTGATTTGCATTAATGTCTACAGAAGAGTTTTCCCCTCTTAGTACTGCTTCAGAGGATATGCTTGTCATTAAAATTCTGGTCACAGATGTGGGTTAAAATATCTCTAACCTTTACAAATGTATTATGTGGCACTACTGACATAGCTTTTATTGCAGATAAAATCTATAACAAATTCTCTGTGTGACAGGAGAGCAACATGATTTTGTATTAAATTCAGATGATAGAGATGCATTTGTTGCTTGTACTTTTAAAATGTTATGGATTTAGTAACAATAAGTTAGGTTTTCTACTCTGTTATATTAGAAATCCATTAAATCTATTCACTTTGATTTAGTTTTAGATTTAGTTTTAGATTTAGTTGTGTTTTTTTTTAATATTTTTTTCTTTAACAGGCTTTAAGAAGAGGACGTAAAAGAGAGGTAAGAATTCAAATCATTTCCAGTCTTGGTAGAATCCCCCAAAAGTAAACAAGAAATCAGTTTATTAGGACAGACTGTGAAATGTTTATCAATGTAAATTTTTTATAACAAACATTTACCGCTGACTATGATTTCTGCTTCTGTTTCCTAACTTACAGTGGTATCTCTAAGCCTAAAACAATATTGTTTACTGATGAAGAAGCATATCTTTTTTTTATTATTATGTTTTGGTGGCGTGAAGGGGAAGAATTTAACCAAAGAATAAAATAAAACTAATAGCAGTTATAACATCCTTAACTTTTACTCTAGGAACCAGTCATTACATCAGAAAAGATACAGGAAACTTTTTCTTGTCCCAGAGCTGGGTTATTAGGATGAGGCTGGGACAAGAGAGGAACTGCTGAAGTAAAAGCCATTGAGGTCTCTGGGTCCAAATGCTAAAGAAGGAATAAGCTGTTTTTAGAAGTTGACACAACGGTCTGTGGAGTCTTGTTGAAGCAGGCTCTATTGACATTAATAAGAATAGAGAGAAAATTGCACCGTTAGTTTTTTTAGCAATACTTAGTGAGGAATGGGAGAGACAAAAAAAAAAAAAAAAAAAAAGCAATAAAAAGCTGGACTGGGAATTTACAGAATTAATTTTACATAGGGTGAGAAGTTGGATTTGGCTAATTCAGATTATAAAGACTTGATTTTTAAGGCTTCCAATGCCATTTCCATGCAGAAGGGATGTGGTTTGAAATGGAATTCTCAGCCTGTAGTGTATCAAAAGTATACACTGTTCAGCACTGAGGTGTTATTGAGTGTTTAACACTCACCATGGCTGATGCGGGATAGCAGTTGTTCAGTCAGAAGTGTAACCCCTTGTGCATTAGCTGTATGCTCAGAACGTGAGCAAGAAAAAACTACATTTTGAAGAGCTGTGCTCTTCTTATTTAACCCTTCCTGCAGTACAGCAGGAATTTGTCACAGTAATTGGAGGCTGAATATTTAAGTGTAAGAACTGAGATATGGCCCACCACTGAGTTGCCATCTGCACCTCTACACTCACTACAAGGCTGCTCTATGCTGGCACACTACTGAGAGCTAAAGAATAGGTCATGATAACAGATGCTTTGGGCCCCATAGGTGGGCAGTCAATTCTTCTCAGTGCCATCTCACAGTTAATGTTGGCTTGTGAAGTCTCAAGTCAACTTCTGTTCATAGCAAATCACACATAAGTATGCATATATTTTGACATTCTTTTGTAGACTTACTTAGCAGAGTTCATACTAACTAACTGGTTTCCTTGTCTGGAAAATAGTGAATTAAAATAAAGAACTGTCAATTTGTTTCAGTGTTTCAAATTATGTAATTGATGAGTTTTTGACATCTTTGAACTCATACCAATAAGGCAGCCAGAGTGCTGCAAAACACAGATCTTTGTAAAATAAAGTATTTGACCAGTAATAGAAATTAAATGTTTCTTCTGAGAATTGCAAGAATGAAAGGGGCTTCTTTATGGAAAGAACATTACTTAGATAAAACGTTCCTAATCCTGTCACTGAATTTTCTCTGTACCTCACTCACCCAGTTAATGGAAAGGACATTAATGTTTGTTTTTGTTGTTTTAATTTTGTTTAATGTTGACATGATGTTAAATCATGTGTGAATTGGAAATGTGCAGAGGATGCTAGGTAAGATCTTTTCTAAAACTAAGTCTTCTCAACTGTGGAATGGGAAAATTATCTTAAAGCTTTATAAAATAGTTTGAGAAACTGTAAATAAAATTGTTGAAGGAAGAATACACATATGTCATGTTTGTATGACAACAAATATTCAAACAATGCATTTATATACACACACATATTTGCAATGAACTTCCTGGTACGATTACATATAAAATTATATTTTATTAACTACACTGTTGAATTACAAGAACTGCTCTGAAAGTAATGTATCCTCTTTTACTATGTCAGCCCACCACATCAGATGTGGATGTTGGTGGGATGGCAGTAGAGGTTGAACCTTCCCACCAATATTCCATTACATGTTGTTGCCATGTGACAGATGGCAGCAGAGGAGCAGTCTGACATAATGGAGTCTGACATGGAAATACATATGAAACAAAGATGTGTCATTGAATTCCTCCATGGGGAAGAAATGATACCCACTGACATTCACTGATGCTTGCTGAACATTATGGAGACCAAACAGAGGATGTGAGCACAGTGAGGTGGTGAGTGGTGAAACACTGTGAAATGGTGGGTCACTTCCGCTGGTGCAGATATTTGCAAGCACAGCACACAGACTCTCATTCACTCCTGGTGAAAATGCATAGCTAATAGTGGTGATTATGTTGAAAAATAGTGTTTTGTAGCTGAGAATTTGCTCTATCAAATAGTGTTGTGCTTTTTGTATCTGTTGTAGTTTCCAGAGAAATAAATAGGAGGCAGTACTTTTGGAGAGACCTATGTACATTTTAATATCAGCACCAAAGCCTGATGAAAGACATTCTTAAGACTCGCATTTACTGTTATTCATTTTGAGAAAGCTTCTAACACCACCAACAGCAATTTTGTAACGGTATTAATGAATTTTACATGATATTCATGAAATGAATGTATTTATCATCAAATAAGATGTACAAGATTCTGGCCAGAAAAGAGTAACTGAGTTTGCAAAAATGTTAAAATGTAGCACATTTATGAGGGAACAATTTGTAGTATGCTTGGGAAAAAGCTGATAGCGTTTGTTCATGTTGTAAATTATATAATTCTTCTCCATGTAGTTTGCTGCTGCTGATAGAGAAGGGGAGGGATTTTGTCTCATTTTAATGCCTTTTTCATGGGTGCCAAACACAGACAGATACGTTTGTATCACTCTAAAATTAGGTGGCAAAGATGAAGGCAGAAAATCTGCTATAAATAAAATTCCAAGATGTTTCAGTCTCCACTGCTGTTAAATGTTGGATGAAAAGAATCATTTCATGTTTTTCATCATAAACAACTACAATAAACACTATTTTATTTCATTTTTCTCATTACCTGGTAGAAGCAAAAGAAGTAAAATATTGCAGAACTGCTTTTTATTTGGTAAAAGAATAATTTTATTCTGTAATTATCACAAACATTGTTCTTTAATTTTCAGCTTGATTTGAAGAGTATGTTTCCTTTAGATACAGCCTATCTTAAAAATTACAAGGACTAATTCATACACAGATGTGTGGCATACCACTGAATTCAATGTAACTGTCTCTTTGACATGTATTTTTCTTTCTGTCTGTCACATGTGCCATGTTAGTGTGACTCATGTTGAACAGTACCTCAGCACTGGCCAGATCCTTATAGGTGCTGAGTGACCAATACTCAAACCCTCTTTAAAGGAAGCCATCATTACCTCCCAGTATATCTGACTACAAATAGAGCATTTCCTTGTATTTCTCCATACTCTGAAATACTCCTTGAATACTTTGAAAATCCTTGAAATACTTTGAACAGTACAAATACTGAGTTTAGCTAACTGCCAGATCCAGCCTCTGTGGTTTTGTATATATCTGTGAAAAGTTGCATTTGGCTCATTTTCTGCTTTTTGTGGTTTGCTTGTTTTTGACACTCCTTTTCTCCCCACTTCCTTCTCCCCTATGCACGTGCAAAAATCTTTGCTCCTGTGACCATGTCCAATAATACTTAGGAATCTTTCTGAGGGCAAGACACAGATGTCAGACTACAGAGAGGCTGAATGCATACAGAGTATATGCCTCTGTGTCTCTGTGCTTGTCTTGGGGCAGGCAATATTTCTATCCCCCACAGTGCTTTGTCTTTGCAAAAGCAGAACCCAGCTGCCTCTGGCTGTCATCAGCCTGAAGTAGTTCCTCTCCTTGTAAAGGAAAAGGCAAGCAATAAACTTATTTCACTTTCCAATGAATGGAAATGTTCCTCTATTTTTAGGACCATCTCACAACAATCCACGTTCACAGCTGCTGTTCCTCAGAGAACAAATATTTAAAAACTTGCCAGGTACACCCAATGGGGCATATCTCTATGAATTAAAATTACTCCAAAAGGAATTTTGGAGCTAAACCCACGTAAGAAGTGAACATTGGTTACAGATTTAGATGTGGGAAAGAAGCAGAGCTGGGTTATCTCATCCTGAGCCAGGAGCAGGAGAGCAACTGGCCATACTGAACCTGCCCTCAGCCACTTCTGACCACTCTGACTGCCCAAGAGACAGCATCTTCCACTGTACAACCCCAAATAATCAAAATTATACTGGCACTGATAAATACATAAATGTCCTAGATTCAGATAAATCTATGTAAGCCTGCTCACTCCTGCCCAGGATTTTGCAATGAGATGAGGTATCTGCACAAATCAGATCTATTCTTCTGAACGAACTGCTGGTACTTTAATAAAAGCATGAATAACAGGACAAAGCACACAACAAAGAGTCACCAGGGAGTGACACAAGAATGAAAAGGTGGATAAGCTTTACACTCCTTATGGAGTAATTCCTTTGCATTACATAAACCAATGGAGAAGGCTAAAGTGGTTGCTTAAATTCAATCTTCAATATTGCTTCTCTGAAAAAATAAATGTGATGAATTAAAAAGTAAGACTTGCATGAAGAATAGGATTGTCTGAATTCCTGTGCAAACAAAAAATTAGCCCAGAAAGATTTCTTTAAAAACTGATTTAGTGATTTGTTTGACCTTATTAGCTCTTCTTTAGCCATTTCATTGATTTCTGCCAATCAGCCCTCTGCTTTGTATCATCTTCAAGACTTATAGGTAGCATGGTTTAGTAGGGTGTAAACCACTTTTAATGAAAAAGAGCATCTTGCAGGCAGCTAGAGAACTGAAGGCTTAATTCATTCAGGTGCTAATATCCATGTCTGCCTATACTATTCTCATTCGTTTCTGAAAAGGTGAAATGGAGCTGGATTGGTAAATAAAAAAAATAAAAAATTAAAAACAAAATGGAGGGGACATAATAAAAACAGCTTAGAAAACTGGAACTGCTAGGGAAGAAAAAAAAAAAAAAATGAAATGGAAAAAAGAGAAGGAAAGAAAAAGAAAAGTAGCTAGATACTCCATCCAAAACTCCCTAGATGCAATTCTTAAAACATCAGTATAGACGCTAAATTTCCACTAATAGTAATGGTAAATAGGTAACATTGTTTCATTGCTTGTGAAAAAAATCTCAAACTACTTGTGCTTAGCGTGTTAGTCTTTGACACTGAGATTTAAGTACAGCTTCAGATACCTGGAAATAAAGACCACAGATCTGTTGGACTAATTATCTTCCCTTGAAACTTGTTGATGATGATCAGGTGGAATCTCAGCTGAAAGCTAAAACTGGAGATGGTGGGTGTGTTCTTGCTTACCTCAGGTGATCTTGATTGCTCTTTGAAGGATTAGTCCTTTATTTCTCTTCCTTTTGAACATAGCAGTAGTTAGAAATACTAGTTCCCAGTTTTGGTATTTAAATTTTGTATTTAATGCTGGATTTTGTGAATATACTTACAGATTAGCAAGAAACTTAAAATTCCTCTTCCTTACATATTTATTTATTTGACGCCTTTGGCCTTAATTTATGCTTAATTTTACATACCGTGTGTAGTTACACTGAAATTTCTAGAGAAAAGTTAGCAGATAAGAAATAATAGCTTATGCTTTTCGGGAATCAAGGTAAGTAATGGGAACATTCTCAGTTGAATGAATACTATTTAAAATACTTATGATATTGTTCCAGAAATTAAATAGCAAGTCCCAAAATGATACTTGCAAAATGAACATTTTGTATGTTAAAATACTGTTAAAATATGGTAATTGGAAAGAACAGGGGGAGATTGCTGTACACTGCTGGTGAAAATAGTGTTGACGTTCATTGCAGTTCAGGTATTAGCAAGGGATTTCCACTACCACACAAAAAGACTGAGGGAATTTCTAGGTGTTCTGCTTGCCCCTTGAGCCATTCTAGCAATTAAAGATAGAAACATTAGTACCATATTTAAAGTAGACGAGACACTTGATCTTTTATAATGACAATAGAAAACTTGCCTTCTTTGACAATATTATATTCTTAAAATGCACATGAAAGAACCCACAAGCAGCTTTGAAAATACAGCCACACTTACATGAACACAAACTAACCCCTTTCTTCCATGAAGTTCAGCAGATGTGAGTTGTTTCCATTGGTGACTCAAGTAATAAATAGATCTGATAAAGCCATGCAGAATGTCATACTGTAATACTGAGAAATGTAATCAGAAGTGATGACTACAGCTCTAAAGAGAAGAGATGAAGAGTAGAAAGAGAATTATGATATGCAATCTTGAATACTGAAAGACAAAACTTCTAAAACAGAGAATTTCTGAATTTTGTGTTAATCTTGGTAAAACAGAATACAACACTAAACAAATCAAAAGTTTTAGATTTTTTTTTAATTTTTTTTTTATCTACTGTTTACCAATGCACATGCTGGTTTTCATTCAGTTTTTTCTTATTGGACTTATTTGTGTACGATGTTCAAGTTTTCACTTATGTAGAGCAAAACTTCAGTCACTCTGCAAATTTCAGTTTGTTGTTGCAGGAAATAGCTGGCCTCTGAGGTGGTAAGGAAGAGCATAATAGTTTTATGAAAAGAAAATCAATTTTAAAATTATTTTTAAACAAGCAATCCCAAAAGATATGCATGTTTCGTTTCCCCAGATTTTGTGATGTTTCTTTTCAATTTCCTTTTTTTTTTTTTTTTTACTTTATTGGGAAGTGCATAACAATACAACCATTACTAGATTAAACTTTTCCATATTGACTTTTTTTCCTAGGAAACAGTGATATTTTCTTACACGTGATTCAGATTTTTAGTATGCATGATTATATCTGACACAATCATCTTGGCTGAAACAATAAGTAATGTTATATCGTATTTACAAGGTAAAGTGTCACTTTCCAAAAGAATGGAAATATTTGTCGTGTGGGATAATGAATACCTTTAAAATTTACTCCAGGTTTGAAAAAAAAAAAAAAAAGTTTTTCTTTAGATTAAAATTTACACTAAGGTCTGGGAGTAAAGTTCTCTTCTTTGTATTTCTAGACACTTTTTCCATTGTTGAAATTTGGTGCTCCTTGAAATCCTTATTTCACATCTTTTGATGCTCAGAATGTCACAAGATGGAAGACTGTTTCTCATGATAAATTCAGAGGGTCAGTTAGCATAAATATGCATAACAGTATCTATATGAAGGCATACTGTATTAACACTGGGATATATTGTGGATGTTAGGAAAAATTTATTCTCCGAGAGAGTGGTCAGGCACTGGCACAGGCTGCCCAGGGAGGTGGCTGAGTCACTGTCCCTAGAGGTGTTAAAGAACTGTAGAGATGTGCCACTGAGGGACAGCTGATATTGTGGGGATGGGTTGGACTACATAGTCTTAGAGACCTTTTCCAACCTTAACAGTTCTATGATTACATATCCACTTTTCAACAATTTGTTAATTTTACTAGACTATACTAAAAAACACACGGTCATACTGCTATTCCTGTTCTTTAACTAATGAAAATAAATGAACCTTCTGTTTGACCATTTCTTCCCTTAGTCTGGATAAAAAAAAATAAAAAAATAAAGTGTTTTCTTTCCTTTTGAGCTGGGTAACAGTCTGGCACCAAGGAATGTGTTGAAGTCTTTTATATGCAGATTACATGCTGTCCTGCTTCTTTCAGTAGGTGCCATAAATTAATATTCAAAATTTGCTACAATTTTGTCAGTTTTTTTAATTCATTTCATATGTATTTAATCCCACATCAATCTCAGTTTTTCTGCAATATGTGCCGTATTGCAGCAGCTTTTTAGCTGCCACTGATGATTTTCTCATTCCTTTAGTGTAAGGTTTTAATTCTGCTAACACTTTTGTTAATGAAATACATGTCACTTAATGAAATTAAATGCATAGCCTGTCTATTGCTCATTACACTATTCAGCCTAGAGTTTGGAACTAAATTTCACCTTTTTTCTATAAAGGTTGTCCACCGCATTTTGGCTGAACAGGCACTCCATGCTTTGGAAAAAGTGTGGGAAAGCTGTCATTACAAGCAAAATACGAGTGATAGTTTCAGCGTTCTCTGGAATGTTCTATTATGTTCCCTTTTCTATTCTGTAACTAAATATATTTAAAACGCATTTTCCATCATTTCTTTGTACGGGGTTTGAATAGCTGAACTATTAATCTCATGACCTACAGACATCATAGGTAAACCTCAAACTATTCAGAGCATTTATTCTTCCACTTTTTTTCCATACAAACTGGGAAACCACTTCAGAGATCCTCTCCAAATGAAAAAAAAACCACAAAAAAACAAAAAAAAAACAAACAAAAAAAACAACTCTACATATTTTCAAGCATTAAAAGGAGTTGTAGAAGAATTTTGTAATGAAATAACTTCTCATCATACAAAGACCTTTATTTACGTAAACTACATATTTTCTGGAAAATATATGTGGAAAAAACTACTTAACTCTTTGGGGAAGTGGATTCTCAGCTTCTGAGTGGCTTGCAATTGTACCTGCAAACCTAACTCCTCGCAATGTTAAGCCTGAACAGTTTCCAGACAGAAGCTTCAAAACTGGCTGCTTGTATGCTAGGCTGTTTCTGTGGTGGTTAATTTTCTTCAGTCAGAAAATTTCTGACTGGTTCTGCCTCCTTCAAACAAAGGCTTCTGGTTTCATTGACATTTTTCCTTAGGAAACCTGATAATAGCCTCTTTCTGCAATTAATCGGCTCTGGGCTTGCTGGAAGCACTTCAGATAATTTTTTACTGATAATTTTGGTGTTTGGGTTTTAGTTACGGTTTTAAGATAAATTAATAAGTTATGAGAAATCCAGGAGCTTTTATTTCATCTGAATGTGTTTGCTTATTGTTGATGTTCATGTCCACCAATATTGGCAATGGGAATAAACAGAAACGACACAAACAGCAAGCACTTTCTTGTTTTTTTCATGTTCATCTGTCTTGTAAGGACTTAGCTGTTTCTGCTGGACTTTCCTCTCTGGAATGTGGCAATGTCCTGTGAAGGTGATAGCCAGTTGTTAGAAGGTATTTGGCTTTTCTGCTGCTATAACCATGACTGTTTCTTTGCTACTTTTCCATTGTCTAATCAGCAGAGAATTGTTAACAGGTTGTACATTTTCTGAGCAAGGAAGTTCACGTGGATCTAAATAAATCAAAGTGCCCTCTTTTATAAGTGAATCAAAATCAAGCCTCTTGTAAAGTCAACAATGTTTTTGCATTTCTTTGTCCATTTTCTTTAATCTTTCCTACATCCTTCACCCTCACACTGCCTGACTTGTTCTGTGATCGCAGTCAAACTAAAAGGTAACGCACTTTTCTCATTCTTTTGCTTCAGAAACATTTTCTTGGTAAACTGTACTCTTGTCTCTGTGTGCTATGTTATCTTGTACCCTTCAATACCCCTTTTCTTTTTATTAGTTGTCTTGGATGGAGGGCCTAATAGGTTCTGTGCCAGATGCCAAAATAATCACTGTACCCATATCATAATCTCTCCTGATAAGGCATGTTTCAGAATAAAGGGTGGAAATGGAAAAACTGCACAGTGAATCAATGGACAGCCTATTCTTAGGTGACGCGCCATTGAATCTGCTCAATTCTTCAGCAACAAAGACGCTGATTGGCACTAAAAAAACTGGGAGGGAGAAGACATATGATAGGTCAATGTGTTTAATGCAAACTGGGAAAAAAAAGTAAGGAATGTCTTGAATCTAATCTTCTAATTGCATAGGGGACCAGGTGCAACGACTTTAATAAAAGAATAATTCTCCATTAAAATGCAGTAGTTTTTTGTTTAGTTTTTTTACTCTTAACACAAATTTGGGAAGTCTGTTTTGAAATTTTATGGTTCTGATGGTTAGAATCACTTCTGCATTTCTTATCTGAACACAAGATGCTTTTCTTTTTTTTCAGCTTCATCACATAAGTTCATACAGATGTTTTCCAACCTAGTGTATAATAATACATTTACAGACATCAGCTATAATGCCTTTCAGCTTTTTGCATTCCCTTACAAAACCAGCAAAACTTTTAATTCCACTCCTGGAGTGATGGCTCTCCAGTCTGCTGAGCATTGCAGTTGCCTTCTCAGCAGTTGTTTTAGATTTAGCATATTTTCTTGACTCTGAGTGTCAAAGACCATGCATGGAATTTCAGACAAAGCCACACATTCAGACATTCAGGCCTGTATGGAGCATGACTATTTCTCTTCTTATTATAAGTACAATATCATATTTTATATGTCCTTTGTGTGTGTATATACTTATGCATATGTGTTTTATGTAATAAAAAAAAGTTATTCTTTTTTTGTAGTGACCATTTTCTGGCTTAGTGGAAACTACAGAATTCATACTTCATTTCTTTATACTTGCACTTTTTTTTTTTTTTTAAGTTGATCCCAAGACTGATTTTTGAGGATTCCAGCTAGTAAACTACCTGCAGTTTGATGCTGCTTCTTTCAATACCACCTGTTGCCATCTATCCATTAGACAATCTCTTCTTACCCACTTCACAACTCTTCTCCTAATCCCTGGTTTCCTATGTGATGCTGTATCATATGCAGCAAAGATATAAATAAGATGTATCACAAATTCCCTGTCTAGAAATCAGTTATCTCATTAAAGAGAGATAACAAGTTTACTTGGCACAATGTATCTTTAGTAAATCCTTTTTGCATGCTATCCCATTTTCCATTTACCACCCTGCCTTCAATTACATTTTTCCCTCAATATTTTTTCTAAAGCAAGTGAGGTCAAACTAAAGGGTTTGAAACTGCACGGGCCTCTTTCAGAAACAGATAATGCATTTGCTGTTATCCAGTCAGCCATGTCTGGGCTCCTTCCAATTGGGTTTGGAGTTTCATGTTCTCTTTCTTGTGATTGTGGGGTAGGGTTTATTTGATATCTCTCCCCAGTCTGAATGCATGGTGCTTTTAGCTTTGTTTCCAGTTTCCTAACTTCTATAATCTTACTTCATTCCTATTATTTATCCTGTTTCCTCTGTGGTCAATATTACTGAAAACATATGCTAAGTAGCCACTGAGTTTTTTATTTTAAACAGATATTTATTTATTTATTTTCACAGAATCCCCTTTGTATAGATGTCCCATGTTTTATTTGTTCTCATCTTGCTGAACTGTGAGAAGACTGTTCTGCTGTTTAATATCCATGCCATATTGCAGTTCAGTTTGGCTACTGACAGTTTTCTCTGTACTTTCTACTTCTGACTTCTAAAACACATCTGTGTCTGCTGATATGTCTTTTCTCTAATATTCTTCTTGAGAAAGTTCTTCATTTGCATGGAGTAGCTTGACCACTTTCTCACAAATTTTTCCATTCCTTCAGATACACATTCCACGCAGCTTTATCAACTTAAATGTAAAATAATTCCAAGACTCCTCCACATTCCAAACCTTGAATACATCAATTTGATTTCACTTACAAGACCTTTCAGGTTACCTAAATCTGCCCTCTGAAACATAAAGCCTTATTTTTACTGATTATTCCATTTCATTTTAATGAGTGAACTCATGAGTTTTTAGACCAGTTTCCTCACAGTAACTGTATTGTTTATTAGAACAAAGACAGAAATAGTTTCATCTTGTCCTGGCTTTTGACTTCTTGGTAAACATATTCATTAATTTGGCCCAAGCAGATTCTGTTAGATGCATCCCTTACTTTTTCACTTCATTTTAATCTGCCATATTACTAGAAGGCAGCTCTACAAGGTCACCTGTTTTAATCGCATCTTTCCTGAATAACACATACTCTTCAATACCTTGCTCCTATTTATTATATAATATTTTCCTCTTCTTTCCTGCTTATCCACTGGTAATTCCTCTAGCATAGATGAATTTTCGTTGACCAGATTTTCTTTTTGTTGTGTACAGTAAGAAGGTACGAAGATTACATGAATGTCTACCAAGATTTCCTTGTACTTCTTAAGATTTGTTTTGCTTTAATAATATGTCTCTCAATCCCACTTTTTCTATGATTATTCAGTGAGATGCAGTTGCCACGAGCTTTGCTTTTTGGTCATTTTTCCCCTACCTAAAATGAAATTATTTACTATAATTATATTTGGTTTAGTCAAGTGGAAATTTCCTTGCATCCCTTTCCTACTGTGAATAAATATATATATGCTTGTATATACATATATTTATTTATTTATATATACAGAAAAGTTTTCTCCTGTATTCATTATTTCTCTTTAACAGACTCTCAATGCATGTAGGCATTAATTCTTCTCTTGATTTACTTTACCCTCTGTTCACAAATTATCCTGCCTTTTGTTATTTTTCCTTGCGAACTACTCTACCACTCTTACTCATCTTCAGATTTTAGTCTCCAGCACTCTTTGCTAGAATTAACTTTTACACTTTTTTTCTACCTTCTGTTTTGGTTTTGTGTTGTATTTTTCTAGTCTCCCAGATGGCAAACATATTTTTTACCTTTTCTCTATCTCCATTTTCTACTTGTTCTTTTTCTCTCACAAGTCCTCTCACTCAACAAGGGTCTGTAAATCCCCAGTTGCCCCATTCAGTTTGCTTTCTCTTATACCTTTTTCCCAAATCCACGTCTTCATTCAACATTGCCTCCAGCCACATCTCTCTTAAGGTCTTCTCTTTGTGAATTTTAGCAGATGACACTTCAGGCATACAAATCTTTCCAGAGAATAAGACACATCCCACAGTTTCCACAATCAGTTCGTATTGTCCGTATTGTCATGTACCATCCACTACTGTCTTGATTCCTTACATAGTCATTTCCTCTTACTGTACTTTTAAGGTGAAAATCCCGCTCTTCTTTGGATATTTCTTTCTATTTGTGGGCATATGGTTTTTTGGGACTGAATTTTTATGCCATTATCAGCTTGGCATTCTGAAATTCTGACAAGTGCATCAGGGAGTAAAGAGAAAAAGGAGCAAATTTGGTTCATGGTCCAAAAAAGTCCAAACGGACTTTTCAAAGCCCTCGATCAGGATGCATCTTTCCACAGCTACTATATACAGGTTTGACATTAACACTTGGCTTCTCAGTGCTCTGCAGGAATCAAATTAATATTATTACCTGATGAGCAGTTATTTGGAAAAAAAGAATTGAGAAAATAAGAAATAAAATTTGTGGTCCAACATACAAGTAAGATATGACCAAAGAACATGTTGTGAAGTTCTAGAGAGTGCACAGAGAAGGATGGGATTTCATGTAGGTTAAGTGTTACCCAGCTAAATATTCAGATGTACAGTGTAGTTCAAGGATTCTCCCATCCTAATACTAAAACAATTAAACTTCCAAGCCTTGTCCAGTAAACTGAGCACATTTCTCAGAGGAAGCACTTGTTTATGGGGCTCAGGCAGACACCAATAACTGTGTCACATCACATTTATTACAAAATCCAAATATATTCTCCTCTACTTTGTCCAATATCTATGTGATCATTTATCTGCAGCAAATTTTACTGTAAATGTGATTATTTCCAAGAAGCAATTTCTCATGACTAGATTAAGTATAGTACTTACCATATATTCTGTTCAGGCAGACGCATCATTTTGGAATCTGCATTATAAGTAAATATTGGGATCCTGCAGAGAAAACTCCATAGGCTTTACCTCAGAAACATGGCTCAGCAATGGAAACACAACAAATGTTTGTTGGCCTGAGCTCAATTTGCAAATAAGCTGGAGACAGAGTTTAGCCCTTGTTGTCTTTACAGTTTCAGGTTATTGATCCCTGAACAAGCAGTATTTTGCAGAAGACAAGATTCCTACAAGCCAGAGTTCAGCTGAACTGTTTCAACTGCCAATGCAAGATAATTTGTCCCACCAAATCTCACCAGATACTATTTCTCAATGAATAGGTATCATATTCCTTCATATTTTTGACTGCTGACTGAGGCAACGTGTGACAGCTTTTCTACTTTGCTTTCCTAACTTTTGTGATAATTTCCAAGTAGTATGGCTACATGTGGAGGATCACAAAAGTCTATATTATAGAATCATCAAGGTTGGAAAGGATCATTAAGTTCATCATGTACAACCTGTCCCCACCATGCCCCTCAGTGCCACATCTCCACAACTCTCGATTGCTTCCAGGAATAGTGACTCCACCAGCTCCACCTGTGCCAGTACAAATCCACTCTTACTG
This sequence comes from Alectoris magna, assembly GCA_030625065.1. Taxonomy (NCBI): domain Eukaryota; kingdom Metazoa; phylum Chordata; class Aves; order Galliformes; family Phasianidae; genus Alectoris; species Alectoris magna. Next base: position 12,325,334 of record CM060568.1, read on the forward strand.
GGAAGAAATTTTTGCTAATATCCAAATCATGTACAAAATGCTGCTCTTTCAATCTGAAAGTCATCACAATATTAATTCATTGCTTCCTTCCTTCCTGTTACCCCCAGACCATAGCCAGGGGACACACAAGAAATATCCAGTCACTCGAGAGATTGGCATACACCATAGAATAGAAAACAAGCTACTTCAGTTTCTGAAATAAGCAAAAAAGAGTAGACAATCTACACATTTTGTCCGCTACAAAAAAAAAAAAAAAAAAAAAAAAAAAAAAAAAAAGTGTAAAAATAAGTTATTGAAGTACTCTAAACAAAAGAAACAAAGTTTAGATCAGCTTCCTCTTGGATTGGATGCAGGTTCAAGAGGGTTGAACATATTGTCATATTTCTCTAATCAGCTTAAGTACTGCATTTAAATCAAATCAGGAATGTGCAACAGGTAATATTTGTGATATTTATGTTAATAAGGGAGAAATTCTGAAGTGTTTGAATGCAAATTTTTTGTCTCTCTTTTGTCTTGATTGATTTTAGATAATGTTGAAACATTGGCTGGAGCACACCCCACCTTCTGCCTCCTGCACAGAAGTAGTTTCAGTGCTGCCTGCCTGTATTTTAAAGACACTTGCACACTCACAAATGATAAATCTGTCAAGGGACACTTGCAAATATCCCATCTCAATTTGTACAAGTTACTCCATTCAAAATATTTCCATGCTTAAAATCATTTAGAAGGTTTTACCAGATTTATAAGCATTTGAGACTCGCAGTATAAAACCCGCACTGCGTGACAGACTGAGTTATTAAGTGTTTATAGAAATCTGATCAAATGGACCATCAGAAGTTGGGGGGAGAAGGGGGGGGGAAATCTGTTACCAGCTCGGCCATAATGACAGCTTTCCTCATCTCGCAGCAGTGACATGAAGAGGGAGCTGTAGCTCTTCCGAGGTACAGAGCTGCCTGAGCTGCGTACCCAGCTGAGCGTCTGCTCGCCTCTCTTCTTCCCCGCTCTCCTTCGCTCCCGCTCTCCTTCCCTCACTCACTCACTTACTTTTCCTCCCACTACCCCCCCGCCTTTTTTTTTTTTTTAATCTCTGTGCCCCTGTGCCAGTTAATTTAAATGTATCTGTTCAAGTGGAGATAATCCATGCAAATCAGAGGCACTGGCTCCCAGTGCTTGATTCACAAAGAGAACTCAGCTTCAGGAGGTCACTCGTTCACAGCTGCTCCTCCCATTATATTTTTCCCTTATTGCAGAACTGCTGCATGTATACAGTGACTGAAAGGACTCAATTTACTGCAACTGCTGCCTGGTTTTACTTACAACTTTCTTTAAAGGGGGACTTACCTTCTATCAGTCTTAATAAGGTAGGAAGTCTGCTTCTTCTAAAGACGTGTAATGCCTCCAGTGTTTGCTCATTATCAGATCCCACTATAATGACGTGTATTGTTGCCAGAATTAGGTCCTAATAGAATTGTGCCAGGTGCCTAATGCTTTTGTTACTTGTGTGTAGGTGCAACTGATCGAACGGCCGTTTTTCTGTTTGTATAGCCCGCTATATATCCCTCCCTCCCCTCCCCCCCCCCCCCCCCCCCCCCATTTTCTTTTCCTTTCCATAATGGCAGGTATGATCTTAGCACAGCAGCTCTCTAATCTGCAAATGTAATCTTCATGTAAGTTTGTGTCTTTTAAAAACATTTTCTATTGTGCATGTAAGTTTATGCAGTGCTCTGTAGCTCCCAGAGGAAAACAGTATCATGAGGGTTTTCTGGCCTGAACCCTTATTAAGGTGCTGTCTTTGGAGCAGAACTAACTGTTGGAAGGTTTTTAAGAAAAATAAAAAGGTCACCTTTTACTTTGCAGTTTTGTAAACAAGAAAACTTCAGGCCCGACTGCAAATGGGCCTGTCATAAATTTAGCCCACAAGATAAACATATTGTTAATAGAACTGCCAGCAAAAGTAGTGAAATTGAACCCCCATGATTCTGTGTTAATATCTATTGTTTAGAGAGGTTGGAGAGGCAGAGCTCGCTTTGCAAAGTGCAACTCAAGACCAGCTGTTTGGATATGATTCTTAAAAACCTCCTTAGGAAAAAGAAAGTCAGGCACTACTTCGTTAGCTACTTTCTAACTTTCAGCATCTACCACACTAAATACTGATGTAATGCATCTGACAGCGCTGGTGTTATGAAAGCCAATACTCACTCTTACATTTATTTATCGATATTTCTTTGAATTGGCTGTCAGAATTTGGGGATGCAAATGATTAAAATAACTATAAAAACAACTTCAAATGTGATAAATTCCAAAAAATGGACTTGAAGAGAAATACAGTGAAAAAAAGATCAAAATTATTTTGATTTACACTTGTCCCACAATAAAGTTCTTGTTTATTTTCTCAGACAGCTGGAGTTGAGAAATGAAAATGATTAGATCTGGAGCTTTTTTATAGACTTACTCCTTAACACAGCCAAGTTAATCAAGCAACAGCTCTCTGAATCTTTAGACAGAAATTTACATGAAAATTTAGTGACCAGACAGGACAGAAAGAGAAACATAGATATGCTCAAACGTACCCTAATTTCTTCAAGAACACCTGAGGCATACATTTTCAGTTTTCTCTCTCGGGTTTAGCTATTTTTAGCTAGCTTGCTTCAGGAGAGAGCAGTGTACCCTATACAAAGTATTTCAGTGCCCCAAACGTGCATCTTTTTTCTTTGATATACAGTCTGCTTTTTGAAAAAAATGCATTCTGATTTTGGAGTACGGTACAAACCTAGAGAGCCTTGTCATTGTTAGCATAAAGAAGACATCTACACAAGTATTGCTTTGCAGAGGGCAATCTTTCTTTCTCTGGCATTTGTTAGGTTGCTGTACGTAGAATTTAGCAGATAAATATCTCTTGCTTCATGGCATTTTGGAGATCCTATTGGTATGCAGGTTACCCTGTGAGGATGGCAACTGAAAAAAGAAGTATGTTTTATAGCAGTGTGTAATAAAAGCCCTTCACAATGATGTAAGTGGATTCTGACCTTTCTTTCTTATCCTGTAATTAGAATTTGTATTAACTCTTTCAAGTGCAGAGTATTTTAAGTAAATTGACGTTACTTAGGGAGAATAAGCATGTATTTTTTATACAGGAGTTTAAAAGATAACCTTTCAGAATCCTTTCTAGACAGAGAAGAATAAATATATTCTTGCTAGAAGTCTGCTCCACACAAAGAACTTTGTATTTATAGGAAAAGGAATATTTAATGCATGCTGCCTCCCCCCAGGAAAAACAAACAAACAAACAAAAACTCTATAAGAGACTTCTGTAGTTTTTGGAAAAAGGAGGGAAATGCATTTTAGAGGAGAGAGCTGAACTTAAGGAAATACAGTCAGGATTTTTTGTTTGACTAAACCTCTGGCCAGGATAAAGTTGGGAAGTAAAGATGATCCCTGTGGAGTTTTGTGATACACAGTGATGAAATTAGATGACTCACCACTGGAGATTTGAAAAGAGAGAAAAAGGTTTTTCTGAGGAAGATTTTTTTGTAAATGGAATAAAATATTATAGCAGCATATAGTTATTTCCGGCTTCCTTTCCACCTTTTACCCAAAGACCAATGCATAACAGAGACAAAAGTGTTCCTTCATGATTCATCATCAGCATTTCATACAGTTATTTCCAAATGATGTACTTGATTCTCCTAGTAGGTTCACCAGGTTCACCTGACATAACTCAGCTTAATTCCTTGATCACTGAAATAAATGAGATGGAATCAGGTAGTTTACATTATTTGAGCTCCTGACTGGATTTTCAGGAAACTCTCAAGGGAGTGAACCTTTATGTTTGATTTTAGGCTAGTTGGTACAGTTTTCTATAGAAAATTGTCAGTATCCTTTTATGGTCCATACCTTTTTTTCTACTGCTGTTTCTTCCTCTGCACACTAGTCATTGCTATAGTAACTCAGTCAAACATCTCCAAGATAATTTACCCTACACTCCACTGTAGTATGTCTTGCTGCGGTCTTTAGGATGCGGTAAACTTTGTGGCTGTACACGGTGCAGGGCTCATACTCCCCTCAGGCTCTTTTCTGGTGGTTTTACAGAAGACACTTAAAAAGATAAATTACCATTTTAACGGATGCTATAGAGGTGGTTAATAAGTTCCATTCAACTTCTTAAAGGTCTTAGTTGCTTTCTGCTTTAAACAGGTGCATTTGCTGAACTATACCTTAAAAAATATTCTAGAGAATGAAGAAAATTTGAGAATCCTGAGAAGTGAGTGATAAAGCCTTTGAGAAAATGCACAGCTATAAATGGGAAATCTATTTGTCAACAAAACCCTCAGTCAATGCTTTTTTATTGTTTTTGTTTTTCCTATAACTGCAGAGAAAGAATAAATTCCCCACAGCTTCTCATCAAATCCCATACACAATTATATCATATTGTCCTTTTTTTATCATTGCCTTGTAGTGTGGAGTACATTGTTAAAATGTAACATTGCAGAGTACAGATCTTGCATTTCTTTCGCAGATAAAGCGTGCTTATACCTCTAGGAGTTAAAAGCTGAATCAGATCTGTAACTCACCTACTGACAGCCTTTCAAGTTGCTCCTCATTTATTTATTTATTTATTTATTTATTTATTTAGGTCTGAAGATTTGGATTGACATCCTTTTATATGTTTGGAATTCTTCAGCAGATGTAAAGTGCTTGGTAATGACTGAAATTAACCTGAGGCTTTACATATCCGTCTTCCCCAGGAACTCCACTGAAGTTTCAGTAACAGTTGAGGGTTTTAAGCAAACAACTATTCTCATGAGAACACTTTATTTTTCTGTCCTAACGTACTCCCTTTATCATTTCTTAGAGGTGTTTTAAGCCACTTTGGAACCTTTTTGCTTCCCTCTTCCCCCAGTACCTGTTCTGGGGAGTCTACATGAAAATATTCACAGCTGAAATGCACCAAAAGAGGGGCAGATAAAAAGAAAATAAGTGGAGTGGAAATGAATCTTTAAATGGCAAGTCTGTGAAACATTGAACATGGTTATCTGACGTTATGTCAGAGAGTGTTATCTCTTGAGAAGAAATGAGCAAGAGCAGTCCACACAGGAAAAGTAATTGTTGCTTTACTTCTGTCTGTTTATTTGGGATAGCTTGAACTATCTCCCACTTTTTTATTTCTTTCAGTGTGAAAAGATAACTGTAAGAAACACAGCCAGTAGGCATCTGACTCAAAAACTATGTTCATTTGACCTTTGGACAAAAAATATCTAATGTAAATGAAAATCTAAACAACGTCAAACATCACTGAGTACAAGAAATACGCAGAATGTGGGTCAGCAGAAATTCAACACCTTCAAAACTAACAAAACCTTTGAAATTGCTTAGCTACATTAATATTTCTTTCTTCATTCTGCATTGGAGTATCAGGTGCTGAGTTTTTGTCCAGTATATCTGAGGCAAAAGATCTGTGGTGAAATTCTGCGTTAGTTTTAACAACTGAGACTGAGATGTTAGGGAGAGGAATAAAGGGAAAAAGGAGGGTAAGGGATGCTTACCCAATCCATAAATATTTCTGCAAGGTTAGGTTTAATAACTCTACAAAGTGTACATGGGAATTAAGATGTATTAAGTCTGCATGATGCTGCCATGCATTTATTTAAAGCTTACATTTATCATATAAAGGACTTCCTCCTCCTTTCTTTCTTAATTCTGCTAGTTTGGTTGGTTGTTCTTTCTTTTACTTAATGTTTTTTTAACCTTAGCTGGAATGTTACATGAAAATGCATGGATGTGAATGGATAAAACTGGATCCCTTGGACCATTCTTTGGTACTCCTCCTACAAAGTTATGAAGGAGGAGTGCAGAGGAGACAAAATGCATCCTATGTGAAATAAAGAACTGAAAAAGGGATGCAGTGTCTGCCACTGGAGAAATAAATCTCATTGCAACAAGCCACTAGAGCCAAGACATAGATATCTGAATTGCCTCTACAGAAAAGCCTGTGACTTAGAAACTGTGTGTTAGGGAAAAGAGTGAAACACTCATTCAAGACAAGTAAAAGAACCCATGCAATAGCTGTTAGTCTTTGGGTTAGCACTAAGTTCGCAGAATAATAGTATAATCTTAACTGACAACCTAAAATTAAACAAAGGAAAGAATTTTCAAATTTGCTCCATTGAATCTGAGAGTATGTATATGTAATTCCTATCACCTTTCCAGCTGAGAGAACAGTGGTTCACATGGAGGCTACATGGGAGAGGTATTCAGTTTTTCTAGCTAAAATTTGTTTTCCATGTTGTTTGCAAACTGCAGAAACCGACAGCTGAGTGAGTAGGCAGCATGGAAGGGACCCCATGTATAAGTGACATTGTTCCATATATTCTGTGGGTCACAAAGCTGGTGCACACCCAATTGTTCCATCTGTAAGAATTTTAGCAGCTTCTGCACTTTATCTCCAGTGAGTTAAGGATAACCCAGTGTCTCCTTTTTCAAGGGAGGGATGGTTCACACAGACACCTGAAAGTTAAGGAAGAGAAGCATTGAGCTTGACAGAAAATTATGCTGTAGATGCCCAATACCATTGACCAGTGTCATCCCCTAATAGCATAGGCATTTGCTCTTTGAGTCATTTGCTCTTTGATGTGGAGCAGGCAGGAGGACATACAGACAGACAGAAACAGAAGAGAACTCAGGTAGTAGGAGGGACAGCCAATGATTTTACAAAAGGCTGCTTAAGTGTAAAAGTCATGGTTTACATCCAGAATATTTGGTTTTAATTTTTTCAGAAATCACAGTAATAGATTGAGAAAAACTAAATGCAGCATGGAATTTATTAAGGTCTTCCATGTCTTGTTTGATATGTACCTTCTCTCTAATGTACCAGTCTCTCCCCCAGGCTCCAGTTTGTCCCCCCAAAAGTCAATCAAATGTGTATCATAAAGCCTGTTTAATTTCCTACAGAAGATTACAGTAAGTGTGCTTTTAATGTAATGATGTCAGTGGCGGATGATAACATGTATTAAGTAGTGCAAACTGCTGATTATCTGTCAGGATAAATCTGTTTATTTCAGAAATAGCAGTCTGACAACCCCCTGTTGTTAATCATGAAAGTACATGCTAATGCCAGGTACTGTTTGGTTGGAGTCTCTCAGAGGAATGCATTTGTTAGATTTTTGCTTTGACAGTCTTTACACAGAGTTTTGCAAATTTACTGTGTACATATATTTATTTATTTATTTTAAGAGAAAAGCTAGAGCAAGGCAAGAACAACTTAGGTTCACAGCAACTCAGAGGAATGAATGGCTTGTGAAAAGGGAGAGTGGATTATAGGATTACACAGCAGTTCAGACTGTGCCCACGGCTGGATTCATCTTCAATAATTTCAGTGCAGACCCATTAGTGATGAACAGAGAAATGCAAAAGGAAATTTAAGGAGTTCTTTCTCTGCGGAAGTCACTCCACAGTTTTATTTGTTTATGTATTTTTCAGTATTTACAGCAGTTCCTAATTATATCCTGGTCTGAAAAGACTGTCTCCAGATGATACTCACAGCACTCCTCTTTAATGAGACAAATAGCAAAATGAACAGCCAGCTTTTTTGATGTTGTGAATTTGACCCAGGTTTTGTGTTGCAGAAAATGAATATTACTTATTTAAAAAGAAAGGTAAATGGAATACTCAGGCTTAGCTTACTAAATCATAGGTGAAGAGGTATTTTGTCTGACTTTATTGCATTTTGATCATTTCATGAAAGCTGTAAAATGCTGAATAGCTTAATAAAAAATGATATTTATATTGACATTTCAGGATTCTAAATAGAAGCTCAGAAAATCTAAACAGACTTTAGCATCTCCACAGCTGTTCCTCCAAGCCCATCTGAGTTCTGACTAATTCACTTTTTCTCCCCACATACCCTCAATTGGCTCTAATATAAACATCTCTCTCTAAAGCAATTTCTCCCCGGAAGATTATGCACATCTTCATCTTAATTCAGAATTTACATGTGTACTTTGCATATTTTTGCATCAGTATGTGTGTTTTAAATTAGATAAAGGTCACTGTCATTCATAATCAAGAAGAAGGTGTATAAAAGGTCAGGATTCAATAAAAAAAAAACTGATTAGATGTAGAGGTTTGTTCATATGATTCAGTATATCATTGGATAAGTGGAAATCATGAGTCAACAAATTAACCTTGGTATAATGGGTTACTTGCTTCATTAGGATCAGAAATGAGATTCACACTTTTTTTTTCCCAATGTACTCCCTCTTTGTCTCTCTAATAAGAAGAACTATATTGTTGATAACTACACAACTGAGCATTTTTGTGGTTAAATTCAGCATAAATGCAACACAAAAGACAAATCTTGTGTTTAAAGGGGAAGTGAGGTGCCAAATATGTTTGCTATGATTACAAATATTGCTGAAATGAAAAGTATTCCGTGTAAAAATAGATAAATAAATTTAAAACATTCCATATGTTTCGTACAGGCTTTAGCTTTAGCCTGCTAAAGAAACTGTGCTGAGTCAGGCACTCAAGGTCTGGTATTAAGGCAAGGCCTGGATGCAAGTGAGGATTACCTAAGAGCAAAGATAAAGTTCCATTCCACAAATTGATTCTGCCATGAATCTTCTAAATGTTTTTGGGTAAACATTGACAATGCTTCCACTTCCCACTGCAAAATGGGAAAAATAGTAACACTGCTTATGTTGCAGGAATGTTTTTGCAGGCATGGGTTTACCAGAAGGTCTGAGGAGATTTTAGGCTTTCCACTACTGCCCTCTTCATCTCATCAGATTTCTGGTCACTTATTGCAGTCAAAGAAGCAGGGCTGTGGGTCTCTGAACTTGAGTAAAACCTACACCTGGTAACATCTCATGATGCTCCAGTAATATTCTCCAGGATAGAGGTAAAACATCAGCAGTGGAAGGAGTCTGCATTTAGAAAACAATCATCTGGCCTAAGTAAGACAGTAAAATTTATACAGAATGATAACGCACTGTTCTCAACTTGAGGCTGTACGAAGTTGGTGCAGATTTAATGAATACATCATAAGCTTTTCAAAACACTTTTCTTTTTGGTAGAGTTGAGGTTGTTTATTTTTTTGTTTGTTTGCTTTTTTGACTGGAAAGTTTTGCAACTATTTCAACTTTTACTATTGCAGAAAAGTCTACTAGGAAAGCAACATTACAATTAAAACAGTTATACATGTCAGTATTTCAGACGTTGTATATTTCTTTAAGCTTTCTCCACGTCTGTGTAGAATAAATATCAAGTTACTACTTATTCACCTTTTTTTCCCTTGGGCAGCATTCTGTAACTATTAAATCTTAAGTATGAAAGAAAATTAGACTTGCCTGTTACCACTATAAACTTACACCCAATGGTTTTCAAATACCATGTAGGTAATCTTTCTTTTGTAAACATAGAGTCTTGGGGTTGCTCATAATTAAAGCGTCACAATTTAAGCTGACTCTTTTCTGATCTCCATATGCCTCTTTCTCTCCCAAAATGTAATGGAAAGAAAATACACTGAACCATGGCAAATTTTCCTTATTGACAATATCATTTGAAGTTCATGCAGCTTTAGTATAGCTGTAACAGTAATCCACTATTTCATTCTTTCAAGATTGAGATTGTAGTGTCTGTTCCTCATCATTAAAAGGGTCAAACAACATTTTGCTTTAACCAAGCTTAGCTTACTGTAACAACCAGCTTCTGTCTTTCCTCTGGGAAACACTCAGGGGTTCACAGGGGCAAGTTGTTTGATTAGTCACCTGAGTTATGCTGTAGGCAGACTCCTGACACAAATTGGCCTTTGAAATACCAAGCTCCAGCAACAGAGTCATGCACAAGTTGTATCTCCCCTAGGGTGTATGTAAATTCAGAGGGTGCTCTTGAAGTAGATCTTCCCATCATCCAAAAAGACTGCTTCAGCCCACATCTGGAAATAGCCTTGTTCACTCTGTAAACCAGAAGATATGTTTCATTAATTCCTCTAGTGGGATTTGACCAGTTGTGCATTCAGATCACAGCACAAGGCTAGAAACCACCATCAAATAAGCTTGATTAATTCAAACTACAAATTGGCTTCAACTGTCTACTAAGGTAGACAAATCCATAGACATTTCTTTATGTCTAAGGCACTAAAAAAGATTCACCAGCTTTAACCCTTATTTCAATATTTGGGAGCCACAGTATGACCAAGTCATCACACCTCAGCTCTTGCTGCAGTCATAAAATAAAAGGAAACTTTGGCCACCTCTTCAAAACCATGAAGTCATATGGATCAAGTTACACACTTTCCATTCTGTTGGTCATATGTGACTGTCAGCTGATGAGGAAGATGCTCCTTATAGGTTCTCTTCTGTCAATAGTATCTCCACAGTAAAAACCAGAAAGAGTCCTCTATACAGAAAGAAATGTGTAATTCCTCATTCTCCATGGCAGCTGAGGAAGAGACCTTACGACTGGGCAGGACAATCTGGTGCATAATTGCTAAGTGTAAATAATGCTAAACTATAGGAGTTCTGTAGAAGATAATGCAGATATTCCAGTCAGGTTTGCAAGGGTTTTCTCTGTAACGTGGTAGGAAGTAACGAGCAAGTGGAAGAGAAGACAGATTATGTAAAATGGCCAGACCTCTTCTGAGACTTTTCCCTGAAGCAACATTGTACCAGCTGTTATTGCAATTAAGACTGTTCCAGTAGGAAGGAGCGTGTCTCTTATTCTTGTGGTATCTCAGACAAATCTTTGGACTGTGATATCTTGCAGCAGTCCCTGCCCACATCAGCTTACTTTGGCTGTATGGATCTGTCACTGTGCTTGTGATTCATTTAGTCAATAGTGTGTATTTTGGAATCTCTGTGAAGAGAAGGTATTGGAAATGAAGAATCTCCTACTTCTGACACTGGTTTGCAAAGAATGCTTGGTAAAGTCACCTAAGCCAATTTTTCCAAACTTAAAGTTTTGAATTTAAATTTCATGTTTAAGCATCTAAATTAGTGGTCTGATTTTAATGTGTGCTGACATTCACATTTTCAATTGACTTCAAAGGAAGCTGTGAGCACTCACAAGTCTAAACCTATGAAAATCAAGCCAGTTAGACACTCAAACTTGAAAGGTTTCTCCCATACTATTATTGTTATTTGCATTACTTTAGTAGCTTGAAACCCCAGCTATAAGACTAAAGAGCTAGGTACTGTATTTTATATTTTTTTTATTTTTCCAATAGAATTCCTATTACTCATTCGTTCTTGAAAAAATCTCCTTGGAACTTATCCTTATGAGGATCTATGTACTATAAAAACCACTACACATAATAAAACATGGAGGTCAAATTCATAATTTTCTGTTAAAACATATTTTAAACTCATATCAGTTTGAATAGTGAACAAAAAATAATAGTATACTTGTTAAATTTGAACAGCAATCCACCTTTAACAGCTTTTACACAATTCCCAGAGAAATTAAGTTGTACAATGAACCACAAATCTTTCCTTAGAAACTTTTCTCTTAGCCATACCTCTTCATTTTAGTTACGCTGATCCTTTACCAACAAACAGTAGACTCTTTGTAACTGGAACCTATGTAAAGCTTGCTTTTCTCCCTGTGGATTCAATAACTAAGCTGCTTGGAACAGCTTTGATGAAACCATCTTCTTTCATAGAATGCAGTTCTGGCAGCGCTGATAAATTCCACAAAATGGTGTCATTTTAACAGATGTTTTCTTTGGGAATCTAAGAGGGAAACTGGTAATACACTGGTATTTTCAGAACAAATTTTTATGGAAATGGTTTTTGTTTACATGTTTTTGAAACCACAATCTTAAACAACACGAAATATTTTCATTTTGCTAAATCTAAAAATGGCTTTTGCACCCACAATCAATTAAGAAATACTTCAAAGAACATGTTTAGGTTTTGTTCCAGTTTAAAACTTTTTAAATACTGAAGATTTCTGTGTATCAGAAAGTGTATCAGCAGTTTACAGCTTTATGATTAGAAACACTATTGCCATTCAGTACAGTAACAGCAGAATTGTTGTATCTGAGGAAAAGCAGTTGTGATCTGCTTGAGCTTTTTGTATGCCTAAACACAATAGCACGTATTATCCATCAGGTCCATAGTCTTAAATTAAAAAAAGTATATGTAAGCATTTCTCTAGGGGAAAAAAAAAATATTATTGTTATTTTTTTAATATTAGAGCTTTCACTGTTTTTCAGTGCTATGGCCCATGGCTATGGCATCTTACCACAGGCACTTCCCAGTGCTATTGGTCAAACAGTGCAATTTTAATATATGTATAAAGGTGCAAGTGTTGAGTTTTCGGTTGGTTTGTTTGTTTGAGGGGTTTGAGTGTGTGGGGCTTGTTTGTTTGTTTAAATAAGGCAGGTGGTTAAGACCAAGCACTAACTGATTAATAAGTTTGTTCAAGCAGGCCTTCATTCAGTCATCAGGAATAAGTGCTCTGTCAGATTGATAAATATCCAGGCTAAACACAATGTCCTTATTTGCCTAATACTAATTGTTTTAATGGGCAATTCTTCATAATCTTTAACAGCTATAAATTGATCTCCAGAACTCAGATTTCAAAGCATTGTCCAAGTATTGCTAAGAATCCAACTTGAAGCGCACTACAGTTCAAAAGAAGGAAATTTTTAATTTACTCTGGGGACAGAATTTATTAGGCATAGTAGTCAGGATTCCAGAAACACCAGCAAGTCAAGAATATTATTTTTCACTAAAGCAGATAATATAGTAATCAATCTAGACAGCCATTGTATGTCTTCCAATACTCGGGATTTTAATAAAAGTAATCATCAGGATTTAGACTTGCAGACCTTTACATCTTGAACCATGAAAAACAATGATACACAACTTTAATCTGTTTGGTGTAAACTGATTGATTTCTTGCTTGTAAATTTCAGAGTCTTCGGATAGATCAATTTTCACATTTACCATAAATAATTATTTTCTGTTTCCTTCTTTTTTAAAAGGCATGGATCACTTGGATCTCTCTTGTTTTAACTGACAATTTTCTGATGTCTCATAGGAACAACAACAACAACAAAAAGCCTGAACAAAAAAGGAAGCATATTCTATTAAGGGTTTAGCACAAGTGTATATGTCCTCTGAGTGCAAAGGGTTATGCATGCCTCCTTTATCAGGTGGTGCATTAACATCACAATATTTTATGCATTTCATTCATAATGTTCCATGTGATTACAAACCTGAGAATGGATAGCTAAATGAAGTTTGCCCAAAAATGAAGAGAAAGACATATGCTCCTGAGCAAAAGGACTTAGACCCATACCTTCTGTAAGATCAGGGCAAGTCATTCTTTTGAAAACTGAGTTGAGAGGTCTAATGTGATAATAAAGGCTCACAATTCTAGCAGGTTTCCTTACAATTGTACTTCAGAAACGTGAGGTGTGAAAGAAGGGCAATCTGTGCCAGATACTGATTAAATTTAAGTCATCTATCCAAAGCAGTCCCTAGTTGCTTGTAAAATGCTCCATGTAATTACAGTAACTACACTTTTTAAAGCAATTTACGCATTAGCCTTTATCTTGGATCTCTATTTGTGGGTGCATTTCTTCTTTGACATCAATATTCTTAAAATATATGTTAAAAGCTATATGAATTTGTAGCCATATAGACCCTAAAAAAAATCCATCTCTAGTATTATCCTCATGAATTCCTCTTGTTTTTTGGAGAAGCTTAACTATAATCAAATATCACATTCTAGATGTTTAGCTAGCACTGTTCAGTGACCCCAGCGGTATTTCACAACCATATTTAAAACTGTTAAGGAGTTAGGAGTTGATGCAAAATCAAACCAAGATATATTAAAATGCCACCAGGATAAAATAATATTAAGGGCTAAACTTTGTCCTTTGTATGTTACACAGGTGCAAATGTCAAACTTGGCAAATCCTTTCAAAACTTTCTGAAGCATAATCTTTCAGATCTTTTCTAGTCTGGATTTTCCTAATGCAGGAGCCATGCATGTAGTTACAGGATGAACAATGGCCAGATAAAAGGGGTCTGGCTCACTGTAGTGATATTCTAGTTTTAAACAAGTGTATGCAAAGTTTTCAGGGAAATTGAACATGCAACTTCATTAAAGTTTTACTGGCTAAAAACAGAATAATTGCAAGAAGTGAATCAAACTCCTTGTATTCAGTAAAACTGTTCCCATTAGAGTCACACAGTGCAGCTGCAGGTAGCTTTAAGCATTTTAGTTGTTTTATTCTGTTTGCTCAAGGTGCTTTTCTTTACTGCCAAACACAGTAAAGCTCCTTGGTTATTCTGCATCTCATTCTTACCAAGGCTATTACCCTAACTGGGGCTAATAATATGAAGCATATTCATGTTTGTTTAGGAAAACAAGGGTCACTAGAGATAATCCAAAAGTTGTTCCACAAAGGATTATCAGAGATGCAGTTTTCCAAAACAGTCACATATCAGAAAGAGGGCAAAGAACTTGTAACTCTTGTGATTGATCTTCTGTCAAGTCATGATTGCTGTCACCAGTAGGGTTATGTTCCTTCAACAAAGCAGTAAACATTGATGCATTTTAAGCTAAATAAGTTAGGCTTCCACTGTCATATTTGTTTTCTTATCTCTCTCCATACTTCATTCTCTCATGTTAAAAGAGATAAATTTGCAACTGAAAAGAGCAGATGGCATGTACAATATCCTCATACAGTACATATTACTGTACTTTAATATTAGTGCCCCTTATACATTGCCATTAGATTTATTCTTCTTAGTTATTATTTCTGGCTAAGAGTCTGGTTCTGCATACACTACTTTGTGAGGAAGAAGAATATGTGTAACATCAAATATTACATTTGAGTCTCAGGAATTTTCATAACTGGGTTTATAAGCCCTGAAATCCCAAGCACTTACTTTACTTGACCTGTGTGAGTTATGAAATGACTCAACTTTTAAATGTTACATAGAGACCAAACTGTATCTTTAAGAAATCATAAATAATGAAATACAGGATGATTTTTAAACAGATTTGAAATGAAATGCTTGCATATGATTCTGTTTGAAGACTTTGAATCCTCTGTTGTACCATCAACCATCATCTGTTCAGTAGTCGGTGGTCAAGGATGGTCAGGGCTCGTTGTCTTTATCTATTCAGGAAACTCTGTTCCCTGTCTTTAAAAGTGTTCTGAGGACAAACTCATACATAGTTCTCAGACATCCCTTGCACTTTTCTAAAGAATGCCAGAGATAAGTTGTTGGACTTTCCAGGGAATCTTTGCATTTGTTATTTATTACCTAGTATTTTCATAGGGTTTTGTTTTTAGGGTTTTTTTCAAAGACATTTGTCAGTTAACCTGGTAGATTTCCTGCTTTCATATCTTATTAAGGTACATAAAATTAATATACATTAAGGTAAATAAAATTTGAGGTAAGTATTCACTTACTGTCATTGAATTAACTGTTTGTCCGTGATCAGCTGGTTGTCAGCTAACTGTTGACTTTTGCTACAGATTCTTCACTGAGTATCTATAAAGTATTTATATTTATAAAGTCCTCTCAAATAGCCTCAAGCTACATTTTAGTTTGACTTGCATAAAAGGTAGCGCTCGATCTGCTTTGACTTTGAGGAAAAGCATTCCTGACCAAACAGCGGAAAGTGGCTCTTCCCACAGTGGTCTGTCATCTCCTTTTGCCAGAAGTTTCCATCCTCCCATCTCTGCTTATGGAGGAGTTTATGGTACACACATTTCTTTGCATTGCAGACAAAATGATCTGGGAAAGCTTAATGGAATGTCGAAGGTGAGTATGAGCTAACCTAGCTCATTTGATTTGAAATGAGTTGAAAACATACTCCAGTGACCTCCTTCCTTTGTCAGAGCTCTGGTGTAGTAGCTTCATGCAATGGAAAACAGCACCAACCAATTCAGAGAGATCCTGAAGAAGACTTTTATCTATATCCTGTAAAGCAAGTTCATAAGTCACATTACCTTCTCTACAGCCTTTACAGAAAAGCTTATATCAACTGTAAATGAGGAGCTGACTTTTAAGGGAAGCCAAGCAACCAGCAATGAATTACAAGTAGGCAACATAGTGTTTTTTTGAAGCTATAACCATAGCCTCTATTGGTCATTTCAATTATGGAATGTGTAGGGGCAAAATGTCCAGGCCAAATTTAGCAAAGTCTCTAAAAGCGGTAGTAAAATGCTGTCTCTGGCAAATTCTCTCTACTTCAGACACTGGTTGATTTTTAAAAATTACTGTCTAGGTGGTAGACTCTTCTGTTATCTTTAGCAAATAGACTTCTGGGAGTAAAAGTTCCTTTGAAATAACTGTATTCTGGCTCCCAGTTTTTAACCCATCTTCCTCCTTATGAATAACATTTGGAAAGCTGAAGAACCTAAGATGCCTGCAGAAATACTACAAAGTAATCTCAGGCAACTGATGCCTCCATTATTTAATGCATTAGTAAGTCAACTGATTCATCTCTGCTACTCTTTTGTCCTCTAATATAATGTTTGAATCAGGAATTGTTAAAGTTCTCATTAGGTTTGTTGTGGGGTTTCATAATGAATTCTTTTTTGCAAGCTGGAGAGTCTTTTGATTTTTGCTTGCATATTCATAG
Organism: Alectoris magna; assembly: GCA_030625065.1. NCBI lineage: Eukaryota > Metazoa > Chordata > Aves > Galliformes > Phasianidae > Alectoris > Alectoris magna. Next base: position 12,341,945 of record CM060568.1, read on the forward strand.
AAGAACTATGGCATAAACAAAGTCTAAATCTGGTACTACTCTCTTGCTGAGCCACTCTGAGACTGGGTTGTATCCTTCTACACTTTGCCTCATAAAGAAAACAATGTCAATGCCAAGTATGGAGGGTGAAGAAGGTTGCTATTTAAAGAATAATTTTCTGGCACATGCAGCACCATTGGAGGTACACGATAAACAAAAAGAAGATTTTGCTTTTCTTCCATAGTGCAAAATTCTGCCTTTGACTATTCCCAAAGAAATGACAATACACTGCTCTGTGCAAGAGTGTTCAGTACAAGCCATCTAAACAGTAGAAAGATAGCTCTTTCTATTTACATATATAAATAAGGTACACGTGTATTTTCAGTCTTTTTTTAAGCTCACTCTCTCCCTCTAACACAAATGCCCACATGAATCAACGAGATTTATCCTGTCAACATGAAAAGACAAGCATCTATTGATAGGTAATGCACATGAATACACTGGTCAAGGAAAAGAATTAGGCTTACCTGATTTGTTTCATTCAGTGGCAAGTGTATTTGCTTAGTACAGCAAAAAAATTCTGTATCTCCTAATGATGTGGAACTGAATTCTTTATCTCCCCTGCTGCTAGCTTGCTTTTAAGGCAGAACTGGAGATATCTATCACAGCTAAATAGGTATTTTGTAAATTGTACTTAAATGTCTTTAAGAAAAGTTCCAAACCCCATGTTGTATAACTATTGCCTGAGATATTATCTAGCTTGGCTGGAAAAACAACTTAATGCTACATTCTTCTCACTAATCAGCAAAACAGAATTTTGTTTTTAATCTATTCTCAGATAACAGACCAGTATTAAAGCTAGAATTTTGACTTCCTTTTGTCATTTGCTTTTACACTATATGGGTCTTTTTAGGGTACTCACAGAAATGTCAACAATAATGCACAAAATCACTATCTTGTGACGTAATTGATTAGCTGATTGGTTTCCTATTCTATTTCTTTAATACATTTTTTCCAAGAATAATGGTTATATTTATAGAAATATAATAATTTTCCATGCTAAAATAAAATGATATTTGACATTAACAAAAGGTCAGGTGTCATACTGTAAACCACAATGAGTATTGCTTGTAAAGATTATTGAATTAAATGGTACATATATTTGACAAAGTATAGAATTCAAATAACTGCCGAAGTAGCAGTGCCCTTTTATGTGCCATGGATTTATTGACATTTGCTAACTGTAAAAATGTAAAATAGTTTGCACATAATAGACATTATCTTTTTTTTTTTTTTTTTTTTTTTTTTTTAAGTCTAGCTGAGGAACACATCTATTTTCACCAATTCATTCCCCTTTTGCACACACATTTAGACAGATCTATTCTTGTGGCTCTTGTAGACAAATACGTTCACTTTTTGAAGGCATTTTCATGAGTTTCATGAGGATTGCATGGTAGCTTCTCTATGGTATTTGCTTACAACACAGATCCATCAAAGTTCAGTTTGACTGACTGTTCTTAACTGAAGTGCCAGGCATTTTAAGGGTCAGAAGCATTGTCAGAATTATGCCAGAGCTTGTCTGCATGAAACAGTGGTACTTCAAGGACTGCCAGTGTATCGTTTCAGTTCTGAGGGCAGATTATCTAAAAAGGAATTTTAGCACTGATATGTTTGTAAACTATTATTATTTAAACATAGCACCTTTTGTTTGTGCTTACAGTTAATAAAAATAGAAAAGTGTTAGAGAAGAAGGCTAGTTCTGTGGAACAAACGTCCCACACTGCTATAAAACCCTTACAAGGATGAACTATTTATTAACCAAATGAGTTGTTTCACTTTAAAGGGACATTACCACATTCACTTTAATCTGTATTTTCAAGCAACTTTTTCTGCTAATCTCAGATTAGTTTATTATAATAGAAGTGTTTTGCTTTGTTTTGTTTCGTGTTTTTTTTTTTTAATTTGCAGCATATCTACCACTATATGGTGACACAGCCTAGCCAAAAATCTCAGACCGGTCAGTTCCATGTTCAATGCTGAAGAGATGTTTTGGTCTAATAATCTGTCTTTTTAATAGTTTGGTATATTAGAATGTGAATTCAACAGAAGAAAGCAGCTATCTGACATCTTTTCATTGCTCATCATCCATTTGTCATCAGCAAGGGTTTTATTCGAGGTACACTTAAATCTTCCTTCTTTGTTTATCCTTTCTAGACCTTTCAAGCTTTCAACTGGTGAGACCAGCTCACTAGTTCTGCTAACTCATGGCTGGTTTTTTGCATTTCTTTCTTCAAACTCACATCAGCTATTACACTCAAGAACTGAAGTCTTAATTATAAAGCAGCAGTTAAAATTGAAACAATATGTGTTGCTTTCCTACAGAATGAGTTTTTAAAAAAACTTCATAACCTGCATGCAGTGTAATGCCTGGTAGGTTTATTTTGCAGAGTACTTCAGGTTTTGATGTGATAACTGCCATGATGGATAGATAGAAACCTCTTTTCCAATGAACAGAGGCAAAAAAAAAAAAAAAAAGAAAAAAGAAAAGAAAAAAAAAGACACATATAATTCAATGTCAGCACTCAATTTTCAAACATGGGTGCTTTAACAGTACTGCCAAATCTTGCATTCAGTCTATTAAATCAGCACTTAGGCAAATAAAACAGCCATTTGAGTGACAATTTCAACATACTAATGAGGTATTCAGATGTCAGCAATTGAAAAATACACATTGGCCTTTTGAATTTAAGCCAAGGTTGGTTCCGGGCTATATTAAGAAGGTTTAAGACTTTATAGAAGGATCAAAACCACTTTTGAAGTTATCTCAATTTTTCTGGGACAGAAGCAGATGGGATCAGATTTCTTTGTGAAGTTTTCTCTGTTTACCTATATTCCATTGGTTTTTGATGTAAAACATTCTTTTTGCCATTTTATTTGGAGATGAAAGGTCAGGCTTATGCTTTACTTTTTTAGAAAAAAAAAAAAAAACTGGAAATTTTGTCTTTAATTGTGACTGTAACTTTCAAGAATAATCCAAAGTATGGTGCCATTCTTGTTACAAATTTATTAAACAGTACCAGTGTGCTGTCTACAAACCTTCTTTCTTATTAGAAGCTCACTATCCTAAGCTCTTTCTAACCAGATTGGAAAAATTCCTGCACTAGATCTAAGTGCAAGATAATACAAATAGTACAAAACAGAAGACATGAGAAAAAATTCACCTATATAATAAGCAGTATTCTTTGTGAAGCATAAGACTTATCATTCACAGGTTCATCAGAGCAAAGAGGTTTTAAGGAGGAATTTGAAGTGGAACAATGATGTGTTATTTAACACACAAATTAGCTCTGATATTAATGGGCATGATCTCTGCCTATTCTGATAATGTAATCTATTTTAGCTTATTTGCTAGCTCCTTGAAATTGCTAGGTACCCATTTACTGGATTAATTAATTAAACATATTTAAATTATGCATTAGTCATGGCTTTAGAAAGTTAGAGTAAATAACATAGGCTTTATTAATTTTCCCTCTCTTGTAATTCTCCTATTCCCAGTCTCTAATTTTCATTAATTTTACTTTCATTTTTTCTTCCTTTTAATTTTTTGTTAAATTTTTAAAAATACTGCTGGTTGTGTCACCACTGGCTGAGAAAGGAGCAGGTATCCTTTCTCTGAAGTGACACCAGAACTGATCCATGGAACAACTGAGCCTAGGGTTGCCCCTAGGGATAGAGTGCACCCAGTTTTCCCTATGGCAAGTTGTCAAGGCTGGAGGCTTAATAAATTAAAGCAATTTTTTTAATGCAAAATATTTTCCACCACTTTTATTTTTTTTCTGCATTGTTCTGCCTTCGTACAGGAGACAGAGAAATGTAAATGTCAAACATTCACTTCTGTTTAAATGGGCTCATTATACCATAACATGTTGAGGTTTTTTCCCTACCGGCCGGTTCTTTTCACTGTCGTATCCTGTAAGCACTTTCCTTGCACCTGCCTGAGGAGACTAATCCTCTATTAAAACATGTTCAAACTGAGTGAAGGCAGAAATAGCAGTCATTTCACTCAAAGAAAATGAATCAAAACCTTGTAAAAATAAATAAATCAGGGTAGCTTTGGTGAAGACATTTGGCTGTTTGGTCTGTACTTGGAGCTTTGTTACCTCACTATTTTCCATCTGGAGAGCAGGCTTTGCCCTTAGGGCATGGGCCTATTTTGAACACAGTGTGAAGAAAACTCCCCAGATGTAGGCCCTCAGCAGTGTCATGGGCATGCATGACACACAGATATCACCAGTCTGGGACACAATCTTTCTCCACAAGTGAGCACCCTGGAGACCTGCCATGGTCTCATTTTCTTCTCCAGGACCATGGTTATTGACTTAGATGGGACCATAATCATGAATAATAATATGAATAATGTTTGCTAACTCTCCCCACTTTGGTTCAGTGTTAGTCTCCACAGGGAGCTGTGGGAACATTGCAGAGGAAGGTGATGTCACTGACCAGTCTGTTGAGGAAAGAAGCTGCCTTTACCAGATAACAAAGAACTACAGTCTGACAGGGCAAAGGAAGAGGGAAAATCTGTTCTGACATGGTTCAGCAGGCTAAATTCTGTGTGCCTGAACTGCACAATCTAAGAGCACACATCCCATGGGCAGCCCTCATCAGTATAAAGTACTGGAGTAAGCACAATGCACAATGACCATATTAAGCTAAAACTCATTGCAACTGCTGCATATGAGGCCAGGTAGATAATTTATGATACAAGATCAAATTTTTCTTGAACCAAACCCATATATGCTAATAAAATGGTATAAAGATCATGGATAAACACTGAACTGTTTAATCTGAAGGCAGTAAAATTATATGAATAGCTGTGTCTGTTCATTCTAGTTGCAATGAATTTTCAATTTTTTTAATATCTCTAAGGTGGAGCTATGGATGGATTCTGTTGACATCTGATATCAGTGTATTATAACCAAAAAAGTCACTGGAAAATGCAATGCTGACAATGTTCTCTCATATCTGTATAAATTTGTTCTTATTCAGTTTGTAGCATCATCTCAAGAGATGTTTTATGTTTCTTGTTAGACTAAGAAATTTGAAATCCCTCTATCACAGAACAGATCGAAGAATTGTAGGGGCTGGAAAGGATCTCTAGAGATCATCAAGTCCAGCCTCCAGCATATCCATCACATTATGGAGATATCCACCACAAAACCACACACCAAAGTGAGTATGTGGTATGTTATTTTATATTGGTCTCAATTACCTTGATATACACAATCTGATACGTGCTGAAAAGATTCCTTTCATAACGCTACCAAAATACAACTAGTGCTAGCACATTTCTGAAATAGTGATTGTATGGAGCAGTTGGGGGCTGATTGTGATTTTGATTATAGATTCCCACAAATGAGTAAAAATGGTAAGAACCCATTTCATTGCTTCACAAGTTTAAGTAGACAAAGAAATTGTACTATACCAGACATTCACATTTTGGAGCAGATGAGTATTGGTGTGGCAGAGTTTTCTTCTTTTCCTATTATCATGTGTTTGGGCATCTGAACTTGGTTTTGATACAGAACAACATAAAAAAAATGATACTCCAGCAATGAGAAGAAAATGGAAACAGACTGCTAAATCATAAGGCCTGCAGAGGTTCAATAGGGACAGCTTATGTACCAGCTTGTGCTGATGACTGTACTTTAAGACAAATAGTCTCTAGCTTTTAGAGTCTAATTTGAGGTCTCACAGCTACGCAGTGATATAATTCAAACTCTGAAACAATATTTTGCTAATAGAAAAAAACATTTCATATCTGTAACAGCAGAAGTTTTTAAGATCCTTGAACAAATGCATTACTAACTGTATGGGAACTGTTAGGTCACAGCTGGAACCAATGATTGAGCACCTGGTGAAGGGGCATAGTCAGCCCTGGGAGCAGGAGTGGAAGCAATTCACCTGTGCTACCAGAAGGAGTACATCCTGGCTCCACCTCTCCCTAAGCTTGTTTAAGGGCTGGGAGCTGCAAGAGAAGTGTCTCTATTTTGTGGTTGCCTGCTTTGGAGTGTTTGGTAAACCCTAATTCTGGGGAAGGGGTGAGTTTACTTCCAGATTGTGACCTCTACTTTTCTTAGGTTTAGAGCAACTATATCTGCTGCCAACTATCCTTATGCTAATACTGATTAGTTATTATTGCTTTATGGTGTTTTTTTCACAAAATTAAATATTTATTTCAAGTGTCACACCTATACAAAGGTTATACGCCCATAAGTAATTTAACTTGAAGGTTTCAGAAAGTATATCTGGGTACAGTAGCTGTAGCAACTTAGCAAGTTACTTTCACTAAAAACGTGCTAGTTGTTTTTTATGGCTCTTTCCTGAAATATCCTCTATTGTTTTTAAAAAAATATATTTAAATACTTCACTATTCATTCCTGAATCTCCACAATACATGAAATTTCAACACAATAATCTAGTTTGTGATGAAATTCCACTGACTTCAATAGAGCTAACCCTGATGTGAATTAAACATGACATTTTATTGTTCTGGACACCTTGTATAGCAGCTTTTTTTCATTTATAAAATGATATTCTTTAATATATTCTTGTCTTCAGTCCTGCCTTTAATAACAGTTGTAAATAAGCAAAGCTCGTATGATGGTCCTATTACCTACTTATTAGCTTCAGATTCCATGATGGATTGTACAGTATATTGAGAGATACACACTTCAGGGGACCAGTATCTGATATATATGTGTAGCTCATGTTAACATTAATGGGAAACTGAGATAGCATATCTCATTTAAACATCTTGCATGCAATATGAATAAATGGAAGACCTTTTACTATTTATTCAAAAGTGCTTAGGATAGAAATATGCACTCTCATGTCTGGACATGAGAGGAATATATAGGTTATAAGATACATGGCAAGGAAAGTCACAGTTTCTTTCCAATTCATTCCATTTTGAAGGCCTGTAAATCACAGATGTCCTACTGTAGCCAATTTGAGAGACTACAGGGATACAAAAGACTTCTGCTGATACTGTCTTCAGGGATAAATGTAAAGCTTGTTCTCAGCCAGGTGATCTGTTCATGTAATGCAGTTCTTTTTCTATACTCTACATGTACAGCCTTTCTGAGTCTCCTTGTTCCAGCCCAGAATTCCCCTTTATGCTCTCTCAAAATCCTGGTCTTTGACTCAGATCTCTTGAAGTCTATTTGGCCGAGGAATATCCTTGCTTCCTGCTGCTCAATACCCTGAGCAGGGCCCTAATTTGCTGCTTGAGTTAACTTCATCCAGGCCATTGGGCTCTTGTAAATCCCATCACAGGGACTTTATGATATTCTTAGTTTTATTTTATTCTGAAAACCCCAGTGCCTGAGGTTATCAGATTATGGGAGTTTCATTTTTCAGTGAAAACACAAACCCCAAAAGCTAGAAACACAAGAAATAAATAAGAACTAAATTTTAGTTCTTGAAGGGGTTTTAATCTCATTATTTCTGAGACAAGCCCTTGATTCTTCCAGAAGCATAAATCAGGATTGTTAAATGCTTAGCTATTCTGTGCAACTCTGCTATGAAAAATATATTTTTTCAAGAAAATTAATTTTATACTATTTCATTTCAACTCATTATTCCTTGTATTTCAAGGAAAAATGTCAGTGCTTTTCATGATATTAATGTCTATCATTTTCTGTTTTGTCATGTCTAGTATCTTAAGCACAGTAGTGTTGAAGTCAACTGCGCAACTCATAAATTCTGTCTACCTAATGACTTCTAATGGTTTGTAATCTCTAAAAACTGTTATGTAGGTTTAACTGTCAAATCTAAGGATAGCATTCATCTCCAAGAGAATAATGCACAGAGTGACAGGAATATTTGAAATTATCTCAGCACAAATGCTAAAAGGGGGAGAGACACTTAATGGAATTTCTTCAGAATTGTTTGTTAATTTCATAAAAATGCTTAAAGAATTGGAATGCATTTTCAAATGAGGATCTAGCCAAACTTCTCTAGTGTAATACTCACACATAGTAAGCAATAACATTTCATAATCTACCCATCCAAACAAAAATGATAATTAAAGTAGTGCATCGGTGTGCTGCATTGATTTATGAATTTCTTTAATGATTCCTGTTAGAACAGCAGAAGCCATTTTGCGTTCACTGAGTTTAAGAGGCAGTATATAGTTGCATGACCTTTTACTGAAGAGAAGTAATAATGCTGGGCTATTTAAAGAAATTATAAAAGAAGTGTTGTTGTAACAAACTTTACAACAATTTAAAAATAAATTAATGGTTTTGGGGTGTTTCTTTGTGTACAAAGTTGTTCCTCCCTTTCTCTCTACCATTATAAAGATAGAGGAATCTGCATAGTCAGTGCCTGCATTTTGCACTAGAAATACATGGGTTCCTGTCCCAAAATAGAAGAATCCAGGGCTGAATTTATCAGAATTTGATTCAGATTCATCCCGGAAAATCAACCCATGTTCTTACCTGAAAGGTGGTAGCTCACACTCCCCACTCAATTACAGTTTTTCATTGGCATTGGAGTGCCCACCCAAAATCAGAGTTCTGCTGTGTGAATTGTCATTAATGCATATGCTGAAATCTGACCCAAAGCACTTATGATCTAAGAATACAGTTGGGGAAAACCCAAGCGTACAAATGAAAGCATACAAATAATAACCTCCTGCTGAAATCCAAGGAGATTTTACCCTCTGTTTCATGCTAATTCTCAGTGATACTGAAAAATCTCGCCTACAAAGAGCAAGCAAATATGTTATCTTGCTGTTATGGAGATTGGGAGCTGAAGCAGAAAAAGATGAAGTGTATTATATCCAGCTCTGTGCAGGAAGTTTGTAGTAAAAATGAGTCTTAAAAACATGAGAATAGATTTTTGCTGCTTCCATGCTATGAACGTATACTGTTCTGCCCTCAACAGTTCTGTGATGGGGGCCTTCTCCCACTCCTAAATATGCACCCATTAGTGGTAGTGAAATCTACACTAGATACTGAGAGTAAGTAGTATCAAATGACTTCAAACCTTGACACAGCAGGAAGCATCCTGAAAGTAGGGAAGGAGGAGTCTTTAAAATTAGCTGCTGTAAAACAAATGGAAAGGTCCAGAGGGTACATTTGACATTTATCTGTGTATTTCCTTGCTTTTGTTGTTTTCTGTCATTGTCCTATCATTCTGTTCCCCTTGATTTAGTGTAAACTTCCTTGTTTGTTTGCTTTTCTGATAACTTGTAGAGTAAACTACTCATTTGGAAGAGAAAATGCAGCTGGGAGAATAAGGTGGGGGAAGGGTTTCTTGCTGGAATACTTTCAACATGCCATCATAGTTGCTTGTGACTTTGAGCACTGTGAAACATTTGTTTATCTTCCTTTCTTTCCTTGCTTTCCACAGTCCTCTTCAATTTCCCAAGCAGCTGAGAGAGTATCTCCTGCAATACTAAACACATTTTCTTATTTACTGTTAAATCAACACTTTCACACGTAACAGAGATTGCGAATGTCAATATATCTTTTTAATTGAATGTGGAACTTGCCACATCAGGTTGTAAGTTCCTTGAAGTCCCAGAGCCCATTTTGGATAGGGCTGACAATTCAGAGAATAAAGGGAACAAGAATAGAAAGCTCTTTCAATCACAGAGAACCAAATGAAAACACTCCCTCGGTTTGCCAATAGACTTCAGTTCCCAATTATGCTTTTTTCCTGTGTATTTTGCCTGCCAAAATCCATAAGTGACTTAAAGAATACCAACATGATACTCTAGAGGCCAACTTTTTATCTCTTATCATTTTAGCAGCACAGCTGTCTTAGACAATTGTAACTTTTGTATGACTACAGAGGTGAAAAAGATACTGGGAATTTAGGAGAGGGATGGACTTTGTTTTATCAGCATTTTCTTCCCATTACCTGAAGACACTGACATTCACATTTAGAAGGTGAGGAACAATAATGTTTACTGGTGGAAGCATGCAGCAGCCCTATGGAAATTGTTAGGAATCTTTTCACTCTGAACCAAACAGTGGTGTCAATCTAATAGTGGCCTATAGTTTCACAAGTATTAAATGAGTAAGAAGGTACAGATAATGGATTTTCTGATGCAAGCTCTTTCAGGTCTGGATATATGATGACCATCACAATTTGATTCCTTCACAACACTGATTAATAATAAAATACTGTGATAGTGTAAACTACAGAAGTATTTAAAAGACATGCAATGGAGATTAGCAAAATGTACAGTAGTGAGAAAAGGAAATAGGAGAACACAGGATTCCTTTGCCACATGAAAGTGCAGGCTACCGGCTACCCTCTAGAACAGCAGTGGCCAGGGAAAGTCAGCACCCCTTTGCTCTGTGAAATTACCTATGGATAGAGAAGTCCCACTGGCCTCTCCAGCTTTCTGTTCACTGACTTGATGTGAAAGCCAGGAGGTAAAGAAACAGAAGAGTCTCTTTGCTCTCACCTCAGAAATACTGCAGGAGCTGACACCTGCTGCACTCTCTAAAGACTACTCAAGTCCAGAAGCTCTGTTAAATTTGAATACCTTCCTTCTTATGCAGGCATTTAGAGCCAGGATCAATAGATGGCATTCCAGGATTCAAAAGACCATCCAGAGATTTTGGATGTTTTTCTCTTGCTGTAGTCATTTTGAGTTATCACATAGCTGATTTCCTGTCTGTACCATTCTCAGGTAATATCTGGATTTTATGCAACTCTGACATTTGCTTATCTTTATGCATTGTGGGGGGTCCACTGAAGCTAGCAGGGCTCTCTAATATATTGTGTATCAGGTTAGGCGCTTTCATAATTCCTTGAAGGATCACTGCACAGCCAGCTTCAATGTAAAAGTTTATCACCATTACTGGCAGTAATTGTCGAACTCTTAGCAGTGCCAGTAGAGACTGCCTTAAATCTAATAATAAAAAAAATCAGATTTTGCTTTAAAGAGCAGTTTGGAAGCACAGCTTTGAGTGAAAGCAGGGTATCAGTGTGAGTAGGAAACTTATTCAAGCTGTCAATCTAGATGCCTTGTGTCAGTTAACATGCCTAGCTTTAGTGTTATTGCGTATTTGCATGTTTACCTGAATGTAGGCCGGCATTCTCTAGCATGCACTTTCTTCTATTGAACAGCTTCCCTGAATCATACGTAATTGAGTGGTATGTATCAGTGAGCTTATACCAAGCAAATCTTTATACGTAGACAAGTTAGATTGGCTTTGCTCTGTTTGTCTCCTGTCTCCCCTCACTATTTTAGGTAGTGGATACTCCTGTACCACTCACGAAAACGCACACTGTGCTTAAATGCAGAAAACTCCATCTAGGTAGTTTTTCAGTAAAATCAATTTGACATTTTAGTAGCCATCAGTCTCATGTAATGAGGAACTGTGCAATGCATTTCAGCAATAGCAGCATCTCTTAGCCATCTGGGCTAGTAAATGAAAATGAAGCTTAACATGTATCATATAAAATATGGAGTCTAGGAGCATTAAACCAAAACAAGCAAAAATAACAAAGACTTTTAAACAGCAAAAACATACAGAATGCTGATAGAGAGGTTTGGGAGATTACTGTAGAAGAAATGTTGATGTCTTGCACTATGTGGCTGCATGACAAAAGGCAAATATGAGGGATAAACCGACCCTTGAGACAGGAAAGCAAAGCAATACAGAGAACCTGAGCTGTATTAACCACAATGCAGTTTAGTATAAATTTGTCAGAGAGAGCAAAATGCTTTAAGGTAAGATTATGACTTTAGGCAAGTCATATTTCATAAACAGCACCTGCCAACAACAGCCACAGAAGGCATTTTGTAGTATTGAGCCCACTGAAAAATTATCTTTCTCTCCTCAGCTTTACCCTCAGCAGGAAGGTTTGAGAGGGGCAGTAATTAAGAGTAATTAGGAGTAGAAGGAACATCTGTGGCCTAGCTGCTGGGGCACGAGCAGATTCTGTTTCTGGCCCTGCTGACACAAAATCACTAGTGTCCAGGCAGGGAAAGATGGTTATGGTCTCCCTGTGCTTGGATGTTTCCATAGTAATTGGTGAGTGTGCAGTTTTGTGGCTTTTTGTTTTTACTACAGTCTGGGTGGGAAGTCTGAGCCTAGGGGAAGTACTTGTAGGAGTGAATCACGGAATGGCTTGGATTGGAAGGGCCCTTAAAGATCATCTAGTTCCAGGGTTGCTGCCCACCAGTTTGGGCTATGCTTGATCCCATCCAAACAGCCTTGAATGTCTCCAAGGACAGGGTTTCCACAACTCCTCTGGGCAGCCTGTTCCAGTGCCTCACCACCCTCTTAGTAAAAAGTTTTCACCTAACATCTAACCTAAATCTCCTTTCTTCCAGTTTAAAACCATTCCCTCTTGTCCTACCTGTATCTGTCTATGCAAAGAAGTTGGTCACCCTCCTGTTTGTAAGCACCCCTCAAGTACTTGAAGGTAACAGTAAGGTCTCTTCAGAGCCTTCTCTTACCCAAGCTGAAGAAGCCCAGCTCTTTCAACCTAACTCTGTAGGAGAGGTGCTCTAGCCTCTCCTACATCTCTGTGGACTCCTATAAACCTGCTCCAATAGCTCCTCATCTCTTCTGTGCTGGGTGTCCCCAGCCTACATACAGCCCTCCATGTGGGGCCTCACGAGGGTGGCGGGAGCTAGAGTTACTCCTGAGGTCACAAAATGGCTGCTCTCCTCACATGGGGCAGCAGCCTGTCTGGGGAGTGGAGGGAGGTGGTTTGCTTGCCTGAAGATCAGATCAATTTAAGGAGAAACTTTGGCATTTTCCCTGCATAGGATGCTTTCCTGGAAGGCATTGGAGAAAGTTGAAAGGCAGAAGGCAAGTTCACAACAAGGTTTTTCTGGTGAACTATTGCTCTGTGCCTGGCCATCTAGGACTGAAGTATTTAGCTGAGGATCTAAGGATTCACACAGCACTTCTACCCTTCCCCAACACTCACCCAGTGCCCTTTATCTGACTCAAAGATAAGCTTAGGGACCTGCTTTCATTAGTTTTAGGCTCCCTACCTCCATCATTCTTTTCCCAAATGCCGTTTGTGTTCCTTATGTTCTGCTATTCCTCAGTTTTCCCCTGAAAGTGAGAGTTGGCTGTGTTCCTTCCTGAAGGGCTATGTCAGTGGTGGGTTTGGGCTCACTTTACTTTGCCAAGGCCTCAGTGAAGGAACAGGTCAGCTAAAAATACATGAATAAAAAAAATCCAACAACAGAAAGAGCAGGTGGGCGGGCAGGCAGGCCTTTGGCCTGCCTCTTACAGTAAGAATATTCTGAAAGTAATATCCTGGGCTGAGGCCGTCAGTGATGAAGCTATGAAATGGTCAAATGCTAATTGTCCTACACCTTTCTTGATGTGTGCAGTGAGGAGTGCATCTCCTTCTAACAGATTGTGCTTTAGCCAGACACAAATTATAAGCTCGGTGCTTATAGTAAAGTACAGTGATCTGTAGAATTCTGTGACTCTGTCCTTCTTGATGAAAGAAAAGGATTTGTAAAGTTTGGTTCTTTCCATAAAATGTGTAAATGTGTGCTGATGATTTACTTACAAAAAAATAAAAGCAAAGACTAACAGTTGATTTAAAAAAAACTGCTGAGCTTAAGATACCAGTGATACTCTTGGATGTTGGTTTCCTTGTAGTAGTACACTAGGCCATATATTTTCTTATTGATAAACCCTATTTTGGAACCTTGTAGCTCTCACATGTAGCAAATTACATAATCTGAAAACTAGTGTGGGTTTTGGCAGCACAACTTGAAATGTTTGTTCCCCAAAAGATTGTTTTAATCCATAGGCCTTATTTTGATTTCTGAAGTGGCAGAGAAAGTGAATTACCGGGGATTTCAGATGTGTGTTTGCTCAAGATCAAAAGGATGAGTTACAATTGCCCTTAAAGGTGCTCAAGTCTTTTGTTACTTAAGAGAGGAGGAAAGTCCAACAGCATCATTAAATACACTGCAATTATGCAGTATCTTTTCATGTGGTACTTCAATATGTCATTTGATTGTGCAAACCTCTCTGAAATAAGAGGAATTCTTGCATCACTAATTCCAGCAAAATGTATGCTCTTTTATAAGTAAATGCTCTTTATGGCGCGTATTGGCACTCTACAGAAATAGTAAGAATGAAGTGTTTACCAGAGCATTTGTATGATTAGACTTGCTTTGGAAATACTTAAACTTTTTTGTGGATTAACTTTACTCTTCAGAGACCTATTAAGGGGAAAAAGAAAGGCAGTGCATCACCACCTTCATAAAGGCTATATGGAAAGGTTTCCTTTGAATGAAACCAGCATGGGGAAAAAAAAGCTTTCAGCTGCTGAAATAGGTTGCAATATGTAGTCTTGTAGTGGTAGAAAACAAAACCAAAAGCTGACTGACTCTCCTGTGGTCCCAGATAATCTGAAGATGATAGAGTTTTCTACTTCTCTACAGAAACAGAAAAAGATGAACAAAATACTCCACAATAAATGTTTAACTGCTTAGACCTGCATAAAGGGTGGATTTTACACTAGATAAAGAAGAGAAGTTAAATTATGCATATACAGTCCAAGTATTTAATGTGTGTTATGGCCCAGTAGATGACAGCTCTGTTCTGTGTGTGCTTAGCATTTCTGGCTGGTGGTCTGTAAGCTTTCCAGAGCATCCAAGCAATTTCAAACATCAGGCACATAGCAAATTCAAGCCAACAAAATCTGAATGATAACATTAAAATAAATAAAAGCAACAAGTGCTGTTCCCAGGGAAATAAGCCAAGATGAGATGATAGTCTTGGGTGGAATGATGGTGCCCTTGAAATCTGTTACAATTTTTTTTTTTTCTGATTTTGACCAAAAAAAGGAAACCACTGAGTTCTCATTCTGACTCTCCCTTAACCATGATATGTGACTTTGGCAAGAGTACTTGGCCCAAAGATGACAGTACACCTGGATTCTTCTGAGCACCTGTATTATGCTGATCTCTGTGAGGATAAAAATTTCTTTCTGAATATATTGGTATTTATTAAACTTGTAGTATAGTTCATATTCAAGACTTCTAGGGGCAGGCCTTTATTTTACAGTGCATTATACAGACACTTTAAGAGTGACTCAAGGAGTGATATTCGAATTTGTGTTGCCTTGGGAGCGCTAGAAAAATCTGGCATTCTATTTTGTAGAGTCTGGCAGCTGGAACACTGTACTAATTTCTTCTAATGGGAATGTGAGTTTTGTGAGTTCTTTAGATGTAAATAACATTTTACATACAGGGACTGGTGATAAAACACTCTTCTAAGGACTTCTTGCTCTTCTTGCTCTTTGTCCATGTCAGAGACTCCTTGCTTATCCACAGGTATAGTGCCTGGCCAGCATGTGACAAGAATGTCCCTAAAAGGTGTTACAATTGTAAAGCCAAGAGTGGAATGGAATGACAGGTGACATTTTCTGATTTCCCTTAACATTTGTTAGATGTAAATGTTTAAAGGCCTCAGGGAATCTCTGATTGGGTGCAATAAGAGAAAATAAGTTTGCTCTCTAAGTACATAATCTTCCTGGATACTAATATAATTCCCTCTTCAGTGCAAATGAACTTAATATTTTTGTTGCTTTAATATATGTTTGGTGGGATAGGAGGTATATGATTTGTAGTGTTTGTTTTTTGTTGTTTTTTTTTTACCTCCTGGAAGCTTTGTGACTCCACTGTTACTAACATGCTAATAAAATGATTAGCTGCAGTCCTGAGCTGTAGTTGAAGGCATCCTAATACACCCTGTAGTTTTGTAGATGGAATTTTGCATTGAGGATGTGTAGAAATATGACTCTGGGAAAGGTGTAGAAAGTGAGGGAATGCAGTAGTTAAAACTGCATGCAGTACTTTCTTTAGTATCCGCAATTAATTTCAGGCAAAAACAGTCCCATTAGCTATGTGCAAAACTCAGGTACTTCAAGATGTCTTGCAATATAGACTCCTAATTGATTTTATTATTTTCCCTCTGCACCAAAGGCAAATCTGTCTCTGCTGTCTGTGGTCTCTTAGTTTGTATAGCTGTTTGTTCTTTACTGTGATAATGTTGTCTTTCTTCCTATGTCTGTGGCAATACATTTTGCTGTTGTTTCAAATTCTGTTTTTAAGCTTCTTGTAGAGTTTTTCTCCTCAAATATATTTCTCCTCAAAAATACTATATTTTAAATGTGTAGTTGAATAATTCTGTATTAACATTCAGTGGTGTTTGAGCTGATTTGGTATCAGGACATTGTTGTGATAAACAGCCTTTGGTCTCAATTCTGTCCTTTTTTGGTATATAAGTTCAAAACCGACATTACTTTAGCAATGAGTCAGACTTCAAGAATGCTACCTTCAGTCATTTTTAGCAAGCAGATTTTCATGCCGCTAGTATTCCTGGGCAAATAGTTCTAAGTAAAGAAAATGCACTGAATATATTATCCATGAAATACAGAATTATAGAATTACACTTCATGTCATCAAGGAAGAATGAATAAATAACAAATGTCAATAAAATGCCACTCAGTCTGCAAGCCTAGTAATATATCTTGTAAAAACAAACAGTACATGTTTATAAATGTGCTCAGAAATTCCCACTCTGTTGCAAGCATGGTGATTACAGCAAGAGGTGTAACAATGATTGGCTAATAATTATCATGGCAAAATTTGGCCCAGGTTTGGCCAAGTCTACAGAAATAGAGCAATTATTGTGGAGTCTGTTTGTATGTATAAAAGCAGATGTTTTTTTTTTTTTCCGCAACAAACACCCTTGTGTTTAAATGTAAACTCTGAAGCTCTGAAATTACATAGGCATGAGCGCGTTCAAAAGTCTTGCTGATCTCAACAGTTAAATCTTGGTAGAAATCATACACCTGAAGTCATGCAGATTTTGCAGCATCCTGCTGTACTCTTTTATGCTCTAGCTACAGATTTCCTTATTTACGATGCTCTGCTGAACTGTGCTATCTCTTTAGGGTGTCTGTAAGTGTATATTGTGATTCCTCACTAAATTGAGGAGGGAGGAAGGTAAAGGAATTTTTATTACAGTTGTGATACTTACATGAGTTGTATCATATCTACTGTTCTTTTGAAAAGAAATGAGAACTTTAAAATGAAGAAATGTATCTATAAATCTAGTAATGTACATTTTTTAAATATATTTTCATACTTCATGGCACAAGTAATGATTGGATGGACTTGGACAGTGGGGCTGTCAACATAAAGCACTGAAGAAATTTCAACACTGAATAATTCCTTTGCTAGGCCAGATTTGTAGTTACTGTGGATGTTTCCTGGTGCTAGCATACAAAAGAAAAGAATCCTTTGTCAGTGAAAACATCCTCTAATTTGAGGAAGCAGGAACTGTATTGCTGTAGTCACTGGGATAGCAGCTGGCACTGTCAACACTGCTGTACAGGGTGAGCTGTAGTGGTAGAGGTTTGGTTCTCACAGCGTATGAGCCTCTCACTACTTTCTTCAGGAAAATTAGCAGAGACACTTTAAAATATGACTGTTATACATACAAGAAGATCACAAGGAAGAAACAAGAGTGAATTTAATTTAGCATGTTACCATAACTGTGTATTTAGAGACCAAGAATAATTGTACTACTCTTTTTCTTTTTTTTGAAAACTAGAGTCACAACATGTTAAAAACATTTTAAAATTTGCAACAAGAATTGGCTCTTTGAAGAGTGATATGTTAAACTGGGGCTTTAAAAAGCAAGAGACATCTCAGTTAAGATGCCAGATGTTTCAAAGCTACAATAGTGTTTATTTCACTACCCTATTTCCAAATCATAATTTACTTACTGATAAGTTGATTGCCATTAGATTTATTTTTAAAAAGTAAATTAAAAAAAAATTATGGCAGACTTTAAAAGGCAGTATTTATGCATTCAACTACATCTATTTTTATAGCATTGTCACACCTTTACAAAAAGGTTACAGATAAAGGAGAAGTAACGTGCCACATCCCATGTCAAGTGCAGCCATTCTTGAGACTAGCAAATTGCTCTGTTACTTGACTCTTGTATCCATTTAGGATGAAACTTTTATTATTATTATTACTTTGCAAAGCATTCGAGTGTATGCTCTGGCAGAATATGTCCATCACTGTACTGGGACCCTGAAAGCAGTTTTCCTCCATGGATGAGCTTATTTTGAAGTGTCAGTTGATCTAAAAAGCCAGATGCTGGGATATGAGGTTGTGGGGGAAAGGTGGTCAGAGAAGAGAGGATGTTAATGTGTGAATGTTAGCTTGTCTACACCCTTCTCTAGGCAGAAAACAACATTGATTTATTTATTTTTTTCTTCTGATAAAGGGTGGAGGCTGGAGGGAGAATGAAAATGTCTGTGTACATGGAAGAAAAATATATTAAATAAGGCATTGCTAAGATGTGTATAATTCATGTGCAGAGTATATAGTAATACAGGAAGAACTGGACCAGAAATGGAATATTATATTAAACTTTCTCATCCCTATTATTACTGTACCCTTTGCTGTTACAGTATTGGTGACTGAAAGCAGCTTGTTTGAACTTGCAGAGCTGATGGCATGCTGGATGGTTTCCCCGAAATATGGGTGTCATTGGTTAACGTGCATCTGTTGTGTTTCATCTGATACTAAAAATATATTCTCAGTATTAGCTGTACTTCCACCTGCCAAGAAAAGAAATGCATAGCTTCCTTTATTCTATGGTGAAACAGGGTGGTTTAGACATAGTTTGTACAATACATGCCAGAAACAATAGAAAAGCCTTTAACTGAGTACTTCCATATATTTAGGTGATCTACAATATACTACTTCTGCTGGCTTCTATGCCTTTTGGCTTGCAAATAAAAATGTACTTACAAGAAGTTAACAAAACTTTATTTTATTTTTTTTTTAATAGGTGAAGCCATTAGATCGGCCTTTTTCTGGTTACTTTTGTTACCATTCTCTTAAAAGATGAAGGGAAAAGTAATATTAAAGGAAAAATACCTCAATTTTAGTGGTGTGTTTTTGGCTGTATGACCTATAACACCTGGTGTCATAGTAAAACTATCTATTAAAATGCTGTTGCACGTTAAGTAGATTGAAGTTAATGTTATCAGTTTCCTCTGAAATTTTACTGTTTCTGTGACCTCTTTGTTCCAGTCCTGTTAGGTAACTTAGAATTTTTTTCTTTTTTTAAAAAAAACCCTTTCTTGGATAAAGTTGATCTGTAGTTTACAAGCGGAGCTGCTTAAAATTGATCACTTCAGCAATGTTGTGCCACAAAAGTCTTTTGAAAGATTTTTTTTTTAAATGACACTAGCTGTTTTACAGAAGCCTTTGAAGAGCTCAAAATAGAATTGTTCTTATTAACTATGATTTTGCTCCCTGTATGCCATCTTAAAACTGTTTTCTTTGAATGTTTTTAAACGTGAAATCAACAATTGCTTTGTTCCGTTATTGAATCGACAGGACTAGTTCTGGCAGTAAAGAGGGACACAACAAAATAAAAATGCAGGGCATAGTGGGGAAACACAATCTGAATGGGATTCTATCAGGGCCTGGAACTGAACGTTATCCAGTTTTTCATGTGGCTCCACTTTCAATAGTGCTACAGACACTACGTAAAATAAATCATAGGTGTTGTTATGAAAAATTTAT
Source organism: Alectoris magna (assembly GCA_030625065.1). Lineage (NCBI taxonomy): Eukaryota > Metazoa > Chordata > Aves > Galliformes > Phasianidae > Alectoris > Alectoris magna. Next base: position 12,361,563 of record CM060568.1, read on the forward strand.
CTGGTACTGCCTGTGTCACTTACAAAAGCAAATCAGTTTAGTATGGTATACACAGGTTTTTCATTATCTAAATACTTAAATTATTATAGGTGAGATTAAGGCCATTAGAGATGGTTCAAATGGTGAAAAACAGCATTTATTAAGCTAAAGTAGAATTTTTTCTTAAAACTGTTGAGGAGAGAGAAGGGAAGGAGGAGGAATAGTCTTGGGTTTCAGAGAAGAGTTTTATTTTGTTTCTAATTTTTTTTTTTTTTTTTTAATCATACGTTGCAGTGACTGGAACTGTGTCTGTGCTTTTTTTCATAGAATGGCTTGGGTTGGAAGGGATCTTAAAGATAGTCTAGTTCCACCTCCTCTGCTATAGATGGCCACTCATCCTGCTGTTGCTCTGTCATTTCAAGGCAGCTACAAGGAGGACCCAGGAAGTGACAGTGGCCTGGGATTGGTGCAGGGCCTTGGGGAACATAGCTTGTAGCCAAAAGTGGTACTGTGCATCCAGTATGTTTAATGTAGCTACATTATTTTAAAGCTTTAGAATGGTACATCTTTGTCAAGCAAGTTTCACCGAGAATTAGAAATAGCAAAGATGACATCAGAATATTAATAACACTTTGTCTTTAGTTGTAAGATTATAGTGGAATAATGCTTCTAGTTGTGATTTATAGATCCCAGGTGCTTCAGTTCTTATGGAGGAAGTGCAAGTTTTGTCATTTACTGACTTCATAAAGGCAGCCCTTAAAAGATCAAGGTCAACTTCCTCAAATGTTCTGATTTTTCAGAGGTGCCATAGATGCACATGTCCTGTTGTCTTTAGAGCTCCTTGTGTACAACTTGACCAAAATCTGGGCTAAAAGATACTGAGAAGCAAAGGTTTGGATAGCTCTTGATATTTTCTTGGAAGGGCTTAGGAGGGCTTTGTCAAATAGATGAACTTAACGTCAAGTAGCTGCTCTTCTGTTGGTTGGTTCGGGTGCATTAAAAGTGGAATTAAATACCAACTGGTTATTTTTTAGAAGAGGAGTTAAGGCAAGAGTTGAATTCAAATGCAACTTTAAACCTGGATCTAGACTTCTAACAAACAGGTTAAATTGTAGAAAGTTATTTTTAAAAGTCTTTAATTACTGGAAAATATTTGTAGTTGAACTGCATATTCAACATTTTAAACATAAAGGCAAGTTTTTAAAAAACTAAAAATATCAGTCTATTTTTTGAAGCTATTCTAAGACACTTGCAGCATGTAAGCAAAGATATCTTGGAATGTTTTACCTTATTCTTACCTACCAGGATTTACAAATGATATCACTTAACAACATTTTTCTTACTCTGCCAGAAGTGTATTTCTATCACCGACTCCCTAATACACTATAATGTGATATTCAATACAGTTGCTAGTAGTGAAAATGGATAGCTTCTAGAGCTAATTATGTTGCTATTTTGCTTTTGGAAGTAACTGTTGGCCTTTAAGGATCTGTACATAGATACAGAAGAAAAAATGCATGCAATATTTTGTTTAATTTTGATGACTAGAGCCTGAGTGCCAGGCTAGTATCAGTGCTGTTGAATTGTTATAGCAAAATAATTGTGTTATTTTTATGAGAGAAAAAACATCTAAGGCCTTACCACAATAAAGTCAGCCTAAAAGTAAACCAACATAATATGAATATTGCGGTACACAAATAAGGGCAGTATCACTCTATCTGGATAAAACAAAGGGATCTTATTTGGCGGAGATCAATATGATTGTTATTACATTTTAGATATCTATTCTTGTATGAATTTCCATAATTAATAGTGCTAAACTCTAAGCCATGACAGTAACCCTAAACCAAGATATCAGCTCATTATTTGCATGTTAACTTTAGTCATTATCTCTGGATAGAGAGTATCTAGCTTCTCTTGGTCATAGAGGAATTGTAGTTTCATAGGGTAAGGAAAGGAAACATAGTTAACACAGAAGCTAGATAGTTCCAGAGAACTTGGGTTCATGTGTTTGGCTCTAGGTATTTCTTTCATGCACTGAAAGTGACTGGGCATAAACTTAATTGAGTTTTCACATGCCATCTAATAATACTTTGCTCCCCTAGGGTTCTTCTGCAACCCAGTCTCATCTATTTTCACCAGCTTCCACTCACAAATGCCAGAAGACCAACTTAATGCTAACAAAGTGTCTAGCCTGGCAGATAAACCCTCAAGGAGGCAAAAAGAATTATCTATATTAGAGTGGCATTTCAGAACTAATCCCACACTCCAAAAAGTGGCATATTTGGGCTTAGAGATCTGCATTAAATAAGCAGGAGGTAAATCTGCAACAGAAGACTTATTCTGTCCTCCCTGAAGGAGTCTGTTATTTGAGAAGCCTTGCCCAGTAATGTGATGTGGGTCTGTGGGTGAGCTGAAGTACTTCTAAGTCCAGTGGGGAACAGATAGCATCATCTTGTTTGATTTCTTTTTATTAGTTCTGCCTTTGAGTTTGTAATATAAGAAAGAATAAATGGATGAGGTCTTCTAAAGCTGAAGGATTTGGGAATTTAGATATAAAGGAATTCTGTTTTCTGTTGGCAATGCAGCAGAGAGAAAGGAATCAACTACCTGGTAAGGAAGCTGAGGTTCAGTACACTAATTACAGCTAGGAAGAATTACCTAACGTTATCCTTTCGAACATGGTTCCCTGAACTGTGACTCCCGTGTTTTTCATTAAAATGAATGATGGGATATCTATGGTGATCAATGTCTGTAGTAATCAATATTGACTGAGTGTAGCACTTCCAAGATTATGTGCTGCTCTCTAACATGTTTTCTGGTTCTGTGACAAGTTCCTAAATGGGTGCAAATATCTATTCAAATCCAGACTGATTTTGAAGTAGCCTTGTCTTGGAAGAGAAAGGTTGTACTATATCATAGCTAGTACTGTCTTCAGCTTTTTCTTGAATTAAACTACAACCAACAGCATGTAAACCATAAACATTCTGTCCTACCATAACATGGCTTTTAATCATCTATTCAGTCTTCAAACATTATCATTGTGCTAACATTTGGCATAAGTATTTCATATTATACCTTCTTTACATACCTACAAGTTAATGAGTTACAGCAATTCCTGGATGAATTTGAGAAATTGGGTATTCAGAAAAAAAAAAAAAAAAAGCATATAGAAGGAAAATCCCAAGTGTTAATGGAGGGCAGAGCAGGATTAACTATGCTATAACTCTGCACTTAATTTTTAAGTGAAGTTGCTTTCCTTTAACAATATTTCTTATTTTCATATGTTTCTGATGCCACTCATTGCCACACTTTACTAGAGAAAGAAATATCAAAAGGGCTGTTCTTGCAGATCTTCTCTTCTAAAGAGAACAAGAGATTTTTGAGAATTCTGTGGGAGTAATTTAATCTTAGACGTTTCCTGAGTAATTTTGCAGACACAAGAAGGGTGGCTGGTTCAGATTAAAGTCAGGATAAGAAGTTAAATATAGGCTGTACTTTGATATGAAATCTTCAGAGTCAATACTGGAGTAACCAGTTTTTAGCTATTTGCTGTCTGATTATGCCCATGCAGTTTGCCCCTTCAGCTGTATCAGTGCTAGCATATGAGAACTGGATCTGGGAACTGATCAAGATTTTCTTAACAGAATTTTCTTGCAACAGAAAGCTGGGAAGGTTAATAAAAGAATGACAGAAAACTTAACCCTTTTTGCTGCTGACCTCTTCAGATTTTCAAATCATGGTGTTGGAAATAGTTTTATTTACCTATGAGTGGCTAATTACCTTATTCATGGAGTACTTTTGCAGCAGAGTAAGAATATCTCCTTCTTTTAATGAATTCTGATTGCAGGTCGCCTTTTAAAATAAAGTTGGAGTTAGGTCTTCCACTGGCTCAGCCAGTTATCATGTCATAAATCATGTGGCCTGAGCAATACACAGGTAGGACTCCTCAGACGGTAATGTGATGTATAGAGGGTCAATTCCAGGAACTAAATCCTATTTCAGCTTACCAGTCTAGGTAAACGTAGTGGGATTCTCAGAAATAGTCTGTGTTGAGAGTGCTGAGTAGAAATAAACTAAATAAACCTTTCTGTATGGGTCGTTTAGAACACCAGGATCTTGTGTTTGAATGCCTGAGTCTTCATCTGGATTCATTCAGTAGATGTGGATTTATGCAAGACACTGCCTATTTCCTACCATTTTTTTAATAAACTTTCATAGAGCGTGAAGTTTATAGGGAACAATAGTTTTCAAATGCACTCTGATTAACAGGGATCACCCCCTGTCTTGCTTGTTTGATGTTTGAATATATCTTATTTAGTCCTGATGAGACAGATCTCAGCAAGAATCCTCAACTGTTAATAGTTATTTCTAAAGACTTACTCAGTATGGCCATCTGATACTTGAGCAAGGTTGGGAGGCTTTTTTTGTGCCTAGTAGTATTTCAGTGATGTAATGAAATGCAAAGTCAAATTGATTGCGTTAGGGCTATGATTCAAATATATGGAAACTCGGATCTCTGGAAAACTGTCCTGGCTACAGACTGACTGCTGTTCTGGATGATTATCACTTTCCCTCTGAAAGGGCAAGGGAAAATGGTTCAAGAAAGTAACAACTTCATAATTTGCTTTCTTAGAGTTTCACATCATCCGCATATGGAAGAAACAAAATCAGGTTAACACCCAAATTTAAACATAGAAGAGATGCGTTCTCATGATGTCAGTAATAGAAGTATGTGTAAAGCAGTGTGTATGTTCTGGAAAGGAAGCTGATCATTCAAGCCAAGAAACATAGTCTGGCACAAATCTTATTAAAAGTCCAAAACACTTGATGATATACAGATAGGTGTAGCATAACGGTGGGAAGAAAAAGGAAAGGGGGGTTGGGCAGCTGTCTGTACCCTGCATTAGTAGTACCAGACACTGCCAGCTAGTGTTTTTTGTTGGGAGTAGCAAAAGCAGGCAGTAACACAATTCCACAATTCTATTGCTTTGTTTTGCTCAGAGTTTGGAGTCAGCACAGTCCAATGCTAGCAAGTTTCTGTACAGTGAGCATCTGGCATGAGCAGTGAACACAGAAACAGTGTGGGAGATTCCTCAAATTATCGGGAGTTCTGATTTCTGATCATATTTGGAGAAATGCAGACCTGTTGTCTTTTATAATTAATGTGATTTTAAGACTTATGGGGAAATATTCAAGACACTTTATGGAAAGCATACAGTTAGTTTCTAAAGATCTTCTGGGGTAAGCTGCAAGAATTGATTGTCAATCTCCCTAAAATGCACTTGGGTAGTAAAATGCAGAGGGGAAATAAAATCAGTTTTAATAGCTACATGTTCAGAGTAGTCATGTTCTGAAAGTAGCTGCCTGTTTCCTGTGACGCAGTGCACAGTGCATAAACAATCAGTAAAATCTTTCTGGTTTAATTTAAAGGACTGTAATTTTTCCCTCTGGTTTATTTATTGATTACATTTCATGTTACTGGGGTAAACACATAATACAACAGAAACTAAAACACCTATTTATTGGCAAACAAGCACTGAGGCCCATTTCAACAGGAACTTTCAACTGTTACTGTGCATTGTTTTTTGGTGTAGAGAGGAAGTTTGTTGTCTTCAAATTGTCACTTATTTGGTATATTCAAACTTAGTGCTTAATCTCTTTGCCTAATGAGAAGGATGCATTGACTTCTCTGGATATGTGCAACCAAAAGTAAATAGGGGCAAAGGAATAATATGTTTGATGCAGAAGGCCGTCTTGTGTAACTCCATAGTGTGAGAAACCAGAAAGGTCTGCTTGGGTTAGTGCCCTGTTTCTGGTAGCCCCACCCTTCTCTGAAACATTTCTATTGTACATTTCAGTACCAGACATGAAAATTGTAACTAGCCAGTCTCCTAGCCCTTCCTACTGTTCCTCCTGGAGCCAGAGGAAGGAATTCAAAGTAGGTGCTTGGTTAGGTGTCAGAGACAGGAAAACAAGCCAAGGCCTTGCTGCTGGTTTGGCTGTTCCAGAGTCCTTAGAAAACAGACTTGTCACTGAAAACATGGTCTGGGCTGTGGGGAAAAGTGCTATGCTGTCTGTTACCCTTACCAGGGTTGGGCTGGCTGGCTATGATCCTATTTAATCATTCTAGGAATGGAAAGTAGTTTTTTCTTCTTTTTCCTCTTAAGGAAATAATCCTTACAACCTTCCCTCCCTCACCCCCTTACCACTCCTTCCTTTTTTGGGAAGCCTTGGATTAGATTTTTGCCTTCTCTTTGAAGACAGTAGTTGGTTATTCTTTCTGAACTTCTAGCTGCAGTGCAAAGAAGTAAATTAATAATTTCGCTGTTACCTTTGTGTTGACAGTCCACTGACTTTTGTAAGAATTAAGAAAGTTTCCAAATATAACCAAAATTAGTAGTTTTTCTACTCATTAGTTTCCTAATCTATCCAAAGCAACATTATTACCGCTTAATATATCTGCTCAGCAATAAGGATGGGGGGAAGGGGCAGCGTGATGAATGGCTGAGGAAGGACGTGCTTCCATAGAGCTCTGCTTTGGTCTGCAAATTAAGCCAAAATGAATTGGGCAGAAACATACTTTGAAACAATGTCCTCTTGCCCCCTCCTTTTCCCTTGAGTACATTAATGATTACAAGATGTGGGATACATATCTGAGCAGCAACAAGAGCCTGCCTCCTAAAGAGAAGAAGAATATGGGAATGTACCCAGAGGAAACATAAGTTAGCCAACAGGCTCTTAGCATTAAAAAAAAAAAAAAAAAAATACCATCAGCAACAAGGGATTGTAATACCACACAAGTATCAAAGGCAGGCTTTGCTTCTGTATTTTTATTGTGATATTTGTACAAAGTAGCCATTCTCAAACAAACAGTTGTCCATTTTTTAATTTTTTTTTTGCATTGACTTATATTAAAAGGTCAGAATTTACTGACTTTGCTCCACTTGTAAATATTATAACAACTTACATTCCCTGAACGTTAAACAACTTTATAAGACTTCCTTATAATTTTGAGGAAACTGAGGTATGGAGAGACAAAAAAGATGCAAATGACAGGAGTAAAATACAGGTTCCTTGAAATCCAGTCCTACACCCAGTTCCTTGATTGTGTATCTAGTGAGCTGCCTTTTGCCTCATCTTCAGTGATTTTTTTTTTCTTAGGAGTAAAGGAAATTTAAGGGAGGCAGAAACAGAACACTGTTTTCATGAAACAACATAAATCTGTCTTCCTATGCCTCATTATTTTCTTCTCTGAGACATCTGGAAGAAAAAGACCATGTATTTTCTATCCCTTTCCCTGCAAATGTGTTTGTTCTGGATAGGTGGGGAGATTATGGTCTCACCAAATAGCACTTTTAGGGCTTGTTCTGTTTTCCCTACAGTTTACTTCTTGTGAAGTTATTGGGATGACTTTAACTTTATTCTGATATCTTTACTCAAAGAGTTAAAATTCTATATTGTACGTACAGTGTTCCTTTTAAGCAGAGATAGTGTTTGCTTGGTATTACTATTTTATTTCTTCATATCTTTATAAAAGAGCTACTCTGTGAACTAAACTGCTTCTGGTATTCTCAGGGTAAAGCAGTGCTGGCATTGGAGAAAAGCTGTGCTATCCTTATCTTAGTCCAGGACTGATGGTATGATGGATGTTTGTAAAGATGCAATGGCCCCAATGGTGTGGGGAGCTTCTTTCGAAGATCCTCAAGAGTTGCTGTAAATATAAGTGGGCTAGTGTAGCTCTGCACTAGGAAAATCTGAACAGCTTTTTGTAAGACTAGTCTTTCACATGTACACCTACAAAAGTCTCCTTACCTTCTTTCTCCCTGGACTGCCTCTCCTAAAAGGCTCAGAGACGGTGCAAGAGCCTTTGTACAGGTATTAAGAGCTGCAGAGAGTAACTTACCGAGATCTGTATCTTCACTTTGCAGTTAGACTAAAGACTAGGCCACTTTTCTGTGATACTGTAGTGCTTAAATTATCAACAAAATTGGAGCTGTGTTTTGCTGCTTCATTGAAAGTTTAACTAATAGGACTGGAGTACATTTGGATCCAAATTATTGTCCCTGATCAGTAAATATATGCCACTACAGATACAGCCAGGCTGCAGCTTTCTGTGATTTATTCCATGGCTATTTTAGCAGTGAGAAAATGAACACTGGATACCAGTTTTCTTTTTTTTTTTTTTTTTTTTAACATTATTTTTTTTTTTTTAGACATTATTAGTCCAGGATCTGGACAATCTTCTTTTGTTGTTACTGCCTCCAAAATGATTATAGTCTGAATTCATGTATGATCTATCACATTATACAAGGGCATTCTATGAATAACTTCAAGCTAGCGCTGGCTTTGGTGAAGATATAAAGGCAGAATATCAAAGTCAGCAGTAACTTTCAATAATATGTTCCAGGGTTAGCTAATGCAGATCAAAGTATTCGTCTATGTGGTATGTCAAGCCACAACAAATTATATTATGAATCGTATAACTTCAGTCAAAGCAGGATGTGACAGTAGAATTAGTGTTTATGGATGTGTAAATAGAAAATAAGTTAGTATCTGTATGGAAAGAGTATTTCTTATCAAATCAAGAATTTCCAGTAACTTCACTTTTTTCTCATCTGTTTTTTTTTTTTTTCCAGTAACAAAAAAAAACACAAACAAAAAACAACAACAAAAAAACCTTCTACTCCAAATTAGATATTCACTCTCCTTAACAATAGATGTTTTCCTGGCTTTAGAATGTTTTCCTTGGAGAAAAATTAATTTAAATTTCTTTCAATAATTCTGCTTTTCAAAGAACTTGGAAATCTTCTAATTATTTGTACTGGTTGTAATTATTTGGCTGTTAAGAGATCTGCTGTCAGCTTCATTCCCACAGTTCGGATAATAGATAAGAAAGCAGCACTCCAAAAATTTTGTGCTAATTAAATGTGAAAACCAAAGTGTCAGCACAGGTAATCAGATCTGAGAATGTGCATGTAGCTAAGAAATCTAGGGGGGGAAATCTATTCACTAGGTAGGTGTACTAAATGCAGGGCTTTGTTGCTTTGGAGGTAAGTACCTGAATGCAGATACATGTACTACGGATACTTAGTGTTCAGGTACATACACAATGTAAATATCACTAGGTTTTGCCTTTTCTTATTCCAAGTTCTCCTTCCATTGTTAGTCAGTTTTTCAGATACTAAAAGACCTCTCATTAAAGCATTTTGTGGAGTTCTCCTGAGCTCAAATGTTTTTCTTCAGTTCTTTTGGATCATCTTGTCCTCTCTCCCATTGGAAATACAGGTCACACATGCTAACTTTAAACAGAAAATCTTGGATATATTTCATGGCTTTCATGGGAATACCTTTATTAGCCCTACTGTGAGTCATCACCATCATTATTTTATAGGTTTATTTGAATTACTTCAGAGGTTCTAATGTTCTTTTTCTCAGTTGGACTAAGAATTGATACCAACCAATAGAAGGGATAAGAAATCTTTTGGAGACCTGGAAACTGTCATGATCAGGATACTAGAAGTCCCAACGAGCTCCACCAGCCATTACTTCTCCCTCATTCTTTTTTCCTCCCACTCCCTTCATTTTGAGAATGTTCTCTTTTTTTCCTTATTTATTTTTGCAAGACCAGAGAAAACAGTTCTCAGAGGTTGCTGTTGCTGCCACCAAAGCTGACAGTATCAGCTAGTCAGGGAAGATGCAGTATAAACAGTGCTAAGCACTCTGGGGAAAGGGAAGGGTGGGAAATGCTTAGCTACACACTGCAGGGTTAGTTTTGAGGAACTCGCTTTACAAGGAGTGGGGATAGGAAGCCCTTTGTGAAAGGGTAGACACAGATGCAAGAGTTGGAGTATATAGACAAGGAAAAGAGATGAAAGCAAAGAACATATAAACCACAACAGATAGAAGGGTCAATAAACAATACTGCATTGAGCATCACTGACCAAGTCCTGTAGTAGATTACTTTAATAGAAATTCTGAAAATGCGGGAACTGGAAGGCAAAGCAGAGGTAAGGGTGGGAAGCAGATAGTTCAATGCTATTTCTGTTACAGCACAGTTGGTGTAAAGTGGGGGAAACCTATCCAAGTCTGTCTCCTGTCAGCTTTTAGAAAACAAAAAGGCATGGAATTCTACAGATTGCTTCTGGCTCAAGAAGATAAAACAGTCTAACTCACTTTTCGTGTAAGAGGTCTTGAAAGTTTGCATGAAACCACGGCCATGTCTGACCACCAAAACATTTTAAAGTTATCCTTTTACTGTCCAGGAGAACTTGGTTAATGAGAATAGGATACGGAGAGGACAAGCTGTCATGACTTTGCAAGACTCTTCTGCTGTAGCTGCCATGGTAGAAATAGCAGGAAATGGCCTGATCTAGACTTCTTGTTGTGGAACTGATACATTCTACCATATTCGCAGGAACATTTCCCAACTTTCTTACAGGAAACAGGGCTATCAGTTTAACAATAGCTATTAAACCCAGTTTTCCTAAAATGTTTCAAGCAGCTTTAATGAAAGCATGGCTGAACAATGTGTGCACCCACACCCTATATAAAAGGTCATATTTCAGCTGAGCTTAATTGACGTGATATGTAAACAGTTAAAATTTTGCTTTCATATAAAGTATCAGACCAAACTCCGAATAGCTGCACCTAAGTCTTATTAACCAGCCTGCAATACTCTCAGCTCACTCTCAGGAAGAGTTTCTTCCAGCCACAGCAGTGCCACAGTATTTCCCTTGCTGGCACTGGTTTGCTTTTGTCTGGGTGCAGGGATGTTGATGACTCAGTAAATTAACCCACTGGAATATGTTAATTTAAAGGAACATTAATTTCCATAGTGGATCATTTGGAAATTGTAATGTAAAAACAAACTCTTAATAAAGCAAAGCTCTTTGCGGACTGCTGAGTATGTTTGGGTACAGGTTTACTAAAGAGTCTAGGAGATGCTGAAGACTGCAAAGAAGCACAGCCCAGACCATGGTGAAGGCAAATGATTAAATGCTCCCCAGGTTGGCTGGCTTGTTGTTTTTAGTTTTTTGGGGTGTTTTTTGTTTTTGTTCTGTTTGTTTTGGTTTTTGTTTGTTGATTTTTTTTAATTTTTTTAATTTTTTTTTTTTTTTTTTTTAAGAGCAGGGATGGCAATTAATTGCCCAAAATTTAGAGATGCTTTAGAGGCAGTAGTGTAGTATTAGATAACTTCAATAACCTTTCCTTTCAAGGTTAGTGGTTCACTGAGTTTTGTCTAGCAAGAGACATCAGTTTTTGCTTTATTACACCTTGGGATGCCTTCTTGCTTTAGCTGAGGTAATTTCATAGATGAAGTGCTGACCGTGGCTGGTGCACTGCAGTTTGTCTCCTGCTCAGGTCTGTGATGAGCGGTGCCATCCCTGCCTGTTGTTGTGGCCTTGTGCTTGCCTCTTCTCCTGTGAATTTGCTGAGGGGCTGCTCAGCCCTGCACCAGGAACCTCTACAGGAGGCCTGGCTGCCTCCGAAGTCAGCTGTGTGTGAAAGGCCACCCAGGCCCTCTTGTGCACTGTTGAGTTCTGAAGTCCCCTTGGTAAAGGAGCACTCCAAACAACATCATTCTCACTGCTGCAAGAAACAAACGGTGGCTGGAGGCTTGCCATCCTTTTGGTTATGCAAATCGGGAATTATGCAGAAGTGCTATTTGAATCTTGTTTTATTTTTGCTTAATCAGTTGTCAGCATGTTTTTACAGTTCAGTTGCTGTCACTTGTTGGTGTTTTGCACAGACTCCGTGTTCGTGGAGGAGTTTATCATAGAAAAGGCGGGTAAAGGGGCTGCTCCTCTGAGAGGCAGCCGAGTGAGGCTTGCAGCAGCGGCATTCCCCAGGGGCACAGGGAAACCACCTTCCTCACCAAGCACTGCAGCCCTGTGAGCCAGAGAAGAAAAGAGAAATTGCCAACTCATAATTCTCTTCTATTAAACCTGTGCCAAATCCATCCTATTTCATTCTGGCTTGTCCTAAGAGGGATTCCTGTCTTAATGAATGTTGGGCAGATCCAGAGTAACTTTATCTGTAATTGAGCTATTATGAGTGTGCTCCACCCTAAGGCTGGTATGTGGTGCAGGGCTCCTGAGGCAGAGCCTCCCTCCTGGCAGGAGGGAAGGAAAAGAGCTTTAAGGCCTGTTGTCAGCAGGATGGGGAGGGTCAGTTTAGCCTCTCTATTGTGGCCAAGAAAGAATGAGACAAAGATATAACTGAAACTTAGTTCCACTGGGCAGGAACTGTAACCTATCAGCCTTATTGGGAAATGACTGAATGAAGCTAGTAGTGTTGACCCACTTGTTCTCATTAGGATGGATCCCACTGGGGCTAAAGGCTTGCACCGGCACAGGAAGCTATAATTCATATTTCACAACACTAGCTCTTGTAAATATGATGTAGAAATCAATAAGTTGATTTTTTAACTTGTGTTCCAGTTTTCAGGTTATTAAGAAGTTCCTCAAGTCATACTTTGTACAGATCTTACTGTGTTATGTCATATCACCTCTAATTGCGTGCTGCATCTTAAAAAGACGCTTGCTCCCTTTCTTAAATTACAGATAATCTGAAAGAAAAGATTACTTAATTTTCAAAACACCATGAATCATGGCAGCTGCAGTAGCTCATGAAGGAAAACAGTGTGCTTTTCAGCTTAACTGCTGTACCTATAACATGCAAGTGGTTTCAAGCAACGTGTGAATGATACATCTAGTGTCTACTAAACTTCGGTCCCTCAGAAATTGAATAGATATGGATTTATACTGGCTAAAACTGAGGCTTTCAGAGGATACAGAATAATATTCTCATCTCTCAGCTAAAAAGCAATGCTCCTTTTCTTTCTCTTTTTTTTTTTCTTTCTTGAAATTCACAGAACTGGTGGCAGGTAAGGAAAGCGCTTTGCTCGCACAAATGAGAGGAGCTGTAAACATTGATTAATCTTCATGTAAATTCCTTTTGCCACAGCCCTGCTTGACAGATCATTATCCTCTCAAATGCCTGTCTCTTTAGTCTCACTGCTTTGCGACTTTGTCATACTCTATTAAGTAAACTGGGCTGTTTGTAGCTTGGAAAGGAGAACAATGGAGACTTGGGTGTTACAGTTTGGGTGTTGGCAAATTAATATATGACACTTCTTGCCTCTTACAGAGGCGAGAGGAGTACTAAATCAGTTAATCAGCACAGGGCTCAGCAGTGTTGTTTTGGCTGAGATTACAGTGGCTGATGAGACACAAAACTAAACTGTAACAGTTGCTCAGCTTCTTGCGTGATTGTTAACCCTGGTATCTTGGCTGACTTCCATTCTGGGTCATTATGTTGTCCTTTCTGCTGTTCCCCTGTAGTTTCAGCTGGATTAATTCTTGTTTTAATTCCCTTTCTGGAGCCTGCTGTGTGGCATTGTTGGCACTCTTCACTGGCATCCCGGAGGCTGGCAGTAGTAGGTGAATGTGGAGGAGTAATCTTCATCTACAGTGTATAAAGAACTTTATCTAAACAGATGAAAGGACCCTAAATAAGGAAAGGGCTATCACTATTATTCAATCACAAGTAGAAAGTAGTTCCCATTATCATCATACTGAAGTTGACACCTGATGCTCAAGGAAAGGAGTCTTTTCAGTTGGTTTTGGTTTCCTCATTTTACCATTTACATTACATCTGAAATCCTGCCTGACAGTATCACTTTTATCCAGTCACTACTGACCAATAACGCATTTATCACACTGTGGTATCTCCAAGGTAACACCTTGTCAGATAGAGATAAAAATGTGTACAATGTCATTCATCACTGAGGGAGGAAAACAACTTGAGGTCTTGATGATGGGAGTTTGTATGTATGAAACTAAGGCAGATGTGCAAACAGTTTTCCCAAATGGCTGTGACTGTAAATGTAGCAAAACAATACTAGGTGTTTTCTACTGTACTTAGCATACAACAAATGGCAGATAAAAATGATTCCAAGTGCAACTATGACAGGTATTTAATACATACTTACAGATTGTCTTTTCTGTAATCAAATTTTTAACATTATCTGAAAACATTTTAGTCTTCAACATTGTCATTGCTTTTGTTTGTTATTATGTTAAGCAACCTCTGTTCTATGTTTTCATGAACTTCTTGCTAATACTATGCAGTAGTCGTCTTTGTCCTTTAGCTGAAGGTGTGGAACTAAGTATTACTTGAAGAAAAACAAATGAAATGCACATGCTGACCTCATTACAAAATAAGCGGTTGCCAAACAAATATTTCCAGCTTCTTCCTTAGAAACAATCTGATAAGAAACAGACAAGTATGACTTCTGTTTGGCCTGTAAATGCTTTGCATAAGTGTAATTAAAGACAAAAAGATTTTTCTCACCATCCATTTTAATTGATAGCCTTCTCCAATGTCAATAGATTTCTTATTGAGACCACAGGTTGATTATAACGTTTGCAGAAGATAACAATAGCACCCGAATCCTCCTTTGAGGTTGAGATCTCAATCTTTTTTTTCTTTTAATCACAGGCCACATTCTATTTTAGATTCAAGTTCCAAATAGTTGTTGTTAAGATATGATATTGCCAAAATAACTTAATACTGCTACTTTCCTTTCTAATTCCAAGAAATCTTACTATTGAGTCATTTCCTTGTTAAGAGGTACCAAAAATTTGCAGTAGTTAATATTTGGCAGAGTAAATTAACTGAGGGGAGGGGGGAGGGGAGAGGTTAAAATGGAGAGGGTGGAAGGTTGCTCAAACTTTGAAATGTTAAACATAGTTCTGTCTGGTTTTCTTGGTAAAGCTATAAAATCAACACAACTCTAATTAATTAAAATGTTTGCAGAAATTTAGCATGTAAGATAATTTCTTTTAGAAGGAATATTAGCATGAACAAATAGAAAATAATATACAATTTGGGCATTAATTACATGAAAAAATACTGTGCTGACTTTTGACTGACTTTTCCTCTAGAAAATAAAAAGTATGCTATTAAATAATTCTTTTCTTACAACTTGCATTTAATGTCCAACCATAGAAAAACAAGTGAACAAGCAGCAAAGCAATGGATGAGGTTATGACTACAACGTGTTTAGAATTTTAAGAAAAAACTAACAAGACTTCTTTATGAAGCCATACCATATATGTTTACTAATGTGTTTGCATTATTGTTGAGGAATTTTGAGTCCGTTTTACAAAAATCAAAAAGCATATCGCTCAACAGTATTCTTTAATGTGTATGTTACTTAGAAAAACTCGTGCTTTGAGATCTCACTGAAGGGTCATGCATTTAGGTTTGGTGAAGTCTCTAGAAAGGTTCTACAAGTATGGTGGGTTACTGCTTAATTTTATTGTACTTTCTAGAGGAGAGTATAATACCATAATCTTAATTGATTAATAAATATTCATTGGAAAAATTCATAAATATTGCTAAGGACAGAAATTAAAGGACCTAGAATCTTCCGAGACAGAAAGTTAAACTCAGATAATGCTAAAGCTGTTAGATCTGCCAAAAATACAACACACGTAAAATATGAGTATTGAAAGGTTAAAGAAACATTCTCATGCTGGTAGAAAGTGACCTAGACTTGAGTATACAGTACTGGATGACTCATTTCTTCCTGCCCACACATGGGTGTCTGTGTAGAAGGACTGTGTGGTATGGCAGTGTGTCTGTTACAGCTACCGAACTATTTAATCAACAGAGCAAATACATTAGCAAATGAGAAGGCATCTGAAGGAGAATTTGTGCATGCTTGGCTATAACTTGCTCTATCACAGATATCTCAGGCCTATGCATCTCCTGGCCTGCTCTTTGAAAGGTTCACAGGAAAGAAAGGAGAAAAACTGTTGACTGGATTAGTTATTCTTCCAGGCTGATAGCCAGTGTGCCTGGTGCATGTTATCTCTCTTCCTCACCACCAATATGTTGTAGGATCTGATGCTATTGCAGAAATGAATGCATGCTTCTGTGAATAAAATGTTTGTAGGAGGAGATCCTGATAAATGATGTGTATTAATTCTTGTCACAGAATTAATTGTTGGTATGTTTGTCAAATCAGGTGACTAGCGAGTGCCTAGGCACTCATTTGATGGGTCATACTTGCATCCTAGCTTGCAACAGGTAATCCAGATCAGAGGTGTTATTTTCCAGATAGGATTTACAACTTTGGTTCAGGTTCATCTTCTGGGATTCAGTGTCTAGGCCTTTACTTAGAAGCAAGATTATCTCCATACCTGTGGCAACCTTTTCCTGCTGTTATCCGCTAGTTTCAGGTTATCCACTCTCTGAATAAGAATTCTTTCTGGATTGCTGTCAGAGGTATGAACTTTTTCAAGGCGGTCTCAAACTGGCCCCCCTGACATGTTCTTGTTGACTGTTAAAATTGGAGCAAGTGTTGTTATTGCCTTCTCAAGTGACTTCTCAAAGACTAACCTGCTCAGTCTGCCCAGCTGTGAAGCTGGGAAGTTACTGTGAAAAAGCTCGTATCAGTAGAGTCATAGCTGGCAAAACATACATTATGCCAAAATTCCTGTAAGGTAAGCAGACACCAAAGTTTCCAAAACTCTGGACATAGGCATTGGTTTTCTACTGAGGATACTTTGTTGCTTTAAAGTCCTTATCCATAGGAAGCATCCCAGTAACCTAAATTTTCAACTTTTCGTGGAAGAACTTCATGAGTTGCCTTGACTAGAAACTTGAAAGCTCCAAAATCCTCATGTGGACTTGCTGCTGGCTGCCATATGCAAGGAAAGACAGTTGGCATCTGTAGTGTTCTGCTGTCTAACCTGCAAATACTTCTGGACTTGGTGTTCTAAGCTAGTGAAAACCTGTACAGGTTATACAAGTCGTAGTTTGTGCAAGAATAGCTAACATGGAACTGAAACTATTCTTCAGCACATTCTGCATGGAAGAATTGGCTATGTAACACTCTTAGGATGCCAAACAACAGCAGGAGGAAGGAGAAAAGGATCTGCCTTTCTTCTGCAGTGTTCATTTACAAACACTGGCAAGTGTCAGAGTCTCTTGCACTGCAGCTATTAAGTTGAAGTCACTAGTCACAAAAAAAAATAAAGCAGAATAATTTAATTAACACAGTCCTGCCTTTTGGAAGCAGCCAGTGGACTTGGGCTAGAACAGTTTTTTAAAAACCTGGTTCACTACTGGCATTAAAAAGATTATTTATTTGGGTTTTTATCAGTCTGAAAGTAAACAATGACTCAGCATCCCAGGGATTCCTATAAACATAGTGTAAGCTTCTAAAGGATCCAGCTTCTGACCCCTGATTGTTCATGGACGTATGTGCTTGAAGAATGATGTTTCAATGAAAAACAAGACAAGGAGAGGCTTACAACATACAAGGAAAGTGGCTAAGATTTAGCATAACCTGTTTCTAGAAACATAAAAAGGAGAATTTGGCAGAGTCACATGAAGTTATTCTGTTTAGCTTGTAAGAGAAATCAACACTGGGAAATAAAGCAATGTATTTAAGGGACCTCTTTAGACTAGGAAAAGATGTTCTGCTTATTCAGCATAAACTTTTGACTTAGCCAAATTGCTTCCAAGTCCTTAAATTTTTATATCCTTGAGTTAAATGCTGCTATTTAGAATTAACCTTTGTGTGGTAAATGAAGAACTGAAAACTCATAAATAACAAACAAGAAGGTGAATTGGCTCCACTTCTCCAATGTGCTATAACAATAATAATGACTAGGAAAAATGATGAAGAACACATCCAGAATTCATCTTGGCATCTAGAATTTCTATTGATGCTTGCTGTTATATGGTCTAAAGAGTTTCAGTAGAAAAACAGCATCATGAAAACTACATTCCATGTTGAAAATGAATCCTGTAATGTTTATAAATTGAGTTTATATTCTTAGATGTAGAAACTAAACTTAAAAAAAAAAAAAAAAAAGTACATTAGTCCTGACATAAATTCCTGTTATTTCTTAATGGCATTGTATGTGGGCACATCGGCTCTAAAAGCTACTGATAACAGGAGATGCCTCTTGTTTTACAGTTGATATATAAGAATTTTTTTTGTCTGCTGCAGGCACTGATAGCATTAGCTATAACCATAACTGGGGAGCAGTTGTCTGTAGCCTTGCAAGTTCAATGGAAGTTCATAATGCACTGCTTCTCTTGCAAATCCTGATTTGCAGATGGTAGGAATTTGAGGTGAATGTAGTTCTTCCATATTCTTCTTTGCTAGGTCTCCACAAGAACAAAAATGAAAGTAAAGATCATTGTGTAAGAGAGCATTTTGCTTTAAAATGTCTTTCTAAAGCAACCTGTTATGAAACGTTTCAAGCACTTGCAGGTTTTCTGCTTTTAAGTGATGAAAAAGAAAAATCTGAAAGCACCTTCTGAATGCATGAATATCATTTGACTTACTAGAGAATACTGCTTAACAGTAACTGCCCTGTACTCAGAGCTGAGGTACTGGGGAACAACAAACATCCTATTTTGGAAATGCAAGCTTGCTACTAGAAAGAAAGCATATGTCAGCTTCTGCTATGTCATGTAAACCTGAAAGCTCTGCATTTCTTATCTCCGGCTACTTGCTTCAAAGTGAAGGTGAATCAAAAATTCATTTTTTCCAGAAGAAACTGTTTTAGAAACACTGCCCCTAAGTCTCTTCATAATCTGACATCTTTGGACATGTACTCAAAATCATTTTTAATACCAACATATTTCCTTTTTATATGGTCCTAGTTTCATTAGAGTCCTTTATATAAGTGACAGGACGAGGGCCTCAAGTTGTACCAGGGGAGGTTTAGGTTGGATATCAGGAGAAACTTCTTTACAGAAAGGGTGGTTAAGCACTGGGATAGGCTCCCCAGGGAGGTGGTTGAGTCACCATCCCTGGATGTGTTTAAAAAACCATTTGGATGTGGTGCTTGGGGACGATTTAGCAGAGGGTTGTTAAGAGTTAGAGTAGTAAGGTTAGGTTGTAGTTGGACTTTAAGGTGTTTTCCAACCTGAGCGATTCTATGATTCTATAAGAAGATGGATTAATTTGTTTTCATCCTCCGAAGTTTGAGAACATGCTGTTAATGCAGCTGATTTTTGTCTGGAAAGTCTTTATTTGGAATGATCATGCATTCTGATATAAAAGATATATAAAAGAGATATAAAAGAAGCACTCGTATCCCTTTGGTTGAAAGTTCAGTGCTGTTGCATCTCTAATAGAAGCTGCTGCTGTTTGACTCCAGGTTATGAAAGATGAACTGCATTAAATGGTAAATCATTAAATATCACTGAGTAAAAGCACTGTGGTGTGTTGGCCTGCTTAAACCACCAGCATGTCTCCTCATGCAAAGAGTTGCTTTTTGTGATAACGCAGTGAAACACTGATTGAAGGGCCAGTGTTCAAGCCATACAAAAAAAAAAAAACTCAAGTAGCATTCTTGTGGTTTCAGTCAGTGGGTGACTGATGATATCTAGCTAGAGAATATCGGAAACAATTTTGTTAAAATTCTTGGTGTCTCTGCACTCATATGAATAGGAATGTTTTAAATCAGATATGTAGAACTTGCTAACTCTGTTCTTGTTCAACTTTCTCCCCGTTATTTTATTGCTCCCCCTAAAAATCTGTTTAAGTTGAACCTGCTTTGTATCTTAGCTGTACTGTGAAGCCTACATTTTTGTTTTCGCTTGTAGGATGTGACAGTCACAAACAGAAAAAAACAAAAACCCATACGCTATTTGAAAATCAGATCAAATCAGGAAGGATGCTGATGGCCTGAATAAAATTGTTTCAAACTAGACCTTTATTTGTCTGCAAGAATTAGTTTCTATAAAATGTCAGAATGGATTAGTACTGGAAAGATCCCTATTGTGTTTATTCACTCAGTGCTGAAACAGATCAACTGTGGCTTGTGAATCTTTGTGGCATGAATTTTTTGCTCAGCTTTGCTATTTTGCTTGTTTGCAGTGTGAGTGTTACTGCTTTCTCCAGTGTTTATGCTGTCAGACCTTTATCATTTTGCATTGTCATACACTCAGCAATGGTGTAACTATTACTATGCAGCTCTTAACTCAGACTTCCATATTCTCATTTATACTTATATGAGACAGCCAAGTAAAACATGAAATGCCCACTCTCTAATGATGCCTAAAATCAGGCAAAGTCATGTACATGTGAAAGAAAAGGATCACTCTTACCCTGCTTACAAGGAAAATTGTCTTAAGAAGTGATTTATAGCTTGAATTTGTATGAAAACTTTCAGTGTTATGCATAAGTGCATAACAGGTTCTTCCTGGGTTTTGAACTCAGGCTGCAACCATAACCATTAGTAATGTTCCACTCATTAATATAGCTCCATGGAA
The DNA here is from genome assembly GCA_030625065.1 of Alectoris magna. NCBI lineage: Eukaryota > Metazoa > Chordata > Aves > Galliformes > Phasianidae > Alectoris > Alectoris magna. The sequence goes on from CM060568.1 coordinate 12,381,855, forward strand.
CAGTGTAGGATAAACAGATGAGACAGAGAATGCTTCATGAAACAGTAAAGCTATCCAGACTTACAGATGTGCAGATAAACTGCACTCTTCTCCATAAGTTTATAAGTTCCAGAAGAAGAGTTCAAAGTCCTTTTCTGCTTACTTCCATAATCTGCTCTTTCTTGATGTAACATTCTTGATGTAAAATCCTGGGCTCTGAGACTAGAATAAAAGGTCCTCTGCATACAGAAGCCAGTGCTGCAATAACTGTTTTATACCCTTTACTTTTTGTACATTAGTTACTGAATAAGATGACATAAAATAGTAAAAAATAAAAAAGATATGGTTATGAGTAAAGAACACACCTTTGTGGAACATGAGGTAAATGCTACTTAAATAAAGTGAAGTTAATTTAAGGGGGTGTGAGCCTATGGTAAACACAGATATTAGTTATTCTTTGCTTACTGAAGTATCAGAGAAGCATGCTGTCTTAAAGGCAGAAATTCATAGGAATTTCTGGCTGTAGTCTACAGTAAAAATAGGATCCAGAGGCCTTCAAAGCAGCAAGAAAAAATTAACCCTCTGGTATATGGTCTCAGTACTAGTCTTTAATTTTTAATGCTCAGATATATGGTTATACAAGTGCCCACTCAGCCTGAACCATGTATGTTCCTTTCTATGCTACTTTCTGAGGTCCAAAGGTTATTAACTGATTAGTGCAGATTAGTTGGTCACCTCTGACTGTGCACTGATCCAGCAAGGATGTTGTCTGACTGTGCAGCCTATGAATAGATAAAAAAAAAAAAAAAAAAATGGTACTGCTAAGTTAAAATATTGCTTTAGATTCTCTTAGTAGTAGCTTCTGTCTCTGGTGTACAATTTGGGAATGAAATGTTTAACAAATGAAGTTTCTTTGTGTTTTTTTTTTCTTTGTGTTTTTTTTTTCTTTGTGTTTTTTTTTTCTTTGTGTTTTTTTGTTGTTGTTGTTGTTTTGGTTTGGTTTGGTCTTGGTTTTTTTTACAGGCAATCCATGTAGTTTATGTTGAAAATAAATGTCTGTAATCTTATCGATCACTTAAAGGCTCAGGTATAGACTGAGTGCTTCTTTCCTTTACTATCTTACAGTTGAAAAATAACAAAGGGTACAGTATGAAAACTGGTTGAAACTGGGCTATCACCAGTCATTGCCTACTAGCCTGGCAGTGAAAAGGCAGACCTGAAGGCACTTTGGTTAATTAAAAATCTATAAGCAGTTACATCACCCAGCTATATTCAGTGGTAGCCAGTTGTTGCCAGCACTAGTAGATAAGTTGTTTGTGGAAGTTAGCTTCAATTAAGATTATTTAAGAGATTTTAATCACTATCATAACTTCATACAGAACATGATCTACTACTGTGCTGTATGAACTACGTCCCATTTCTGACAGTATCCTTGTACAATCATGGCATCCTTCTGCTATTACTTCCAGTGCTAAATCTAAGCTTAGGTGTAAAGAATGAGATCATAATTTCCGAGTTTAGTTTCCCTTTCATTTTCCCCTTCATCACACTAGAAGGTGTGGTTTCCGTACCTAAATACATGATTAAACATCTTCTGGCTGTTCAGCAGGAGCTATTTGCAAAGTGGTGTAGCTATTGCATGTTCTTCTGTCACAACTGGGATTTCAGTAACACTTAAAAGAAAAAAAAAAAAATTCATAGTGAAAAGCATCATCAGATTTGTGCAATTAAACACATAAGCTGCGCTTGCAGTGTTAATCTGTGAATGGCCTGTACTTAGAACAAGGTGTGCTGGAAACAGCATGAGGAGAATGTAGCCAGCCCTCCTGTGTCCGGACAAAATATCATTACTAGCCATTCCCAAGTAGTCTTTCTTAATCCCTGTGATTATAATCCCTATGATTAAGTACTTGAATATATCCACCTATTTTGTCTCTTATCTCTCATTTGTTTTTTTACATTGGGAACCACAGTGACAGGGATTGAACTTTAGGAAGTACAAAAGATGTTGCTAGTTTGGGATACATACAGTTATTGTCACAGTTTGTCCATAGCAAACAATATTATTAGATAGTACTATCAGACAGGTGCTTTGGGGGGAGAGGGGAAAAAAAAAAGCAATCCTGTCTTCTATTCCACAAGCTGCTACTGCTTCCAATTTGACTATCAAAATTGCAATACAAGTGAGCTTTAAAAACTTAAGATAGAACGCTAAGCAGTCTTTGCCACCTGAAAAGCTCAAAGATACTGGATATCTTTTAGCTGTTTTCCTTTCTTTTTTAAAGAAGTTGTGCTAATCAATTTCTTTTCAAAGCACTCTAGTTCCTAGCAGTTTCCTAAAACTGGAGAGAAATTGCTGCTCTTTGTAAGCTAAATCAATCTCTGAAGCGTCTTATAAGAATAAAATAGCTTAAGGATGAAACAGCAGTAAGAAAGGAGATCCATCTACCAATTTATCAGTCTATCTATTTTCTAGTCATATCTATCTGTAATGGTTAAAAGTTTTAAAGGACACTAAATTTAAGTATTTTATATTGCTTTTTCATAAGGGCAGATCAATTTATCTCTATTCCTTTGGAAAGATTAATATTGTCACTGCATGTTGTAGGCTTGTGTTAGCTAAAAGGAGTCAGGGGCATGACAGCATTTATAGAAGGCATGAGCTCAAATGTCAGTAGAGCATCCAAAAATGGATGAAGCATCACCCAGTCACTGCCATCTGTTGAGTGTTTCATGACAGCTGTATCTCCTGACCAGAGCTGGTGTAGATAATCATAAAAGGCCCAGAGGAAGCATACCAGCAGTTGTACAGAGAGAAGGGAAGGTGGGATTCCACCTTTTAATGTTGTTTTTAATTGTACCATGATGATTTTTTTTTAACAGACACTATGGTATGTAACTTAGATCGAGGGTTGATTTAAAGCAAACAGTAAACCACAGTGTAGCTGAAAAGCAATTGAAAATTCTTCTGCAAGAAGGTTTTGTCCTGGCTAAGTATTTAATAGTGGTTTGGTTGTTTTTTTTCCCAGAGACTTTGCCCTAAAGATACTCTGACCATAATAAAACTGCTTCAACTATTGTATGTCAACAAGACTATCAAAGCAACCATTCTTGTTATTGACTAACTAATGTGAATGTGGGGTTTTTAAACATTCTTTCTCTTAAAGAGGAGGTAATTCTTAGCTGTCAAATTTGAGGTACTAACCCTATAAGGAGCACTTAAGCTTAATGCCAGCTAAAACATTAAATGAGTGTGGAATAAATCATTCCAGTTTTTCTAACATTTTCTCTAGTATGTGGATCTGCCTTCACCCCCAAGGCATACAAAAATACTATCTGACTTTATTGTTTCTGATACAACCTCTCATAAGCTGAGGAGCCTTCTGGATGAACTGGCAACCTGGACAAATTATGAAATCAATGGCACAGGCAGTAGCGAAGGGTAGGTGTCATTGTGAAACAAAATCTTTGATGTGAAAGCCTTCTCTTATCCTCTTATCTAACCCTTGCCTTCCCATAGCTGTGTCTCATATTGTTCTGTCACTTCAGTATGTCAGGGTCTCTGTTATTACAGCTCTAGGTTATCCAGCAGATGTTGCTATGAACTGGTACAGCGTGAACAATGGGAGCTTAGTTCATCCTTCTATAATGCTAATAAACAATACTACTTTGGAAATAGAATTGCTTAAAGATATGTCACTGAAAATATTTAAACTAAGGTGCTGAGACTCTTGTACAGCTTCAGAAAACTTTACAACTGAACAACTTCACAAGAGAATTTAGCAAACTTTTGAAAAACTTGAGCTCCTAACTTGGATAAGATGATGGAAATTCTGCTATGTTCAGTGGAGGGATTTCAGTCTCTTGTGATTTAAAAGCAAACTGAAATGACAATCACAATGTAATGAACACAGGTATACCTGACTCTACAGGTAGTCTGAGATTCATGAATAAACTCAATGATTTACTGATATGATTGAGCCTCAAAAGAATTCTCTTTTGTGAGAGCAGAGGAGGTTGTGAGTACTGACATGTAGCTCAAAGGGGTCTTCAACATCTCTGAAGAAATTATCCCTCCCATAGCCAGATAACAATTGTCCATGTAATCTATCCCAAAAACATAAATGTCTTGAGAGTGTACAAGCCAAAGGTCACTTGTGTGTCTGGTTCCTCTGTTATCAATCCCAGCAAGAAAGCAGGCTGTAGTATGTCTGTAATATAATTTAGGGCAGCACTATTTGTTTTTTACATCTGTTGAAACCTTAATAAGGTGGGGAGATGCACAGTTAATAATGGTATGAGCAAGGGTGCCAAAGTCTGAGATTTAGCTTAGTAATGCATTGTTACATATCTGAACTGCACTGATAGTTCAAATACCTTGCACAATGTTAGCCTTATCAGCCAGCAAACCTGTTACTGTTTGAACTATGAGTGGGTAGGAGTAATTTCTGAGATGTGTGATGCTATAGTGTTGGGTTACACTTATGAAAAAATATATATATGTATAATATGTTTGTTAAAGCAGAACAGGTTTAAAATACTAGTTCAGCTTTTGAGTCAGTTGGAGGCTTTCATTTACTGCTACATTAGCTTTTACAAAATTGTTTGGCATTTATAACTTTTTGTTTTACAAGTTTACTTTGAAAGAAGCTAGTGAAACAAAACATAAGTCTTCCCTCCTCCTGAAAGTCACTTTTATGTTTCTCCTTTTTTTAACATGGCAAAGTGGTTGTAAAACCTGCTCTTGATTCTTAAATAAAACAGCATGTAAGTAGGATAGGTATGGGAAGTGGGCCCCTTTCTGCAGGTTTTATAGACCGCACAGGACCTCAGACAGGAACACTGATGCTAAGTGTAGATTTTTTTTAAGGTTTTGTGTGGGGTGGTGCTTCGTATTCCAATAGGTTTGAGGAAAAAAAGCAGTTATTTCTACAAACTGTGAAGTAAAGGAGAAATAGTTCTTAATTATTAATATGACAAAATGAAGTTCAGTTGTAATATAATTTAATAAGGAATGGGTAATTTAAGAGTAGCTATTCGGATTCCTGTGAAACTGAACAAGAAACTGTTTTGCTGCTATGAGAAGAATAGGACAGACCATATAATCTGACATCTGGGATCCAGGAAGACCCCCAGTTGTGGGTACTATTGAAATTCAAAACCAAAGTAGTGTGTTAGGGGGAACCCTGAAACAGCAGCAATTGTGATGCCTGCCTTGTTTATGATTAAGGCTGATTAGAAATGCAAAAACTGTGTTTTATTTTGAAAAACACTGAACAGGAAGGTAGAAAAGAAAAGGTTTTAGGATTAAATCGTGTAATTTTTTTAAATCCTGGAATTAAATGTGGAAAGAAACAGAGCCGCACATTTTGGGGGGTTGGGTTTTTTGTTTAAGGCTGCAATTGTATGCTCTTTTTCCCAAGGTAAGCGAATGTGAAGCACACTGAGATACTATTGCTCCATGCTTCCATGCTAATAAGGCGTGCTTCCCACAGTGTGTGACAGAAAGGATGAATACCATGCAGTGCTAATGGTTAATTTGTAGTGGCATGTGTGTTCCTTGAATGTTTGTGAAGTTTCATGATTCACCATCTCACAATTGAATCACTTCTTTTTTTAAGATATAGTGATATGTAATGAGATAAAGCAGTGCTGACAGGGTTTTTGAAAGATGCATTGTCCTCTGCAACCTATTCACTTTAATAATAATAATGCTGCTTAAATTTGTTAATTTCTCACGATTTGGGGAATAGAATGAGTCTTCATTAAATAATTTCTGTATTGACCATGATTTAAAATGTTAATTACTATGGAGTCAGATAGCGTTGAACCACAGTGATGCTAATCTGTGTCATGGATTTGAAACTCCTTTGGGAAGCACATATTTAGACTTACTGCTGAGTGAACATGACTGCTAGGATTACGGAGGCTATGGACAGTGAAGAAAAGCAGTAATGCTCCTTCTGACTAGAAAGTAAACAATAGGGTGATTGTCTGCTTACACTTGGGGACTAAACAGCCCAACTGCTGAGAAACTCTAGGTAAAAAAACTTCTATCAGCAAGGAGTCTTGATGTTTTCTTCGTGGAGCTAGATGTTGTCAAGGATTCAGCTGAGCCACCCCAGTGAGTGTACAGGAAGCAAAACAGGATATTCTTGTACAGGCCCTGTTTTGTGTAATTATGCAACACTTGAACTTGTGCATGTATTCCAGAATGGGTAACACACCTCTGAAAGGAGCAGGGAGCCATCAGTAGCAACTAGTGAGCGAAATATTCTTATGAAAAGTGCTCTTGATTGAAATCAGTGTGTTTACATTTCCAGTTTTCTTCAGTAAGGATTGCTCCACCCTTAGTGCACTCTCAAAATTAGGAAATTATTTTCATCCAGTTTCATTTCCTGTGTTTGTTTCTTTTAATGAGCAATCTAAATAATTTCATCTGTCTCTTAAAGAGGAGAACAATAATGGAAATGATCAAGGAAACGTTTTCATCAAATACCCTTAAATATTTCTGAGGAATATGCTGGATTTGATGAAACACAGACACATTCCCTCAATGGCAGCTGAGGATGTTGCTCCATCTTAACAGAGGCTTCTTTTGTGTGGTGACTTCAGTTTGGTCTGGCGAGCCTGGATACCCAGAGAATCACTGCATACACACTGGGCTTTTGGGGCCCTGTGGTTTCCTATGTGTAGTAACACCAGGAGACAGACAGTGCTGGAAGCTCTGGCTGAGTGTGCGTGCATGTGTGTATCTGCAGAAGTATATAATCTGCATAGGTAGTATACTGTTTTTATTTGAATGGTCTATTTCAATTATGCTCCCTTTTGTTCAATTCTGCAAATAAAAAAAAAAAAAAAAAAAAAAAAAAACCACGTGCTAATGTTTGAATAATCTGCCATGTCCTGTTTGTAGCACAGATAGTAATGAGACTACTTGTGTAAGAATTCAGTTTGAATTCTATTTTCAGCATTACTTTTATGCAAAGTAAATGGCATCCTTTTGTGGTCTGCGAGTTATAGCACAAGCACAGATTTTTCCATCCCGTTAAAGGAGGATTCTAGAAAGAAATCTGCCCCTCCCAAACAGTTCCTTTATTTAAATAATGGTAGTAATATGAAAATAAGGAAAGCCTAATTGATCTGTATACATCAACCCAAACTCAACTTGGAGGAGAAGCTGAACCAGAAATTGTCAAGGTTCCAGGCTGCAAGAGTGTAAATGAAAGCAGAATATGGCAAGTCACTTGTAATTTTTTCTGTTCCTAGTCTTTAGTCCAGATTCTGCCTGATAGCCTGCCTTGATCTGTGCTCGGTGCAGTGTCAGAGAGACTCAGCTTTAGTTCTCACATTCTGCTTTTGTTGGCAGTTTGTGTAGGGGGCTACAACCTACCTCTTTACATCATTTTAATTAATTTGAAGGGAATGGTACTGTCTAATATGTGCATTTAATAAAAATAAATGGATAATAGAAGAGTGAGCAGAACAGTCACAAAACACTAACATCTGTCTTCCCTGCAGTTCCAGGGATATTTTAAGGGTGAGGTTTCATGGGACTATTAAGCAGTCTTCCCCCTCTCTCCTCATATATATATATATAAAATATATATATATATACATATATAATTTTTTTCCCGAAGAACAAATAAATTTCTGTGGGGAATTTTTTTTCTTGTTCAGAGTGGAATACTTTCACTGGGGTGTCAGACAAGTGCCAGTTTCAGCACAAGGGGAGAAGAAAGACCACATGGCTAGGAACAAAGCAGGAGAGTGAGGCTGCTTCTCCAGTCAGCAGCAGCAAGCTGTCAAACTGGCTCAACTGTTGTGTGAAGTCTCGAGCTAAAAGAGGATTTAGGCAGGGTTTTTTTTTATTATTATTATTTTATTTTGCTTTTAGCTTAAAAAGTAACAATTTTCTTAAACTGAGAAAACAGAGCAACTTTGTATTGCAGATCCTTCAGAAAAGGTGTGTGTAAACAGGTTTTTTTAATAGGTAAAGTGAGACTTTAGCTTTATTTAACTTTTTTTTTTTTTTTATGCTTTTTTGTGCTAATCCTTTTTGTCCTCTCCTGTACTCTCTTCTTTCAAGTTGATTGCTTTTTCTCCATCACGTCTCTCCGTGATTGAATTCAGGCTGTTTCTTCATATTTCCTTACATCCCTGCACTCTTGCTGTAATCAACTCTGTTGTCTAACTGCAAACTTTTGTATTATTTGAGCATTTTGTATTTTCTTGATGTTCTTGCTAGTGGATTCATATTATTTCATGACCATTTCATTTTGAGTCTTTGACTTCTTGCTTATTTGATATTTTCTAAAGGAAAGTGAGCTCAAAAATTCTTAGGCCACGTGACTGAGAAAGACTGACTCTCTGTATATACATGTGTGTGCATGCAGTAGCTTTTTCTGTTGTTGTTGGAGTTTTAAATTATTGTCTCATTATTCTTAGGAGCCTGGCACATGATATTTGAGTGCTCAAGCTGTTTTCTTTGAGGTTTCAGCAATGCATTACATTGGGAAGTTTGGGGCTCTAAGCATGGATGAGCATACCCAGAGTGGAGTGGTGTCACTGCTCCTTGCTAAATTTACTGCAGGAGCCTTTATTCACAGTTAAGCACATCAGGCTGAGATAGACATTGCAGTAAAGCGTGTACTCTTCTCTTATTAGAGCTATGTACTTGAGGGAGTTTATCCTTCCTGTCCCCTCTTCTCAAAGAACTACCCCAATTCCTATCCAACTCTTAAAGTCCTTGTGTTGTCTTCACTACCCCTAAGCTCTCTACTGTGATGTCCCTTGAGCATTACCACTATAGGTTCCCATCAGTAGGTGTGGTAGGCCAAGTGCTTTCAAAAGGTTAATGAACAGCATTCATTAATAACTAGGTAACAGTATCCAGCCTGCAGGCTACTGGATGTTGGCAAATTACTTGCCTGGTGCAAAGCTTGTAGTTTTTGTTCAACTGATTAAGTGCCTTGTTGCCAGGCTTCCTGCTGGAGGAGGAGTCTGGCAGGGTGGCTGGGCAGGTTGTGCAATGCATTCATGAAGCAGCATTATTGCTGGCACTGTAGGGACTTTCTTGGGCTCTGTGCCTGCACTGAACCCACTCACAGGAATTTGATATTTAAACAAGAGCAGAACAGCGTTACTGAAGATACTGATAAGCTTTAGGAGTGCCTCTATTTGTGCTAATGTCCAGCCTTGCTAAATGGAAATAAAGGAAAACTTTGTTAATAGTCTTCTAGTATTTTCCAGTCCCTCCATTTCATGTGTTTAGAAACATGGATAAGGTCTCCTGCAACTCAGTGAGAGAAACATAAAAGATCAGCAGACAGAGGTATTTAAAAAAACAAACAAACAAAAAAAAAAAACCTACAGCATACACTTCTGCAGCAGCACAGGAACTGCCAATGTGGCATTAGTGTCCTGTACATATGGGTGGATGACACAACATGAAGACGCAATAAATGAGGACTTTGCGTCAGGCTAATCACAGTGTAGGCTGAATAAGGTGTGCAGCCTGGGTTAATGGCTGAGATTGTGTCCTATTAAGTTGCTGACTAATGTCCTTTTCACACAGAAGCTTGTACTATAGACTTGGCCTCAGGTTTTACTGTTTTAATAATTCTGTCAAAAAGGTGCCAGTAGTTCATACATCTTTATATATTCATTGCATTTTCCAGGGTAGACAAAACATTGATTTTTCTAGTTGGATTAAGATAGAAAGCAAAATAACTACGAAAAATCACAAACTTCCTATCTTTCTTTGGAAAACAACGAACTATGTCAACAACAATGAAAAGAGCCCTTTTTTTGAGGGCATATAATTTAAAAAAAAAAAAAAAATAGCTTTTATAATTTTTAGCCTTAGTGTTTCAGATCAGTATTTGTCTAACAGACTTATGGCTTATTCTAATTTGAGCAACTCCAGTGGGGCTAGTTGTGGTGTAAATTATTACTCAGTGTGAGTGTGGAGATCAGAATTAAGCCCAGATACAGTCAGAAGGAAAGAGGGTTTTGCCTGATTTGTCTGTGATAGATTTGCCCTGCTGCTAACTCCCTGGTCTTTCATTTAGGTTCTTTTTAGAGACTTTTGTTAAGACTTCCAAGGAGTCCTGGGAGGACAATTGAGCTTTTATGGGTTGTTTTTTTTTTTCAGAAGCAAAGAGAAACAATCAAGTTGTTGTTTTTCTAGCAGTGTTGATTTATTTTATGTTCATCGTGCAAATATTTTCTGAAATTTACTAATAAAATAAAAAACCTAAGTTATGAGTTGAGCTTTGAGGGGGAGCTTTCAGGTTAATCTGCAGATAAGGATTTCCCAAGTACACAACAAGATAATGATCAGATGTTACAGCAAGGAGGGTTACAGCATCTGTTTTCTAGGAGAATGTGTTTCCATCTGAGAATGTCCCTGTTCAGAAAGGATTAGTAACTTTAGCAATGCTTTTTTTTTTTTTTTTTTTTTTTGGTAATGTGCTACAAAAATGAAGCAAACTGTCTTAGGCTATGAAGTCAGTAAGCCATTTGCTGACCTCAGTGGTGCAAAATGGCTTACCCAGATCACCTGAAGGCTTTCCCTGGGGAGGCCTGAAGCTCCAGCAGCCCTGGCCAAGGCTCCTTCTGCAGCTGGTTTAGCCCCTCTGGGTTAGCACCTGGACCCAGCCTGTCCAGTAGGCTGGGCCTTTCCAGTCCCACCCCTTTGTCAGAGGAAGCCCCAGTCCTGACTACAGGAGTAGTTTCATCTTGACGAGAACTGTCTCTTATTCTCCCCCATTTCAGTGATTGCAGTAAGCTGCTACAGCAAACCAGGGGATCTGCATGTGTGCTGTAAGATGGCCGAAAGAATTCATAGCCTTTGCAGCCAATGGTACTAAGTTTGCTCAGGATCATGCCCTTAGTTAGCGTCCTGCAGCAAAAAGGCCTGGAGTTTAGAAAGGAAACTCTCTCAGGGATTTATAGTATTGATGACTGTAACCAAGCCTGGCAGCCCTTGGATCTTACAGCTCTCTCTGGGCCTAATCAAAGGCCATTGACGTAAACTAAAACATTTGACTTCAGAGAGCTGTGGATCAAACTCTGCATCTACACTGACTGAATTTGCCCTCCCCTCAGACACAACCTCACTTTAAATTCTTTTCTTCTGACAGGCTTGTAGCCTCATTCCTCTCTCTTAAGCTGGGAGGGCATTTCACTGCTCTCTATGATGCCCAGAAGTGACTTTTCACTTCTCACAGTGCAATTTCACATCATACCTGATTCAGTGCAACTGCTGGCTGACACTGAAAGTTCCATCCGTGTTTACCTTAAGTCAAGTTCAGGCACATGATTCTGGCAGGATAATTATACATAAAATTAACTCAATCCAACATAGTCCGTCCTTCCTCTCAGAAAGGAGCCAATCCTTGCAGCAGTTTTCAGTGTTTGCTGTGGATTCAGATGTGACTCTGTGTCCCAAAAGTCTCCAGTTCACCCAAGGGCATTATATAAAAGCAAAAGGTAATTTGGATTAAGGTAGAGAACCCAGACAGAGAAAGCATTAACACTTTTCATATCATTTTCATTTGAATTCTTATTACTAGCATACAGGACTTGGTCCTGAAGTAGTAATCCAGATACTGATCTAGAGATAGTTGTTATAATGGATATTACAAGTGTGAATACTATTCTTAATTTATATTATGCTTACTGTGATTCCTCTCTTTATTTTCATTTTCCCTTAGCTCAGTTACCTGCCAGTCAACCTTTACCATCTTGTTGAAAGGAGCTTGTTCTTAATTTTCAGCCAAGTATTCCTGGGCCAATACAGATATAATGTCACAGCAAACAGGGGTATGACTCCAGGTTTTTATTTTTTTTCCTCTTTCTTCTCAGACTATGGTGTTTCCTTTCAAGTCTAATGGTTAACTCTTTGTTAGGAAGCTATCTTTTACCACATTCTTTTACCCAGACATTGATGCATGTTTCTTCTTTTAACTTTAGACAAGCTTATTTTAATATCATCTAATTTAAATGGTGCTAATGTTATCTACTTGCTTACTACTCTCATTTCAAAGTACACCCTTGAACCATGTTATATTTTGAAAATAAAAACTCCTAGGACCATAATATCTATTACTAACTTCCAGCTTCTAGCACTTTCAGCATTCCTTCGTGCCACTGTTGATAGTCTAAGCAAATGTCCTCAGTTTCCCTTGACACTGTAATGAGTAATTACCATGTGTTATCTCTTCCCTATGGTTTGAAATTAAAAGCTTTATCTCTAGCTATAAGATATGCAACATTTCTCTCTGACAGATACAGTTCGTATATTCAAGCTACCCATTGAACAAGTCTTTGGAACCTTGGACAAGTCTTCCAAATTTTGTAAGGGAGAGGTTTAGACTGTATTCTTCTTATTCAAGTAAATGGGAAAATATATTGGAATGTTTTTTCTGGTTAATTGGTTGGAAGGAGATGAGGTCCTTGCCACTCAGTTCCTCTGGAAAATTGCTGCTATGTGAATTTTGTGCACTTATGGCTGTGAAATTGTCAAGTTGATGGTAGAAGTATGTAACATGAAGTGAGAATAGGTACCAACACTTCATGACAGCAGCACTTTTCATCATTCTTCTTTGAGAGTTAGTTATTCCTTTGTCTTTAGAAAGGAAATCTACTATAAGAATTTTTTAGCAATATACTGTTTATAAATTGCACTGGAGGGATTTAGAAGATCAGAGACTCTCCAGCTGGAGTATATAAAGGTGGTGGAGATAGGAAAAAGATTTCCTTCCATATCTTTATATGGCCACTTCTGGAAATTGATATATCAAAATAATAATCCCCTTGCTTCCCACTCTCAACTATGACCTCCACGAAGGAAAAAGTCCATGGATGAACTAAGACTAGAAGGAATTGGATGAAAAATATATACTTTGCAGGGGGTTTTCTGTGCCTTCTTTCTCTTCCACTGCAATGCTCAGCAACTCTGCCCATAAGGGAGAAGTTTCAGGGGTAGCTTTTTACAGAAGTGAAAGTCCCCCAGAGACAGAATTTTGTCTGTATCATTCCTGAATTAAACTATATGTAACTGGCTTCAGGCATAAGTACAATGGGTTCAGCAGCACTTTCACCATTTGGATGCAGACTGGGATTAGAAGATTTCCCTCTACTGACCTTTTGTCCCTGGCTATCTGTCAAGTCCCTAGTTTTTCTCTCTTCCCCTTTCCTTCTTCATGTCTCTGCTTCTCAGAAACTGAGATGTACATAAGTGAATCTGGGCTGCTGGAGAGAAGGGGGAAAAAAAAAAAAAGGTGGAGGAACCCTGTGTTTTTCAGAAGGAAAATGTGTATGGAAAGAAGTAGAAGAAAGTACTGCCTGTTTGTAAGGAAGTGAGAAAGATCTTCCATTAATAAGATGAAAACAGAAGACACATCTCTCTGCATAGCCTCCAAAGTCCCCGTGCTTCCCTTGGGCTCCTTTAACCACTCTGGCACAGTTTGAGTACATGCACACACTGATCTTACAGGAAAGCAGCACCTCAGAAGTTCCTGTTGTCTTGCAATGCCTGGCTGAGCTTGTCTACATCACTGAAGAAATGCTTGATCTGAGGGCTCCTGCATCATGTGTAGAATAAGCTAATACATGCAGTCTCATCAAATCCCACATGCTTCTATTCCAGTATAGGAACTTTTACATCCTACAGACCTGGACTAGGAAACATATAACCTATATTCAGGTTTATATTCTGCCAAATACAGCACAAAAATCTCTGGTCAGAATAAAGCATGTCCAATAGGTTACACTGAGTCTTGTAACAGCTACGTTAATAGTATTTTGTTTTTGCAAATCTTTGAAAGGCTTTTTATGAGCTCAAAGCAAGGCAAGAAATTTAAAAACCATAGTGTTGCTGAAGAGAGTATTTTCTATCTTCCTATCAGTTCTAATTACATGGCTTCTCAAAACAGGTGCTTTCCTTCTCAGAAGCCATGTTAGTTGCGAAAGACCTGGAAAATAAGTGTACCAAGCAGCTGCTTCTGTTGTTGAAAACTCACAGGTTCACTTAAAGTAATTTCCACTTTATTCTGTCTGTGCTCTGCTGGAAGAAAAAATAGGGAAGGGCAAATAAAATAGGGAAAGGGATCATGTATGCTTAAATCTTCTCCTTCTCTCCTTATTTATGTTGATATGAAATTAGTATGAAACACTTGTCTTTGTCAGAAACAAAAATTTAAGCAAGATTTGAAAGTTGCCTTGGTTTTTAACATTTTTATAGGAAAGAATTCTTAGGTCTCAATTTGGGAGTGCAAATTTCACTCTTAAGTGCAGCTGAGTGTACATTACAAGCTTTCCCAGGATATTTTGCTCTTCTTACTTGCTTCCACTGGGTCTTTTGAATCCAAGTATCACATTAATAGCTTCAAAAAATCCCTCCTTTGAACTTCTGCTTTAATTCCTTTTTTTCTTTTAATATACTGAAGTTTGATTTTTTTTTTTTTTTTTATTGTATCGGTGTGCAGGACCAGTGAATAAAAAGCCCTATCAATTTATGTTTGCAATTTGATTGTGACATGGCTGTTCTCAAAGCTGCTCTGAACTTTTTCCCTTCAGCTATGGAAAGCTATGGAAAAATGACTACTGGATTACTGTTCTCTTATCCAAAATGAAATATTCCCTGAAGAAATATTGCCTTGTGTTCAGAATGCTGCATTTTATCATGTTGAGAGACAGACACTCAGTCCGTCTTCAAGCTTCTATTCTAAAAAGATGAGCTTTACAACTTAGTCATGGGGCTGGGCTTCCTATTGTCCTAAACCCTACACAGTTATTTACATGAGTGCAATATGGATGCGAAGTGCTACCATATCAGAATGGGTATACCGTACTGGTCTGAATATAAGGTGAGTTTATAAAAGACCAAAGCAGGGGATGGTAGTAGAAACATTCTACTTCTTGTGTATCTAGATTGAAACCATCTCATCTATTCCACACTTCCTCTATCACCCTCAGTAGTCCCTAATTTAGGCAGAAGGAGAAAGGACAATAAAACCGCATCTTTCACTCAAAAGGTTGCTGAAAATTCTTTACTGGGGATCAAACTGCCAGGCAATCCATCAGCAAGGCAGGTAGGCTGTGGGATTACTGTAGGGCAGATCGCCTTTGGGGAGGATGGCAGGGGAGAGAGTAATATTTACTTTATGTAATAGAAATGATTATTTTATTTCACTACTTTTCTGCTGTTTCCAACATAAGCATTTCCAGTGCTGGTGGGGTGGGCAGTACATGGTAGGGTACAGCTTTTAAGGGGAAATGTGGCCCCTGGTTTCTAGATCTATGAGCACAAGAAATCAATTTATTCTATTTCTTAAAGATTTGTTCATAAAAGTTTTTTTTTTTTTTTTTTTTTTTTTAAAGGGGGCAATGATGTGTCTACAGCAGAATAAAGCAAGCATAATCTTTAGCGAACTGTTAAAGTGTTATGTTTAAGCTGAGGATATATACCTTTCAATCATGCTGTCTTTAAGTGAAATGGAGTAAACTATCTTCTACTCTATGAATGAATAAAGATTGCTGTAGCTTTCCTTTGTTTTTAAATCTTGCCTAAAACTGTAATATCCCATGCTAAAATAAGCTATGTGTACTTTATTTTTCCTATGGATTTAAATAAAAATTTAAAAAAATCAAGAAACTGTTCTCTGTGGGCCTGTAAGTTTAATGCTGATGTTACTCTTTTATGTGATTCGTTCAAGATAAAAATGCATAAAAAATGCTCTTCTTCTGTGTTGCAGATATTGGAAAAACATAATTTTAAAATAGCTACAATCTTGAATCCGTGGAAAGTAACATTCTAGTATGATATTGTTTTAATCATTTAGATTTTAACTATTACAGAACAAAGTATTAAGGAAATCTCTTGAACCCCAACCTTTTCTTGTCATCCACTACACTTAGAAAAAAAAGATTTCTAAATAAGTGACCGTTGCCAGCCTGAGCCAGAGGGCAGCATTCACCACGTTATGGTACGCTGCAACTGATGAATGTCAGCTACTGTTTAACTCCTCTTTCTCTGTATGGTACCAATAAATGTATTGAAAAATGAATTGCCTCATATGGCCTAATGCAGAATCGTTAAGTGTATAAATGACATTGCCATTAGTATTCAGTTATAAATACATTTGAATTTTAAACTGAACATATGCTACTTCTCTGCTTGAAACCAGCAACTTTTGCTTTCAGAAATCATGCTGCAGATCCAGACAAGCAATAATAATAATACTTAACATTGAAAATGTCAAAGCTCAGAAAAGAAACAGTATCAATATCTCAATTTGATCCATTAGATACACATATTAAATCAGTTTCTTTTTTCAGTCCAAACAGTGATCAAAACTGATACAAAAACAAACTTCTGTGTCTTAGCTGTGAGCTTGATTTAGTTTCTTATTTAGTACCCTGGATATTAATTTGAAAATAGGATTTTTTTCATACGTTTGTTTTTTGCTACAAAGCTGTTATTCACTTTTTCCCTCCTTTGATTATATTTAAGATCATCTGTCTCAGATTAGAATCAAGGTCTTGTAGCCAATTTAGGCTGGAGAATTCCTTGAGTACTCAGTTATTAGTAACTCCACTTTTGTGGTCCCCTCCCCCACGTCCTTTTCTTAATCATTTCTTCTAGTAAAATATTTTTCATCAGATCAGAAATGTAGGAAAGAATTGAAAGCATTTCTTGGTTCCCAGACACATTCAAAGTACCTTATTATTTATTAATTGTTATTATTATTTAAGATAGAACCACAGATAAGAGAAATGCATTTAAAAATAATAAAAATGAGTAATGAAACACTTGTCTGCTTCATTTGGCAAAGAATAAGTCTGAGGCTGTTATCAAATACCAGGCATGAGTAGAAGAGAGAGTGAGAGAGGGAATTGAATGTAATGATTATGTAGGGGTGGGGATGCTGTGGAACAATGGTTTTAGCCACAAAGTCAAATCCTGGAGTAACTATGCTGACTCCAGGGGAAATTTGCTTTTCTGCGTTACCTGGTAGAATCTAGCGCTTGCTGGGCTGATTTTGAGAGAACACCTTCAGGTTTGAAAGAGGTTTTCTGAAAGGAAAACGTGACCAGAAGTTCACAGATTATGATCACGAGAGGTTTCACTGTGTTTTATTTCACAATAAACCAGCTAAGATTACTTTGAATCTATTTGCAGCTTTTTGAAATTTAAGAGAAACCAAACATATTTCATGACTTTTTTTCTAACTCAGATATAAAACAATGGGGTCCCATGGGGAGCTGAGGCTGCTGCCTTTAAAGGAGCACATACCACTTTAAGAAATAAAGCATGAAAGGAAGCAGTGGTGTGCAAGTCAAAATAAACCTTTTACTTTTCTCACTGACTGTGTGCTTGGAGAAGAACAGACCATAGAGGAAGAATTCAGACCTTTCTTTCTTCAGTTTCTAAAGACAACTACTTTCTCTCTAGATGAGAAAGAAATTCAGTTTTAATGATGGTAGCTGTAGCCATCCACTGAATGACCTTAATTTTCATGATCAATATAGGCAGGTGGCAACAATGCTTTCTTCAAGTAACTAATTGCTCAGGATTAAGAATCGATTGCTTTGTTTTATTAACTCTCTTCACTGCTGCATGGGGTTCTTCACCTCCTCTCAGCTAACAGAACGAGTTCCTGGGTTGGTCAGCTGCTTTTTTCTTCCTCCCTCTCACCCTTTCCACAGCAACTTTTCTCAAGGTTCACTGACCAAGGAAAAGGTCTGCCCACATCTTTCTCTTTGCCTAATAAACTTAAATTGATTTCTGGTTAGCAATATGGTTGAGTTTACCTTGGTGTTTTTTAGCAGTTGTTTTTATTTGGTTAGTTTTTAATGCTTGTGTTTTCAATCCACTGTCACCTTGCACTCATTTGGTTTTTGTTTTAATTCATCCTACAGGTGGCTGCACCCCAGGGACATATCCTCACCTGAAGCTGTGAGCAATGAGACCTAAGCTTGGGTAAGAGAACCCGGAAAGAAATGGGGATTCTACTGTGGGAGAGTTAATTTGGACTTTTTTTGTTATTATTTTCTTTTATTCTTAGAGCATTTATGATCAAGTTGAGATTAAGTTAGGCTCCTCTAAACTCTGCATGTGTATCTGCATGTAAATCCACTAAATTAACTTGAATTATTTCTGTTTTGGCAATTTTCACCACTGGTAATCAATGCAGTGCCTATTGTAAGCTCTCTGAGCCTGCAAGTTAGCTCAGGACCCAGGCTCAGATCCCAGCATTGCAGCACGTCGTGCTGCCACTTAAGCACTGCATTATACATATGGAGGACCCACATTGTGCCCTTTACAAAAGTTTCAAGGAAACGTTAAATCCCACTGACTTGGCTGCCAGTGGAACTTTGCCAGGATCAGGTGGTGGGAAGCATGAGGCAAGTGAGAGGGGTGGCTCCTAGTGCTGCTTGTGCACTAAGAGTAGCAATTAAAAACACACGCTGCTTTTGAGAGATAGGTCAGTAAGTTTGGTGTCAAGGAGCTAAAAAGACTGCCATGTGGGGCTGGAAAGCTTTGCAGAGGTTCCTAATGAATCTTTTTCTATGCTCCCCAACCTACTTGGATGACTGTACTTACCTGGGTACTGTGCTAGTTTTGCAAGCGGTTATTCTTTCCTCTGGCATCTGTTTATTCTGTATTCACCTCTCAGGCTGCATGGATGCAACTGACTATCAATGGAGCTGTTGGTACTTTTCAGTTTGATTGAAATAATCTCTCCTGGTGTTCCACCAGTGGTCTGATTTAATTACTTTAATTTAAATACTGATTTAGTGGGAAATGCAGACAAATATTATAATGAAATTGAACTGTATACGTAAATGCATACTGTACTCATTTTATACGTCGTGTGATGTCTGCGCTTAACTGTAGTTTTCTAGTAATGAAGAGCAATCTCTGGGCAGGGACAACTGGTCAGCAAGAGAGTTTAGGTGTAAATGTAGGCCTTGAATTCTTTCTGAAGAAGTTTAGCGGTTTTGTTTAGGCTACATTGGTACTCACTTTAGGTTGCATATTAATAACGTCATGCTGTAATTTCATTTTCAATATTTTTGGGTTCTCTTGTGTTAATAGAAGAAAACATGTATTTACATAAGTTTATGGAGTGGTTCAAAGAATGTGTATTAATTATGTGCCAAGAAGATAATTGTTATAGCTGAAAATGAATTTGTAAATTTTTCAGTGTAGTTGAAAACTGGTATTGTGTATAACCTTTACGTAGGAGCTTGAGGCATTGTGATTTGTACTTCTTTGTCTCTGCTATAAAATTTAGGGGAATGATAGCAACATGTCTGATGGAGTATCTATAGTGAAGTCATGCTACAAGCTATGCAAGGCAGTAAGAAACAAGTGTCAATTTAAAATAGAATAGTGAGTAATCACTTAGCTTAGTCCTTTCCAAGATTTTTATGGATATGTAATGAAGATTCATCTTTTTGAAACAACTATTTGTCTTCAGGAAAATGTGTCTCGTATGTTCTTAAAGAGAGATTTACTCTGTAATGCATGAAAGCTAGGTGCACAAATAAAATATTTGTTTATAAATTCTTATGGTCATTGCAGAGATTCTACCTAATTCTTTTTAAAGGAATAATTGTGACAAAGATTTTACACAGATGACGGTTATCTAAAGGTAGGTAATGTAGGTTCCAACTGCATTTGTGATAGTTCAGTTCTGTATGTGAAATATGTTCTCTACTTAAGAAAAGAATGAGAATATGAAACATGTTGCGTCTCAGTGATTCTTTGGATTTTCATTCTGTTGATCAGAGTGGAAGAAAGTCCTTTCATCGACTAGCTGGGTTTTTTGGTGTGTTTTTTTTTTGTTGTTGTTTTTTCCCCAAATTGCCAGACTCAGTACTTTGCATACTACGTGGGGAGGCTTATACAATTATATCATGCTAGTGGAATAAAATATTATAATCCCATTGCATTGTCAGTGATGTAAAGCACAAGATAACTTATTGTTTTAGTTGATCAGCAGGGTGGCCTAGTACAATGAATTCCCTTCTTCTGGTTTTGTCTCATATTCTGATTCCTGAGAGACACAACAAAGAAAAATTATAATAGTGGTAGTCTTTTTCTTTCATCTTAACATGAATACTGTAACAGTGGAGTTGCTTGAGGGAAAGGACGGTGGTTCTATGTATCTCCTGAGCAGCAATGGCATCACATACTGTAGTCTAATTCTGTACCGAAATGTTGGACTTGTGTGGTGATAATTGTGTAGTAAAAATGCATTTGATAGTCAGTCACCTCTAATTTAGTTATAATTGTTACCATACTTAAAGATCTCCCTAACTCAAGTCTTCTCTGGGGTACATAACTACCATAAGTTTCAATATTTTAGCTCTTGGAATGTGCCATTCTGGACAACTCCTGTCAATTATTGCAAACATTTACACAAAAGGGCAAAGGGTTCTGGAGGACTGAACAAATCATTGTGCAAAACCTTTCTGAGGCGTGCTCAAGAGGGCATGAGTACCCAGACTACAATCTCTAGGGCCAAGCATCTTTACTAGCAGTTCAGATTAAACACCCTGATGTTTGTGGTGGTTAGAAAGGATGGGATCTCTCAGAGCACTTGCCTTGAATATCATAGCAGTATCCTTCAGTGTTCACAGTACCAGCTGCTCCCCCATCCTAACCTCCCCCTCCCCTACCCACCTAGAGGAAACAGTATAGCGGGCCTGCTTCTGGGAAGAGCTTTAAAGAATCAGCCTCGCTGCAGTTCTTAAGAGGTGGGGGGATCCAGTGCCCTTCTGAGGCCACTGAGCAGCAGCAAAACTATATTCCTGAGTCTATAATAGATGCAAATTGTGCAGATGAAGGAGAGGAAGCTCTAACAGCCGTTGAATGCAATCTGTGAACACTACTGTTTCATTTATAGTGATGCTACCTAGGCATTTGCACTTAAAAGGAACAATAAAGAGGTGTCAGAACAATCTCAAGGCTGCAGAATTTAAACTGCGGCAAAGACATTTTGAGCCATATGAAATGTTGCCTGCATCTGCTTTTTCTGTTAGTTTTTGTTTTTACTGAAGGCTGTTCTAGTTCTCCTTGTTTTGTGACACTGAATAGTTCACTTGCCTTTAAAGACCCAAGATGCAAAGATGTCGGGAAACAAATTAAGTCCAAACTGCAGTGACTACTGAAAACTGCACAAAATATGTCACAACTCTTCTTTCTCTATTTAGTTTGAAGTAGTTCTGCAATACAACTTTAGATGGTTGATTCATGAACTTGCCAGCCAACCTCTAGCAGATAGCTGTAGAGTTTCTGTAATGTTTCAGTGTTTATCTTGCTTACGGGACAAAGGGCCAATCCTCAGATGATGGAGTCTTTGTAGGTATGCGTGTACAATGCTGAGGATCTGAGCTGTTGTTGCTGTTTAATCTTCTGATTTGGCGATAGGAGTTTGGCATAAGTGAAAACTGCAAACTAAAAAAATTGCAAAGGAAATACTTAATGGCTGTCAAACAACAGAAGGTTACTGATGAACAAAGAATACAGGGCTTATATTTAGTGTCCCGTTAAAAGCGCAAAAAGCTGTGATTGTGAGCCTGATTATGTGTGTTACCACTTAAAAGTTGCAAATGTGAAAGCAGTGTGTGTCAAAGAAAACAAGGAAACAAGTATTTATTATTGTCATATCACAACAGGTGTTTTAGGTGCACTAATCTTGCTAAGAGCAAATAGCTTTTGAGAATGAGTAGTCTGAAAAGAGAGAGTTTGTACCTATTGGTACTTTGTTTGTTTGAAGGAGTAGAATTATGTGAATGTTAGAGTAAGATTGGCTTTGTAGCTACAGCAGAATAAAATGCGTTATAGGATCTGTTGTCATTCAGGATGTTTGAGACTTCCTAGGGGTACTGTTACCTGATTTTTGTTAATAGAATTCATTTGTATGCCATTAGTGTTCAGAGACTCATTCATAGTAATCTAGCCATGTCCCAAAGATCTCACAGTTTAAATAGGCAAGATACACAAATTCTGGGTAAATGTCCCTCAACCGAAGACAATTCTGGCTGCCTAACTCCTTGTCCTGTATTAATTTTAGTTTGTTTCTTTATCCTCTTCAGTAAAATGAGAGTATGCTGTTCTCATCTTTCAGAAAACTTACAGCATAATTATGACAGTAAAATGGTTTAAGAGCCTTCTTACTGATATACCAGAAGTTCAAAGTGATTGCATTTTTCATATAATATGGATTCAAACTGCATAAGTCTTTTGAATTGGTAGCTTTTAGTAAGAAATGTATTTCCCGGGGAGATGGAGCAAGAGTATTTGTTTTAATAGTTCTCTCTGCGTGTGTCTGTACATGTGAGTGAACAAGAGATCATGAAGGGCAAAACATACCATAAATGCTGTAAAGTCTCATACAATTGTGTCAAGCAGTAAACCCAAATGAACTTGCAAAGTCATGCACTAGCTCAATTTTGGAAAGGAAAAGCTGGCTTTGAAGCCAACTAAATCAATCCCCAGTTCAAATTAAATTTGGAGTATCCTGTGAAGCTCCAATACACAACTCCAATAACAATCAGCACTTAAGGTGCAGGCAAATAATGTTTCATTTAAAAGAAATTGAATGAGGATTACTGAAAGAGAAAGTTTTTGGTGCTGTTTTGTCATTAAAGTCAAATTGTAGCTTTATTGTCTTAATCCCATATGTCTCAATCATCTCCTACTCCTTCTGTCTCTTTAATGCACAAAAAGCCCCGTGCATGGTTGGTCTTGTGTCATCATCTCATTAAAGTCTTGCCATGCAAATGTATCATAAGTGTTGCCTGAAGACTTCTGTCTCATGCAAAATTTAGTTTAAACTCTACTGGCATCAAATAATTTGTTATGCACAAACCTTCTGTTTGGTTTGCTGACATTCCTTCTTAGTTGGCTCTCATGGTGATTCATTATCTTGTGATATAGATTTCCAAGTATCATCTTTGTATTGATTTTTATATCTTTAATAACCACTCCACAGAAGATGGCTCCACTTGGTGTCATTGATCGCATCAAAAATTCAAGGCTTACAGAAATACTAGAGGGCTAATTGGTAGCAGAACATTTCAGACTTAATCTTAATGCAGTCTTAATCTTCTGTGCTAACCTTACTTGAAGATTTCCTTACTGAGGCTAAAGGGGAACTAGTGAATAACTGGAAATTACCTGGTGAGAGCAGGTAAGACCATGAAGACTGTAAATGTGGAAAACAGAGATAACAAAGATCAGATTTTTTTGTCTCTTTCACTCTACCTAAGTATCTTCCTAAAAAGAAAAAGCAGTACATAATTTTCCTAGCTGTGTGATAAATGCAGGTTTACTACGTCGCATATTGTGCAGCAGGCCAAACACGATTGAGTTTCTGACTCCCATTAAATAAAACAATTGTCTGACAAGTTCAAAAACATGCTGTAGGTTTCAGCCTTTTTCAAAGAACAATGGTGAAAGATAGGCAATTTTTATCTTTAATTTCTGTGTTAAAAGGTCTGTACATGAGCACTTATGACAGTCAGGTCTTGACTAAGTGTGAATTGAGAGTATTTGTCAAGGTGGGCCAAAACAGCAATCTGG
The DNA here is from genome assembly GCA_030625065.1 of Alectoris magna. Lineage (NCBI taxonomy): Eukaryota > Metazoa > Chordata > Aves > Galliformes > Phasianidae > Alectoris > Alectoris magna. The sequence goes on from CM060568.1 coordinate 12,405,442, forward strand.
ATGTCCTTCAGTCTGTTTAATTTATTCTAATGTGTTGTTTAAGGCTTTTATCCTTTGTTACAGACTTTCAGCAATGTGATCTGTCAATGACAAGGAGGTGATATATGTATCCATATTTTTTCATGACTGCATTCCTGATACTTTTTCACCAAGTTATTTTACAGGATTTTGTACTGCTGAATTATATTCTAAAACTTCAAAAATCTGAAAATAAGCACTAAGACACCAGGGATGGTTTCTAGACAAAGGATGTGCAGAGACAGCAACACATTAAAACTAGGAAAGATGATTTATCGAAAAGGCTGCCAATGTAAATTGTTAAAAAGCTGTTTTTATTAAAAAAAAAAAAAAGTGTCTCCCAACAGCCACATGGTCTATGTATTAAACATAGCAAGGCAGATTGTCCAGCTAGTATTAGGAGTATCAATCAGGGCTATTCAATCAATTCTTGCCAGTAAAAGGCATTGAGACAGCACCAAGTCTGCTAGTTCAGTCAGGCACTGCATGCCATCTGTGCAATGGGAACTGCCTAGTATGCTTCCTAAAAGATGGGAACAGTTAAAAACATGGGATCTCCCATAGGAATGTGAGGCATATTGTGTCTGGGACACTGGTAACAATAGGAATAAGCTATATTCATAGACTAGCTTGGAATAATCTCGGTGACTTTTTGAAAAATCTCTGCTTATGTCTTTGTCCGTACAAAGTCTGTGTGGTAAGCAGACCTCCTTTGCACCAGACCTTATAAAATCTGCCAGTTTGTAACTTTTTTTTTTTATGAACAACCTAAATTTGGAGCTGACTGTAAGAAACTCACATTATTTTCACAAAGCCCAATCGAAAACACATTACACGGTTAATGCATCCATACACCGCTCCTGCCTTTATTATGTTTCTGTTGTCACTCTCGGACTGATAGGAAATTGTCAACATCAACCAAATCTTCTCAAACAGAAATCTAACAGTTCTTTTCATTTCATTTTTACTGTGTTCATGACTATTACCTGACTGAGGAATGTATTCATGGAGTAAACCAAGCAGTCAGGGAAAAGCTATTGCCTTATTCCCACGGAGAAGGCCAGAAAACTAAAAGGTCAGGCTGCACACTGCCTGTTCACAGTGGTGAACAGCGACTCTCAGAAGTTTTATCCGGCCCTGCAGAGCAGTCCTGATGAATTTTAATTATGAATATATTCCTTAGCAATCAGCATAGCTGATGGGATTTATGGTTTGGCCCAGGATCAAGAGGCAGCCTATTCAGTGAGGGACAATAGTAAAGACAGAATGTAGTTTAAAACTACTGACTTCCAGCCTTGTATTTTCCTTTTTCTTTGTTTAGAATTGTTGTCATTTAACAACAATAATAATGAAATAAAAGGTGATACACATCCAGTGACATTTAATGTGGAAATCATACACAAGATACATGCACTATCTATCTACCAGTAACCAAACAGAAAGCTGCAACATACTGATTAAATTTAGATGGCTGAATACTTTTGTACCTGATTTCAAACATAACGCAAGAAACATCTCCTCTTTGCCCCCTCCAGCAATGTAATAGAAAAGGCTCTGAAAAGAAGTGTCAGAACAAACATGATCCAGATGTTTACCTCTGCCTTTCTGTCCTCTTAAGACTTTTCTTTGTCTTTTTTTTTCCTAGCTATTTTCTTAATTTTCAAAGTTGGAGAGAAAATGATCAAAAAAGCAAACAAAAGTAAACTGAAGAGATGAGTTGTTTGTTTTCATTTCTAGACAATTTTTTTGTATTCCATTCATTGTTTTGTTTCCAAAATACTTCAAGTTGTGGAAGAAAAGCCCCGTGATCTCCTGCATTAATTACATGCAATGAGAAAAAGGGATAATTTCAAACTTTCAGCTTTTAGTAAGCACTGTGTCTTCAAACACATCTCTCACTTTGTCCACCTGCCAGTGTTCATAGTTCATGACTTGTAGCTGTGAGGCCTGGTGTGCTGCAGGACACAAGAGTAATTCCCATTGATTTCAATGGGTATTACATGCATCCTGCAGTGGGAGAGTAGGACCCTCAAGTTTCACTGAATAGCAAATAGTCATGTAAAATCCACAGGTCATCTTCTTTCACTGCAGGATATGTTGAAGCCAATGGGAGTTTCTTGTTAGACGCTGTGAGGGGAAGCATGTATCCTTATATGATAAATCTGTTCATTCAGTTGTTGCATTTAAATGACTTTTTTGAAGATCCCATTAATCTTGCTTTTCCTACACTTTCCTGTATTAGCTTCTGGCCTCCTTTCTTTGTCTTTGTTTCTTTAAAAAAAAATATAATAACCTCAAAGAAAATATGTACAAAGCAAAAAATCGAGCATGGTGATTTCATAAATTCAGTTTTCTGCTATTTCTTCCATTAGCATGGATGTCAAGCAACCCTTTGTAAATGACAAAATGTAGTTATATTCTAGAAAGGCTCTGCTCATACTGGCTATCTCAGCCCAGCTATTTCAGCACTGGGGTGATGGATCTAAAGTGATCTAAATAAGGAACTAGGAATTGGAAAGTATATAGGTCACTCCAAAAGTAACGCCTCCTATTTATTACCATGGAAAATACAACAGATTCAAAGAGCACAATAGCTCTTGGATAGAACAAATTCTCAGCTAAAAAATGTTGTTTTTCAACAACAGTCACCACCCTTAGCTCTGCATTTTTGCCAGTGGTGAACAAGAGCCTATATGCCATGCTCGTAAAATCTGTACCAGCAGAGGTGACCCACTGATGCCATCGCCATTGCTGAAATACCACCCACTGTTTCACTGTTCTGACATCCATTGTTTGATCTCCATAAACATTCCATGGGTGCCATTTTTTCTGTGTGGATGAATTCAGTGATGCGCTTTTGCTTCTTATGTGCTTCCATGTTAGATGCTATTGTGTCAGACTGCCCCTCAGCTGCTATCAGTCACACAGCAACAAAATGTAATGGGATTTTGGCAGGAAGGTTCAACTTCTACTGCCATAGCACCAATATCTACCTCTGACGTCATGGGCCAACATAGTAAAATAGAAGATACTACCTTCGGAAGAGCTCTTGTAGATACAGAATTTGGACTCTGTCCCCCAAACGTTTTTTCTTCTGGCTTGGATTTGGGGGCTGAGTACTCATCAAATAGATGTTTGTACCCAGAGCAGAATTCAAAAATCTCCTCTTGCATTAGCATCTTATAACACAAGCAGAAGGAAAGGGTTTCTCTCCCCCCATACTCCCCAGCCCCACCTTCTCCTACTCCTCCACCCCCAAGTTCTCTCCTTCCTAGTTTTAAAGCAGAAAAGAACTTAAGAAATCTGGGCAGTCCATCAGTTTGCTATGGTTCATTTTAGCTAATCCAGACATCCAGCACAGCAGGGGGAAAACTGCTGTATCTAGTGAAACAAGAGCATGAATAATTAAAACTCTCTTATTAATGAACTTCCAGTCGTTATGTAAATGAAACTGATTTCAAGTCTAATTTGTCAGCCTGAATTCTTTTTCTGTTCTCCTTTTGTCTACGACAAGAACTCATCATAATGGACTTGATAATAAAACACTGGCAGACATGCTGTGTGCAGTGCCCATCTGAGTTAGAGCTTTTAGCATGGTTAATTGATACAGTTACTGCCGGATAAGTCCATAAGGCATTTTGTATGGCTTTATGTTTTACAAGCTTCCCTTCCCCCTCTTCCTCCCCCCCCAAAGTTTTGACAGTACCAGCTATTCTTTGCACATTCCTCATTACCGTTTACCTTTACATGAGGGGTGGCTTGCAATTACTGGCTGGTAAATAGTTTTCTTCGTATTTCATGTGTTGTTCAAAGACAGCAGAGTTCAGAAGGGTCTGTGGGAAGGGAAGTCTGTAGTTATCAAACAATGGCTAACAGTCATCAAGAGAAAGAGCTTGTCAAAGCAGAAGGCTGCCAAGTACTCAGTCCTTACCCCATTGTCTTGGATCGGATGTCAGTCATCATCCTGACCACTGCATTTACTCTGCTATGAAATAACCAGCATTGAAATTGTGCAGAAAGAACAGGCTCTCAATCTAGGGAAGGGGAAAGGGTAATATTAAAAGAAACACAGAATTTTAACTTCTGTACTTGAAACAGTACATACTTTGTATTGGTCAAGCCAATTGTAAATAGTGAACTTTTCAGTGAAGTTGCTAAGCCTGAAGATTTATCCACAAAATTTAATTTTCCAATAATTTGTTTTAATGTCTTCTTTCTTACATGTCCTATAATCTTAATTTCTTCATTTTCTTTCTCTTTTTCTTTCTTTTTTTCTTCTTCTTGCTATATTCAACACCTTTTGGCCTATTAGTTCAAATGCATATTGTCAGGATCAAGTATTTTTACGGGAAAAATATTCTCATGAGAAAGATGCCTTACTTCAGTAAATAAGGAAGGAGAAAAATATAAGCATATATTTGTGTATATACACTGTACTGAGATTTTAATAAATGAAGCACCAAAATGAGATTTTAAGGGGTAAACAAGAAGTTGCTATGTTTGCAGTCTCCTGGCACCAGTCTTGGTCTGGTATAAAGGAGAGGGAAACTGGAAACTGACCACTTTACTCATTAGAGAAATATGAAGTAAGGATTTGCTGGTTTTATCTTGTCAGAAGCAACTCATTTCTTTGTTTGCCTTTTTGCTTTGTGGGGTTTTTTCTTTTTTTTCTTTCATTTTGTACAAGTTCATTTTGAGCCAGTTTTCCTTTATAAGGGTTGCTGGTTCTACTGGTATGAAATTGAACAGAGGTGAGAAACTCTGTGTAGAAGGGGGAAAACTTATGTCTTAAAGATTTATTCTCTGTTGTTTTCTTGTTCCTTGTGCAGTGATTTAACATACATACTGGCAATCCTTTAGAATTACTTTCTGGGGCATTTGTAAAGTAGGCTATTATACTGGTCCCTCTCCAGTCTGGTGGGACGAGTCAGAGGTCTGGACATTGCCAAGGGTGCGGGGACCTGAGGCAACATATGCAGGCCTGTTTATCTGCCAAGCCCAGCAGAGTGGGGGCTCACATACGGGCCTCAGGGCTGGCCTAGGGGGGCTGCTGGGGACATCTCTGTTCTCTCACTTCTCTGACTTTCTTTGCTTCCCTGTGTAAATTGTAAAAGGTCATCAGGGAATACTGTGCAGTTTCTGCTAAAGGAGAAAGAGGGTTCAAAAGCAGATCCGTTCTGTCGCACCTTGAGCTGGGAAGTACACAATGCTTTGAGCACTCTGTCAGAGGAGCGTGGTGCGCTCAGTGTGTGTTAAAGCTGCTGTGGGAATAGAGCTCGTTGAGAATATCTATGAGATGCATATTTGGAGGATGGCTTTTAATATCTGCAAGCCTGACTTTATTTTCACAATAATAAGAATTAAAATAAATAAGATACTTGATGAAGCTTTAAAATGTTCTTGTAACATAAACATAATGTCAAATCTAATTTCATTCTAAGGCTAGAGTTGAAAAGGAGTGAAAGAGTTTCCATGTTTCAGGAGAACAAGTTTTGTGTTAGGCAAAGCAGGTGTTTATAGAATGCTTCATTTTAATTCAGTGTAGCTAATATCCCAGTTTATGTTGTTTGGAGTAATAACAGTGTAACACAGAGCCCTAGCAAAGATTTGCAGGTTTCCTTTAGGTCAGTAACAGCTGCTATAAACACATTGGGCTTTTTTTTTTTTTTTTTTTTTTAATAATAATATTCTCCTCTGTCTACATCTAATAAGTGGAGGGGAGGGAAGGGGGAGAAGGTTAACGGTTTTTACAGTTTAGGCTTTTCTTTTTGTCACAGTTAAACTAAATATACACAGGTGGCTAGGTGGCACTGTGGATTAATGTACTTCTGAATTAATGTGCTTGGAGTGGCTTGTATCACCAAGTGAGCAAATCTGAAGTACAAGCTTGCTTCCCCTTCTGATTCACTGTTTATGCAATTCTATTTGAGTTGTATTATTGTTTGTATTAAAACCATAAGTCCAAAAGAATGAGCATTGTTGGTCATGCAAGAAGTAAATCAATGAACCTGTATTTTGGAGCTCTTTATATTGCTTTGCAGTCACTGTGCTGAAACTTGCTATTTCTTTAAACTATAACATAGAAAAAGCCATCTGAACTGTGCAAACAAAGTGTTTTTCTTAGAATGTTTGTTTAAAAACAAAAAAAAAAAACAAAAAAAAAACAAAAAAACCAACCCACACACACAAAACCACAAACATCTCAGGTTTTGGACACAGATTGAGTAAAAAACAAAAACAAGTACTTGTTCTGCACCATGGGAACAGTGAGCGCTACAGGAGCACTCCAGGCTGCAGGTATGGGTTGAAGCAAGAAGTATTCAGAGTCCTAGGCTGTAACCCTACTGAAATCCAACCATACCAAGCCAACAGGCATGCATTGCACAAAGCTGTTTATAAATTATGCTTCTTTGTAAGCATTTTTGTAATGTATATATTGTAGTTTTAGTTTTTGATTTGTTTTTCAGAGGTCATCTTTCCACTGCAGTAATTAATAAGCATAACTTAAACAGCAACTTGGTATAAAAGTTCCTGGTTGCAGTAGTGTCTAATGCTAGATGAAGCTTCCTTATCTAAGATGTTTCACCCATTTCAAACATTTTGCTCCTCTAAAAAAAATTGAAAAACTCACTTAACAAATAGAAATCCATTTTTGCACATTCTCAGCCTCCTCAAGTCAACTCCAGAGATAATAATCACTATAGGGATTTCTGAAAGGTAATTACTGTATATTGCTTAATTATAGTTTATTAAGATCAAACATACTTAAGTATTTAGTTGATGTAACAGGAAAACACAGTCTGTGTTTATAGTTTTTAATGCAAACAGTGCAATCTGCACTGAGGCTTAAAAAAAAGTGTTTTTTAGGATACAGCAGGCTACTGAATTAGCCACCTTCCCCTTTGTAGCATAAAATACCATTTCTGTGACCTAAGGCAGCAGTATTTTATGATGCATGATATTTACTCATGTTGCTACTCTCTCTAGTAAAGTTGGATATTGTAACAGAGAGGAACTGGCAAGGTAGAGTACTAACTAAAAGATATGTTTTCGTGTATACTATTAGTCAAAGATGTGTACAGTTGGTTAAAGAAACATCTCTGTGAAGAATTAAGTGCCTGTAAAAAGCAAACTGATTAAGAAAGTGGTACTGAACATCTGAGTAGATCTGTTTTCCTTAAACTGGAAATGAAAGCTGCCACTTCTTCTAAAGGCCCTTGTAGCCAAGAGATTTCACAGCAGTTCAGTTAAAGCCTAGCTAATGAATATAAGTTACTTCAGTGGATTTTAGCTGACTTTGAAATTAAAGTCTGAAACTGCTGGATGCTGCTAGCAGAGCTAGACTACAGCAAAATGGACTTAATAAACTCCATTGTGCAGTTAGATCCCTAGTGAGATTTGCCTTCCACCCATGACCAATTGGTATTATTTTTTTGGTGACTGGTACTTTTGTCTGTGAGACTGGGATTTCTGGGAGTGATTAGCACTTTTCAGCAGTGATTGACAGGTTGTAGCAGCAATGAGACAATGGGAGGAATCATTAGGAATTCAAATGCAGATTTTTGTTTGCATGCTTTAGGACTGATTTGAGTAGAAGTGAAATCTGGATATGAGGGCAAAAATCAGCTATTATTTCATCCATTTTTATAAAATACAAAAAAAGAGGATATACAATACCATCACGTTATTGTTGAACAGGATTCTCCTGCCACATCAGTTTTCTTTTATCCTGGGGAGTCCTATCTGCGTTCTTTGTGTGAGAGTTTTAAGTATATGTCAAATGTAAAAAGATGCTGCTGTAAACCTTTTAGAGTTTGTAGCTGAAATATTTTCTTCATACTGAAGAAAAAGCACATTTAAGATGGCAAAATGTACAATTATTTTGTAAAGGAAATGCATATATTGGTCTTGCAGTGAGGTTTGATAAAACTGTCTCTATTGCTGCTAAACAAGAGACTACGGGGAAATAATTATAGTGACTGATTCCAAGTATTGACCAGCATTGATAATTGGTCATAAATCATTAGGAAATAATGCCATGTCAGTAGTGTAAATTATGTAAATGTAGTAGCTGTGTCACGAGATACTGTTTCTGAGTGTCTTATAAGTGATTTTTTTAATTCAGATTATAAATTTAATATACTGTACATGACAATTTAATCTTGTTTGGCATCAAAGCTACCAAGATAATACAGAATTATACAAGCCTAATCAAAGAGGGAAAAATCAGATGAACATCATTATTTTGGAGAGCTGGTTTAATGGGAGTTGACATTTTCAAAAGAGCATGGATTCTTTCTGGTGTATTTTTTTTCCCTACAATTAATCTGAATTAGGTTTCTGAAGCAATAGGCTAACGGAACAAAACACTGAGATCACAAATGTGAAAGTGAATGTGAAAGCGCACTTCATATCTTATAAGGTGTTAAATGTTTAAAGTATGATTTTGTACAGCCAATACGGTTAACTCAGAAAATCATCATTTGGGATTCATATTCACGAACTGTGTGCTCTTCAGGGCAAGGCATGTATTTTTTGGCATCGGATTTAGTTCTCAAGTTTTCATCATCTTTTCTGCTCATATCAACTGAGAGGTCAGTAGGTGTGGTATTTTCTATATTATTAATGTTGTTTTATGAAAAAGAAAAAAAATAGCGTAAACTGCACAGAAATTTTTAAACCTGCTCAACAATGAATTTTAAAGAGCAACAGGAAAAGCCTTTGTGAATGCGTCAGGTCTATATGTTTTTTTTCTGGCACATGTGATGAAAAGTGTTCAAGAATTACTCAGCTATTGACAGTTTATTTCTGGTGATATTTTATCCCACAAACTACATGATGTTCACAAGATGACCATTTTACTACCTACAGTTTACAAAAGGCTTGATATTTCATTAATAAGAAATAGGTATTGTCATAAAGCCAGTCAGTTCCTGGGTGGCAATGCAGTGTCATTTGGAAAAGCTTGTAAAAGTGCCAGATAGGGCATGCTGATGCCAAACTGATGAACCCAAATAGATCTGGCTGTAGCACAGCACATAAGCACATAGCATAGCAGTGCTGCGGCACAGTGCCTCCGCATTAGTGCAGGAATGGTTTCAGCTCTCCTCTCCTGTCTTCAGATTTTCATTCTTATTCTGGCTGACAAAATCCAATTAATAAACAGAACCTTTGAATTTGCTTTTAATATTCAGCACATATTTGTCTCCTACTGAAGTCAGTAACATCTGCTAAGGGCTTTACTGATTCAGTACCTAGAGGGATGTAGCAGCATCAACATTTGCACGGTATGGATAGCATTGCTCAGGATGAATAGGTAAGGTGGAAAAAGGGGGAAACATAGGGTAGAGGAAAGAGAAGGAGGGACAAGTTTGTTCTGGAGAGCCTGGCGGTGTCCCACAGCCCAGCACGGATCACCTGCTGCTGCTGTGCGAGCAGCTCCTGCTGCTTCTCGGGTTGCACTGCCCTGGCCCAGCCTGGCAGCATGTTCAGCGCTCTGCATGCAGGCCAATTAGAAGAAGATACTTGCCAAAAAAAAAAAAAAAAGCCAGCACTTCAGCATCAACATTATTTAAAAGGAAAAAAAAAAACAAAAAAAAAACCCACCAAACTTGCCTGCCAGCTCAAGCCTCCCTCCACCTCGCTTCTTAGTGAAGAACAATTCTAAACTCATACCTATTATGATTTTTTCTTTTTAATTTCTCTGCATTTCTTCATCTTTCTTTTGTGCGGCCTTATTCATACCTCTCATTATGCTATTGGCTTATTATCAGTTTTTTCTTATGTGAATTATTTTTTCTGAGAAAAGTATTACAATAATTCTGAGTACTCCTTCTGATCCTTCTGCAATAGGATCTAGGCATTCTGAAGGAAAAGATATCAACATGATATAAAATAATGTAATTTTTAAATAACTCCAAGATGAAGTGGACATATGGTATGAGATAAAAACCCTGTAACCTAACCATATAGATATTTGGATTTGCACTGCCTTTCCCTGGCTCAGACAGTGCTCTGTATGGGAAGATAAGGGCAGACTTATAAGGCTATGATTCAGTAGAGGCTATTTTGACAAGTTTCCACTCTGAGATTCCGTTCATCAACCTCTAATTAGCACTTCATCGCTTTCAGCTTTGTGTCACCCAGCTGGCTAGAGGAAGATGACACCTCCAACTTGAACTGGGCTTTTTTCCATTTTCTTGGAGCTCATCAAGACATGTGGTGCTTTCTTAAAGTGCAGCTGGTGCTGGCACTTTCATTGTAAATTTAAATCACTGTGTTTGGAAAAAGGTGATAAGAACAGTTTGTTTCATGTCCCTGGTGTTTAGCCTGAGGCAATTCCCAGCAAATATATTCAACGCTCCTTCTGGTTTGATCTGCTATACTTTTTCTATTATTATTATTAATAACAATAGTAGAAAGTATGTGCCTAAAAGAATACCCTGCTCAGTGTATGAATTTATTCCCACAGTCACTGAAGTTTAAAAGAAAACAAAAACACTTTAAACTTCAATTTAGATAAATAGCAAAAATATGAACTTTGTATATGTTTGGAGGAAGGGGAGTCAGATTTCTGCAAGGTTTTTTCTTTCATCAAAACTTAAATGTTTTGGAGAAAAAGACACCTCATTTTTCTCAATTTTATATTCCAATCTAGTGCTTCTGGTAAAAAGTATATAGTTTATTACACGTTTATGCTGCCTATATGATTGTTACATTACTTATGAGGTAGTGCTTCTGAACAGTGGTATGAAATAATATTTCATATTCCCAAGTAACCCTAAAGTACTTATATTTATAAGAACGTGTACAAAGCCAGATTCCAACATGTTTAATTGTCCATTGCACTCAACTCTTACATGGTTTTTTGTGTCCATTCGTATTGTTAAGACCTGAAGGTATTCTTATTATTATGTTTTCTTCACTTTAAATTGTGTGCGCCAAAATTAGTACAATGTTAAGAAAATACACATTAACTTCTCTATTACTAAAATTCCCACATTATTCTGTAAAGCTTTCTTTTAAATACATGCCTTATATCTACAACAAAGAATACGGAATCAGTGAAACTGCAGAGATTCCATCTCAAGAGAGCAGCTATTGCCTATTTACATAAGGAATCTTGGACACTTTTCAAACCCACCATTTTATTTTTTTTTTAAAGGTGTGGGTTTTTGTTGCTATTTGTTTGTTTTTGTTTGTTTTTCCATACAATAGAAATAGTAGTTGTTTTTTTTTCTTTCTTTCAGCGTTTTTACTTATTCTTATCAGATGCCAACCTGACCTTTAGAGATAAAACTCAGATTAACAAAAATTCTATCAAATTTTTACTGAGCTTCCCTGATTTGCTGCTGTGCATTTTAATGCTGTTTAAGATTTAGGCTGCAAATAATGCTGCACCACAATAAACGGCATTAAAAGTCTAAGTGTGTTTTTATAATGACCATAAAGAAGAAGCACAGGGTTGTGTCTTTCTTCCTCCAGTGAGGCAGAAATGGAAGTATGAGAGAAATTTACCTAGATCCTACTTTTAAAAACTGAACGAACACACTGATTAGATCTAATTTTATGTTCTGACTAATAGTTCTGGTGTAAATTGCCATATTTTCATTGATACAGAAATTAAACTCTTAATTTCTGTATGTATGGAGAAATGTAACATATGTAGATAATGGCACAATTCTGTATTTATGATATTCCATTTTTCTATAAATATAGATGTTCAGTGATTATCAATAGAGCTGCTCATTAAAATTCAGACTTTGATACAAAATTATGCCATTTTGTCTTAATATTTGAAAACCTAAAAATATCTCCTCAGTTCTCTGAAATCTGTATTTTAGCATTTACATTGAGCAGTTTATTGCAGTAGAAAATATTTCAAACAGAAGAAACAATTTGTCCCATCAAAGTATTCTAATGATTCAGAAGATTATTTTTTCCAGCAAACCTAGTAGTAGAAAAGAAGTTTAATGAAGGGTATAGCACTGTGTTCCCACTGAAGGTGGGAAATAGCTGATTATTTCCCCAAGTTTTTCAGAATCAGCCTTGTTAGCAATAAGATCAAACTCAATTGCAGCCTTGCAGAATTGATGTCCCCTTTACTGCATCCTTTATACAAATGGTTTTACATTGTGAAAGGTTTCCTTTAATGATTGTTTGCTGCTTTGACAAAGTAGCTAATTGTCACTACCCTATTCATCTTAATTCAGACTCATTAGCCTTCATTTTTGCTCCCTGCTCTTCAGTAGCTACTGCAGGGGCCTTGCAGGGCTATCATCCCCAGCAACGCAAAATGATTTTGCTGGAGTGCCACGGGGAGCTTCCTTTTGCTAACTGCCAAGTAGATAGCAAGTAAATGGACTAGCTCTGCTCCACATACTATAAGAGCTTTTTCTGGAGTTTTCACTACTATGTTCCCACCCTAATCCCCAAATTCCCCTTTTGCTATTTCCTCTGCCTTGCTGCTAACTGTTCTAGTACCCCTGACGTGAGCACTGAGCTCTCAGGGCTCTCAGGTTAAGCCTCCTGTTCCTCTAGGGTTTTGGAGGCTTGATGTGGGCCAAGGTATAGCTCAGAGATACATCTGTGACATGGGGTGAGGGGCTTTGACTGAGCCCCTGGCTTACGCATTGCTCAGCGTGACCGGACAGAGCTGACTGAGTACATGGAGACACAGGCATGGGGGAAGCCTCTCACTGATCAGCAAATACACCCAATCAAGGCGGCTGTGTGGGCAGGGAGCTTGAGGCAGTAGGTGCATGAATCTCACATTCACTGGGTGGGACTTGCCAGGCCTCTCTCCTTTGCCTCTGTCTTGTCCTGGTTTTGTGCTATTGATAAAAAGCTGTAGATGGCAATTCTGTGATTCCACCCTCTAGTTTCCAAACAGAAGATTAGTTAGATTTGTCTTGCTCTCTGGATTGGTGCTACTTTTCCATTTCTTGGCAGCTGTCAGAACAAAGGTATTTTATAACCTTTGTGTCTGTGTAAATAGTTATGTGAATGAGATTTGCTTGCAGTTGTCACATATTTTAACTCTCCCTATGTAGTGCACAGCAGTCAGTCTTTCTGAGTATGGCTAATAGGTAGGATTGGATGAAGAGGTCTGCATGCATGGACAATTGTTGATAAATGAGGATCTTCTTAGTACTAGGGGATAAGAGACTTTTCCTGGTGAGGGCCCAATTCTCTACATAAAGCCAGTGAAGAAAGGGATGCTAACACGGGCCGTTAGTTAGTTGCTAGGCACTTGTTTCATCCTCAGACCTCAAGGACTCAGTATGGAGAACAACTGAGATAAATAATCTGTGTTGGCTGTATCACCTCTTGCTTCTGCCAGGGTTCTTCCTTGCATAATAATAGCACTGGTAGCAATTATTATATTCCAGAATGTTTGGTACAGGGTTTCTGTGTGTCTTTACATAAATGTATATTAAACGGAAAAGAAAAGATTATCATGGAAAGTATTTGTATGAGCCAGTTCCCATCAGATAAATAGATATGGATTTTTTAGTGTAAACCAGCAATAAAACCAATATAAGTACAGATATAAAGGTATGAAACAACATATTGTCAGAAACAATAAAAAAGATTTAGCAATATGTAAACAGGATAGATCAGCAAGAGGCCAAGCAAGGCAATGGTTTATTAAACACTCCTAACTACTGAAAGCCATACCAAGCAGAATATAAAAGAGAAAATGTTGAATTTGTGATGGCTGCTGTTTTTTTTTTTATTCTGCTCTTTAAGAGGAATCTAATTCGAAATTTGCATTCCACGAGAGCTCTGGGTTTTCTTATGAGTCTGATTTTAAGGGCATTTAGCATTTATGTAACTCTTAATTCATTGGTGCACAAATGATCTCTAAACTGTAAAAGTGGTTCAAATGAAATACATGGATGTATGTAGTTGTGCTCTAAGTTAATACAGAAAGCAGTGGGCATGGAGATATTTCCCTCATCCCTCTATACGAAAACCAGCCTTGGTGTATGTGCAGCTGCTGTTCGTTGTTCTGCATTGGCAGCACAAACCTCCCTAAAGCCATTGCAGAGATGTGGGATGACAGTAAGACAATTGCTGCTTTTGCTCTCTTTCATGTAACAAAGCTAGCTTAGTAGTCAAAAAAAAAAAAAAAAAAAAAAAAAAAAAGAGAGATCACTGACTGCATGTTTTCCTGAAGCTCCTTCTCAGCATGCATTTGCTCAGGGCTCTAAGAAGCAATCTTACCAGTCCTGGCATTAGAAAAATAAGGCGACATATTTATGCTTTATGAGATTGGTTTAAAAATAAGGAATTAAAGAACCAGAGAAAAAAACAAGTTGTATTCCTTTTATTATTATTGTCATTTTTATGAACTTATGGGTTACAGTAGGATCATATATTCAAGCTTTTTCTGAGCTGATATTTTCAGAAGCTGGGCTCCAAAAAATAATGTTGTGAAGCCTCAGTAAAACCACAAGCTGTCAATATGCACTGCAGCTGAGCAGGGCCATGTGCTCCTGCACAGCCTTTGCTGTAGTCGCCGCCATTCTGCCTTGTCTAAGCAAGGCTGTCTGTTTCTGAAACCTTTGGAGACCTCATAGAAAACCTGAGTACTACCAGTTGTGGTGCATAGTCATGAGAAACACACTAAAAGCATAGGTTTACCAACATTTTTCTTCTTATAACTTACAAAGTATAGAGACAGTAGTAAAGAATCTAAAGAAAATGTCTATGACTGGTAAGATAATAATAATATTATGGCCTTAACTGCAATCTTTAATGTGTGATGATTTTAAAAGAATTAGTTTGGGAGCAAGCATCTTTGACCTTTGGAGGTCCATAGAACTTAATACCTACTTGAGATATACTGGACAATGAAAGCTTGCTCTAGTTCAAGAATTTAACCAGTAAGCCTTCCAGCCAATTAAACTTTTGATATTTTAGAACATACTCCATCCTAATCTTCTGCTCCTGGATTATATTATACTTTCTTTTTTTTTTTTTTTTACTGTGATCTAGGTGTAGGGGGAGTATAGAGTTTATGTTCTGAGAGAGGGATGAGGGGGAGTTGTTTGGGTTTTCTCCAGTAACACTGTCTGGAGTAGAGTGTGCTCCAGTTAAACTTGATGGTCTGATGTGTTTTACATTTATATGGTGTTCTGGGGAATAACTTTTACTTTTCAGAAAAGGATAGCTCCTCTCTTTCCCTGCATTGCTTTGCTCATAGTGAGCTAAAGCTAAATGCTGAGTATTTAGCTGATAAGTTCATTTTCAGTCTGTGTATAAAGATAAGTATTCCTTGTTCTGTACTCCTGTTTCATAACATTTCTTGCAAACCAGAAACAAGCAGTAATGGCTTAACCGTGCCAACAAAGCACTTCACATGGGGCACAGGTTTGGAAATGAACTTCAGCACAGACCGTGTAGACATCTGAACTCTATAAATCCACAGGTGTTTAAGTAGCCCTAAGGGCTAGGTCAGATAGCAGACTTGTTTCAGTACGACTTTACAAGGATTTAGTACTGTGTAAACAACACTTGCAAGGTTTTCTCTTTACTGCTGAGTAAAACCAGTAGCAAGAAGAGCCACCTTTGATTTCTGTACTATAAAAGGTATAGTGCTCTTTTCTTCCATAAACACTGTTTGCTAGAACATTTTTGTGCACTCCTAAATATCAAATTAAACTTTCTTAGCACATGTGTTTTAAGAGGGGACTTCTTAAAGTGTAATGTTCTTGAAAAGAAATGGCAGGGTGACTGGAGAGTGTTTTCGGCTTTCTTTTTCTCATTTTCGTTTGTTGTTGGTTTTGGTCTTGGTTTTGGGGGGAAACATTCAAGTTATTCTGTAGAAAGATAAATGAGATTGTGGTTTTTATATGCTCATGCAGCCTGTAGGTCTTAGGTCTGTGCGATTCCACCAAAAGTAAAGTAGGTGTTAAAGATTTTGTTAGCAGATGGGCTTCTTTCTCAGTAAAGTAACCCTAAAGCATAAGCTAGACTGCAGTTACAAGAAATCCTGCTGAACTGATGTTGGAGGGTGGGTTTGGGGAAGACTGGCTAATGCAGAGTGCTGAAAATGGTATTCTATTTTTACCCTCAGGTCAGCTATAGTGACAGATTTACATCAATACCTGAAAAAAAAAAAAAGAAAAAAAAAAAAAAAAGAGATACTAAATGACTCCCCAGAAAACGAACACGGTAAAATAGCTCAACTGGGGAAAGTGGATCCTAGGGAGGAGGAGTAAGGAGCTGGAAGGAGTAAAGCAGCGCTCAGAGAGGAAAAACAAGATAACTGGAACCCGAGTGGAGTACAGTAATTAGGAACTGGAGGAGGAAATTAAAATCCTTAGGGAATTCAGTAACTGAGAAGGAAACTGAGAGAAATCCATTGAGGTTTATGAGAGGACAATTACTCCAAAAGCTTAATTAACTTGCCTATGAAGCTTGTTCGAGATTCCTCCTTGTCCTTGTTTTTACACTCATGTATGAATTGAGAAAATAGAAAGTGTTCCTTAATCAGTAAATGCAGGCTTATTGATCTCTGTATTAGTTTATAGGAGTGATAGCTAATGATTAATTCAGTCACGCTTTCCTTCAGCATTTTGGTTTCTGCTCTTCTGCCCCTAGTTTTTTAGTCTGAAAGGTATTTTGAGCACAGAAAGTACTGTTGGGATTTAAAAGCCTCAACTGCCTTAGTCATTTAAAAGTTTTTCTGTGTTTTCTTTTTTATTTATGATATGTGAGATTTTCTTCTATGGTCAGCACAAAGGTTTGCAGGGGTGTATTGTAGAGATTGGACAGATGTTTGTTAAATGTTGAGGGCAGAGAGACAGTTTTCATTACCTTCACTCTGCCCTGGGTTGTGCTTTCTAACAGAAGTTGTCAAGTTTATGCTGGGTGGCATTTTGCTGGGCTGAGGCATTGCCACAGACGGACGCATTGAGTCTAGTGTCCTCTGCGTCTTCAAGCTGTCAGCTATCCTGACATCTGTCTGCTACTCCTAAAGTCAGAATTTCCTTTCTCAGTCAATGACTGCCCGTAACGTACACAGAGGTATAACTGCTATCGATTCAACTTAACTGAATTACTGATACTGTTTCTTGGAATGTGATGAGGAGAAAATCTTTGCATTTAACTGCATATTACATAAATTAATTCTATGGAAGCAACGCTACGGCTCCATAAACCAGAAAATCTCAGTGCAGAGAGACTTCATGAATTTAATGGCACAGTGTGTGTATCAAGCAGAAATTTTGTCCTTTGTCAGAGGAATGATCAGATTGTGTATTCTGTAGTTCCCAAATATATAGTCTAAAAAAATTGCATCTTCTCTAGAATCAGTCTCAAATTATGAGGCCATTCAAAAGATCCCAAATTAAGTCTTATTTTTGTCAGACTGAACTAATTCATCCTATTTTATTTTATTTCTTTTTTTTTTTTTTTTTTGTATATGTTATGTCATCTTGGAAATGTGTTTCGAAGCACTGTAAGCCAAGAATTTTATTCCTGTCTTCTCTCCCAACCCTCCATTCCCCTTCTATTCTTCAAGTTATTTCAAAAATCTGCCTCTTTACAAATCACATTATGTTTGTTGTGTGCATTAAATGAAAGGCTTTCAACTTCCAGAGCAGGCTGTATGAACATTTGTCTTGTGCGTACATCAGCCAGCGTGCTACCTAAGTGCGGTGAAGTTGGTTTCTACTAATTGCAGGGTGCATTTGAGTAACAATTCTGAATCACATCATACGCAAATTAATTGATTTTTTTTTTTTTCATTTTATAGAGCAAATGAGAAATAGTGTATTCTGAAAAGAAATAGTAATACAGGTATGCCAGTACTGTGTAAATCAACCCTAGCTTATACAAGGAAAGCTAAGTGAAATGGAATGCGGCAGTGTTTAGATGTGGCATTGTGATCTTTTTTGCTTTCTTCAAAGGAGAGTTCTCAGTATAAAAACTACATGTTGAAGAATACAGAGTAAAACATAAACTAGTATTTTATTTTTTTTTAACTAGACACAGTCACTTGATTATTCCACATTAACCAAATAGATTTATGGAGTGGTGAAAAGATTAAGCATATCAGTATCTCCTGTGGGGGTTCCACTATGGTTTACCCGAATATTTTTCTGATGCTCGTTTCAGTGATTTGTTTTTCCATCGTTTTGCTCTCTTCATTAAAGTAAAATCCTCTTTATGTATCAACCTCAAATTCAAGAGAAAAATTTGTAGTAAGAATTTGCTGGCACTTAAAAGAAATAGATTCAGCAGGATTTACTAGTAGCTTAGGTCTACAGTTTCAGACTTTTTTAGAACATACAGGAAGAGGTAAATTATTTAATAGACATGCAGCAAAACTGGATAAAAAAAATTGAAATCTTGTCATCACTGCATTCCATATGCCTGAGTTAATTGTAAAGATCTCAGTGGTCTCAAATATTAAAATAATTAAACCTCTGTGAAATGCCTACTCTAAATGGTGTGTTCATGAGCTAGGTGTTTTAACAAGGGCCAAAAGTTTCCTGTGTACTGACTTTGTTGTAGAGCGGCCTGTGGAGATGTTTTGCATTTCCCCCAGGAACCCCAGAGCTGAACTCTGTCCAGGTCTCATTGCACAAGTGGAGATGGGGCATTTCTAATTTCTATTTGATGGTTGTTAATATATGAGGGGGCTGACCCTACTGCCTAGTGTTGTTACTGTCCCTTTCAGATGGCGATATTCTCTGTCAAGAACAAACATCTTACCTTCCCTGCAAAGCTCCTTCCTCTCTTCTTTTCAAAAAGGGCTCGTATTTCATTCTCTGTTTTTCAGAAACTTCTTTCCTGGATAGATAATCCGGTTGTTGGCTTTTTAGCACAAGTAAAAGACCTAAAACTGGTTAAGATTATTGAAGTACAAAAACAAGGAGATTAAAATATTTCTACTGCACAGCCACAGGTTCATGTGGTGAGTTGCTTTAAGCACGCAATGAGCACACTGCATTGCAGAAAGTTTTAGCAATAAGGCAAGCTTTCATTAGTAAGAAACAAAACAGAAATGTAAGACAAGAAAAAATGTTTCTTAATTAGAAGAAATTGATAATACATTATATGTATTTTGTGTGATGTACCTGCCCAGAAAAATTGCAAGGTGTCTATACTGTCTCTGATATCTTTTCTTTGTATTTCATTGGCTACCTATTTATCTTTAATTTGATGTTAAGTTTTTTGTCTCATGAAAGATTAAGATAGAATTCTGTTTTTTCTGCTTTTATCCATGTTCCTCAGAACCATTTGCTTTGTGCAATACATCAAAGTCCAAATCAGGTTGAGAGCTTTCCTTGAATTTTATGGAATCATGCTCACGTTGATTACAAAAAGTGCTGTAAAAATTAAAACTGAATTACATTTTAGTGAGATTTGGAATTGGGAATTTAAAGATTGATAAATCTTTATGCCAAAAGAAACTGGAATCACCATTTCTAATCTCTGGGATAACCAAGTCACAAATGCAGCGAGCCCTATAATTTATGGTTCAGTTTAGTTGCACCTCTAATTAAAAGCAAACACAGAGTGTGTTTGTAAATTCCCTTCTTTTGAATACGAACAGGCAAACCCTTTCTTAAATAACTACTCTTTCTTCACACAAGTCACAGCTCTCTTTCTGAGTGCTCTGAAAAGAGCTGAAGTTAGTTGATAGAAAGTGTCTCCCGATAACTAATTCTAGCGGGGAGGTCACTGCCATTTCAGCCCTTTGTGTTGTCATTCTGTTTTTTAAAAAAGACAAAGAGAAATCAGAACACTATTCAACAGAAGTTACCAGAAAAGACTATTTAAGAAAAAATAGTAGAAATGGTAGGCAAATGTTTTAATGTCAGTGGCCATACCAAGGGAGCTGATAAACTGTACTGTTGTAATAACAGGATCCAAAAACAGGTGTGTATTCATTTAAGATTTTTAGATTCAAAAGTAGCAAAATGAGTTATCTTGTGCTTTGGAGATCATTGTGTACTGCTTATGATTACCTAAACGTTGTCTACTCTTTTAGAAGTCCTTTATTCCTTTTTTTTTTTTTTTTTTTTTTTTTTTCAATTGGCATTGTGAAATAAGTTACTCTACCAACCTGATTAGAGAAGCTCCATTTCTGTGTCCATTGATAGTGTTACTGAAACAAGTGTGGTAAAGGTATTTTTGATTCTCAAATACTATTTGCTGTTAACATTTTAAAGGTTACTTTCCTATGAAAAGACCGCTCTCAAGTATTGAGTACAATTCTCTGACTGCGTTCCCTTTGCATTCATCTGTGCTTAGTTCTGTCTGGCTACAACGTCATCTTATTTTCTGTTTCTGATTTCTGTTGAAAACAGTCTTTTGGCAATTAGCAGTGCTGTTTTAAATCTGGTGTGCACATTTAAAGCAGCAGAAAACTGGTATCTTATTAAAAAAAAAAAAAATGAACGGGAAACTTGTTAAATGAGGCCAATACTTCATTTGATAGAACAATTTAATTGAATTTTGATACAGCTAAATAGCACCTTTGTTTAAATCAAAATGACCATCTGTAAATGTACTTCAGAAATGCACGCAGGTAAAAGAACTGGTACAAGAATTCAGCAACTGCAGTGCATTTCAGCAAATTGATCACAATTTTGCCCTTTATTTTTTCCATGTATCAAAGGGGAGAATAGATTAACAATTTCCATTTTTAAAATGTTCTTCCTTTATAAATTAGTTCCCTTTCTTTCAGCTTTTACACTCCATGCTCCAGATAATAAATGTGCTCACAAAAGACTTGTCTGAAATAATGAAGCTGTTAAAGAACATTGTAATTTTTTACTTTAATAACATTAATCTGGCCCTGTAAACCATTGGAAGGCAAACTTGCTCTTAGAATGCATCACGGTACCATGGTTGTGACACTGATAGATAACTATTAACTCCTTTTAAGCTTTAAAATGCTTTAGAATGCCAGAGTAAAGAATCTAAAACTGCAGATCTTATTCAAATGAATCAGGATAGAGCAGATGGTTGAAGAAGGCACACAAGCAAGAAGTAAATCTCCTGTTCTCCCTTTCTGATTGCTTTGCCCACAGAGGAATAACGATTCAAAGAAAATCAGTAATCATGGCGGATGTCATTAGCATATTCCCAATAAGGGAGCTTACATAAAAATTCCCAGAGAAAATGAATGGCTGCTGGTATAGATCAGTGTGCAAACGGTGCATTTCCAGCTGCCTCCCGAAACATAGATTTTCCAGGACTATTAGAAATGAAGTTTGAAAAGCTGAATTAAGAGTTGCTGGTTTGCTTAGAGGAAAGATGGATGTTTTATTAATTAACCAAAACAGCTATGTTTAACACTCTTGTCAGTTGTAGCATTGAACTGAATAGTTGTAGAAAAAATTCTGTGCTTCAAATTGAGATATCAGCAAGCCTGCAGTAAAATATAGGGAGAACCTTCTGCTACTTGGTTGCTTCTGTCTGGAGAGGAGTGTGCAAACTGCTGTAAATCCCTTTCCCAACATGTTTTCTGCTTGCATTGTTGTGAGTGCATGTGGTAAATGTCCATTTCCTTGTTGGTTCACAGAAGTTATTAAGTTGTTCACAAATCAGTGGCAAAGCAAAACATTTTTCTCAAAGTGCTGTGGAAGGAGTACTAACCTAGACAAATGGCTGTGTTCTTGTCTGTCCGTAAGCGATGGGAAGCCCATTAGCCAGTGTAAATGAGCATAGCGCTGTCTGAACAACCAAGCTGCTGTCTTTCATGTATGTGGGAATAGAATTTGGCCTCTTATCTTTCGCCTTTGACTTGGGATGTTTCAAAATTATTTTACTTTTTTGGAGGAAGAGAGATGCACATTCAAGAAGTGCATACAAGATTGTCTCATTCCCCTGCTTAATGCAGTTCAGAAAGTAACACTATGGTAAATTATGCCATTCCCACTCACTTTAATTCCACGGTATAGATAAGGTCTCAAAGTAAATCATCACTGCTGTGGCCTCTGGATTAGATATTCGGAAAAAGCATGTCTAATTTTTTGTGTGTCAAGATAAATATTCATCTCCTATTGGTTCTTAATACAACGACAGACCAAAAGTACCATCACCTAGATGGTTGATAAATCTTAGAAAAGCAGCCATGAGACACTGTAGTGACAGGCTTTGTGGCTGAAATAAGAGAAAGAGTAGGTAAGGGTGACCATGTCCCTGCAGATGCCATCATTGATTGTGCCAGCAGGAGGCAGATGGTTAAAGGATACAATAGGAACTGTCACAATCATTTCAATTTTATTATTGAAACCCAAACTTTCAGTGGTGGTGGACAGATTGCCTTCATTTTTCATCCAAGAAACATCTTCAACATTTCCTCAAAAAAAAATCTTTCAGACTACTGCAACCAATAATGCCTTTTATGTATACTAAGATGGTAGAAACCATTAATAAAATGCCTGTCAACAGCACATCTCCCTTTTCTTTTTAGCAAAAAGGGGAGAAATCATTAATTACAGTTTCTGTCACACACAAAAGACATGGTTTTTGTTCTGGTCTCTTAGCACTTTAACAGCATGAATTCACCTAGTGGCCACCTATTCTGCAAAATTTGAAAAGGGATGTGTCCTTATCCATCTATGCAAAACCTTCTGAAGACATTGCATGTGTCTGCCTGGGCAACAAATGTGGTATTTTGAGTTGACACTGAAAAGGAGGATTATGAATATGGATAGGATGCAAATACTCCATCTATCTTAATCAGAATACAGGAATTCAAGCTGTTGTGGAAGGAGGAGGAAGAAAGCAGAGAATAAACCTTAGAAAACTGAGCTTCAGCAGCCTGATTCTGTTCTTACCACTGTAGTTTTAACACTGAAGCTGAGGTCAGGATTGGGCAGTAAATTTAGAGGATCTTTTGTAAGTTAACTGTTTTTCACAAGGCTCTGCCAAACACTTTTACTTTGATTGAGATAGCTCACCATACTGTGTTCTTAAGTACTTGCTCAAAGGAGAATCTAGAAATCTCTTACTCATTCTTTTGTCACATCTGAAAAGTATGTAATCATGTCAATTTCCATACATAGAAATGAAGCAAATAAACAAAAAAATCTGCTCATTGCAAATCTGAAAAGAATGCACAAAAAGTTGTAAGTAATAACAGTTTGTTGAAGCAGACAGTTGTTATTATTTCAGTGTATCAGGATAATGTCAACGAAAAGGTCTTCATTTCTAGGATTTCCCCAGCTCTCCATTTCTTCTAAGTTTTAATGCATGCCTGTCATTCATGTAAAAGCAGAACACTGAAGGAATATCTCTTCAAGATTTTTTTTTAATTTAATTTATTTCTCTAAGCTGTGTGAAATGCATTTTTATGGTTCTCTGTTCTTGTTCTATGCTATCTAAATTTTATGTGAGGCCTGTACAGAGTATTTCTCTCTCCTTTGGAAGTCATCACTGAAATCTGGCGAATCATAAATCAAAATATGTTTTCATTGTGAGCGTATGAGACTTTTTTTTCCAACCTTTGGAACTGATGAAACAGAAGGCAAATACAGTGCTCTCATTTGCTCAGAAGGTAAACATATGTTGATTAGAGACTTCACAAATATGTCATTTCTGAATTTCAGTTTCAATACTTGTCCCATCAATTGTAACTGAAAGACCCAAACTCTCTATTCAAACTCTCTATTTTTTACCAAAACAGTGTGAAAAAATCTTACTAGTTAGAATTTTTAGGTCAAATGCTCTACTGATTTAAACACAGTACAGCAGAACATGTTTCAGGACGTTGCTTTCAATATACTTGTGGGGAGTTCAATGCTCCATTGCCCTTACGTTTGAATTCATTGTTTACAGTTCCTTGATTGAGAAATAGTAAATTTCACTTGTTTCTTTTCTTACTCTGTGACTACAAGTAAACCAATATTTTGTATAGCTCAATACACCTATTGTAATATCTTGCCACTTTAATGCCATAGGAAGGTGGATTTCAAGCAAAACCCATGATAAGCAGTTTGTCCCTTCCTTTGTACGTTTTTCTATGGAGGACAGTTGAGACCTTTGATCAGCCATATGAAGCCATATCAGCCACTTGTTCCACATTATCTGCTTCTATGCTTATGTGCTAAAATCTGCGGTAAGGACCAGTCCTACACAAGTGAAGTCAGTAAAATTTTATCATTCATTTTGAAGTTTTCAAAATCAGAGCTCTAATTTTCATTAATTGTCTGACTACGAAATGTATGGAGTTAAGGCTATGCAAAATTTACCTGGGAGATAATCTTCTTACATGGATGATTGAAACTGAAAGTAGTTCCATTTTCTTTTTTTCTTTGATAGCGTAGGGTCAAATCTGTGATGATTTGTGCTGATGTCAGTTAAAAACTTTTGTCAGAGAATTCATTCATTGGGGGTGTGTTTCCTGAGTATGGATGAGCTATACTGTGGGTTTTTACCCAGTAAAATACATAATTCAGATCACTGAAATATACAGTATGAATAAAGCTATTAATCTATCAGTTCTGAAACTACAATAGACCAGTCTGTGAGCTATGTACACTATTTTTACTCTACATGTTTTTAAACCTGTGGTGAGTAGAATATTTTATTAGCCTTGGTTAAAAATGTCATGTCCAAAAAATCTGGCAAGTGTTCAGAACCATTTAATCTTTCATCAAGATTTAATCAGAATAGTTTTATATCTCTTTTGTGCATTGTCAAATGCCCACCACAATTTGTCTCCCCCCACAGTGGACTGACAGATCGAGCAAATGAGCAAAGAACCGGAACATTTGACTGTAATTGCGATGTCAGCACTGCTAAACTATATTTATGAGAAGAAAGTTAACACTGTGACATTAATAATTTCATCAATCTTGCATGTGTTTGCTTCATAAACAAGCAAGCTATTTTTTGTAAATTGTCCATGACCAATACTGTGTTCTTTTGGAAAAAGGCTGCAAATTCCCATTTTCAAAGAAAAGGGGATCAGAAAAAATTGGTTTGGCCCATATTGTTACATTTTGGAAAGGAAGAAAAAAAAAGGGGGGATGGGGGGAAGGACCTTCTAAATATTGGCCTCAAGCCAGACTCTGTAAATCCTAGATTTCCTGTCAATAAGGAAAAAAATAATATCTAGAAATATATAATATAATAAGAGGGGCTAGAAAGTGCAGGATTTTGTCAATCTGCAGTGTAGCTCTGAAATCGCTTCAGGCAGATACATTAAGTCTTTTGGTTTTTCTTGACTTTTTAAACCAGTAGATGCTCACCTGCACTTTCAGTGATTTATGACACTATACCAAAGGTACTGGCTAATAAAGACAGTTTGTTACTCTCTAATTTTGGGGGAACATAACACATGAAACTGTGCAGCAATCTCTTACCTACGTATTTCATTCTATAAGGGGAAACAATAAGAGAGAACATGACACATATTAGAGAAGTAAATTACAATGTTATATTCCTTGGTCCAATAAACCACCCTTGACTACTGAGGTGCTGTTTTGTCCTACAGCTTAATCAGCCAAGTCTAGACTGCTCTTTGGTGTTCATGTGCCTTAGGCAGCATAAATGCTGTGATTCACATGCATGATCACATGAGCCTCTGCTGTGCATTTTATACGATGCCAAATAAAATTATTTGTTAGAATGAATGATCACATACTTCCTAGCTACTTAAATTATGAAAAGGTAGAGTTTAAAAACATAAAATGACTCACAGAATTTTGAAGCCACTTGCATGTGTGTTTAAGTTCAGCTGCTTATGATTCTAGCACAGCTGAGGTTGACTCAGTGGCCTTTCTGGCTATGCTGGAGAAAAATGCAGCTGTCCAAGCAATGATATTTTTGAGGTGGTAGCAAATGTGCTGCACAAAAGGAAATAGTATGTGATTATATTCATTTAGTATTCTCACTGTCACTTTAATTTGTGTATATGTATACACTAAAAAAAAAAAATAAATAAAAAATCAACAGCTTATTGGAAAAATGAATTACACTTATTGTGCTTCCACTAAGTCACAAATGTTCTTGATTCCCTGGCAGGGATTGGAACTACTCTCATGTCTGCTCTTTTGCTGCTCTGTCCCTTAATCAGTTGTAAAAAGTGATTAATAGAAAAGAAATGGTGGAATTGGAAAAGCAGAAAAATATTGGATGGTGGCGTACTTTTAGTACTTTTATTTCACTAAGAACTGTTCTCATTAAGTTTCGTATTCATACCTCCATCATAGGAACAGGTAGATGATAAACAGACTGCTAGGGCAATGTGCATGACCTGTTCCATAGGATCCAACATATTTCCTTTTGGCTTTAAATTAGCCCAGATGGTATGCAGCTCCTTTAAGAGACTCTGCAATGTGCTGAGATAAACTGAGCCATCTGGACCCAGCAACCTCCTGAGGTTCCTACAGTGACCAGAGCAGATAGTGTGGACTTGTGGAATTGTTGGCAGATCACACAAACACACAGTTTCTGCTCTTTAATAGCTATAAATTGCTAAAAAATCACAGTTACTTCATGGGGCATCTAATAATAGTCGCAACAAAATCCTGCAATGAATAGCTCTTGGGAATTCATTCTCCCACAAACTTAGAACTATAGGAGGCCTAAGATATTTCATGACAATGAGGATCTCATCTACTGCATCCATAGATTTTTTGAATTTTTCCATGGCTCTTTCGAGAGCCATATAAGCTGCCATATATTTGTTCCTCAAGGAGAGGTCTTTTAGATGGCAGATTAGAGTCTGACTGTAGAAAGGAAGAGAAATAATATGACTATGGAAATTTCTTTAGCAAATTTTTTTTCTAGCAAATTGCCACTCCCTGTGTTTATAGAATGACCAGGTACAGTATGCCTTTCTAATGCTGACAGGGTAAGAAAAAGAAATTTTATGCACAAGTGTATCTTTTACATTTACACGAAACCTAGAATAGAAATTTCAGTGCTAGACAGACTGGGAAAAAAAAAAAAAAAAGTGTCTGTGAGCTAAGAATAAGCCTCACAAAAGGATCATGAAATAATATCCGGATCACCTTGTACAGTGGTCAGTTTACATAAACAGGCACAGAGGATGTAGCATAACTCAACGGATGGGCAAATCATGATACATGTACTCTAAGGGTTGGATAAAGTGTCAGTCACTTGCCTTTCAGGTTTCAGGAATATCATCACCTCTTCTTCCAAGTAAAATAGTTGAACTCTCTGAAATCTGACCACATCGCAAAACTAGGAAAGCTTTGCAAGTCCGAGAACAATTGGTGTGTTCAGATCGAGGTCAGAACTGAGTGAGCATGAAGAGTGAGTCATTTGTCACTGAGAAGAGGTTTCAGTGGGAAAGTAGAAATGTATTCTGTGGGACAGTAATGGGGAGTTCATGTTACTTTCTACCTGCCCTGTAAATAATTTGAAAGCTGCTTTATGCATACATGTTTCATGATCCTCAGACTTACTCTGTCCTTTCAAAGAAAAAAGGTTTAGCATCCAGTTGATTGGGGACTTGTTAAACTTTTATAGATGAGTGTTTTTCCAGCCAAGCAATGAGTCCACTGGTGGGGCAATACAGGGAAACACTTGCTGAAACACACTTTGTCTCATATGATGGCATATAGCAAACAGGCTTGCCTCGTTGATTTCCTACTGCTATGACTGTTGATGACATAACCTTAAGATGAAATATTCCTGTGAAATATAAAAACAAATTAGCTTGCAATTAGTTTGAGATCTTGATGGGAATAGCCGGTCTCCTGAATGTACTAATATATAATGACTGAGCTAAGTGGCATTAATCTGAATTTCTGTATTCCATCCAATTGGACCAATCCAGTTGGACCAGTGTATGTGCATGCTTATTGTAACTATACTGTTCTTATCCATCTATAGTTTATGCAACTGTAATGGTAAAAAGCCTCTCTTTATCCTCTTTACCTTAGTAGAATATTATTATCCAAGCTATGTTTTGGTTATGATACCAAGAGCCTCTGACATTCTGCACTAAATTTTTAAAAAATTGAATGACTCTGCATGCATTCCTGAAACCAGAACTAGTGAAAACCCAGCAATGAGTACTTTTAACATACTGCAGAATGGTGCTTGTCATTCTGCTTTCTGCCATTGCTCCATCTTCAGGCACCACTGCTCTGCTCTGTGTATGTTATCTCTGTTTTATAGGAAATTGTTATTGCCAAGACGAAAAATGCTTGTTGACTGAGTTGGGGGAGAAGGGATAGAGTTTGCAAGAGAAAGTAAGGATCTTCCCCCACCTCTATGCTTCTTTTCTTATCCGTTTGCCATCATGAAATACACTGACCTGCCCCATTCAGATAACTGCTTTATAATGTTTGCAGAATTAATTGTTTTTTGATAGACTGTTCTATATGAGCTTACTGTAATTCTCTAACTGCTTGCACTATAGTAAAATACAAGCAGCCAACGTAGTGGGAGAGGTCTGTTGCAGGTTTCCCTCCTGCCCTTCCTCCCTCCCCCACCCAAGTCTATTTCCACATCCTGTGCAGGACCATTCAAGCAAGAAAGCCCTTTTTAACAATCATTCATGGTAAGAGTATTAGGCTGCATATAGTTGGACTGGCACACTCTCTGTCTGAGCCTCACTGATCTGATGAATTGTTTGAGCCAGCTATTTCTTACATGCAAACAGGGCAAACTTGTTCAGACAGTACAGTCACCCCAGAATGGCATGCAGGGATTTAGCAAAGTGTATGCATAGGACGGACGTTTTTAATCCTTGTTAGGCTCTTTCTACAACAGAGCACATTCAGAAATGATGAGAAATGGCTCTCAGTCTTCCACAACCCAAAGAAAGAGACAGAATTTTAGAATTTGTTGGGGTTGCTGTAAGTGTGTTTATATTTTCTTTATGTTAAGGTCCCTATGGAAATAAAATTTTTGTTTTAACCTTTTCCTTAAGATGAACAACAGCTCCATGTAATACACCCAGAGCAGTGCTACTTGCGTCCTTTAGACTGAGCACAAGGTAGTGACTAATGATGGAAAAGTTACATTAATTTTATGTATTCTGGCAGCATTGTCTTTGTTTGGGAAATTAATGTTGATGTGAAAGTAAATTCACCATGATAATTTTATGTAGGCACACCTATATATTAGATGAAAACAGAGAAAAGAATACTTTACGTGTATTCCAAGTGAGCAAAAGGGTTGCTGGAAAACTTTCAGCAAGGAGGTAACTAATCTTACAAACACATTTGTTCACACCCTCTGCAGCTGAGATTTGTCATTAATGCATATGGTATTCATTTTATTTTAAACTAGAACCACAAGAGGCAATTTGATATTTTGAAGAATATAAATCTGAGGTGGATATGTATTTTTGATCTCATTGATTTAGAACAAAATACAGTGACAGCAGCTAAAATATTATGATTGCATATGGATTATAGTGACACTGAAAAGTGAGAATTGCCAATAATCACAACAGCTTAGGTTGTTTGTTCTCTGGCTCTGTTATTGTGGATGTGCGAAGGCAATGATAAATATTTTTATGTATTTCATTTTTAATACATTAGGACTTTTTAGATTCACGATTATTTAGTTGTCTTTGGTCATAATCGGTGAATATTTCAGGACACAATGAGACAATGTTTATCTAACAAAATGTAACTATAACAAAATACATAAATATATATTTTTTAAAAGTTATGATAAAGTTTATTTTTAATTCAATTGTAAATATAACAAACAGTGAACTTAGTTGTCAGCATACAAGTACTTGGAACAAAAGTTAGCCTTTTCCAGCAAAATGGGTGGATCTTGTATCCATACCTCATACCTTTTGTGGAAAATATGACGTTGAAAAACATTATTAACTAGTATCATGTCCTATCAAAGTTATGCTCAATATTTTACTGGCAAACATTGTTCTAATGTTTTGAACATAAAATGAATCCTTCAAATTACATTAGCCAACCTCAATGGTGCTGGTTCTGTGGGAATGTTAATCTTCCTTTGAGTAAAGGGAAGTGTTTTCATTTGGAGGCTTCATGAAAGAGAAAAAAACAAAAACCAACCAACCAAACAAAAAAACGTCAAACAGTTGGAGAGTGAAAATGAGAGAAGAGGAAATATAAGGAATGGACAGTCAGTCAATTTATTAAAATAACAAGCAAGCACTGCCGCTTGTTTCTTCATTTTAATTGAAATGCTCCAAAAATACCCTTATAGCCATCACAAACTTGAATGTTTAACAGGTTGCTTGTCAACACCACCAGAAACTAAAAAGAATCATGTGGATATTTTTTCTGCTCTGTAAAATAAAAATTTAGTGAATGTTAATTACTGTAGACATAGCAAATGATTTTGAAGTTGGCCAGTTGGACAGAAGAGAACCTGAGCGAAAATACCAACCTCTACTTGAGTACTGTGGCTAAGGAACCCAGCTGTCCATGCAGAAACTGGTACTGCAGCACTTCTGTGCCGTCCTTGTGGTCTGGCATTGTAAGGGTTCAATCAGATGGGAAATTATTTTAGTTGACTCCAATACAGAGTAACTATTTATAGCTGCAGGAAATATCTTATCTTTTTCTCCTATTTTGATTCTTGTCATTCCTTTAGACAAACCTGCTCATTCCAGCTCTTCTGGCAGTAATCTAATGGATCTTTGGACATCCAGGGGGGTGATCATAGCATTACTTCTCACCACATATCCCCAAGTCCCAAACAGTTGGTTAGGCAACATGCACAAATTGATCCTGTGCTGTTTGTACAACTGAATCCAACAAATAAAATGTTTAAAGAGCTGCGAGATGTGATGGGGATGCTTTGCAGTTCCTTGACTTTTATTAAGTAAGGTGAGCAGCCAGTATTATATATCTATCCAGAAAACTTCTGATATATATGCTACATCTCTTTCTGTGAGGGAGCATTTGCCTCATTTTTGCATTTTTTAAATTAAAGCAAATTGTCACCTGCTAGTGTGCTATTTGTTTAATTCTCTCCCATAGTTTGTAGTGCAATGTTCTACATCAATTAAAAACAGATGAGAGAATGGTTTAGCTGAAGAGTTTGTTTCCTTGTAATCAACTGCAAAAAAAGACCAAGGTCATCTAACAGATTTCTTCTCTCACTTAGCAAAGAGGGCCGTGTGAACGCAAATTGCTTTATTGGTGGAGAGAATTAAAATTATAAAAAGCTAGACTTAAAGAAGGGCAAAATCAGGACTGTGTCGGAATAGGGACTATATAATTGTGGCATGGATTCCCATATGGGACTAAATTATCTAAATTTTACTAACGTCAGCAGTTGTGTGTGACTGCTGGAATGCAGCCAATGTGCCCTTTTTTTTTTTTTTTTTTTTTTTTTTTAGGATGGTTCTGATTCTACACAACTTTAAATATGCAGAACGCTAAATTTGCTCTAGGTGTCATAGTGGCACTTCTGTGATGCATAATTTTGCATGTTCATTCTATTTAACAGAAGCATGAAAGTAGCCTAAAATGTAACCTACTCCAAAGTAAAGTTACTATGATTTTAGTCTAGGTTATGGTATCTTCAGGAAAAGACTACTTTCTGTAATGGGTGTATATATCAAGGTTGTCTCCCTTCTTAGTGCATTCCATTCAGTAATACTATTTTGTAGCAACTCAATAAAGCTGATAGTTTTTCTGGGTAATTACCCACAGCCCCCTGCAGGACAAATTAGCATTCATGACCTGAATAATGCTTACTAGAAAGAGTTCAATGGAATTTACTTAATCAGAATCATTGCTTTCTCGTGGCTACACTATTTTTAACCTAGTCCCCATTGTCTGCTAATAGCAAAAACCCTGTCAGTGCCAGGTCCAACTTGGCACTGGATGTATAAGGAGAGAA
Source organism: Alectoris magna (assembly GCA_030625065.1). Classification (NCBI taxonomy): domain Eukaryota; kingdom Metazoa; phylum Chordata; class Aves; order Galliformes; family Phasianidae; genus Alectoris; species Alectoris magna. The sequence goes on from CM060568.1 coordinate 12,437,263, forward strand.
AGATTATCCTCCTCAAAGGTACTTAGTGTATTTTTAAAGCTTATGGTCTGTATTCTGCAGTCTTTACTTGGACTTTGCTTAGCTAAAAGTGTGTGGAGGTCAGTGGGAGATTTGCCAGATGACAGAGTGTTGAATCAGAGATTATGAAAAGAAGTGTATATATGTTTGCTAGTTTGTCCGTGACTTATAATTTCTAGTAACCACAAAGGCTGCTAAAGAGGACATTCAAAGGTGCTTTTTCTTTTCTGGTCATGTGAGTGGAGGAGAAGTTATTGCCTATTTCATGCTATTTTTTAAGGGTTTTTGTTTTTTCATTTGTGGTGGTGGTTTGTTTTTTAAATTATCTCTGATATTTCCTAAATTTCATAAAATAAAAATAGCTATTGCTGTGATGGTTCATGTCTTGTCTTCCCACTTCCCAAGACTGTAGCATGTCAGGGTTAACACAACACAGGTGATCCCTTGAATGGCTTAACCAGATGCTCACTAAAAGGGGACCAGAAGGATTGGAAAGATCTTCTGAAATATTACAAAGATTTGGTGTATGCATACATACACAACCATCACAATCAACAAATAAAATCAGAAAAATAGCAAGCGGGAGTTGAAGTATAATTTTCCATGAAGGAATTCACTATAAATGTATTTTACTTACCCAGGCTATGTCAATTAGAGTATTAGGAAATGAGAGTGAGGCCCAAACTGTACAGAACTCAAAGGCTTTATTTTCCTGTACTTTCTGACTAGTGCCTTCAAACTGTAGCCAATCATTTTTCATTCCTAGCCAAAGCTGGACTGTTTAAAAACAAAACAAAACAAAAAAAAAAAAAACATGCAGACCTGTAGTCCTCCTGTGTCCCTTTAAGCAAAGGGACTCATTCACTGTGAGTTTGCGCAGTATAATATTGCTGGGAGCAAATTTTAATGACTAATTTAATGGCTTTGGAAATGGATGTTGACAGTAGGGATGCTGGAAATACAGGAAACACTGGAGGACTCTTCAGGGTCATAGTCTTAGTGAAAGAGGGTATATTAATAAGCACAAATATGCATCACAGAAATAAGAGTTGGTGCACTGAAAAAAAAAAAAAGTTCATTTGGTTGGATCTCTCCAGCTCAGCCTATAGGAGTCAAAATAATCCCAGTTATGATTAAGCAAGAAGTGAAACAAACTGCATCAAAACAATGTGAACAATTGAGTAAAGAGAGACTCATCAAGGCCAAATTTATCCTCACCTATATGTTAGCGCAATCCAGTTCAGGACAATCCTGACCTACTCGTTTCTGTAATTGTCAGGAGGTATTAAGTATTTCTGCTCTGTGAGGAATGGAGAAATAGTATCACAGCCAGCAACACATTTTATTGTTCATAGATGCAAAGAAAAAGAAAGAGAGAGAGCTGTCCTTCAGATTTGCTTTTTTTTTTTTTTTGAACCTTAACAATTGAGAGTATGCCAGAATGTTGGAGGCAGAACATTTTTTCTCTATCATTACTGAAGAAATATAGTCTCCTTGATAAAGCAGCAACAATTGTTTCCTCAAGGAGACTACTCCAGTTACAAATGCATTAGATGAAATAACAGGTTAATTTATTTTCGATGAGCATCATATTGTTTATTTGAAGAGGAGATGTAATTACAATGGAAAACTTAACACCAGCAGAATTTACAAAGAAGCCTTAGTCACTAAGGTGGAGTTTGTGCAGTCTGTTTGGCTTCACTTGGCCTGACTCATTCCAAAACTAGACTGTAAAGCCTTCCTCTTGGATAATGTCACTCTATCCCACACCCATCAATTATTTAAAACTGCTTTTCTGGATCTTCAGATCCATCATTAAATAAAACTTTCCCAAAAGGCTAAAATCAGGCTGTAAAGCTCTAAATGGTCAAGCTCAGGTGTTGGGTTTATTGCTGTTTGGTGGGGGGGGAGGGGTTGTTTATTTTTTAAGATTCCTTTAGTGAATACAAATAAATTAAAGATGAAACTGGCTATATATACATATGCAGAGAGGAATGCAATTCACTGAAGGGTTGTGAGAGAGCGTCACAATGGTGGATGTAGTATGGTTGTGAAAATAGTGCTTAGGAAACCTGAATTTTGCATTCCTGTCAGAGTAACTTCTCTAATTAGGAAGCCAAGACAACTGAGAAAAAAAACTGGTTGAGGGAAAACTCTTGAGTAATGCATCTTCAGAAGAATTCATTTTTTGCTGTTTCACAGCAGTATTTCCTACATCTTTAGTTTCATTTCTGTTTTTTACAAAGTGTTGTTAAATCAATCTTTCCCATTCCATCATCAGATCGTCAGTGTGAGGAAAGATCATGTGCAAAACATCAAATTGAAGCTCAAATTTATTTATTAAAATGATGTACTCCATCAGCAACTCCCATCAGGGCTATTTGCTGAAGTTGATACATCACTTACGGATTTATTGGTGGAGGAACAAGTAACGAAACTTTAGTCATTTCAGATCCTCTGTTAATTCTCTGTGGATTCAGAAAAAGAGGTTTGTTGATAATGTTTAATGTAAAGCAATTGAAATCTTTCCATTGATACAGGTGAACAAGAGAGTCTGCTTCAGTTGGTACTCAGCAATATTTCTCTATATGGGATCATCCTTCTTTTCCTAAGAACTGTTTATTCGTTCTGAAGCAACAGCAATCAGGATTCACACACACAGAAACTCTGAGCACCTTGACAACAATTAAACTTAGAGGAATGCTGATAACCAGCAGTAACTGTGAATATTTCCTTGATGAGATTCCTCAGACTGCTATGCCTCGTTGCACTGACCTCTCAAGTGATATTCTGCAAGCTCCCTGTTGCTCACAGTTTGGGGATTATCAGATTGCCTACCTTGGGCAGCAGCTCTCTTATCTGGTTGATGTAAGATCAGAATTCTCAGTTGTAGTCATGTACAAAGCTAAGATAGTAAGCACAGAATTTAAAATAGGGGGGAAAAAAAAATCCTCTTAACCACTTTGGGAAAGTTTACAATTCCAAGGAATGAGGTATAGAAAGGTATCAGAAATATGGCTCTTATACTGTTAAATTACTGCAGTAGTTTTCAAACAGAAAAGAATTAAATTCCTCCTTTCTGACATGTCCCCATCCTGGATGTACCCAAGGTCCTACACAGAGATAAGGGCCAGGTGTGGCTTCTGAAGGAACAGGAACAGCAGGAGAGCTGTGGTGGCTCCTCAGGCAGCCCTGGGAACTGAGATCCTACTGCATGATTACAAGTGAATAACAGAGCTTGGCATGTCATCAGTCCACCTTGCACCTTGAGGTGCTATGGCATGCACTTGTCTTTTGTCCAGGAGATTGGTGTTCTGAGGAATGATAATCAAGTTCTTCCCTTGGCCAAAGACAGACAAGTATGCAGGATGTTGCAGTGGAGACAGCGATGTGTGGGAACCACCCATTGCGCCTTCTCCCCATGCTAGTGGCTGGCATGTTTCTGACTCTTGTAATCCATCCTTTCCTAAGAACAGATATACTACATGTTACATTTGACAAACTTGTTCTAGTCATTAATAAACTTTATCAGAGTTTGCTCCGTTAAGATCTATTTATATTTTGGTGAAGGTCTAAAGATATTTGAGTGGTTTGTAAAAGAAAATAATGTGCTAGATTTGCAGACAGGCTGACATAATGTTATCTTTGAGAAAAAAAAGTTAGAAGTCAAGCAGTGTAGTATGTCTTCAATAATATTTGAGTGGGAGCTTTTTTATCAATAATGTAGCTTTGCCAAACCCAAACACAGAAGTATGCTGGAGACCTCGGCCTTTGCAAAATAATGTTTAGTGACATTAATCTACATCTAATAGAGGGTTTTGTATCATCGCTTTGGTTTCTATCTGCATTATTGTAGCATATATGCTGTCACCTGCATTTATATAACATGAGACTGATTATTCCTTATCGTGCACAAAATGCAGACCTCAAGGAAGAGTTCATTTTGGACCATTTCCAATGGTATGTGTAAGATGTTAGAAGCAGAGTGCTGCTTTTAAGGCTATCGAGTGCAATTTGCACTCTTTTTCTCTTCAGTATGTCTTATGCTTGACAAGATAATTGGCCCCCATAACATACACACATCCTAGAACACATTCATTATAAAGCCATTGTATTGACATATAGATACAGATATCAGTGAAGGAATGTATTTGGTATTCTTTACGCAGAGTGCTATATGTGGAATATAGATTCATAAATAAAATTAGAGATTGTAATAAACTGAAGATGAAAAAAATAGAACTGAGAACTTACACATGGAAATTTTCCATTTGTCAGAGAAAAATGAATGCTCTATTTCACATTAATAGCTTTAAAGTGGTTGTGAATCATGGCTTTTTTTTTAATACAGAGGTTTTTTAGAGGCTTGCAAGAATTCTGTATTCCAGAGTATTGTGTACCTATATTACTTGTAGATAAATGCGTACATACGCATGCTTTGAGTTTGTGTATATACAGTGCTTTGAGTATGTGCCTTTCTGAAACATAATATGCACATTCTGGGATATCCAATCTAAGTAGTTTATTGTCTATTGTTGCTACAATTCTATAAATAAGATATAAAAATAATTTACAACAAAAGTAAAGTACAAGTGATCTGTATATTCCTAAATTACTGTATCAGCTTAAGAAGTGAACCAAAGTTCAACACTGTTCAGAAAATATTTTAAAAAATAATTTCAACAACTTAATTTTGTCAATTTGTTTCAAATAGGTTGGTTGGTAAACCAAGTTTACAAGCTTGTAAACCAAGTTTGGCCCCTTCCAATCCAAACCATTCTAAGATTCTATGATTATATTATTTGTTTTATTTATTCTTTTGGTTAGTTAGTTGATTGCTTTTGTTATTTTTTGCCAGTTTATAGTCTGTACTTTTGTGACTTGCTGGAAAAAAAAAAAAAAAAAAAGGTGTTAGATTTCTCATATTGGACTATTCCATCATTTATTCTGAGCATTCTACGCAGGTATTCACATTCAAAGCACCTAACAGAGATTGCTCATTCTTTGCTATGGTTGCACGTAGCTTACGTGTCATAAACAGAGAATAGAAGCTCAGCCGTTCTGTGTTGTACGTCCTATGTCTTAATCTATAGTTTTATTGAGTGATATAATCAAATAAGATCTCATTATAGTAGCATCTAGATCTCACATTCCAGTTCAGTGAGAGCAGTATATATGAGAAATAACAGGGTAAAACTGGTTGTGCAAAAAGCAATCATTCCCTTTAACATCTGTGATGAATTGTGTTACGTAAGCTGTGAGCTGCTCTTCCTTCAGAAAGTGTTTGTGACTGAAACAGTTGATTCTTTGGAAAACATTATTTTACATTATTTCCATACCAAAAAAAAAAAAAAGAAAAAAAAAAAAAAGGAAATAAACATATATAAAAAACAGAATGCTGCATAGTATTGTTCTACTAAAAAAAAAAAAAAAAAAAACCGTGTAATTATGAATCTGGATGGATAGAAACCTTTCTTTAAAAATGCTGCATTTTCCAGTGAGAGGCACAGTGTTACTCTGTTTGCCAGCTCTAGGAATTATACCTTTGCTCAGCAGCCTTGATTTGTAGCTGCAGCTAAAAGCAGCTCTGTTCAGTGAAGGTCATTTTTGTTCTCTCTTAAACCTAATACAACATGAATGAAATCAGTGACCCAACATACTCAACAAAATTTGTTTTATAGGAAGGAGTTCCCAGCCAGGCACCCTCTATTCAAGCCTTGTGTTTGCAACACCAGCTGTAACAACAAGGAGTGAGCATGTCCAGGCCCAGTTTTGTTGCCTCATTGCTACTGACATGACCCTAGTGAACGATGGAGGGTTTTGAGGTTGCATTACATCAGTCCAGCCCAAAAGTCTGGCTAAGCACAAAGTGAAAGTGAAAGATTGACATTCTGAAGCACTGACTCAGGGCTGTGCTTGTTTAAGTCCACATGTAAGATGCAGAGCTATGGAAGCCTGGCAGGATGTTTCTTAGAGTAATGGTAAAAATCCCTTATTAAGGCAACAGCTTCACAAATACAAATTTAGGAAAAAAAAAAAAAAAAAAAGTTTTTAACACTGGCGTCTTTAAATATCTGTTCAGTTTATTGATACCCCCAAACTGTGCTTTTTTTCTGACTGCTTCTGTAGCTGAAGTTACTGATCTGTTTGCTACGTATGCAGTCAGGACAATTTTCCAAAACACTCTGCTTTGTGCTGGGCACTCAGCTGGTTTTCAGAGAAGCTATGATTTTTCTTCAGGATGTACTCATTCTAACCATGAGTACTTTTCACTCTATAACTAATCTTTTCCTTCTTCTTCTTTTTTTATTTTATTTTTTATTTTTTATTTTTAATCCAAAGCAATATCTTTCTTATGCATTAAAATGTGGTTTATAATTATGAGGACGTTGATATTATTTGCAGAAATCTGAATCTATTCCAGTTAAGTTAAGCTTGCATGAAAGTAGCTGAGAGCTCACACACTCAAATAAGTGACATGGAGTTATACATCCACAGACTATTGATGTGTATTAACTGTCTGTGTACACTTACACTGTTAAATATGAATTAGCTTAGCCTGGGAAGTTTAGGGTCCCAGAACACTTTCTTAGTGAAACTTGAGGCATGTGAGAAACATGGAATCGGTTTTTATTTTGCCAGCTACAGTATTTCTCTGTTGCAATACAAAGTATATTGTAGACTTAGATTGACAACAAAGATCTGGAAATGTACAACTAGTTTAGTACTGTGTGTTAAATTTGCTTGTTCAGTTGTTTTTTCCTAGGTGCAAAACTGGACAGTGGCATTGCAAAGGTAGCTGAATTCCACGTGCAAATTGCAGTAGTTGTACATGAAAAGTAAGACTATCCTGCAGATTTCTTTTTATACATGTAGATGCAGGCATGGAGTTTATAAAATCAGTCCAGAAGACTTAAAGTACAAGTGAACCACACAGATCGGTAAGCAAACAGCCTGAAAATTCTGCTGTATATGATGTCATCCCTTTGCTGTAGGTCAGAAATAACTTCATGCTGTTAATTATAGGTATTTATCATAGTTCATATGATTTTGTGGGGCCCTGACAGTGATCAAAGGTGGTTCTTTGGACGCCTGTCATCAAGTGAGCTGGTAATTGTGGGATAGCTTATTTACTAAATCTAATATGCCATTAAATAGTCTTATTTTCTCCTTTTCAGCAGTTAATGTTGTTGATAAAAGGACAGTTCTGTTTAAGTAAATTTGATTTGCTGCAGTCAGGTACAATAATTATGTATGCTTAGGTGTACTAGATGTTTGCACATTAAGACATAAAAGTTATATTACAGCAACTTTAAAAGTCTATCTTACACTACTAATAGCCAGGGAGATAGGAATTATGACCTGTGAAAACTTAATTTGGAGATGAATAACAAATATATACTTATATAAAAGACATTGAAATCACTGTCATACATGTTTACTGTGCACCCAAACTGATTCTTGAAATTATCTTAAAAACATTAGGTAGAAATTTAGACCTCATACAAACATGCTGCATTTCAGCCATGAAGACTTCTTTTGTAAATCTCAATGAACATGAAAAAAAATACAAAACAGAGAAGGATTTGAACTGGAACAGAGAAGCTGATAGTGCTACAATTAGGTACATGATGAACTTTGTTTTTTTTCCCTGTGTCTCTGAGCCTGAAAGTGCTTTTGTTCTAACCTTGCACCTGGATCCATCCTGCTTGCTTTGAATTTGCCTGCATCCTGCCTGGGAACACTACATATGCAAAGAATGGCCCCTCTCCAGGTTTTGCAGCCTGTTTGTGGTGAAGATGAGTGTGCCAGTTCAGAGCCCTCTGTTCAGTGCTGACTAAGGCCTTGAAGAGTTCTTCAGCCTCACTAGGCCATAGAAGAGCTTATTGAGACTGTCAGCCTTTTTTCCTGCCAGCTACTGTTTTAATTATTATTATTATTAGGCTGATAAACTCCTGAATTGTTGAAAAGCAGCTGCTGTGAGGCGGATTTAGCTAATTCTCAGGGTGCTTCTGGGTGTGCGGGAGATATATTTACCTCTGGACTAGGAAGGTCCCTTGCATTGTTAGACCTAGGCGACCTCTTTTTAGATCAAAAAGAGTTTTCTGAAATGCAATTAAAATGCAGTGGTACTTTTCTGTAAAACCTCAGTAACCCAATCAACAATTCTCTTCCCCCATCTTTTTGTCAGTTTATCTGCACTCTCATATTTTATTCCTAGTTCAAATGTTGTCTGTGCTGTAATTTTGTTTTACCTTATCGGAAAATACCTTAGATAGTATTATTGAAACTCTCCTTATTTAAAAAAAGTGTCATGCCTTCCATGAGCTCGTTCTGCAAAGGTTCAAGCTATTAATTTTCACATATTGCTCAAGTAAGCAGAACTATGTGCATTTGATTTTTTCCCTAATAATCTCAGATGTAGTTTTGTTGTAATGTAGTACACAATTCATATTGATTAACATGTCTGTAAGTGAGATATGCATTTTATAGACACATTCCAAAGTGAAGCATGAAATCGAACTGTAAATAATTACATTTTTTGAAAGAGTGGGGTGGTTTTTTTTAGTTCCGTGGAAAAATTTGTACTAACTGAAACAAAGGTTTCATTTAAACTAAAAACAAATTTACATTTGTAGGAGTTTCAGCATTGTTGTTTTCAATTTGTTATATGCCTTTACCTGGCATGCTATTTCACCCTTCATGACACACATCGATACCTTCTTTATGTCTGGCTATTACCACTCATTTAAAAATCTATTTTACATGATTCTTTCAGCCAAAAATGGACCATAATGACATAGAATAGAGCCTGTGCTTCATAAATTCTCCCAGAATCAATACTTTGGCTGGGAATTTGTCAGTCTTACAAAGCTATGCATCATTAAACTTTACTATTATTACAGTGGACTCTGCTTCAAAGTTCACTACCTAGCTGATATTGGATGAACCCATTTAAAACAAGGAAAAAATATGAGATGTGAATGCTTCAGTACTGACATGTATTTATCCATATAATGTTTAATTTATGAAATATAAGTAGGTCTTAAACTGCTTATTGTTTTATGGGCAGAGTTCAGCAATATCATCATTAGAGATTATACACTGATTACAAGTTATTGGCAAATGACTTTAAACTGAATCCATTCAGATTATTTCAGGTTTGACTTACTCTGCACATATAGGATCTTATACGTTAATCACACAACAATGAAATTGTGACACAAGCATCCATTTGAACTCAGAATGTTTTTCCAGCCAAATCACATTAGAAGTCTTTTTTATTGATGCTGGATATTAGGATTTTTTTTGTCCCATACCTATTTGTAAGTTGAGGATTTTTTAGTAAAACTACAGTTATTTGTACAAATGTGTTTGTTGCACGCTGTTGATCACATCCTATGCCTCAGTATTCGACATGAAACATTTTAACTTCTCACTCCACAAAGATTTTGACATGACTCCCAAGCAGAATAATGAACAATTAATTATGTTTGGGAATTTATGGTGACACACAAGTGAAAGACTGTTTATTTCTACTACTCAGGGCTTCAGTACAGAAAACACACCCACAGATCCAGTTGTAGAAGGGTTGTAAGCAGAGGAAAGGCTACATTCAAAAGATTGTCTATATGCAATAAATGAAGCAGGCTATAGTTGCCCACCTCAAATTCTTGCTTGACTGACCAGTTCCTGGATATGAGGGTTATCTGACCCCACTGGTCAGCCTTCCTCTGCACTTCTGCAGGGCTCCTGATGCAACCAATGTCTTCTCAGATGGGAGGGGTCATACCAACACCTGTGGGCATTGTGCTTTCCCAACCATGTGCAAGTAAGTACTTGAGAAAATACTGAGACTCTGGACTGAATAAGTACATAGGGATCCGGATTAACTGTACTAGTTCAAAGGGCTCTTGGTTGCTCCTACCTCAAGGAAACACAGAAGCATACAAGGCTCCAGTGAAATCACAAACTTCTAAAAATGCAAGTATTTTTTGTTCGTCCCATGAGAAGTCACCTGCAAAAAGATAAAGGACAAAATCGATGGTTTGTTGGCAGGCACACACACAGGCACATGTCCTCTCTATCCTCTCCTTGGGTTGCCACAGCTGCTTGTCTGCTGTCTCAGCATCCCCTCTTGCATTCAGGCGATCACAAAAAGGAGAAAACAAAAAGGGTCATTAGTTAAGAGGCGCAGGTGTGAAAAGACTTTCTAAACCATAGACTTGGTGCACCTGCTCCAGTGAGTCTTGCTGGGAATTGGGACAGGTGTGCTAATCTCCAGGCCTTGCCAGGCTTGTAGGGATTGCTGGTTATGGACACTGTGTGCTGTTTGCACACAGAAGAAAATAGCACAGTGCTGGTCTCACTGCATCTCTCACAGGATCACTTTCTTTGGTGATCCTGTGAGCAAGTCTCAGATCAGCGATAAAGTCTGCATTTTATAACCTGTGCTCCTATTTTTGATTGCCTTAACTACCTCTTTTCTAACTCTTAAATACTGAAAAGAAGAACAACAAAAATAAAGCAGGTTGGAATGTCCAGTTTGAGTTTACCAGGCTTTCCTCACAGATGTTAATTTCAGTTGCTTTTTTACCAGGTATTGGGCTCCTCTTTCATACTTTATCCAGATCAGATTGGGTTACTGGATTGTTTGCCAGTGCTTTGATAGTATCATAAAGGTATCCACAAGATCAGGTTTATCATTCTAGGCCCAAGTTTATATGAAGTTTTTACTCGGTACCAAAGTACTTGTGCTGGAATCATTGTTCCAATACTACACTGCTAAAGATGCTGCTAGGAAATCATTAATGAGCCACCAAAACCTACAGCTTTTATACTTCTTTTGAAATATTTGCACAGCTGAATACCAGATATATCTATGGTCTCTCATGTACTCATGATATTTTTCCTATATATACATAAAATATCTGTTATAAAGGTTTCTCATCACAGAGAATAGTTGAACTAAATATAATTTATACATTGGAAGATGAAAGTAAAGTAGAGCATAGAGAATGATATAAAAATAGTAAGATGATTTACAAAACACTGGTGTACATGGCATGGATGATAGAAGATCCCCAAGGTTTTAGAGAAACTGTTCAGCTATTCATTAGTATTGAGCACTTCCTTAGGGACACTGGCTACATGGAATTGGAAAGATAAACTTACCCTTTCACACACAATCCCATTCAAAACCTTTTGCAGCATTTCCAAGTCAGAGGATATGACAAAGATACAACTGCTGTCTTCATTACTGTCATTTTATTTTTTCACTTATAGCACACACTTACACGCCTGGCATTTCACAGGTAAAAGGCATTGCAGAGCCTCTATCCCTGGCATCTTACAATGTTATCTAATCAGCATAAATTGCACAGTAAGTTAAGCCACAATCAACATATGTATATCTCTGTGGAGAAAAAAAAAAAAAAAAAAAAAGGGATATATAAAAACATAAAAAAAAAGCAGAAAGAATATTAGAAATAGAAACTCTTCTTCCAGGAGCAGCCAGGCACACTGAAGTTCACAGCTTTTTTGTTTGATTTTACTTAGCTTAATTTCTTTAGTAATGCTGATCTGGTAAGAGGAAAAGAGTGGCAGTGAGTTGTTCTTAAGCAATGATGAGAGGTGGAAAGGGAAGATAAAGAAAACTAAAGGAAGAAAATGAGGAGTTGAAGGAGGGGGAATGAGGTCATTGGATGCACTAGGGAAATGTGGAAAGGGGTTGACTGCTCGAGGCAGAGGCAGCAGCCTGGAAGAGAATATGAAGGCACAAAGAGACAAAAGGAGCACAGTGCAGGGCAGAGTCTGCAGAGTGAACATGGAGTATCTGGGGAAGCAGTAGGAACAAGAAAGGAAAGTCATTACAAGGTGTTTTGTAAGGTAAGTGCTGATGTATTGAGCTGAGAGTTAGTGAAAGAAAAGACTGCTAGCCTCACATACATCGAAGTGTGTGGGACACATTCTTCCTCCAAAATATCTATATAAATAGTGCACAGCTCTTGCTACAGTCTTTGGGTTGAACAGCAGACGTGTCTTTGCATGAGTTTTTTGAATCTAAGACTCTTTGTGACACATGCTGAATCTACATTGGGTCAAGCCAAAAGAAACATCCCTGCTGTCCCTCCCATAGCCTACTCACCTGTTTGGTCCCTAGCTGACTGAAAGATGAAACCTTTCAAACCTACTATGAAGGTTTTTATGCATGAGGTACAATAATGACCCATTTGAACATCAATAGTACAGTTCCCACAGATGTGGTGAAACTATAGTTTCATCTAGGCTGTCTGCGGCTAACAGCAATACCTGTGTTTTAAAATGTTTTTGTTTTTTTCATTAATGTTGCTACAGAAGATCTGATATTGGAGTCTCATTGACTCCAGCATATTTAGTTTTAGCTTACTCCATCTATTGAAGCAGTCAGTTCTACCAGTGCTGCTTTAGTCTCTTAAAGTTCAGAATCAGGAGTGATTCTGTAGCTCTCTGCCTAACAGTCTGTTGCGCTGACATTTGAGGAACATCCAGCATATTTCCAGTGAATATATTCTTATGGGAAACTCCTGTTAGGCTGCATGACGGGTAAGATTTATATGGGATTTTCTCTATTAAATGCTCTACTGTGTTTTAAAGATTCCATATATTTTGATATAAGTCTATATTCTGTTTTATAGATTTTTCAGAATTTTCTCAGTTATATTTATTGTCCCCACAGCCTCGTGTTCTTCCACAAGATATCTGTCTTTTAGGATTTCGGCCCTTGCTTTTAGGAATCTATTTTAAACCAAATTCTCTTTGCTTTTTATTTTGAAGTCAGTGCACAGGCAAACCATCCAGAGGCAGTTATAGATTCTGCATTCTCTATACAAACAGCTCGAAATTTAGAAATCTTTTTTTGAAGTGTCATTTAGTAAAATGGGGGGGAGGGGGGGTTGTTTGTTTTGTTGGTTGGTTGGTTGGGTTTTTTCTGTCTAACATTCATTAGGAGTAAATGGTTAGTGGGAACAGTTCCTTCTCCAAATCCAGAGTGCTTGAAGTCCTTCCTATGCTGCCTTTATCATCTTTGCAGAGTTCAACGATTACATATTTGACTTCAATTTACAAAAGCTTACCACTAGAGTAAAGGTAATATATTTGGTGTTTTGATATAATCTGTTTTGTGAGCACTACTGTCAATATCTATAAACTTCTCTCAATACACCACACAAATGTTAACGTTTTCCTTTTGACTATTATCTACTCTAAAACAACAAGGATGTTCAGGAGGGAAGAGGGAGGGGAATGCTTTGGATGATTTGTCAGTTACAACCCAAGGGACTACAGATGTGACTAGTCTTATTTTTATATTTATTGTAAAATTAAATGTTGACATAAGGTCTGAGGGATTTGCATGAATACAACAACGTCATTATTAAACAGCTGGGATCCTTGAATTTTTCAAAACTAATTCCAGGGGGAAAAAAAAGGGAAAAAAAAAAAAAAAAAAAAAAGCATACCTCCTGTGATAGAGTATAATGAATAGTTTTCCTCTTGTTTTCTCAAGAAATTATTCTGCACTTTTGAAAAATTATCAGCAGTGGTAATTTTCAGTGCTTCTTTCATTTAATACTTTTTACATTTTTCACATGAAGTCCATAAAGCTGTAACATGTATATTGATATCCTTTTTTCTATAGCAAGTGACAATTTTATTGTGGAATATGACTGTGCACTATACAGAGACCCATTTGTCTCCTCAGACAATAATGAGATATGTTTGTGCTGTTTTAATACTGCCAAAACCATGTGAAACATCTGGTTAGAGAGAAGGGGTGTATTAAGCTAAGGTTTATGCCTGTTTATCCTGACATATTGAGAACAGAAGGTCAAATTTTGCAATAAATGAGTGCATGAAGGGTGAGAAGTCAAAGACAGGTGTCCCTTGCAGTGCTGTCAACTGTTTAAAGCCTAACATCTGCTGGCAGACTCACTCCAGCCAAAAAGAGTAATGGACCAGAGTGGTATGGTTAGTATATATCCCAGTGGTTCACCATGTAGTTGGCGTATCTTTTATACATCGGTCCACAACCTTAACTGCTCTCCTCTGATGAAACTGATGGGTTCTGGGCAGCTGTAGAGTTAGAGAAGGTTTGCTCTCCATAGAGGTGTTGCTCTCCCTTGATCAAGCAGAGCTGCACCAGCCATCACCTTTGTGGTCCATATGTTCACCACAACATACAAGGGTCCATAAGAAATTGCATGTATATTAATAACATTCACAATCATCAAATGAAACTCTCAAAGTCTAGTAAACATCCTGTTATCCTGTCTAGAAATTATATATTATTATCCTTTTTATTCTAATGCTTGCCACCCAAATTGTGGTTGTGTCAGTATGTGGGTAGTTTCATTAACTCTTGAAATAGTCCTGTTGAATCCCTTCCCTTCTCATTAAGTGGGCCACTGGAGGGTCAGTACAAGTGAGAAGCCCAAGACAGGTGGTACTAATTTTGGAATCAACTATTAGAAATAGAAACTCTTCTTCCAGGAGCAGCCAGGCACACTGAAGTTCACAGCTGTTCTTAATGCTATCACTCTTATCACTAGTACACACCTTATTCGGGATGTGTTGAGTACAGAATAGATGGATAAGAAATGGTTCTGCTTGTCAGTAAGACATCTTTAGCTAAGATTAGTAGCCACATTTCTGAATTTTTCTAATGAAAGATTTGTCAAAAAAATGTAGACAAGCTTGCTTCAAACCTTTCTCAGTTTTCAAACCTACACTTCTCAGTTTACTGAAATAGTAAGGGATGCCAAAATTGCCAAATTACTTTTCAAAAAATCCCAAAGGGCTGTCAAGAAGCAGTCTATTTTTTTTTATTTTTTTATTTTTTCTTTTCTGTCTGTCTGTTGTCAGTCTTTCTTTCAAGCATGGAGTTTCAGCATTAACATTTGGAAAGTGAGGTCTCCTCATCACAGCGTGCTGGCTTCCAGTGAAGTCTTTGCAACTTGTCAGTAAAACTTCCAAGGTTTTGGAGGCACAAGAGCACAATACATCATATTTCCAAATTTCATTCACTCCCATCTCTGCAGTTCTTAGCAAAAAGGGAAATTGTGGCAAGATTCTTTTCATATCCCCTTACACCTATTCTGTATGTCTTGTACTCATGCTTATTCAGCCAAGTAAAGGAACAAAAGCTCCTGCTGCTCACTCACCTCCTTGTTCCAGCTGTCCAAACTAAAGGCTGTACTCTGAGCCAGACTATTTCCTCACATCCATTTCTTCTTTATGTATAACTGGGCAGAAAGAAGGAAGGATGAGCCTGGCCTTTGTACCGGCACTCTTTTCTTACATAGGTACAATTCTTCTATTGCTGATTAGGACAGCTAACAAGCCAGATGAGTGGGGGGGGGGGGGGGGGGGGAAACAAACACCCTAACTTTCATTACTGCAAGAATGTAGCTTTTGTGGAGCAAAAGGAGTGAAAATGAAGAATTATTTATTTCTGAGTAATGGAAAAGTTGTATTGCTATGTCAATTATAGAACTAGGAAAGCCTGCTGCAATATTCTATTACGCAGGCTACAGCCTGCCTCTGAACTGATCCGTTCTTACCTGCAAGAAATCTTCCAGAAAACTGTGATCTTTCATTTTTAAAATTCTGGTCTTGGAAAATACACTGCTATTACATGTTATGCCTTATTCATGACTACACTGAAAGTTCAATCTTGCTTTTAGGGTCTAGGAGACAAATTTATCCTTCTTAGTAGTACAGAGAGCATTTAATAAAGCAAATGCTTTTCCTCCACTGAGCAGAAGGAAAAAAGGAATAACTGGAAAAGGCCTCAGTGAATTGGAGCACCTCTAGGGAGGTCTCCAAGCTTCAGTAAGCAGAGCTCAGGAAAGCTGGGATGAGGTTGATCTAATGAGTGCATCATGACCCAGTGAATCAATTGGCTATTCAAGCTGTGCTTTGCCTCTACAGCTGATTTGAACTGATTTGTTCTGCCAGTTTATTGATACAACTGAGTGATTTTCAGAACTCAACCTTGTTGTTTAAACCCTCCACAATTTCTCCCTAATTATGTCATCTCTACATTCATCTTTCTGGTTCTAACCTTAGTACATGACTGTGCTCACTTTCTTTCCTATTGTGCAAAGAGCTAGGGTCCTTGTTTGTGGCAGTTTGTGTAACTGATTGTAAAACTAAGGGAGATCTAAGTTAAAGACCAAGCTGAATTTTACTAAGGAATGGTGCTTAACAAATCATCTCTTGAGTGCTGATCGCATGCCTCTGTTCAGCAAATTTTCTGGACAAAGACACGGATAGTAGAAATGAACTTTCATAGTGGGGAAGAATTTTAAAGCTCCTCATCATAAACAGCACTCAAAGGTATGAGCTTGAGATGCATAGAAATATCAAGGGCATATTATGAATCCTTGTACTTAGGCTGAGCTAACCTGCCAGTTCAGACGTAGATGCCAATCACTTGAGTTAGCTGTGCAGGATAAACATCCTGGGAATTAAGTACAAGTGCTAAGGCACATCCTAATGTTTTTCTTCAGACTTCAATTTCCACTGACTTTCAGTAAAAGTGTAAGATTTTGTTATGGCCACTTGCTTACTGAAATCTAAACAAAACTAAGCTGTCTTGTTAAAAAAGTCAGACTGAGAGCAATATGTTCCAAAAGACATAAAAGCAACTAAAATCTGAACTCAGGATGGAAAATGAAATTAATGCCATCATTGACTCTTTGAATACTCTTGTTAGACACCTAAAGCAAAGAGATTTTTAAAGCTCAAGGGTTCAATTTTGCATTCTTGGTGAAGGATATTTGGTGCTTGGGCATCTTCTGGAAGTTCACTGTGAGTTTTCTCATACACCTTCTGCAGAATTTGGTACATCAGGACTAAATCACCCTGTTGTACAGTTTAGGCAGTGGTAGGAGTTTTTGTTTGGTTGGTTTGTTTTTAACCTTCTACAGGCTTTTCACAGGATTTTAAGGCCACAGAACACTTAAACTGTTTCTGACATGTATATTAATGTGAACTGTGTCTCTCCCCATGAAATTATTTTCGCTTAGCATACAAGTAGAGAACATTGAATAGTTTTTATTTCTTAATGAGAATCAGTACAGTTATAAAGATAATCAGATTACTTGAAATGTTAATTTTCTGCAGCATGATACAAAATAAAGTTAGGTGTTGCTTCTCCCTCCTTGCCAGAAATATCATTACTAACTGTCTTTCTGAACTTTTAAGTATACTTATTTTTTGTATATTTCTAAAATCACTGTTTTCCACAAAACAAAGGGTGCCACTGAAAAGATACATACAATATATCTTGGCGGAATTCATAAAGAATGAAGAAAAGAGTAAGAAAAATCAAATGACTGGTTTTTAAATCCTCCTTCTGTGTTCAAACCTACTACAGGTCAATTCATATTGAATGTCAGTAACATCTTGAAGATTTTGGGAGTAAACACCCTAACTTAAGCATGTGAAGAAAGGTTGTCTGACTCCTGAAATTTTTCAGTCTACTTTAATTTATAATCAGTGCCATAAAAATAGTCTGGCTTTGTTTCAGTGTTAGGATGTGTAACACATCCATTTAAATTTGGTTCTTGAGTTTGTATTTGGTTTGTATAGCACACTCTTTTCTAGTTGTTTTAATTTCTTGCAGCTTCATAATAATGAAACAGAAGGAGATGAGGAGATAATTAAAGTTCCAGGTAGGCAGAATGTTTAAATCATCAGTTTAATTTGGTTTGATATGCAATTCTGTTATGTGCTTGTAGGAGGAGTTGGAGATCCAGATCTATCATTCACTAAAAGCAATTTTGTTCAAGCAGAATCGTAGTTCCTGGAAGTAAGGAATTGTTTCCATCCAGGAAGGACGACTGCCGCATGAATTGTAGGAGGGTGCTGCAGTCTACTGATATTACTTCAAAGCTTTCAGAAAGTTTTTAAGAGCTGACTGTTGTGGAAATTTAAAACTTTTATGATATCTTCTTGCAGATATGCATCATACTCTCCTTCCACTCCAGTCTGACTAGGGTGTGTTGTAACTCCATACCTGTGACAATTAATGTAGAAGGACATGCTGCACTAGTTGCTGATAACAAGAGAGATGGCAGGAGGTTCAAGGAAGAAAAGACATTTAAGATGCTTTTACCTATGAAAACTGTGTTTGCAGAGGTATCAGCAATGTAAGCCTTTCCACATTTCATTCTTTACGTTACTTCAACATTAGTCATCTCAGCCAAATACTCACTGCTAAAAGTACAGGATTAATTCATTTTCAAAAGGCTGCAATAATTCTAGTTGTGTGATGGTGGTTTTTTTGGTGGGAATGCTTCTTTCCTGAAGTTGGATTTTGATTGACAAACTCATTTCATGTAAAAATATCACAGAGCCATCAGGTGGTTAAAAGCTTTCAGCTGTTTCTAGCTTTGCCTGAATTTGAACCAGTGACCTAAAGGCAAAAAGCTTTGTATCTCATTAGCAAAACCCTCAGCTATGCTGTGCACCCCTTCAGTTCAATTCAGTTCAATTTAAATGAAAAAAAATTTAGTTGTGATATATAAGAGAAGAATTTTACATTTAATTTTCTATGTGTTTTTTTAAACATTGGGAGATGGAGAGAGTTTCAAAAGAGAGATGGTTTTAAAAAAATTAACATGTAGCCACTGCCATGAGTGTTTAAATGTCAGAAAACTCTAATCTAAGCAGTGCTATTTCCAGCTGTGACTAAAGAAAAAGCAGGAAAAAAAGCAGCTTTGCTTCTTTGCTGTTCTAACATATTTCTAATAATAAAGATCATTGTCTTTGAACTCTCCCAACCTTACTCTGTTCTCTTTCGCTAAAGCCATTAAAATGATTAGAACCTCAAGCAGGGTTACAGTGTTAAAATGCTTGACTTTTCCCTTTCTCCAAACAGAACTGTCTTGTTTTAAAAATGGCACATATCACAGTAATCTAGTCTAACTCTTCTATCAGTCTGGCTAAATGTCTTCAACAGATTTGCCCAAAATTGTGTTGAAAAACATAAATCACTGGATTAAACTTGTAGAGAATGATGAAAGCTGAATTCATGTATATACATGTGGTGGTACAAATGGACTCTTTTATTGTTTAACCTGAATGAAAACAATAAATTTGAAACAGGTTTAACTGATGATATTGGTAATCCACAACAGATTTCATAAATGTTGTTGAATGAAGGTGTGTTTTTTTTTTTGTTCAGTAATCTCTGAGATTAAAGAAGGAGCAGATAACCCAGACAGTTGAAATTCACATTATTTTCTTGTTTAAGTTTTGATCTGAATGAAAACTGTAACAATAATTGCATTTTTTAGTTACTCATTAATAGAATACTTGAATGAAATTCTTATTAAATGTCTTGAAAACCAATATGAATCCTCTCCAGAACAGACATTCTCAAAACAGAGAACATTCTCACTGAAGTTAGCTTAAACTCCATTTAAATGTAGAATTAAAAATAGATTGTTAATTTTTAGGGGGTTTTGCAGACTGTGTTAATTCCCGCCTTGGACTGTAAGGGAACATGATTCTCCTGTAATTTATTCTGTCCTATAATTTAGGAAGCTCTTTCCTGGCAATTATGTGAAAGCAATATTTAGCTGCAGGGAACCTTTACAGTGATTTGAATTTTCCAGATAAGAAGGACTTGAGCGTAAGCAGTTGTGGGTGTGTGCTGACACAGGCATCATTACTACCTTTGTCTCCATTTGATAATGATGGGATACACCATATAAATCTATGGCAACAGTACGCTTAATGAGAATATTTCATCAGTGGTAAAAAATTATACTGAAGAATAAGTTATTATTATATCAACACATTACTGATATAACCAAGCTGGACTAAAACATTCAAACTGAAATCCTTGAAAAATAATGTTTCAGACTTGACTCTGATGAAATCAGTTAAAATCGGAAGCAACATTTGCAATGGCTGCAGTAGAGCTAGGAGTCTTCTAAGTCTTCTACTTAGGTGCAATTTGAGTGAGAGGCAAATTGATTTAGAGTCAACCTGCAGAAGTTTAAGAAGCTGACTTTCTTAAGGAGCTGTTTTGACGTTCCTATCTCCTTCTTGTCATGCTTTGTTGTTTTTTTTCTTTTATATTGTAGACCAACTCATTTGGCTCCCACATCTAGAAAGATGGGCTGGTTTGTAAGCTGTGAAATGAGCAAGGCAGACTGACAACTAGTACACATGGATATGTATACACATATTCTTACACAGTGCAGGAAAATCAGGAAAAAGATTTACAAACATTGAAATTTTAGTATTGCATCATGTATTCAAAGTATTGCTTTAAAAAAAACTCTTGAGTATAGTTATTCCTGTGCTTCTGATCAAATGTTTTTGATGCACAGACTTAACACATTTGGTTATTTAGATATGTGTTTGTTTGACAGGGAGAAAAAATATTCAGCTAAATTATTCTCTGATACCAATTGAGTGAGACATTTAATTGTCTGCTTAATTTAAAGTATCCAAGTTATCTTATCTAGAAAAATGAATCATCACATGGTTTAAGTTAAGCAGGTGCTTAAATAGCTGCACAAACTCAGTGATATCTATGTTACACAATATTTCCAATGTCATAGATTTTTCTCAAATTTTACCTGCCTGTCATTAGGAGTAGTTTGCCCCGTGCTGCATTTTTTTCCCGCAGTGTATGTTTTAATTCCTGAACCACACTCTCCACATTAAATATTTCTCTATGACAATTCCAGTAACATTTTCTAATCACAAAATAATATTTACCATCTTCCCCCATGTGGTTTTTAGAACAGAGGGAGCTGCTGCAGTTCTGTAGAGGTCGTGAACCTGGTTGATGAAGCACAGATGAATATAAAGTATTCTACTGAGCTTAACGGGCTTTATTAATGTGCAGATCCAATACACATTTTTATTTAAATTCATCTAAAGGCTAAAGGACACATATTTCAATTGTTATTTTGCATTTAGTTTTGTGAAATTAGTTTTGCATGTTTTTAAAATAGAAGTGTGATTAGATATCTACAAATTACTTTCCATTAATTATAGTCTCTGCACCTAATAGTGCTTTTGGACTTTTAATGGAAGAATCAACCAGCAATTTAATTTGAAATAGATTTGAACAAGATTCTCTCTATAAAGTAGAACTGCTTCTTGTCCCTTATCCATACATTCAATCTCAGTTCTGACTAAGACCCAGACTTTACATTTCTTTTTCTTTTAAAGGTCAATTTTTTTTTCCCTTATTTTCTGCCTCTCATTCTTTAATAGATTTCCATCCATAAATAGGAATATAGTGTCAAACCACTGGCACTAGGTAAAGCATTTTCAAAAGGCTTAAGTCATTACTTCTGAGCTTTAGTTATGTTCATACCTGATTTGACCAGATTTTAAAGATACTGAATGAACTAAAGATTAAACAAGAGCTCATTGAGATTTTTTCATAAATGCACATTGATTACAATGAAATATATACCTAATTCAAGTGGGTTAGTTCTGTAAATTCTCATATTATTTTATATGCATACTTTAAGCATCTAAGGCACTGAAGTCTTTGGCACACACTTCCTTTGCAGAACTGTTGGGTGAGATGCTATCATATTCCACCCGTCGCTGTTTCCCCACTGCTGAAGATTACTGCTCCCACTGGAGAGCTGGCAGAATGAGACACACACCCACATCTCAGTCATGTCAGTAAGAAGTCTGAGGCCTTTAAATTGCTGACTGAGGCACCTTTCATCTAAGCTCGAGGACTTTGCATTTAAGCAGCTGAGAAGCACGTATGCATTCCATTCCCCATATTCAGCAGAGGGGCAAAGCAGATAGTGGGAGAAAGTATCTGGTAATTTTCTTATGTTACCTCCGTTGCCGCCTATTGGTAAATGCCCTTAGTCATCTAAATTCCCATTTTCAAATATGTCTTAGGCATTCCTAAGGGGTTGGTTCTTAATGTATTTAGGTGATGAAATTATAGCAAGTTGTTGCCAAGGAGTGGCATGTTACAGTTTGTACTGGTAAAAACACAGCTGAATAGGCGTTGGCTGCCATTTCTCTCCTAGTATTCAATCTTAGAAAGAAATGGAGCGTTGCTTCCTGAAAAGTTGTGGTAAGATGCCCACTGAGCAACTCTGCAGATGCCAGCTCTGCCATCTGGCACAGCCCTGCACACTGCATGCCAGTAAGATATCCCAGACACTAGCTAAAATGAATTGCATACAGCATTCCACAGCTCTTTTTATTTATCAGTAAAGAAAAGATATGTATGCCAATAGGATTAAGCTGTTCTTCCTGTAATATAGAGGAGCCAGCCAAAATAGTAAGACTTCTGCTCTATGACTTCTGCTCCATTTTCTGGCACTGAAGCTTCAGCTACTTACCAGCTTTACCAGTCCATTTTTCAGTTCAGAGGGGCAAATTACCATTCATTTTTCCCTCACTATCTTCTAATTTGCACTGAACCTGTTGCTGTTAAACAAGATTAATTTCAAAATGTGTTTCATTTCACTGAAGCTTTATCTGCTTATATTTTAATTCTGTATTTGTGAACCCTTGACACAGACATCTGAATATTTGGGTTATAGGACTAAGATATTCAATTGCAGAAGAAGTTAGAGCAGCTTGAGGACTTTTAATCACCTTTATGCTTTTTGATCCTGCAGTATTCTAATTATGAAGCATGTCAGACCTGTTCTTTGGATGCTCTGGGGCACAAAGGAGTCATTGCATCAGCTTGAAGACTGCCTAGGTGCAAAGTCACTCCTTCCGTCTAGTTGTGTCATCTTTGCTAGTTGTTTTGCAGGGAAATAAGGGGGGTTTTGTTGTCAAGGGTGGTTTTAAAAGAGCTTTGCGTCAGTGTAGAAAAAAAAAAAATTCCCTTTGTTTTTGGAACATCCAGCTTGATATCTGATCTTTGTTATGCTGCTTCATACAATTCAAGAAAAAACTAAAGAGCAATTGCACCTTATTATGTATAAACGTTTCAAGAAAAAGCAATAATAGCAGGCCTTCCATCCTGATGAAGAAGGCTTTGCACTACAAAGACTGGATATGGTGAAATGACCTTATGGTTAAGGGAGAGAAAAGAGGTCGGTGGGGTAAGTACATTGGGCATGTTGGTGGGAGGCACAGAACCACCAGATCAGCTAAATCTGACCTTAAGGGCCAACCTCTAGTGCCTGTGAGCAAAAGCACAGATAATGTAGACTTGCTTCCAAATGGATGCTACTAAATAGTTACAGCTGATGCAAATAAGGCTGTAAGTTATTACTCTAATCTTCACTGATAAGGTCTCCTATGCCTCTGTGACTAGACATGTAGAATTGGAAGAGGACAGAAAACAACAGCAATGGAAGAGGATCGAGTCAAAGTTTTCTTGAGAAACTTTGTTCCATACCAGTCTGCAGGTTCAGATAGATGGGAGACATCCAGATGTGCTGAGATCACTGGTTGATGAATTGGCCTCATTCTGCCCAGTGAACTTTCTCCATCACCTTTGAAAGATCACGGAGATCAGGGAAATCCCCTGAGAGAGAAAAAAGCTATATCCATCTTCAAATATGTCAGGAAAGATAACCCAGAAAGACAAACTGTAAGTTGGTCATCCTAAATTCAGGCACTGGAAAAATCACAAAGTGACCTTGGAAACAATTTCTGGGCACATGAAAGAGAAGAAGGTGATAGGGAGTAATCAATGGGTATTTTAAAAAAGGTAAACCACACTTCTTCCAACCTGATTGACCACTATGGTGAAATTAGTAGATCTGTAGGTGGATATGAGGGAGGGAGAAAGAAATGAGTATCATCTACAATGATCTTAGCAAGAGTTTCAATACAACCTCCCTTGTATCCATGTTGGGACATCACATTTAAAATGGAAAAAAAACCTGATTGAATCATCTACCTCAAAAAGGAATGGCTTATGTTTACTGCTCTACTTAGAAAGTGTAGCTCCTTTGCAATCTATACTGGGACGTCTCCTGTTTCATATCTTTATCAGTGAGCTGGAGGAAGAGACGCTCATCAATTTTGCACACCTAAGAATCTAGGTGAGGAACAGGAACAATGAGAGTTAATTTCAGCAAGTTTAAAGCTCTACACCTGGGAAGAAATTACACCCTTGCATGGGTACAGGCTGAGGACTGCTCCACAGCAGTTTTGCTGGAAGGGACCTGCAGGTTTTGTTCGACAATATGCTACACCTGTTGTGTCACCTGTCCTGGCAGTGAGGAAAACTAACAGCATAAAGGGGTTGTACCACCAGGAGTATAGCTAAGAAAGTCAAGTGAAGTGATTGTTCTCCTTTAGGCTACCTCCAGTTTTGGACACCCTCCCCCCCAGTACAGGAAGGACATCAGTTAACTATATCAAATTAATTGGGCTGCCAACAAGATGGTCAGGGGCTGGAGCACCTGGCTAACGAAGAAAAGCTGAGGGATGGGCTTTTTTCATGCTGGAGAAGAGATGACTCCAAGGGGACCTAACAGCCCTCCAATACCTGCAATGAAAATACAGAAAAGACATCAACAAGCTCTTTAGTGAGGTGTGCTACTGGAGCATGAGAGATAATAGTCATAATTTGGCATGGGGAAGGTTCTGGCTAGATGCAAGTATTTGTTTTGTGTTTTTTTTTCCCCCAATGCTATGATTTTTATTTATTTTTCCTTATGCAACATGAGAAGCTGTTTAGAACAGGTGGTCCTGGAATTATGTGATCTGTTGGTAGAATTCAGTGTTAAATGATCCTCTGTCCAGCACTTGATCATACATGAACTATGATGAGGGGTAGGATTCAAATTAGTGCATTGGCTTGAGTATAAATTATGTAAGAGCAGAGGCTGGCTCAGGTGCCAGCTGGGTCAGATAGATTACACTTCATTAGCCACCTGGGTCAGGTATCCTGGTAGCGATCAATTCATAGCTGCAATAGTTATGGGTAGAAGTTGAATTCACAGTGGAATGAACATATTATGTTGCAGTGTCTTTGCCTTAGTCAGCCGAATTCAGACCTGTAGCAATTCAATCTATTTATGCTGGAAAATACTGATAGGTGACTTAGCATTGTGTGTGAAATACAGCTGTTAGGCAAGCCCAAATACTGTGCTTTGGAGCTCTGAGTCTTTTGCCACACAGATTTTGAGATATCTGAGTTTATGAGGAAAATGAGAGAAAGAAAACTTAATTGTTGTCCCATTCAGATTCTGTAATGCAAGGACCATTTAGGAGCTGTCAGCTGTTTGGAGGTTATTGTGTTGTTCCTCCCCTCAGTTTCAGCAACCTGGGCACAAGTCCACAAAGGTTTGAATGCTGCAGAACTGTTTTATGTCCTACCAACATTTCCAGCTTTTGCTTTTCCTTATTGTGGCTGAAGTAGCTGCCTTACAGAGTTTGCCCATGTGTGCAAGTATTGGAGGATTTTGTTTGAGGGGGAAATCCTGCTCTCATTTGTTCATAGTAGAAGTAATGCAGATTCAAAGGCGGCACAAAGGAAAACCACTGTTAAAAATCCAAATCCAGGTGGTTCCTCTCAAGCCAATTTGGCACTTCTGAACAGCAGTGACTTTTACTGCTTTGGCATTCCTTTTTTTTTTTTTTTTTTTTTTTTTTTTTTTAACATGTGCATTTTTCATGGAAAGGAAGTTGCTGAGTTCTCAGGCTCTTGGAGCTTTCGTAGATTTTGCTATCCATTAAATCTCTTCATAATAATTGAGATGTAAGTGCTAAGTTTGGATCACGGTACCAAGCATAACTGATAGTAGCCCTGCAGCTATCCACTGACTTCAGCTAAATTTAAAACTTTCATTCATAAATGCAGATTAAGAGAGCATAGCCATGGTCCTGGCACACAAATGAATGTGCGCACATGCACACACAATTCAAAGGTAACCTCTAACTCAGGGAAGCTTTAATGCTCAGAAGGCTCCAGAGGCTCACTGGCATAGCCCCTCTGATTGCAGAGCTGAGTATCTGCTGTGGTGTTTTATCCAGCTACTCCAGGGGAATCTTAAATACACACGGAAAATGTCTTCCTACACCTAGCACTCTGACTGCCTCCACTAAATGAAAATGAGGATATTCAGTTTTAAACAAAGCATTTTTTATTTTTATAAAGAAATCAAAACCAGTTGCAATTAAATAGCAAACAAAGGAAGAACTGGAATCCATAAAACATCAGGGGCAATATTTAAAGCAACCAAACTAAAATCGGTTCAGTATTTCTCTGCTGTATTTATATACAAGCGCACTTATTTTTAAAGTACCCTAACACTTAATTTTGCTTTCAGTTGTATTTTTTTTATTTGGATTACATATGGTACTGTGATAGGATGTTTCAGAAAGCCATAAAGCGTTCTTGCCTGTAAAAGCAATGTCCTTTCTTTGTTAATGCCAGGAATGCTTTTCCCAAAACACTCATTCCCTGCTCAAGACACTGTAGCTGCTAATGAGGAAAACACTGCAAGTACCTCATTCAAATGTTTTCTTTTGTTTATCTACAGGGAGTTTACTCTGTAATAGCGAAGAATCCCTGAGTATCAATGAGTCTGAAAGTACTCATATTGTGCCAAGAATAAAGTTGTAAAGCTTTGTGTGCTAACACTTTAAATTAATCTAAAATAATGCAAAGGGGAATTTATCATCTTGGAAGGCTTTTTAAAGCCTCATCTCTATTGTCACAATTAATAAGAATATTCCATGTCAGTGGCAATGCTCCCTTTCTCTATTGCCAGTTGTAGTTTCAATGGATGCCATCCCTCTGAGGAGGTACGTCAGAACTGATAGAAAGCATGATATTGGTATGAGACCAAATACATTTTTGCAGCAGAAGCTTTGCAGTATGTCACTAGTTTTTTAGGTAGCTCTGCTTACTCACAACCTTTTTTTCTAAGCATTGCTTAGTGCCCAATGGTAATCCTTCCTTTAGATGGCTTTTACAAAGTGGGCAGCACATTAATTTGGCATACAAATTGAGAGACTGCCTTTGATGCTGAAACAAGATTAAAATACTCCTGCTCACATTTCAGTTTCATACATAAAACATAAATAATGCGGAGCCCCTCCCTCCCCCCCACCATTACAGACAGCTTCATTTCTCTGACAAACAGTGCTTAAAATCTACATTTATTGCAAACTTAAAAAAAAAAAAAAAAAAGACCATAAACAAAATATCATGCCTGCCAAAATACTTTATGTTCCCATCCACAAGGCCCTTAGTCACAGTTCTGGCCCAGGATTTCCTCAGGAGATGCTGTTTAAGAGATTTTTAAAAAAAACCCAATGCCATTCCCATGATAAATGCAGTTTTAAAACTTGTGTTTCTGTATGGCCAGGGCTGCTGTGTTTTGTTATAAATATGTGAAGTCAGTACATTGCCTAGGTCTCCACTTTTACAGGGGATACTGCATCATTAAGTACTGAAAGAATATAATGTAACTATTCAAACTGCTTAAAATATTTCGTAACCATAAATTATTATCCAAAAATATTTTTCGAGTAGATAAAAAGAGTTGTCAATTCTGCATAGTGAATGCCTCATAAGGGGCTCATTTATGGTTGAAAACTGAATAAAAGCAGTAAATTAAGAACAGACGTAACCATAGAGAAGCTGTAATCCACAGCAGATTTCCTTGGTGAATGAAGTATTGTTGTGTGGATTTATCCTCCTTGCTTGTACAGTTAACCAGACACATCTGTGGCCAAAGTGCTGTCTGTGCACACAGACAAGTTGGGTTCAGTCACCCCACGGAGGTAAGCACATGCTGGTTTACACCGTATCGATAAAGTGCAAAATAAACTTCGCTAGCTGTTTCATTGGGGCATGCACTACTGAAGCGCGGATATAATATTGAAATTAAATTCCTGTGACTCGGAGACATAAAAAGGCCAGGGCACTCAAAAAACTGGGGGAACAGGGTATTTCCCTAGATCTTACATTAGCATTGCAGGCCTTGTTTTCTGGCAAGTTATGACAGACTGTGTCGCTGACTCACAGAATTAGTGTTTGTACTTCCTAAATACGATAATGAATGGGAGCTGCTTGAGCTATAGTGTTTGTGAAGGGAAAGCCACTTGTTATAAATATTCATTTGACAAAATGTAAATAGTTTTATAGGAGTGTAAACTGTTGCAAGTTATTTGATTCAGTACAGTTGTCTCTTCCTTATTGTTTGTCACAAATGCACATAATGAACCAGCCAGGATGACATGTAGACTTGACAGTGAATTAGTTTAGCCGTATTGCTGTTTGTTTAACTTTGTGATTACACACCAGTCAGACAACTCATCTTCTTTGTCTTCAGGAAGCCACAGCAAGTTCCATTTTTCTTACATCTCTCCATTTCTTTGCTTGTTCCAGTACCCCAGCGTGTCATTGGACACTAATTCTGATTTTACATCAGGAGGTTTTATCTCTTTCAAGATCACTGGCTTATTAACTCAGAACAATTCTAAACAAGAAAAAGATTCTTGTGAGTTTCTTTTCATTATCGAGGGCTTTTTTTAATTATAAGGCATGCTTCCCTAACAACAATAGATTTCTTTTCAAATAAATAAACTTCATCCTAACCATGCCTGAAACAGAATTTAAAAAATACAGTAAAGATAGAAACAAATGTTGCAATATGAAATTCCTTGCACTGGTCATTTAGAAACCAGTCTTTATCATTTATATCTAAATATAAATTATATCTAAATTTAAAAACATATCAAGATCTATGTTTCCTCTTTAGTTCAGGTTGTGGAAAAAATAATAAATAATTACAATCTTGCCAGCATCAAAAGTGAACTACAGTACCTGTGTCCCAGTTACCAGGAAAACCACAAAGTTTTGTGGGTTTGTGGATGCAGCGTGATCCTGATCTGAAACAACACGTATAGACTGTCAATCATTTACTGTTACAAAGTATGTGCTCAAGTTAATGTATGCGAGCACATGCTAAAGTTACTATATACACGTATGTAGACAGAGGCCTACTAAATCTTTTTTTTAATCATTAATTGCCCTTAAAGGTCTGATTCTTAGCTTGAACTGAGTCAAACAGCATTTGAAAACTCTAGCGTGCTTTTAAATTAACCATGGACTTTGAAGGTATTATACTTGATAATGCTGTAACGTAATTTAAAGTTAAAATTGATTTTGTCATTTTGTGCTTAGCATAGAGGTGAGAATTCTATGTCTGCTATAATTATTTGAACAGCAGCAAATGTAGCATAGGAGTGGTTCTGCAGTTTGTTTCAGTGTTTAAAGTCCCTTTATGTCTCTTTTTTTGGTGTAAAATTATGCTTTTTTGTTAAAAAAGGAAATGAATCTGGTGTTTTAGAAGGTAATGTGACTAACTTTCTTTCTAAGTTTTGTACTGAAATCTTTTGCAGGATGTTTACAATCCAGAGTACTTAACTAGATTGCTATTTTAAGGCCTGTTCCAAAGGTGACTTCTGGTTTCAGTGAGCTTCCATCAGCCCTTAGTGACTCCTGGGAAAATAAATGATCTTTGTGTTTTAAATAAGAATGATATTTTAACGTTCCCTGAAATTTATCCAAGTACTTATTTTGAAGAGTTTGCAGCAGCAGAATTAATTCATTGTTCTGAAAGATAATTTTCTGAAATGGTTGCAGATTCACTTATGGCTATCAAATATAGAAAGATTTAGAATGTTTTCATTTTAAATTTCAGTTAGTGAGATTTCTTTCCAAAGAGGAGGTCAGCAGGACTTTTTCTGAAAGGATTTAATTAAAGTTAGCAAGTAATTTTGTGTTCTGCAGCATGTTACATATTGTGAAAAGGTTATAGATTCACCCAGTGTAGTGCATCAGAGCATAGGGGTGATAGGTGAAAATCTTTTTGTTACAAGTGCTGAGATATAATCATTTAAAAGGTCGCTTGCACTCAAGAAGAGCATTTATTTAATAAGCAACTTGTTTTGGGATATGCTGCATTTTTAAAGGTTAAATCAGTGTCTTACTGACCAATGTGATCAGTGGGGAGTTTTTATTTATTTAAAAAATGGTTCTGAAAGCTACTTTAAATTTGAGTATTTATTGAAATCCTGTGCAATACATCATCATTTTGAAAGTTCAAAATTTGACATAATTATTAAAACTTGAGAGGTTGGAGATCTAGAATAAATTTGTTTCCATTGTGATGTTCTCTGCTTTTGTAGTAGAACTGTAATAATTTTAAGTATAACAATACAGGTTACAATTTATCAGAGTGCACAGTGTGTTGCAGTGTATATAGACGCTTGTTCTGGTAGGAAAAGTCAGTCATCAAAAGTGAGAGAAAAAGATTGATTTTCGTGTTTTATAAAGTGATTTAGTAGTGACATAGATTATGTAGGTATGATAGAGAAAAATGGATTATATGTTAAATAGTAATGTGAAAGACCATAAAATCAGAATAGTGTTTCAGAGAGCTGAGAAAGAAGAATTTCAAAACAATTATTTAGTTCTTACTATGTTTTTGCAAACAAGTTCATATTCGGTGACAAGTATGCTCTGTGTTTTGAGAAGTTTTTCCTTTTTCTCGCAAAAGAGTTCAACCTGGCATTAATTTTCTTTAAGTCCCAGCATTGTTTCTGCTGACACTGCTCAACAGTCCATAGACATCAAGGAGGAAAGGGCTTTTATAACTGCTCTTTGCTGAATAAGGTGTTATGGTCAATTTTCTCCTTGATCCTTAAGCTTGCCAGTGTTGTTAAAAATTTGCTTTAAATGCTTTGTTTGTTTGTTTGTTTGTTTGTTTTGTAGCATTATCCTGTAGAAATTATATTAGCTGTGAAAACGAAAGTATTTTAGTGAGATGGTATTGATCAGTTTTATCCATAGAAGGTTGCACATTACGGAGTTACTTATGTGAGTACAAAAAAGAAAAATGCATGAGGAATTAACAGTTAAAAATGAATGGCTTACATTTGCTTTGGAATAATTTTTACTCAAATAAAGCCATCCTCCTTAATTTGCCTTGCTTTCCATTTAAAAGAGGGCAAAATCTATTTCCTGGGCAATTTTGCACAGCACAGATATTAATACTTTGGGGTTTAATTGTATCCTGTGTTTAAATACACTGTGGGTGAAACTCAAGACCTCTGCTTAATTGCTGTGAGAAAATAGCCTGATTTCTCTGAGATTAGGCACACGCTTATGTATACTTTGACCCAAGAGTGCCTCCTTCAGAATTAATCTTCTAAGGTAGTGGGATTTGCTTTTGTACGTGCAGTAGACCCATTCATGACAAACGGTGCCTAATAAACCAACTTCACCCTCCAGACCTCTCTTTTGCTGTCAGAGTTTTTCTTCAACTATTCATTTCACACATCCCTTGTCCAGTTGCTTATTAGCAAATAAACCTTAAAGCAGGCAATAGGAATACATTTAATGATTACTCTTAATTAGAGAGACTTAAGGTTTAAATAATGTGCTGCGGAACTGGAAATGTAAAGAATTTCCATCTAATTGTTAGGTAAAAATATTCTGAACCTGATCCAAATAGACTGACTGGCTGTTAGAAGACAAATTTACTCATATTTATTTTTAAGATTTCCTCTGTGCTATACTTCAGTTGAACCATCTATTCCATAAAAGCACTTTTCCCTCTGTCATCTGTATTAGGATTGTTTCTGTAAGATATAACAAAAAGTTCTGGTTTTCAAATATTTATATTAGTCAAAGTTAGTCCTGTTTATACTTTTTGGCAATATAACTTTTTCCTTAAAAATGGAGTACTTTAGTTTAACTAAACAAAATGTGTTGAAATGGACGGTCTTATAAACGTAAGTACACTTGGCAACAGAAGGGACCAATGCTCCAACCAGAAACCACTGACTCAAGTGAATAGCCCCTACTCATACAAATATCTCATTAACTTCAAAGGAACAATCTATGTGTACTGGAGTTTTCAGAATCTGGCACTAAAGAACCAATCCTGACTGCAAACACTGAGGCAGATGTAGAAGTTTACTTCATTTTATTAATGCCATTAAAATCAGGGGTTGTGATCATTAGCAAAGTATTCCTTTATGTGTTTTTCTAGAAATCATGCTAACACTTGCAGGAGCATGTCCTAACATTAGAAGATAAAGACATTTCTTTCTGATTTGACTTAGTATAAGATAAAATCTTTTTGTTTTGATAGTTCTGTGAAGCAGTTCACTGCATTTGCATTAAAAATATTAAGTCCAGCATATTGCAGAAGGGTCTGGCTGCAAAAAAATTTGACTCTTTTTCAAAATCAGTAGCATGACAGTAGCAGAAAAAATTATGTAACATAAGAAGAAAGTCCCAGAAGTACTGATTCCTTTAATTAAATATCTGGATTGAAAATATATGAATAATAACTTCTGTAAATTTCTATTTGTTTAAGCAGAGTTTTCTTTATGCTAGTTATCAGTCACTTTGATTGCTTGTGTGTTGTCTGTCATTTTCTACGTATGCAATCAAAACCAGACGGACATGAACATGGTTTTTTTTGTTGTTGTTTTCATGATGGATTGGGTTTTCTGGTGAGTTCCGGATTTTTTTAACACTTTGTTTTGTTTTGTTTTATGGTAAACCTTCCAGCTATTGTTATGGCAATAAGCAATGGTTAGCTGATAGTGAACTACGTGGTCAGGAGTCTCATAAGGGAAACGCAGTCTTCATCAAACTAGCCTTTTAACAGCAAGCCAAGCTTGATTAGAATCATATACAGATTAAATCGTTTCTTTACAATTCCTTTGTAGTTTTGTGCATTCCCAATAACTCTTTAGGCTTAATAATACTTGGGAGACAGCTGGGTTACTACTTAAGATTCTGTTGTTGTTTCCAGTTATTACTCAGAAGTCAAATTACGCAGTATAATTTC
This sequence comes from Alectoris magna, assembly GCA_030625065.1. Taxonomy (NCBI): domain Eukaryota; kingdom Metazoa; phylum Chordata; class Aves; order Galliformes; family Phasianidae; genus Alectoris; species Alectoris magna. The sequence goes on from CM060568.1 coordinate 12,470,127, forward strand.
TGTTCAAATAACTGCAAGTGTATTAATGTGATATATGAAAGTGAAATGGGTTGGGGCAAAAGTAAACATTGCAGAAGACAAATCTTGTTCTCTCAAATGAAACTCCTCTACTAACACTGTGAAGTACAAAATTTTAGAAGCAAGCACAAAACATTCTGTGATTTTTGTTATTCTTATAAAGCTGTGACAGCATACGGCAAACCACATTGTTTGCTTAATTTGTATCTGAATGGTCAGAAGGAGTTTACACTTCCTAAATGTAGAAGCATAATGTAAAAAGATGCAAACTTAACTAAAAACCTAGGGAGGTAGGGCTCCTTTTTTCTGCCATCTAGTCAGAGGGAAATTATTCTTGGTGATGCTAAACGAAAGAAAACAAAACAAATCTCTTAAATCTACTGGTTAATTTTATTAGTGGGCGTCCAATTAAGCAGCTGTAATCCCGTTGATCTTTATTACTGATGTGCATTCCTTCCACAGCATAAATATCTGTAGGAGAGAGCTTAGGACTTCATGGATGGCAGAAACCTGTTGCAAATGACAATTCAACACTAAACAAAGCAAGAAAACAACTCAATCAAAAGGTCAAATTCCTTTCTGTGGGTGATGATGGAAGGACGATAAGAGAAAAGCCTTTTTCTTTCCTTCCTTCCTTCAATGCATCCCTTCCTCAGTAAAGGCAAGCCTTCAAACTCCCCCTAAGCAACAGGACCTCAAAAGTGGGTCCACTATACTCTGTCAGACAACAAGGCAGTCTGCAGCATTAACCACCAGTGGTCAGTTGTCAGAGGGTGAGTTGGTATATGATTCTCTTCAGTGTATTCATACTATTGGACCTGGCCTTTCATTCCCAGCTCATTCCTTCACCTTGCCAGCTGCTAGCTTCAGTATTCTGCCCCATGAAAGGCATCTTTCTGCATCATGTATTCCCAGAAGAAGGATTCTTGTAGTTTATCCTTAAGAGTTACAGGATTCTGTGCATATCTCTTACCAGATAATATGTTCAAGCATGCAATCTATGTACGTGTAAGGCAACTGCTGTAATTTCTTTCGTAATCTAGAGAGTGAGCTATTTCCACCACAGGTCTGCACTCCATGCTCACTCTCACAGACAGGATATCCCTGCCGGGAGTAGTGCAGGGATTGCATCTATGCTCATTTGATTGAGGGAATTAAATTGGCTGTGGATGTTTTTTTTTTTTTTTTATTGTGTGGAAAGAGCTGAAGACTTTAATTATGCAAGTTTCTGTGCACTTTGCAGTGAGTTCAGAAATAATGCTGTGCTAATACATAAAGCCTTGTGAATCCCCAGAGACTGTGCTGAAGTTGTGAACAACTGGTGACAAGCCACAGCAGTGCAGAGAGCAAGTTATGAATCAGTGCAGTCCTGCTGTTCAGTGTTTCATGTACTCTTACTCTTTCCCCTTAAAAATACAGACACAGGTTTGCATCTGCTAAGCCTATCTAATCTATACACTGCCACAGTACCTGAATGCTATTTCAGAAGCGTTGCTGCTTCTGTTTACAGCCAATGCAATCTTCTGCTGGAATGCTCAATAAAAATGAACAAGTGAAATATCAGGAATGAAAAGGAAATATTGTGGCAGCTTCTTGGCCACTGAAAATCAGATAACACCTTTAAAGCCAATGGAGCTGCACCAGTTTATTTTTATTGTAAGGCTGACATAAGGTCTTAAGGCATAATGCTTTCAGTTTTCTTCTTTACAAAACATTAATGTATATTCCATACAACATATACCCGCATACAACAGACTGTCTTAATCTGAAAAGGTTAAAAAGGGGAAGCTTGTCCAAGATGTATATCAATAGATTGGAAGATACCAATAAATAAAAGAAGTAATATGAGCAATTCAGATTATTAACGTGTCCTATGTGACTCTCAGTGAACAGCAAAGGAGAAGTCTAGACTATCTTCTATATCTGATTGCCCTTTTTAGATGGATATTCCATTTATCAATATGCATTAATAGTTACCGTTAAAAGCATATTGTGACCCAGTATCTGTACTATTAAAATTAAAATAACTTCTAGAGAAAATGGAGACAGGGTAAGGCACAAATGCAAGTAGGGAGCAGATAAAGATCAAACAAAAGTAGTTATCTAGCTGTTCAGTATTCAGGGAGTTTACAAGCTTTGTTTTTCTTATTGCTGTTTTTTGCTGGTTTAATATATGTTCGCTTATTTTATTTTACTTTATTTTTAAATTTTCATAGTTTCCATAGATATCTAAACTATGGCTCTTCTCAGTGGTATGTAGTGATAGAACAAGGAGCAACGGCCTAGAACTTGAACATAAGTTCCATACAAACATGCAGAAGAACTTGTTTATGGTAAGGGTGATGGAGCAACAGAACAGGCTGCCCGGAGAGGTTGTGGAGTCATCTTCTACGGAGATATCCAAGATCTGCCTGGTTGCCTACCTGTGTGACCTGCTATAGGGTACCTGCTTTTTGCAGGGGGTTGGACTCAATGATCTCTTGAGGTCCCTTCTAACTTCTGTGATTCTGTGATTAATCTAAAATAATCACTGGTACTTATTCTTTCCCAAGGAATAACTTTTCCAAGCAGTCTTCTTTCAATTTAACTATGTAGTCTAGTAGGTTATTGCATAAACTATATTATCTTTTATTTTCCTTTCCACTTACCTGTTAATGTGTGCATAAATGTTATTGATCCATATGGTATTGTTCCTTATCAACTTTAACTGGAGATTTCTAGGTACATGGTTTAAGTGATGAATATACCCACGTTCTGTCTCAACATGCTATTTCATACATTGTCCTTTTAAGTTCTTTTTTTCATGTTTCAAAAGTACCATTATCTTATAGAAGCCCACAGTGGGAAGCTTCTCCATCATCAACAGTCCCTGAAATGAAGGTAGACTGCAAATCCTCAGATGGTCTTAGACAAAGAATGCAATGGGGAAGGACTTCTGAATAGGTCTGTACATTCATGATCTTTCAGTAAAAAAAACCTTTTAGGTTTGCTATCAAATTCCAGTAAATAAAACCAATCAAATCTAATAGAGGATCTGTACAATTCAGCTTGCCTTTCATAACTGATTTACTGATTTTACTCCAAATTTATTATAGAATTTTTTTTTTTTTTTTTGGTACACAGCCTGTCACGTTCTAATACTACTTAATTCCACAGTTAAAGCATTGATTGAATTAACATCTCTTCATCTATGAAATATGTACATTTTCCAACAATAATGTTACAATTTCTCTTTGTATATTGATAGAGAGCAAAGACAGCACCTCAGTATTAGTAAAGGCAAGACAAAAGAATGTTGCCATTTTGAGAACTGTCGAAAAACATTATTTTTAGAGAATTGAACAAACAAACAAAAAAACAAACAAACAAAAACACCTTGGAATAGTTTGAAATTCCTTACAATCTTCCTCCTGCCATTATGAGTGGCTTTCTATAATTTAGCTTATGTGAATGACATAATATCATTACTAATATCTGCTTCTGCTATAAAGTAATGACAGCCTACATGACGTTCCAAAATTCACAGGTTCTAGCAATAATTTTTCAGAACAAAACTAACACACAGCGCCTTTAACAGGGCAATCTTTTTGATGATAACATCCACCTTTTGCAAGTTCCTTTTTCTGCATTGTAATTGAAAGGCTGTGGAAGGCAGGGGTAACTGCAAAAGAGAGACAAGTTGGAGCAATGGAAATATTAACGTACCTCCTCTCTGAGTGATCAGGAAAGATCACTTTTCCTGGAAGCAGTGCTAGGTGTAGTGTCATTGAATTCCTCCGCACAGAAAAACTGTCACCCACAGACTTTCACCGATGTTTGCTGAACACTACAATAAAATAGAGGAGACCCTCCTGTGCAAATTGCAATATTCCTATGTTGCCATCACCATTTCCAATGCATTAAAACTGATATTCAGCTCCATAAACAGTACCCTGGTCATAACCTGAGCAGATTAACTGATCAAGATGCTCTTCCTGTTTGGGTGTGACAGCTGTTCATGGCCATCTGTAACATGGTTTGTCTTCACATTGCAGCTGAAATGCAACATCCACCACCTCTCTGTGCTCATGTCCATGGTTTGGTCCCCATAAATGTTCAGCAAACATTAACGAATTTCAGTGGGTGCCAGTTTTTCTCTGTGGAGAAATTCAATGGCTCCCCTTTGTTTCATCCGCACTTCCATGTCAGACGCCATTTTGTCAGACCGCCTCTGGGCCTGTGCTGCCGTCTGTCACACAGCAACAACATGTAATGGGATATTGGCAGGAAGGTTCAGCCTCTGCTGTCATGACACCAACATCCACCTCTGAAGTCATGGGCCAACATAATAAAATAGGAGATGTTACTTTTGAAGCATCCCTCATAATTTGCTGACCTTCTTGGTCATCAAGATGAGAATAGTCTCCTTCAGTTAATATGTCCACATCATGGAAGGAAAGAGTCTCAGAAGAGAAATCTGGTAAACAACCTATGTATCAAAGCTCTTGCAGTGAGAAGGGTGTCTGGATTTCTGCTGAGATATTATCTCTTGATAACATGATGTTGGTATCTGGTAACTGAGTTCCCTACAATGGTTTTGATAAGTTTTTACAGTGGTATCTCACAAACCTGCATAATGAAAAGGTATAGTTTTTTGGTAACTGCTTTGTGGTCAGGTTTTCCTACTGATATCTGCTTATGACACATCTGGAGTATTGTCTGTTATGGTTAGATTTTGTAATCCCAGGGGGAGCAGTGCACATTGTCAGTAAAATGTTTATGTTTAAGATCAGGAATTCAGTCTGAAGCATACACTCAGACTTCCAGCTACTTTTAATCACTTTCCTTTTAGAACTTTAGCAAGTGGCATCCCCTGTCCCAGCCTCTTTATTAATGACCAGTTGTAAATGACTTTAGCAAATGGAGCACCATTTGTCACACAGTAACAAGTGACGCACTGTACTGTATTTCTAGCCCTACCACTTAATTTAAGCATTGAGATTTATAGCTTGTCATCATCCTCTCTATCTTTCTGTTCCTTCTTTGTGCCTTCCCAAGTGCTAAAACAGGTTGTTGGAAAAACATTTCTGCCTTGACTCAGAGCACTGAAAGAACTCAGTCAAACCTTTTACCTGTATAGTGTTTTCTCCTGATGGATTTTCTCCTTCTACTTAATTGCTTCTCCACATTTAACTGATATTTGATGAAAAGATCCCCCTATTTTACAATTTCTCTCCAAATAATCCCACTGTAATTCAGTTGCCATCACCTGTGTATGCACTATATTTGCTTATTGCTTTGAAAGACACATATGGTATAGACAGCAGCCAACTTGTATTACAAATTAAAAACTTTTGCTTGAATGAAGACTTAGTTCTTTCTTCAGTGCACTGTTATACTCCACAGCATCAGCAAATTTCACCAGGCTACAAATTTGCAGCCAGTTCCTCTGTCTAAGCCATATAGATTTTTATACAGATTACAGGCAGCATGTGTGATTTATATACTGCCGCGTGGAAAGTGGCAGACATCCAAGAAGTGACCCCACTGGTTTAAGGCTCCTGTGAATCAAACATCTGTTCAGTGTTTGTGTGCATTTGTTTGTTTGTTTACTTAACAGCACTGAGCATTGGCCTTGCACATGCTTACCCTCTCTCTTCTAGCTGAGCCGCTAGGTCACTGGGTTTTAGATTTGCTTATAGCAGATAACACACATTTGCCTTGCAGTTTTGGTACCATTGCAATCAGCTGTCCATTTCCCTTACAAGCAGCAAGCCCACTGGTCTCTTGGTCAACAATAGAGACACACAGCTGGCCATACATGTCCTGAAGCAAACCTTATGTCTGCAGTGTTAAGGAGATTTAATGCTCCCAGACTGCAAACATTTGGCCCGTTCCTCTTAATGCCCCACATCTTGTGAAACAATTTCACTAATTTAAAGTGAGTGCAGAGAGCAAATGGGATGATACTTTCACAGAATTTCCAGCTAATTGAGTGCTTATATTTTACACTGCTTATGAGTAACTTATCAGAGAAGGCACAGATTAGCAAATGATCAGGTCCAGTAATGTGTGTTACACATGCTCTCTGTCAGGTCAAAGGTAGTGAAACTGACAGGCCGTGTCCTAGTCTTTCCATAGCTCTTGTGTCACTTAACACAACTGGCTCTGTTTTCTGTAGTGAAAGAATGCTGAAACCATTCCAGTGCTGTTCTCCTGAACCCATGCAGCTACAAGCTAAGGAGATGCTGGTCATGTGAAACAGGTATAAGAAGCTTTCCAAAATTCCATATAAATAATGTCATATGACTGCAACTTTTCAGAACAAAAAAGTTAAAGATCAAGCAAATGGTTTTAGCTGGAATTGTAGTTGCACACTACTTCCCTTCAAAAGCCAGGAGGGAAGGCAGAATCTGTCTACTCTATGTGCGTGTAACCTCAGCTGAGACTAATGAGCTCTCCATGTTTACCAGCAAGGATATACAAGCTTGTGAGTTGCTTGCAGTCTCTGAGCTAGCTTTCAGCTAACTGTTGGGCCTGAAACATTTTCAGTTTCCCATGAGTGCTTAAAAATCCCTAGCTCATAAATTGGGGAAGTGACAAAGAATAGAAGAACTTAAAAATGATTCATTTAACTCCTGTTCTCCACTGTAGTGGTCTTTAAAATTTTGGCATGGATTCCAAAGAATCAACTGAATTTATATAAATTAGGGCACATAGTAATTGAATAAAAGGAATCAAAATCAATTCTAGAAAAAGCAGGGAAGATTTTACTAAATTTAGTGAAGCTGCACCTGTTCACATACCTTTGAGTCTTAACCCAGTCAGTCACCTTGTATTCTTCTATATTAATCCAACATAATTTTGTACATCATATTCTCAAAAGTTCTGTGTCTTCTGATGCAATTTACACTTGCTTCACTTTGAATTTGATCCCTTTGTATATGCTGGCCAAAATCACATTTGTTTGTTTTCCCAGAGCTGTATCGCATTGCAAGCCCTTATTTAATTTACTGTTCGCTACTAGCCCTGAGTCCTTTTTTCTTTTTTTTTTTTTAGTGCTTTCCAAACACTATCTTCCTTCCATGGTATATTTGTGTTTCAGATTATTTCCCTTAAGTATTTGACTTCTTAGTTTTCATTACTGAATGTTGTTTTTTTCTTGTCTTGTTTTTCATGTTTTCTCCCCAGCTCTTGTTAGTTCTCTAGGTCTCTCTCTGTACTATTTCTTTGCTGTCATTTAAATAACACTTCATAGGTAAATAATGTGCAATTATATTTCATTCCCCTCCTCCTACCTTAATTAACTTAATTATTGGTAAGAAAGGCAAAAATGCAAAAAGGTTGCAATGGAAAAAGGGGAAAAGGTTAGAAATTGAATTAACACCAATGCCCACAGGATTTCACTGATTCCTCTAATTGCCTATATATATATGAATGTCAAAATTTAGTACAATACCTTCCAATATCTCCTGACATGCCTTAATATAGTGAAATGAACATCTATTTTTTTGTTGAATTAAATATACCACAATAACATGGAATATTTTCTCTCTTTTGAACCTCTGCATTCTTTATTTTTATGTACAGGAACGCATTCAAAACTACTGGGTACAGCAATATTGTTCTTGTTACACAAAACAGAAGTACCAGAATTTCACCTCTTTTCAAGGCAGAGCTTTGGATTTTGGTTAGTGACCACATTAACTATGCACCAGGCTAGAATGAACCTTGAATGTTATGATGTTTCTTTAAGCAATGTTTTTCCAATTTCAGACATAATTCTAAGGGCATAATCTAAGACATTCCTTCTGAAGGTTCCTCCATACACAAACACACACTTATTAAAAAGTGAGGCCTCTGCCAGGGTCATCAAGACCAAAATGAACAAAAAAATCTTCAGCATTACTTTTATTTAGTTTGTGACCCAATCTTACCCTTTAAATATAGTAGGATCAACATACTGGGGCATGACCTCAAAGAGCTGTCATGTCACTTTTACTCTACTTTTATTTTAAAATGTTTTGTAAGTTGGGACACTCAGCTGCAATGCATGCTGTATCATATATCTAGATTTATTTCTCTGGATTATGGGAAATATATGTGGAGTGGGTGTGTTTAATTATTTGCAGACTTATATTGGTATTTTAAGATTGAAATGGCAAAACTGAAAAATAAAAATGTCACCAGTAAATTTTTAGCAACTGGAAGCAGTGACTTTATTAGCAGTTGGTAGTTCTGTCCAAATCCTCAGCAATTCTTTATTACAGTTCTCAACTGACCTCAGTATGGTTCAAACTTGGACGAGTCATTGGCTAAACAAGAACTATTATAACAGGAACGCCAAAGCCCTTTCCCCTACATAGTATCACATCTTCAGCAGAACCACTTCTACCCTTTTTTTCATAAAATTATCTTGAAGCCCAATTGCCTGTGTCATTAAAGGCAGGAAGGTAAATATACTTTTGTGCCTTTTTTATTACTTTATATCTTTTCCATGCTGATCTGAGGCTGGAACACAAAGGCAAAATGCTCCTTTTTGTACCTTTTGCCCCTAAAAAAATCCTGGAGCTGCAAAGTGTAGCTGTTCACCCAGCAAATAATTTGATCATTATCCAGACATAACTGTGGCATAAATAAAACGTTCTGTGATTGTTTGATGTGGTTACATTTTGTGACGAGAACAGTTTCTTCTTTATAAAATCTGCGGACGTATTCTGACCTAATAATTCACAATCATGCTCTCTTGCCCCAGAATGACTACATATTTATTTTAATTTCATTGATATACTGTTCTTTTTGAGACAATAAGCAGGAGTTGCATGTGGTGGCATGATATTTCAATTGTTAATGTTAATTGACATTTCAGGGACAAAGGCAAAATTCCAGTTGTGGACAAATACATTTCAATTTACAATCTTAAAGAAAAAAAAAAAAAAGAAAGAAAGAAAAGAAAGAAAGAAAAAAAAGTTACTTTTCCACATAGAAATTTATTCTTTCATTTTAATAGCAAGTGAGATTTAAAATTTCACTCACCACCCAAAGCCAGGCATCTGGAGAGAAAAAGAAATGGTGAAAAGTATATACACTTTCCCTAGCATGCTTAATGTTTCTAAAGAATATTAATTAAAAAAAGAGTCCAAACACCACATTAAAGGCAGTTCTGATATTATGACCACTGTCACAAGTCCAATGCACATTAGGAAAACATGGTTACGTGAAAGATACTCAAAGGAATGGGAAACAATGACTCAGTCTCGACATGCAACACAAGTGCTGCAACACCTGTGTTTCCTTTCCCACAGTAGGCGGCAGGATCTAAAAGAAGGATGTTTTCTTTGAGTCTTTTCCCCAAATCTCTTTCTCAAACAAAGCCAACTGCTAGGTAGGAAAGGGCAGCAGTCACCTCCATTACAATGCACAGAGTCTTAGGGAAATTTTCTTTCTGTGTTGATGGGGGAAGGGACAAGAAATAACCAGATTGTGGTCTGGAATGATTCACAGCTCTGCATAGGTGTGGTGGTGTTTGGTGTTTTACACAGTGGATGGGAAATGCCAGTAACATTTTCATCTCATAGTGTGAACCAAATTGCACGTGTATAGTTTCGAAAGTACTCAGTTTGCTTTTGTAAGAGTATGGTATTTCATCAGGTTTTGCATAGGAAGCCCTTATCTTTAAACTACAGACTGTTATCTAAAATTCCAGTGAAAAACTGTGAATCAGTTTAGAATGTATTACAGGTGTTATGCTTTCTTCCTTAGCAATCCTGTAGCTCTCTAGTAGCTAAGTTTTTACATGAAGTTCGAGGCAGTTCTATTCTGAACTTTGTCCACTTCTGCTTTTTGAAGTTTTTTAGAAATTTTTTAGAAGTTTTTTTCAAAAATGTCCATCAAACATTGCAAAAAAAGTAATAAAGTAGGAATAAAATTATGATTCCATTGTTTTTTTAACATAAAGGAAAAATCACTCTTAAATTTAAAAGCAGCAATGACATAGGCTTCATTTATTCTGACTTTGGGAGGGAGATGAACGATTTCTGTTTTTCTCAATCTTTTGTAGTCAAAAGATTGTCCCCTTCTTTTCAAAAACAGTCTATAGACCACCTTGTCTCTGTTGCATCTGGGGAAAAAGAGCAATATATAAAATATTCAACATTTAGATAAATTGTACTCTATGATTTAAAATACCAATCTTAATTTAGTTGCTGTAATTACAAATAAAGGACCCCACCTCCATTTGCTCATGGGTACTGACTGCAGTGGAGAGCCAGCTCCCAGTGACTCGCGTCTGCAGGCACTGCAGACAGTTGGGAGCCAAGGTTTGCTCTGCCTGCTGGAAGGCTATTTGAAAACTATTGGGAGGCAGCTCCTGAGCCTCCTGTTAGCTGGCATGTGCAGCAACATTCTGCAGCTCACCAGTGATCTACAGGCAGTTGAGTTACACTGGATCAGATTAACCTCCAGAGGTCCTTTCTGGTACTGTTTTTGAAAATGGTATGATATGATTTGCAGTAAATTTCAGAGATGTCAACAGGATTTTAGGAAAGGCTTTGTTTTAGAAGATTCTAATGAGCTCTGCTGATAGATTATGCTGCTAGAGAGGAGAGAATGAATTTATTATGTCAACTTGAGGCTTTTCTAGAAGGTTGTATAAATTTAAAGTTCTGCAAATTATCCTCTATTAGTACCCTGAGAAAGGACCGTTAACTTAGTAAGTTGTGTAGGAGCCTCTCACAATGACTACAGAATTCTATCAGTGCCCACCTCTGTCATAAAAAAAAAAAAAAAAAATGCTGCACTGTATCACTGGTGATGTGATCGCTCATGAAGGCTTATTCAGTGTTTGGAATTAACTTCGCAAATCAATCAGAGTTGAACTGTGAGAGTGGGTGGGGAGGAATACAGGTGCTCTGGCTCTGCTCCCTCTGCCATAAGTTTTTGTCATGGAGCCCTTAACACTGAAGGTGGCCAGAAAATAGCTTAAATGATGTAAATACTCATTCAAATTTTTCCTACCTTGATGAAGCCAGTAAAAGATGCATTTGAACTCAGTGTCCTGAAGCAAATAAATATGAATCCAGTTTTTAATTCTACTCAGTGTATTTTGGACTTTATAGAACAGATGTTCTTGATGGAGACTACAGTGATAGTTTTTGCTTCTTTTCTGAATGATAAGCAGTAACAATTTTCCCTCTATTAAATGTGATCAGCCTCTTCTCTTCCAGATGTAACTGTGTAAATGTTCTACAAAAGCTGACACAGTTGAGATAACTGGGCTAAATGCTCTCCTCTGGTCCTTGATTATGATACAGCTAATAAGTGTGATTATTTGGAACGTTTTGTTCACCATCACTCTCTAAAAATGATCAGAGAATAATAAGCAGAGTTTGCATCAAACTCTAAGTTCATCAATAGTATCTCTGTCTTAGAAGATACTGAAAGGTCAGCATTTATTCCACAGAATATATGGCTCTCAGTAGTTAATAATCAGTATAATTAGGTGCTGCTTCAGTTATGAGCCTGAAGTCTAACTGGAAAACCCTCTAATAGTGGCAAGTAACAGTTTTTCTATAATCATGTTCAGAATGGGAGGATAATAAACAGCAGTATTTGAAAGCAGGAATCATGAGGAAAGATGACTGTTAAGTTTTTTCCAGGTATGTGGCAAATGTTCTTCCAAGGAGGGCATTAGTTATCAATAGCTCATGATATTTTTGACTAGTCTGAATAGACAACATGTCATACTGAAAGTTGAAGAACATAAATAGCAGAAAGATTTCAGTTTTGCAATAATTCTGTACCTCATTCATAATAAAAAAAAATTGTAGCAATTGCGATAAACCTTAAGTTCTCTGTCATCTCAGACTGAACAATGCTATTACGTAATATAACATTATATTCAAGCCTACCATAAAAATAGTCAGCGTGAATCAATTCCTGTCTCAGTGGGGTTGTACAGGTTAAAGGGACAAACCCCACAACCAGAGCTTACTGAACATTTTCATGGTTGAGGAAGTCTTGCCAAATTTTTGAATCTCTGAACTTGCATTTCAAGAGAAAAGGAAGCACTGATTAGAAACAGTGGGGACTGAAAATAATATTTTCATGTCATTTACTTTAGAATATCAACTGGAAATGCAGTGTTTTCATTTCATATCTCCAAACAAAATTTGTTGTTTTAAACTTTACTTTCAAATTAAGATAACAGAAGCTTTATCTTTTAAGATTTCCAAATTATCATTTCTGTTAAAAAAATTATTATTATATTATTTATTTATTTAATGTGCTTCATCTTTGAGTATTTCAACATTCACTTTCTAGGATTTTATTAGGAAAGAGGGAATGGATTTAAACTGAAAGAAGGGCAGTTTAGGTTAGATGTTTGGAAGAAATTCTTCACTCAGAGTACTGAGGCACTGCCACGGACTGCCCAGAGAAGTTGTGGACGCCCCATCCCTGGAGGCATTCAAGGCTAGACTAGATGAGTTCTTGGGTCATCTGATCTGGTCCCTATAAAGATGAGAAAAGCTTGTTTTCTTAGTTATTTGCATATTGACACATTTTCAGAATATAAATATTGTAAAAGAAATAATGAAGTGCAATGTAAGTGAGCAGGCTTTGAGTTACAGATTGAACACAAGCTGCAGAATGAATCAGCGTTGTTTCTTCCAGGTATAATATGCATACTGAAGTTATTTCAGAGGCTATAATTTCTGCCAAGCTGTCAGTTTCGTACAGGCTTTAAAGAATATGATAGCAGGAATAAAACTGCAAACTTGCCAAATTTTAGTCTTCAGAAGTGAAATTAATTTTGTTGTTTTTAAAAAGGCCAGTCCTAAGTTGCCTTACTTCTTCAGAAAGGCATTCCCAGAGTGCTTCAATCAACTATTAAGATTTCATTCTTCCCTTACATGAAAGTTTACTCCCTATAGGTACTATTGCCTACGTAGTCGGAAAACACATCAGATAAAATTAAACCAATATACTCCTATTGACTGTAATTTTCTTGGGAGCCTAAAGATACTTAATAATAATAACATGAATTACACAGATTTGCAGTAACTGAGCTAAAAGTCTCTTATTCAAAAACAGTCAAGAAGTTTCCAAAATAATTTGGTGTCTTTGTTTTTTATCCATGTGGTTCAAGACAGTGCCTGAGGGCATTTACCATTCCATGTATGAAATAGTCATTAAGTATTTTGACAGCAATAGAAATCAAAGGTAGCTACATTCCACAAGTATAACAAGTGTTCATCTCACTGTGTTCAGAAAATAAGCAGATGGAATGTATTTCCAGTATTATTAAGCATTGCAACTTGCTTAAAAGCTCCTGAATCCGAATTGGTGGTGCAGTGTACCTGAATCACAGATTGTATATTATTCCCCAGTCTCATTAGAGCTTTCAAGGAGAAAGTCATCCTTACTTCTACAAGCTACTAGTGTGTCTGCCAATGCAATTTATGGTGCAGGAGTGACCATTAACTCCTACTCCTTTAAAACACATTTTCTCTTAGAGACCTTGACAAGTTAGACATAGGACAAAAGTGCAGTTTATTGACTTCTGATTGAAGAAGATGGAAAAGTAGCCTACTAAATATAAATATATGTATATATGTGTGTATATATATATATATATATAAACAAAAATAAAGCTTGTCTTATGCATACTGTAAGGTGATGAACAAGATGTCCTAAATACTAAATCCTGCCATGAGCATAAATTTTTATTTATTGCTTGTATTTTACTTGGGAAAGATGGAGCAGAACCCTGTTGTGCTTGATACTGTATGGACAGAACAAAAGTATATTTGATTGAGATCATTTACCTAATATGTAACCATTTATTCATAATCCTCACTCTATTCTGTACCTAGAATATTAGTTACAGCAGTTACAGCAGTCAGCTATAATTACCTATCAAAATGAGTATGCACTTTACCTCTCAAAACAACATTTGCATTCCATTCATACCTACAGATCCTAAACAAGTTTAGGGCAAAAATGAGCTGCCCCTGCACTGTACCAGAGCATTAGTATGTTCAAAGTCATAGAAGAAAGATAAGTGGCTGAGCAACCCAAGTACAGCAAATCAGAAGTATGAAGAGATATTGGAGCCATTCTTCCAGTTCAGTTCCCTGTTGTCCAGTAATGAAGCCTTGTGTAGCCCAGCACTCACTTCCTTATGCAGCACTTGTTCGTGGCAGTGGTCCTACTCAGTTTGACAGACTGCTGCCAGCATACTGCTCAGTGATAAATATCTTAAGTATCTGGCTTTATTCCTGACTAAATAAATTTAGTCCTGGAAAAAAAATGTAATTGATATTTAAAGGGACACGAGTATTTCTACTGCTATCAGTGGGAATAAGATTAGATCTTGTTTCAGCTCCAGCCCAGAGAACATGACCTCACTGCTGAGATACAACCACATCTTAGCTAACAGTGGTTAGTCTGTGGGAATAGTTACGCGCATATACAGAAAAAAATAGTTATAGGCAAATAATATAAACTGTACAGTTTGATAAAAGTGTGAAGTCAAAAACTAAGCTGTCTGATCCACTTTCACTGAAAAGAGCTTAATTATGCTTTCAGTCACATGGCTTGATAGCTCTATGTTTCTTTGTTCCCCAACATAAGACAACTCAGAATTTTTTTTTATAGAGGAGTCCAAAAAATTCATTGTTTTGAAAGCAGTCTAGTTTGTATGAGTTGGTAAATATAGACAGCCCAGTACTTGTACTATGACTTTACTGTCTTCAGCTTCATTACCTCATGAATTTCTACAGAAATATAGATGCAGACTCCAAGGAAATGCTGTTGAAAAACCTGGGATCTACAGATAGAAAATATCTTACCCTCTTCTCATTTAAAACAGCATTCAGATTTGGCAACCTGAGTAAAAATGTCAAACAAAAAAAAAAAAAAAAGAAAGAAACTACTTCAAATGAAAGGTTTAATCAAAGCTTTGAAATTAACCAATAAGAAAGTCAGAACCTTTATACTCTGGTACTGTTATGCTGCATCTCAAAAGCACAAATTAAATGTCAGAAAAGAATCGATTTTCCCATCTTGGGACTGACAGCTACTTAATTTCTTTGATATTAAATATAGTATTAAAGTCATAGGAAACCCAAAAGAGTTGCTTAAGTTTCCCAGAGATTTCTTATTCTATTTGTTTTGCTATGCTCCATTCTTTCTGAGTAGTAAATGGGAGACCACAAACCCCACAAATCATGAAAGATCCATACAAATCTTGAATACTGAAGGTCTTGTTCCTTTGTCCCAAGGCAAAAGTACATAGAAGAAACAATGTTAACTTTACTTACTTTATTCAGAGTGTGATAGACTGGCTTGAAAGAGCTCAGGGCATAGCAGTGAGCAAAAAACATTAATATAGGAAAAGGAATAATGATTATATCATGTAGAAGTCTATTATGCTCTCCCAAACCAAAAACTCAGAAAGCCATTTCAGAACTTAAAAAAATACAGAGAAAGGCAAGTAGGATGATCAGAGGTACGGAGCGGTTTCTGCACAAGGAATAAGTAGAAGCTTTGAATTTTTGGAACAGGTGACTGATATGGAATATGATAAAACTATAAAATCAGGGTAGCATAGAGAAGGTGATTAGGGAGCAATTATTCACTGTCTCATAATACAAGAAAATAGGCATCAGATTATATTGTCAGATGATAGCAAGTTAAAATCAAATAATATATAATAGTACATAATGGTAGCTAAGTATTTCTGAGGGGGCCGTAGATAGTAGAATTTGCATTGATTCAAAAAGCAATTAGACAAACTCATGATATCTACCATGAACTGACTCAGAAAGTATCTGAACTGCAGATGACTGAAGGATTAAATTTTGTAATAGAGAAGCATCACTTGATGTATGTCCTGCTGTTATAATCTTTCCTAAGCATCTAGTACTGTGTACTTGGCTATGTTGGCTTCTGGTGCGAATAAACAATATTGTTCTTACATGCTAGATGGCGCTTCCAGAAAACATAGCCATATTGGAATCTTTCTGTTAGGACTTTTCTTTTTAAGCCTGAGTTGTTGGTTGGGGCCCTGGGCAGCTTAATGTAGTATTAGATATGGAGGTTGGCAGCCCTGCCTGCGGCAGGGAGTTAGAGCTTGATGATCCTTGAGGTCCCTTCTAACCCAAGTCATTCTATGATTCTGTGATTCTATGATATGTAGAATACCCATAGCTTCACTGAAAGTCATGGTGATGATGCTCAGTACACCTGAAGATCAGTCGTCAAAGCATCTTTGAAAAGATTGTGTACCAAAATTTGTCCACTTGGTCTCCTGCGCCTAGACACAAGGGACCACCTCAATTTTGCTATGTTTATCAAGGAATTTAAAATAGCAGATCAAATGTGGATTAAACAAAATACTAAGAATCAAAGGATGTATTTTTTTCCCTTCCCATTAGCTCTTGTTAGCAGGGTTTTGGCATTCAGCAATGTTGCATTGCAGCCGCCCCTAACAAAACTGATGCCAAAATAGTAGCAGAGATATACAGGGTTTTCTTTTGGTTTTGTGTTCAAATGGTATCGTTTCTCTTTCAGTAATTTTTACCAATGTTTTCCTGGTCATTTGATCCAGGACATCCAAAATTTTGAAACTAAGAGGGAAAGCTAAGGTAGTTGTTAAAGTTGTCGAAGTACAGATTATTTTCCCTTGGGATTTATAAATTTGCTTTCTTCCAGCATTTTCTGTTGTTAGTAGCAAGAGTTGGAAAGTACTGACTTATAGAGATGCTGTACCACACTTAGACTAACATTGCAGAAGAGTCTTTGCTGTGTGGAATGTAAGATCAGAAGAATCCAAATGTCTCTCATTACATCTTATCTGTTTTGTTTGTTTTTTTTTTAGTGTTACAGAGCAGAAGTTCTAATTAAAAACTAAATAAATAAAGTTTAAATGTCCATAGCAAAAAGCGCAAACAGTGCAGAGGTCTTTTCCCATTTCCACGTTTTGCTTTATGTTTCTGTAATATTTCATCTGTATTTCTTAAAATATTCCTGATGCTTCCCATGTTCTTCCTTCTACAACATCTGCCTGAAAAGTAACGGGAATTTACTTATTGGCTTGAGAAACAGATCCAAAATTTGCCTTTAATACTTCAGTGTCATTAGTGATATACAAAATGCTGAAAGTATTTTTTTGGATTACAGAAAAAGATAACAGTTGTGCCTTCTCTTGCCTATAACATATTCCATGCCTGTCATTGGAGACCAGAAAAGGCAGAAGTTTGTCAGCCTTTTGCCTCATTGGTAAATAGAAATAAATAAACTAAATAACACACACCACAAGAGCCTACTCAATCATCCCACAATCCACTTTCTCTACAAATAGGCAGGTGTTTGCTCCATATACTCTGTCAGGCTGAACATACTGCACTCTAAAAAAGTCCAAGATACTCTTCATACCCTAAATATATTGTAATGCCTGAAACACAAACTGAGAGGAAAAACACAATCCAAATTTTACTGACTTTTCTGGACAGATATATATTCTGTGATATGCACAGAAGCCCAATTTAACCAATCTTTTCAATATAATCACCAGAAAGATTCAGGGCTTGTTGCCCTGCTCAATTTGGTGTCACAGTGGTAGGCTCATGGTCCCCATAAAACATCCTTTCACCCAACGTAGCTATGGAATCAAAGTTTTTATGCGGCTTACCAGTTGCGAGCTGCTGGTTAAATTGCTCGTTGCCTTCATGAGCCATTACTTATTCAAAGCAATAAGCCCAGTATGCAGTGAGTCAGGACAAAAGAAATAGCAATTTTTTTCTTGTGTTTCCCCTCACAATGTGGTATACCACTTGATGTTGATTATTTGGATTCATACCTTTGTATCTTTTTAACTTACTGACTGATGCACATTTCTTACACTAAAGCCAACTTTGCTGCAACTTGTTATGTCTCATCATGTTTTCCTTCAATTCATCACCCTAACTTCCAGCAACCTAATCAGATGCCATGTAACTGAATTTAACACAACAGAATGTATATATATTTTTTTCAAAATGTTTTCATCTGGCAGCATGTTATGTACTGAGCCGTGAATCTGTGCATAATGGGGAAGTAGAAGCGGTATGCCCAATGAAGTACATCTGCTGTTTTTGAATGAATAAGCAGATCTCTCCAAAGTGAAACAGTATTTCAGTTTACAAGCAATTGCTGTAGCCATTGGCATGCCATTGCTTCATATCCCTGATATCCACAGACAGACCTTCAAGCCAGTGCCTGCCTCCCTTCTGGCCCATGACCAAGGGCATGTGTCAGACATCTCTTTTCTCAAGGGCAGTGCTTCTGAAAGCCCACAGTTTAGATTTTCCTTTAGTTCTATGAGCTTCAACTTTTTTTATTTGTTCATTCTTTCTTTGTTATTGATATATCTTCACTGAAATGAAGAGGAAATTCCTGTCCAAAATGAATAAGTTATAAATTATGTGCAGCACACAGATCAGCTGTACTTAATTTTTTAACTAAAGACCCCTAGGCTTTATACAATATTCAAGGTACTTATATTATTGTAGTTTTTATAGATTTTTCTGAAAACATTCTGTGATAGAAGTGCTGCTGTTCATGCAGGGGAGACAAAGGTACAGAAAGGCCAAATGTCTAAATAAGGATTATACATAAACTGTGTATTACAGGATAGAAATCAAGTTTTGAATATTACGTAAAACCCTTAGCTCATGGAACTTCATTTCATCCTATCTTAACTCTAACTTTCTACTATTCAGCTGGAATAAGCAGAAATGGGTTGGATTTTTTTTTGTTTGTTTTGTTTTAAAACCAAATTTTACTAAGAACCTGAAAGGTTTAAACAAGAGGAACAGTTAAGTGTAATTTCCAGTCTAAGTGGAGATTTCCAATTAAAAATTGGAAGTCATTCTCATCTATATCGAGCTCATCTTCACATTCTTTAAATGCCATATATGTTTATACTAGTGATAATTATCCTGCATTTTCTGTTTTTACATGTATTTTCTTTCTAAAACAAAAATACAAAACATTGAATGTCTGCGTATATGTGCAGCTGTAGATATGCAGTGGTCCCTATGCTGATTTTATCTTATATCCAGCTTTAAAATTAAAGTCCCCAGCACAAATTGGACTGCTCAGTGCCATTGTGCCTGCTAAAACACATTTACTGCCAGCAATAGACAATAGGAAAACTCCATGTGGCACTTCTATTATACAAGGAACCCAAATCTCTAAAGAGATGCAACATCACAAATAAGTATTTGTAAAGGTTTGTCAGCTCCAATGAAGTTACACTTTCCTAGACTCTGCGTTTTCCATGCACATCTGCAATTACTCACTTCACAGAAAAAGGATGATACCACTAAAATGATGAAACCTTAATATAACCTTTTCAGCAAGAGATAAAGTATATTGATTGGTGACTGCTGACGGACATCATTAAGCAGTTCAATGTTTGATTTCATTTCTTCTTTCCTTCTTTTCTTTCTTCTTATTTATTATTTGGTTGCCCGGCAGGCATCTCTGTACTGACTGACCCTGCCAGTTCAACTATTAAAGAATTTATCTCTCTGAGGAGGCCTGATGTAAACATGATAATCTGTTTGGCGGCCCTTATGATGGCCTATGAATAAAACATATGACAACACAGTTTGAGCTGAAGAGCTTACTATCTGTTACCAAAGAGAATGTTTGGAAGTTCTCTGATGGCTCAGCCATTCTGAATCCCAGAGGTTGTCTACTTTATACGCTGGCTTACCTACTCAGATTATCCACAAAAAATGTGGTCAAATATTTTCCCTCACCAACATCTATTTTTCTGATGGCTTATTAAGAAGGAGCTAATGCAAGAGAGGGAGGTTTTCAGTTACATATCTATCTGTGATGATGTAAAGGATTTTCTCCAAGTCAGGATAGTGTTTTGTCAGAGAAAAACAGCAAAGAAAGAAAGAAAGAAAAACCACTGCTTTTCTATAGGAAGGATTCTAAATTCCTTATACTTGAGTGCTAAAATAGCTATCTGAGTTTACACACAAATGAATACAAATGAAAGTGCAGCAGTTAAACTCACCAAAGGCGTTGATCAGATGCTATGTAATTGTGAAGTACTTTAAATAAGCAAAGTTTTTCCTTTGATTACCTGTTGAAACCAAGGAACTCTGATTCATAGTTCTTCCCACAAGGCTGAGAATCACATCTTGGCAAGCTAAAGAGGCAAAACCTGTTCCTAGTTCTTAAGGCGGATAAAGCCAGAGTAGAATTATTTAATGTGACCTTTCCAGCACAAGAGAACTGTTGTTTTTCTATTTCTAGTTTGTTTTTAAAGGCTAGCCATTAAAAAATGCTTATAACACACTTTCTTTTTCCTGGAAATTTCTCCCTTTATATAGAAGTTTTGGCCATTAATCCTTTAATTATGTTGCTGCATATATTTAATTTTTGATCTTCTGTACTAGGAGCCATAAAATACCCATTTTATATAAAGGCTTTTTTATACTCCTGACTAACAGCTGCTATTGGCCAAACAACTTTCCAGGGACTGTCTCTTGTCCATCAACAGTTCTCTTTTCAGCAGCAAACAGTACATTGTGCAGAGCACTTTTTACTTTGTAGCTTCCTTATTTCTAACTTCTTGTTGTCAGATGCCACTTACTCCTTCATGGTACTAATGGCTGTATAAAACCTTTGTTGGCATAACTGGATTAAATAAATGAGGAGCTGGGTTTTTTAGTATATTCAGGCCATTAAGCTGCGCAGGTGAAAAGTTATTTGAATAATCAGTGCAACACAGTAAGTGAATGTCAAGGAAATGTCTAATTTAAAATAAATAAAATCAATACCTAGCTAAATTTGGGTTTGATCACCTTCCAGATGAGTCTAGTTTATTATACAGGATATTTCTGATGTTAAACTCTCCAATTAGTATTATAGATGTAAAACCTTTTATTCATTTTGCATTTAGGAACATATATTTATTCAGAAAAGCTCTAACTCCAAAGCTTTGAAGAGGTAACTATTTTCAATAAAAATAAAAATGATGTGCAAGTGATTCATTCACACTTACGGTTTTTGTGGTGTTTTTTGTTGTTGTTGTTTGTTTGTTTGTTTATTTGGTTGTTTTTTTTTGTCTTCCATCTTTTCATCACAGGTATTTAAAATGTTCATTCCATATTTATTATGCATTTTCTAGAATCTTACAGAATTTCTTTTTGTGATCTTTATTAATAGTTTATCCAAGCATACGCCTGGTTACCTTCATTAGGAATTTTGAAATCAATGGGGAATATTATTTAGTTCTGAATAAATGAAAACTATTTTCCCCTCAGGTCTGTTTCTGCCATTGATTTCAACAGTACTAGGAGTTGAACACCTGGGCAGTGCCCAAGTAACATACATTTAGGCGCAAAGGAGCTAGAAGGATTGAAGTCAACATAGAATTAACACTTTTTAAGTGCTTCACAGTTACCCAGTTTTACCTATCTAGGTTTTCTATGGCTCTTATTATCTCTTTGTTTTCTTCTATTAGGTGAATGTATTTGTTCAGAATACATTCGTTCAGAATGTATTCGTTCAGAATGTGCTTTGGAGTCCTGAAGGGAACAGGAAAGAAGTTGCTGGGTTCTGTTTGGCACAGTTCAGTGATCAGGGACTTCTTTAGGCTTTTTAGTTTCTTTTTTCTTTTTAATGGAAGTCTGTCTGGTCTCCTTCAACTCTGGAAAATCACCATTTGACATTTTTGTAACTTAAGTCCCTCTGCTTCTCAGTTTCAGGCAGAATCTTCTCTTTGACTCATGCATCAGGAAAAGGACAATAGCTCCCTTCAGTGTTGCTCTTGCCTGCCTCAGTTTTGTTTTAAAAAAAAAGTTGTTCCTGGTCCTTTTTCTTCCTTCAGGATATTCCCACATCGATTTTTTCAATGATTTCATTGTAAAAGCAGACTAGGACTGCTAAATGTTATCTTAATGATATTCCCAGTTCAGTCTCTCAATTTGTTCTCGTGAATTTTTTGCCCAGGCATTGCCCCAAGATTTTAATTAGAGGTGTCAAAAATTACACATTGACATAGTTAAATATTTATCTATTAAGACTTTACCTGTGAGAAGAAATGCTTTGATAGGATAAGTGCATACAAAGCTACATTTATTTATTTTATTTTGATTTGATTTGTTTGTGAGGTATCATTTTAGCCTTTGAACATTTGTTTGAAATACTTATTGCCATAACTTATTATGAAAGACTGAGGGAAAGACTTAACAAACAATATAAAATATGAAAAAGACAGTCTTCACCTTTTTCAGATGTGTGTAAAGTGTTTCACCAAGGAAGATTAGGTATTGGGAAAAATTGTTTAAGATAAAGTTCTGGAAGTACTGAGTTATTCTGCATGTGGAATCTCCATTACAGGAAGTCTTTAAAAACAGACTGGGCAAACATCTTTTGGCAGTTTTAGAAAATGAAACTTATGCCATGTTGGACTAGTTGGCTTGTAAAGGTTCTTCTCAATCCTATTTTTTCAATCATTATTTTCTGACAATGGCGTGACATGCATCTATGTGGAAATCCATGGCCTTCTTCTTCATTCTGAGAAGTTACTTAGGCTCAGAGGTAGGAGAACCTAGATCCACCATCAGCCACCATCAGTGAAAGGTACATTCATGACATTCATGAGCCAGAAGACCTGGAATGCATCCCCACAGAAAATAGATTCCATTTTGTATGCTATCAGCAACAGTAAGGAAAAAAAAAAGTAAGGAAAAACAAACAAACAAACAAACAAAACCCTGGAAGATAGAGAAATTATTTCTATTAGTTTGGCCCAAGCAAGTATTTTACAGTTTGGATTAAGAAAGAGACATTCCACTTCACAGCAATCACATGTGGTACTTATACATAGACTTGAGAGGAGCTTCCATGCTCACGAATGATTAGTTAGAGAGCTCCAGATTATTTCCTTTTTTGCGAAGTTTCTTAGTATCATGGTAAGAACACTGAAAAATGAAACCCACCAAATAATTTCTATTTTTAAAAATTCAAAGTGAAAGTGAAAAAGAAGTAGATTTCATGCTTATCATGACTCACCTAGGAAGAAATCATTCAACTCGCTTAGACTCTATCGTGTTTGACTACTGTCCTCTGAGTCTTTCTCTTCTACATATTAATACAGCATCAGTGATGTAGCAGAATATTTTTCTGAGGACTCTCATGAGGTGCTTCTATGATATTTTGAGACACAGCAGATTTCTAGGGTATATATTACTGTCAAGGTAGCAGTAAAAATTTCATGGAACAGAAGAGCAGTGGGGTTTTTGATGAGACATGAACAGCTGTCACCTTTGAAATTTCCCTCTCCAAGTCACTTTCAACTCTAAATATGCTTTACACAGGCTGGATGATGGTGGTGTCACCCGTCTAACTGCTGACGTTAGGCATGAGATGCTAGAGGGAGATACTTAACAAATTATTTAATGAGCATCTTTTTTACAGTGAGCAAATTAGTTTCTGACAACTGAAAAGAAACTAATAGAAATCTAAGAAAACAGTATTGGGACCAAACATTAGATATAAATTAAATAATACTCATTTGCATCTAGAATTTTGTCCTGCAGTTACACTTTATAGTGTCAGATTCAGTAGTGCTTGACAGCGACAAGAAATTTGCTGGTGGTGTATGCCAAAGGAAAGCACAGTTCCTCCAAAGAACATCTGGATCAGGAAAGCTTCCTAATGAGACATTAAATGAGTGCTCAGGACCAAGTCCACCACTTAAAGTGACAATAGGAAAGAGGCACAAGGTGACATTCCGTGCTTACTGTGTGCTCTGGACAAGGTTTTGTGTGAACTTGTGTGATAGGTTTTTCCAGCTCTTTCCCAACTTTTTGATCCCGTTCAGTACAAGTTTCAGTGTTACTCACACAATTTACAGAAAGCTTACTTTGTATTTCTCTCCACTATATCAAACATTCAATACCAGTAGAGACTTTAGTGGAAGTTTTATAATAGCTTTTATTTCATGGTGAACTTTCATGATCCATGAATGGAAGGCCAGGATATTTGTTAGCATGTCAAAAGGAATCTGATCAAGATTGTGTAGGTCCCACATACACTCACACGCTAACAAGTCAAACAGATGCAACTATTAGGACAGTTAATGGGATGTTTGCTTCAGAGTAACCTGGACAAGTTGTGTATTTAAAACCTTCAGGGAAGATTGCTGTCATCCTACATAAACCATTCATGTTATGTGAGCTTTGTGATTGGATTTTGGCCTGTTTCGTTTTTGTTTGTTTTTTTTTCTTCCCCCCCTCCCCCCCAATGTTGACAAAATCATTCAGTTTTTCATAGTTACTCTTAATAAATAAATATATAAATAAATCCAATCTTTAGACATAGCTGAGAAGATAACACCTGCAAAATAAAAATCTCACACTACAATAGTGAGTACTATGAACACCTGAGAATGTTTTGTTTAAGAAGTAAGGTACTTCTGTTTCTGTGGTCTCCATTAGCAAAACAAAAACAAACAAACAAAAAAGCATAACAAAACAAAACAAAAAACCAGAATGATCTGTTTATGAATATCCTAAACCATGAAATTATTCTGTTGTTTGATTGTTTTGTTTTTTTTTTTCCATGAGGAAAGCACTGTTTTTTAATTCTTCATCTTGCATAGTCTTAACATCAACATAGCTGTTTTGTCTAACTTCAGCTTCTTGAAGTGAGCACCTTATCATGCCAGAAAAACATTTTTTGCTCATGCACCTGCACAATGATTAATGGAAGTACAACCCTGGAAATAACATTTGGCAGTTAACAGCTGCTACCAGCACTCTGGAGAGTGCACAGAACTTTGCAAAATTAAAGCCACAGATTTGTTCTCCTCTAAAAAGCCAAACAGAACTCCTGAGTCATGCATGAGGTATAGATTGTGCATCATAATTTCAGGTTTGCTCTATCCCTCTTTGCCTAAGAGTGACAAGTTCAAAGCCAGCTGTTATATTACAACAGAATACCTCTCAGAAAAGTGTCAGTGTACATCTGGAGAATATTGCCAACACAAGCAAATAATTTTAAAGCACTCAAATTAAAACAAATTTTTAAAGTCCCAATAGGAAATGCAGCCAACTTACAAACCTCAGTAAGACAAAAGCATCCAATTAGTCTTGAAAAAAAATATAAATGATAGTGAAATAAATAATAAGCAGGACAGCAACTTCAACAATAAAGCAGTGTCATAAAAGAAACAGTCACATTGATTCCATTTCCTACATCACAGAGCAAAGTTTTAAATCAAAACAGGCACAGACTGATCTCCTCTTGCCTCTTACTGGTCAATATTAGGTTCATTTTGAAGCTGTGGCCATACATCTGTGTAAATGACCCTATTCAGCTACACCTGTGGCAGAACAGTTGGTAACAGCTGGTAAATGACTGTCAGGCTTTCTGAATACATGAAGGTCGCGTGAGTAAGTCTTGGACTTAGTAGTAAATGTTAAAGGTGAGTCTCAAAGAAAAACTAGAGGTATTCTTCTAGATCCCACAGTGACCTATAATATCATGTGGCACAGTAGTAAACTATAAAAGATACCAAGCAAATTTTTATATAGGATATGATAGCTTATCTAAAGTAAATATTTTCAGGCCCAAATTCAGCACCTGAAAATTCTCTAGAAAATTAGAAACTTTGAGTTTGGCACCAATTTTGTTCCCATCAGTTCATCAAAGTCTTACTGACATAGATCTTCAAGTGGGTTTACATCTGCTTTCAATATCCATTTAGCCTCAAGGAATTCGTAATTACCAAGAGACTGAAGGGAATGCAAGTGCTGATGTAAGTGCCAGAGGTGACTATCTCAAGAAATAAAAGACTAAAGCCAAGTTAATCTAGTTTTGATCTAGTACAGCTACATTGCGAGAGTACTGTGCCAAACCTGCTTACGAGTGTTGCTATGGAGGATGTTACATACATGTTAGATACTGATGTCAAACTTGTATTGGATTCCCTGGAAGTCTGCTTTTCCTGGCTCTAGAAAATCTAGCTGTTTTAAATTATACCTGGACCTTCTTATCTTGCTATTCATATTGCTATAAATAAGCACTGTTGTTTATTCAGGTCAAAGTGTGGCCATTCTCAAAGAGCTTATGTTTTCCAGTTCTTGCTGATCCCTAACAGTGGTAGTAAAAGGTTGGAGAGAAAGCTGGCTCTGTGCACTTGTAGACATCTCACTCATGCTCTGAAGCTTTTTATGGATTATTAAATAAATGGATTTAATGGATGTGCTGGCCCTCTGTTCCTTATTCTTTATCTAATACCTTTGAAGTACTCTCAGTGCTAGCTGTCAACTAAGAAAAAAAATATCAGTCAGACTAATGAATAGGACCAAAGTTTCCCTCCCTATTCTTCTCCCCTGAGAAAAGGCCATGGCATATTGTCGAGGCAGTACAATCCAGATTTACTATTCTCCTCATTCACTCTCAGATAAAAAAAGCTTGCACCAAATTGCAGATTAGTAGAGCATCTGAGAACAACTACTTGTCAGGCAAAGAAAGTCAGAGTAAAGACTTGGCCATGGAATCTTTTGGAAGGGAAAGGAAGAGACTGCTTGAGAGATCAAATTCAGAAATGTCTCTGCTTAGGAATTTGTGTCACGGGGGCAGTGGTGAAACACTGGGTTACAAAAGGGAGCCAAGGGCTAGAGACACTGAAAGGAAAGGCGTCCCACTGTGGAATGACTGGAATGCCCTGAGAGGGAAGGCTCTGTATTGACCATCTTGCTTGATCTGCATGTCAAAAGGAGCTTCTGCCATACAGAAACACACGGTGCTTGGAAAAATGCTCTGACAAACAAAGTGCCCGAGGCCATGCCGTTGTTCTCTTCCTCCACTGTTTTCAGGACAGGTACACTGCATGAAAGTGCATGCCTCTCAGCAAGCCCGTGTAAAAAGGGGGAACTGAAAGTAAACAGCATTGGTGACTTTGTAACGATTGATTCTGCTAGAAGTAGGAGGAAAACGCTCGAATGTACCATCACAGTTTTTGATTGCTTAATCCAGGTACACTGGATGTGGTTTTTCAAATTATCTTATAGTTGCACAGAGTTCTCTAAACAAACTGAAAAATATTTGAGTGTGAGCAGATCACTTTCCCTAAAGAACAGCTTGTGTGAGGTAGCAGGTACTTCTGTGTAGAAAGATGTTGGTAAAGAGGCAACCGTGAAAAAAATGTTTGATTGCCTTAATTGTCCAAACATTTATTACACATGATAGATGCTTACTGAGCACTTCCTGGCATACAACAAACAACCTAGCTTTTGGAGATATGCTTATCCATTACATAAATATACATCCCAGTTGTTATGACGAGAGAATCCTTTGTGCAAAAAATGTTGAAACATACTGATTTTTGTCATTCCACCTTCCGGTTTTAGCAGCTCACACTAATTAGTTCTTTTTGCTGTCATTCTGTGTCATGTGGGTTGAAACTTTGGGGTAAATACAGAGCAATTCCAAGGCAAGTACTCAGGAAATTTATTGGGACCCAAACAAATTTTTAACTTATTGGTTCTGCTTCCCCATCTGTCTTTCAGAGCCTTGAGCTGGCACCATTAGTTAGGATCTTTCTCACTAACTTTAACAAGAAAGTTATCATCAAAATGCAATGGCTTTTCAACCTGTCTGCTAAGGAGCTTTGTGTGTTTCATTGTGAGTTGATGCTGTTAATGAAAGAATCAATAGCAAACTGATCAATGAACCATCAACTCAGACATAGTTTTGTGCCTGTTGTATCCATATTTCTGCCTAAAGGATAAATTTATCCTAGGCATCACTTAATTTCCATTCAGAGTTTCTGGTACCAAGTAGATAAGTATAGAAATAGGTATAGAAATGGATATGTATTGTTCCCAACTAAACAAATGAAAGTGCCTGGAAACAAATAATTCATTTGCTATAGTGAAAAAGGCAAACATATTTGTCAAGATCTTTAACTAGAATTGAAGAAAAAAAAGTTTAAATTCAAAGATGAGTGTTTAAACTTCATTTAGTGGACAGCCAGTAAGGTTATTTACAGTTGTTGCAGTGTAGTTCAAATGCCATAAGCAATGGTCACAAGAAGATTTGGTTACTGTACTCAAGAAGTCATCTAAACTTGAAGTTGTTTGACATTATACCCTTTGAAACATCATTTTTCCCTCCCAAAATAAAATAAAATAAAATAAAATAAAATGTGTTTCCAGAAATAGGACTTATATTATTCATTATTTGTATCCAGAGAACATTGCATCTTTTAGTGACTGACTCCAAATGTTACTGTTAGAGTATGGAAGGCTATAGTGTAATCTACTTCTGTACTTTACAAACTTTCCCCAAAAGTCAGGCTTAAGCAAGCAAATTTCCCAACAGAATCCCACAAAGTTTAGCCAACTGGTACTCGTCATGTTTAGTGGTCTCTATGGATGCATCCTGTATGGCACTAATTTGAGAACTATCAGTAACAAGGCACCATCAGTAACAGGCTGCATGATCAGCAAGGCGGCACTCTGTAAAATGGCATCCCTGAGACTGTTAATTTGAGACACTGATTTTAAATAAAGAACCAGACAGCAGCTCTGGAGATGATACATTCTGGTGTGATTTGAAGCACCCTGAGTCTTAGTTCGAATCTGAATATTTCCAGGTTCCAGAAATCTTGTCACTGTGTGTAATATTTGATTCTCACATAAATGAGGCCCTATTTACCAGTCACCTAATTCCTGAGCTGGGCAGAATCCAACTCTGCCAACACCTCGTAGTAGTTTCTTGCAAGATTAAGCCAGCATTTGTACCTGGACTACCACTTTTTACCACTCCTAGGCAATCCCTCATGTGAAATGGTTTCAAACTCACAGGCATAACTAAAATTGTGTTTAAATGATACACAAGTCATAGAATCATAGAATGGCTTGGGTTGGAAGGGACCTCAAAGATCATCTAGTTCCAGCCCCTTGCCATGGAGAGTGTTGCCAGCTGCTAGATCAGGCACTAGATCAGGTTATGCACAAGGTCAGTTTGAAACTTCTGCATTGGTAATTCCCCTCACTGAGTCTCAGTTTGATGTGCAGGGTATCAGGCATTGGCACAACACATCCATGCCAGTGGAGAGCCTGGACTAACCCAAACCTGACATAAGTGAATTCACCCCCTCTTTGCTGCACCCACACAGACATGTGGGAATTTGTCCCAGGGTGTAAAAGCTTTCCAGGGAGTAAAACAAGTCTTTAAGAAGAAATGTCTTGTTAATAACAAGATAGCCAGGTATCTAAGCAAAGGATCTTTTGTTTTGGATATATTGTTGTTAGCTGAATTAAAGCAAACCAGGTAGAGCTTAAGTTAAGAGAGGAAGCTGGAAATAGTTGTTTATTTGTTGACATTTTTTTTTTTTTTTAATATAGAAGTTATCAGTCACTAGATAGAGAAAAAAAAGTCACAGTGGGAGACTTGTAGAATAGTTCTTATGATCCTCAAGGGCATTTCTTTCAGTCTTTCAACAACAGCACTGGTCTATATCATAAGTCTTATTTATAAAGAGGCTTTCAGGCAATTTCACACTGCTTTTCTCTGATGCCGCCCCAAAAAACATGTAAACCCAAGGGATTAGTAGTGACTTAGAGGGAAAATAGTGTAAAGTTACAGGATGAACTGAGCCAGTGCAGCTGGCTTGATGCACTGTTCCCTTGGGCTACTACAATGAATGAAACTTATCTAAGTGCCCCAGCCCACTCCCACACCCCAATATACAGCTCTTTTGTGATACTGTGCACTAGAATTACCCAGTCTCAGGGGGCTGTCAAGGCTTTAATGGCCAGGAGTTTGGAAAGAGAGTTCAATGTCTCAGAGCTGAAAGTTAAACCTCCTTTTATATTTCTTTTTTGACAGTAACAATTGGGTAGTGCCATAAGCAAAATGTTTACTCACGCGCTGTAGTTGGTAGCCTATTTTGATTCAATTATTTTTCTATTATAATATTGTAGCTTGGAAAAATAAATTGTGACATTGATTACCCATTGTGGAGCTGTCCAGTGTTACAGGTATCAATTATGCTGTGTTGCAAAGAGTTAATGATACTGTATATCTCAGAGACTTATTTTGAGAATATGTATTGTCATTTGTATTTATTTATTTATTTATTTATTTATTGTATAGGAGCAAGCCAAAGCATAAGTAGACCTCATTTATTTGTTTTCATCTGTTGTTTATTAACTGACTTACATCTACTTAATCCACTTCACATCATTTAAGCAGTAGTCTTTCTGTAAGCATGACAAATGAAATCGACACAAATTTAATGTCAGTCTTCAGTATGCACAATCCCTAATTTTAAATGTAGGTCTTACAAACCCATCACCTCAGGAAAAATCTATATAGCTCATTCCCATTTTCTAAGTGATTTGTTTGTTTCGATTACAGTTGCATAGATACTTGTGACAATTCCATATGATGGAATATTTAGCATTCACTTATCAGCAAGGACTGTGAAAAAGAGTGGGAGTATATATTTATTTCGTGCTGTTAGAAGTCAATAGCAGTAATCTGTTGCTTCGAAATTGGAACTAGAGTATTTTTAAAAGCTCTTTAGTCCTCATGATCTATGTTTTAATATTCCTACTCACACTGTCAGTGAGTAAAGGGCTATTCAGAGTGGGTAAGGGTAGAGTTTTCTTAGTAAATAGTGCATGATCAGACTTATTCCTTTCTCATTGAAGTGCTGTAAGGATTAATTTGTTAATGTCAGTGCAGCACTTTGAAGATATAATAAAGAAAATAAAGTTACTCTGGTGATGAGTGCCACAGAAGTGTCTATAAATGAATAAAGTGCAGTCTAAGTGCTAAGTATTATTATGATTACTGCCTGCATTTTCAAAGAAGTGGTTAAATACAGTGGGATGTGGGTGTAAAATTACATTCTAAATGGATCTATTTTTGAGATTACTTATCAGCATGATTAGTGTGATAATAATTACATTTATCATTAATAATACATTTTTGAAAAGTTAGGCAAAAAAAAAGCTGCAAGTTTGATTTTGCCAGAAATGCACAGTGCTTTCCAAAAGCAATCTGTGGAACTTGTCTCTGGAATGCAGCTGTGTAAGATTTCACTAACATCTTGCAGGTGGAGCCTAATTTTAGTTCAGCCTCGAGAAGGGGGAATTGTTTTCCCTGATATACACAGCACCATAACAGCAGCAAAGCAGGTGGAGCTTCAGACAAGTACTTGTTTACTTTTCTCTTGAAAAAAAATCAACCACAGATGATTCATATCGTTAATCATACAGTTTCAATTTGATTTTAACAAGTCTAACAAAATAGTCTGGAGCATTTTTGACCTACTGATTCTCAAATGCGGAAGAAGCCCAACAGCATGGAAAATGTTCAGAAAATGAGCATTCAATCCTAAATATAGTGGAGTAGGAGCTGGTAAATGGTGGGAAGGAAAATTTAGAAATACATCTGCTTGGTCACAAAGAGCGAGCTGCAAAATCAGTCTCAACAATTTCTCTGTCAGCTTCGGCAGTCTCTCATTAAGACTCTGAAGTTAACTTTTTGTAGAGCTTTGAGGTTGTTGCATTGCAAAACACAGAATAGGAGCAGGAGATAGAAACTGTGCAACAACTCACTGCTCTTACTGGCAGAGTCCAATTAGCAAAGTTAGTATAGTGAAACTCGTTCATTTATTTGTGATCAGTTTATGCTTTAATCCCACTAAAAACGCTCCTTAACTGAATGAGCAACAACTGGTGGCTTTTTCATTCTTTGTTATGAAACTTTTCAGTTTTTATGTAGCATGGTAGAGTAATTCTACTGAATTCCTGGGGTAAATACTGTATTATTTAGCTAAAAAAGGATATTTTGCTACACATGCATATTTTCTAGGCTTCCACATTTTGGGTTTTCCAATCTGTTGCCTTGAAAACCCCAACAGTCCTCTCACGGTCTATTCTCCATGTTCTGTTATGTGTTGTTTGTCATGTCTCACCTGTAATTAGATGTTGACTACTGGACTAGACAATCTGCAGGCCTCTAACTTGTTATTTCCTGTTGATTCTCTAAAATTAACCGAGTGGATTCAAGAACTATTGCTTTATGTATCATTATTTCCAAGCATCCTTTGGGGAAGTTCATGTATATATTACCCTTGACTACATAGACCTCACCTTCCAAATATCTCCCTTAATGAGCAAGGAAATATGAAAATTTGTCTCTATCAAATGAGTTTATAGTAATTTTTTGAGATGTGTAAGTTTCTCCCATGTTGACAATCAGATGGGCTAATTAGAGATCCATGTTCTGAGTTCTTTTCCTTTCTTTTGCTCTAACCAGATGTATCATGTCTAAATAATTCCTGAGAAGGGCAATAATTTACTTAATTCAGTGATCATCCATTTATTTCTTATAATATGTAGCATTGATAACAACAAAATGCATTTTATCCACTGACTCCATAGTCACTTTTTCCAAGCATCTCAGCAACCTCAGAAATGCAGCACGCTCTGGAGTTTCTGAGCACAGACTGTTAACTTCTCTCCAGGTAATTCGAGTGTGAAATCCTTCGGTAGTGACATGACCGTGAAGCCCAGAAATGGTGAACAGAGTTCACCTTAACTTTTTTTTTTGCTTTCTCTTAGCACTTACAAGAGTTCTTCCAGACATCAGAATAGCATAAGAGCTCTTTATACTGAGTGCATGTTTTGTTGAGTTGCATCTGTCATCATCTTATTCTGTATGTATATGGCCTGGGCACCATTGGCCATTGGTCTCCTTTCTGTCTGCTCCAACCTATGCATTGCACCTGGCTGAGCATGAGATATGAGCTAAACACGGGATCCCCCCACTGTGGTTCTGTACATGGAGGTTTGTGAAAGAAAGCCTGGTGTACCAGGATGTAAGTTCACTGTCAATTTTGAGAAAGCAGTAATATCCCAGGAAGGATTTTGTGGTCAGTTCTTACACTGCTGTGCTGCCCCAATTGTAGGGCCAATTTATCACTGATGCTGAATGTCATCTTCTGAAATATTTAATGGAGATTATATCATTTATAGCTAGCATCATAAAACAGAGCTTTCAAAACCTACAAAAATGAAATCCCAGTGTTGAAAAAGGAGGGTTGAACAGTAATTCCCTTTAGTCTATCTTTTTGTATTGATTTATGCCTTCACCAGAAGCAAACTCCAACTGCATGTGTAAAAAGTCTACTCCCTCCACTACAGTACTAGCAGTGTTGGTATTTTTGTGTGTATAGGTTATCATTGTTGGTACCATTCAAAGAATATTATTTCTATGCCATAAAAAATAAGAAATAAATCAGAAATGATGTTTGTTTCTAGTACTATCATCTGAACTGCACAGTGCTGTTAAAGATGTTATTCAGACCCACAACGGAGGAAAGTCCTTAGACCTGGCATGCCCAAGTAGAGAATAGAAGTATGCAGAGATATTGCAGCATTTGAAAAGAAGCCAACTTTTAGAATCACACAACTTGGTAACTATTTTTGCCTCTGCCTAGTTTCACTGTTTCTTGAATTTAATGAGTACTTTGGATACTCACAGAATATGTAACCTCTGCTAAGTTTTAAAACATAATCAAAGACATTCTAAATATTCTTATTGCTTAAGCTCTATTTATTCAGCAAATATTTTCCAAGTCTGTATTTTCACCCCTATATTTCTGATGCTTTAAGATTCTGTTAACCCAAAAATAAGCCTTATAAGTCTTTCTAGGATTTCCATGTTTTTACTGTGTCAAAGCTAACACATCCTGTTCTTCTATATTTTTTTTTACAAGTGATGGAATCAGACCTCAAATTCAGCAGAAGTTGAAAGTGCTCAATGCTTAACTGTTGACCGTAACAGTAAACAATGTTGTTTTGGTATAAGTTAAAGAAAGGGAAGTTTGCTTCATTCATGATATTTCAGCAGTTTCTTTCTCAACTGAGGAAGGATAAGTTACTGTGCTGATTAATATTATTAGCAAACAGAAGTCCTCCTGAACCAATATTTTCCAGTATAAATCAGGGTAACTCTTTCCAAGTGATGCAGCAACACGATATGGAGCCAAGTCTTTTGTCATCTTGGCCACAGTTAACTGTATTTGGCAAAGAAGAACTGTCTGGGGAATTTAGACTTTGTTCTTTACAGAAATAATGGTGTTGTGTCAGTGCTTCACATTAAAGGTAATTACAAAAGACCATATCCTTGTTTTAAATTGTTGACAATCCCAAAAGTAATCAGTAAATGCAATGCTGCAAAGAACTAAGTCATCACTGTAGCACTGATGGGGTTAGGTTTGTTTGTTTGTTTGTTTTGTCCTTTTTTTGAATGTTAGCTACTCTATCAGAAGATCCACATTTCTTTTTGAAGGAATTGGCCTTGCTTTCTCCCAGTGCGAGGTGTTGTAGAGAGAAAAGACCTGGTGCCATATGGGAGTGTGCTTGCTGGTTTGCTGGGACAGTTAGATGAGTTTTTTAAATGTCGGTTTCCCCTGCTATGGTAATTTTACTGATAAAAATACAAGAAGCTCAAGGAGTAGCTCTGCACTAAGAGCACTTTCTAGCTCCAAGGAAACAAAATCATATATTTTCTAGAGCACTTTAGTTCTGTAGTTAAAGAAGAATTCTGTGGGGAATTTTGTAAATGAAAAATATGGGCAGGGTTTGATTATGCTGTTTTCAGTTTCTGAAAGTCATAGGAGAATCTGGTCGTATTGCAGAGATACTTGTCAGATAAAGTAATAAGCATATAAAAATATAATATTTTAATTTCTCAGAAGAAGTCACAGCTGAAAAATTGTAATCAGAAAGAACTTCTTTCACTGAATTATGAAACAAGAGCAGATGACTTTATTTTTGGAGGCTGGAACTCACCAGTGCCCCAGAAGTCAGTGTTTATGGATCTGGGCTGCAAAGAACTATCTCTGCTACAGTTTCTTTCTGTTTGGTGTGGATTCCTGAAATCTTAATCAGATCTAACCATCAGCTCTTCTACCCAGCCTTCCCACTTCCCTCTTCTTGATCAGCAAGAGCATGCTAATAAATAACAAAGAGCAATTTTTGGGAAAGAGAAAGAGAAGGAGTTTTTAAATTAACACTGAAATTGTCAGAGACTAATTGTATGTTAGCATCAAACAAACATTGTTG
Organism: Alectoris magna; assembly: GCA_030625065.1. Classification (NCBI taxonomy): domain Eukaryota; kingdom Metazoa; phylum Chordata; class Aves; order Galliformes; family Phasianidae; genus Alectoris; species Alectoris magna. Next base: position 12,505,295 of record CM060568.1, read on the forward strand.
ATGTTGTTGTTAGGTTTTGTGTTTTCTAAGTTTTCTGTAACCCCTAATCAAACATGGGCAAGTATCTGTTGAAACAATGTATGTAATTTGTTTACACTGTTAGTTGAGATAATTACAAAGCAAGCACAATGGAAATAACTGGTTTCTTACTTTTATGTGGAAAGTGTTTGGCGGGGGGGGGGAACACAACAACTAACCAGCGGTTGTCAGCTGCTCTAAAATATTGCCTAATTTACAGTTGTTGCATATTAGCATTGCTAAGAATGCTGGGGACATAAAGTGTCATGTTGAATATAGGGTGATGACTTCATACTAGAGCAAGTCTGGGGATATGATCAGTTTGCAGTCACAGAGAAATCAGCTTTAATTAATTTGAGTGCCAGCACTGTGTATAATTACACAGCATGAGAGTTTGCATGCAAATGCTAAAATGCTGATTGTTGAAATACTTGCACTTACTTATTAATACACTGGGACTAAGGAATACTGGCCTGTAAGCAAGGAATAGAAGGAACACACAGTGCTGTCAGGGTAATTTGCAGTGCCTTATAGTTAGAAAGCTGAATTCAGATAGTTCTGCTTCTTAAGTGATAAGCATAACATATTAGTCACTCTTGTGGGTGACATACCTTGAAGCCCACTCTCAGTGCACGGCTAAAACAAGATGATCTCTTATTATTAAAGTTGTCAGAAACATAACAGCAGGATTTGAGCTTCATTTATTATAGACACTAGCAACAACTCACTCTTGCATTTCAATTGCTTTTTTTATTTACTTATTATATATTGTCACTTTTCTAAATTAAAAAAAAAAAAAAGGCTGGCAGGCAAACATAGTGCAGAAATTGCTGTAGCAAAATTAACCCTCTTGTGTGTTGTTCAGTACAGTTCCAAGACAACATCAAACAACCCTAAATGGCTCTTTGTCCCCCACCCAAAAATTACTTAACTGTGTAAGGTTTTTTTCTGGGCTTTACAGTTGCCAGCCTTGTGGTCTGAGGCATCAAAGCTGATAGCCAGAGAAACAGAAGTCTTGTATGGTCCAGTCTTGGTTTTAATCACTATGTTGGTCTTAGCCACGTGTGACTAATCCTGTTTGCAATCAATTTATCTCAGTATTTTACTGCAGCAATGAGTTTCACTGATTAATTATATGCTAAATAATGAAGTAGCAGGGACAGTAAAATGTTATCCCTTAATCTGGCTGAAAATCTTAAGTCTATTCATGTACTCAGGGAAAAATCCAGAGGTCTTTTGTTGCCGTTCATTAATATATACATCAGCAACATCTGCTGCTACCTTACTCCTTTCTGAACTCAGATAGTCCAGGCTTCTTCAGTATCTCACCATATGGAAGTTTCTTTGTATCTTTAATCATGCAGTTCACCTTATCTGGATCTTGTCAAAGTGCATTCATAATTCAGGAAAAAAAAGAGGTTGAATGTACTTACTCCTCACACAGTGATTTTTGTATACATCTTGGTAGTATAACAGAGGTTAATAAAGGAGCTTACTTTGTATGTGTCTCAAAATTTGCTGGTTTCTTTCTTTTTCTGTTTCTTTTTCTTTTTCTTTTTTTTTTTTTTTTCTTGTTGTTCTTGGAAGAATGTTTTTCATTTGCAAAACATTAACATTTGTCAGGATTATTTCCAGCCACACAGAAAAATGTTCCTTTGTGTATTTTGATTATTTAAAGCAATTTTGTTTCTCTAATGCATATGTGCATCCAGCACAGCATGTTCACCGCTTTGAATGAATATGTGGGGAATGCTGTTAATTTCCTCATGTGCATGTACAGGAATGCTTTTGTTGTCGACTGCACATGTTGAGATGGGTTTGCTTTGTCTTCCCTTTCACATTCTTTATTTAGTGCAGACATCTTTACATTTGAAAAGTAATAATTTTTATAGATTGACCACATGCTATATATGCTAGACACAGTTATGGTTAGGGCATTCCTTGGACCCCCAAAAGAATTCCAGAGTGTTATGTTAGGCACTTTCCCACCATGCTTAGAGCACTGGTTCCTTAAGAAGGAAGTCTAAGCTGGGCAGATTGTACGTGGAAGGTTTTCCTTTGCTTATAGTGAGGAAAGGTACTGATCCTCTACAAAACGCTTTTGATGGCTTGATGAGCTTAAAAAGGCTCTAGATAGCATTAGATCCAAATCTTTACCCTAAAACACAATTTTTTCTGAGTGCAGCAGATTCTGCTACATAGCCAGCAAGAAGTGCTCTGGGAGGTCCACACTGTGCTTCAGAGCTGCCCTCCCTGTGGAGCCAGGGGCTGATAGCCTGAAAAGAGAGGGCAGAGACAGCATGGGTGAGATGATGTGCGTTCCCCAGTGACTGTGTTTTCACTCACCAAACTTCAAGGATGGCTTGAAAACATCATGTTGAGAGGATTATGTACTTCAGCCTGCCTTACCTTTGAGCATTTGTCTGATTTTAAACACATAAATAGTTCCACTGACTTCACTGGGATTATTCTTACACATAATTTTAAATATATATTCAAGTGATTTACTAAATTGTGTTCACAGAAATCATCGAAGGGAGCAGTAACATTGAATGTGATGGGCCAGCTGGAGAACAACTGTCCAGTCCATCACTTTTCTCTTAAAACCATTCTTCTCCAATTTAAGGAAAAATCCCGGTTTCTTACATCATCCCCTGTATGGACATTTTTGCATTTTTCCTTCAGAAAGTATTCTTCCAACAGCCCTCATAAGCTGTCTTAGCTGTGAGGATACACTGTGCTGTGGGTTTCAGCTCAAGTTTCATCAAATGGTTTGTCATAATTATACTGTCCCTCAATGTGTATTTCAAGAAAACTCATGTATTTTTAAAAGGTAAAAAAAAAAAAGACATTGTTCCTGTTGTTTTCAAGAGATTTCAGTGGAACCCAGTGCTGAATAAATAATTGACAGGACAGAAACACAGAAAAATATATTTTTCTTTTCTGAAACAGAAGTCGGGCATAGGACAACAAAGGGGATAACTATGATTTAGAAACCTATAACTTAGTGTTTAATGGATGTGACACATTCCTTGCTGTGAAATGTTATAAATCACTCATTGAAAGTAAACAACAGAATATTTGAAGGGCATGTTGGCAAGTGTGGTTCAGAGGTTACATGGAAACAATGGCCACCTGAAGACAGCATTATATCTGTGACAAAAAGCGACTCCAATCTGATCATTTCCTAAACAGCAAAAAGGGGGGCTTTTAAATTGTTCCATTGCTTCTGCTATATCTTGGATATATTTTTATTTCTTCTAGTGAGATGAAATAAGATTTTCCACTCCTCTTCTATCATTCTTAATTAGAAGCATTTTTCCACCCTGCTTTTTAGTCTATCAGACACGAGGGCTCTTCACTGTATTCGAATATAGTGTTAAGTGAACTGGCGACTCCCAGAAGACTTGATTCTGCCATCCTTTTTCCTGTAGAGATTGATTTTGATACTGACTTTAGCCATCCTGTGTCATTTCTTTCTTCTCAATATTGTATTGAAATCAGTGGGACTATTCATATTAGTAACTGCTAACCATGTAATGATGTTCAGAGCATGGCCCAGGAGATCTAATTGATGGCTAGCATGTTAGCCTGCATGAACATAGGTAGCTAAATCCGGTCTATTGAGTAGTTAGCTTAATAGCACTTTTCAGAGTAATTACAGCTTAGAATAATGGAGGCAGAGCTGGATCCTAACATGTTTTCTGACTCTGTTGCTTCTCATGTTCTTTTTTCTCCTTGAAGTTAGCATTTGGCAAAATGTTTCCCTAGAAAAAGAAAGGTATATGATTATAACCAAATAAGCCACTTGGAACTAGACAAAAAGACAACACAAATCACATTTGTTTACAGCTAGTTTCTGCCTTTGTTTATTTCAGAAAAGTCTACTGCATCTACTCTTAAATGACGCAGTATGACCAATGTGATCTTATAGTCTATCAATATGAATAACTTTCTCTCAGATTTTACTTTCTGTAGCTTCTCAATATTTTTCATTAAACAAGAGAACTTGTAAATTTAATTCATTAATTGACATTTTAACTTCATTGATCATCATAATGAACTTTAATAGCTAGGTGTTCACCTTATACACACTGTTGTGGTTCAGATCTTGGTTGATTCCTTTTTTGAAAGACTTTTGGAACAATCACTGCTTTTTATCTTGCTTATATGCATTGTAGAGAAACTGTATTGCAAATATTGCTTAAGATTGGTTTTGTTTAAGTAAATAGATGCTTCTGTGAAAGAAAACTTACTTAAACCAAGATATAAGTGGCTCCAGTGTTGTACAGTTTCTGTCTTTTGCTAACCTTTCTACATATATTTTTCGGGTAATTACTAGTAGTTTCTCTCTTTCAGTTCCTAAAATTGAATATTTTCCATTTTACCATACCAGGATGAATTTGTATCAACATGGAAGTCAAATACACAGACACAGAGCATTATCAGTATTAGCCAGTTTTGCCTTTAATCTTGCTGCTGAATAGGTACCTCTGCTCAGAACTTGACTGTCACTGTCACAAAAGATTGATATAGACTGGCATAGATACTCAGAGACATTTCATAGCTCTTAACTAATACATGTGCATAATGATCTGTGCCCTCTCCATTATACCTTTTGTCTTTCTACTGTTTAAGCACACTGGTAAACCTGGTGGCATGACCACTTTCAGTGCAGTGGTAGTTTTGTCACTACATCTTTTGCATTGAGTGGCTTTCTTATCAGTTGCATTGGAAGGAAGGCAGCACTCAAAACCATGAGTATTTTTGATTTAAAATTGCCAAGCGTGTGCTTATGCATGGTTGTCTATTTATACTTTCTACACATATATACATACTTTAATTTTTAATCAATAAACAAATATAAAATTGAGGAAATATCAGAGTATTCATCCAGGTCTTAGTTCAAACATGCTATGATCTGAGTAAATATGGACACGTAAAATTCTGTATATTATGCGAGAGATCAGAGTAGTGGTCTCATGGTAATGACCCCTCCTGACCCCAGACTCTTCTTATTTGAAGCTCATTGATAATGATTGCTGTGACATACTCACAGACAGTTGTTTAAAGCTGCTGAGTTGAAAATATTATTTTTCCAAAAATATTTGGCTGAGTCTTTGGTGAAAGTTGCCTTCAGGCAAACACATGGAAAATGATACAGTTTATTAGAGCTTAAACTGTGAAAAACTCTTGATAGCTGATGTTCACACATCACTAATAACCTGAAAAGCTATGGGTTTTAGACAGTGGTATTAAAAGCAAATTCCATGTGATACATTGCACAAGTGCCAATTCTATTCATACAAGGGTCCAAATGTCAAAAATGTATTTAATCAGCTTTCTGAATGTTCCCGTTCATTATTTTGCTGACTTGGAAACCTTGGAGTGTTTTGTATCCATTTCATTATCTCCAAAAAGCATGAATTGTAATGGAATTTACATAAAAATCCTGCTGGAGAGTGGAGTCTTTACCGCACAGTCAGCTGCCCCTGCTAATCCAATCTTCCCCAATGCAGTTGGCCTGGCGGTTGCCAAACTCTAACAGTGGGAATCTCCTTTGTTAAGAAAAGTATGAATTTGAGCTTTAAAATGAGCAGAAGTCTTTTCTATTACTCAGGATGCCTCCTCTTGCTGAGTTTACATGAGATGTCTAGCAGGAGGTGTTATTAAATAGCCTAAAAAATTAGGTAAAAAACCAATTATCTAGAAAAGCGACACAAAAAGCTTAAATAAATGAGCATTTGAATTTTCATTATTGAGTATCCATGGGACACCACACCACTATTTGAATTATTGTTATTAACCCTTTGCATAAAAAAGGATTTAATACTTTTAATCAGTTTTGAATTGCACTTTGAGGAAAGCACAAGTTGAGAATTTTAAAAAGTCTCCTTCATTCCTTTCAGTGTTATTTCAGGGCTCTCATGTTTGCACTTATCTCAAAAGAGTTCTAACGTTGTATTAGATTTTTTGTGAAAGTTGATTACATGGGCATTTCAGTCTCACCTTCCTTCTTTATTTAGCTGAAATTCCTAATCGCTTCAGTGGGTGGTAGACAGGACTCGAGTGTTCCCTTAAATGAATTTCAGCTTCTAAAAATTCTTGGGGTTTGAGTAATGTATTCTTGTTTATTTTTTTCCACTTTACAGATAAAATCTAGAGAGCATTCATCATCACCTGGATAGAAACGATTTAAAGCAGTTCACAGTTTAGGCTGGCACCCATTTCTGGAGTTTCAGCAAAACACCAAAATCAGAACACCAATAAATAAATTTAATAGTGATTTCATGTGACCCTTGCAAAAAGGATTTACATTATGATACACATAGTGCTAGGGAATTCTTCCCAGATCAGCTCTTGCTTTATTGCCAAAAAAACAGCCAGCTTCCCCTGCCTCAGAAAAATACGCTTTTTTCAAATTAACATTAAGGAACCCATGCTCTTTTATTCTTCTGAAAATGAAGTTTTATAACATTTTAGTCTCCTATTTTATGCTGCAGGATCCTCTGTCAGGGCCTATGCTTGGTCACCAGGGCCTCCTCACTCTCCTGGTCAGCTTACTCTCCCAATTCTACTTTGTTTCCTTCTTGTTTTAGTCTTCTTGCCAATTCTTTTCACATTTTTTTTTTTTAAAAGGTGTTTTTTGTTGTTGTTGTTTGTTTTTGTTATAATCCTCCTAAAAAGGATGTTCAATTTAAGTATCATCAAACAGTTAAAAACAGCCATTATGGCAGCGCATTTATAAGCTTAGATGTCACATGGTCACTACCAGAAATCCTCGTTTAGTTTCCTTTGTGTTTACTAGTCCGTATTGATTGCTGCTGGAGTACCAGCCTTTCCAAGACCAATAGCAGAGCAGTCTTATGGCTCTCACCCAAAATGGATTTGCCAACTAATAGTGTTAGAAACCACTGGAATTTATAATAGCAAAGGCAATAGCTATGTCCAAGAACTGTACACTTTGATTCTGCTCATTTAGACATTCTGCCAAACTCCACACTCATTTAAAAAGAGATCTGAAACCTCTGACATCAATGGATTTACAAGGGCAGAGTTTACTCCCCACTAATGGCACTGATGAGAATGACATAGTATTAGAAGCTTTCTTTTACCTAAAAAAAAAATTGGTTTCCAGACAAACATGATATCACTCCAGTTTAGACCTGTATAGAAGACATATCTGCAGACTGCTGTAAAATCTGATGAATGCTTTTCTGTATATGATCTACCTTAATTTTTTAAAATGTATGGATGTATACAGAGTTTGTTTGTCCACCAAAAAGGCATTCTTAAGAATCGTGTAGAGCCTTTTTACCAAGGTTAATACAGGCTTGGCCCTTACCTGCTCATTTTCTGACATACTAGTTAGTTTTTCTGGGAAAAGGAATGAATGAAGCATACAGCAGGGTATGGACAGGCCCCCTTGAACGTTACTGCAAAATTATTGCCTGGGAAAAATTCTGAAGAGTTTTGAAAGGATTCATGATGGAGGAAAATATAATGCAGGAACCTTTAATATTTGTGTCTACATCTTTAGCTGGTGGAAAGGATGCAGATCCATTAAGCCAGTGCAACTGTCCTAATTTGCACCAGCTGAGCTCCTGCTCCTTTGTTTGTTTAGCCTTGTCGGCAACCCCTCTGAGGGAAAGCAAACATTCATTGTTCTTTCCTGGGTCACAGAAAAGTCAGTACAGAAGGATCCCAAAGTTTCCTTATCTCTCCTTTTTTTCATTTTCACAACTAACACTATTGACGCACAAGCTATGTGAACATACAGTGCAGAACTGAACGCATGTGCTTCTGAATGTACCTGACAGTGGTTGATGGATGTGTAATTTCCATGAGCAGAATTCATGCACTGTCATTGTTTCATGCAACATAATTCATGCTACATTAATTCAAAATGTGTAAACTGGGAAAAAAAAACCAGCACAATCTGAATCATAGTTCATTTCTGAGAAAACTAAAATCACACTTTTCTCTATAGATTTTCTTCTTAACCATTTGCTTCTTTTAACAGTCATTTCAGACCCTTCATTATCTTATTCTCATAGTGTCACAGATCCTTTTCTCAATGGTCTGCTTTTGCACTTGGAGTGAAGGCTATGGAATATTTGGATTCGTGCAATACTGTCTGCAAACAAGCTATTAGTGACTGAGAGATGATCATGGAGAGATAGATGATGGTGCCTTCATTTGCATTCTCATATATACACTCCTATTGCACATTAAGAGTTACATTGCTAGCTGTGATTTTATTATTTCCCATACAGATACTTGCTTGAATTCTCATAGGATGTTTTGTGTTCATTAGAATAAGAGTAGCTCTCTTGATTAAGTTGAAATCCATATCATGAAGGGTTTTGGAAGTTATTGAAAAAGATTTTTCAAAGCTGTTTTCCAGGAAACAATTAAGCAGCTCCTTCTCAAACGCTGATGGGTACTTCCAGTCATCCAGCTTCTTTCAAAATTAATTAGGAGGTCAATACTTAGTCACCCCTTAATTAGTCAATACTAATTATAATGTAAGAAATATCACAGCAAAGCTGGAGTCCTAGGATCCATTCTGTGCTGAGATTTTAGACCAACGTTTAGGACTCTGGCTGAGAAGTTGGTGCCGAATGTTTCTTGAAACAGTCTCCAATGGGCTTGCAAATCTCATTAAAATGCTGTAACCAGAATGAAATGTGGTTTGGAGTGATTTCCTTGTCCCTGATGGAAATCACCCGTTCCCAGGATATTGCTATCTCATTTTTGCCAGGGACAGTATATCCCTAAGGCTTGCAGAGCACTTGGGAGTGAGGGAAATGTTTGGCCTTTGAAATAGACAAGGTTGTGTCAAAAGTCAGTTATTTTGAAAGAAAAAGAAATATCCTTAAACTGAGAATCTTTCTAAGTTTAAAACTTTCCCCTTTTCAAGTGGTACAAGCTGAGCAGTGGGCTCTGCTTGGCTGTACATTCAGCATTCTATTCAACAACGAAGTATAAATATTTCCAGAAAACCTATTTCTATATTTATTTTCAGAGTGATGTCACTTCCTTTCTTTGTACAGCTGGCAAGAAGGGATTTTTTTTTTTTTTTTTTTAATATTACAGGACTGGAGTCCAAAGCAAACTCTATTTACAGAGAATAAGGACACAGCCTCTGTGCTTGCTCTGTCGCTACAGCGGTTTTCACTGCAAATGAAATAATGAAGATTACTTTCCAGTTCTTCACACAAATTTTCTGTGTGTTTTTGGTCTCATAAAGGCTAAAGAGCATACTTTTTGCTGGGATCCTCATGTGAAAACATTGACAGTCACTTACCAGGCAGACTCCAGTAACAATTATTGTAAATTGTGCTGCTCCATCCAAGAACATTAATATTTTTAACAATTGTCTTTCTAAAAATAGCTCAACTTTATGAAGATCAAAAATGAACAGAAATATCTATTTCTCTGCAGTCTCCAAAGTATTTTCTAATAGAAATCCTAGATTTAAATGTTTTTGTACACAAATACAATATAATTCATGTAGTAAGTTTACCTGCTCCTTTGATTCTGCTTTTATCACCATCATATTACAGAAATGTTTTACCCCCCCACCACTTTACCCCCGAGAAGAGGTTCTTACAAGGCAAAGTGTTCAGCAGCATCCTACCCATGGTTCAGCTTAAGGGTGCACTTCCCTCAAGAACAAAAATGCTGCTTGCTTTATAAATAACTTCCCAGGCTCTTTCAGTTCGAAAGGCCAGTGCTGCTGGGGTTCAGTCACTGGTGGTTAGGCAACCTTTCCTGGCTGCCTACAGCAAACACTCAGCAGGTTTTACCTTCTCCTTCAGGAGACTGAGCACGTTCGCTGCACAACAGACCCACACACAGGAAAGAAGGGATCTGGCACTGCTTTTGTACCTACAGAGCACAATTATCTGCATTTCCCCAGCCTTGGTTGCCTCATTATCAGTGTTCCTTAGAAACATCTTTATTAAAATACAAAGATTTGCTTCATCTTCATTTGTTTACAAGTACTGCTTAACTTGAGTGGTACAGCCATGGTTTTCAGAACAGGGCTTCTTATTCAGCCAAGTAAACTGATGCTTTAGGGAAGCAAAGCAGTTCCTCAAAATCACATCTGCTTCCAGTAGCTCAGTCATTATGTAAGTCATAGAATTACAGAAAGGCTTAAGTTGGAGGGGACCTTAAAGAACATCTAGTTTAAACCCTTCTGGGCAGAGTTGCCACCACTAGATGAGGTTACCCAGGGCACCATCCAGCCTGGCTTTGACTGTCTCCAGGGACGGAGCACCCACAGCTCTCTAGGCAGCCTGTGCCAGAGCCTCACTGCCCTCCCAAGTAAAGGATTTCTTCCTAACATGTAACCTAAATCTCTCCTCTTTCATTTTAAAGCCAGGGTACTCCTAGTCCTTGCCCACAACTTAACTATGTGGCCTCTCACTACTGATAATATGCATCTGAATTACATGGGCTGGGAAAACTGCTCCAGACAAGAAAGAAAACAGTATATCACACCTCCATTGCCTTGTGACATGGGGCAGGTCAAGGCAGGATTAGCAGCTGGTAACAGGTAATGCATCTTTTCACCAGGAAAGGTCAATTTAATGTGAGATCCCTATCAAAAACGCTCATTCAGTGCCCTAGAAATCTGGTTGAGAACTTAAACAAGGATTTTGGTAGCTAGATTGCCCATTTTTAACACTTTATGATGTTTCGAACTTGATTTCCTGGAGGTTTAGATAAAGATACCAGGTATCTTGGCTCCAGTACAGGTTCTTTAGCACTTGAGTTGATATGGGAATTTTGTGTTGTGCTTTCCTTATTTTGTATATTGTTAAATTACACCTTTTGAGGTACTCTCATCATTAGTGTCATTTTCTCTCAAATTCTTATGAATGTTATTTTGAAGCACTTCAGATACTTTTGTTTTAATTACATATAATGGAAACTACAATTATTAAAAAAGGCATGCCCTTGCAAACCTGGCAAGCTTTTGAAAATACTGGAAATCCTTAGAAAAGCAAGCAGACAATAAATAAAAATAAAATCTGAGATAAATGTCAACCAATTTTAAAAACATCATTTTGTTTCACTATATAAAAGTAAGCATTTTCATTGAGTCTGATGTCTAAAGGAAAATAATTCCATTGATAAAGCTCTTTTAGATTGCTGAGGGCAGAACCATCTAGTTTTTGGTAAATCTTCAGAAGAGCCAATGAAAGCAGGGTCAAGAGAAAAAAGAAGTAATCACTTCCATAATATAGAGAGTGCTGAGTTCATGTACTAGCAGTTCCCTGGATGTTAATTACAGAATCTTGAAGTCTATTCAGTATTAAAGAAAGAATCAATTCAATGACCTGCGAACAGATGAAATATGAAAAGGCTTCTTAGTCTGCCTTTGTACCCTGATGGAGGCACTTTCAATCAGTGGAAACCAGTACATTCATTTACTTATTAGAAAGTTATTCAAAAAGAACTCCACTATGAACTGCCTATAGAACAAACTAATCTGATGTCTTTCTAGGAAAGGTGAACCTCTAATGTAAGAAATTTACATAACAAAAAAAAATTTGCTGATGTATTGAGACACACTAATGCTATATGACTACTAACAGACAGTAAGGATAAAAAAAAAAAATCACAAGATTTTGTTGTTGATGCAAGATGTGTTATGTCAGTTTGGGGAAAGGAATGGGGGTGTAGGGGAAGCACGTATAGAACAGAATAGAATCATAGAATATTCTCTGTTGGAATGAACCCACATGCATCAAATCCAAATACTCGTTGTCTATCTGTGCTTGAGAGAAAGACAGATTAAAAAAATACAACAAAATCAAAACAAAAACAATAGCAACAGAAATATGATTAGGAATAGCTGCTCTTAATGGCTAAAATAAAATATGTTCTGAAAATTGAAGTATTTTGCTTGGTATTTTCTGATATGAATTGAGTAAACTAGTTCAAAATGTATTCTTTGAAAGCAAAGAGTTTTCAGTTTTCTTTCCTCTTTTTTTTCCTTCCTCATCTAGTATTTCTTAACTGTTTAGCTTGTGTATATTCAGAATAAATGCTTGTCATTTTTCTGTCTTGAAAGGCTACATTTTAATAGGAGATTTTTGAGGTATGTGGGATTAATGAATGTTATTTTGTACAAAATCATAGAAGGACGGAACTGATGTAAAGTCATTCTCTAATTGGCTAAGAGTTGCATTTATTCTCAAATAGAAATGTACTGCTAGCATTTTCTAAGGAAATTATCGCTCAGCAAACTACTGGGAAATGTTTGTGGGAATCTGTCTTCAGTATAGTGTTTACCAAGAGCTCCCTGGGAACTTCCAGCTGATTGCTGGTGGTCAGGGCGAGCTTCATAGTGCTGCTCAGATCCTTTGGCCCTGCTGGGTACTGCGGTGTGAGCTGCATGGACGCTGCCTGTATACCAATTTTTCTGCTTGTCATCATCCCCGCTTTCCACATTACATCTTTGTGTCATCACTTCTGTTGTCAGGAAGGACTGCTTGGTTCAGATTTCAAGAAGAGGGTGAGATTTTTGTTTTTAAATGCTTGGCACCCTTCCAAATGAAAGGTTCTATACTATAAGAGATTATTATATATCTAGGACATTGTAGCATAAATCATAGTACTATACTGACACGCATGTGTATTTATAAAACTGCATTCCAGTCCTGATCCCCAAACCAGGTCAGTCCAACCTCAGGCTTAGTGGCTGAATATTTAATTTATATGCTAAAGAAAACATCATTGGTTATCTGAGGGAAGTTGAGGAATAGGGAATATGTATACTATCTGTACAGCAGAATGAAAAGGGTTATATAAGTAACTTAGGTTAGTATTACTGTTATTAATTCAAAAGACTCTTTAAAACAACAAAATTTCTATTTTAATTATGATACGTATGTACAGTATTCCTTAATGCTGCGCTTGTAACATAAATACCCCCCCACATCTATACAAAAAAAAAACAATCTGGCTGAACAGCACAACATGTGTAGTGCTTTGGGGGTCATTCATGTTTTCCTTCCATGCTTTCTTGGTGATGTTTGTTATGAGCTATTATTTGACTGACAGGACTTGCAATGATCTAAATGATCTAGATACTTTTTCAACACAGAAGAGCTTACATACCTTGTAATTGCCTGTAATGTATTCCAATTTTGATGTGCATTTGCAACTATGACATCTGGTTCTCTGCCAGACTTTTTGGGTGGCATTGCTCTACATTTAATTTTCAAAGTGTTGAGTGATACGGTCATGGAAAATGCTTCTTCTTTTTTTTCCCCTTAAAAAAGGCAATTGTATTGGAGATGTTAAAATTTATGCTAAGTCTATTCAGTGAAACATAAATAGTCATCACTTGGAGAACTTGCTGTGCAAGGCATGATCCTGCAATATGCTCTTGCAAGAAAGTCTCAGCATCCTCAGTGCTCAATGAGCTGCCTGATGCTCAGCACCTTGTATGATATGGCCTCAGAAAAGGAGCATAAAAGGACTAAATGCAAACTGGCAAACATTCAGCTGTTCCTTGTACAACTTTTCTTCTCTCTCAAAAGTAACAGTTCAAACAAAGGATTAATTTAGAAGGAAAAAAAATAATTAAAATTGAAAGAAAATGAGCAAGGATGATGCGTGAAAAAGAATGTTAATAAGAGCATTTGAAGAAGCAAAGAAATTAGAGAGATGAAAAACCTGATTTTTCTTTTAAATAACATTAGGAAGGTTGTAGATGTTGTTTAATAATGTCCTTGAATATTTTGCAAGTGGCACAACCACTTCATGAGATGCCAATTGCTGAAATACAGAGTTGTGATTTAAAGTGACAATGTCACCTTAGTTTTAGTCTGAGTGATGGATTTTGTTTTGAAATGGGTTATACCAAACCTAACATGGAGAGATGTGTTTGAATTTGTTTTAATTTCAATTAAGATCACTCCGGTTAAAAACACCACTTCCATAACTTTCTATTTTAATTTTTTATCTTCTAATGTGAATTCAGACGGACAGTACAAGATCCAAACTTCTCATCCAGTCAGCCAAGACCTACAACCAAATTTCCCAACTTGTAAAGATTAGCTTTGAATATTTCTTTCTTTTTTAACTGAATTTTTAAAACACAGAGGAAGCCTATCCTTAATAGCTTGCACCTGGTTTCTGTGAAAAGCTAATGTGAAATCCTGTGAGAATGACTGCTATCACTTTATTTTCATTTTTTTATTATGATAAAGTGTAAAAAAAAGGCAAGGTGGTGGAATAGGAAGCCCTAAGTCTTTATTTTATTGTTTTTTAAGTAGCAGATTGCATAGTAAATCAACTTAATTTATGTGCCTTGTTTATTCTTAAATTCTCCAGATTCATTAAAGCCCTGGAACTGCAACCGTACAGCAGAAAATGACCTCTTTTCCTGGCTCTTTAATCCATTTTCAAGCTGCATACACCTCTTTGAATATGTGTTAAAGTAGTAGCCTCATTTGACAAGGAGATTTCATAAAGCTTTGAAGTGTATCATTAAAAGGGACACTGTCAATTTGAATTTTTTCAAGATGACCAATTTAAAAAAGAAAATCTTTCTTAATGTTGGAGGGTTTTTTTAATTCCTAGAAAATGTCCGCAAACTTTTTTGCTCTGTGAATGTTTAGTGGCATTATTTGGAAGACTGGGGAATATTCCTAGCACAGTCATAGTAATTAATCCTGAACACTTTCGTATTCTCCCCCACACATGCATCTTTTTCTCTAGCAGGAGCCCAGCGCAATGCATCCAGCCTGCCTGAGGCCTGTGAATCCTCTTAGCTTTATGCTAAAACTTTGGAACAGGACTGCACTAGAACATTGCTTTGTCCTGATCTGGGGCACTGTGCTTATTTTCCCTCTCTGCCTGCTGTTTGGCGAGGTTTTCAGCTCTGATCTTTGCAGCGTGTCTCCAGCAGCCCCCTGCCTGCAGAGCTGCTCTGCCAACCACCCTTCCTGTCATGGGTCCTTGACAGACGAGCTCTGCCAGATGTCGCTGCCACGGTTCTGGATATTTCTGCTCACATCTGTCCATCTTACAGCTCTGCTGGAAATTACTGTCAACCTACAGGGACGAGAGAGAAGCATGTGCCTGTATGTTAACCACCTCCATCGCACTGCCTGTTAATTGAAAGAGTTTTTGCCCTCATCTCCCAGCCAGTCAGTGGGATTCCAGTCTTGCAGCAGAGAGGCAGAACAGGCGCTGGGAAGCAGTAGCAGCAAAAGCTGGGGCAACTCTGTACTTCAGTGCATGTGAACCAGAGCACAAACTACCTGTGCTAAGTAAACAGGGAGAAAATTGAATGAGAAGGGGTCTTCAATCTTTTTCAGCTACGTTGCATGACAAGCTTCTACATGAGAAAGTGGTGTTCATTCTCCCAGCGTCCTTTTAAAATATATACATTTTTCCCAGTAAAGTTTTTAAACTGAGAATATTTTATCCAAGCGATTAAAGTTACTTTTTACTCTTGCAAGTTGGACACAGAATATTTAAACATCAGAGAGAGTAGGAAGCCAAGATATGATAATACCTGACAGTTTATGGGAATGTGTTTCAGATTACAAGCAAAGCATGTGCATGCACAGATGAATACAGCAGTGGTTTCTCTTCAACATTATGTAATGTTCTTTCATAAAAGAAAGAAGTGAAGGCTCCCACTATTCTGTTCAAAGGAAAGACGTTTATATATTTTATATGGCACTCTTTATACTGCTGTGTTATGGTATGTAATATATTGAAAGTTCTCAGACTGCAATGGACCCCCAAAGGGTATACGTGTAGGTCTGGGAGATGAAAAAAAAAAATCAAAGACGTGATCTCTTGACAGAATTATATAACCTTCTCACACTGCCTCTGAACCTCATTGAATCCTCGAGGTGACAGAAAGCTGGCAAGCTAAGTAGAAGCAGCTGCTTGTGATGGCATGCCTAAGATATATGAATCTATTCAGTGTGATCAATGACTGAATGCTCAACAGCCCAACTCATTGATCACCACGATGACCCCAGTTCCTGCTAAGTCCATCAGGTTGCTGTGAAGGCTGAAGGAAGGAGGGAGTGAAGAATGGAAAGCAGGACATAAGAAACAAAGAGAGGAGACAGACAGAGGCATGAGTCCTCCTCATAAAAGCTAGTCAGGAAATTGCAAGGCTCATTACTATGTGTGCGGTACTTGATTGCACTGAAGTTTTGCTTTAAGGTGCATACCTGAATAAATGCAGCAAAATTTTCTTCTGTGCATATTATGAATTGCCATGGAAGCTTGCCTTCTATGGAATTTCCACCAGGGGTGAGGGGCTGTGTTCTTCGTGCTCCTTTGGCAGTCCCAGCCATAACACACATGTGCGTGCATGTGCACATTAACCTTCCTTTTTATACTGTTTCCGCAAATGTGCTTTAAAATATTGCATGTAATAAACAAAACATGAACCTACAGCATGTGCCAAGTTTTGCCAAAGAAAGCAACAAGGACAGAGTGCAAGCAGAGCTTTTATTAAATGAACATGTAAAAAGGGTACAAGTGAGTTTTATTAAATGTCTTCTACTCATAGGCAAGAACAATTAAATAATTGAATTGTTTTACAAAAGCAACTATTCTAGTGTAGTTGCATCATGAAAAGTGACTATGAAAATTGCATAACAAGTTTCCACGCGCTTTAAGTCTCAGAGGATTTAACTAATTTTCTCTGTTCACTAATAAAAATATATTTTAAAGTTCACATCGGCTGCAAAAGGCCAAACTGGGTTCCTTTTATGTTACTCATCCTGCTATTACTAAAGATGTTACCAGTTAAATCTTAGCAGTTTTTCTGCTGCCCTTCATTGGGATAGTTCAGTTTTACTATAATACAATTTAAACGTACTGAGGCTGCATAAATATCATTGTTGATACAGTAAGTAATGCCAAAAGAGAATTCACTTCACTCCATCAGAAGTGGGAATAAAAACACTTTTTCCACTAAAGTAATCATACATGAATGTGAATATACACAAGGGGCCTGATCCAGAAGTGAAAGTCTCTCCCAATAACTTAGAAGCTGGATTTTGTCCAAAGAGCAGATCTGTTGAACAAAAACAGTACATTTCACATTGGCAGTTTTGAGCACAGAAATGCCCTGCAAAGGCAAATGTCTTGGAGGCTGTTGTTTAATGTATGGTTTGACTTGTATCGCAGAGCTGTATTCTGAAGGAAAAATAGGCTCTCGTATACAAATTGTTTAGTTTCACGTCATTAAAAATTGTATGAATCTGAGCTACTTGCCTTCAGTATGCATGATGCACTGATTATAAGGCTTGAGCTTAGAGCCAAAGTGCTCAAAGCAGAAGAGATTAATTTCTGTTTTTAGCAGGAGGAAGCCACGTCACTATTTGTTATATTATTCTGATTAATGCATTAATATTTCTTTTGTTTTCATTTTCACCAAATTTCCTTTCATTATATAGCAGTCAGACTATAAATACAGCCATTAGTGAGATACAGTTTCCAAGTACGTAAAATCAGAGGAAGAGATATTTTCTTTTGCCCTGGTGCAAATAGGGAGTACTTCCAGTAGTACCACTGATATTACAGCATTGTAACAGTGAGATCAAATTGCATTCTTAATATTCCTTCCTACCATATCTCCATATCCTCATCTCCAGGTCCAAATATTCTTTGTTTTTTTTATCGCTTCTAAGTTAACAAAGATGTTCTGTGGTAGTGATAACTCTTGGGTAACACTGCCATGAAAATAACTAAATTAACTGGTTAAATTACAGTTCCTTATTTCATTATATGACTGGAATATTGAACCATCTCATTTTTGTTTCTCCGTGTAAAATACCTAATCTTTATCATAGCAAATTATTTCACTTTGACATATGTAGTGTTGAGGTTTGAATGAAAGGAAGTAGTAAACCTAAAAAATTTATTTGCAAAGATAAAGGAACTACTCAGTTTGTTCATCTTTGCCTCTGATAAATGCAATCATTTGCACCTGCATAAAGTGTGACTTGTAACCCCAAATTTATTTATATAACACACACTGCTAATACTATTTTTTATGATTGAGTTTTTGACCTCAATATGGCCATGTCAAATTCTGCACTTCAGTCATCTCAGATGTGCTTTGTGAGACTTCACTGAATCCTCCAGTAAAAATATTGCTTTGGGAGATAATTTTTTAGAAAAGTTCCCAGAATTGGTCTCGTTTACCCCACCAATTCCAGCTGAGTCTTTTCTGTTATTAGCTGTTCCTGTTAGCAGGACCACCTTTCATTACACTTCTGGCCTGGGTAAAGCCTTATCTTACTGTTGCTGGGGTCTTCTGTTTTGGATTCCCACTACCCCTCTTCACTCAGGCCTGTAGCTTAAAGACAAATTTCCTCCATATTTACATTGAGGCAGAAAAAATATCATGCATGTCATTTTGCTCGAAAGTCACAATACTTGCATAAAAGTCTTTGCAATTGCATTTCCTGCAGCAGAGTGGGAGTGCAGTCAGTAGGCCCAGAGGAACTTCTAGGCACACACAGCTGAGAAATTCCTGCTGTTCACTTCTGTATTGCCTGTAGGCATTTTTTAACAGTTTTCAGTTCAAGTGCACTTTTACCTCTTGTTTACTTTTAATTTGTCTAACAACATAATAATACCTTCAGGGAGTATTAGTGCTACAGTAAGAGCACACGTAAATTCTGTATATACATATATGCATGTATGTATGTGTGTGTTTATAACAAAAAAGGAGCAGTGCCTCCATAGTAGTTCCACTCTCCAGCCTAGTTAAAATGTAAAAAAAAATAAAAGAAGAAGAAAAAGATGATCATTTGCCTAAACAAAGGAAACAAGGTCTGTATTGATCAGGCTTTATAGAAAGGTTCTTCAGACTTGAGTGCTGGGTTCCATCTTCTCTTCCTGAGATGGGACATTGAGGCCACACAGAAATGTTCCAAAAATAAATGTAAACCCAGGTAAAGGCCCCTGTTGGTGAATCTAGAGGAGGATCTGAGTTGTACCCACAGTGCAGCAGCTTGTGGAGCATGTGCCTGCAGCAGGAGAGGTGCTGCCAAGCAGTGGGAGAATGCCAAGGGCAATCCTGGTGCCAGTTTCTCTGAAGTGTGTTTTGGAGCTTATAGAAAATGTAGCTTGCTATCCTCAGAGTGAGGGAAGAGGTGAGGTTAGGAAAGGAAATAGCTACTTGAAGAAGGACTGAAGAAGGAAGGAGGGGACAAAATATTACTGAAAGATAAAGGAACCCCTGGTAAATGGTTTGAAAAAGTTTTACTTCTTATTATTTCAAATAAACACAAAAAGGTAAAGTGCTTCATAAAGTACATTAAGAAATCAGCTTTATATATATATTTTATTGATAGTATTTTGGACTAGGTCTTTCATATAATTCTAGACAAAACTCAAAAGGATAGGGAAATATAGTCCATAACTGGAATATATAACAAACATTTAACGTAATCCCAAATGTGCCAGCCTTAAACTTGGTTATATTTTGTAAATTCATAAAAGGAACATATTAAACAGCAATGTGCAGAGAAGAACAAATAATAAATGTCCTTCCCCACATTTTCAGATCATTGCTGTTTTGTGCATATTTCTTAGACAGTCTTTGAGCCTATGCAGAATACTTCCTCTCCTCTGTACTGCAGTAAAATCCCATGTGGTCCAAAAAACATCTTCTAATGACCAGACACTGTTCTGGATGGGGGTTGCAATATCTTTTACAAATATTTCCAGTTTAAAAACTATTCAAACAAGGAATATATTGTTTGGCATAGACTCCCAGTTGTATATGGCATAGATAATTACAGCACTGTAAAATTATTGTTATTATAAAGACCATGCACCAGATTCCCAGCTGGTGGAAATCAGCATAGCTCTTCCCATGTTACATGAATCAACTTTTAAATGAATTTTCTAAGTGGAACAAGTTACTACAAACATTTTGTGATCTTCAGCTATGCATGGATATTGAATTTTTTAGGGATAAGTTGCTGGGGTTTTTTTTCACTTTAATTTTAGTGCAGAATTACAAACTGAACTTAAAATGATCTTTGCATTCTCTTTGGCATATTGTTTGGACACATTATTAAAACTTACACAGCTATATATAAAGCTTATGTGATATATACAGTGCTGCAAGGAAATATCTATTTTAAACTCCTGGGACCAGTCCAGCAAACACAGTTTTTATGTATATGATCAGACCCACTGATTTCAAAGGGATTGTGAGTACGTCTCCATAAGTACTGATGGGAAAAAAGCATTGGGGATTCTGTAACATGTAGTTTCTCTTTCAGAAAAACCCTAAAAATATAGAAGCTTTGCTGATGGATTAGGAAACAGTCACAGGAGGGCCCAAAGGAGGCCCTGGGGATGCTGAGAGGGCTGGGGCACCTCTCCTAAGGAACACAGGCTGAGGGAATTCAGCCTGGAGAAGTGAAGGCTCTGGGGAGACCTCACTGTGGCCTTCCAGTACTTAAAGGGTCCTGCAGGAAAGATGGGGAGGGACTAGATTAGGAAGTGTAGTGACAGGACACGGTAATGGTTTTAAACTAAAATGGGATAGGTTGAGATAAGGTATAAGGAACTAATTCTTCGCTGTGGGGATGGTGAGAGAAGGTGCCCAGAGTAGCTGTGGATGCTCCATCCGTGGAAGTGTTCAAGGTCAGGCTGGATGGGGCTTTGGCAACCCAGTCTAATGGGAGCTGTCCCTCCTACAGATTGGAATTAGATGATCTTTAAGATCATTCTATGGTTCCATGATTCTTTGATTCTGAGATTCTGTGATTCTAATGTTAGATTTCAGCAACCTTGTTGGAAAAGTCTCCCTATATACTCACAAAACACGCAGCGTAACATGAGCTTTCATGTTATGTGTCATCAGATCTCCTGTCTTATGAAAAGTACACTGGGTACAGTTTTTGAGGTATATTTTCATAAGAAGGCAAAGCTTTTATATCCTTTTAGTATCTTGAGCTATGAAGCCTCTAGAAAAGCTGTGTCTCACAAGGACGTTTACTGTAGAGAGTGACTTTATATTGCATGGTCAGGGAGACTGATCATACCTCGTTATCACTGACAAGATGTAACATGGCTCTGACTCTTACTGACTCCATTATACCTCTTTTGGACAGCAGTGGCTCAAGCCAATGCTTTATCTACCAGTAGTAATCCAAGACCTTATTTGAAGATGAGCTGTGATAGTTTATTACTTGTAAGCAGATGAACATCTATGAAAAATGTAAGTAGAATCAGAAAGCAGTGTAGAATATTTTCTGTGATGTAAAAAAGCGAAATGAACTAATTGTCTTTTTAAAGACACTCTTCAAATTTTACAGAATTATGTTTTAATGCCCTTTGTCTATCATGCTTTCCTATATGTCTGACTGCAATCCAATCTAATTCAGTCCATCTAATGCATTTCTAATGTGTTTTTCAACATAGAAGCTAGGCACCATTACGAAATTATCTATGCTCGCACTTTACCTTGATGATGACTTGTTTTAAAACAAGATGATATTCTCTGTCAGAAATATCAAGATTTCCCATAAACTGCATTCAGTCACCCCCTGTACTTTTACCTTCCTGACTCTTCTTACTGTCTGCACTGCAATATGTAGTCCCCAGTATCTGCTCATCACTCCTAATTACTTTTCTTTTAGCCTATGTTCCTGGTTTCTGGGCCAAGAAGTTTACAGAACTATGATGTAGTCTGACGAAGCATTTAATCAGGACTAGGTAATTAAACAGAAAGCTTTTCAGGGCAGGGTGGAATACAGGAGGAACCATATTGTCTGCCCAATTACTGCGTTTCCTGTTCTCAGACCTGTCAGAGTTCCTGCAGGGACCAAAAGACCTGCCCTTAGTTTGATGGGAAGAGTTACTGAACAAGTAGAAGCCACGTGAAAAAGGGAGTGGTGGCAGAAAAACAACATAGGATCAGTGAAGTATGGAAGATTTAACGTATACACACTTTTCATCTACTAAAGCCTTTGTCATCAGGGTGCAAACCTCTAGAAATATTTGTGGGTATGGGTGATGGGCAGGAGAAACCTACCCATTAATTCCTAAGAAGTGTTATCAGATGCATCAGGGTTTGGCTGTAAATTTGACTACACTGCTGTGGTGCACAGAGAAATGAGTGAAGAAATATCTGATTAAAGTGTATATCGCTGCTGAGGCAACTGAATGTTGCCATAGCAATTGAGATGAAATGTGCAAAGAAGTGAGATAATTAAATCTAACCCCTTTAGTAGTTTTGATAGTCAATGCACTGCCAATAGGAAAAGTTATCTACAGTGTTAAAGATAAAACATATTCCTTGTGGAAGTGCTCCTTGCTGGTATTTTGTTGATCTCTTTCTAAATACATTGCTTCAGGTAGCTAATTTGAATGTTCTCTTTAATAATCGAATGCAGCTTTGACCTTGGTCTGTAACGGCCTAGAACCTCTGCTGACTTCTTGTATCATGGGAACTGTCTACACAAAGTAACCAGAATGTTTTGATTCCCCTTCCACTGCGTGCAGTACAGTAAAGCCAGGGCTGTCAGGGCTTACAGTTCAATAACATCTAGAACGTGCTGCCCTCTTCAGGAGCCTGCAATGAAAAATAGACAATTTTGTTTATTGATTCTGCAACTGCAGTGAGCAAGCAGGAACTACAGAACTGAATAAGGTTTTCTGACATTTCTAATGCCACTGCCAGAGACACGGAAAGTAGTTGCAATATTAATAGACAAATTAGATTTGAAAAAAAGCAAATAAAAACTTGTTAGCAGTTCTCAAACCAGATTTGAGATTCAGGTGGTCACGCTCACATCCACTCAGGTTGTTTATTTGAGCCAGTGAAAGCCAAAGCTAGGAGAAGCCTTGACTCACTTCTGAAATAGTAATTCTCCTCTATACACAAGCAAATGACCTGTTATTAAAAATGACTTATGTCTAAAAAGAACTCATACATTAGCTGTCATACTAAACTTATTTTATTTTCAGCTGCTCTGCTGAATGAATCCATGTAAGGATTTAAGCCATGATTTAGCAGAACATTAAGGCATGTACTTAACTGTAGACAAAAGCTGCAGAGACTTTAGTGTGAAAGTCCTGACCAACTTGTCTGTCTTGAGGCTGCCAGATGTGGCTGATATGTCAGGGATGGGCCCACAGTTTTCAGTCCGTGTCTTACAGCGTTGTAACCCGCACTGTGGAAACTTGATTAAAGATTAGATCTAGAGGCAAAATCCACCCTTCCACAAATATAATTCCTTTTGAGGTCAAGGAGAACTTTTGTTCATTTATGAAATTGTGACATTTTATTGGTTTACAAATAGCTTTGAAAAAAATGATTATGGCTTTGAGGCAGGGGACTTGCAAGCTGTGCAGGGGAAAGGCAAAGGATTACTTCGCTGAAATGAGTGGATTTTTTTTGTAACAATCCTGAACAGGCAGGGGATTGATGGTCACCTCCCCCAGATGATGTGCCTGCAAACCAAGGAGCTGAAGAGTGGGATCTGGGGACACAGAATCTTTGGGGAAGGGCTCAGCTGAGAGGATCTTCAAAAGGTTCGCTTACATGCAATACTTCTCCTTTGGCTGAGGGAGACCTTGTTTTCCCGTGTCTCAGAAAAAAAGCAAGGGAGATATTTTCTGCTATGTGTCACATGAGGCACTATACCAAAGATGTGGCCCACAAAGAACAGAGCAAAAGTGGCTCTAAGCCATCTCCGTAGCTGCTCAGACTCAGGGCTGGATACAGGCCAATGAATCTCCGTGCAAATTAGAGCAGCCCGCAGGGACTCTTCTGATTTACATTAGCTTTATCCAGACTCCTTGTATCTTGTGCTGTGCTGCAACCTAGATTGGGCCTGGATTTCTGCAGCACTGAGCACTGTGGAAACCCCCTTTTTGCCCAAGGAAAACCCCTTGAAGGTAGCTCCTGTCTGGGGAATTCCTCTCAGTCTGGACACTCCCTTACCTATGAACAGTGACATTTCATCCAGCAGTGTGTGCAGTCACGTCGAGAGCCCAGAATCAGTATGACATTTAGTTCAGTTTGTAGCTTTCTTCTCTAAAGGAAATAGCACTACCTAGATGACAAGATTGTTTTTCGAATCAGTTTGTGACTCTATCTCTTGGTTATAGTAACGTTTTCTAAACACAATTTTAAATTGAATCCCTTAATTCTCTCCCTTGCATATTTACTTTTGGATTTAATTTTCTCAAAGGATGAAACTAGTGAAGAATGAAAAGTGGGTTATAAGTGTTTTTCTTCCTTTGGCATAAAACTCCTTATTTTACCTCTGAAAAACATGTACAAGTTGGATCCTATACCCTACCTGGCCATTTCAGTGGGAGTAACGTTGTATTTTGTGTGAGAAATTACAGCAAAATTTAGCCTATTGTCCTGATAACGTTTTATTCTTGAACTGTACAACTGGGACATGTAGCACAAGGCTTTATAGAAAAGTCAAAATCGTCTCTGTGCAGATACTGAGGGAAAAATGATTGCTCTGCTCAGCTTTTAGTTAAAGGAGCTGGTGGCAGTGATTCCTTTCTGTCTAAAGAGAACAGAATGGCTGCTATGTCAGGTGTAAGTGACTGAAAGGGAGAACGGAACAGAAGGAAGAACAGAGTTGACTAGTATCTTCTCTTTCATTCCCACGCCCAGTGAAGGCATGCTGATGAGGTGTACGATGTACTTCGTACTCAGCCTAAACACTGCAATCTTAGAGCTCACTAGCATTATTTCTCTACATCAAAATGTAACTGTTGACTAATTATTTTAATAATAATGAAAATATTAAAAAATGCACATATATGCAAAGTTTTTTATGAATAAAGAAGAAAATCTTTAGCATTTTGCTGGAATTTGTCTCCTTACACCTTGACCCTTTGTGCACATGATTTCCCTTGTTTTCTCCGGACTCCATAGAAGAGTGACAGCCAGCCCATGGTTTTATTTTCAAAAGCACAATCATTGGTTGGATGCCAAGATCCCGTGTCCATATTTTATGAACACTGTACAGATAAATTCCAGCTGGCATGCAGTTCTACATACAGATATGCATAATAGCTCAGGCTTTTTTTTTCTAATCTGGTACCTGCTAACTACATGAAATACATATATTCAAAACTACATTAAGCTATTGATCTACGATTTGAGCATATAGTTTCATTTTTTGTTTTGATACTGATGCATTATATGGCAGCTAGAATCCCTGCAGATGAGAGTATGATAACTAATAATATTTTCTTTGCTTTCTAGGGCCTTTATGGCAGAATGATGAATTCCATCTTTCCCAGAATGGTAAGCAGAAAGCTATTTCTGTTTCTGATAACAAAGTACATAAGGTAAATTATTTTAATAAAAGATTATCAAATTGCTTGAGAAATAACTGGACTGCATAATTTCATAATTATACAGCTTATACAACTGAAAATATTTGAATATTCAAATCCTGTAAGCAACCTAGAACAGATTAGCCGAACATAATACTAATTCTTCAAAAGAAAATAAGTCAGGATTTAGCATCTGTGTTAGACATGCTACTGACCTCAGAATGATCAACTTTTATTTTTTCTACAAAATTTCTTATGTATATTCCCATACACTTAAAAACATTTTCATTCCATCAGGAGAGAACATAAATCTCTCCCTTCTCTCGTCTGGAAAAGGGTGAGTTCCATTGTATGTGACTCTATTTGAATTGTATAGAATTGATCTTTATTTATGTTTCACTAGAGCTTTGCGCTGTGAATTTAAAAATACATATTTTCCAAACAGAGACATCATCATTTCTTCTGCATGCCATCATTAAAAAAAAAAAAAAAAAAAAAAAGAAGACTGTTTCCTTTGTCACTCCTTTTTTTGATGGCTGGAAAAGGCAATATTTATTTTACCCTTTGATCATTACATCTTTACAATCAAATAAAAAGAAAAATTCATCATACTGTACATGTAAAGGTCATCCTAAAATAACATGTCTGAGCAAACTCTACTGAATCCTATGAGTACGCTGCTAAGGAGAAATGTTTTTCAACAGGTCTTGGGCATTCACTTTGTAAAAAAATATTTCTTTCCCACTACACAATAGTGTGGCCTGAAATCAACATAAAACCATCATGAAGTGAAACTACTGTTAAAATGGAAAGAAATATTACTCAAAAAATATCCCATCGGAGCACAAATTCCAACTTGAAATGTGACTGCTTCATAGTGTTACACTTGAAAGTGTATATATCTAATCCCAAAAGGAACTCAAGACCTTTAAAAAGAGAGATTATTCACATACCTTAATGTGTAAGAGCATAGCACAGTGATAGATTTAAAATATGTGGGAATGATTTTTTGTTGTCTTTGATACAAACAGTATCAAAGTTGGCAGTGTTCAAGAAAACCAATAGCAAAACACAAGTTTTACAATGAACGATAACATGATTTCCAATGAACAAGGCAGGTTAGTTGTTCTTTGAAACTTTTTTTTATAGGAAAGTAAAACCCGCAAGTGAAGCTGTTTTGAAACACTTGTTTTTGACCTACAGATCTAGCCCTCTGATAATAACAATGAGTTCTGCTTTGGCAATGCCTGTGATGTATTTTTACCTGACTGCTAACCGCAGGTATTTCACAGGGATCAGGACTGAGGATCCTTTTGGGGCATGACTGTGATTAAAAAGAAGGAAAAGTCATGTTGAACTACGGGGGAAAAGAATGAGTTGCAAAATTGCATGAGAACTACATTTAACCTCCTTCATCCACAAACATAAAAATGTTAAAGAAGATTTTGAGTGTCATCTTTAATTTAAAAAAAATAATAAAAAAATTAACTGTGTGACAGTTAAGACTGTTTGGGATTAAACCATCAAAGGGTCTGTCTCTTTTGTGTATATTTGCCTATTAGCAGTAGGTACTTGGCACAAGGATTGCATGTAGGTTGCAGCCACAGACAAGACACTTGTGCTGCATACACCCTTTTCTGCAATGTTCATTTGGCAATAATATTGTCAAAGGTAAGTGTTTACCAGCAGCTTTAGTCTACTTAAAACCATTTTCGCCTAAGGCT
Organism: Alectoris magna; assembly: GCA_030625065.1. Taxonomy (NCBI): domain Eukaryota; kingdom Metazoa; phylum Chordata; class Aves; order Galliformes; family Phasianidae; genus Alectoris; species Alectoris magna. The sequence goes on from CM060568.1 coordinate 12,532,384, forward strand.
GATCTTGTGAAGAAAGCTTGGGGGAAGGGCAGAAGAGAGGCAGTACATTTCATTTTTCATGAAAACAAATCTATTCAGCCAGTATCCTGATTTGAGGCAATTTATAACTGGAAATTTGCATGTTAAGTGAAGTTGTAATCATTTTTATTTTGAGACCACTGTGTGTTTTACACTATAAGCAAAGATAATGGGACAAACACTTGAACCTTAAGGGTTACTGCAACGAAAACAGTAATAGATTATTTTGGGGAGAATTAATTTTTATATGTATAACCACATACACCTCCATGAGTTTTCCCTGACTTGCCTGGAATACAGCATTACTCTGCTGATTACGGATTTCCATTATGTCAATATTAACTCAAATGTAAATATATTTTCAAGTTGGGTGTCTTTTGCTTAAGGAGTGGGAAACTGAGCTTCCTCCTACTTCTCCCTTTCAATATTGCAAGGCTTCTTAATCCTAAAAATAAGATACATGTCACAGAAGAAAACAAATTGTTGGAAATAATTAATACCAGTTTAAGAAAAAAACACTCTCCTTCTCATTTCTAACTCTAGCTGTGTTTAATGAATAAAGATTAAATGCACATTACTATGAACAGTCACAACATCTAGATTTTAGTCTAAAAATTGACTTTTCTCTATATGTTAATAAATGATCTTTTACCTCAAATGATTCCTAAATACATAATACTTAGTAATAGCATTTCATTAAATATGAAGTCATTTTGTTGCAAATTTTGAATTCTAAAACTGTTTTTGATATATGGAAAATCATGTCTTAGATAAACTGAGAACATAAAAGAACTTCTAACGTACGTAAGACCACTGCAGCTAAAAACCAGAGACAAAAAAAAAATAGTTCTCACTTTCCTTTCAATTAAAACTCTGTGCAATTATTCTTTTAGATTGCAGATCTCTTTTGGGATTCTGGTTACACAGAACTTTTTGGTTCATTTCACAGGAATAATATTCATCTTAATTAGCAAAAACAATTGATGGGCTTTTCTCTTTTCTACAAGAGGGAGTTCACTCGGTGTACTGATTACGAGTAGTAGATTATCCTGATAAATGAAAAGTTCTTGTCTTTCTAACAGCAGCTGAATATGTTATCTGTCTTCAGCCTTGTAGCTTCTTTGTTAGACATCACCTTGTTGAGACAGAATGACTTACTTAGTGAGTGGTTGACCCGATTTTTTGTCTGGCACCCTAACATTGCTGGGCATTGTGCCAGACTAGATCTGCATTTATTTATGACTGCATTCAAGGTTCAACTATGCAAATTACAACTATTAGCTAAAAAAGCATAGCAGATTTGTTTTTTAAATATTTCCATAGCTCACAAGGTCAAAGCATTTGTTTTCACAATTTTAAAATATAGTTTTGCAAGTAACAATCAGTAATGTTTGAAGAGATTGTCACCTTTTAACATTTTATTTAGACTGAATTAGAACATAAACATTTTTCCTCTTGTACTACAAACTAATTGTGTGGAGCGCAGGAAGAAGAGACATAAGTTGAAGTGAGCTAATGTATATCATTTTATATCTGTTTGTAAATAGTTTAGCTGCTCAGTAAAGAATTACAGTAGAATAAAAGGGAGCTGAATTATTAGAAAGTCACTGGAGAACATCGTCTTCCTCCAAAATCCTGCACCATTGGGTCTGGCAGCAGAAATCTGTACCCCAGAGACATCCCCTGCCTGCAGCCTGACCAGCTCCTGACTGCCTGCACAAATTATGCTCCTGATTATTTGGGCTGGTTTGCAATTCATTCTGTCTGCGTGATGTCCAGTGTCAGGCCTTGTTTGGATCCTTTGATAATCATATGTATAAGCTGTCCTGGTCATCCTTGTCCTGCTGCTTAGGTGTAGTTCTTCAAAGTAACAAGGAAAACACTTTCACAAAACCAGCAACCAAATGTACTAAGAACAATGTCTACAGAAAATCTAAATTTTATTTGAACACATATCCGCTTATAAAATTATTATTTGTAAGCAGAATTTGAAAAGCAGTTGTACATACAACCCAACAATAGGCAGATTTAACAAAGATATACATCTCTACCTTATCCTAATTTCCTAAAAAACTTAACAAAAGTATTAATAAAACTTACAAGTGTATCAACAAGCTTATCTGAAAAAGATATACAATTATAAATATTCATAAGTCTACTAACACAACATTCAAAGATTCCTAGACAATATAACAAAAATAAGCAATAGCTAAGACGTAATATGCAATGTATAATATATAGAGATGTGTATAATGTCAACACAGAATATATATACATATAGTACATAGCGACCATTTCTTCACAGAGAAAGGGGAAGTAGATTTAGATATGAGCAGGGAACAGTGTGTTTTTCTAATACATACTTTGGGCACACTTTGGATTAGGTCCATATTTTGTGACAGAATCCAAGGGGAGCATGTTTCTTCATCAGGTGAGCTGACAGAACACCAATGGCTGCTTAATCTACCTATTGCAGTATGAAATAATTAAGAAGGCTAAACCTATGGTGCTGAGTATTTATTTGTCTGTAATAAAGGATTGACCTTAAAAAAAATTATAATGAAACAGTTAACAAGGCTCAGAGTTGTAAGTATAAAAGCATTTCAGATTCTGTTGACTAAGAAAAACAGTTTGAGTGTTCAGTGGCTAAATGCAGTTTTCATTTGTGAGATAATTTTTATTCATCAACTGAGTTTTGTAGGTTGAAGTAAAATAATGTGTTTCCCCAAAAGTAAAAGAATTGTCCGTGATATAATGTGAATGTCTGAGTGCAGGATAGAGCGAATTAAGATAAACTAATTGGCCAAAGACTGATTTCTCTGTTTTAGTTATCATCCAGTCAGAGCAGAAGAAGGACTCATTGATCTTAGTGGGGTTTCTTCCCTTACTTAAGAACTGCAGGACTGAGACTGTAGGGCTTCTCTGAAACATCCGTAACAGTATTTCTCCATACTTCTCCTAATAAGGATTGAAAGAGGCTGCCAACAAAGTAGAGAAAATATATTAAAGTGGGATAAAAAATATAGATTGGATTGGGAATATGAAGATTTTCCATCAGATTCATAGAGCTTGCACAAAGAAGTAGATTATGAGCCTTATTAATACAATACAAAGCCCCAGAATTTATTCATGGTTTAAATTTCCACGCTTTAGCCAATCCTTTTTTTAAGAGTCCCTTCTCCAAAGAGAGGCACAGAGCACTGTGTTACAGTAAACACCAGCAACTCTGCCCACAGTCAAATCTAAATAATACTTAAGAAACTAAATCCAAAACATTAGCAATAAAAATACTTAGCATGTATTTCTTTCCTGGGAGCCTACATGGAAATTGAATTCCACCGAGCTGCACTTACGTGGCACAGAATTCAATTAAAAAAAAAATCCGTCTGGATTCCATGCTGTGAAAAGCCCTTGCAAATTTATTTTAGGGACTTCGGGTGTGGAGCCTGGACATAGTTTTATTTTATTTTTAATGGAATCAGTCTTAATGTCTAAGGTTATTCTTTACTTGCCTCTGCTGCACAGTTTTCACATATAAGCCAACTGAGGACAACTCGTTATTAAAGAAGTCGGCAGGTGTCCTGTGCTCTGAAACATATTAAATAAAGAACTCAACGGGATCATGTTGACTGTAAGCTCCACAAAGGAATTAAATAATGAAGACAGAAGCTCTTCAACAACGACCATTTCTGAATTAGTAAAAATGCCTTGTCAGAAGGTGGAAAGTTCTCTTACACATTTTTACTGGAATCTCTGTTGTGGTATTTCTGAAAACATGCAGTCAATAGTTTTTAGAGACGTAAACTTTCTGACCCAGGTCTTATGCAATAAAATGATCAGAATGACAGGAACTGAGGAGACAAAATCTGCCCTTCTCCGTGCAGCCTTATTGCTCAACAAAACAGCCATTGCAAAATGGCCTTGTTATCACTCTAAAGTTCGTTAAATTGTCTTACCCATGTCAATATTAATATAGAGTAGCTGTGGGAAATACAAAGAAAAGAGTAGAAAAGGATCCATTGTATATTTTTAGTTAATGTTTTTGTAATGGATCAAGCCCTCCAGCCACGGTAACCTTTAAAATACAGTCACCCTTGAGATTTAAAGTATATTGGAATAAGGTAATTTTAAATCACATTAGCAAGATTCAAAAACAATATAAATACCGTTTTGAACTTCCCATTGATTCCGAGTTGCTGTGTAATTGCAAAAGACAAATGTCTTTAGAGTGGGCCTTAATGCAAGAAATCACAAAATGTATTGGATGTTCACTTATTAAAAAATGTTGTCTTGCAGTAATTGTTTGAAGAAAATTGACCATTAACAAATGTAACTAAGTCCCTTTTTGAACAAAAATAAAACTTGATTTAATTTTCTTTGGGGAAAAAAAAGTCAACTTCAATAGGCCTGAGCATCTCAGACTCAATTGGAAAATAAATTATGCTAAGTGCATCCAGACTCACCCAGCATCTTGAAGAAACCATGTTTATTATGAACCAAAGTCTTCCGACAGCTTAGTGTGACTTTGAAATAACTAATATGAAAAAATACTACAAACCCTTTGTTGACCAGGTGTTCTCCCTTTTTATCACTGCAGTTTATTCCTATAATGACCATCCCATGCTCTGTCATTAAAATTTGAGCTTTCCTTTCAGGCATTCTGCCTCAGACATGTGGAATTCTCATCTGCAGCTTTTACTCTAAGATAATCACACAGGGCTATGGGAGCAGCAGCTTGCTGCAAACAGCTCCACGCTCTGGGAAGCAGCAAGTATGCATTTACAATTAAAAACTCCTTCTCCAAAACCTAACATCATTTTTGATATAAGACATAAGGTGAAACATTTCCTTATATTTGCAATTTCTAATATTGTTGATGAGATTTAACAGGCATAAGTGATTCTAGGACCAAGTATATGGTCTTGGTTCAGCAAACAGTTTGCCTGTGTGTTTTCAGGAGTAGGGCCTCAGCTTCTGTTAAGTTGCAGGAGTAAAAGAAATGTGATGTTCCAAAGTTCTGATGCCATTCGTCCCCACCAAAAAAAAATCATTCCATATGCATATTCTTTTTTTTTTTTTTTCTTCCAAGAAGGAAACAAACAATTCTCTAGCATTAATTCTTCCCTAGGCATAAGATAAACTTTATTTGAATTAGTTACTGTTTGCTAATCTCTTGTTGTCAGCCTGATGCCTTTTGTATGGGTAATTATGTGTTTAGCAGAAACATTTCTCTGATAGTTCAAATGAAACTGCAGAACTAGTCCAGTTATATGCACTTACTTCAGCCTCAATGGATGCTGAAACATTTATCTTGTCCAATGTTTTTCAAACTTTCAACTTGCAATTGTCAGATCCCCCGGCAGAGTGATGCTCATCCTTTCTTAAAATAAAATATGTTCACATGAGCCTGCCTGGGTCAAAAATCCTGCCAGTGCTGCATCATGATGGCCCACCGCAATGCAAAAATATGTGTAATGGGCCATGTGCTGTGCATGTCAAGGGTTGCACTGCTAAAAGTGAAAGAAGATTTTGGAGCAATATGTAGACAGAGTTATGCTTGTGGCTTTTGTTGCAAGCCAAAGAAGGCAGTAGGGAGCTTACTCTTGGAGATCTCTTGAGTGAAGCACAAATGGCATTCTCTATATGCACTGGAAGAGTGACTGACCAAATAAATTGAATGCATTCAATCACTTTTAAGACATCACATCCATGTGTAGCATTTTGATCCTGTGCTTCAGTAAATGTATGATTAAACTTTTATTAAAAGGTAATGCTCCTGTTTTAATGATGGTTAATTATATGTAATTAAAATGAAAGGATTAATAATATTAAACATTTCTTCAGAGGTAAAGATAAATATAAATACATATATTGTAGTATGATTACATATGAATATATAATACTGAGCATATATTACCCTCAATGCATTATGTAAAATAGGAAATGAATAATATAATACATAAAATAAAATTATACTCTGGGTATTATTTATATTAAAGACCTGGTTCAGCACTTCTATGTTCATAAAATCTATTTGATTTTTTTTTGGAGAGCAGTATGCAAAGAATCTTTGAGGAAACCTAAAAAAAAATTATAAAAATGTCCCTACAGAAAATAAATCTTTTGTGGAGTCATGCATTAGAATTTGGAAATACCTCATTTCCAGCTAAACCCAAAGTTATGCATCTCTGTAGGCCTAACTTCTATTGATTTTCAGAATCTTTGCATCAGCCCTTAAATACTCATATACAGGCTATTCCTCCTGCATGCCATTTGCTTATGTCCAACAGGTATCATCTCATTTTGCCTCATTCTTATAAAATTCTGTATTTAGTGAAGCAGAACCACAATTTGACTTCACCTTGTAGATAAACTATGTTTTAAGCTATGTCATTCCAGTTGTCATCTCTGTCCTTAGATAAGGAATCATAAAATCATTAAGGTTGGAAAGACCACTAAAGTCATCTAGTCCAACCATCAACCCATGCCTGTGACTGCTCTAAAGCACATCACTCCGTAAGACATTGACCCTTTCCTTGAACACCTCCAGGACAGTAACTCCACCACCTTCCTGGACAGCCTGTTCCTATACATCACCACTCTTTCTAAAAAGCATTTCTAATATCCATCCTGAACCTCCCCTGGTGTAGCTTAAGGCCATTACCTGTCATCCTATCACTAGTTACCTGGAAGAAGAGGCTAACCCCCACCTCCACAGCTTCCTTTCAGGGAGTTGTAGAGAACAAAATTCTGTATCTCCATATCTAAATTGCAATGCATCCACTCAAACTTTGTCCTGTAAAGTTTTGTGTTTTAGAACAGTCTAATAAGATGAGGAATACATTAGCTTTTAAAATAAATCTTTAAACTGTGTCATTTAAAATCAGAGAGATGTTTTGGTCTCTAAAAACTATAAGGAGCTAGTATTTGTCTAAAAAGACCTTAAGACCCTCAGAAGAATTTTAAGGATTTTTATGAACCTCTGCATGCATTCTTTAGCTGGATTTTGGCAGAGTTTCAGTGTAACTCCAGTGCAACTCAATCAGTTTACTTCATAATTAAAAAGAAGGAAATAGTAACAAAAATACATAATATACGGTACTCGTGTTTATAATAGAAACATCCATAAAGAAAGAAACATGTTCTAACTCTTCTCATTACCCCAAAGGGAATTGCATCTTTAATCACACAAAGCACAACGGCTTTCTAATTTTGTTTAAAGTGTTTCAGTACTTACAAAAACCAGATCAGGTTATTGTAAATCTAGAGCAAATTAGAATCATTGGCCTCTGCTCAGCTGTATTCAGGAATACTATGTAAATCATAAATTTAATGGCATACTAAGACACACATCTGTTTCTATTTTGTGGAAGTTAATAATCTAACTTCAGAGTATTTAAACATTACTTGCATTAACTGGAAAATTGTGAAAAACAGAGACTGTTGTAAGTCATAATGTGTTGCTGCATTATGCAAAGGAAAATATAAAAGTTGCAGGCCTGTACTAACAGAATAATTTTCTGAGAGATATATGCCATTGTCCGTCTCATGACCTTGCATCTCCTCTGTTTACTTAGAAAAACATCACTTACACCAATAGAGCTGCATGGCTAAGTAGAATCTGCACCTGCACACAGTAGATGTTAATATATATTTTTAGTAGCAAATGTCTTTCACAACAAGGAATAGATGATGCCTAAATTCTCCAGGACTACATAATGACCCGGTGACTTTTCTCATAGTTAGAATGCAAATAATCCAACTAAATAACCTGCAGATCAATAAGTGTATCACTACTGATTTGGAGTATATTTTCATCACTAAAACTGATGATGATTGCTTTCCAGTATATATTCATTTTATAAAATTTACTTTGGGATCTTGAGTGTTCAGTATCTCATAAGTTGCTTCGTACTAATATTCTTACTGAACAATTGTACTAACCTTGTACTAATCTTTTAGAAAATGCATTTGAACTCAGTTGCAAGGCAGAACACAGTCGGCTGGCTAGCTTTAGCGCCGTAATAAAAGATCTAATTGGTAAGGTTTACTACAGTAATGGATTGTAAGGTGATAAATTTTGACCAATAACTTCCTTGGAATCTCAGAATTTCATTGCATTAAGTGGCAGGGTTAAAATATGCAGAATACTAAAGTAAATCTTTATTCATAAAAATAATGATGTAAAAAATGTAATTTCTTATAGAATTCTTTCTTTCAAAATAATCCGTTCATTTAAAGACACTGAATCTTTGGGAAGACAGATGCCACTTCTGTGCTGTTTCGCTTGTGCTAAAATTACCTGCAGTAGTAGATACTTTGCATTAAAGCTTAGGGTGCATAAAGTTGAATGGGATTTATGTAAATAACTGTATGAATATGTATCTCACCTTTTACCAGTACTAATTTTAATGAGCTGTATTTGAGAGGGAATTATATTAATATATACAACTGATAGGGAATTTGCACATTCATTTTACTATCAACAAAAATTCTAAAGAAAGCAAATTAAACCAATGCATCCATAATAGAGAGGGGACAGGAAAAGAAAACAGAAAGGCAAAATTGGGCACCTAAATGGTAAAATGCAAATTTGTGGTTTATACTTCTTCAGTAAGAGCCAGTGGCTGCATATGCAGGAAGTTCTCCCTCTCCTGTGTAAATGCATACAGAGTTCTTACTTTGCTTTCCAAGCATGTGATAAAAGCTTAACTGATATATTAAATGCAGAACTGTGATTTACCCAATAAAATAAAAAATATCATCCTTTGGTGATGATTATTCCACAGACAGCAGCCAGTGCTCATAGTGGGATAGAAAATAGCATCTTAATTAATTATTGAATATATTTTAATATTTATAATTAGCAGTAGTACTAACCAGTCAATAGATGTTCCTCGCAACAGGAGCATGGTAGTAATGTCGTTCTTTGACTGCAGTGTGTTTAGGAGGGCGTAGCTTCAATACCTTCAATCAGATTCAAATACTATTTGTCAAAAACACTGAGGTCTGACAGAAGTAAATGATCATTTAATTAGAGAAAAAAAAAGTGGAATATCTTTGATCCCTATATTTTAATGATATTAATTTCTCTGTGCAGCAGGTGTTTGTAATGCATAACAAATCATTACTGAAACGGAGGCTTTTATAGGCAGTTTCAATGAAGGAAAAATGACTACTGTTCTTACAACTACAAGCTACACCTGGCAATGTAACACGAGCGTGACAAAATATGAATGAGAAGATATAAACCTGGAAACAAATCTGGGTCTCCCTCCCTATTCTCTGCCCATGCCAACCAAGATGGATTGCAAAGCAGTACTGATGTATGGAGCAGCTGTGGAAGGGGAAGACTGACTGTGCTGCTGTTCCGTCACTCCCTGACCAGTGATCCATGATGCATCTCTGGTATCTGCTCCAGAGGGAGCCAATCACATAACTGTCAGCATCTCAATGGCAATCAGCACCAAGAGGAAAAAATAGATTCTTGTAAAAAACATAGAAGGGACCAAGCCCTTGGCTTAAACCACAAAACAAAATCAAAGCAAGTATAACCAATCAACTTCGGGTTATGAGCTCTTCCAGAGCAGCATGGGAAATTGAGAAGCAGAACCAGATGACAAGTACAGCATCGTGCTGCCTTGATTAAAACTACCAATGGAATATTTTAAATAAAACCCAATAAAAACATCATCAACAACAAAAAACATACACACAAAAGAACAACCAAAAATAACAAAAACAAAAAACAACAAAACCCCACACTTGTTCTTACAGAATAAAATCTGGTGGCATACTGAAAAAACAGTATATATGAACTAGAATGTGTAAGTTTGGAAGCAAATATGGCTCTCAAGCCCTGCCTTTTGATAAGGGAATTTGAAAGTTGCAATCATGAGGTGAGGAATACCCAGTGTGAGATTCTTTTATTTCATGATTGATCCTGAACACCCCGTTCTTTCCTGTTCATAACCTATTACCATATCTCTGAACTTGATGACTGTGATTATGAACCAGATTTTCATTAGGCATTGTATAGAATTCCGACAGCTAAACTATAAAGGAGAAACGTGGAAGGAATATAAGCCCTTAAGCTTTAAAATTTTTTTGCTTCAATGCTGCCTACTTGGGGAGGACATCCCTGTTCAGTAGGCACTTCCAGACTTTTTGCTGAATATTCCTGCAGCTCTAATGCTCATTATGCCAAATACTGCTTCAGTCAAGACAAATCAAACTAAGAAGGTCTATGTCTATGTCATTGCTAAGACTGCCTGTAAAACAGAACTGAGCATCTAACGAGCACCTGGCACCCACCAACACAGTTATCCTGTCACAAATTCATCAGTAATCACCACTTTCCTTTAAAGGCGTACCTTTCTACAGCTGGCTGTAGGAGACTTGTCCTTTGTGAAATAGGATCAGTTCTCTCCTGCCAGAAGGGACTCACAGGCACCTCACTTGCCAGTAACAAGTTCTCTAACCCACAGCTTGATCACAGATGGAGATATTCTCCACTTTTCCTGTTAAAACTGTGTACCAGGTAGAAAGCAATTCGGGATTCACTGGGTCAGAAAGAGAGAGCACCAGAGGGAACATTGTAGTTCAGTAGTCTGGGTAGTCAGTTGGAATGGGGAGGCCTGAGTTCTGTTTGATGGTCCAATAAGTTTGTGTATTTTATGCCATAACTTCTTAGGAAAGTAAAGCTAACCTTACACCAAGTATAGGCATTTAAATCTTCATGGGTTTGTAGAGCCCTGCAGATAAGGATGAGTATTTACCCAGGAAACTAGAGGCTAGTCAGCCTTACCTCCATGCCTGTGAAAGTGATGGAACAATTTATTCTGAATGTCATCTTCAAGCAGGTAGAAGAAAAGAAGTTTATCAGGAGCAGTCACCAAGGGGAAATCATGTTTGACAAATCCAGTAGCCTTCTATGATGGCTACAATGGGTAGATGAGGGGAAAGTGGTGGATGTTGTGTACCTTGACGTCGGCAAGGCTTTTGATGCTGTCTCCCATGATATCCTTGTAGGTAGGCTTAGGCAGTGTGGTATAGATGAGTGGACAGTGAGATGTATTGAGAAGTGAATGACTGGCAGAGATCAGAGGGTTGTGATCAGTGATGCAGATTCTAGTTGGAGGCCTGTAAATGGTGTTGTTCCATAGGGATTGGTACTGAGTCTACTCTTGTTCAACATCTTCATCAATGACCTGGATAAAGGAATAGAATGTACCCTCAGCAAGTTTGCTGATGATACAAAGCTGGGAGGAGTGGCTGACACACCAAGTCTTGCTGCCATTCAGCAAGACCTGGACAGGCAGGAGAGTTGGATGGAGAGGAATACTATGAGGTTCAAAAATGATGAATGTACAGTCCTACACCTGTGGAGGAAAAAACATAGATATCAGTACAGGTTAGGGGCTGACCTGCTGGAAAGGAGCTCTGTGGAGAAGTACCTGGGTGTTCTGGCAGCCAACTGGTTGTCAGCAGTGAGTCAGCAGTGTGCCTCTGTGGCCAAGAAGGCCAGTGAATCCTGGGATGCATTAAAAAGAGCGTGGCTGGTAGGTGGAGGGCGGTGATCCTTCCTTTCTACTCCGCCCTGGGGAGGCCACAACTGAAATACTGTGTCCAGTTATGGGCTCTCCAGTTCAAGAAAGACAGGGAATGTCTAGAAAGAGTCCAGCAGAGGACCACAAAGATGATGAGGAGCCTGGAGCACCTCCCTTATGAGGAAAGGCTGAGAGACCTGTGGCTGTTCACGCTCAAGAAAAGGAGACTGAGAATGGATCTTATTAATGTCTATAATTACCTAAAGAGTGGGTGTCAAGCGGATGGGGCTGGGCTCTTTTCTATGGGTGCCCAGTGACAAAACAAGGGGCAGTGCACACAAACTGGAAAACAGGAAGTTCCGTCTTAAGATGAGAAAAAAACTTCTTTACTGTGAGGGTGACAGGGCACTGGAAGAGGCTGCCCAGAGAGGTTCTCTTCTGGAAATATTCCAAACTCACCTGGATGCTTTCCTGTGTGTAACCTACTGTAGGCAACGTGCCTTAGGAGGGGTGTCGGTCTCAATAATCTCCAGAGGTCCCTTCCAACCCCTCCAATTCTATGACATCATTAACATGGATTTTAGTGATACCCATGTTGATTATATTAGATTCTTGGGTAAGAACAGAAAAGCCTTCATGGACTCATAATGGCAAATATGGTCTGTCTTTGAATTCTCCATACTTCGTTCATCTTTTTTTCGCATCACCTTTCATTTTGTGGGATGAGACTGACCAGCTGTACTAGGCAATATTCTAGTTAAAAACACTCTGTAATGGATGTAAGCTTTAGATCTACAGCTGAAGATTCATAAAGCAAATCATAAGAGAAGATAGAAGGTTTTGGCATAGACAGCCAGTTCTTCCTGCATCCAGTTTCAAATCTTCCTGCTGTTACATCAAGCAGTAGGCAGTGAAGCAAGGAGAGGTGTGAGAACATACTGGGATCTCCACGTGTTCCCCTCTGAGATTTGGGACACTCCTCTGGCTGCAAATTAGTGACTGAAAGAAATACAGAGATTGAGCAAAGTCATAACAGACTGAATGCAAGAGGGAAGAGAAGAAGGAGCTTTCTACCTGCCAGACAAAATTACATTTATTTTAAATAGAAAAATCTATTTAATTTCTTACAATTCTCCTGAGCCTTGCTTCTTTCCATAAGAAACGTTATTTGCTGCCTAAATACAGAAATAATGCCTAGGCAGTTGGATAAAAGGGAACCTAGAAAAGTGCAAGACTAGTTGGAGAATTAGGATCTCGTTACACATCTTTCCCCAAAAGCTCAGCACTGTATTTCCTTTTCTGATATCATTGTTTCATGTAGTTTTCCTGTACTGAGCTTTTTATACAAAAACAGGGAATTGTACTTGTCTCTTTATAAGCATGTTCTGCTACATGGCTCCTAGCAGCTCAATTTTGAAAACTCCTTGGCCTTTATACATGCCTGTAAACTCTTGTCCACCAACATACACACACGCAAATACCCAAAGCCTCTAGTAGAGAATGTACATCTTCAACAACACAGAGCTTTATCACTCCCCAACATTTACTTTTCATAGAGAAGAGAGACAACTGCAGTACCTTAGCATGAACATAAAAACATGCATCTGAATGTTAAAATCTTACTGATGTCTTCTTATTTCTTAATGTGATTCAAGAATCCTGTTTCAGCATACCTAGCTAATATGGAATACACATGCTTTTGTTTCATAGATGCATTTTCTGTGAACAAGGTTGCTTCTAATATTACTTAATTAAATCAAATTAAATTAATTTCTATTTAAGAAATAAGAAACAACAGCTTTGTTGAATAAAATGATCTTCATTTTCTTGAAGCTATTTAAATTAAAAACATGAGTTTCTACAGTTGGAAAAAAAACATCCATGGTTAAAATGTTTGAAGCCCATCAATCTCTTTAACCACACAGCTAATGTGTTCCTTCTGTTTGCTTTGAATGAAATCACCATGAGTGGTTAGATGTTGATTTAACATAAAGCAAATGGAAATGGGTGTTTCCCTAGTCATGTGTAGAATTTATTTTAAAAAATAATTAGCAAGCGTTATGAGTAAGTCAATGATTTTGTCATTTCTTAAATAATGATATAGATTATAAGTCATTAAAATTGATTACTGAAGTAAACTATGTTTAATGCAAATTCATATTGTGTTTATTTGTTAGGAACAGCTGCAGAATTCTCTCACTTTATTGATGAATTCAATTTTTTTCCCCAAGTGACACTTAAATCAATTACTTAGTTTAAAAGAGCAGTAATTGTAAAGATATATTTCCAAAGTTTTAAGACAATACATTACATATTTCCTATTATGGTTTATATCATTTGCACTTTGTTTGCATACATTTGTCTGGAAAAATAATTGGTGTTTTTTTTTTCAAAATGAAGCAAGCAAAATTTGGCCTTCTCAGTTTTGAGCTGAAATGGTAAGATCGTGTAATAATTTGCTACCTTTACATGTACAAATTAAACCACATCTTTACATCACACCACTTTTAGCTGATGCTGCTGTACTATATATATGCAACCTCTTCCATCAGTCTTTGCTAATGTTACATCTAATTATTTGTTCGTTGATATGTTATTCACACGAGTATATACAGATAAGAGGAAATGTCAGCCGCTAGTATTTAAAGTTCAGTCATTTCATAAAACTTCAGTAATGTAAAAATAGGTTGCATAAAATCCATGCTAACCGTTTCTCGTGGAACAACTGACTGTTAGGGTAATACAAAAGTATTTATCAAGATATTTAAACATTTTAAAATCATTTTTTTAAGGAGAGGCAGATTTAAGATGCACTTCTAGGGTAAAAATTCCCACAAAACAACAGCAGCTAAACCCTCGAGGGAAGTCAACAGTATCATATTTGTAGACATCACAATTTGGCTATTGTTTGCCATAACTAATTTTTCTCAAATACACCTTCTCCAAGCACACAGCTGACAATTACATCTCTTTCAGTTCTTACCATCCTATAGACAGTCCCTAGAAATGCTCACTGACATACAGATCTTGTGCTTATTCCAAAAACTATGATGAATTTGCTTTTAGCTTTTCAAGGACACAAGCCAGCAGGTTCACCAAAGTAATTTGATAGCAAAACACGCGGAGTATACAGCTTAAGCTGGAACATTACAAAATTTAATGTTAGTGAAAGGAATAGGTAAAAATGTTATTGAGTGGTCTTACAAGGAGTATGACATTGCTTGCAATATTTCTAAGCTTGATATTTTGTGATGAAGCAGCAAAGCAAGACTTCAAGTGAAATCTACTTTCTGTATTTACTTGTGGGGTCTTGGAATGAAGTACATATTTTATAGGGATGCAGCAAAAAGCAAACAAGGGGCAGTTTTAGTGGTGAAAAGAGACTTGATTTGTTGCAACTCCTTTTTGTATCTTAATATTCAAATCTGGCACTAATTGTGGCCGAGTAAAAAACAAAGGATCGGATTTAAGGATGCTATGACTACATGTGTATAGAATTTTCCTGCTTTAAAGAAACAGATGCTGATTCATATGAAGTCAAATTAATTGCTTGAAAGTTTTACTTGCCAAAAGGATATACAGTTCTGCCAGGTATTCTTATATCCTAGTTTGGATTCAATGAGAATTAATAGAAACACATGTTTTCTGAAGAAATGCTGAAAGGTGTCTGTTTACACTGTTACCAATTATTTAAAACTCACTTTTACAACTCAGAGCTGTAAAACTCCCTTTCTGCATGCAGAAACAAATATGATTTTTGACGAAAATGGGGAAAATAAACTTCAGTCCTACAGCTTAATCTGTGTAGGTGAATCCTCTTCAGCAGATATTAACACAAGCCCCAGCTCTGCAGATATTTTCAACCTTTGGGGAGGGTAAAAATGTCTTACAGAAACCAGCTGAGTTTTTTCCTCTAAATGGAAGAATTCCTCTCTTTTGCTTCCTCTCCAAGGAAAACTGCCAATCCCACATAATTCTTATTGTATTCTCGACTGTTTTCTGGCTAAGACCTGATCTCATCAACTAAGGAAAAGGCTGTTAGCTCAGGGCTACCACTGTTTATCTGCAAGTGCATTTATTTGACAAAAAGTAGGATGTGTTAATGATATATGTTGGATATATGGTAAAATGAGAGCTACTCAATATGGATCTCTTTACATCTCTGTGACTCCCTTTTTAAAGATGTCTCCATAAGAGAAGCATCCAATCATCTCAAGGAAAACGTTTCTAATAAAATACATCCAAACGCCTTTGTGATTGAATTCCAATTAGAGCATAAGGGGTTCTTTAGGGTTCTATAAAGATATCTATATGGATATTTTCAGCAAGAAAGGGCATACAGCTATACGGGTGATGTACAGAGAACTTAAAAAAAATGTGTGGAAAAAATAGAAAACCTGCTCTTTCGCTGCATTTTGCACTCATGTAACCCATCTTTTTTACTTTTAGCTATACATAGCAGGTATAAAACTATCACACAGACACACGATCTCCTCTACTCCCATGCTGAGCTTGTTTCAAGGCAGCCTGCAGATTTAACCCAACTGAAGCTGGCCTCGGGAAGATGCTCTCACAACGCTTCCTTTGGTGCCAGGTGGCGGAGGCTGCTCCCCACTCCTCAGGGCTGTGGCTGGAGGAAGACCAGCGCGGTGCATAGGGGCTTCCAGAGACTGATCAACAACATTACTGCTGTTGAAAATTTCCTGTAGTTTTGGAGAGCCCTTGGCCCATTCTGTGATTCTTACTACCTCCTGTGGCAAGGACTTAACAATCCAGTTTCCTTTAAATATGTTATGCTTCTCTTAGTACACGTTAAAATTTTCAGAACTGGAGCACCAATTGCATAGGTATGCAGTGGAGTCCAAATAATTAAGTTAAAAAATAAGCCGTTAGCATTAACAAAAGGTAACGACCCCAATTTCCTGGTGTGGTGTGGGCGTTTTAAGCTGAATTGTCAATGCGCTTTGGACCTAGAAGAGTTTAACAAGCCCTGGGTCTTGTGCCAGAGATCCTGTGGGCAGATGCAATTGAGAGGGTTTGTATTTCACTGCTGCAGCTAGAAAAGGGAGGGAATGGTTTAAACTAACTGAATAAATAACTGCTGGGCTGATCAGGCCAGGTCTGTTCTGCTTTGATCTCCCACTGTGCCCCTCCGGCCACCGCAACAGCTCCAGCCCGGGAACCGCGCACGGGCGCTCCCAGCGGCCCCTGTCCCCCCGTGTCCTCCCCGCCAGGACGAGCCATGCGGTGCTCAGCTGCTTCTCGTTGACCTTGAGAGCCGGGCCGCGTGCATGTGGCACAGCCCGAAAGGTCGGAGTGGATCCTCGCAATTTTGCATCAACACGGAGGGAAAACAAACAAACAAACAAACAAAAAAACCAACCCCAAATGCTCCTTTCTAAGATGGGATTTGGAGAAGGAATGCAACAGCGCTGCCAACCTGCATTCTGCATCAGAGCAGAAGAATGAGTCAACTTAGCATCCTTTAAATCGCTTCCAAGTGTGTTGTTTACCCTGCCCTGACACGTTTTCCCCAACGCATCGCCGGCCCTGGCGACGGCTGCGGGAGGAGGGAGAGCCGGAGGAGATCTGGCGAAGGGAAAGCCGCGGGAGAGGCGAGGGGCTGGGGGAGCCGCTCGGCGGGCGAGAAGGACTCGCCGGCTCCCTGCTCGGCCGCCCGCCGGCCCGTTGCGTTCGGCGTCGGCTAGGCAGAGCCAGGCTGCAGCAACCGGGCACGCCGCGCTGCACCTGGGCCCGGGCTGGGCCGACCGCACAAGTTGGGCAGCGCAGCGCGCAGGGCACGGCCCAGGGGAAAGTGCGGCGGAGACGCCTGCCGGCCTGCGGCGCGCCGGCAGCCAGCGGGGCCGTGGGGAGGCGGCGGTGGGCGGCCGGCCCCGCTCTCAAGCGGCGGCGGGCCCCAGCAGCCGGGCGGCCACTCCGCGTCCCCCCCGCTGGGCCGGGAGCGGCGGGCGCTGAGCGCTCAGCCTCGGAGGCGAGCGGCCGCCGGGCGAGTGCTGGCCTTAACCCCCGCGGCTGGGAGAAGGGAGGGGGGAGGGAAGGAAAACAAAAAGGAAGGAAGGGAGAGATTTTTGTCCTTCGCCGGTGCCGCTCTACGTGCTAATATGTTTATATGATTAGCTGAGCCCAGGGGTGGGGAGGCAGAGAGAGAGGGGAGGAGATTGGAGGGGGAGGAGGCTGGAGGTGACTCCAGTTCAGAGCCGCCGGAGAGTCTGTGTCAGGACTTGGCGATCCCCAGTCACACACGGAGAGGTGCATGAGCAAAAAGGAGGCTGCGATACGATTCATTGGGGTTTTTTCCTGCTGTGTACGTACTGCGTTTTTCCCAGTGCCGCGCGGTGCCCGCCCGCTCTCCGGCCGCCGGCGGGGCAGCAGGGCCGGGAGGACGGTGGGTAGCAACGGCGGGGCCGCGCGAGGCCGGAGCCTCCCGGGGAGATGTGAATTAGGGCGCCGCGAACGCCAGAGACAGAGGAGGGGGGGCTCGTCGCAAAATTTGTGAGTTGCTCCCCGCTACTCCCGCCGCCGGCATCGCCTCGGCTCCCTCCTCCCGATCGCTGCGCAGAAAGGACTCCAACCAAGGCTGGGCGCACCCGGCGCGCCGCACCTCGTCCCCTCTGCTCCTTTTGCCATTTAATTGAATTTTTCCTTCGCCTGCCTGCGGGAGCCTGGCTGCATCGTACGTTTCGCGCGGAGCGGAGCGTCGGGAACCGCAGGAAAATGTTGACTTAGCCGCGACGAAGCCTCCCGGCTGGCTGCGCGGAGGAGAAGCCGCCGTGCGCGCAGCCCCAGCCCGCCGCGCCGCAGCGCCCAGCGCCCGCCCGCCGCCCCTTGCCGCCGACGCCGCCCGGGGCTGACCACCCGCCGCCGTCCGCTCGGCGGGGCCGCCGGTCCCGCTGGGGCCACAGAGCCTGGCCCGCCCTCGGCTTAGAGAGGTAAGCGTAGCCCCCGCGCCGCGGCTCCTCTCTCCCGGCGCTCGCTCACGGCTCTGCTCGGCGCTGGGCACGCGCTGCCCGCGGCCCCTCTGCCGGCGGAGGAACGCGCCCCTCGGCGAGGCCCATTCCCCGCGGCGAGGCCCTGCACCGCCTCGTTCACCCCCGCGGAGGTTCCCCTCGCAGCCCCCCCCACCTCCGGCTTTGCGGAGGCCCCGCGCTCCCCCTTGCCCCCCCCCCCCCCCGCCGAGCTGCGGGGCCCCCGGAGCAGAACAGGCCGTGGTGCGGCTCCCACGAGGGGAAAGTTGCGTCGCTGTTCGCTAAATGATTACCTGTTGCGGGTTTATTTGTGTGCAACTCGGCCAAGCGCCCTTACGTGCGGGGTGGAGGAAGGGGGGAGAAGGGAATAAATCGCCCTTTGTCGGTTGTGGAGTAAGAACAACTTTTTTTTTTTTTTTTGCTATTTATTTTTACATATAGAAATCTGGGGCCATCTGGAGACAGAACGCAGAGCGTGTCAGGAGGCAGCACTGCTGTGTCTGCCTCTAAAAATACTGCCGGGCTCTGTCGGCCGGGCCCGGGCGGGCGGCGGGGCCGGGGCAGCCGCGCTCAGGTGCCGCTCCGCCGCACAGTGCCCCGGTGCGGACCGGGTCGGGGGTGGGGGAAGAGGTGGCCGCAGGAGGAGCGCTCCGCTGCCCCAGGCCCCCGCCGCCCCCTCCTTTGGTCGCCCGCCCCCTCCTCCTCCCTCCTCCCCCCCCCCAAGAGGTGCCATTTCTCATCGTTCTGCACAAATTGTTGGAATTAATGCGAGTGTGAATCCGTACCGTTTGAAGGGGGGTATTAGCATATCAAAGGGCTCTCGGCTCCGGCTCAATTGAGAAAACTTCAGTTCGTCTTCCATTTGCTTCCAAGCGGAGGCCCAAAGGGCAGCAGGGATTGAAAGGGGGCAAAATGGGGAGGTGGGTGTGGGTGATGTTTCTGAACTTCGGCTGTTTTGCAATTACGGGAGTGAAAACCAGGGACCGTTCGCTGCAAGCGCTCAGACAATTCTACTCTATTGATTAATGGTTTGTTCCAAGAAAAGGAAAAGTGACCTTTGGTGACGGCTTTGGTGGCGGCTCCCGCTGCCTGCTGGGGGCTCCGGACCCGCACCGCGCGGGGGGATGTGCGGGCGGACGGGGCCGTGTGGCGTGGGCGATGAGGCAAGCCGACCCGCCCTCTCCTCATGGCCTGGTGCCGTGGGGTGCTGTCTGGAGTGCCTCGAGAAGTTCGGAGCACCACCGGCCTTATGCTTCCATTTCCTTTCTCTTCTGGAGGGGAAAAAAAAAAAGAAAGTGAAAATGAGCTTTTCTTGTAATCTCATTTAATCAGTTATAGTGAGTTTGCTGAGGTAACTTCATTTGCAATTACTATTACCTCGTAAAATAGTTGGATAACAGATACGGCAAAGCGTTCTGGTGGCGGTGTGGAACGTATACCGCTGTTGTTGTACATGGCCAAACGTGCACAGGTTTGGGCCGTTTGTGACTATTTCCATGTGTATGAAGGGGAGGCGGCCGGCCTGGCCTTCCATTATCTCTACAAATCAATGCTCATAATCCTCCAGCCCAAAAGCCAACCCAAATCCAGTTATCTGTCAGCCTGATGGGACCTCTTCCAGGGGCCAGATGCCTCTCAGGGACAGAGGGGCTGTGCTGCTCTGTGTCCCTAGCAGAAGGAAAAAAAAAAAAAAAATAAAAGAACTTCCTATGTCTTGGTTTCTTATTCCTCCATTCCTTCCTTCCATACCTTGCAGTTAATGGTACAGACATGGAAATAAATATTTTCTGTTTTCAGAAAGGTGTTTTAAGTGTTTGGTATTTAGCTTTTTTTTCTTTTTTTTACCCCCTTTCTGGTGGGGGTGGTTCCCATTTGATGATTGGGAGGGTGCTTTTATTTTTTATTATTATTATTTTCTTTTCAAGCCCTGGAAGTGCTGTGCCTTTAGAGCAGGATGTCCTCACTCCGACTGCAGTCTCCTTTCGTTTAATGAAGGAACTGAGCAGATACGGTATGCCTTGTGAAGCCCCCTGCAATTAAATAATTCATATAGATTTCTGTTATTCTTAAATGAGCGTTTGGGCATTTAGTAAACAGGCGTGTTTAGTGGTCCTAAAATTGCACATCATTACTTTCCGGTAATTTTCAGCAGTTTATTTATCTAGTGTCTTTAGCTGTCTGGAGCAGTACCTTTTGGTTGCGCAAAAGGAACATATTGGTGTAATTGCCATTATCACACTTAAGTTGCTGTTAACTAGTCTGCTCAGGATGCAGAGTGCTGGGAAGAAAGCGCATTATCCTTACAGCTATTAGGGGTAATCTAAAAATTGTACCGAAGATGTTGCGCTTCGGTTTCTATGATGGCAACCTGAAATTTGACAAATCTCCCAAGATTTGAAAAAAAGAAAAAAAAAAAAAGTAGCGGAAAGACGATTTCCAGCGTTTAGATGACAAAATTGGCCCACTTAGAGAAAAAATAATGTGCAGCAGCAGCACTCCAGCTGCCATTTTCAATCACTGTAGGTTACTCTGTGTTGGCAACAGCAAAAAAGCACAGACGACGTTCAGCTGGCTCAGGGTGCTGGTGGTTGGGGGGAACCGGGATATGGGATCATGTGGGGTAGGAGAAACCAATTACTTCAGGTTTTGACTTGAGAATTTCCAGTAAACTTTTTTTTTTTTTTTTTTTTTCCCTGGCATTTGGCTCCCCTGCTCATTAATAGACCAACATCAAAGCAGGCAACCAAACTTCCAAATGTTATAAAAACTAATGTAAAGATACAGATCTCACATGTAGTCTTGCAAGTCTTAATTTAAGACAAGCAGTTGGAGTTTTTATTGCTGCAATTTTCACAATCAGCAGAGACATTAACACCAGGCTGCTGGGTGTTTCCCTTCTCAAAATGAGCAAGAGGAGAGCTCTGGAGAAAAAAAAAAAAAAAAAAAAAAAAAAGCAAAGTTTGCCTAGTCCTTGTGTGATGGCTTCAGAAGCTTTCTCGATGTTTTATTTATCTCTCATTGCTTTTAATGCTTAAAGTCGAGAAAGGGCTGCTCAGGAATGCTACTATCTTGTAAGGAGGCACCTTATTAAAATTTAAATAAACTAGGTAGCGTAGTCCTAGGAATGTGTAGCTGTTATGGTTAATAATGTGGGTTGAATTGTTATTTTTGTTTTTAAAAGGCATTATGTAAAGCTGACACTAAGGTGATATTTAAAAAAAAAATAGAGTGGTTCTGATAAAGGGAAAATGTTCCAGTCTTGAGTTAGAGCTTTTTAGAAAGGTCCATGACTTTCACTGAAGTGAATGTTAGCAAGAGAGGTCTCCAGCTAGGGAAAATGTTTTTCCAAGTTGTCCATGCGGTACAACTGTGTAGTATGTCATAAATTCTGACAGATAGATAGTGATATTCATCCAATATAAAGTTTAATGCTTTGAATGGGTACTTTTTTTTTTTTTAATTTTAATTTTTATTTTTTTTACTTGAAATTTGGTCTAAAAAGGTTACATATTTCCAAGCCAGTGCTTATCCTGTGTCCACCTGAAATGGTGGCGCGCATATAAAGAAAAACTGTTCACTTCTACCGCAGCTCTCGCTGAGAACAGGACTGTGCCTGGGAGTAATGGGAGAAAAACAAACCTACCAGTACCCACCTGGAGATATTTTGTATCAAAAATCGCTGCTTGTCTTCTCTGCCTTCCTCTGAGGAACCTGCGTGGATGACTGATAATAGAAGAATTCGGAGTAGCGATTAAGGATTTTAGCTGGTGAACTGCGAGGGAAGTTAAACTACATCTGGTGTATAATTGAAATCATCTTCATGCATAGGTAGACAAGCAGTCAGTTACAGAGCAGTGTACTTCAGAGCATAGGTTAGTGAAATTCATAGTCAGGCGTGTTACTTGGAGATGTCATGTTAAACAGACGGCTTTGAAGCATTTTTTTTTTTTTTTTTTTTAGGATTGATGTTTGTGATGTACAAATGTGATTTGAAATTACATATTATTCAGCTTCTTAAGTATTTGTGTATTGCTTTTAGACTTAAAAGCTGTCTT
Source organism: Alectoris magna (assembly GCA_030625065.1). Taxonomy (NCBI): domain Eukaryota; kingdom Metazoa; phylum Chordata; class Aves; order Galliformes; family Phasianidae; genus Alectoris; species Alectoris magna. Next base: position 12,554,992 of record CM060568.1, read on the forward strand.
TTTTTTTAAACTCTCAGTTTGAAACAAGTAAAAGATTTAAGCCATCACGGTTGTAATTGGATGTCAAGAAAACTGGAAAAACAAAAAGCTATTTTAGGGCCATTCTCAATAGTCGTAACAATCATGTTTAATATTTAAGTGTTTTTGAACGATATATGCATTTTGTTTCCAGCAGTTCTGAAAATAAAAGTACTAGGTGGCTCTGTTGGAATACAGATAGAATGTGCGATGTGATGTGAGTATATAGCTGGCTTAGGAATTTCTTCCAGCTTTGCTTCGACAAATGTGGTTCCTTTCTTTTAATCGTTCTTTATATTAAAGCTGAAAGATGGCAGCCCCTTCCAGTCAAGCATTTTCTTGAATTTCATATTTCTTTCTGCAGTTAATGTACAATATATATTTCTACAGCATGGGTTGCGAAGATTGTATTCCAAGCAGTTTAGTTACAGAAATACACTTCCTTAATGAATATTCAGGTTTTACAGCATTCTGTAGATAGACAATCATAGTTAACCAGAAATGGATTGCTTAAAAGAAAGAATCTTGTTCTAATTTGGAATTGTAACATCTCCAGGTTATGGATCGTTGAATTAAATGGGTTTTTGTATGGGTTTTTGAAGAAAGTGTAATTTGTACATGCCAGTTTCTTTTTTATTTTTTTTTTTTGAGAGGGTCTGTAATGATTCAACTTCCTCTAGCCTGCTATTTACCAAAATTATTTAGAAAAGCTTAATAATAAAAAACGTCTCAGGCTGACTGATGCAAGCACAATGCTTAACACCTGCAGGTAGAGTGCAGTCTCCAACAAAATGCTATTGATTGTTATCCTGGCACAAAGCAAGCTTAAATACAGTTTGCTTAATTACCACAAAAATGTGTTTTTTTATGAGTAAGGTGCTTCATGTTTGGGGATTGTTTCGTGTGTTGTCTGCTAAGTAAAATCCCATCACACTTGTATAAGTTTGCCCAATTATCAGAGCAGCTAAGAGGAGGGGGGAAAAAATCAATTTACCCTGAAAAGCGCAAGAAATAAGATTACCTTGGCTAGTAGGAACTTGCCAGCACTGTCCAAATTGCTTAATATTATCAAACATTGCCTTTTTTCGTGTTCAGTAAGAAGGATATTGACTATTCTACTTGTCCAGGTCTGCTATTTGGCTGTTTCTTTATAAAATATAAGCATGTCTTATTTTTATTCCTACAATAGCGGTTACAGATAAATCAGAGGATCTAACAATAACTTTATAAAGAAGATGGAATAATACCATTCACTGGAGAAATAGTATTTACTTGAGATAAGTGATCGCCACCAGTTTTTTTTCTCCTGTCTTACTTGTTGTTCTTTTAACAGACAAATGTAAATACCTTAGCAGACATTTCAGAGTGAAAGGCAGGAGATAAAATGTAATTACTTTTCGGAGTGGCCCTGACGATGCTCATGTTCTTGTCTGTAATACAAGAAAAATCTTTGCTCATCACCTCAGAATATGAAGGCCATTGTTACCCCTGAATATAAAAATATTTTCTGATTTTTAATGTTGACCTCGGTATTTATCTTCAGCTCTTCTGTGTAAGCTGGAATCCTTATAGCCGTAAATTGTAGTCGCTGTTCTCCAACCGAGCATTTAATAGAGCACCTAATGGACTCTGCTCCTGTATTTTTCTTGAATGCATAACATCTTGCTTCATTCAGTCACCAAAACCAACTTTGCTACAAGGACAGGCAACACGACAAGTTAGAATCAATGGACCGTTTGTATGTCACAAAGTCAGTTTACTGGAATTTCAGAGGAAACTGGTTGAAAAGAGAGGACAAATGTCACTTTGAATAGAGATGTTTAAATCAGACTTCTGCCTTAGGGTAAAATTTAGGTCTGTTGTAGCCTAGATGTAATGTCTCCCTCTACAGAGTGCAGCATTAATCATGGCTTGACAAGTGATCATGGGCCGAGAAAAATAGGGCCTGTCTTGGTTCTGTGGGGTTTTTTGTTTTGTTTTGTTTTTAGTTCTAAATTTAATCTCTTAGGAGCACATTATAAGCACTAACATTTACACAGAAATATTTAAGTACCGGTGTTTGTATTTTAGACATGAGAAGAGCTGGCTTCAGAGGAGATCCACTTAGAGCCACTGGGAAGCTGCTTAGGTTTCTTACGTAGATTCAGTATTAAGAATATTTTCCTTCCTAAGCAATGCAGCATTTTTTCTCATGGCAGATTAATCTTACTTCATTTTGTCATACAAATATCGTAGAGTTTAGGCCTGTTTTGTCCTGTGATCTGTGAAACTCTGAAGCGACTTGTTATTTCTGCTGTGTAAGCACTGTCCTGCACTGTGTTTGCTGTGTAAGAGAGGTGCTCCCTTTTTCCTGAAGTGCCAATATGAGGTGACAGTGGATTAGTTTTAATATAAAGTGCAGACAGACTTGATGCTGATAAATGTGTATGAATTCTTTTATGCTATGTTTATATTTTAGCAATACATTACTTGGCCACCACAAGCTACAAATGCTTGAATGAGGTACGAGGAGCGAAGGCTGCTATTTAAGATCCTGAGTTCTGATACTGTGCAGATAGAAATGAGTTTAATATGTTACTTCTTACATTAGGGAGGCCTTGATGCGCAGATTAGGTGTTGGGTGTGCTCATACCTTTTATGGTAAAGAAGATTGGTAATGAATGAACTCTGTGAATAAGCAAATTGTGATATTTCTTAGGTGCCTTTGCTGTTTTCTCTAGTGGAGATAGCGTGGAACAGCTTAGCATTCCATACGCATGCCTTTCAGAGAGGTATACTTTTATAACGTACAATTAGATTTGTATGTGTGACTGTTAAAATAAAGATAATCAAGTAGGACCAAAACAAATCATCGCTGGAGAATTGTGCTTTTAAAAATTATGCTCTGTTTATTTACTTGACTCTGGACATGATAAAATCCGAAATCTCATTTCGAGGAGGCAGCTGCTTTCCTTTTTACCCTCTGTTGGTATTTTTGTATCAGTCGACACCTCAAACCGATTATTGCTCTAGATGACAGAATAATCTAACACCGATTGCTGTTAAAAATTGTTTCTGGCGGCTGGGGAGGGGATGACCAACCTTGTTGCTGGTGGTGATGCTTTCCTTGTTGCTGATGGGATCCGGTGTGAATAGGGAGACTGGCTCTGAAATCAGTGCTGTGGTGGTGTGGGGGGGGGGTCACATGCAGGAGACTGGAGTTTACCTTTCTCCGTATTTTCTTACTGTATCGTATCTGTTGCTTTTTCAGTATAGTGCTCTACACTGGCGTGAACAGTGTTCAAAATGATTCCTGAGCAATAGGTGCTGTCGGCTCTAAATAAAGCCATGTTTTAAAGAAAGATCCCCAACAAGAAGTTCTGCTGTTGATGTTGTGTTTCTCTGACAAATCTCCAAACCCTGTTTTTATAGTAGGCATAATTCTTTTTGTCTGGTCCAGACGTCCCTGTATTCAGTCTTTGAAGTTTAATTTAGACTTTTTCCTATGCAAAGTGCCTGAATTGGAAAATTCTTTCACAGAATATGTAATGATACATCTTCCCTTTGAATGGCATGCATTTTCTCCAGAAGACCAATCCATAACTATTTTCCTGGTAAATCTGGCATTTAATTATGGAAGGGGAGGTGTCTCGGTGGCTGTGAAATGCCTCCGTGCCGCAGGTGCCACTCCCGGCAGCGGGTCCTTGCCTGCAGAGCACTGGAGTGCAGGAGGGAGAGAGAGAAGGAGGCTCACAGCATGCCAGTGAGGGGGTAGCTGGGGCTGGGAGATGTGTGAGATGAGGGGGGAAAGGCACTTGCACGCTGACATTATTTGAAAATGAGAATAAATCCTTGTGCCCTTCTGGCAGTTGTACCCTGTACTGAAAGAGAGTATCATCTCTACCAAATGTTGGATTTTTCTTGCTCCCTCTCATTCGTCATTCTTTTCCTCATTTGAGTTGGTATATAATAGTATCTAATAATAAGTGGTTGTGGATCTAACTGCTAAAAGGTATTCTGGCAGCAAGGAAGAGCTCTAGATGCAGCCATCAGCATCTTAAGGTGAACGCCTCAAATCTGCCCTACATCTGTCCCTTGGAATGCCTGTAAACTTAATAGAATATCTTGAGCCTACTTCTGTCTATTTCTGCTGGTTTTTGGTTTTTTTTTTAATTTCTCATTTTTTTAAATTTCATACTGAAGGCTTGAAAGATTGTATTTTATTTTGGAGTTTATTTTTCCAGCAAAAATTCACATAGGGCCTAATTTTTTATTTTGTGAATACACTTGATGACTCTCAATGGCATTACCTGTGGAAGTAAAGAAAGTGGGATTTGGCTTTATAGGAGAAACAAAATCCCTGGCGTACTTCCATTCTTTCCCTCTTAGCAGGGGATGAACAGTGCCTAATGTCTTCCCGGGTTTTTGATGGTATGTGGGTGCTAAAGGTTAGCAGGATGGAGACTTAAGTTTGATCTGCTTAATATTTACAGCTTTATTCATTTAAGCTTTTTCACATTTGTGTTGGTGGAATTTTTATCGAGAAAACTGAAGATACTTTATGGTAAGGTAACGCCTTTCATAAGAAAAGCAATTTTAATCCAATTGAGTGCAAATTACGTTGCTACTAAATTGTTTGATATAAACTTCTAGAGTCGTTGATTTTTGAGATAAGCTTCACCGTTCAGTTCAACTGATTTCTGAATTTGGATGGCATGCGCATCTCCTTGCACCCAGCAGTGGCACTGGGTGTTGTCTCACAGCAGTAAATGCAATGATGGTTTGGGTTAGAGAGACGCATTGGATAGCATGGCTTTGTTTTCTTGTTTGAGGTGAGTTTTCATTTCTGTTTGGTTCTAGATAAGCAGTGCATTTTTTTTTTCTTATATTTTTTTTTCTTCCCCGAAAGGATTTAGGGGACTGTAAAAGAAGCGTGTGTTTCGATCCAGGAAAGCCTAAAGCTGAATGTTTAACTTTTTTGAGGGAAGAGAACAGACACAGACATGAGGAGGGAAGTGTTTTCTGTGTTAACTCTTTATGTCAGGTAACAGTTAAGAAAGATTGCTGAGGGGATTCCTGTAAAATAGTCACTGACTTTTTGGGTCCCTGTGCCAGCTGTTACCTACATTTTCCACATATTTTTGCTAATTCTTCTTACTGCCTGCAGAGGGAGCTTGTATATGAGATAATCAGAGTAATCAGGGCATTCAGGGCTGAATTATCTCCAGTAAGTACAATTTCCTTCTGCTGTGCATGCTTTGCTATGCAGGGCAGAAGGGCTGTGCAGGACAGCTTTTAGAAAGATTGTCCATCGGTAGCAGTAAATAACAACGGGCAAAAAAAAAAAAATTGTTAGTAAGCAAGAGCTGGCATAAATGTTACTTTTTTTTTTTTATTTTTTTATTTTTAAGGAGTGTCTTTATATTGGAGGTGTGAGGAGGAATGGAGTAAAATAATTCTTGTGTGTTGAGGTACAGGAGAACAGTTTGGGTGCTCTGTATGACGGGGAGCAGATTTCAGTTGCATAAACTGTCTTCTCTGATTCTGAAAATGTCATGTCAGCATGAGAGACAACACAGTGCTAAGGGCTTCAGTTCCTCTTGAGCAGAGTAGTGTGCTAGCCAAAAAGCAATAGGTAAGTCTTTTCTATTTATGCAAGCAGTGTTGTGAATCATAATCAAGATGATTGCAGATGCAAAGCTAACTCTTAATTTTGCTTTTTCTGTATTATAAAGAGGTGGATGATTCTATTCTGATGCAATTGATGAATTTATACAGATGTGCTTAAGCAGGCAAACGGTGGAAGGGTTTGCTGGCTTAAGCTTTTAACAAAAATACAGAGGAAGAGCAAGGAGTATCAGAACATAACTTTATTTGTAAATTTGTAAATAATGAAGAATCAGACATGCTTTTAATTGTTACTTTTTAATCTAGCACAGCGAATGAAATGTTCTGGTGTACTACAGGTTTTACAGTTTCTATTATAGCTATTTAGATGGTGAAAGCGTCTGATCCTTCAAAAAAGTTGAGACCTTTTTAATGAAGAAAAAATTCATTTATGATACAGTCTTGCTTTCCAAACAAAAGCATAATAGATGGAACTTAAATTCATTCTACACTATTCTTCTCTGGGAAAATAGCAGCATCAATTTATTTTAAAACATTTCAGTAAATTTAAAGATGATTTGCTGTGATACTGTTAGGAAATAAAGCAGTATGCATGCACATTCCATAAAACAGACGCAGCTCTCTCTAATATGCTTTCCTGTAATAAATCTGCCACATAAATTGATATGAGAGCTGAATTTTTTTGTTGTTGTTTTGTTAAGTTTGAAGTTCTTATAGCTTAAACTAACACGTTCAGGCTAACATCGTGGTCTTAGGGTTTTAATTTGGATTTTCTTTTTAAACACCCGGAAAGACTTACCATATCTAAAAGAGCAGCAACTCAGTGTCGATTTATTATTTATACTGGCTAATCCTTGCTAATGTGAAAAGTCAGCTTGTTATTGTAACACCAAATGGCCCTCTAAGTAGGGAAACAGTTAAGTAGATCTCCTGTAATAGGTTGTTGTCTAATAAAGAGATTTATGGTATTGGCAAGGGCTATTGTATAGGTATTACCCTCTCACAGCATGATCATGTATTATCTTAACAACTCAGTGCCACATTTATGTTGAGCATTTTCATAACAGGGTAAGAATATTAGCCACAGCAATTACACTCCAATAGGATTATAATGGTAAGACTTACAGAAAATGTATAAATTATGTCTTTCATAGAGATTTTGGTAGGTATTGGGAGTTGAAAAGTTGCACCTTCCTTTTTTGCATAGAAGGATACTGATGTATTTGCTATGATGAAGAAAGAGAGGTTTCTTAATTTGAAATTTGCTGAGGAATTAGGGGGAGGCAGTGGACATAATCTTTCTTTATACAGCGTGTCTTTTCCTTTTCCTGTGAGGTAAGGGCATTTCAGGAATTTAGTGCAGTGGAAATTGCCGTACAGTAAAAAAATGGAGATGTATATATCAGCTCCAATTCTGCTGTAAGGATAATACAGCTGGGATTAAGATAAATTCTTCTTCAGCCTTGTGTTTGGAACCTAGAACAATGATAATTTACTTGCTACACTGTAGAGCCTACTTGAATAAAGTCATGTTCCTTCATTTTAGCAGTAATGTAACTCATTTTTTCTTCCATCAGGTCTGTTTTTTTATGGTGCTAAGTAACTTAGATACTTCAAAAAGTGGATACAAACAACAAAAATGACAATAATGTCATATTTGTACAGTTTTCATGCAAGTGACATTCAAGCTGTTCCTTAATTCTTAAAAAAATTCCATCTGTTTTGAAAAAAATGTTAATATTCACTCACTTTGCAGAAGCAACATATAAGCCACATTTAATAAAACTAATTATGTTTTATCAATAAGAAACCACAGTGAATGACTGAACAAAATACATTAGATTGTGTTGGCATTTACGAATGACTGCGCTAAGCATAACAGTCAGAATGACTAAGGGTGGCTAAACTGCCATATATTTTAAGAGGTTACCTTGAGACATTTCAGTAAATAATGAACGTTTAAACAAACATACCTTTCTTCCGTAGTATGCTGTAACAGAATGATAACTGGGGTTATTCCAATTTAAGAAAATGTACAGATGGCAATTATTGTTGTAGAGGAACTTCTCAGTATATGTTCTGCATATTATATATGTCCATGAATAGTATTAGCTAAATTTGAGGAACGCGTTTCCTAGATGTATGGGATTAATTCTATGTATAAGACTTCATGTAGAAAGATCTTGTGCCTATCTGGCTTGAATTGTTATTGATTACCAGAGAGGAGATGTAAGATGCTCCTGTTTCTTCTGACAATAAATACTTTTTGTCAGCATGTTTGTGGAAGTGTTGTGCACAGATTTAAGCATTTTCTGCTGGATTATTAGATAATAGTTGAGGACTGAAAATTGCATATTCAGCAATGAATATTCAAAACTTGGTTATTTCTGTAATCGCTGTAGCACTGTATGACTTACACATCTTCAGAAATTCATACATCTTGTATTTACACAACTAGAACAAAAAAAAAATTTGTAGAGTTCTGACTCTTAGTGTTATATTCAATACAAGAATTATGATCTGAAAATAACATTTTCCATTTTAGAAAAACTCCTGTAGGTTCTTCGATTGGCTTTACATTTCATTCATCCTGAGCTGTGGAAAACTATTGTATCTTTTGTCTGTAAGTAAAAAGCGAATGCATAAGGACAAATGTTACCTCCTGATGAATGTGGGGCTCCAACTGATTTAAGAGCATGAACTGTGACTGCGTTGTTGAGAGCAGAACTGGGCTTGTAGATGCTAACTAGGAAGCAGATACTTAGAACAGAAGGAAGAAAAATGCATAACAATTCAATAACAGGTAAAGCAATTTTTTCGATGTTTGAAATCTTAGAATCCTTTATAATTTCTTAATGTATTACAAATAAGGTACAGCAGATTTGTTTCATACGTTTCTATCGCTATAAAATGTTTTCTAGTATTTTAGAAGACAGTCTGTGTTTGAAGGAAAAAAATACATGCAGAGTTCTTCTTGATTAAATTGTTATACATGTGCTTCCTTAAACCACTTTTAGAGTGCCTATATAGATAACCATAAGATGAAGGCTATGCATTTTTCTTTCTGTACGAATCCCATAATGAATAGCTTCTTAAAATTATAATTCTTCTGCGTACAAAACAATAAATTAAAGCACAAATCCACATTGCAGTCATTTTACTTGTAGCATGCATTAAAAATGAAGCCACACTAAGTCATACTTAGCTGCCCCTGGACAACTAACCCTGGAGGAAGTGTCTTTTTTTTTTTTTTTTTTTTTTTTTTTTGGTCTTTTTTATTATATATATATATCTCTTTGTCTATTTGGAACAGCAGCGTTGTTATGACTAATAAAGCTTCTGTATTTGGCAAATTGAATGCAAGTAATCAATAGTTTTTGGCTCATGACTGAAAAATCTGCCGAACAGAGCACAGAAAGGCAGTCTAACCTTTAAAATATACCTGTGAATGAAATTCATCTTTATGCTTCAGTCACTTGCGCACAATTCGTATATCATCACTTCTAGTGATATGATTTCTGGTGATCGTGATACTTAAAGCAGTGTTCGAACAGTAGCAGGATTAGAAAGTACTGTTTTCAGCCTGCTTGTACAACTGCTTAGGTTTTTTAAATTATTATTATTATTTAGAGAATATAGTGACTTCGAGTGAAATCAGCTTTTGTTACTTAAAAGTCATTTTAAAGTTTGGTGTGTATCAATTATATTCAGCTTAATTCTTTGTCCAGCCGTGATCTTTGTATACGTTATCTTTCTAAGAGTCTGAAACCAGTAAATTTTCTTACTCCTTGTTCATTTTTCACAGGGACTCAGTTGATATATGAAATGAAAAAGAGTACCTTTACCTGAAAGAACACATATTTATTGTAGTTTTATGTATTTATGAAGTGTTTATTGAAATTCCTGTGTGTTAACTGAAGGAAAGTCAAATAAATGAAAGATCTGCTAGGAGCCAACATACTATTTATAGTTATTTTAAAGATATTTATGTCGTAACGAATGCACCAAATAAAGCAGTGGTATTAACATTGTTAAAACTCGTCTGTAGGGATTGTATGAAAAATACTGGGTGCACTGGAAAAAAACTGGCGTTTCTTCAGTACTGTTTAAGCAGTTTTTTCAGGTGTTTTCACGACTTCTGCACCATCAAGAGTTAAGATTAATGCCTCCAAAATTACTTTCTTTCAGCCATTACTGTGGTTTAGGCATTGTTCGAAGTACTGGATGCTGCCAAAACAAATTTAAAAATGTAGCAAGTGCTTACATAGAATATTTAATAATATATACGTTTAACTGTGCTCTGTGAAATTTTCTTTGATTCACAAATGGTACACAGAAGTAGCTCCCCAGCGCTGTGCTCTGAGATGTGTGGTTTCTTTGGTCAGGTCTGTCTGTGCTTTTTTTACTGTAGGCTGGTGATTAAGAGCTTTCTGGTGACATTGCCCGATGCTTACCACTTGTCACCTTGCGTGCAGCAGTGGTCCTGTCATGGCTACCCTCAGGTCTCTGTGGACGTGTGACTCCTCCAGTGTTGCAGATCTGAATGCAGGGCCAGGTGCTTTCAGTTGCTTTGTAGTAAAACAAAGCTGCAATCAGTGCTAATTCAGCTAATCATCAGGAATCGAGATAGCCCTGTTGCCCCTCCCTTGCCTCAACAAAATTGTCTGTGATACAAAAATACAATATCTGAGATGAAACGCCAGAGTCTTCCGTGAGCTGTCTTCCGATGATGGTACTCAGAACCCAGGTTTGTCCTTTTTCTGTTATTCACAGTCAAAAAGTCAAAATCTCCATTTTAATGAAGACATTTCAAAGAACAGACAGGCTTAGAAAGACATTGTATATATTTACATGCTCCTTCCTTTTAAATGTGGAAGGAACCCTTAGGCTATAAATTAAAGAGAGTTTTATGCCGGGTAGCTGATCGCAGCCTGCCCAATACCAAGGAATAGTTAAAGTTATTAAAAAAAAAAAAAAAAAGTTGTAAATGTCTTGGTGGTTTCACGCTTTTCAGTTTGTGGTTATCTTATGTGCCCCTCATGTCATGTTTTTGTCAATATTTTCCTTTCACCTAAGAACTATAGCAAGTGGGAGGAAAAGTAACTTGAAAGAATGTAATTATACCAGAGATGCATTTTCATGTGGGAACCTTTATACTGCATTCATGTAAATGAAATTTACTATGGAAACCATAAGAGCCCTTCTGAGCAGAAGGGTTTATCCCATGTTTCATGGGAAGCACTAGTTTGCTTCCCTGTCTTCCCAGAAACCACAGGTGCACACGTGGCGGGTCTGTTCTGTGGTGCTGTAGATGGGTTGCCTGGGGACTCCTGAGTGGTGGTCTTGGGTGACGGAGTGCAGGATTCTTTGCACTTTCAATAATGTGCAGGAATTAGAGTCACCTCAGTGGATAATCCTATTTTACGTTTTTTTTATTTTTTTTCTTGGTAGGTTATTATGTTCTTTTTTTTTTTTTCCCCCCTAAGTCAGTGTGTTCTCAGGCATACTCATTGACATTCACTTTATCTGAATGCTTACTTCTGGAGACTACAACATAGCAGATTTAAAACCAGAAAATTCTCAAGCCATGCTGACAGACCTTTTGCATTACAGCATGGTGCTCAGCACCCAGTAGCACCCTGGTGTGATGCGGGCAGCGGTGCCGCAGCCTCTACTGGTTGTGCTGTGGGGTTAGTCCGCAGGACTGTGGCTCGTGGGATCCACTTTTCTTCACCTGGGACAAGGAGAGAAATAGATGGGTGTATTTCAAAGGCTTTTTGTTTCTAAGGTTTGTGTACAGTTTTAAATATTTCTGTGATGTTTTCTGTTCTTCAAAATTAATCATCTCTTGAAACAGTGTTTCCTAAGTTTGAATTATTGATGTTTTGGTCCTTAGTAGAAGGGCTGTGGTACTTTTCATTGAAGATGACCGATGGAATGAATTATGCCTTAGTATCTGTAGGAGAATAGGGAAATGAAAAAAAAAATTATAGCTTACTGAATGGGGCTAAAAATGAAAAATGGCAAGTAGCCTTTTTTGTAGGCTTATGCTTTAAGAAATGGGTGCTTTGTGAATGTTGAAGGAATCAGTACTGACTGTTAGGAGGTTGGAGTTGTTGGTAGTAGTAGATCAGTAACTTCCTAGAGGAATGCAACGTTCATTCTTACATTTAAATATTTGGAAGTATTTTGCTGAATGTCTTTTTATTCTTAGCTATCTCAAGCTAGTCTTACAGACTGTAGTTTTCATAAATATTTTTTGAAAGTGAATGAAATAGAATCAAAATTTGAAAAATAGTCGGTGACTGTTTAATGGATGTGTACATGCTTGAGTGCGTATGTCTGTGTATTTATTGATACAGCGCTTTTTCATTCAAAAAGACATAGTGCCCAGTATATCATATGATTAAAACTATGAAACTGTGAGACATCAGAGAACGGATGCTTGTCCAGAGCTACAGGTGAAGGTCATGGCCAGCCAGGGGGAACCTGGCTTGCTTCATTCTGCTCTCAACCGGCTGGACCGAGCTTGCACCTCTTCTCGTTAGTAATTAACAGCACCACAGAAAAGCTAATGAGTGATACTTACTGTAAGTAATACTGTAAGATTGAATATTTTTTATTTCTGGTGACCAGAAGCTGTTGTGGTGAAATGTCTGACTGTTGAAGTCATATGCTCGGCTGGCTGTAGTATCTTCTTGTATTGTACACCATATTAATCTTGGGTTCAATATTTTTATTTTTAGAAGATCTACGGAACTTCTGTTTCTAGGTGAATAACAGTAGATTGCCTTTTGACTGAAGGGATATTAAAATAAAACAGAGTAACATGCAGGGTAAGTGTTGATAACCCAGCAGTGTCCGGTGAAATGCTTTGTCAGGCTTCGCTCCACCACTTCTTACTCATCAGAGAGGATGGACTTTCGTGTTTGTTTTTTAAATTATTTTTTATTCTGTTTTCATTTCTTATTTCACTTTTTTTCCCCCACATTTTTTATTTGTCCTCCTGCCTTTTTTTTTCCCCCCCCCAGAAATAAAATCTCACTTCTGCCCAACCGTGACCCATAAACAAGCTATACATCTATACATTTACAATCATCATTATTTCTTCTGGGCTTGACTTTTTAAAACAAAAAAAAATTACCCAGAATCTTTAGTAGATGTATTGAAACTGTGGTCAGCTTCTTCTATTTTTTTTTTTTTTTAATTCTCCTGTCACTGTAAAATTATTAGCCTAATGATTACTTGTAGAAGAGCAAATTTCTAAATAATTGTATGCACGAGCACATGTAAGTGTGCATCCCATTGTGTGCTTGTGCTGGCCTCTCTGGTAAGATTTGGTGTGAGTGTTACCTTTCTCTATCTCTGTATAAAATTGTGGAGTTGTCATTCAGAGAGATGTGTGCCTTCTGCTGTGGACTGGAGGACTTTTTGGGTGGATCACAAAGCTCACAGCTGCAGTTAGCATGGCTTGCACTTAAGTTCGGTCTTGTACGTTGGGTCACTGGCAGCATGAGGCTGTCTGCAATCCACTTGGAGGAGGCGGCATAACGTTCCCCATTCACATATCCTTTGCTTTGTGCACTGCTCTGAGTGCTCTGTTTCCTGTCGGCTCATGTCCTGCCACTGTCAGTCTCCTCATGCTCCCTCAGCCACTGCCACACCTCCTGTGTCCCCTCTGCCACACCTCGTGTGTCCCCTCTGCCACCACCACAGGGCCAGGACACTGGGATGCAGTGCCTTCCCTCAGGCCTTCCCATTCACCTGCTCTCTTCTCCTCCTCACTGCCCCAGGGCTTTTCTGTTACCACTTGTGGTGGAGTTCCCTGGAGCTCTGCCTGCTTCCCTTTATGCTTTTCTTGTCTTTTCCTCTTTGTGTTATCCCACAGTGTGACTCTCACTGACTACTGGTGAGTAATCGTCAGTCTGTGGTTGACTGTCTGATGGGGATTTCCTCTTGGGCTGGATTTATGATCTGAGGCTGAAGTGCTTTCAGTGCATGAGGTTGGAGAGTATTATTTTGTGTTACAAAGTCAAAATGTTTAAGCGTGTAGAGCACCACTTAGATTGGTTTGCCTTACTGAGTAGCTATGGCTGGTGTGGCTTAGTAAGGGTGAAGATTTCAACCCATGAGGTATCTTTGGGCAAGGTGTGAAATACGGTGATCTAGGTAAGATATAGCGTTTTTCATATTGCTTGGTGAATGAGAAGCTGGTAAAAAGGCTTGTGTTTTCTAAACGGGGACAACAGTTCTTCAGTTTACCTCCTGTCTGTTGTGCTGTCAGCCTCTCTATCACTGTTGGTGTGGTAGCTGAAGGCTTAAAAATGTATTTGTGAAAGCAAGAATTTGTTGCATTTCAAAGAAATTGCTATTTTTCTTATAAATAGAAGATCAGACCAAAAGGTTAAACTATCTTCAAAGTGGTGGTAAAAATATGTTTAAGACCCCATCCTGTTCTTTGCTATCACAAGAGAAGATGACTTGTAAATTGCCTCGCATGAAAGTGAGTTTGATTTAAGGTATTAATAAAATCTAAATTTGTGCATTCTTGCTGTGGGGACTGAAGATTTTAATTTAGTGAAATGCCAGAACAGGTTTCTTTGTGCACAGTTTGATGAGCGTTATGTGAGAACTCCATCTTACTAAATTAGGGCAGACATCTATATTACACTGTTTACAAACTGCTATGATTAAAACCTGTTAAATTTCATATTTAATATTCAGTCATCTTTGAGCAGAAACGTCGTCCGGATTTCATCTCGGCACTGATTCCTGTGTTAAAACAGATGTAATGGCAAAAGCTACTCTGAGCAGTAGCAAGAAGCCTGGCATGTGGCAGGGAGGGCATGTGTGGGGATGGCCTCAACAAGAGCCCCTTGCCACCATTGTCTTTACAGTGCTAAATGAAAGGGGTACGGATTTGTCACTTTAATGCAAAGCTGTGTTTTTACAGGCAGCAAGAAGTAATTTAAACATTATTTTTATTTTAAAATGCTAATCTGAAAGTCAAGTGTCTTTACGAAGAAAGACTTTGTGGCGCTAAAACATTTGGGCTCTTAATTCCCATGTATTGCTCCCAGTGACAGGGATTCCTGTCCTTGAAATGTGTGTGGGAATTGTAGGTGCAGGCTTCAGCATAAAGAAATCATTGGTCCAAAGAATAAATAAACTCTAAATGTACTTACATTTTGTAGGTACGCTTTTCCATTACTCCCGAAATTCTAAATTCAGCCCTGGTTGCAGATGGTTTAAAACCTGATAGCATCAGAAGGTCCCGAATGTTAGTTGTCAAGCATAGGCATTGCTACTATTTTTGGTATCTTACTACTTTGATTTTCTTCGTCTCTCTTTTAACATGTCAGGTAAGAATGCAGGAGATGTCAGGAGAATATGATAATAATAATTTTTTAAAGCAATGTTTTGACTTAAAAATAATGTTAAAACAATCATGTTTAAACAATTCATAATGCAAGCATCTGGGGAGATTCATTGCTAATTAAGAAGAAAAGTGAATTAAATATATTCAGCATACTTATTTGATCCAGTTTTCTGCTCTATCATATCTCTTGGTACTTCGATACAAATTTCATTTTGAATGAAAGAAGGAAATGTGCTTGCTGATACTGCCCCATATGTGTCCATGCAACGAAGTGATCTTGGCAAAGTTGTTTTAAGTGTTATAACCTCAATTATTAAAACTTGGTTATTGATTCTTTTCAATTTATAAAAAATAGTAGGATTGTAGGGCTTACAAAGCGATCTGGAAATAACTTCTCTTTTTCTTTCTTTCTTTCTTATTTATTTATTTATTTTTAAAAGCATTTTGAAAATTGCCTTTACTCCCAAATGATAATACCAGCTGGAGCATGACTGTGTCTCATTCAGGGTGTAGTAGGGTGATTGGCAGACTCTGCTATTCAGCTGTCCACAGCTGAGCTGCAGGGGTTGAGCAGCACTGGCAGGGCTGCACGTAAAAGTTTCTGCTGTGTTTGCCAACTGTGCTCTTGGCTCCAGCTGACGTTACGCAGCTCTTGGTTCCAAAGCTTGCTCATTTGCCAAATTCTACCTTAAAATTTATTCTGAAATTCCTAATTAAATAAAACTTTTGATGTTTATTTTATGTCTTAGAAAGGCATGCATTCTTTCACAGTAGATTCTACTTTGGTGGAAATACAAATGAAAATTAAAAAAAGCCCAATGTGGATTAAAAGGTTATAACTGGTATTAGCAAAGAAATTGACTCTTGGAAGCAGAGTGGGAGCTTCAGTTTCTTGAAGTATTTAAATTACGGGACTTTACCATGTTCTTCCCTGCAATTCTTTGCATGCATATGTTTTTATATTTCAAATGTTGTGAAAATTGTTCTACTTTGGATGATAATTGCAGTCAGTATACAATTTGGTTGATTTTTTCCACTATATAGCGAGATAGCTACCTTACTGTTGCCACAAGCTAAAGTTATCAGTTGCATGATAAAGGTATAATTTATGCCAAACCAGTCTAGAGGCTTTTTCAGAAGACTGATAACAACTGCTTTTATACATACTGCTATGTAAAATGCTTATTAATGTTAGCAGATGTTGCACTTTAATCCCCCAGAATGATTGTTTGGTAGCAGCAGGAGATTTATTAAGCTTGAGTTGTGTGAAATTGTGTGTGCATAAGCTGCTATTTAGATTGTAAAAATGCCATTGAAAACTGTTAAAAAGTTCTAACTGTAATTGGCAGAGAGGTATTAGCTGTTCTAAAAGAAGTATATGTGTACGGTTGGCCCTTGTGCTGTAACCTCTTTATCATTTATCTTCTTGTATTAATGTCACTGAATTATTAATTCATGAGCAGGGTTGGATAGGGTGAAGGCACTATTTAAATGTGTGCCACATGTATCCTTATCGCTGTAGACATGAAAAGAGTCATTTTGTGTTATCTATAAAATGGAAAGGACATTTAAAATTTCATTTACAGTAATCCACTTCACTTCCCAATAAAACACCTAGATTATTGCTACCGTAATACAATGTTCATATTCAAATTTTGTAATCTTTCCACTCTGTTCACTTATAAATATTGTTGATAGACAAACATAGACTTTTTTTTTTCTTTTTAGTTACACTTAGAGTTCATGAACTGGAGCCGAACATATAAAGAGCAAGATTTTATTTTAAAAAAAAAAACAAACAAACCTCTTCCTTTTTTAGTAAAGATCTATAGATAAAAGCCATCAAGTGTTTGCAAGCAGGAAAGGCTAAATAAGTTATCATTTAAAACCATAACCTAACCTAATTAAAGAAAAAGAAATATTTTTTTCAAAGTAGAGATGTCTGTCATGTCAAGCTGAGAAGACCTGCATTATTTACAAGAAATTGTAAATGTGTGACAGAGTTCTTAGTCTGCTAGATAAAACCACGTAACGTTAGAGGGTATGTGTTCATTTGATGCTCTAACTTTACTGGTCATGTGTGGAATATGAAATATAGATACATATTTAAAATATTTATATTATACATATGTATGTATACAAAAGAGGCATTAAACACATAATGTTTTATTTCACTCCGCTGAATAGTTTTCCATGCATTCTTTTACAAAATTATTTGAGTGAAAGTGACTGAGTGATCCTGTATTCTCAAATACTCGCTGTGGCTGTTACATCGGTGCTGGAGATGACCTACATTCCATTTTGTTTAATGATGAGAATATATCACTTCACAGTTCCCTTTTCACAGTGCATGGCACGGACCTTCACTATTTCCAAAATACATTTTTCTTTTCCTTCACAGGGAAGAGGAAATACTATGTAAGATGCTAAGGAGGTGTGCCAGTTATAAAGAGTGGTACATGCAAGCAGTAGGAACTTTTCTGTTGAATTATCATTTAGAGTTCTTTTTGCTCGTAAGTTCTCCAATTTTAATCATTGTAGTTTTTCAACTTAGCCTTTTTACAAAGAGAATTTAAAAGTGGACTGAAATAGCTTTGTATTTTCCTATTATTGTTCAAATAAATAAAAATGCACATGGTTTACCTCAATTCAGTGACTGGTAGTCATCTAGCTGTCTTGCTCAGTGAAGAACAGTCATCTAAATGCTCAGTGCTCATTAAATTGTACAATAAAATACTTCTAACTATAGTTGTGCCATTAAGTAGCTTTGTAGAACCAGTAGCAGAGATGGGCTCTTCATTTATTTGCAGAATCAAGGACTTTTTGTTAAGATACTGAAGAATCAATGATTACCTACACCCATTGTGTATGTTTCTTGCAGTCTTGGTGATATGTGAGCAATAGTTGGGCAGAGCATATGTGTATTTGTGTGTAGATGCAAGGAAGCTATAGTGCTGTCCACACAGCAGTGTCATATTTGGCTTTTGAGTCACTATTTCATTTCTTGATTTTGCTGTGTGTGTTTGAAAAGCTAATTATGAGTGAAGGAAAAGAGAGGGAGTTGATTATTTTTATTTTACAGGCTTTGAGATTTAAGCTTCCTAATTTTAACTGCTACTGGTATAAAAAAAAAAAAAATCTAGTATGTTTTCTGCCAGTGTTTGCTTTATGCAAGTGTAAGTCTTCTAAAGGGTTATGTAAGTTCAGAGACATTTCTACCTGTAAATCATGCTTACCTGGAGAATTTCACATGTGTTTAGAAAGCAGTTGGAAGACTGGTCTTGTCTGAATTTTCTTTCAAAGATGACATAGTTGAGCTGTCTGCAGTTTCTTTCCCTCTTCTCTTGTCAACATTTCAGATTTTGATAATGCTATGGTTCATGATTGTGATTTGGAGATAATTGTACGCAGCACTTCGCAGATTTCTCTGCCACCTTTTAATGACTAAATGGTTTGTCACATACGTGAGAGATAAGGCATTATGAAGTGTTTGTTGTTGGCTTCTTTTGGAACTAAAATGTAGACTTACAGAGCTTTTGACTGTCAGGATGCTGATTTGAAAATAAATAAATAAATAAAAAAGGCAAACAACCAAAACTGATTAACATATCACACAAAACACAAACAAAGCTAGTGATATATTAAGAAGGGGTTATTTGAAAGAAGACAATGCTCAAGTACAGCATGCTTCAAAACTTAATTATAAGTATGTGTCATTGAAATAGTCTTACAGCAAATGTGCTATTGTGATGCTATAGTAAAGGCTAATACTTGAGGAAATGATGAAAGAAAAGGTATTTGAAAGTATCTTTCTCCTACTGTCTGTATTTAGCCAGAGGCTTTTCACATTTATTTGCAAACTCGTCTGATATATTTTATCCTGGATTACCTCATTGCTCCCAAGAAATCCTTTTTGGTAATATTGATAACCTAATACATGACAGATTTTGGTCATTATTATTTCATTTAGTGGTCATACATATAGACCAAGAGGGAATCTGAATATTGATTCACTGAATGGCAAGTAACAGTGATTTATGAGTCACGGATTCAGTGCAGCGAGCCAAACACAGCAGAGATTACATCTTACGTGCCACCATTGATTTTGTTTCATATTTCGCTGCACAGTGATTAGGCCAGGGTCTCACAGATGTTGACATTGGAACCACATTCCTCTGTAAGCATAAAATATACTGCAAATTACACCTACTGCACTGTGTACATATTTATCTACCACCTGCTTCTGATTTTGGAGAAATGATAAATATTTTTTACTTCTGCATGAGTTGCATCATCAAAAGATTTTGACCGAATTTTTAAAAATAATCAAAAGACTTTGTCCACACAAACTTGTTCTCAAAACTCGAGCAGTATCATTTATATTGAATACAGACTGTGTACACTGATCTTAAGTACCACTGATAGAAAATAGGGTGCTTTAAAATGGATGCTACTGCAGGGCCTTGATTAATTGTGACGATACTATTTGGTGTATACACAGAAATACAGTCGTTTCAGGGGGCTGGTGCTCCCGAACAGAGATTTGCAGATACATGCACATGACAAAAACCAGCTAGCATGTTACGGAGCTGAACAACCCTTAGCCTGAGTTAAAATTCCATGTTCGTGTCCACACAAGGCCACAGCTTGATTTTGGAAGTTAGTAGACCAAGTGCTTGTTACTCATAGCGATCTGATGAGCGTGTTCCGCCTCTGTGTCAGCTGTGCAAAGTGCACAGTGGTGCCCAGCAGTGGAAGTTTGGAAGGCAGATAAGGCTCCCTGCCACCACAGCACTTGACCACACAGGCCTGGGGCCTGTTGGGGCCTGTCAGACTGCTGCCCCGGCTTGCTTCTACATCGGTTTGCTTTGTCACTGCTTCCACTTTCAAACAAGCTCTCTGCTGTGAAAAATACTGCATGGGGGGGGGAGGGGGTCGGGGGAGGGAAGAGATCAGGTAAGTGGCGTAACAGCTTTAAGAAATACGGGCCTTTGCAAAGCCTTGTCAAGACTGTCAGCAAGCAGTTTTACTGTCTTAGAAGACTGCAGTGTCTTTGGTTGATATTAGTGCAGCGATCCTTTTCATGAGAAAGGAATGATACCTTTTAATATAAATAGATTATTTTGAGGATCTCTCTTTTGTGAATAGTTTGAAAAGCCTTTGAATTTTCTTCAGCTGTTACGATTACTGCTTTCAGATTGTAATAGGGTTCTCTGTGTGTTTTTTATAGCTATTCATTATTTTCTTGTTTATTTTTGATGTTCATAAAGTCTGTACTACGCAGGTTTGAAAATGAGAGCTATTTGTTTTACAGTTTAATGAAGAGAAGGGAAACAGCCGCAGACTGTGCCTCTGGTGTCCAAAGCTATCAGCATATTTAACATGCTCAGCGTGACACTCAGATATTACAGCCGATAAGGGTTGTAATTGACTTACAGCATCTCTTTCCCTCCCCCGCTCTTTGGATACTGGGGATTTATCTCGGAGACCCCAGGAAGATCTCATGACACGGAGGGCAGCAGTGTTAAAAAGGTTTTACCTTAGCTGTTTGAGCTGACATGGTACTGCTCAATCAGACCACCTCAATTCAAATGAAATACAGGAAATTTGTAATGAGGATTGAGTGACACCCCTACCCCCCTTCTATTCAGGAGCATTTAGCAAAGGCAAAAAGAGAAATTGAGTCTTGGCAAAAAGAGAGCCTGGAGCCAAAAAAAGCCATTCTTATTAGTGCTAGCAAAGGTTTACTTTGCAGGCTTATTGAATGAAAACTCCCTAGAGTGTCGGGGCTTTATCCTGTGTTAACAAGACGGGGCAAAGCAGCCTTGTTCAGAATGGAGCTCAGGTAACATGTCTGTAAAGCACAAGAGTGAGCCTAAGCTGGGCTGGATGAGAAAGAAAAATCTTCATCTCTTCCTCTTAAATCCTATTTATTTTCTCTGTGAATGATTGAGGTAGACCACTGAGCTGTGGCGTACTGATGGACTGAACTCTTGTGTTGCACTGCTGAAGTCATGTCAGTGCACTGTTTAGTGTTGTGTCTTGCATATGTAGGTCTCGTGTTTTGAATAATCTGCTGTTCTCATTAGCTGAGAACCAAGAATGGTGAGGGTGGGCATTTTTGTGTTCATTCTAAGTTTAGGATACACCTGTTTATTGCACAGTATTTTAGGCTTTCCTCCAGCGTGCAGATGTCACTTCAGAGCACAAGGCAGCTGAATGCATAGAAATCATTGTTTTTGTTTTAAGATTGGATGACCTTGGGCAATTCTTGTTCATTATTGTGCTGTTCCCTTCCCTGATACACATTCCTTCCATACAACTTAGAGAGAGTTGTTTTGGGTTAAAAATCCAGTGTTCAAAATGTTAATTAATGGGGAATGTAGAATACAGAATGAAAGATAAGGCTCTGGTGCATTTTTAGCATTAGGTTGCTTTTAATGGAAAATAGGGCTTTGTTAATTAATGGCAGTTTTAGCCTTTCCTTTCTTCTCTCAATATGCGACTTGTTTAATCGGAACTGATCAGGTATTGATTCTTTATCATAGCTGCCACAAGTACGCTAACTAAAGCAGTATGGGCTCTTGCTTGACCGCAGTGTTTTGTTTTTCCAACATTTCAAAGTTTTAAAAATGTTATGCAACCTGGTACTAATGTAAAATTTACTCAAAAGTTGTACATTAATAGCATTATTAAGAATTTGCGAATAAGTAATTGAATATATCTGTAAGTATGTTAAATGCAACAAACTAGACCTAGCTCTTGTAGGTGCTTATAACACTACGTATCTTGGACTGTAGTCTCATTCTAGTATTTTGCTAGAGTAGCTTAGAAGCTTTTACTAATCACACTGCGCTAATTGAATTCTCATGTTACAGACTGCAAGAAGTTTAACTTTTTTTTTTTTTTTTTAATTGGGAAGGCATCGTGATGGGAAGGCAATGGACACATGATTTCTCAGGAGACAGTGCAGTTTATTATAATGTATGAATATATATCTACTCACATATGCCTCATCTTCCCCCTCCTTTCCACTGCAGAGTGTCTCAGATATATTACAGAATTACTGTGTTTCATAAACTGGGTTATGAAAGGCGGTGGGAGTGCTGCATATGTGGCAAGGTAGGTCATACAGGATTTATAAGGAGCACTGCCTGGTCTGTGCTCAGCATGTATGAGCTGCATGGCTGTGGCTGCCATTCCTTACTTCGCTGTGCACCGCTGTCAGTAAAGCTAGTGTAATTCTTATTTGTGTAACAGGGACGTTAGAGCTTAACTAAGATTGCAAGCGCTTCTCAGTTTCTAAGACCATTTGGAAAATTAAGCGCTACATTGTGAAATATATCACTGTTAGTCTGAAAGACTTTTAGCTAGAGGAAAACATACTTGCTTAGCTGGAGACATCTCTGCAGTCCTGTTTGGCTTAATTGCCTGAAAAGCTTGGAACTGGAGGGGAAAGGCAGCTCTTGAGCATGCTGTGTCAGTTGTCCGGAAGCTCTTAAAAGACCCTTTTTTGGCTTTTGAAAATAAAACCTTGGGAAGGTTAAATAGAGTAGAGTTGGGAAGCAGCAGTCCTTTAGAGGTCTTTCTCTTCTAAGATGAAAGTATTTCAAGGAGTATGCTTGGAGCAGCTTTCTCTTATCTCTGGGGTGCTCTTGAGAACAAGCTTGTGGGGAGGGAGCTGGCTGGCAGTGGCACGTATTCTGCAGCACTGTTTTGTCTGTAAGAAGTTTTAGAAGTATTGAGGAACAAGGAAGCAAGGCAAGGTGCTAAGATGTTGGGGACTTGGAGTGCAGCTAATGGATACAGTATTAAGAGATGCCCGGTACCTTTGCAGTGTGCAGGTTTGAACATCAACTCTACCATTACTGATCTAGCCTCCTTTAACAGCACATATGCAAAGGAACTTAACAAAGTGAGCCTCTCTGTTAGCAGCAGGGCCTTTTTTTTGTTTTTCTGTGAGAGACCATAGCATGGCCCAGAGGTAGGGATTTAAGTTACAACTGAAATTTTCTGGGCAGCTTTTATTGCTCTCTGAAATTCAAGCAACCTTTTGCTCTAGGGAGTCTCTCTCTGCTCCACCCACAAGCCCAAGCAGTCAGTGATCCAGAGAAAAGGTTTATTAAGGTCTGAGGGGAAATAAGTTATTTGTGCAGGATAGCCTCTTGCCATTGTCTACTTCTTCTGTTTACAAAGAAGTAACTTAATATGGCTTTTCCTGGTCCTGCTTGTTTGGTTTGGGATTTGTTGTTGTTGTTAGGTTCCACTGACAGTCTCCGTGTCTCTGACAGATGCATAGTCAGGAAGACACAAGTGACGGCAGCGTCTGGAGTCAAAGTGGGCTTTGGCTCCAGCTCATGTCTGGGTACCTTTTTCAGGATTAGTCTTTGCTATGTTGATAAATAGCTGGTCCAGGATGGTAGCAATGCACATTTGTTTGAAGGCATAGAGAGCTTCTGAAGTAGATAGGCTGCATTAAAAATTGTTCACTGGGAAGTTGTTAATTTTTATGAAGAAGAAGCAAAACTAAAACCTGTTGCCTCTGTTTTAAAACAGTGACAAATTTATTTTTGCTTTTTTAGGAAAACATGTCATTGGTTACAGGCAGGTTAGTTTATTTTGAATTCTTTTTGTAGCAGCACGCTGAGTTGAATTTTATGTCTGTATGCTACAGCAATCTAGAGAGAGCAATATGTTGCACAAAGTGCATACATTTGTCCTAAAAATAATTTGCATTTATTGTTATTTGAATAGTTTTTGCTGATTTTGATATGACAAAAGCATCAATATACTTTAAGAAACATTTCTTAATCGAGTCAGTTTACAAGGTCAGAAGAAACAAATAACAAAACAAAAAAGCAAGTCTTTGCCATGAACTTTGCAGCTGTTTCCTAGGAACACGTTTGATGCCTCCGGTGCTGCGCTGATTTTTGCTTTTGTTTTTAACAAGATGCTCCCATACTCCTCCCAGATACAAAAACCATGAGAAGCAATGATATGAAGGATGCTAAAGCACAGGTATGTCACTATCCACTTGAAGGTGAGGGAAGATATCTCAGAATCTGGAAATGCAGCTGTATGTTGTGGAAATTGTGCTAAAAATGGAGTGTCAGGAAGTCAGAATCTTCTGGACAGACGGGGAGAAATCAGGAGGCTGACAATTTCAGATATAGCCATTATTGTTCCTCATTTATTCTCTTGGATTATTCTGATTGCTTACTGAATTTATACTGATTAGTCTGTAGCATCTGTTAAGTAGTTCTGTGATTTTTCCATTGAGTGCTGCAGGTTAAAAAATAATCCGAGCTGTTCCCAAGCTTTAGCCAAACTGTCTTCAGGCATGGTGGGTTTGCTTGTTCTTGTTGTCGTAATTTTTGCTGAATGCAGCACATCCTTTGCAGATTTTTAGTTGTGTATTGTTTCAATTGGGGAATGCTCTCAGCCCAGTGTGAAAGGTTTAGAGATACAATATGACTCTCTTCACAACTGCTTCTGGTTGTCCTGTAGCAGCTGGTGTCTTACCCTCTGAGTTGAGGCTGCAGCTTTTACCTCCAGGCACACGGGACTGTGCCAAGGAGAACCTTCTGGCTGGCCTGCCCTGATGCACCTGCTTGCTGTTGCATGCTGTTTGTTCAGATATGTGCGGGTAAAAGCACCTGTGATTGAGAAGCACCTGCTTGTAGTTGGAAATTGGAAAAAGGGTTTGTTTTTATGTGTAAATAAACATAAATCAGTTGCCCTCAGATGTCAGTTCCCTTTCATTTTCCTGTGTGTGAAATCACAAGCATGCTTGTACACTGCAAGGGAGACGCCTGCACCGAGCGGCACTGCTCCTACTACATAGGAGCCAAGCAAAAAAGCCTACTTTGCTGTTCAGTGATCTTCTCTTCTGTCGCCGTCATTTACAGTTGGAGAAATTGTTCCATAGTGGTTTTTTTTTGTTGTTGTTATTGTTAATTCCCATCTTTCTGTCCTTGGGGAAAAAAGTATCAGTCTTGTTGCTGTCTGTGCGCTCAGGGAACAAGCTTATCCTTGATTAATAGTAACATTGGCTAATACAAAAGGAGTTACACTTCTGAAAACAATCTGCATATAATTTCTTTCCCTGGGATTGTGTGCTTTTCATCCTTTCCAATTCTTTTTGGCAAAAGGGTAAATATATTTTTAAAGCCATAAACACATTCCAGTACTCATAAAGCACACAAGTGGTTCTTGGATCCTACCAATTACATTTTCACAGGCACTGGCACAGTCATTGCCGTCTGTTTATAAACTAATGTTAACTTCAGATATTGCAGAAACATGTCCACACATGGAAGAGCTGTCCTGTTAACAGTCCTGGAGAGACCAAGCCAGCGTGGCACCAGATGCAGCTCTTTGGAGCTGTAATTGCAGCTGTGTGCACTCATTCTCCTGGAGTTGTCCTGTGTATTTGTATACAGAACCATTCTCACACTTAAAAATAATTTATACTTTTATACTGATTTTATACATATTCTGTGTAGCTTCCCACATTATCTATAGTAGTTGGAGCACAGCATCACCTTGGTGGTGAGATGGGGATGAGGATGTGCGTAGGTGCTCAGCTATAATTCTATTTTTCAAATGTGAATGATAGTTTTAAGAATTCTTTGGCACGTAGTTCACAGGGGCAGTTTGGTTCATACTTCTCAGAGACAAATCTTGTCAGAAGCTAATGACGGTAGAGCATTGCTCATTGTTTCCTGTTCTCTGTAGATGCTTATTGTGTAAGGATGCATTAGACTGTAGTGTCCCAACAATGCTTCCTAACCGAACCGCTTTTGTCAGCAGAGTTGCTGTTATTTGTTGGAGGATGTTGTGCATCGCAGCAGGGAGCACCGTAGGCGTGGCGGGCAGTCCTGCAGCGGTGCTGCTGCTGCACAGCTCAGCTGCTCCCTGTGTGCTGTGAATCTCTGGGTGTATGGAGTTGCCCTGCACTTAATTTCATTGCTTTTCTTTGAGGTAGGAAAGTGCTGGTTTTGTCAGATTTGGAGGATTGGGAAAAG
Organism: Alectoris magna; assembly: GCA_030625065.1. NCBI lineage: Eukaryota > Metazoa > Chordata > Aves > Galliformes > Phasianidae > Alectoris > Alectoris magna. Next base: position 12,581,023 of record CM060568.1, read on the forward strand.
CTTCACCTAGACATCTACAAATCCAATATCTTACATTAAGAGTAGATAGTCTCTTTTTCTTTTCTTTTTTTTTTTTTTTCCTCGTGCGTCTAAGTGCATGTACATCAATAACATTCCTACTTTCAGCTTTAGCATGTATCATTATTTGGCATCCCATTTAATGATCACTGACCTTCAGAGACTAGAGCCCACAAACCTGCCAAATTCTCTGCTACAGTACAGGTGTCATGCCAGTTTTTATTAACATTTCTGTCTTCATGTCAAGTAAAATTTGGTATTCCAAATTATTGGTGTTTCAGCTATTGATGAGCTTTCTTTCATTATTTTTTTTCCCCAAATCCTCTCTTCCAGATATGAAGATGAATAATGCAGACCTCTGGTTTCGATGATGCTGGGCTTTTATGACTGGATTCATTAAGGAATACAAAGAAAATTCTTACAGGGATCAATAATGGTGTCTTCTGGCTGCAGAATGCAAAGTTTTTGGTTCCTGCTCATTATCAGCTTCCTGCAGTGTACTGAAGGTAAGCTTTGGTTTATTTTATGCCTGTGTTTGCAAAGGAGATGAATGGTCTGTGCAATTAATTTTGTTTAGGTGACTTAATGTTTTAGGATTTCAAGCTAAGAGTGTATGTGTCAGTTTCTATATTGAATTTATAAGATTCAAATTATTCTCTTAAAAAAACCCACAAACTTCTTTGTTTTAGTTTTGGTGCAGTGTGGTATGCTGCAACTGTAAAGTTCAGGCAACTGAAGAGACAGTATTAACCTCTTTGGTAGATTCCTTATCTTTGAATTAATCTATTTAATTTTTCTGTTCTCATTGTGCCATTTATGAACAATACATACGATGTTGAATGTGATATAAAATAACTAAATAGTGCAAATCAAATACCTATTTTGCTTTTCTGATTTGGCTGGGTGGAAATAAAACAGCATCACTTCATTTAGATCAGAGCTATGCATGTTTATTTCAGGAAATAGTTCATACAGGAATTATATCTACTTAAAATGATTTTTGCTTTAAATAATAATAATAAAAAAACAAAAATACTTCAAGGCCATCAGATGTAGTGTTTAAAATAGCTGTTAAATTAAGGAGATGAGGAAGAGAAAACCTTTTTAAAGAAAACTTCATAAACTCCATTTTATTTAATTAGTCTGTCTTCCCAGCTGTTCTTATAGCCCTCCCACTTAGTAATAGCCAGAGCAGCATGAATGAATGATCAGGGAAAACTGGTTTTTGAAATTCTGATGACAAATATTTGTAAGGAACTTGAGTCTATTTCTGGTTATAATCATTTTATTTTACTAGATTGCAGGTGAAAATTCTGGTTTGGTAATAAAATAGTACTTCTGTGCCTTCTTACATTATTCAGTAATTGGTATATAAAATATAGGCTGCTTTGGTGCATCTGTGGTGTGATCTCACCATCTTTTAAAGCAGACACATACAGACTGTTAAAATTCTTTGAATTTTAAGGCTGAATTTTTAGAGATGCTTCAGGAAAGCTGCTGAGCCTCCCCCTCTCTTTTCTCCCAAATCTATATAAACACAAAAGATCTAGTCCCTAAAAATGGTAAAACTAAAGGTTAAAAATATAAATATTGTATAAGGTCTTTCACATTTACTATGTAATTTCCTAGCATCTATTCCAGACCAAGACTTGGATCTTGACAGACAAGCATTGTTAAAATACATTGTTTATATACATATATTTATATGTTATTTTATAAAATAAAATGAACATAGCCTGGAGTACATATTAAGAGTCTTCCTGAAGGTTTCTGGGATGAAATCTTAATTTTGTTTAGATCGCTTCCACAGTCAGTTTCTCCTACTTCCCCACTTCCTTCTTAAATATTGCTAGGATACTATAAGAAAACTGCCTTCAAAAGGCACACTGCAGCTCTTGCATGGTTTTCTCACTGATTGCGTCTCCTGATTTGGTAGCTGCTGTACTGCTTGCTCTCTTGATGTCTGCCAAGTCTGTGGTCTTGAGTAGAGACTCACTTTCCGTATGAAAAGTCACAGCTGGAAGGTATGCTACCTTTCAGTCTCTTCAGGCAGGTAGGGAAGATAAGTGCGAATTGGGAGAATTATTAACTTTATGAAAGACTGGTTAGGTAGTAATGTGTGATAATTTTAAATGTACTTGTGTAGCAAAAGCGGTTATGCTAGTATGCAGAAATTAGAGGTACTTATTTATACTTTAAAATGCTAGGGTTTTATCTGTTATTGTACCAGATAGAAGGGTTTACAACAAATGCATTTTAGAAAGATTCACCAGACTACTTGCAGTTTAATACTGTGCAGTGGTTGAAAACTCCTGAAAACAGAAGGGAAAAGGAGATTAACAATTTACTCACTCTGGTTTAGCAACAGTAGCAAACAACATGCTGCAAGTAGCGTTTTTTCAGCTGAGTTTGGAAAGGAAAAGGTCAACTGAGAACTTCTGCAGATTGATTTTTTTTTTTTTTTTTTTTCCCATTTGCAGAAAGCTAATTTTCATTGTCATCTGTAATATTTCAAGTTCATTTTGTTCTGTCCCTGTTTTTTCTTGCTTTTAGTAGCCAGTAGCAATCTTTTGATGCTTCAGTTGTGAATTTACTTTTTTAAAGTCTGTACAAGAGCTGCTTTTTCAGCTAAAAGAAACAGGGAAGGAAATTGGGAGCAGATAACAGAATCATACCAAATTAATTGTAAATTCTTAAAATAAATGAAATATTGTGGCTCTGTATACTGAAAATGAATATTAATATTGAGTTGGCTTCCAGCCACAGAAGCAAAATGAATACCACATTATTACACTTTCTCACAAGATTACATTGCCTTCTGCTTCAGTAATAAGTGATGCCAAGTGTAACGTGCTTTAGTAGCACTTCATGCCTGGAAGTACGAACATGAGCAAAGGTTAAAATAAGAGCATCTAACTTTTGCTAGAAATAAGAAAATCTTTAACTCTCTCACTTGGAACTTAGTTTTTTTTCAGTAGAAATCCTTTGTGTGTATGCAGGTTGTTGCAGTAGGTGTGGGAGATGAAACCTGGCTGAATTCCCTGCTGTTACATTTTAATGTTACTGTAGAGAGAGGGGAAGAAAGGAAAAAGACTCTGGGTGTGGACCGGTGATTCATTTGTTCATATAATAAAATATTTTCCAATCAAGATAAAGACTTCATTACTCTCACAGCACCTTAAATTTAACTCTCTGGGGAATTAGCAAGCACCCATGGTCACAGGAAGGCTGCAGTTTTATTTTAGTGTCACCTATCTAAATAAGAATCATATTTTCAGTTAAAAAGCTTTTTCTTTCTTTTTTTTTTTTTTTTCTTTTTTTTTTTTTTCTCCTGGATAGAGTGGTCCAGGTGAGGTTGCTTTTGAAGCAGTCTATCCCTTCAGGTGAAATGAACCTGGAACAGACGAGCACTGGCAGCTGGGAGGAGAACAGCACCAAGTTATTATATACTGCTGGTACATTGATCAACAACAGGTCAATATTCTTCTGTAGAGGCTTGGAAAACATTATTACCATCAGCAGCAAGCATTGCAGCCCTAAACAAGGAAAAGATCAGAAGCATGAAAAGGGGATTAAAAGCAGAAGTAATGACCTTGAATATTAACATTATTTCAGAATGTTTTTCTTTTTTCTAGTGTATTCTGTTGTAGGTTTTTCTTTAAAGCGATGTGGGTTTTTTTTTTTGTTATTTTGTTTTTTATTTTTTTGTGTTTTTTTTTCTTAGTAAGGGGCAGATTGAGAGGGCAGTCTTTACAAGTAGCTTGAATTAGAGGTAGACAGGTGGTTGGGTGAAACGTGGCCTCATGTCCTGGCTGATTGCCCAGGGAAACAAGGATGGGGCTGCACCAGGCTCTTTCTTTGGGAGGTCAGTGCTGTTCACAGCCACCCCACTTAGCTGAGTCCTCTTCATTACTTCTCTGTTTCCTTACAATTGCAAGAAAGAAATTAACTTTCGACACTAACTCTGTCTTTATTTTTTTCTTCATTCCAATTAGGTGAGATCATGCAACATGTTAAAAATTATCTGAGAAAATACAGAAAGTCAGAGTGAGTAGGATCACACATGCCTTGTTTCCATAGCAAAACAGAGTAAAAAGCTTATTATATATATTATTGGTTTCTCTTCAGGCAAGTTAAGACAGATACACTAATATGCATATCAAAAAAGAGGTGTCAGAGCTAAACATTCTGATTAAAACTGTTTTTTTGTGCAGTACAAGTTAAACTATTTTAAGCTTTACTGGCTTACAAGTCCACCTTGTCTACTTAGTTTGGACATGTGTGTATACACTCAATACTCTTCTGTTTGAGAAGCACAAGCAAAAGCACTGAAATAATTTTTCTTTTCTTGCATTTTATTTTAATCAAGGTTTAATATAATTTTAATTCATTTTATTATGGATTATTATCTGTGCTTTGTCCAAAGCAAGAAGCATCATGCTTTCATTTTCTGTTTCATTCTGTTTCCTTAAACTGCATTAGTGCTGTTTAAAAAGAATCCAGCCTGTCTTTGCCTTTGAATGTACATTTTAATTAACATTACTCTGAGAATAATAATTTCTTTAAATTCCATTTATGCCAGCCAAGGAGCTAAGTATTCAACTGGAAGCAGTTTTAAGTGCATATCCAGCGCTAATGCATTCACTAAAGAAAATACATACTAAATGCGGATATCATACATTGGGCCACTACGAAGTTATTTGGTATTTTACTGTATTACTTCAGACCTTCAGCTTCCTATAAAACCACTCAGACTGTGCATGTTGTGGGTGCAGGTCACAGGTAGTCAGCAAATGGTAGGAGCACCTCTGTTTTCATATAAAGAGTAGTATTTGGACGTTGCTCAGTATAAAAATTCAAAGTCTTGTACTCCGAGCTTGAGAAGAAATCAACTTCTGTTAATTAGTGGATTTTAGTTCTGTGAGAGGTGAAACCCTTTACAGAGTCACGCAAGAGCAAACAGGAGCACTGATTTGATTCCTGGCTGGGGAGCTTAGCACAATGAAGGCTGTGGGACACGCAGTCAGTAGGCAGCTGCTTGGCTTAGTGGAGTTGTGAACCAGTGCGGCAGAGCTGTAAAATTGTTGCCAGCCCTTTGATAGTTCATCTTAATACACAGATCAGTTCTGTCTTCATTTCTATACTATGTACCTAACATTCTTTAGCAATTCTTTTTTTTTCTTGATTGGTTAATGTAGATTGCTTAGAAAAAACGTGTGAAAGGAGCTGGGATATCGTGCAAGCTTCCACTGGAATATTCTGATGCATACTACCTACGACTCTTTCCTTTCCTTTTCCTGAGGGAGGTGCAGGCACAACATATCTTCTAAAAAGGAAATTGATCCAAACAATGAGATGAGATTTCTTCTTAAGGAAAAATAACTGTTAAACTTTTCAAGTGCATTTTCAGATAACAGGAACTGACAGAATGTCTGGGAAAGGCAGAGATACTTTAATGTACTGGCAGTGAATATCCTTTCATATATTCCCTGTGCAGAGAGATCTGCGGGATCCTGTGCTATAGCCTGATATTTTTCAAAACAGAGCAATACTGCCACTGTTTAAAATGTAGAAGAACCTTGTAGAAAAATGTGTGAAGAACCTTTTTAAATATTGTGCTGTCTTTTCTATGAGAATTTTCTAGGAAATGTAAATGCAGCGGTCTTAGTAATTTTGTGTTTTTCCCCCCTTAAATTTTGTTTGATTAATAATAGCTTTACTGTTCTTTTCTCAGTTACTTAAAAATGTTCTCCTTTGTGAAGGGGAGATTTTTTCATCATTTTAAGCTCAGTCAGTATTCAGAAGAAGGGAACACTGTACTGTTTAAAACTGTAGGAAAGCAGCACATTTCTGCTAGGTACAGGTGTTATATTTTCAGAGCCCTCTAAGCTATTAAACCAGTTCACTAACTTTCATTGCCGTAACCTTCTGGAGTCGTGGTAGGCAAGGCCAGCAGTGCCACTGACCACTGCATTGAGAGGGAATTGGCTTAACTTCAGCTAATGTGGACCGATGCAGTTGCCTAAAGGGATTTTCTTTCCTTTTGATACAAAAATCTGGTTATATTTTTGGATCATTTTATTAAGATACCTTTCCAAGAAGACAGTAGTAGAATTTGGATATACTTTAAAAAACTTGTAGGCATCTTAGTATTCTGTTACTAAATATGCAAGATACATTATTTATTTTTATTACCAGTTATATGTTTTTGAAGTCCTCTATTAGAATTATTTTCATTTTTGTTGTGTGTTAAGTGGAAAGAATGCTTTTTGTTTTAGGAATCAGGTTTTTTTATATAGCTTTCATGACATTGCTTTTCTTTATATTGTACTTTGAAGTCATAATACAAAATGGAGGTGTAAATACATGATGCATCTCATATCAGTGAATTCCTCAGCGTTTAATTTCTTATTAGATTTACAGTCCTTCTGATGGTGTTATGAAAAATTATCATAAAGAATAATAATTTGGGATTTAATATCCTTTGCCGAATTCTGCAAGCACGTAGGTGGATTTTATACTAGCACATAGATCCATTGGTGTTTATGGTCTCTGAATAAACACTACAGAAAGGTAATTCATTTTATACTTCTGTTTTAATTAAAATGTAGGTGTTGTAATAGCAGCAAATTATTTAGAATGAGAGTATTCCAATAAGAAATTCAGATTTTTAGCTCCAATATAACTTTCATGCATGTGCCTTCTTCCACGCTTTGTTTTATTATGTACTGAGTATAAAATTAGAAGAAAAGAAGACAAGGAAATAAAGCAAGCATGCATATAGTAAAGATTCTTAAAATATTTTATGGTGCTTTACGTTTTCCGTAGTACTATGGGCCTATGTTGGTAAGATCTTACTGCATGTTTATTTTTAATCATTTCAAATTCAATAAGCTTTATCGCAGCTGAATCAGCTCCAGTTTTACCAACTTTTATACCTAATATTAGTTTATCCAAAGATGCTTTGTTTGGATTGACATTTTAAATGTTCTTCCTGATAGGTAGGAGCTGAAAGAATCCTTTTACTGGAAGGTGTCCCAAATTCCTGCCCTGCCAGAAAGAGTTCTCAACTACTCCAGTGACTTTAAAAACCTAATTGTGCTAAAGCTCTTTGTGTTTCTGTAATCTCCACCTCCTGGCTTTCTTTTGAAGTGTAAAGAAATAGAGCTGTATGAATGTTGCTCTGTTGGTGGATCTTCGCTTCCTTCAGTCATGGAGACAGTTCATCCATGCCCCACTGACAAAAAACCTGTTTAAATGTATGTGTGTATTTATGGTCACGCGGAAGATTGGACTAGTTCAGGTGATTCAGAATATTTGTTTATTTTCTTGATTTATTCTAGTATAATAATCACTGATGCTTTCTTGGTGTATGAAGTGTTGAGAGGGAGACTAGTTAGGAAGCAAAATGATTTTTTTTTTTTGGTCCGTTGCCTGAGCAACACATACATGTGAGAAATCCAGAGGGACCCCATAACTTTCAGCTGTTGGTTACAGCACTGAGTGAGTTTTATGAGGAATCTTGATGATGGAAGGAGAGCTGTCTTCTTTTGTTCACCGTTATCAGGGATTTTGATGTCTCTCTGAGGAGTTAGATAGTTCTATTCCATCCCACTAGAAGGTACAATTAATGTTTGAATTCAGTAATTCATTTAGGAAATATGATAGGAAGTTGACACTGAAACCAGTTTCTCCTATCTGCTGCATTTTAGTTGGAGAAATTTTTTCTTTTTAAAGGCTTCAGTACTATTTCATATCACTTCTGTTTTAATCATCTTCTTAGCTAGTTTGAGTCAGACTTGCCTGTTAGCCACTGATCCTGCTTGACTATGCATGTAGATTAATCTTCCACAGTGTTTCACATTACTGTCTCCCGTTTCTCCCCATTGAGCTGTCCCAGTTTTTTTTTTTCTCAAGCAATTGCCTTTAGTATTGTCTTACTTTTTTTTTTTAAGATTATTGTTATTGTTACTTCAAGAATAAATTCACGGTTTATTGTGCACCACTGCTAACATCCACCATTGTAAGTCTAATTGAAAAATGTGGTTTTGTGGCTCAGAACTTATCATGCTTTTTAGTGGCTTCAAGATAAATATGCCCTTAGTAAACAAAGGAGGATAGCTTGCTGCTTACTCTGTTGCATCATTTAATTTGCAGCAGATAAAGTTGGCATGAGTGAAGAGTGAAGCATGGAAAGTACTAGAGGGTAATTGAATGGTTTGTGATGTGGATTATTACCTGTGAAGATGGATAGTGTCCACAAAGCATCACTTCATGTATTAATGTTCCAACTGAGGAAAAAAAAAAAATCAGTGTAGCGTTTCATACATTAACAGTTGTTTTAGGCCTTCAATTCAAATCCTGCTCAGTAATCAGTAACTTTAGTTCTTCTGTGTCTTTATAGGAGCATAAAGACATGTATCTTTTATATAAAGTGTGCCATGGAAATAAATTTTAAGAAAATTCAAGACACAGAAGTCTGAAAGTCATGCAATATAAAATCTCTTGAAGGATTTGTAATAGGCAGTGTTTTGTTCTGCAGTGCAGTCTAAGTGCTGGCTGAGGAACCATCAAGAAATGCATCTAACCACCAGTGTTCTTCTTTACCAGTTGCACTGCTATCTAGCAATAGAACAATTGTTCTGTTAAATATAGAGTATAGCAATTAAGTTGTTATATAAAGTATTCTGAACTTCATACTGTTAAATCAGCAGAGTTTTCAGTTCTGGCAACACCAGCTATACGCAGCCTCATCTCTTGGGTGCATTATTTTCTAGCTCCTGGGTTTATTGTGGATCCTTTTTACAGTATTTCTCTGTTTCCTTCTTTTTAGAAACATTTTTTTTAAATGAAGAGACTTTCTGAATGGTTGCTATGAAATGTTTTTTGTTGTATTAATGCCATTTGTAACAGATTCAACAATTCTAATTTTATCCTTATCTGTTTCCATTCTTTTAAAGTCCTTTTTTTTGACTTTTTATCTTATTTTCAAATAGTGACAATGATGGGGAAAAAATTTACTGAGAGAAGTCATAGATTTAAGTGCAAATGATTGTGATCTAACCAAAATTTAAGCTCTTGATATTTCCACTTGGAATAAGAGATCAAATCATGACAACAACAGCATAAATGTACATTTAGAAGCATTCAGATATGTTAAGCAGCAATAAAACTATGTAACCATTTAAATGACAGCAGCTGACTATTTGAATTAACTTTGTGTTTGACTTAATTTGGGGTCCTAATTATTCTTAACTTACGTGAGTAGATTTCAATTATACAATACTGCAGGGATTTGTAGCTAAGGCAACTAGAGGAATCCTTTTACATAAAGTACTTTTGTTCAACTGATGAGGCAGGTTAAAATGGAATGATAGAAAATTGAAACTCTTCTCTGATAAGGCCCAATGAATTGTTTCGGATGACATGGTGGAAAAAATAACGCTAGCTCATTGAAGATTGAAGATTTTGAGAATTTTTGTGTGATGTTTGCATCTTGACAATGTTTTATTATTATTATTTTCATGATATTAGTGAACCACTTAGAAGCAAATGATTATCACGAGTAGTAACAGGAGATACATCAGTAAAAAGTGATTTCACATTGTTGTGGTGCCTTAGTTTTGTCGGCATGAGGCGACCATTTCTAGGTTATTATCTAAGAATGTAATGAATTACGTACATAGTTTGATCTTAAAGGTAGTGAAATATTAAAAAAAAAAAAGAAACAAAAGTGCTTTTAAAAAGTGTCTGTGTATGGGCAGATGACATTTCTTTTATTTTTTTTCCCTGAATATTCACAAATAAAGTCATACCTTGTAAATTAAATCTGCAGCCTAGGTATGTGTCTCTGATGATGGCAGATTAACATCCCTAGACTTGGAATGCATAAGTTTGGTTTTCTCTGGGTTTTTCACAGACGTGTGCTTGGTTTTGTCAACCAGAGTATTGAAGGTTAAGGGAATGCTTATTCTGCTGACTCAGGAGAACAGGCAGCACAATAGCATGTCTGCAACCTGAACTGCTAAGTCCCTTATTAGAGCTTTTGGATTTGCCCGTCTTTTGCATATACATCTAGATCTTGTAGTCAGAGACTTTCAGAGAAGCACCATAGTTGTTTTCTATGTACTTTATATTTAGGAAAACTTGAAGGAGCTCTAATGAGGTCAGAGCAAGGCTTTGATGCTTTTTAATGGAAGAAAAAAAAAAGCATATAAAGCATATGGCTATAATGTGTAACAGTAATTAATAGATCTCAAATAAATGTGAGGATTGCTCTGAAAGTACTGCCTCCTATTTCATTATGTTGGCCCATGATGTCAGAGGCAGATTTTGGCGGTATGGCTATGGGTGGTATGGATCAAACGGTGTTATGGTGCTCTTTGTATCTGTTGTAATTTCTGCTGGAAATAAATAGGAGGCATTACTTTCAGAGTAAACCTACATACTTTTTTTGTAAAAACAATTGAAAAACATTTTCACACAATAACAGATCCACATGCATCTCTTGCCTCCCCCAGCAAATTCCAATTTTCTGTGGCAAATACGTATTTCTGCTCAGATATCTGATGTTAACATATTAACACTACACACTTTTAATTAGTACTGCTGACAAATTATTTAGGAAAGTCTCTGGAGCATGTGGAAATGTGCACAGCTTTTCTGTGTCAAGTGTTTGCTTTCCGAAGTGAAATTATTAAGATTTAATTACCAGAAGATTACCAAAAGGCATTGTAGGGTACCTTTGCAAGACTTTGAAAGGCAAGGCTGTGGGTGCTTTGCATGCTGGGGCAGGAGAACATTTGTCCCTGAACAGCCACGCAGGTGGGGCACAATTAGTCTTTTGGGTATGACCCAATCTGTGGGGCCAGCTGGCCTATGCTGTCTTCATCTGGTTGTGCTGGCTCTGACACCTGTGTCCTGAGGTGGGCTGATGGAGTGCAGGACTGGCAGAAGATACTTGGTTCTGGTTTTAGGGCTATGTTTCCCCTAGTACACTCCTACCACATCACCCTGTAATCAGAGTGACAAAAGCATATGTCATGGCAGATCTGTCACAGTGCTCTGCCCTTAGGTAGGTGAAACGTGAGTGAGATCTGTGCATTTGCTGGTGCTTGGGAAACCACTGTGCCAGAGGAATAGGTGTGTTATTTTCAGGAGGAAAAACAAGTCTAAAATGTGTCAGTCTTTGTTACAATCTAGTACTGATTTGACTGAGTTAACACAATTAATGTTACTTCACGGGTCTCTGTCATCTATGTCAGAGCATCTAGAGCATGAATCTCCTTGATTTAATTATGAAGATGGGAAAGGATATTCCAACTTGTCTGCAAGTGTTTTAAGCAGTGAAGGCAAAGATTGGCTTTTGGTTTTATAAGGGTTCTATTAGGTGGATTTCAATAGAACTGCATCTGATTTCTACGCCAAAGATGAAAACAGTGTCTTTCCAGAGGACTCGTTTCTCATATTAGCTGGTCCATTCAAATCTTCTTTAGGGATTTTTAGATTGTTTACACTTTTACAGGAACTGTAAATTACTTAATTGTATGTTTGGTCTTTCTAGCTCAGGTTTGTTTTCTTTCTCTGGTAGTGTAGAGGAAATGCTAAGTCACAACTTGAAACAGTGATTGAGCACCTGGTGGGAAGGCAGGGCCAACCCAGAGGAGCTCAGGTGCATGCAGTGCCCCTGAGTGACTGGAAGGGGTGGAGCCAGGACCTTCCCAGACTTCATTTAAGGGTTGGCAGTGGCAGCAAGGGTATCTTGCTCGAGATTCTTGTGTACTTGAGGCCTTCCAAGGGTAAGGAGCTTATTTTTTCTTTGTTTTTGCGTCTATGGCTGCTGCACTTGGGCTTATCCTTACTTGCTGCAGCCTAAGAATTTGCCACCCTGCTATTATTGCTGTGCTTTCCATTGCATTGTAGCATTACAGGTAGTCAGTATACGAAGCTTCAGAGGAAAGTACCAAAATAGTAAAATACATAAAGTAGCCTGCTTACAGGGGATGTTTCTTAATTATCCACTGTCAGTGAGTCCTAGCAGGTTTATCCTGACTCAATTAAATTGCTCAGTTAAAACTTAGGAAATTTAAAAAAAAAAGAAAAGAAAAGAAAGAAAGTATTAAGGTTTTTGAGCTCATTAAGGTTTTTGAGTGCATCATTGTGATCGTAAAACTTGTTCTCTTTTGTAGACTTTACTTCTAGAGGAAATTATCATGGAGGAGACTTCTCACCTAATTTTTTAGATCATTTAAAAAGTATTCTGAGCTAACACCTTGGCCTTGTAAACTTTGTCATCCTGTTTCTCACCATCAGCCTTTTCTGATGTTCTGCCCCACTTCACAAACATCACAGTGCAGAGGAAATCATTTAGCCTCTTTGCATTGTCTTGCTTATCCTTAGATGGTTTTCTAACTCAGCAAACACATCATTTATTTAATGGATTTCCTACTTTTGTTATACTTAAGGAATTCCTCTTTATGAAATCATAGGAGACAATTTTGGAGAAACACCTGTGAGTTTTAGATGTGTACAGAACATTGGCATGGAAAAATATAACTCAGAGTCAGAGATACATTTGTATTTTGCCATGGTTTAGTTAAATTTGTATAGTTACAAAATCACAATCTCAGATACTTAATTTTGAAGTATTGTTAAAAACTTTGCTGTATCTAATTGCAGCAGACTTTTCCATCTGAGCAGATTTTCTTCTTGCTTAGCGAGTAGAGTGTTTATATGAATGATACTTGAGTACATATACTCTGTTTATGGATGTTTAAAAGCTTATAATTTTCTCTTTAACGTCAAACGTAATTTCATTTTTATTTTTTAATGAAAAGATTTTATGGCTAGCACATGCCTCATGGGAAAAAGAGAAAGTTACAGATGGTCCAGAGGAGAAGGTCTGCTTCATATATAAAAACTTAACGTCAGCATTTCAACAGAGCATTTTCTTGGGGTATCTCTGTTATCACTGACACTTTCACATTGACAAGCATATGGGATGTAGTGCTGAATGTGTGAATTGAAATGATCACATCTAGCATTTCCCTTTACCAGGTGCCAGCTTGCTGCTGCAGCTCTGCACTTAATGTTGAAGGAGGAGTGCTAGGAGTAGTTTCATTTGCTAATTATCTCTTATCTCTAGTACATAGTCCTTGGGCAAACAGCTTACCCAGGTGTTTTTGAGAACACCTGTATGGGCAGTGCAAGATTGCAGGTGGTCCTGTGGTGAAAGCGCGGTGTGCACAACATGTGAAAAATCTCTGTCCATCTGTGTATGGATTTTTTTTTTTTTGAGTCTTCAGTGAAAAACAGGGGACAAATTTGAGAGAATTTTTCTCTCTTTATAAAATTTGTCAGTGAAAAGCTGAAGACAGCTGTTCCTCAGACTTAAGGAAAATCTGTGTGGTTTTTTTATGCTGTTGGGCTTTTTGATAACAAATGTTAATTGTTCTGTCTTGCAACTTTAGGAGAGGGGAAGTATGTATGTAACAGAAGAGTTTTGAAAAGATCTGCAAGTTAAAATAAATAAAAAGTGGTGGTTTGGGGAAGTGGTAGAGGCTAAATTGCCTTTCGGTACTCCTTTTTCAGGATCCAGTTTAACAGGATTATATAATTTTACTAATGCCTCTTTGATCTGTCGTTTATACAAAAGGGCAGGCTTTCTGAAGCATTTGCCTCGCATGTTCTTTTTCAGCTAGACTTAATCACTAGCAGAACTGATTATATTTTCTCATTCTTTAAGAATTTGTTTTAATCTTAATATGACTGTGGTTTCAATGTGGAATGGTAAAAGGAGGCTTCTAATACAATGTCCAGCAATTCAGACTACTAAATTATGACACCCTTCACCTGATATTTATTAAAATGTGTCCAAAGAAACTTCAGAAATGTCGGTGTCACGCAATTGCCATTTTACTTTTCCTGTGAGCTGTTTATAGAACAGATACATTACTTACTATGAGCAAGTGCAACATCTGTTTCTTTATGATTTCTCCTTGCATTTTTTCCGCATTTATTCTAGAAGTTAGTTTTCATTCACAGCCTTTCTTCTATGCAGTCCAAAATTCATGAGCATTTAAGTAGTATATGTGTATATATAGGTTTTAGAGTAGCTGCACCTTCATACAAGCTTTATTTCTTGCCTCTGGCTTGCAAGTTAATATTTCTTGGCTCTTGGGAATCTTTATGTAACACCTTAACAGCAAGTTGAATCTGAGCAGCAGTGTGCCCTGGTGGCCAAAGGGCCGACTGTACCCTGGGGTGCACCAGGCCCTGCAGTGCCTGTGGGAGGGGTTGTCCCACTGCTCTGCATGGTGCAACCTCACCTCAAGCACTGTCTAGGGGTTGGGATGCTTTCTGGTTTCAGTCCCACTGCTATGGGCAGGGTTGCCAACCACTAGACCAGGCTGCCCAGAGCCAAATTCAGTGTGGCTTTGAATGCCTCCAGGGATGGGGCATCCACAACCTCTCTAGGCAGCTTGTTCCTCTGTGTCACTGTCTTCTGAGTGAAAAGCTTTCTCCTAATATCTAACCTGCACTCTTTAATGCAGAATATGAAGAGTTAAAAAATAGTGAAATGCATGTTTGATCAATAATGACAATCTAGAAAAAAATCCTGAACAGGGTTTTTTAAAACTAGCTTGGAAATGACTCCTGCAGTCTCTAGATAAATGCATGATAAGTACATGCTGCTATATGATTATTTTTGTTTAAAGATAAAGTGATCTCAAGCGTATTCAGAAACATTATTATCAATCCTAAAGCATATTTAAAGGTTCCCGCGTGATTTTCAAGGTTAATTCTTCAATGGCTGTGTGAAAACAAATCCGTATATCTGTCTACCTCTCCTTCATTTATTCTAATACCCTAATTGGTTTGCGGTGTTACCAAGAGAAAACAAGAAGTTTGTGTTTCAACTGCTAGAAAAAAAAATTGTCATTTCGTTATCACTTTGAGTAGGAATAAAACTGTTCAAGCTAATAACTCTAGTTAATACGTGAGGCAAGGCTGACAGTTATAGGTGTAGTTCTGAGTGTGTTAGGTGCCTAACTTCCATTTTAATCGGGGAGAAATTAGGTGTTTTAAAAATTTCTTAGAAATACAGCCCTTGATAAGAATTCTCACTTGACTGAGAAGAGCTTCCATCTAAATCAATGGATTTGTCTCTTCTTTTTTTTTTTTTTTTTTTTTTTAATAAGGTAGACTAACCAAACAGAAGTCAGATTTATGTAGTGCACACATCATGTTGAATTAAACATAACTTCTTGTTGCTCCCTTCCCAGGTGCATGCATCCCCTGCTGTACCTGCTCTGGTCCTGCTGCCTAATCTCAGAGAGGTGTTCAGGGATCCAGCTTGCTGTATGGGTGAAGCTTACTATGTGTGGCTAAATCAGCAGGTTTGCTCAGCTACACAGCTCACCTTGGACCACCACCAACCCATTAGTTGGTATATTTGTTTTCCCTGTTTCTCTAATATCTTCTGCATGGCTTGCTGAAGGAGAAAATACAACTTTGATAGTAGGAAAGAACAGCTAGGTGCATCCAATCTGTTTTATCTTCCCCCTACTAAAACCTGGTCTTATGTTAGTAACCTGCTTCTAAGTAGATTTCTTAACTAGAAAAGTAAACATTACAGAGAAATTAAAAAAGGAAAATAAAATTACTTGAAAGCTTAGGAGAGCATGCAAGGAAGTGTATTACATCTCTCTGTTGCACAGTGTCTTCAGAGCATCTTATGAATTGTAAACTTCTATCACTGTTTCATTAACATTTCTCTATTTTATAGATGAATAAATCATGGATTGAAAGGTCAAGTTACTTGCCCTAAATTACAGAAAAAGTACTGGAACTCTGATGAGCATCCAGAGGTCCGTCCTTCTTAAACTAAAGATGCTAAAGGAAACATTATTTTAAAAATAAATCGCTTAATGTTGAGTCGTTTCTTCTGGCATCTGTTGTATAAAATATGTATTCATAGATGAACAGTTTTGATTAAAAACTCAGCAGGTTCCAAAAGGGTAGCACATATATAATATTTTTTTATTTGATAGGTAGGAAACTATTTGTAGTCCTAAAAGGAATGTGTCTTGAATGATAACCAAACATGCAGTTACTCAATCAAAATCAGACTGCCTTAAAAATCAGTGTATAGGTTTTGATGTAATGGATTAGATTTCTCTCTCTCTCTTCCCTTTGTATATCTAAACTATTGGCAGTGCATGTTTCTGTTTGTGCCAATCTAATGCAGAATAAATGTTCATGATAATTGGTTCCAGCTCCCTAAAATTAATTTAAACTTTCTCCATGTGCTTAATCTGCGTTATTTTCTGTCTCTGAGTTTGTAGGCAGCAATTCAACAAGCTCTGAGAACAATTAACTTCTCAAATAATTTTTTTTCAATCAATTAACTCTAATTTAAATCTTAATCTGATTTTGGAGGTGGAATCGTCTGGCTCATTCCTGAGGACTGGAGTTTACTTGAAATGCAGCAGTAGCATTGGTCAATTTGCTTCATGGGTTTTGGGGATGCGAGTGTTTCCAATCATGCTGGTGGTTCTGAACCATTTCCCAGCCTGCTGAGGGATTCCTGGGCTGTGAGGATGGGATGAAGGGCTGAAAGGTGATGAGGAAAATATAGGATTCTCCCTTCTTATGTCAGACCAGTTTTAGGGTGGATTAAATAAACTCTGAAACTATTTCCTTAATCATCTTTTGATGTCCTTGTTTATCTGCATTTTAGGTGTCTAAGGTATAGTTATGGGGGGAAGACTATGGCGGTAGCATTTTCCAGCTCTTGTTTCTGCTAAAGCATGTAAGGCAAAGGGAAATGGATAAATAGCAAAGCCCAAATAGCATCTCACGCCTAGGAATTTATGTCAGACCTCTGAAAAACTCATTTACCTTGTTCAAGGGGTCACTTCTGTAGGTGACTCCTAGACCAGGAAAAACAGGATTTTCAGAGAATACCTTCAGGCCAGGTAAGGCCCCAGACCTTTTAACTCTGATTTTCATTATAATAGGTTCCCCAGTCCAGACATGAATAGACATCTGGGAAACTGATCTTTTCATCCTGTAATGGCCTGAGTGAAAAGTCAGATCAGCCATTTCTTGTCTTTCTGATATTTATTGTAGCTGTTTCATAAGTTTTACCGTGAGATTTATGAGCTCAACTGGGCTGATAATGTAGAAACAAACTGAATTCAGAGATAGCTGGACGTTTCCATTAAAGGCATGTTTTGTTCATTCCTCTTTAAAACACACACACACACAAAAAAGTACATCTAAATGAAACAAATGGGAACTTTTTTAGTAAAATATTTTCTCTTTGGAAGAAAAAAAGATTTTAAACATTACAATTATGACACCATATGTTACGCGGTAATTTTTAAATTCCTAAAGCAATTAAAAAATTTGTTCAAATAGAATTTCAGTTTTGCTTATGGAGCAAGTTCAATTTTCATATGCTGTAATTCAGATTTACTGTTGGTCCTTAGTACTAACAATACACTGATTATTTAAAGGATTCTTATTTCCCTGCTTTTTCTCTAGAATACATTTTCCTTTTTTTTTAAATCAGTTTTATAACCTTGAATTCATCATATTCTCTATACATATGAATGTGTAAGGAGATAAAAGTTGAGCTACAGAAACAGATGCTTCCATTGTTTTCATCATACTGATATTTCCTATTGTCACCATTTAATTTCCTTTATTTCAATTTTATTTTTTGAGTGTATTTGTCTCTATTCTCGAGTATTTTGTTAAGGTATCGTTGTTCATATGGCAATCTGCTGGTCTGAAGACATGACATTTTTTTTCTGTACAGGTTACTGAAAATGCAAGGTAGAACGCACAAGGCACCGTATTTCTATTTAAGATTTTTAAAAGAAAATCTTGCTGTTATTTTAAGAAAGGTGGACTGTGTTCTTTCACCTCCTAACGCTTGTATTTAATGTTTGTGAAGATTAATGGATCTGAATCTGAACAAAGAAATCGGATTGCTATGACAGTACCAGAAATAGAGAACTGTCATGTTTGATGTTTTTGCTTAAGATTCAGCTGGAGGGAAATGCATTCTGTAGTGACAGGTCTCCAAAACTGATACAAAATAGTAATGGATGGTGATCTGGGAAAGGCATCGTAGATGCTAACTGTATTGCGCATATGTTGCACGCCACCTCCATGAAATGCTTAAAAAATGGGCATTGTGAAATAAGTAAGCTATGTATATATTGAATGCTCCTGAATACGTAAGATTTGTAATTCCTTCATAGTAACTCTTGAACCTGATTTGAGTGAAACCTGATTTCCTAATGCAAGGAGAGTGGTGTCTTATTTTAATTGAATTCTCATTTTTTAGTTTTTATTCCAGATAGCAGCAGGGAAAAGTACCGAATTTGCACAGCCATGTTTGGTGTGACTAGTACTGGAAACAGTGAAAGGACTATGTGCCTGATAGGAGGGTAAGATATTCTACTTTGATCGAAGGGAGAGGAAGGTAGCCCTGAGCAAGTGCTCTGAGCAGCCCTGGGGGGACTCCATCTTTAACAAAACAACAGAGGAAATGTAGCTTCAAGTAACTCTCTGAAGCAAGTTAGCTGTGGATAGAGGAGGAGCTTGAAAACCTGCCAAATGAACAAACGTAGTGCAAGAGCTTGGAAGGATTTCCTTGGGAAGCAAGCTCTAGAATTTTGCATTTGTATCTTACGTTTTCTTTCCCTTACCTAATCCCAATTTTCTAATCAATTTAAGCTGTTCACTTTGTTAAAATTTTATCTCTCTAGTATGTGCATCGAGAATCTGGGATGTCTGAGAGGCACTGAGTTGCTGGAGTGGAGTCAGTGGGGCAGTTGGTGCTGTGAGGTGTTAGGCAGAAGGAAGGTGCTCCCTGTCTTGCAGGCAGTGAGATGTTCCTGTTCAGTGAAAGGCTGAGCAGCAAGGAGGGAGGAAGAAAGTACTTTTTGTGAGGGGAAAAGCTGCAACCTTTCTGTCCAAATAATTGTGCCCAAGAGACCTTATGAGAAATACGCATCTCCTTGATGGACCATTAAAGTGATGAAAACCAAATAGTAGTTTTCTAGTTAATTTCTGTGAGGTTGAGAATATTTGAGGTGTCTAAAGGAGGAAAGCATGTAATCACCCACTCTGGGTTTCTCCACAGTGATGTGATTGAGTGGGTTCAATGCTAAACAAATTAAAAAACCAAAAACAAAAAAAAACGGCAGCAACCCAAACAAAAAATATTTAGCTATGTAAACATCTTATGCTTGTATACTACTACTAAAACCGATTAGCACGAGTGAAATCTTTGCTTGTAATCTGTTTTTTTACATGTAGCTAGTCAGAATTGTTGATGCTGTAAGGAGTTAGAAATGATAACGCATATCCTGCATCTCTCTGAACAACTATTAGATTGTTAGCCACAATAATCTCATGAGAGATCTGAACCCTCTCAACTCTTTATCATTTTAAGGAGTTTCATTTTCCTTCTAATTTCCCCTACAGCTGTTGTTCTCTATTTCTGGTGTGTCCAAATAAATAAATAAGAACTCACTTCTTGTTAATCCCTTTCTTTCACAGTGTTTCCCTTTGGGGCAATTCTTAATCTTCCACAAGTATCAAGGCATTCAAGTCAATGTTGGTTTAGTGGCCAGTCAGGATAAGAGAGCATTCTTTAGCTCATGTTCTCCTATTTCCCCGCCCCCCCCCCCCCCCCCCCCCCTTTCATTCAGTGGGATTGTAGATTTCCAGAAAGGTTTGGGAGTTGAGACTGCATATTAGTTCAGCTGCTAGTCTCTCCCTCCCACCATCCTCCTCTATTTTCTTGCCAACTGAAACAGCACTTTCCAGATTTTCTTAATGAAATTCAGTTTGCCTTATTCAGACTGAAGTGAGTAGTAGAGGGATGGATTAATTTAACCTAGAAACTTGATCTGTGAGTTATCTGAGATCTGTCAGCCTAGGTACTTGTTGAGACTTGGATCTGAGTCACGGGGATGAAAAATTCTTGCCAGAAATTTTAACTGCAGTCTTAGGCATAGCTAGCATTGTTGAAATATGAAAGAATTAAGTTGTCTCGTTACTGTTCACTTTGCAGAGGTGAGAAGTGTGTCAGAACTTTCCCACAATAAATATTTCAGATTATATTTTTTTTCCTATTACTTGATCTCTTCCACAGATGGTTATTATTTTTTCTTTTCCTTGCCTGTTTAAGACTCCCATTGAAATACATAAGATGCCATGCTGTGCATTTGGGGACAAAGCTTGGCCCTTTGGAAGTATTTTGCTGCAGGGTCTTTACTGCTGTGGTACAAATCTTGTAATTTGAAATACCTACTCTGAATTTTAAACTACAAGAGATGTGATGAAAAATTAGAAACGTGACTGTGAAGTCGTTTTCATCTGCACAGGAAGTAAGTTTCTCTTGTTAATGCTGTTAATGTAGTTAGTAAGGAGGGAATCTGGATGAAACAAAGATATATATATATATCAGTAAAACTTAAAATGATGTCAAGATACTAAAGAAAATGTTTACTGAGGTATACCATATTTTTAAACTTTATTTTTATTTTGAAATAATTGTATACACGTTACCAGCATTTCATAAAACAAGACACACCATTTATACAGGCAGCTGAAAGCTAAGCTCTCCAATTATTCTGACTTTAGCAGTATGAATTACATACATAAGCAGAGCCTTTAACTGACAATGACTACAGTGCTGGCGTCATCTTTCATCTTGTTTCCCTTCCCTGTCTCGTACTTATCTTTAATTTGGAAAAGGTCATATCTGTTAGCGTAAGTGGTCCCATACACTGGTACCAATCATAATGGAAGGGAAAGGCAAAGGAGTCTCTATTGCAGAGAATTACCAATGTTTATTGTTTTGTGTGTATTTCAGTTATTATTAATTCATTCAATAAATCCTTCTACTGTTGAGAGTAACAGAAAACCACGATACTCATCTGCTATTAAAATAAGCCAACACAACTACCTTAAAAAGCAGTCCTACTTTTCTCTCCTTTCCTTAAGACCTGTTTCCAACTTTATTTTACCTGTTGTTACAGAAATGTGGTCTGAACCCCGATCAGTTATGCAGCATGGTCGATCCATTCGCTCAGTTAAAAAACAAAAAACAAAACAAACAAACAAAAAAACAAAACAAGAAAAACCCCAACCACTTAGCCAAAATAAGGGAGGTGCAGCAAAGATGGAACATGAAGTGTCCTTTTTTTATTATTATTTTTTGGGTGGCAGTGCTCATTTATGCCAATTGAAATTACGGCCTTGGTCTTTTTAAACTTAGTTTGTACTTGGAGAATTGAATTTTCCCAGTGCAGCAGGATATGAAAAGACAAATTGAAGGATAGAACCCATGATATTTTTACTCCCACTTTTGGGAGGAAATGAGAGGTTTTTATGACCCTTTTTATTTAACGAGAAAAATAGAACCCAGGTTGGATTTGATTTTACAAGTATTCCCCTGCTTATAGTTCTGAGGTATTATCAGTTTTTATAGGTGGATTTAATTTCCATGGAGTAAAATTGGTGCTAATTTCAACATGTGGCATGCTACTGTAATGTTATTTCTTTTGCTGTCCTACAATTTCTATTTTTTGATAACTTTTATTGTAAATCCACAAAACAGCTGGCATAATGCGCGGATTACAATTACACTTTTACAAGAATGATAAAGTGTTAAGCTATGCTTACTCTGACACTTTGGGCAGCTGGATTTTAATTATTTGACTGAAGTTGTTAATTCAGCTCAATAAAAGCCATATCCGCATGATAGATGTAGATGTCAAAATGCCACAAAGGCTTCCACGTCTTTGATTAGAGGTGTTACTATGATGTTAAACCCAGATTACAAGAGCATCTTAAATTCTATTGATTCTGTCATCCTTCTTTCTAATGTGCTGTTCAAAATCAATATTAAAGAAAAGGGAAAAAAGGCTCGGAATGACACTGTATTCCCCCCCAGACCTGCTGGTTTCTCTGTAAGTTACCAAGAGACAGAACCCATGTCTTTTAGTCAAGGAAGGACTCGATGAAACAGGGATTTAGACTGACTTGGCTGTCGTGCTTTAAGTTTCATTTTGTTATACATGCTTCACCCATCTTGGGACGTTGTATCAGAGCATGTGCTTGGGGGATGCAGCTGTCAAGCATTATTCCAGATAAAAAAGAGCCCAAGCTACATCCTATCAGAGAAACTGTCCAGAAAATCAGATACAGCT
Organism: Alectoris magna; assembly: GCA_030625065.1. Classification (NCBI taxonomy): domain Eukaryota; kingdom Metazoa; phylum Chordata; class Aves; order Galliformes; family Phasianidae; genus Alectoris; species Alectoris magna. The sequence goes on from CM060568.1 coordinate 12,603,282, forward strand.
TCTTTCGGGGTTAGCTTGACTTTTGCTTACATGTGGCACAAAAGAGCTTGCAGAAAGGAAGCGCAGTACTTGGCACATTTTGACTAGTTGCAAATTCATGAATACTCTGTATTCTCTCTTTGTTTAAGGCTTAGTCCGTATGACCGCGAGCAGTCTGTTATTCCTTTCCCCTTTCCATTACCCTGCTCCTCTTCTGTCGGGGAGATAACAGCGGTAATTCTGCTATGCAAATAATGCAATTCTTAAAGCCAGTACTCTTTTTAAAAAACAAAACATTAGTGTTTTAGGAGTAGGAGAAAGACTGGTAGTGTTTATGGGAGTCATCCTGCGGAAGACTGGGGATACAAAGTATTTTAATCTTTTCCTTTGTTTCTGCCAGTATGTTTTGTTTGAACCTTCAGAGCATGACCTTCTGAAAAGTAACTGTGGAAATTGAAACTTTTGGAGTAAATATATGGATCAACGTTTTGAATGCGAAGGTGGAAATACAGTAAGAAAGCTTAATTTCTATTATGTGGAGCAGAATGGTATGTTTTTAAACATAGATAATTGTAATCCTAAAGTGCAGTAAGACACAAGAATAAAAATTGGAACCACGTCTTACTCAGTTCATACCGTCCTGCTTGAAAGTGAAGCTTTGACAATTGGATTTTTTTTTTCTAAAAACAAATATTAAAATCAGCATGCTTGACTTTATAAAATTTATTTTATGTTGGAAATCTGTGGAAACTTTAAATATAGTGCCTTTCTGATATCTTTACCTGGGTAGTTTTATGTCAGTAATGTTGTGCAACGTAAAACATTATTGTCCTTGGCTGTGCTCTCAGGAATGTATCATTGCCTGATCTGGTGGTTGGGCAACCCTACTCATGGCAGGGAGGTTAGAAATCTTTAAGGTCTGCTGCAACCTAAGCGGTTGGGCGATTATGCATTGTGACTTGGGCTTTATTGTATTTCAAATTTTAAGCCTAAAATGTATGGCTTAAATAAGAGTTAAGAAAATGACTTTTTTTCATTTAAGTAGTTGCAGGAAATAGTCTGAAAATACCATCTTCTAATCATGAATTAGAATGAGTTATGCCATGTATCTGTGGAGGCCATTTAGTATTTCAGAAACACAGCAGGGGACCGTTTTTAAAAGACATAATTAAAAACAACGGATAATATAGGCTGTTATGGATCTTAGGTCCCAGGCTTCCAGAATAATTTAAGTTTCTCTAAAGTACCTCTTGCTATTGTTGCCTATTAGCATTGGTGTGGTATTTCCCTTCAGTCAGTGTTCAGATAGACATGACCTATTGAAATATCTCTGTGTTGGCTGCTTTTTGTAATGTTTTGGTCAAATATTTTTTCATAGGTTATATAATTGACCATTTGAGAGAATATCTGAATAACATACAGGAGTTTTTCTGTTGTAAAAGCCATCCCTTAATGAGTGCAAAGACCGTTTATATTGTTAAAAACAAATGAAAAGGTTGTTCAAATGATTAATGGTTAGTTTTTCTTGACTAGCTACCGAATTTTACAAGAACTGTATGCAGTCAGCCCTCAGGTATTTAGTCACAGAGCACCATGCTTTAAAATAATTCTGCAGAGCTACACAGGGCTATATCTTTCACTGTAATATCAGCAGTTTTTGCTAGAGACCGTGGTATCTGAAAGGAAATTTCTTGCCACTAGTAGTGAAGATTTGTGTACGTTTTTCAAAAACAGAATCTACAAAGACACATAACATTTTCAATACCATAACAATATTGAATGTTTAATTGGTTTTGAATTGTAACCTTATTCTTTCCCTATTGCAGTGTTGATCTGTAATCATTATATACCATCCTCTAAATCCCAGTGACATATTCACTGCTGTAGATGTGGGTCAGTAATGCTGTGACACTGACCATTGGCATCTTTAAACAGGATATTGTCTAATACAGTTTATAGCTTCATTCCCTTTACCATTAAATAAATAAAGCATTCCGTGTGCGCATCAGTGCCATCAAGCATGAATACCCTGGTGGACTGGGAATTAAATGCCAAGTGAGGGTCAGAAGCAACAAAAGCTGAATAACACTCAGCAAATGTATACATATTAGGCAAGGAACGGTGCCCCTGATGCAGAAGAAATTGAATAAGCACCTTGCAACATCTAGATGGAGCATGAAGACTTCTTTTGTTTGCCTGAGCTGCCATCATTGACCCAGGTAGAATATTCCAGTATTGAATGAACTGAATAATAGTTCATTACACGTAAAAGGAAATCTTTGGATTCTGAATTCTATTGGGATATTACACAGATAGGCTTGATTATTGTACACTCTGTAGCTCCTTAGGCCATATTGACTGGTAAAATATATTTTGCAATATGTTCTCTTAGCTGTCTAAAAATATATCATACTTCTGTTAGATTTTCTTTGTCTTAAAAATGCACATAACATTGTATTCTTACAGGAAAAATAATTGTTGCTGTGCTTATTGTGCTAGTTTCAGTGCTTCTAGTTGTTCAATTCTTTCTCTATGAAATACTCTGCTTTTTCCAAATTTGAAACGAATATCAAATTGACATTATTGCATTCTGGTTGACCAGCTTGAAGTTACTGCTGAAGCGGCTTTTGTTCATCTAATTTAAACAGTTTTTCTAAATATATCAATTATGTTTTATGTTCTAATATAAATGTAAAACATTGTGTCTAGTAGAAGTTCCCAGAGGCTGAATAATGATGTTTCTTTCTTGGGTTATGTTAGAACAGTTCCCATAAAGAGACATGTTTTTGTAAATACTTAAATTGGTTATTCTTCATGATTGTAGTTTGGTTTGTTTCATATTACTTCATAGCGTACAAATATCCTAGAAACATTATTTTTCTTATTAAGATGTAACAGGAATGAGTGCTTGAAAGAGTTACCTTCTTAGCCTAGAGTATGAATAATGAACTTTTTGGCCAATCTAATACAGGTCATTTTATTTTAGTATTAGAGTATCTTGCGTAAGCAACTGAAATGAAGTGGTAAAAACTGTGTTATGAAACCTTTGTTAAAAGAGATGGGCAAAAACCAGTTCATTTCCTGGTAAGCCAAATCAAGGGATAATTACTATTTTGAATGAGTAGTAACCCAAAATGCTGGAGTAACGATAACTTTCTGCTTTCCCACAAAACCATTTTCTTCAGTCTTCATATAGAAAAATCGAGTTGGTTATATGTCAGTAGGATGGAAGAATAATTGCCAGTAGTTAAAATGTAAAAGCATGGTTATGACTGAGTTTGCCACTCACTTACTTTAATGTGTTCTAAACAAAGAAACTCAGCAGCCGAAAAAGTCAGTGAATTGCCCAAATTGTTGGGAATTTAATCATGATAATTAAATGAAAATTGTTTTGGAAATAAGAATGGGGAGGGGGAAAAAAAAAATCAATAATGCATCAAACTGTCATAAGAGGGTATTTGGTTTCTTGCATAGTTTTAGTAACTTATCTCCTGAACTAAGCTGGTGGATGTGCTGATATATGATTCTACATACTTACCAAATTTTGTAATTTAATCCATACTGTAACTCAATAGCCTTCTGCCTAAGATGCTGTAATCTCTTTAGGATGTGCTTATCCATGAAAGTAGACCCTACCAGCCTCTGTAAGACTATATGTGAACACAGAATTTAGTATCCATTTAAGTCATCCTGTACCCTTTTTGTTAGATAGTTCTAATAGATTTGATTTTTGTATTGTTTTGGTTTTCTTCCCTGAATGGATAAATAAACAGAAATGAAATTAATCTAAAGTGAACCAATTAAAATATCGTGGTAGTTGTTTCCTGCAGGCAAGAGATCTCAGACCTGATCCTCTTTAGGTGAAAATAGGTTTAATTGCTGTAACTTTACTAGTCATGAATTTAGTGCTAGCTTTCTCTTCCTAAGTTGTTTTTGTGTGTTTTTTAATGACTAAATGTCTTGTTTTTGTGTGTATTAAACTCTGGAATCAACACATCTTCGGTATCTGCGCTGATTTCTATATCTACTTATGTGTTCAGAGCTAACAGAAATATGAATGGGTATAATGCTGTGTACTTTCAAGGCTTTTCTGTAATCTCTTTTAAAAAGTCTTCTTTATTTGTAAATTGGATAGCTGCACAGAAAACGTTAAGTTGTTGTCTGTTCATTAATTGGTAGGGCAGTGTCTTCAGCAAAGACTACAGTATGTTTGCATCTGATCGTAAGGAAAATGTTTCATGTCTATCACTCACAGCAGTTCTGAAAGTGTAATTAAGGTGTATCAAATAGGGTATTTATTTGGTAGTAATGAGAAGTAGACATTCTAAATTCTAAAAAACCCAAAGACTTCTCTGTGACTGGGGCTGTTCACAGTTAAACAAGGGTCTTGAAGTGTACAGTTGCGGGAAGGAAAAAAGCTCAAGTCCTCCACGTTCTCCCATTATAATAGCTATATTACCTTTCTAAGGATAAGCAAAGAGTTATCACTTGGCTGGAAGTAAATGGAGACCCTTGTGGAAGAGGTAATGTAGATGTGGGAAAACAACATCAAGGTTTTAGATATGAGCTTGCAGATATGTCCTCCAATCTCACAAGAGTCTAGCAACTCACATGGATGGGCTCAAGTATTTTTTTTAAGGTACAGTGAAACTCTGAAGAGAAACTGTAAAATAGGTTCTTAGGCTCAACATTTGTAGGTCAAGAACACTGAAACATGTTCTACCTTCAGTTAGGCATTTTCCTCTTAAATGCTAATCTCTTCAGACCAATCCATGTGTGAAAGAAGATGCCATTTGGGGGGCATTTTTGTAGCACTAATAACTATAAATAAAAACCTAATTTGTGGAGATTCTCAATACCATACAATTTGACCCTATTAGATTTCTCAGAACACTTCATCTATCCACATCAATTTCTACCTGAAGTTGTTAATTTGTAAAATTATAATTAAGGTTTTGTTAATTAATTTTTAAAAAAGTTTTAATAAGTGTATTGTACCACTATAATGAATGTGCTCAATTTGTGCATGTGTAGCACAATTTCTTCTTACGTATCCTGTAATCTCTGCTTCATTATCCAAACAAGATTTCAACTTCCCTTTCAAGTACATCCTCATGATTAATTGGGCTATTAACTAGAAGGTACCTCATGTAACTAAAAGGGTAATGTAGCACTGATGATTTGGGATGTGTGTGTGTGTCATCCAGAGACCAAAAGAGGCACCCCTAGGGTTCTGTCTATGATAGACTTGAGATACCTTGCTTGTACTTCACTAAGCAATTGAAACGAGTAAACTAGTAATGCATCATTCTAAGTAGTAGATTGTAGTTATTAGAAAATGAAACAGGATTTTACAAAACAACTGCATTAACTTGCAGATTTTTGCTGTAGGTCTGGACTGGATTCAGTACGTGAGACAATCCTACACACATGTATATATTGGATACGCGTTGCCTGGTGGATTTGTATTTCAGAACTGGTTAGAAGGAGCTGCTTTTTGTCTTTGCTGCTTAAAAACATCATTTATTGCTAACAAAGCACTTTTTATGTATTTGTCTTGTTTTGCCTGCCTCCATCTTTGCCTTCTCTAGCTGTGTTGAAGAAGACAGTTGCTAGTGAGCTACCCACGCCATTGTAGGTACTTAAACATCAAATCACCTTGTAACCTCTACCTGAATTTATTTTGTACCCCATGTAATGGGTATTCATAGATTGTGAGCCATTTCTGTAATTTCGTAATAGGCATTTCACCTCAGAAGAGCTACAGCCTTTACATGCAGAGCCCTCCAGCAGCTCCCCTAGATCTAGCACAAACAGGCCTCTGTGCCAGGGTGCTGCTTTTTAAGTTCAAATGAGGTTAGTGATGTACACGAAGGCCAGAAGAGCACCAGTGTAAGAATTGAAAAACAAAGTGCCATTTTCTTATCTGGTTGTTCCCCATCAAATCTTGTCCCATGGGCCTGCTGCATCCCCACAAAGCACACCAGGCGTGCACAAAGGCACCTTCTCCCTGTTCCTCTCTTCCCAGTGCAGCAGAAGTGGGTCTGCTCTCATCTTGCAAATACACACAAGATTTACTTTGATGTTGGCTACACAATTTTATTTGCCTTGGTTTACATAGTAACTTCAACAGCTGCCAGAGTATAATGTTGCATAAAGTGTGAGTGTGCCCAGAACTGCCTAGCTGTGTAACTACTTAACGTTACTCTGCTTCCTTACCCTCCCTGAACCTTGAAGAAAGGCAATATAGTATTTTATAAGCTGTTCTGTGCTTGATCTTGCCGAATGGTAAAACAATAAAATATAAATGCTAACTGATTTTGAAATCACAGCTGAAGAACAGTTTTGCCCAGGCGTGCAACCTGGAGTGCTGCATTAATTCACCCACTCTGTTCCCTCCTGAGGTGTTGGGGGCTCTTGTCTGTGTCGTGCCAGCTGGTGAGGTACACTTGTTGGGATGAGGATGGCTCTATTCCAAGCTGCATCACTTCCAAACATGTTTAAGTGACTAAAATTTAGATTTGAAGTATTTAGTTACTCAGGAGCCAGCTCTTTAAGGTTTTCTTCCTCCCATCCCCTGTGTCATCCCCTTTGCTTGTGCTGGGAGATACAAAAATTGTGGGCTGCTGCTTGGAGACTTGAGCAAAAGTTTCTGATGAAAACCAGCTAAAGAAAAATATTTATTATATAGATGTTTGTATTTCAGTTAAAAATAAATAAATAAAATTCTGAAGTACTTGCAGTTTCAGACAGTTGAATCTCCTTAAAGTTTGTGGATTTTTGATTTTTGTAGTGCTTACTTGAGCTTCTGTTTTGACTCTTGGGCTCTCATTAATTTGGCACATGCCTTGCTGTCTAACCATGCTATCGAAACTTTATAGAATGCTTGAGAGACTTTTTTCAGTTATTTCTAGTTTTTCTCTCTTTTCTGTAGCCTGTATACGTATATGGCTGGTCTTTGCCTTTTTGATACTAGTTTTAATCAGTACGGAATAGCTAATTCTGGAAAGATTAATTTTTAGACATTTGCAGTATTGGTATGGAGGCCTTGAAGTTTGGACACATTTTTTATCTTACTTGACGTTAGACATCTGGTCCCACGCCTTTATTATGTTCCTTGTACATTTGTATTAACCTCAAATGGAATCTGAAGCTGCTTGTGACCTGACTTGGAATTGCCCACTGCTAGTCAGTAGGATAAAAGGTTGTTCTGGGGTCTTGAGTTAGCTTTCAGGAGTACGTAGGGCACCTCCTTCCACATGAGAACTGAAACAGCATTTGTTCCTGTAATCACCCTCTTTCAAAGATGAATGTGCAAGGAGAGATTCTGTTACTGTCTCCCTTTACGCAGAAATACTCCAGTGCAGATGCACTTGCTCAAGGATCTGGAAACTTGTGAAGTGTTTTCTCTGCTTGATAGGAGTGAAAAGTTATCCCCTTGGAGGGCACCCCATGCTCCATGCTGAAGGGGCCTACTCTGTCCTTCCTGTTGAATAGCACAAATACTCAGAGTGAAATTCCTGAGGCCAGAATAAGGGCTTATGGTGGGGAAGAACGTGAGCTCTGGCCTCTGAGCCATCATTGCACAGTGACTGGCACAGCATCAAACAGAACACTTGGGCAACTGTGGAACAAACAAACAACGCTTCTGTTATGTTTTATTATTATAATTTAACTAACTGCAGGACCATCAAGGCCCAGTGTAGTGATAGGCTTTTCCTTAGCAGTATAACCTAACTTGCTCAGACAGAATACAGCATGCAAAATGCAGTTGTAGAGTAGGCTGATGCTGATGTTAGGTATGTATCCTCCAACTGTGATCAAATGTAAATGATTTTAAATCATACAGGCTCGCTACCAGTGATCTCAGAAGTGAGTAAAAGCTTTAACTAGGCCACTTAGCTCCTGGTCATGCTTCTGATCAAACAACAGTAGCCTGTATGTGTTGAATTCTAGGCCAAGTTAGATTTGTAGTCATAGCCAAAATTATTTGTCCAGTCCTAAAATAAAAAAATCTTCAATTGCCTTTGGGTTAAAATTTTATAACAGGTCTCTGAAACAAGCTGGTATTGAGAACTCACAACGGTATTAATATGTTACCTAGGAAATGCTAATTAATACCTGCATATTATTTCCATGAAAAGCAAATGCTGAGTGGTTTATTAACCTTTTTTCTGAGGGAGGTGGAGAGAAAATGTATGCTCACCATTAATCTATCCTCCCAGAGAGATGGTCAGAAAGGAGATGGAATTGCAGTTTATTATTTCTCCTCAGTAAGAGTGACAGTGCCAAATGCAGAGTTGATCAGCGTTTGCCTGCAGGGAAGCAGGAGAAAGAAGGAAGAAGGGAAAAGACATTTGTATCTGTTTAGCAGTAGTGATTTTTAGGAGCCGGCTTTGTTAATTCCCCTGTAGATGGGAAGGAAGGAAAGCAACCAAGGGGTGGGAGGACAGCCAGGGAGAGACAACCAGGCGTGCTTCAGTGCTGCTTCCAGATACTGTGGCTCTTCTACAGAAACACCTTGGTTTGTCTTTTACAAGTAACATCCAAGAACATTTTGCTTCTGTTTAATGGTGAAATCATCAGTCTGGAGCGAAAGTTTGGGAGGTGCTAAACTAGCTTTTGGCACAAGTAGTGTCTTGTAGAAATAATTTGGGATTTATTTTTATTTTCCACGTGTTCTGTTTTTTTTTTTTCCAATTTTGTGGCAAGTTCATTAAAAATTAGTTATCTAGAAGCAGGAGTTATTTGTTTTATTTCTGTAATTTTTAAGCAGATTTCTGGAGGTAAAAGGATGAGACTAAACTGGTTTTAAAATTTTTGGATGACCTCGTTGCCAAAATTAAGCAATTTAATTTTTTTTCATTTCAGAAAACGCTGTGCATTTTTAATCTACCCATATGTAATGCGAAAAAGTTATGCAGATCATTTAAATGTGGTAGTAGTACACTACAATTGAAAGGGTGCACCCTTATTTGAATTCTAAGTTTTTTCCTCCCCGAAAGGTTCGACGTACAAGTAAGAATTTGATATTCATTTAATTAAAAAAGAAGACTGACTTATCTATTCTAGTGTAACAAAAGAGGAAGAGTAATGGATCTAGAAATTGGCAAATGGAAGTGCAGACATGGTGTAAAATCGATGTTTATCAATGTCTGATTATCAATCACTGAGTCATGGTTTCTTTAATAATACAAATAGATGTAGATAAGAATAAATTGATTATTTGAATATAGATTTCTTTCTGATGATTTAATTACTGAACTTTGAATTAAACAGCAAGTTAAAGTTAAGTGATTCAAATAAACTTGATTTACATTAATCCATTCTGCTTTTCCAAACGTACGGCAGTGGCTGTACTTGTCATCCATTCTTTGTTCATGCATTTATTCTTGGCTTGGAATTCAATAATTATTGTATCAACGGACTGTTCTTATCTCCAGTGTGTAAACGTCGCAGGTGATATTTCATGTCATACATAGGCGCAGTGTGTGGCAATGGGTACCAAACACCTCTGAGCTTTCCTCAAGATTTCCACATTTCTGAGTGCAGAAAAGCTTCTGTCCATTCTGGGAGTCTGAGGGATGTCTGGGACAATCCTGTCTCTCCGCTTCCAAAGGAGTGTCTGAGGAACATTTGTCACCGGGAGGGATCTCTTTTATCTTGATTGCTTCCAGTGGAACTTGGTGGAGTTCTGTTTTCCTATTAAGTACCCTTGGGATTTGGCTAAGCACCGTGGAAGTGACCTAAATCTCTGCCTTTATCACAAAATTAACATCATAATTTAGGGGTGGAACATGCTTCATTGTTTGGTAGTTATCTTGAATCCACCTTTTAAGAGCAAAAGGGGTCCAAGAATATGTTTGAGAATGTATTTACTAAATTTAAGGGCAGACAGGAGCTTTACAGCACAGGAATAGAATTAGAACACTGCCTCTGTATACTAGTGATTTAAATAAGCTCCAAAGGGTTTCTTTTGTCTGTTTCAAGCTGGTAGGGCTTTTGTGCAGCCCTGTGACTAGGGATCAACCTTGCAGCAAGGCACTCAATCCTAAGGTTTCCCTTCATGAAAAAGAAACCATATTTGAGGGCTAGTACTCAGACGTGGGAATGTCGGATTTACATTCTCTTCCCTTCTCCAGATTTCTGTGAGTGTAACTTAATTAGTAAGTTGATCTTAACCTTTTCCTGCTGCTGCTTAATTTTTAGAAATGCTAACAACCTTTGGGAATGGTTAGGTGGAGCTATTCCTGTCTAGACAGTAAATACAGCTTAATGACTGTCCTGGTCTTTAAACAATCTTTAACTCCTTGTGAAGTACAGGCTCCCCTATGCTTTGTAGCGTAGGGGGCACCTTCAGCATACTGACATCTCTGCATAGAAGAGCAACCCTTTGTTTAACCAGATATGTGTGCAATCAAATGTTATTCAAGTCTGGAAATGGGAATAATGCACGTTCATTTTTACTAACGCTTAACTGAGACCAGAAGCAGTGGTAAACAGGCACGCTCATGTTACAGTGAATTTGTGGACCCTGACCCCACCTTAGTCTTTCAGGGATACTGGAACACTATATTATGCTTTCTATACCCATTCTCCGAAATGTGGGAGCTAATTTGCTATAATCTATACTGTCTGGGGAGTTATTACTGACCTCTATGTTTGCTTTCAAGAGACAGCATTCTTTATAGAAGTTTGAAGCCAGACATCAAAGTATTAATTTTGATGGACACTGCATTTCACAGAAATTCTGAGGTTGTTGTCAAAACGTGAAAGCAAACATCACAGAGGAAAAACAACCAAATGCTGGTTTTAGTTACTTTAATCTATTCTAGTTTTGTATAAACACATTTATGATGTTGCTTACTGCTGGCTCTGTATTCTTTTGGGTGTGAAGATGTCCTTGATTCCTGTCTCAGGCGGTGTTTCTTCTCACTTCATCAAAAATTGGTCCTGATTGACAACAGACATTTGTGTTTTTTAAACTGGCTTTTAGGAATAGTCACAGTGCCACAAAGAAAAATAGAAGACATATGTCCCTGGAAGTGTGTAGTGAATGTAATCTATTCAGAGTAGTAGTTTGCAATGGGCTAGCAGCAGGAAAACTTAAACACATGCATTCAAGAGTCAGTCTTCATCTGCTTATCCTAAAAGTGTGTGCTTTTAGGGGAAAAAAAGTCATCCATGGAAATCCTTTCTATTGAAGATTTTACTCAAAGCTTTGAAAATTTCTGTATTTCGCTTTGCTGAGGTGATCGTGTCTGCAACAGTCTTTGCTAACATTCAAGATTAAGGTGACTGGGTTTAAGTATAAAATTTATTTTTTAATGTAGATTAAAATATGAACAAAGTAAGTGCTATACTTATTCATGTTCTATTACAGCCCACACAAAGAAAACAGGAAAGTTAAGACTCAAGGTCTATTCTATAATTCAGGGTTTTTACTGAAATTTGAAGGCAATTTAAACCACCTACTTATTTCAAAGGTACTATCGATAGACCTCCTGCTGTTGACATGCACTAAGAAAGATGGAAGGATGTAAATGAGTTTTAGTGATTTGCCTGCCTTTGAATACAAATGAGGCTAAAAACCTCCTGTCCTGCTCTCCAGCAGTCGACTACTAGAATGTTTCCAGCGCGCTTTATTGGAAAGTGAGTGTTGTCATCACAAATTATCATTAGACTTCACTGTTGTTGACTACTTGTTAGCAATTGATAATTTGACTGTAATTCAGTTAGAATGTTTCAGGTATGTCACAAACTGTGTTCATAGTAACCGCTTTTTGACAGTGACGAGCTCCTTCCAACCAAAACTTGGAAAGACTTGTCTCTGCGAGATAACTATGGAAGCATTTGTGGTGGAAAGTCAGATTTTTAAACTGGATTGTTTGAAAGAGGGTGGAGACTAGAAAACTGCCTATCCTGAGGTTGTAAACGTTCTGTCTGGGGAAGATGTGTAAATTTACCCAACAATAGTCTTGCTTTTTTGTTGAGAACACTGCTTGCCTTAGAAATTAAAACAAACATTACAGAAATGTCAGTAACTTTCTTTTAACGTGGATGCCTTTGTGATTAATACGTTATTTCTCCCAGTGGCTTAACAAAAAAGTAGGAAACAAACAATTAAGAGCAGGAAGAGCTGATCTACTTCTTGGGCTGATGAGATAAAAATCTGAACAATTGGGACTGTCCCTTTGGAATAGCACAGTTGGCTGCTGTGGAAGGTTTTTGGACTGATTTCCATTCATTGTTTTCAGTGAGCCTCCTTCAAGAGTCTGAAAGACATTTTTAAAGTTAGAACCTCTTCTTTCTTCACTTGTAAATTTTGAAAGCACTCTGCACTAATTCATCTGTGATTGAAAACTGCCACTAGCTGTCTCCTCCCGTAGTACCAGCCATCCCTTTGAATGTTTGCTACCTATTCCTTGCTTATGCGTGGCTTCAAAAGCACAAAGAAGCAGGCTGTCCTAAATGACAGCTTTCACTGTCTTTAAGATCACAGGTCAAAATGGAAGACGAATGTTTCAGGATGATCTGATAGCACATGATAGCATCTAAATGCCTTTGTATACTGATTTTACAGTTTAATTCAACACTGTAACACTGTGAAGCTTCCAAGTCAAAGAAATGTCTCCCAGTCCTTATATAAGCAGCTATCATAGAAGTAATTTGCTTATGAGACGCTTTTCTTTCTGGAAGACCAGTCTGTCTCAGTTCCTATCAAAAAGAAATCAATTTCCTGTGGAAACTGGCATAAATCTTTCAGATTGTTTCTTAGCATTTCTGCAGCATTTGTCAGAGTTGCTGTTAGCTATGTATCTTTCTATTGTCTCATAATGAATTGTAGCAATAGATGAAGAAAACAATATTAATCTGTTTTTGTTAATCCTATTTTGTAATTAAATACATCTTTTATATGAGTTCTGTTAAGATTTGAATGAAAGGGGATTTATGAAAACATGACTTGCTTTTTATAAGATAGTTTTAGGATTATGAAATCAACACAGGGAAAAAGAAAAGTTTGACTTGCTCACAGAGCAAAAGATTTTCTCTTTGTTATTCTTGCTTTGCTGGTGCTGTGAGAAAAAAAAAAAATAAGAGCATTCAAGCTGGGTTGCCTGTGGTTTAACTCTAATTCTATAGGCTGCACACTCTTTCTCCCCAAAATCCCCACAGCAAGTGACCTTGTCAAACAAAAGTGTGGAATAATGGGAGGCAGCCCAGGGACTGTGGCTCATTTACAAGCAGCTGTTTGCTACTGTCAGAACAAAGGCAAATCAAAGTTGCATTAACGGGGTATGACAGGCACAGTGAGCAGCTCCCCAACAATGTTCATCCTCTCGTGTTGTTCTGGTTATAATACTGGTTTGCCTGAAGGAGAAAATGGTCATAAGGTCAAGTCAGACGTGGATGTTTTCAAAAGCCTTGCAAAATTGCACGCATTTTTCAGCTGATCAACTATTGATGTTTTTGAACAAAATTAGCATAGCAGCAAATAAATACATATTTATGTGTATGCCTGGCTTTTGGTGTGAGAATTAGAACCACACAGAGAATTAACAATTATGTCTTCAAGGCAAGATAAGTGTCATCTGGCCTTCCCTGAAAGTCTGAATCATTCAGTCTGAGAACTAAAGCAATTGTAGGTAATACTTTCAAATTCCTAGATGGCATCCAGTCATGGCTGGCTAGAGGATTGCTCTGTTCTCTTTTGTAGTTCTACTTCACTAGAACTTTTCTCTGCACCAAATTATCTCATACTTCAGTGAAGACGTTACACATCTGACGTATACAGCCTTCCCTGAAGTTTGAATAAAAGTGTGTTCTGAATTCTGAGAAAGTCATGACTCAAGGTCTACTGCTTGCTTAGGTTAAGCTTGATAATGTGTGTTGATTTGGAAGACTTGGAAGCACTGGAAGTCAAAGAGATTCCTTACGAAGTAGTGGAAATACTTAGCTAAAAAGGGACAATTGTGACTTCATGTAGCATGCAGTAGGATTGTATTTAGCTGTGTGAATGAGACTTATATAACTTGAGCCTGTACTGCTCAACACCAGTCTGTTGTCTGAAATAGCTCTGAATCAGTTAGGCTTGGTGAGAACATGTCTGAAAATGGCTTGGAAGTAACGGAAATTCAAGCAGAAAAGACAGGAGAATTGCTGGACGTGAGCTTTATAACAAGGCACACAATAGGCAGCACATTTCTCAGTGTTCATTGTACCTCGTGTAGCATGATAAAGGCTGAAGGCAGAGTGACTTTAACAGTCCCTGAAGTGCAGTATTCCCCAAGAAATGCACAGTTTGAAGTGCCAAACTTCTGCTATGAAATTTATAAACAAAATTAAAGGAAGCAGTAAGACTTACTTATTGGGTAAATTGATACAGCTACATTATTAATAGTGGTCAAAAAGATCTTTTTTTTTTTCTTAAAAAAAAAACAAAAAAAAAAACCCCAACAACAACAACTGAGAAAGCCTGTTATGTTTAGCAAGTATTTTACTACTATCATAAATTCCTGAATTACTTGATTACTTTTAGATGGGGAGAGGGAGACTAGGAAGAGCAAGAAGGAAAAATGCTTTTCAAGTGAAATATCCTGCAGATTAAGGCAGCAATGGAGTACGTTTTGATAATGGCATTTGGCACCTGCTGTATTTTACTACTCAACGTATGATAAAGTTATTCTAGAATTTAATAATTTCAAGTCCAATTACTTTGTGTTTCAACTTAATTTTTGTTAGGTATGATGGGAATATATAGTTACAAATAATGCAGATAAAAAGCCATTAAGATGTGACCAATATATCTTCTAACCTTTAGAAGATAGCACGCTCTTATTTGATACCTTGTAGGGTAAAACTTTCAAAAGTGCAGTGGTTTGCATGCATACAAAGTTGTACTGACAACATCTTCTAAAGTGCTAACATGAATGTGAATTTAATTTAATTTATTCTCACAAACTTGCAGTTCTAGCTGTATGTGTTATAGTATCATGTACAGGTGCCAGCCAAGATTACGGCTTCATTGAGCTCTACTCATCCAAAAAGTTCTATATTTATCAGCCTGGAGGGCTTGACGAGTTTCCTCTTCTGCTGCCGTTATCAACTGTTTTGAAATATTCAAAACCTTAAGTGATATTGAAATCTTACCCAGTGTTCAAAGCACGTTGTATATTTTGAGGTGAGAAATAGAGCTGTACTTGTAGAAGCGTTCTGGCATTTAACTTTTTGCTGAAAATAGAAGAACATAATTTTTGTAAGAGATTAGGTAATACGAATTTCTTTAAAATGTTCAGATTACTTGTGCTGCTTGGGATGCCACAGAATGGCAGCAGTTATGTATCATCTTTGTGGTCAGTATATTCAGCAGTAATTAAAGAAATAGAGATTTTATTTTGTTGTGAATCGGTCTGTTAAACTCACATGATAATATCCTAAATTCCTTTCAGTTAATGGTCCTATTCTTGCTGGGAAGGGGGAACATTTTGTGCATTACTTTGCTTGAATGGTACTAACAGACTAGCAGATGGTCACTTTCCAACTGGTTTGCCTTGAAAAAAGAAATTAAAATATTATAGTGCCAGGGAGAGATGTTGTAATGTGTCCCTTTCAAATTAACAGGTCGTTTTTTCTACTATTTTATGATTGTAAAATAGCTCAATGTCACATAAAAGGTTAAAAGCTGAAGTAAATGGCATCATGGGAAATTTGAAATAAATAGGGACTCATATGGTTTATGGCTCTATACTTGAACACACAAGGAATATATTTCTTTCCTTTAAAAGGCACTCTGTAAGAGCTTGCCATGTTAATATGAATTGTGGTCACAATAGATTTTATTTTGAGTAGTTTTAATTCACAGGGTAACATGTTTTGTTTACTAAATTACACTTAGTACAAGCCAGTTGTTCAAACTGTTTTAAAGCCTAAGAGGGGATCAAATATTTTCTGAAAAAAAAATGAAGCTCTGGATTCCAGTTCATTGAATTATTTTATTCTGTCTTAACTGTTACTTTTCATAGACCACAGACCTTCAGAACTGATTAAGTTTTAGGCACAAAACTGTCAGATATTTCATATTAGTGCCAAATTTGTTTTTCATGGTAAAACTGTCTCCACTATGATGTTCTGTGAGCCCTTGTTCCAGCAACCCTGCTGAGCAAGACTTGAACAAATTTTTCAGTTAGCATCGGTCCCGATGGCTGCTTTATTGCTATGCAGGTGAAGAGCAGGTTCATGGGAAAGCCCTCATAAAACTTGTCAGTGCGAGATAGCCCTGATTTCCCCCGATACACGATCGGCTGGGAGTTGTTACAAGGTTAGTGCCCATAGCACTAAGAGGAGATGTTTAAAACTGAATTGCGAAAACAGGAAGCGTCTATGATTTACATGTGTAAAATTGTTACAGCCATGTCATTAACAGAGGTAACCTTTAAAATTATCAGTCATGTGCAGCTATTGTGTTTGTATTACTTTCAACAAAAAATGCTACTGTTTGCTATTTTGGAATTTGTTTTCAGTCTTGCGCTATGCTCGTAGAAAGCGGTTATGCATAAGTTGCCTACAAATGGCCTGTTTGTTTCAATATTTTCTGTTTTGCTTCCTGCCATCTTTTGCTCAATATAGTTGGTAATCTGTGAGGAAATATGGAATGCATTGACTTTGTCTTAGTAGAGGACTGGCAGTTGTAACTGCAAAGATAGGCTATTCAGATAGGTGATGAAGCCTGAAGATGTAATTTCACCAAAAGCTAGTTTAGACAATTAATTTTAATGACCATTTCTCATAATTCTGGCAGAAGGAAGCTGGGGTATTTGTGTGGGATGTTTTACAGGGACATACTGCAGTAGCTTTTGAGCTCAGAACAGGTCAGACCCTGCAGCTGGCCCAGCCCAGCCCACAGGGCTCTGGTGGCTGGTGCTTGGTGTGGAGCCGCCTGCTGCATGGAAATGCAAATGATAACTGGAAGTTTAGCTTGAACCTAAGCACAAAGGTAAGGACAAAAAGATGATGTATACAGTCTGTTCAAACAGAGGATATAAACATTCCAAAGAATTGACAAGTCAAATTGACAAGCTGGAAAACAAGAGGAGAAATACCAGGTTGCTATGGCTTCCTATCAATAGAAGAGACTGAGGTATTTTTTTCACAGTTGATTATGATGGAGCAGGGGCTGGGTGTTATTGAACTCATTCTCCAGCATGCAGTGGTGCTGGGAAAGCCAGTCAGATGACATGAAGAGTGATGTTCAAACTCTTGCATAAAAGAGAGAGATTGTCATGGAGATGTTTAGCCCTAAAGGTTCAAGATCACTTAAATGTTGCAAAAGGTGTAAAAATAAACAGGTTGCCATCATTGTGTTCAGGAGTCCAGACTAATTTTTCAAGTAAGAATAAAATAGTGGTAAGAGTGTGCCATAGTAAATTATCTGTAAATCAGCTGAAGGCGTTTTTTTTCTTCTGATGGATGCTGCATGCATATTTAGCAAATGAACATGTTTATGCCCAAATGGCACATACATTGCTTTTGCATTACCTTTCCTAATGGAAACCTTTATTTGTCTTTTTCATGTTTTTTTTTTTTTTTCCTTAAGGTGATTGAATTTTAGAGGCAAATGCAGTGATACAGTCACTAATATGCATTATTGTAATTGGCTGTAATTAATCCATAATTGCATCTTTTTAACAGGGATGACAACGACAAGAACAAGTTTTTAAATGATGTAGGAATAATTCTTCATATATATGATTTAGCTTTTTATCTGGAAGAGGTATTTGGATTAAAGAATATTTTGGGTGGCTAGGAGAATGAAGGAGTCCATCTTGGTCTGAATTATCTAGTGAGGCTGTGATATTATGAACTGTTTTGTCATAAAACTGAAAGATGATTTTGTCCAAGTTCACTTAGCTACCAAAAAACCTGCATTGTACTTCCAGGGTAAAGGAATGTGGGGAGGGAGTTGCATTCAGTTTGGGTAGGAGTTGGGAAGTTTCTTCTGCTTTTGAGCCTTATTTGGAACAACTGCTTAATACTTTTTTGTTGCTTATTTACAGATCTGTTGAACAAAAGTTTTTACCGGTATTCTTAGTTTATCTTGGAATACTTGAACATTATAGTAAAAAAACTGTGTTGTGCTGTGTTTTCTTCAGATGCTTGGCTTATGGATTAGGAATTAAGACCAGATTTATCCATTATTAAAATAGGAAGATGATAGTCAACAAGTTGTAGCATTTTAAACAAGAATCGGCCACGGATCTTCCTTTAGAAGCCCTTTTGGTAGTGTTTATCTCTCTAGTTCCTAAAGGGAGATTTTCTTTTTTTTTTTCTTTCTTTTTTTTTTTCTTTTTTTCCCACCCAACAATCTTTTCTTGTCTCAGTGGATTTTCTATTGCTTAAAGTCAGATGGGAACATAATGTACTTGCCTGTTGTTCCTCCTATTTCCTTACTTTGAAGATACTTCCTTTAAAATCTTTCAGGATTTCTTGAGGGACGAGATAGAGACGCTAATATAGCATTTTCCCTCTATTGGCCTTCCTGGTGTTGAAGTACTGGGAACTGCGTATGCTCCAGGTTTTGTGTGTGTCCAGTAGTGATGTGCAATTCCACCAAAAGCAAAAGGAAAAAACAACTTTAGATATGTTTATAAAAGGTAATTATCATTGGGGGGGAAGACAGTAATGCAGTCAGCTAACTAAATGACTTGGCAGTCAGTCAGTTTTAATCTTTTCTGCTCTTTTTTGGTTGTTGTTGAAGCATTCATTTTGTTTTGAACTTCCTTTTCCCTACACTTCTCTCTTCTGTAGCCATCTCACATATCCACAAGTAAAACAGGGAACGATCTCTGATGGGAAGACATGCGTGGAAAGTGGGAGAGCCAGGGCAACTGGAGGTTCCTGGGACTTGTGGCAAGCCAAGATAACCAGGCTCAAGATTTGAGCAACAGTAAATTGGGAGTGCCCATCTAGTAAACACAGCTGCAGAGACCTTTCAGTGCCACAATCAAGTCAGTCAGTCCCATTTGTAATGTCAAAGGTGACGGAAGCATGCTGGAGTCCTGCAGTTAGCTGCTGTGCAGGTTGGAGGAGTGGCGCCGAAAGGTGGGTGGCATGACGGCCTGTCCCGTCAGGCCTGCGCCGTGCTAGGTGCAGGGCTGCCAGAGAGGAACAGACAAGCTACTTCCTCAGTCTCTGACCAGAATGCATGATAAGGCTCGATGTCAAAAAGGGCAAGATTGGGCTCACAGCAATTATGGCAGAGGCATACTAGTTTCCTTGACAACCAGATTGAGGATTCTTTGTGATTTATTATTTGCCACTTCAGACTCTCTTTCTCTGATTTAATTAAGGAAAGGAATTTCTGTAAGTCCCCTCCCTTCCAAATCTGAGCACCCATTACTATTGTTATGACTAGCCACAACCATCCCAGACTGATGCTGCTCTAAACTGGCTGCAAATCAGACTCGGCACTGAGCTTTTGGAATTTCGGGCAGGTTGCTCAGACAGCAGCTAACTGAAATTCAATGAGTATTATGTTGGGTGATGATTTGTTAATCTGCGCATACTACAAGGGATAATAGACATCTGCACTCACCACTTCTTCTCTCTCCCTCCCCAGGGAATTTTTCAAAGGCAGGGGACTTCTCAACAAGTGACACTTTTCTCCATTATCCTTAGAGGTGTACGAAAGACAAAGTAATATTTGCAGGCACCAGTTTCTTCCCTTGTTTTGGTACTCGGTGATCTTTAAGGTACCTTCCAACCTAAGCCATTCTATAATTCATGTTATTTTCTCCTTGAAGGCTTTATTAGCAATAGATCAGCCACGACTGTAAACTAAAATTGCACTTCTGAGGTGTTTTTTTTTTTTTTAGTATACCAATTGCACACATGTTTGAAAAAGAAATTCTCTTTTAAACATGGCTACAGATAGGGAGTACTGTTAGTCTGATCTAACGTCATGTGTATTCCAAGTGTGTGTTTTCCACATTTATAAAGCATTGGCTAAATCATGATCTACAGGGCCTATTCTAAATTTAGTAATTCCAAATAGAATTTTGAACACAATAATTTATGTAATAGAGATTTTTTTTATTCAAATGTCATTGGCAAATCTGTGTCATTATATTTCGAGACTGAAATTGGGTCCTCCAAAGGGCATTTTTTCTTGAAGTACTTTCCTGGGTTGCATATTTTTTATTTCGTATTCAGCATGAAGTGTCTGCTGCATTTAATAAAGTAAAATGAAGGTCACAGAAGATCACTAGTTTTTTTCCATAATGTTTCCCAGTAGGTGACTGGGAAAAAAGGTAGCAATTGAAATGGGTTGAGGATCCTTCATGCAGACTATATAGAAAATCTGTGCCCTCCTTAAATTATAGGGAGGGATTTTAGTTTAGTTTTCATTGTGTTTATTTTACCGTGACCGTTGTTTTTGCACCACCTCAGTCATAATTTCAAAAGTTCGTGCATGTTTGGTTGGCTTTAGTGCTGAGAGTTCCTGAAGTGAGTCAGTGGGTGTTGCTTATTCTTTGGGTTGAACTTGAAGCTCATTGAGTCTCTAAGAAGATTTAGATTGGCCCAAACGTAAGCTCACTAATATGTGTAGTCCTAGATCACTAATATACCAGTGCCCATTAGGCTGTTTAGGGAACTGACTACTGAAGATTCTTCTTTAAAATGGAGTGGAGTAATGAAGCTTATTAATGTATTTTTCATTAGAACAAGAATATTGAGTGCCCAGGTTAAATTCCAAGGAATCTATCCCACAGGTTAATGACAAACCTCACAATGACATTAGTGGTGCAGGATGAGAACTTAATTGGGGTAATTAAGATTCTCCTTACCTAAAATTCTGTTGCTTTCAAGTAGATAAAATATTGTAAAATGAATACTATGACGAGTTGTAATATGTTGGGTCTCATCACCTCATTCAGAGATCATAGCATTTCAGTGGGAGATAATATTATTTCTGTATTTTCTGTTGGATTCATAAAGTACCCATGTTGCCGTCTAGAGGCTCGTGCATGTGAAAACCATTGTTGTGAAAAGCAGGGCTCTGTCTGGTTTTGCATTTCCAACGTTTTCTGCATTTAGTTTTTAAAGCTAGCATGGGCCTTTCATTACTGAAACTGATAAGAATCTGGACTTCAAATTCAGGGGGGCAGAGACTGAATAGGCGTTGAAGCTCTGCTGTGGGATTGTTTGGTCTCATTGACTAAAACTTACTTTGGAGTAGCACAGACTTAGAAGAAATAGTACTTGTACCAAAAAAAAAAAAAAAAAAAAAAAAAAAAGGCTTCCTTCCTATGTGATTTCAAGGGAGACTGAATCCTCAGTTAAAAATGACTGTTAGAATGCCTAATTTAAATGGTTACCCTAACACCTGCTCATTCCTGCCTCCTTTGGATACCCCTAACCTTCTCCATCCCTTCTTTGCATCCCCAGAAGATTAGCAACTCCCTCCTCAATTACACTGCCATCACGGCTCCTTTGATCACAGTCTCAGCTTGCTCTGGAAATCATCTCGATTAATAAAACTCAGCACTGTTGGAAAAACAACAGTGTGCATGGATTGACAAGTCGTGGAACCCTGGCAGGCAGCTGAATGGGGCAGGGTAGGAGGCGTCAGCCCCCGGGACCTGCAAGTCTCACTGCTGCCTCCCACCCGGCCATTAACTCGCCCACCATCCCCTCGGACTTGCCATTGCTACCCGCCTGTTTGAACACCTAAATTATGTATCTTGAGAATGTGGTACTTTCCAGAGGAAAGTGTTGTTTTGGTGTGGAGAAAAGTGAAGCAATTACATCTTTTATACTTCACAGCTGCCTCCTCCAGAAATACTTGCTGTAGATGCTTAGGGAGAAAGATGTTTTTAAAATAGAACTGTGACCTGGTATGGTGAAAGACTATGCAGAATGAATTAATTATTGAGGAAATTTACCTTCCACACATCTGTATTAACAGTGTAGTAGTTCTGCCTTGGTTGCTTTTGTTGAGCTTGAACATTATACTATATATATTTTTTTTCCCCTGGTCTGATGCAATTTTCCTGGTCCTTAGTTTTATTATTGGTCTTATTAAGATCAATGAACAACACTGGAAACATAGTCTTTCAGCTATTAGATGTGTAGTTCTAAATAGCAGTAATTAGCAAATGCAAAGTTTTCCTTTCTCTACTGTGTTACAGTGTGTATTCATCCCTTTTGTGACTTTCTGATGTAAATAGCATCAATTATGGAACTCTATCACATAATTAGGGAAATTGTTTACTTTCTGTCTTAGCACACAGAGGTTTCAGGGATCCTGATTTTTCATTTGTTTCATTTGAGCACTTATTAGATAGCTCTCTTTAAAAACTGAGAACATTTCTTGTTCTCATGTTGTAACAGTTGTGGCAGAAGGGGGAATGAATTCTGGCAATAAAAGCCATACCCGAATTCAGAAGTCCTGAATTTGAGTCCAGGTGGAATTTAGCCTTTCTGTCAATTTATCTCAGTCATCCTTTGTATCCGTTTGCAGGAGGCCTATGGATATGTAATCCCTTTGTAGGTCATTAACAGTATTTGGACAGAGTTGCAGAGGTGCATGGTTCGTTTATTTATCCAGGAAATGATACCTCTATTGCCATTATTACTCCCTGCTGTGCAGGGAGCATGGAAGAAATGTGTAAGTGCCTTAAGATTTCTTAAATCACCTTTTCATTTGTAAACAGTTTCCCTTTTCTCATGCAATTTATTATTCAGAGGATGCTGTCAAGTGTCTATGCAGGATTACTACGTTATTCCTGGAATTTGCCAGAACTTCAGGTATATTGTAAAAACTACACGTGGTATATCCCCCTCCTCTCTATTATAGTCTTTTAGAAATCCACAAATATTTCAAAGAAGGTAAGGTCAGGAAGAAAGCCTTTCACTCTGACAGGCATTTTCTGAGATTGCTTGCTACTCTTGTCTCATATCTACTTGGGGGAATATTTGAAGTGACGGCACATTTACCTTCAAGTAGGTTTATTGCATTGTTCTTCTACTTGCTTTCAGAAGGTATGGCTGTATATTTTGGGATCTCAGTTTCATCAGTGCGATCTTGAGCCTTTGTTTCCATGGTCATCTTTCTACTCCCGAATCCTCTGTAACATTTCGGAAGCTATACTGAATAAGAAGGGGTATTGCTCTGCTATTTGTATACTTATAAACGCTCTTTAAATATGAAGTGGCTTGTTGTCATTAAAATTAACCACATACTTTTCCCGCTATAAATTTCACTGTGACAATTTACTCCACCCCATTGTTTTACTAGAGAGTATATGAACTCTTACATTGTTGCTTGGTTCCACTTTTAATGTATACATAATTCTGTTTGTAAAATGAATGCCCCCTTTATAAATTTACAACTGCAGTCTCAGATGTTATCACACCTCAGCATTTGTACTGTATTTTTTTACTTAATATCTGATAATTGTTTGGGACTATATTTATATCTAGTATTTTTAAACTGTTGCTTGTTGAATAACATTGTCTTTAAAATGAGCCAAAATGTAAGAGTCGATCCAATTCTCTGCATTTTAGTGAGAGTAGAAGTTCTGATTTTTCTGGCAAGTTAGGATATAACCTACTTAGGAATCACACCAAGTGTTATCACTGACACCACCATGTCATCTGGAATGATTCCGCTTTCGCTCATTGCGCTTATTCCCAAAGAACTGGTTGATCTTTGCATGGTTTCTGACTGACAACCTCTGAGGTGAAGAGGCTTTGGGTTTCTTCAAGATGGAAAAGAGAAACACCAAAAGTATGTTGTTTTTGTGAGCTGTTCACTCTGAATACTACCAATGGAAATCATAGCCCTTTCTTCCTCTTCATCCACCCTCCTTCAACAGATCGTTTCCAATTAAAAATGATTGAGATAAAGGAAAATACAAATTGTTGTCCAAATACATTTTTATAGAAATTAAAAGATATTTATTTTTATTCAGTTACCAGCGTCCTGTGCAGAGGAGGAAGTAATTCAACGGGAAATCCTGTTGACACGACATTTCTGACACATCACCCTTTGTGTGTCTTACCTCCCTGTTTCAGAGCTTGTTTTTAATTCAGAAGCTTCTCCTTCCTGACAGGTGGTGTGCTCAGTGAGTTCACAGTTGGTAAAGTGGAGATAACCTCCAGGAGGGGGATTTAAAGAGACCATGGGACTTATTTGCCTGGGGAAATTTTGAAGATGCAGTGTATTTAGTGGTGAGAAAGAAGAAGGGTAGTGCTTTCTGTGAGCTGGCAAAGTATCAAGTATGTGTGATGTGAGGGAAAAAAGGAAGGAGATTCTTGCAGCCTGAGAACAGACATCTGGCTGGCAAAAGAAAAGAAATATCATTGACAGATGAATACCATTTCAAACTGGGATAATTTTAGATCAAGAGGGCAAAGTTTTGCTCTCACACATGGAGCTCCCCCTGAAAGGGATGGGAAAGGTGTGTGCAGTTGAGAATAAAATTTGGTTCTAAGTGAGAACCGAACAAATGCATATTTTTACACTAGATATTCAGACTTTAATGTTTAGATCACATGGTTTCCATCTGCCATATGTAGGCATTGCTAACACGCTGCCAGAAACCAAGCTCTGGTTTGGTGACTTTCATTAAAGGAATTAGTGGTTTCTATCCAGTTTCAGTGTGGCTGGATTCAAAGTGCAGAAGCCCATTTTCACAGTTTAGCATCAATTAGCACTCTTGTGGCAGCCTCAGCAGGGAGGTGAAGGATTAAATGGGCATGAAGACCAAACTATCTCTTTTCCCATAGTGGTGATTCCTTCAAAATAGAGTTGAGATGTGATGGACTGAAATGGGGAAGCTTGCCCGGCTGCTGTCTAGGCTGTTCTTGTTCCGGGTGATTGAAGGACTTTAGTCTGCAGTTTTGTCGATGTAGCACTCTTTTCTATCCCTCTATTTAAAAAAAAAAAAAAAAAAAAGGCAAAAACTCTCAAACCACAGAAGAACCACCACCACCAAAAAGGGAAGGAAAAAAAAAATTAAGAGCAACTTGGGAGAGTCACGTTCACACCCTCTGAATGAGGGGTGAGAGCTGTTTGGGAAAATTTAAATGAGATTTCCCAACTGTGTACAGGAAGGATCGGCACATTAAAAAGCTAAGATGCTGCTTCTGACTTGTGATTTTGCTGAATCATTCAACAAGGTGCAGAAGGCAGGTAAGCCTTAGCTCTTTTTTTTTGATGAAGAGAGCCTCACAGGGATATTTTTGAGAATTGCATGGAGACTGGGAACTGCACGAGGAAAATTGTAATAAGTTTCAGTGAACCTGGAAGGCAAGACTCGTCCTGGTGAGTCAGAGGGTGTAACTTAGGCTTCTGTCCTGAATTTCATTAATCAGCTGTACTGGCTTTGTGTTTGTGCACACTGAATATTAAGTATATAATTACAGAAGCTTACTTACTGTTTTAATTCTGCTGCTCATGCTGAAATTTGACAGATTTTTAAAGTTAAATGCTTTTTTTAAAAATAAGTTATAAAAATTGATCATTAAAAAGTTATCATTAGTTACTTAATATTTCTAAAAGCTCTTATTGCTAACAAACCCTATTTAGTTTTGCAAGAGATAGGTTTCCAGATTTTAGTCCAATAGTTAAAATATGCAAGAGTATGTCTGAGAAACTGAGTTCTGGAAACCAGTGCTAAAAATCACCCCTCACAGCTAATTTATTCAATGAAATGGTTGCCTTGCTTCAGTGTAATTTATGTGCGCATTTAAATGATCAAGTGTGTTCATTAGGGTTTAAGACCTCTTTGTTAAAGTTCCAATCAAGAACGCACTTTCATGTCCATTGTTTTCAGTTAATCCCATTTTTATGAATGGGTTAAGAAGAAAAAAAAGAAAGATGTCTCTTCCTAGAAAATAGATTTCCTTCAATAACTAATTCTTTTTTTCTCTAGCTGTACCCTGCTTGCATCATCTTAAATGAAAATAATGAGTCTGTACTTAAAACAGCAAAGAATACAGCTAAAGGAGAATAGTTTTGAAATGATCGCTTCCTGCCTAATTTTATCCAGGCTGGAACAGTGGGGTTTTGTCTGCTGTGCTGCAGCTCTGGCTGTTCGTGTGCTATCTGGTGGCTTTCAGTGAAAGAAGAGTGCAGTGCTATGAACTCTAGACCTCTGTGCAGTATCAGAAGCTTTCACTGTGCCAATGTAATCTTTTAATAGACATGCTTGCCAGAAGGACTTTTTTTCCCTTCAAAGATAGAATTAGAAAGCACAGTTGTCATTTAAATTGCATCTATCGTTGTAGTTGTTGGTAGCGATCTGTTGACCAGTATTGGATAATTTAAAAGCTGTTTAACAAAATCACATGCTTGTCTGTATGAAATGTATACAGCGCGGAGAGATGGAGAGAAAAGTCTCCCTTGACATACATAGTTTGTGGGATTCTTTAGAAACTGCAGGAAGCCAAGGCTTTTTTTAAGAATTATAAATGCTCTGCAGAGCCCATGTTCAGAATTTACATGATTTTCAGATGGTGAAGTGTGTTCGGCTGCCCTTGTGCAACCTCTGTGCATGCGTCTGCCCCTCACCAAGCAACTGAGAGGATGCTGAGTGCAGGTTTTGTTGGGCTCTGTGTTTGTTCAACATATATTATTGAAATTCTGCCCAAGATGCATTGCTTCATCTTGTGTCGAACTTGAATCATCATGTTTCGTGATTTGGTGAAATAAAAGAGATTGTGAAAGAGACAACTGTAAACATTCTGTTTGGAAAGATGTGCTCTTTTTAAAAGACCTTTCTGTTAGAGCCAAATAACACAAGAAACAGTATTTCCTTGCTCACTGAGGCATATATATATTTCTGCAAAGATTTGTTTTGGAATCTTGGCTCTTCCAGTATCCGCATTCTTTGAAATAATTTTATATTTCCATGTTTACTCTCTCAGTGCTTTAAGTTTTAATCAAAGGTTCCCTGCTTCTGATGTTGAGAAGTACTGATGTTAGCCTGTTTACATTCCACTATTTTTCCTCTGTATGGGGTGAACATTCAAATGTAGAGGCTTCTTTTCACTTTTATCTACCAAACTTAGCGCACACTCTTATTATTGACAGCTCAAAAAGATGGAGTGCTAGTGGGCAGGAAGCTGTGAATTATTAACTCTCCTTTGGACTTTGCCAAATTTAGGTTATCTTTCTATAGACAAATAATTTCTTAGTAAGGAACCAGTGGTAAATAAGGCGTTGGTAACTTACATAAAACATTTTTAGCCAAATGTGAATCTGATAATATTTCAGAAACATGGTTCTGAGTTATATTTCTTTTGTAGGAGATGTATGTTTTCAATTCATAGATTAAAGTACAAGAGGGAAGATTTTCATTTGTGATGTTTCATTTTGCTATTTTTTCCTCAGTGTTTCTGTGTATGTATTGATCAATAAAGCATTAAAGAATGCTTATTGCCACTGAACATCCCCTCTACCTTTTTTTCATAAAATGTTGATTTTGTAGAAGTTTTTTTTTTCAGTAAAGAGCCTGTGCTCAACTAATTTGTGAGCAGATAAAATGTGCAGGAAACATGTTTGCTGGGAAGTTTTCTTATAATCAAAACAGTCGATGTGACAGAAACCATGCTCTTTTTCTCATTAGGTAGTATTCTTCCTTTGTTTATTTAAAAAAAAAAAA
Organism: Alectoris magna; assembly: GCA_030625065.1. NCBI lineage: Eukaryota > Metazoa > Chordata > Aves > Galliformes > Phasianidae > Alectoris > Alectoris magna. The sequence goes on from CM060568.1 coordinate 12,630,929, forward strand.
AAAAAAAAAAAGCAAAACCCATACGTGTATACAAATGAATCAGGGACGTCATATGCAGCAGATGTGGCATTTGGTAATGGATAAGTAATAGATCCTATGTGGGTTACTGTTCAGGATGTATGCGAAGTGCCAGCCCTGGCCTCAAAAGGGTTTGTGGTGATCAGGAAGCTCTTTATACGATGCTGCTCCTTTGGTGTCATCACTCAGTTTGCATTGAAGCGATTAGCAGAAGGATGGAATGGTGATTTCAGTTGTACGAGACAGCCAAACAAAATACATTTTTGCAAGGTATAGCGAGGCAAGCTGAGCCGGCTGAATGCAGGTTGGTTAGAAAATACGATGTTGAAAGTACTCATGAGGAGTTGTGCTGGAAATACAAATTTATTGGTGACAACAGTAATTATTGACAGAGCTACATACTTATGTCTGAAAAGCCCTGGAATAATGCAGAACTGGGCAGCAGTGTTAAGATGCTGGTCTTTCAGACTTCCATCCTGTGGCAGTGCATCTGTTTATCGAGAATTATCTCCTGAATGTAAATGACTTTCAGTCCTAAGTCATTGCACCTGTTGCCAAGAGGTATTTATTCCAATCACTTGCCTAAAGCACAGGGAGTTATTGCTTGACATTTTATAGCTCCAAAAAAAAGCTGTCGTTTCAAAATCATTTGTTCAGAGAGGAGAAAATGGAGCAAAACAGTTCATTTTACCCTAAGCACTGCTATTTGGCAGTATTCACATTTGCACGGCACAAAGCTGCAATATTGATTTTTCGCTCACAGGGCCTCCCACTAGTTCTTTCTTCGATTGTCAGGGTTGCAAGATGGATTGAATTACACTTTGCTTGTTGATATGCTTTTTTTTTTTTTTTTCTTTGTTGATAGGAAAAGATTACAAATAAAGCTTCAGAATAAACATCACAGTAGTTTTGTTAGTGGACTTAAAATTTATTTATTTTATTTAGTTAAAATTCTGTACCGTAGCAATTCCTTAGAGTAGTCTCCCCACCTAACACATGCTGCATTGTTTGGTTCTATTGCTTGCTGCTTTTGCAATATTGCACGTACATAATCTCTGGTGTGTCCTCTGTTGCTGGTGGTGACCTAGCCTTTGTGTAGTGTTTTGAATGTTTGTCCTAATACAGAATTTCTCCTGGATGGCTGCATGGGGGGGAAAAAAAAATGCTGCTTGAAACACATTTGCAGTACTTACAGCAGTGCCCAATTTCTGCAGATGATGAAGTAGGATCTGTAGGCAGCTAATCTCCGCAGAAGCATGGCAGTCTTGTCTTTGAATTCATCCTATCTGAAGTATTGGCTGTGCTGTTGGGTTTGCAGGAAGGGTTTGATGCTCCTTGCAACCAGCTTGGTGTGGTTGTGTCAGCCTGGCACCATAGCCATCCATACATCAGACCTCAGGGGTACCAGCCTGCAGCCTCTCTTCTGTTTGCAAAATTCACCTTTAGGCAGCAGAAACAGTGGCTTCACTCTCCTTACTGATAGAAACCTGAAGGCAGGGCTGTGCAGTGGCACGCAGGGGTCTCCAGTGGGAGGATGCTGCCTGAGCCCCTGCTGGAGGCAGCTCTGCCGTATGCAAGACGCGCAGGCAACATTGCTGTGTGAGCTGGAGGGCTTGAGTTTTATGGGCATGGTGTTAAATTTGACGGGAATATTAGGATGTAGGAATGGCAGTCACTAGCAGCATTATTTTTGGTCCCACTGTGGCTGTCACGATGGTAATTAGTCAAAGAACTGCTGCATGTTTGTGTGGTGAGGGCTTTATATGGGCCCCTCTCCATGCCCGTTTCATGCCCTCGGTGAGCTGTGCACAGTTTCTGCCTTCATTGTATTAATTTGTTGCATGGGAGGAATACATAGTGTGTTAACGCGATGGATTCGCATTTCAACTCTTCAGAGCTTTCAGCTCATGATACTTCAGCAAGCCTCTAATAATAGTGTTTGTTATTACATATGGCATGTTCAGCCAGAAGTGCATTTTAAATAGAATTGTGCTTTCTACAGCAACATGGTCTCTTCTCGAATACTGAAGCATTGGCAGGGCAGCATTTCCCCTTTTTGCATAATATGTGGTTCCATAAAATTTAAAAGAGAGGCATTCAGCTGTGTGGCCTGGCGCTCATCCTCTGCACCGGTTGAGCAAAAGTCAGTGGTGTTACAGAGGGGAAGACACGTGGATGGGAAGATGGCTGCTAGGGAGCCATGCCCTGACACCAGCATTGCTGTTACCAGCAGCACTTCCTCAAAGTTGTAGCAGATCATCATCTTCATATAGGAGGAGTTTGAATCCACAGATCATTAATTCAGCAGAAAAAGTGTCAGCCTCTGGTTCATACGAAAATTTGCTATCAAGGGGTTATCTCAAGTTATTCTTGATCTTTTTAGATCCTAGCTTCCTTGCTTCTTCTAATGCATCAGACTTTCAAAAAAAAATTCAAAAAAAAAGAAGCTTATTTTCTTTGCTTTCAAAATGCTGTAGAGTTCCAGCTTTCCAAACTTACTAGCTGTTTCTCTTTGCTGTCACAACTTGTCTCCAACCGCCTGCACTGAAATATTAATGGCCTTGTGCTGCTCTCTGAGGGTGACTTCTTTAAAAAAAAAAAAAAAAAAAAAAAAAGGAAATATGTGTGATTCTGCTGAAAATTTACCAGTGATTTATCATTTTAAAGATACAGGTATTTTCACTTACCATGTTACTCAGCTTGTTCTTTAGTTCTTGGTAGTGCCCTCATTTTGTGAGAGACTGAAAGACTCTATTTAATAATGTAATAGTAGCTATGTACAAGGAATTATACATTTTTTTTATGTTGTTTGTGTGTTTTCCATAAATAAATATGGATTCATTGGACAGAGGTTACCTATTTACTGGAATTTGCTCACACAGAAAAAATATTTTCAAAAGGAGAATTCTTTGAAATACTTTTTGGGAGGGAGAGGGAGATTCTGTACAGTACACATCTGCAGTTTGCTGTACTACTCATTTATGCCTTTGTTCAAAGTCTTTTCACTCCTACCTGTGGTTTAATTTCTGTAAAATATACAGTGAGGAGAAGAGAAGTGGAGTTCAGTTAGGTATCAGAATGTATATTAGATCTAGTGATGCAGACATATCCATACTGGGGTCATAAAGTAGCTGAGTGAAAGAAAGTAAACTCTTCTGGGAGATGAAGATAAAAAAAATAACTTGAAATCATGGCTTGGTTTCTTTGCGTGTTTGGTTTTTTTCTTTTTTTTTCTTTTCTTTTTTTTTTTTTTTTTAAATCACTTTCTTTTTCTTCAACTCCAGCCTGCTCTATTGCTTCCCACTTTCCATCGTGTCCTGTCTTTGTCCTGAGCAGGGAGAAGAGAGGTGAGAACAGAAATGCACAAAATAACCATGCAGACACACTTCCTTGTCAAGGGTTAGAAGTAGTGAAGAGGAATTTCCTCTCTTACCAGATTAAGGACACAGCAGAAGTGATGTCAGGATGTGACAGGTTCATGAAAGATGCTTCACTTAACTTGGTAGCGGATCAAACTGTTTAAAGGTGCACTTCCTTTACCTTTAGTGTGCTGTTGAGAGTTATTGCGTATGCGATAGAAAAAAATATATATATCCTTAAAGCTCAAGCTCATTTTTTTTATTCTTCAGGTTTCAGCCGAGCAGCACTACCATTTGGTTTGGTTAGGAGAGAGCTCTCCTGTGAAGGCTACTCCATTGACCTTCGGTGTCCAGGAAGTGATGTTATTATGATAGAAAGTGCTAACTATGGACGAACAGATGACAAGATTTGTGATGCTGACCCTTTCCAAATGGAGAACACTGAATGCTTCCTTCCAGATGCCTACAAAATTATGACACAAAGGTAAAAATATATATGTCATTTTGAGGATCAAAGAGGAAAAAATATCTTAACTGAAGTGATACTGTAAAATATTGTTTTGCACTTGTAAGTTTGATATTGAAATAGTTTATTTCTATACAGTAATATTAGAAGGAATTAACAACTACCAGTTACAATTAGGGAGGTTTTTTAAATCGTGTGCCAAAGGAAAAAGCAAGAATAAGTGCACAGAAAATGAAACAATTCATTTATTTGGAGATTCCTTATATTCTTGTCTTTTAAGCTGTCAAAAGGCACTTTGATGGTATCCAAATGGCTGTAGCTTCTACATGTGGTGAAGTCACTGTACTTAGAGGTGTTCAAGAAATGTTTAGATGTTGTATTGAGGGACATGATCTAGTGCGAAACGTTGGTAATAGGTGGGTGATTGGACTGGATGATCCTAGAGATCTTTTCTAATCTTGATGATTCTATGATTCCCTGACAAACATACATATTTCTTTTGAAAGCAGCTAATAATGTGCTTCCCATGTGCAAAATTCATAAACTAGAAAATGCCAGGATGAGTAAATGCCAGGATGATTATGTGTTATTATACATGTGTGTGTATATGCATATGAGCACATGCTATATTAGCTACATTAGATGTTAGTGACAGTGACTGTCATAGAAGATGGAGGATGAGCCAGTAAAAGATTTGCTTCAGAACCTAGATGCAAGAAATTCTTACACTGTAGGCTGCGTATAAGCTTAAGTCCGCTCATACTGATAGTTGTGGAAGTGTTAGCACAAATAATTCACTCACATTTTAACTCATTAAACTAGGGACGTCCTAAGACTATGTAAAATCTATTTGGCCTTCTATTTTTTCTCTAAAGCTAAAAAAGAAATAAAATAATAAATTAAAAAAAAATTCCTCATAAGTTGAGGGAAAGCAGTGAACAAAAATATTTGGGATTAAAGGGAAGTTTTTCTCCCAGTGTATTTTAATTTGGGTGGGGAATCAAGAAAAACAAAAAAGGGGGTGCTGGGGATCTCAATGGGAATAAGCTGGAAACTCTCTAGTACATGTACACAGATATATGAAGTCAAACATGCAAGTCATCTTGCGTGATGCTGTGTTTTGAGTGTAGTCTGTGTTACAGACTTCTTACTATTAACTTCTTAAAAATAATCTTCCTTTTTCACTTCCCTATTCACTCTATTTTTGTGAGTACAACTATGGCATTTTTTTGTTATTTTCATGTGAATGCGTGGACATTCTCTACTTCTGTAGTCAAATATTTAGGCTTAATATCAAGTTTTAGTTTCATACGGTAGAGGAAAATTAAGGGTATCAAGCCTTTTATTTCTGTTTTGTATTCAACCTGTGACTTGTTCTATTATCAGTTAGGGGAAAGCTCCATTGTTTAGGTAATAAAAAGGTGATATAACTTCTTTAAATCATGTTTGAATTATCATTTTGTGGTTCTAGTTCGTTGCTGTTAATTAGATCAAGCCAGATTTCCATTGAGACTGCAGCAGCAGTGTCATCATCTTCTAATCTGTCAACTCCCTTTGAAACCACTTTCAATTGCTTTTGTAAATGTAGTGCCTCTCTGTAGACTTCCTTGTTGTGTAAAATGCATGTTGTGTTTTGATCAAAGTCCTCCTTATGTTCACTGCAAATACACAGATTAAGGTAGTCAGAAACAAATACAGAGGCACGATCTTGCTTAAAGTGACATGAAACTGTTACTGGAAAGCTGAAATTTCAATCCTCCCCTTTCAATTCATCAGCTATAAGAAGTTGATGGTAGCAGAGAACATTTTTGAACTTCCTCGCTCTTCTGGTCTTACCCCTTTTTCAACAGGCCAAAATGAATATGCGATAATATGCAATCATATGCGATCGTATGTATGACATTGATTCAGCCTGTCTGTGCTCAGGAAGAATTTATCATTTTCATTCTATTTCATTGTCTGAACGAATGACAAAGATCATTTGATGTGCTACTTTCTATTTTTGTGTGGCATTTATAGTAATTTGGAAGTTTTATTTCATGATATTCTTGCTTAGATCGTGCCATTAAGTAGGAAAGCTTTTTTCCTTTGCCTTATTTAATCTTTTTTAAGATTTAAATTGGTCGATTTATGCTATATTGTAAGCATAGAAGAATGCTGAAAATTTCTTATGGCAATATTAAAATTTCTGCATCTTATCTATTTATTGGCCATTCTAATTCTTTTTTTTTTTTTCTTTTTCTTTTTTTTTTTGTTTTGTTTTGTTTTCTAAGGCAAACTATTGTTTGGCACTCTGTTCATGTCCTTGATCTGATATCTAAAAGTATCAGATCAGCTGGTTTTTGATGGCAGGAAGTGCTTAGAAAATACCTCACCTGAAGGAGTGTCAGACCCATTGGTTTTCTTTATCCATTGACTAGAAAAAAACAGCTCATCCATTAGAACAAATGAACACAAAGAAAACTTTTCTTCCACACCTTTAGAAGTGAGCTGCAATGATTTCTACATTGCTACTTCGCATCTTACAGTGCTTAATTTTAAGGATTAATGAGATGTTTTTATCACTTCAGACAGCTGTGTCTTTTCCACTACTTTTCACCGCTGAAGTCCATTTTAGACCTGTACTTAAAAGTAGTTGTGGCAATTATTAAATACTCATCATTCATTTGCAACATTACTCCACAGCTTTTGTAGGACAACTACATTTACTCTAGTTACAATGTGAGAACACTAGATTAATGAGATCAATACTGTGAAATCTAAAGATCGAAAGATAACATGAGCTTTCTGGTTTAACACAGCCAATCACACACACTGCTTCCTTTTGAGAGATTTTGGGATTCTAGCAAACTTTGTGTTGCATCAGCTCCTTTCTATCTTAAAAACTTCAGCTATTCTCCCTTCTTTCTTTCTTTTCTGCAGTTCTTAGAAGATTTTTAACTTAATGTTTTCCTAGGAAGCCCAGCTAGAACACTAATGACTTCTGCTTTACCTTTATAAAGTGGTTATTAAATTTTTATTTCCTGATTGAAATTACATCCCAATTATTCTAGAATAAAGTCTTCCTCATGTATTTAGATCTAAACTTCAGAGTGGCATGGGTAAAATTGAAGCTTTGAAGAAAGGGACTAGACCTTTAGAAAATCCTTCTCCCCTCCCATACTTCTCTGGTAATTAACCCCAGCATTTGTATGTAGTTAAGTTGGAGATCCTACCAGGATTTAAGGCTTAGTGTAGAAATAAGCTTATTTCTAGTATATTTGGGCAGTCAAACTCCTTGGTGCTCTGCTCTCCTTTACCAGGGACAAATCATCTGCTCTGCTCTCCTTTACCAGGGACAAATCTTTCCTGCTTCCTTTCCTTTTTAAAAAGGAATTACAGGAACGGGGAAAGTGAAGATGCAAATCAGCCTAAGGAAATAGCTGCAGTTGCTCGCTCATAAGGTGTGTTCCTGTGACTGCAGCTAGAAACTGTCATAAGACTTTGAAGTTGATAAGGCTGACTAATACTGCTCTTTATAGATGCAGCAGAGATTTGAAAATTAACAGGATACAATTTACTTACAACCACTTCCATTGTTAGTAGATTGCAGGTGGATTGCTGGAGTTATTTTCAAACTGCCTGGGCGTTGAGGATGTTCTGTCTCTAACCTCCACTTCAAAGCCGTGCTCTGTGGCCTCCAGCTGCAGCTGGGCAGGGTTTACTGTTAGGATAGGCACTGAGGATTTCATAGGTACCACACACTGTTTGGATTTGTGTTTTATTAGCTTAAAATAACAGATATTTGAAGGTACGTGTAAGTACATACTCAGTACATTTCAAATGTTCAGGAACGTTGCGTATGCAATTTTATAATTTAATACTAAGCTGCAAAGAAGCTTTTTGTCATGGTGGGACCTCTCTCTTATGAATTAAAATTGCTTTTTTTAAAAATAAGAATCATTTTTCCTAATCCAAAACTTTTTGATTAGGGAAAGTTCCTGTTTATTTTAGAAATTATAGACCCCTCGACTACTTTTATGGTTGCAGTAGAGTGAATTGAATTTTTTTTTGCCTGTGTGTTTAAATACTCAGTCTGGCAGATACAACGTAGTCACACTGAATCTATGGAACAAATATACACTGAGGCATAATTCAAGTATGTGGAGTGTTGAAAGCCCAATTAATGTTGACTTTCAGGACAAAAAGAATTGTTTCTCTCCTAGTAAAAGGTAAAATACCTTGAAGTTTTAAAGAGGAATTTCTGATCTGTATTTTTACACAGAGAACATAGATGTGATCGTTGAGAAGAAAAATTCCCTATTCTTGAAACTATAAATTTTGCATACATCATTAAAAATACAGTTTTACAGTTGATATATTCAGTTTATTGTTGTTCTGCAACAGAAAGTTACATCAATCTTGCACTGTGAAATGGTCTTGAAATTTTCATGTAAAATGTATATGTATTATTCTTCCATATTCAATCACTATCATTTTCCTTCTTAACTGTGCCCCTAAAAGCAAACTTCATTGTAATACATAATCATAAAGAGAAAAATATAAGTTAGGTATAATAGATAAAGTTAGGGAACTTTAATTCTTTGAAATACCATTTTGAAATTTTACTGCAAAAGGTAAGTGGATTTAAAAAGGCATAAATTGTTTCCAGCAGTCAGAGTGTTGTCTGCACTCATCCTGTCCTGTCCCCTGGCCTATGCAACACACGTACTGTCCATTACCATGTCCATCAATGACAGCAGTGAGGAGTTCATGCTTGCGTTCTTGTTATTGTGAACTTTTCTCACATGGTAATGTTCGTAATCTGTTAGATCCATCATCAGTCCTCAGGACAGCTGCATTCAAGTGAAGGTCTTCAAAATGGAAATGGAGCACCTTCTGCCCACAGGGTGATACAGAGAAGGGTTAAGGAAGGGTCAAACCCATTCCTTTTCCTGAGGCATTATTTTCTCCTTAATCCCTCTAACGTGAGGAGTGGGAGAACAGGGATGTTTGTTCTTTTCCATCCATTCATGTCCAACAAATACGTAATTTTAAAAATCCTTTAAACAAATGAGAGTGAGCCGATTTTGGAAGAAAACAAAATAAGTTCTCCTTTGAAGAAAAATACAACTTCGGAGGATTTTGTCTTTTTCCTCCTTGTCAGGTCTGCAGTAGAAACACTCCTGATTTTCGTTCCAAGTGAGAACAAGTTTGATTTCTTTCCTAACATGAGTGAATACAGAAGATCTGCCACTAGGCTGCCAGCTGGGAGAGATAGTAGTACCTGTGCTGTAACTGATGAATCTCCTTCATCAAAGTGAAGCAGCCTGGTCAACAAACCTCAGACAGCGCATCTTCTCTAGCAGAGAGCAGAACAAGCTATGGGGTCACTGCAGAACAGAGTTAGAGCTTTGGCAGCACTTCCACAAGGAAGCATTTAAACGGTATTATGCCACACACTTGCATTTCTTAATGTGACTTAAGACAGTTTTCCTGGGCAGGATTTGATCCTCTGCCCTTCAAAACTACCTTTGAGCCCTTGAAAAAAGCCTGTGATTGTGGTAATGGCGCAGGTTTTCTTGAGGGTCTTCCAGGCTCAAACAAGGCTCTGCTGACCCCTGCTGCCATTCATGCTTTTTCCATTGCTTTTCCTTCTGCGAACAAAGATTGCCTCCCTTTGCTACAGATATTATGTTGTGGAGAGTGTTTCAGAGCAAGGGGCGTACCTTGATTTTTGCTATTTCTGGTCATTAAAAGTTTGCATTCCCGTCCTTTCCATGTCAGAGAAACACCAGTATTGATCACAAGATAGCACAGGGTGATGTGTGGAGGGAAATTCTCGGAGTTCATGTGCTGCAGAGCAGCTGTGGTATTTATGTGCATCTCATCTGTGAGGTTCTCCTTTTGCTTTGGCATGCCAGTAGTATCAGCTTCAGCTTGCTGACAGCAGCTTCCCTAAACATTTACCATAGAAGGTTATCAAAATTTGATATCTGTTTTAAGTATCCTTGAAAAAATGAAGGTTTCTGCTCATCTGAAACAGATGTAGGTCCTTAGTACAGCTGTTACCCCATCAGGATTTTTCTGTGGTAGAAACTTAAAATGCTCTTTATTTTTTAAACTGCACATTTCACAGTACCAGGCTTTGGCCTGATTGATTTTTGTTTTCTTTTCTTTGTGTTAGTCTGAAAACTTAGTTATGATTCACACAGAGAAAAAGCAGTAATACACGTAGCATGTTTTCACGAAGTAGGCATAATCACAGAGCCTAGAATATTCATGATGCGTACTGTAGTCCTTGGCTTTACTGCAGGAAAAAAAACTGGAACAACCATGACTGAGAATAACCTTATCTAGCATTGTTCATTTTCACGGTCATTAATACTTAATATGAAAGTAGTAGGTCTCGTTTACTCATTAAAAACAGTGTTTGATTTTTTTTTTTTTTTTTTTTTTAATTAATGGAGTTGTTCCACCGTGGCATTACATAGTTGATTAAATAGAAACCCTCAGATTCTGAGGTTCTGAGCAGTAAGGTAAGGTGAAATAGCTGTCAGTGGTACTTGCTCGTCTTTTTGTGGTTCTCTTATTATTTTCTGCAGAGGAAATTGTTACTCATGTGCAAGCACACGCATTACTGTAATCACAGCATTGGATGAGCTACAAAGAAACAATAAAAGAATCATTGATACCAACTAATGACATTTGAAATTTAGATTTAGTTAAAAAAAAAAAACACGATTGGATTAATTATTTTGCCAGGGTGTAGCTTCATATTTTATTTAGTATTTCCATATATATTTAAGTTGCTTTTATTTCCGTTATTACTAGCAAAAAAATTTAAAAAAATAAAAAAAAAAGCTCTTATTAAGTCAGTTTACATCTTATCTAGCAAGATGATATATGCATATGCATCACTTTCCTTGCTGTTTGTGTGTTAAAAGAAATATAAATAACTATACGTGTGTATACATACATTTCTAAGCATTTTATATTGCGTATTTGAGTACCGTATAGAATAGATTCTTCAGACTGTGGTTTTCTTGGTGTTTTTTTTCCCACATTTCTGAGATGAGCTGTACTAGCTGTACATACTGTTCAGCTTACGATTAATATATTGCATTCTTTTGCTATTTAATTACTTCTCTTGAAAATTTACGATAGTTTGTGAGAATTTGACATGGCATTGCTTAACCTTCAACATCTTATACTTGAATATTACTTTCTGTTGGACAAAGTTGTAGTTGAATTTTATATTATCTTGGACAAAGTTGTGTGACTTTTTTTTATATAGTTTCTGAATTTCTAGTCTAGCCCTGAGAAGTTCTAGTTGCATTCATAACTTCAGTATTAAGAAATTCTAATTTACTTATATATTATTACTGTGTCAAATACAGTTCATATGGAATAATACTGTAATAATTGAAGCCTATTAATTCCTCCCACCCCAATATATCCTCTGTAACACTGAGCCAAACCAGGCACGTTATCTGATAAGTTGATTTAGGACTTTCTACATGTGTTCATATAACCATTTATCTCAACCCTTGCCGAGGAGACCTTTATTAAGCTGTGATGACTGCTGAATATGAAATGTAACCAAGATTATTTTTTTATTCAAATATAATTTAAATATTCATCAAAGAGGAGTTATGCTTGAAACTGACAGAGACTATTAACATCAAAAAATATAATTAACTGCACTGGGTATCATGAAGCAGAGTTAGCCAAATAGCCGAGAGGTCTAATTGCTCTAGAGTCTGAGAAGCAATAGTTTTATTTTATACTGTTGCTGTGGAATTAATAGTGATGTGGTTTCCTATGCGAGGCAATTAAAAGCTGCCTGTTAAGGTTCATTGCACTATAGGAAATCCGTTGAATATCACTTAGTAAACAGAACTGACATGGAAAAGGTACATGAAGATGGGCAGAGCAGAGTATAGATCGGAAATTAGGATAGATTATTATGAATTAAATATACGTAAGTAAATTATGACTACTTGCTAGTATCATAAAGCCAGCTCTCGGAAAGAAAGTGAGAAGTTCATTAGTAACACAAAGGAAATAGAATTTTAAAATTATTACGGTGAAGCTTTTTTATTCAGAAGAGAACAGTAGCAATGGTTTAAAAATTAAAACGTGTCCACAGAGTAGTATAAAAATGAGCAGATCTCATATTCTGGAAACTTCTTTCTGCCACAGAATAATCTCCTACTTATAATAAAAAGAACCTTCTGACCTTTGTGGCTCAATTAAGCTTTTTAGTTGAATTCAACAAGAAAAAAAAAAACTTCTTTATTGAATCCCATAGATTATGCATGTACCCAGGCTATACAGCCTAAAAAGGGGTGGTCATATTCATGACATTTTGACATTAATGAGCTTGCTGAAATGGAAAAGTTTAAGGATCAAAGATACAAGCAATAACAGTATTTTAAAGCATTTCTTTTTTTTTTTTTATCTCTCTAATAAAGAAATTGCAATCTAATTGCTTAATAAATAGGCCATGATTACCGAAAGACACAGATAATTTGCCTCTTTCCATTTTATTTTCTATGTATTGCGGAACAACAATTAGCAAAAATTCTATGGCCACAAATGAAAAAAGTCTTCAACTTTTTCTTTCATATAATAACTAAGACTGAAATGAGTTTACATGTATATTTTTTAATTTATTGTGATACACAAATTGTATGGTTATTTTTTAAGAAGCAATCTTAAGAACTATTGCCATACTGGTAAAATAAAATCAAACAAAGAATTCAACTAGAATTACTGCTGTGTGTATAAAGATGGGCTGCCTGTTTCATACATTATTTATCATGCTTACCCTGTTTATATCAGTGACATAAGAGTGCGTGCTACTTTCTCAGAAGAGCACCGTCTTTGCCGCTTCACAGCACAGTGGCTTGTACTCCCAGGCTTGCACATGGTGTTAGCAGATATTTAAAGCACTTCAGCCTAACATTTTATAGGTCATGATGAACTGAGCCTATAAAACAAGTTACTGCAATGAAGTTAATGCAGTCTTAAGAGTGTTACATAGATTGAATACTCAGTATTTGATGTATTTTTAGCCTGCAATAGGCATATCAGTGGGGAGGAAAGGCTCTTAAGATGCAGAATTCTTCCATGTCAAACCTCTTTCTGTCAGTACAGAATCTTTACTACAAGTTTAATACTGAGGACTGTGTTTTTTTCAGTTATCCACTAAAATACAGTAGCTACAGGAGCCTTTGAATTTTGATTTTCTTTTAGCGTGTACACAGCACCCCCTGCTCACCCCTGGTCCTGTAGTTTTTAGGAAAGAAGTTAGATAGCAGAATAATTTCATGGAGCAAGTTGCTGTGACCAAAGTCATATAGCTCTAACCCTCTACAGGAAGAGGTCTTACTGCTACTTAATGACACAGAGCTGTATAATGTTTCATATTGCAAGATACATATTTTGTTGTTGTATGTGCAAGAGTGTCTATCATCTGTTCTTAGTAGTAATCTATGCAGCTGTGATCTTTAACCTTACTGTTTGTTGCTTCTCAGGTGTCATGGTCCTTGTGATATGTACATATATATATATGAGGAAGGAACAATTTTAAAATGAATTTAATACAGGTATTTTTCCAGCACTCCAAAATTATTGTTCAACATCGCTCAGATTTTGTGCTCCATTTTCTATGACCATTTGTTACGTGAATTTAGACTGAGTTATTTAAGTGTAACAATAACCAGTTTGGAACCTATAACCTTTCCATGTTAACTGAATTTCTTAAGAGCATTGAACTCAGCTCAGCTATTACACTTAGGAAGCTGTAGGTGTTTTCTCATCTAGGATGTAGTGGCACTGATACTGCCTTTAGTGTGTTATTCTAGTGCCAGAATCACTGATGGGTATGAAAAACATCATTTACTTTGTATATCCAGCCTTCTTAGATAATTTTGCTGTCTTTGTGGCTGAGTTATAGCAAAAGAACACCTCCTGGAGCCACATTTAAAACAGGAGCACTTTGGGTAATGTGCTGTAGACAGAACACTTATGAGTTAGTGCTCAGTTATCATGAATGCCATCAGCAATGCCTTGTTGCTTTCTTATCAGCCACTTCCTGCTGTCAACCTAGTGCTTATTTCAGTAGAAAAGGATTTGCATCAAATGTTATACAGTACTATGTATAGCTAACATGGGGTTTTTAATTGTTCAGGCACATGAGACTCCTTCAGTGGTAGACAGTTTGATAAAAGGATTAGATTATGAATATTTTGGACACAATTGAAGATTATCTGTACATTGACAGTGTCAAGCCACTGAATTTTCTGATGCGTTTCTTACGGAGGTGAATGTGCTTGACTTAGTAGAAAAAAAACAGCACACGATCCACAGGATTTCTGGAGATGTAAAAGTGAGCAAACCAGAGCAATCCCCTAAATATTATTGGGTTTAAAACAGGAAGTTTCAGGAATCAGAAAGCACACACCTCAAAAGAGTAACTTAATCCCTTACCTTCAAGTCAAAGAAGAAAGTGGAATTGTGCTTCCCAGGCTGGAGCAGGATATGCTTCTGCAGAAGTCCTGTTCTGTACCTGGAAGCCTAGCAAGCTTTCCACATGATAATTGAATCCAGCCATCACTGCTGGTAATGAATAACAGTGCTTTTGTGGCCGGCATAGCTCTCAGAAGAAAAGAACGTACTCGTAGTGAGGACTCTCAGACACATTTTAATAGAAAATGACACCACTGATACAGAGTTGATTAAAGACCTACCAAGGGACAGCATTTCTGGAAAAAAAAATGAGCAGATGAAATAAGAAAAGTTGTAATTTTGTTAATAGCTATCAGTTTAATATATTAAATGTAAAAGCCATGAGATCTACATAAAGAGTGATGAGTGAAAGGATCCTACAATTTTGCTAGTAGATTGCACTTTTATAAATCTTGTAAAATAACCAAGTTGTCTTTTGGCCTCTTGCTTAACATTTTGCTCCACGTTCTGTTGAGCCAACCAAACAAATGACTCCCCAGCCCTGTGGAATTGGTAGAGATGCAGCAGTGGCACATGGCCTTTGCTGTTGAAAATTATAACCCAAAAAGGGAATATTCCCCTAGGTAAGTTTACAAAAAAACAATTTATTCTTTTTCGCTCTGTAAAACTCATCTTACATGCAGGATCTCTTGTGTTATTACAAACTCTAATCCTCTGAGTGGGTAATTAACGGACCAGAAAAGCCATTTGTGGAAAGAAAGAGCCATCAGAGTGAAAAATATTTCTCTACTGAATGATCTTTAAGGAGTAAATAATTACAAGAGTGAGAGGTTTGGGATGACCAATCTAAATCTGAACATAATTAGGATGAACACAGTTTGAAAATCGAAGCAGTTGTCATGTGCAACAATTCTCATATCTGAAGACTAATTAAATATTTAAAAGCCCCAAACCCCTCACTATTCACAGAAAAATAACCTGCCACAAAAGGGTCTGTAACTTTGCAGATAATTAGGAAGGGTTACAGGGGGAAAAAATCAGATCGGCTCCAAGGTTCTGCAAGGTCACATCTTATTATGGTGTATCTTTTATATGGTCTGATAACAAGTTTCTTGCTAATTTAATCTAAGTAGGGCATCCCATAGTGATTTCCCATTTCCCTTGTTAAAAATGTGATGGCTTTTCTATATTCAAACTGCAATAGGTGAGCATTTTTATAAATAATTGCTCCTAATTGATACAGGTTGTAATATTTTTCTATTACTTGGGGGGAACGTGTGTTAAAGGTCAGTTAAGGCCCACCCCTGCACACACCCCCCCCATCTGAAACTGTGTTCATCCTGCTCTTTGCAAAGGGAAACCGAAGGACCTCATGTTGCCTCAGTGGTCAGTTCTGTAATCAGCAAGTTTTTCTTACTTGGAGGCTAAGCTGCAGTTACAGTGGGTATCCGTTTCTGCAAGCAGAAGAGCTTTGCTGAATTTGTGAGGCCTACAGTGAGTGACGCCTGCTTTGTTCTGAACTGTCCTGAAGGTCCAGTGCAAGTGTGAGTGGCGCAGGGGTATAAAGACTTCCACATTTTAGAAGAATTTCAGTAACGAATCACCACTATCATTTAAAATACCTTATTTTAGTAATTACAGTGGGTGATATTTTGAAATGTATTTAAGATCTGTACAATTTGATGTGAAGGATAAAGCTACGCGTTTTCAATAGTGTAATTGTTCAAGTTGCTATTCATTTACTAATGATTCAGAAGCTGTCTTAAGTGATTCAACTTTTAACTACGTTATGAATGTGCTGAATATCAAGCCATGGATAACAAAGATCTACCGTGCTGCAAGAACAGGTTTTAAAGGGCTTTTACTATTATCCTATGATCTCTGCCTGAGAGTCTGTTCTCTTCTGAGTCTGTTGCAGCATTTCACCTGGGTTTTAGGCACTGTGCTTGAGGATTTGCGCTTGGATTTGCTGTGGCTCTGCTCTAGTACTGTGCCTCATAAGTAAATGCTGCTCCATGAAGCTCCTACATTGGTACCCAACCCTACCTTTCTCATCTGTAACCTGCTCGACCCACAAGGCGTGGTGCTGCGCACATGTTCACTCAGTGTGAATAATCTGTGCAAATTACTCAGACATTATGATGCTGCACTACTAAAGTTTTCATTAGTAAATAAGCATTGCTTTAGGCTATTTATTTTGCTTAAATTGTGAGACGTTTTATTGGGTCTTTTGAACTGATTACTTTTCAGCAGTGCAGATCTGCTTAGCTTAGTTTGTGTAGTAAGACATACACTGTCTTTAATCCCTGCTGCATTTTGCTTGCAAAACATACATGCATGAATAATATGACAGCATTATGAATATGACTTTACTTGCATTTCTTCTTGCTTAGGCACAAATATTTTCTCAAAAATGTTGGTGTCTCTGCTGATATGAGGTTTTGGTTTTGGCTGTGTTCCAGGCAGAAGTCAGTGTCACAGGCAGATTGTTCCATTTACTTTGCACAACTAATTGTGGATTTAGTTGTCTGATTTTTCCTGTCCCTGCCTTGCAGTCAGCTCCTTAGAGGCTCTGATGGCTCCTATAGGCCTTTCACATATGTGGTAGAAAGTAGCAGAGATAGAATGATGGGATTATAAAAGCACTTCAGAAATTATCAAGAGGTGGCACTTCCGTATTCCACTGGAATCTACATTTCCTTTTTCTGTTTGTTTTTTTTCTTTTTTGTTTTTTTTTTTTTTTCCTATTTTATCTTATGCTGCAGTTTCAGGTTAATAACAATTCCATAATAATAGCGTTTACACAAAAAGGAAAGTACTGGAACAAGAATGATTTGGAACAAGAAAAACTACCATTGATGTAGTAGCTACAATGGGAATAAGAGAAAAGATCTTTGTTAACAAGTGTCTGCTTTGAACTTAATGATCATAAATACTAAAAAGCAGATGGGTCATAACTAAATGCATTAAAATTGTAAGAAGAGGTTGAAAGCAAGAAACAAACACTCGGTTAAATTACTTTGCCATACAGTTCTAATACACGTTCATTGATAGTGAATCAGACTGGGTAGGCCTAAGAAAAGGCCTGTGGGAGTTTTGTATTTTCTGCTGCATTTTATTGTCTACTTTGAGTTTTCATCCTTAACACGTACCCTTTGACTCCCGCAAGATTACACTGTAAAAAGAAAACAAGATTTCATGTTATTGTATATTTATTGGGCAAATGAAAACAGAACTGTGGTGCAACTTCTTGTACAGTAATAACTATACACTGTTTAGCTTTTTAATATTATATTTACTCAGTAATTACGAAGATTCGATTCAACAAATCATCAATGTTTTATTTAAAAAGAAAATAAAAACAATTTTGTTAGGTGTTTTTTTTTTTTTTTTCTTCCCAGCTATATTTCATCTGAACTCACCAGGGTTATTGCTTTAGTGATCATGTTTCCAAGTGCATAGGAAATCTCTTGTGAATTTTTCAAACTGGTACCTTACTGCTTTCATGGTCACGGGAAGATTTCCAATGTTGAAACATAATTCTTATGGCCAAATTCTGCCTTTGTATGTGCTCCTGCATCCCTCATTTTATTCTTAGATTATGAAAAGTACCCCCACAACATGCTAAATCTGTTTTTACTTCAAGCTAAGTAAAAGTAGTACTGTTTTTCTTTAGCATGCGTATTCCCCAGTAATAGTTTCAGGAATTCTAACTTAAAAATAATTTTTAGCGAATCTTACACATGCATAAGCAAACTGCCTCTGTGGCATCCTGTTTTTTTTGTTTTTTTTTTTAAAGCCAGCTGCAAGTTCATATCCATCACATTCGTCTTGGCTCCCTACAGAGGTGTGTGTTCACTCTTCCTGACTCTGTAGCGTTGTGCTAGTGCTGCAGTAGTTGCTCTGGAGCTACGGGTGCTGTTTGGCCAAGGCTGCTGCAAGTCAGGGCCTTATGGTGGGGTGGGGGTGGGGGGGGGAGCTTTTTAGTAGCTCCTCTTTTTTTCAGGCTTTGGATAGGTCTAGTTGCTAAATCGCAGAATCACCAAGGTTGGAAAAGACCTACAAGATCACCCAGTCCAACCATCCACCAATCACCAATAGTTCTCACTAAACCACGTCCTTCAACACAACGTCCAAATGTTCCTTGAACACCCCCAGGGTTGGTGACTCCACCACCTCCCTGGGCAGCCCGTTCCACTGCCTGACCACTCTTTCAGAGAGGTAGGATTTCCTAACATCCAGCCTGAACCTCCGCTGGTGCAGCTTGAGGCCATTCCCTCTAGTCCTACCACCAGTTACATGAGAGAAGAGGCCGACCCCCAGCTTACTACAACCTCCCTTCAGGTAGCTATAGAGAACAATAAGGTCTCCCCTGAGCCTCCTCTTCTCCAGACTGAACAATCCCAGCTCCCTCAGCCACTCCTCATAAGGCCTGTACTCCAGACCCCTCACCAGCTTTGTTGCCCTTCTTTGAACCCGCTCCAGGGCCTCGATGTCTTTCTTGCAGTGAGGGGCCCGAAACTGGACACGGTACTTGAGGTACGGCCTCACCAGAGCTGAGTACAGGGGGACAATCACTTCCCTGTTCCTGCTGGTAACACAGTTTCTGATGCAAGCCAGGATGCTATTGGCCTTCTTGGCCACCTGGGCACACCGCTGGCTCGTGTTCAGTCGAGCATCAATCAATGCTTCCAGGTCCATTTCCTCTACACGGTTTTCCAGCCACTCTGCCCCAAGTCTGTCGCACTGCCTGGGGTTGTTGTCACCAAAGTGCAGGACGCGGCATTTGGCCTTGTTGAACCTCGTCCCACTGGCTTCAGCCCAGCTCTCCAGATCCCTCTGTAGGGCCTTGCTACCCCCAGGCAGATCCACACTCCCAGCCAATTTGATGTCATCTGCAAACTTACTGAGGGTGCACTCAATGCCCTCATCCAGGTCATCAATAAAGATATCGAAGAAGACAGGCCCCAGTACTGACCCCTGGGGAGCACCACTCGTGACCGGTCGCCAGCTGGATTTAACTCCATTCACCACCACTCTCTGGGCCCAGCCCTGCAGCCAGTTTCTTACCCAGCCAAGGGTGTACCTGTCCAAGCCACAGGCTGCCAGCTTCTGCAGGAGAATACTGTGGGAGACAGTGTCAAAGGCTTTGCTGAAGTCTAGGTCGACTACATCAACAGCCTTTCCCTCATCCACCAGACATGTCACTAGGTCATAGAAGATCAGGTTGGTCAAGCAGGACCTGCCCTTTGTGAACCCATGCTGGCTGGGCCTGATCCCCCTGTTGTCCCACACTTGCCGTGTGATCTCCCTCAAGACAATGCTCCATAACCTTCCCTGGCGCCGAGGTCAGGCTAACAGGCCTGTAGTTCACCGGGTCTTCCTTACAAACCTTCTTGTAGATGGGAGTCACGCTGGCAAGCCTCCAGTCTTCTGGAGCCTCACCAGTCAACAAGGATCACTGATAGATGATGGAAAGCGGCTCAGCTATCACCTCCGCCAGTTCCCTCATCACTCTTGTGGTTAGGGTTCATTTATGGTTTGTAGTAATGTATTTCTTGTGAGGTGATTTTGAAACTCAGAATTTAAATGCGTTCTTTTAAGTAGTTTCATCTACTACTGCATGTATGTGTGTAAGTGTATATGTCTAACGTTCCTAACATAAAATCGCTGTTCTCTGGCTATTTGATATGTAGTTTTTGTACAAGCTTTCTAAGTTGAAATTAATAAAACATAACATTTAAGTAATATTTGACATCTTCATACATATGTAACTTTGAGTTTAATAACAGAAGTGGAGGTCTAGTGAATATGCAAACACAAGCAGAAGCACATCTCACACAGCAGTTGTAGACCGTTAGGAATACATATGTAAGGACGGCCATTTATTCTGGGTAAAGAGGTTCAGGAATTATTCCATTTAAAATATGCTGTTCTTAAAAGTCAATACACGAAATGAAGTCATCCCACATTCCCATTTCTTTTTACTCAGACTACAACTCACACAGGGTGAATAAGGAACAAGAAGACCATACGGAGTACGTGATGCTGTAACTCAGAGTTTACGTGCTGCTAGTGGTGTCTGAACAGGTTGCTGCAGGCAATACGCAGGAACATGCCATCGTGCTAGCTTTTAAGTATTTAATCAATATGCTGAAAGAGAAATACCTTCAGATCTGACTTAAACATTTCAAAACATACCAAAGTGGATGTTCTAATGTATTAACAATTCTGTTAAAAATTAATTTCACCTATTAAAATAGGATTTTAGACCATTCCTATTTTTTTAGCTTTTTAAAGTGAAGTATGCATGACTTTTCTGTATTTGCCATTTTTTACCTTGCCTGAAGAAACACTGCATCCACAGGAAGCTGCAACTGAACAGTCTGTCTGTGGATGTTAGACACTAACCTGTGCTCTATTCAAAATAGCAGTGATTTTTCTTCTATATTTCTGCCTTTGTCAAAGTTACGTATATAAAACAAAAGCATTTGATGGGTAAATTGTGATGTGGATGTTATTTTGTACATGTCTTGAAGAGCTGCAAGAACCACTTGGAGAGGAACTGTATGTATCTTTATGTGGCATATGGAACCTGCCCATGAAGATGACCTCTTCCCTCTCTTTGGCCCATCTCATGCTGAAATCTCAAAAATCTGCTTCTCAGATTCTAGTATTTCACTTTCTGGTCCAGTCATGATGCACTCTGCTTTTCATTTTAATGCTGGAGTATTTGTTCAAGTCCGTAGACTTTGCATTTTTAATCTTCCTTAGAACAGTGGTGAATAATGGCCCTTGGCAGGAGATAATGAAATTTTCTTAATTTATATTTTCAAGCAGAAGCTTCAATTGAAAATGGCATCCTGTGGCCTGGAGACATAGCTCTAGTGCAAGTTTCAGGGGAGCTGTAATAATAATGCAGTGCCAGCGGTGACGGAGAATGATAGGACAGTGAAGAAGTAATTTAAGAAAGAAAAGAGAATGTACCAAAGCTTTATTGTAGCATATCTAATGATCTGCTGAAGATTCCCAATAGCTTTTGGAGCATGACAGGGGAAACTAATGTTATCTTGCCAAAACAGAAGCCCCTGCTTAATCAGCAGAACAAGATTATTGATTAAAACACCTCACACAATAGATTGCACATGGAATCTCATCTCCGTACATTGCACGTGGTGAAGCGCAATAACGGGCATGAGATAATAAAAAAAAAAAAAAGCAAAAGCAATTTGTTGGGAATTGTACAAATCAACATTAGAGTTGAAATACAAACAAATTATTGTGGGAAGTACAGCTGTCCTTAGAGCATAGCACAGAAGGGGGTTGGCTACACAGTGAGGGGAAGATGCTGGCTAACAGCACTGCTGGAGCTAGTTTACTTCCCTTTTTTCTGTATTCATCTGAAGTGTGAAAGGGCCATTCCTCGTTTGCACAGTCTTTCATCCTGAGGTGAAAGGAGTTCAGACACTGTACTTTAACTGTTAATTAAACACTCCATTTGATTTTTAGATTACTCTTAAGTGATGCATCTGCATTATGAAAATGTAACCTTTCTTCATTCATACTAAAATACCGAAGAAACAACTGTTAGACTGCGCAATTGCTCCTTGCATTCACGAGAACAATTATATTTCCCTTTGCAAAACTCATGCAGTGTTAGCACAGGAACTTGAATCATCATTCTTTCAGTGCTACTGTTAGTCTTCCCCTAACTAGGGTTTCATGCTTAATCCATGCATTACCTTTTCTACATCAGCTGTTTTTTGCAGATCTGCTTTATTTCCTTGTAAATGTCAAAGTCATGGTGTCGTAAATCTTTGTGAATATCATGAATGTCTCAGGTGTGAAGATATTTCAGTGTCAGATCATATGAACTTTAAGATTGTACATAAAAACCTGTGAATTTGCATAGTTTAAAATATGCTGGGGAAGTATGCAGTTAACTAGATTACAGAATGCTTAAATGATACATAAAACCAATAGAACACTTAAACACTAGATTGCAAACGCTTATACGTTAAAATATTTGTGATTTGACTTCTTAAATTCCCAGAAACAACAAATGCTACTTCATACCAGTAGGAACAATGCTAAAACAGTTTGGATAGATGAACTGAATGAACAGAATGTTGTGTAGAAAAAATAACACTGGTTAAAATGCATGAAGGACTTCAAGTTAGTTGGCAAGGTTTGGTTTGCTTTTGTTTTGTTTTGTTTCTGATGGCGTCTGGGCCAATTTTTCAAATATCCAGGAATTTTATTTCTGTTGAATCTTGTTTTGGAGAATACCATGAAGTAGCCACATTCATAATGGGCTTACTCATTCAAAAAGGAATAGAAACCTGCACACAGGGTTATGCTGCACAGATTGTAGCAGTGTAGTATGGTCTTCCTTGGACATAGTGTTTCTAAATGTAAAGATTTCTCAAAATTGTGAACATCTGCTAGAGTGGTGGTAAGGTACCTTGATATTCTGTAGCTCTGTAAGATAAGATGCTGTTTTATGTAGGTGGCAATAAATATATATGCCAATATAGGTGGCATAAAGAATGTCAGCTGAGACCTTTAGCAGTTGGTAACATGGTCTTTGCAGGCAGCAGCAGGAGCATAGGCCAATGACTAATACTGAAGTTAGTGTCCCAGGTTTTACAAAGGGAAAGAAAGAACAATTTTGAAGAAGGAAGACTACTGTTTATCCAGAGAACAAATGACAATACTGTAAATTCTCTGAATGGCTAGTCTCAGAACTACCTCTGCAAGGCCCAAATGACCTTCATCTCTTCTCTCGAACCCTTGAATTGGGATTGACAGCTGCTCTAATTACTGCCATTTATGACCAACTTAACTGGGTAACAAATAGTTACCTGAACATGGATGTTTTTGTTATTTTTTATTTATTTTAATATGTGAATGTATAAATCGAGATACTTTAATTTGAAATGTTAGAAGCATATGGAAATCAGAATCTTATACCAAAATATTACCAAATTTTTTAAAACGCGAGCAGCAGTTCATTCCTAAATACAGGTCAGTGATTTGGATGTAAAATCTTTATTCTTTCAGTTACCCACGTAATTGCTCTTGCTCTAGATGGGGATGCTTTGTAGTACTACTGTGCACTGCAGCAGCAGGGATAGCTCAATGCATATTGGAACTGCGATCTCCTTCATTTTGGCCAAAGGTGAGCAGGAGGTGGCCATATGCAGGACACATAAATTCTTACCTATAGAAATAGTCAATAGTGATAGTTTTTACAAAGTCAACAATTCAGTGCCTAAAGTTTGACAGTGGCTCTTACTGTAGTGAGACAAAAATACTGCACTTCTGATTTATTGTCATTATACATCCTTTTGATAGAAGCTTGAAACTGACCTTCATCAGTTTCATTCTCAAATAATTCCTCCCAATATGTATCCATTTTATTTTGTAATAAATCAATATTTCTTTCTTAATTGCTGCTCATTCAAGTGTAAGATGAAATTTTTATACAGCTCAAAGCAGTGGAAGCCATTACATTGAGTGATGTACTGCAGAGAGTATTTTTGTAGGAATGCTTTTGGCTTCATTTTAATTTAAAGAAATTAATTACAAAATATTACTTTTTGTATGCTTTTGTCTGGCCTCTACTGTGGGGTTTAAAAAACCTGGTAGAGAGGTAAGACCAAAAAGGTCTGAAGTTTAGGAGCGTATTCCCTTATCCTACTTCTGCAGTCTCCTCTTACGTCATGCACCTGATAACAGTGCAGTGACTCTCTGCAAGCTGGTCACATTTTGCTTCCATGTGGCTCTGAAAGCCATTGTAAGCATCCTGCTTCCTCCAAACCCTAATAAGCTGTGTGGGCTGGTGCAGTGAGTAATACTGGCAGCCTGAGTGGCACGGTACTGGGCTGACTGGCAAGTGATGGCCACAAAGTGAGCTCCTCACCATCTACCTACCTGCCTGTCCTGGCTTGCGTGGGTTATTTGCAGTCAGTTTTGAAATTATGAGCGTCACAAGACAAAATAGTTGTTTTTTTTTAAAGAACAGAGAAAAGAAGAATGATCTAATAAAGGCAGAAGAGATTTTGCTCCTGAGTTTACTCAGCAAGAAGCTCAATTTGTCCCAACCTGTTCACTGCTAGCTTGGTTAGAAGGTAAATAGGAAAATCGTTTATATCTGAGTTCTTCAAATGGGCTTGTTCTACTTCTTATGACATGGCAAGAATCACTCTTACACCTGTTGGCAAAGTACAGCTGGTTCTCCAAAGCTGTTGGTACAAGATAGAATATTTTAGCTTGAGATTTGTTATTCAGGGAGTGTGGGAAGTAGTAGACAATAGAGAAGCTGATGTACAGCTGGAGTCAAAGGCTAGGCTATTACTTAAGTTCAGACCTCTCTTATTCAGTTTGCTGACAAACAAAAGTAACCCCTGAGAAGATCAGCCAAGCTCTTTTTTCTTTTAGTCACCAAACTCCCTGACCATCTATTTTCCATCTATGTCCTTTTGACTATTTTTTTCTATATTAGTCTTTGACCATCTCTTCAAAGTAGGGTGATATTTTTTTCATTTAAAATTCTAATCTATTTGGGCCAGAAGTCCCAGATGATTATTATTATTATTATTATTATTATTAAAAAAAAGACACCAAAACAAAAAGCCAAAACACTTTAAAAAACATTACATTCAGAAAGTCATTGTGGCTGGAGGCACTGCAATGAATTTCTTCTTTGCATCAAAATGCGTTGGCTTCCATTGTTCAACAAATAATTTCTATTTCAGTATTTTGTCTCCTCTACAGTACATTGTAATTAATTTTCTTGCAGTTCTTCTTAAATGTTTTTCTAATTTCCTCAGATGGTCATTCTTTACTTCTTCCTGTAACTTAAAAGAGGAAGTATAAAGACCACCAATTGCTGTTAAAATAATTAAAATCAAAATACCTATTGTTCTTTGTCTGCAATAACTCTTCCAACCAAAATCATGGCTACCTTTAATCACAGCAGTATTTTCTCTGAGACATAAAACCTTTCAAATTTATCTCTGGAGAGATTAAAGGAATTGGTAGTTTGTGCGATTGTGCTTTATATACATATATATACATGTTTGGGGCACCTATCCTTGCTACTCGAAATGAGTGGCATTTGAGATAACAGTGATACCCAAATTTAAGAGTATTAAGCCTGAACTGAAATATTGTCTTGAAGCCTCGTTTATGGACTTTGACTGATGTAGTATTAATTAACTTTGTTGTCTTATGGATTGGACTGCCCAAGTGTGAAGAGAGTTAGCGCTGTACATAGCACTTTAGTATGAACTTGCAAATTAAATGTAATCCTAAATTAATTAGCCTGCTTTCTTTTCCCATTACAGGTGCAACAACCGAACACAGTGTATAGTAGTTACTGGGTCAGATGTGTTTCCTGATCCTTGTCCTGGAACATACAAGTATCTAGAAGTTCAATATGAATGTGTTCCTTACAGTAAGTATAATCTTTTTATTCTTGTTCACTTCCCCTGGCCCTCACAATTAAAGCTGGAGTGCTGTTCCATGGAAATAAGGCATGCGTTTATGGCCCACGGATCCATTATGCATGCAGAGCACTTACAGACTAGGGCCTCCAATTAGCTTCACGAAGTGTGGAAGGAAGCCATGGTGCAATGCTGGCCAAGTGTCTGTCTATGTTCTTAAGTGTTTGGCTTTTAAGGCTACTGTTTTTCCAGAAAACAAACTCGAATTAGCTATTCAATAGGCAAGATAGAAATTTGTACTTTTGCCCAATACCAGTTGCAGACAAATTGGCTTGGCTCACAGACTTCTAAAGAAGGAATTGACTTCAATTTTAATCACGATCTACTTGAAAGGCTACCTTGGTGAATTTGGGCGCACAGCAGAACCCAGCACTAACACTCCTGGACAGGAGGTGTTGTAAGAAGACTGTGCTTTAAGGGCACATTCATAAGTGAACTCAGATTCATAGTGAATAATTCATCAGTAAGTGACTGAACTGCATTTCTTAAAAACAGTGGGAAAAGGAGCAAGAAGAGTTGTTCACTGTTAATGTAAAGCAAAAAATGTGAATTGTGCCTTCAAATCAGATGTCAAAACAGAACCTTTAACTGAAAAAAGTAAATACTGAGAACACTGAGATAAAAAAATTAAAAGTAATAACTATTTCAGCAGTTTTGTACAATATTCTTTCTAATGCCAGAATTCAGTAGTTTTAGACATGCTTCTTATTTCCTTGTAAGAATTAATGTTGTTTCTTTTTTCATTGACATGTATGCATGTGTATAAAAGTTCTGCAGATTCAACACTTTTAACTGGTTTTGCTTTCTTGTAAGGTCATTCTTTGCAGTGATTTCTCCCTCATCCTGTAACTCCACAGAGAAATAGCTGTGCTTGCAATGGAATTTGAGCAGTGCACTGATCATTTCCTTAAGTTATTATTAAGTGTGAGTGTCTTGATCTGCAGTAATCCTTAACTAAAGTCACATTTTCTGTTGGTACAGGAAACAGGCCAAGTCTGAGATGCAAAAACACTGTGGTGACAGTATACATCCAAAAAGAAGGAAATGAGTTCTGGCATAAGCAAAGCTATGTCAAAACTGTCCACAGTATTTACTGCACAATTTTTAAATTTAGCTGTTTTAAACTGAAATACTGCTCTGTATTGCTTCACCACATTGATCATTCACTGTTGTTAAAGGCCAAACACAGATCATCTTTTTTCTCTTCATTTCTGCTGTGTCATTGTGAAATGGATGCTTGCTGATTTTTTTTCTGTACCATTTGTAGGATTGGAAGCCTACTGCATAAAGTGATCCCAAGTACCATTCCTCCTGTGTGTAGTATTGGTGGCTTGTTATGCCTGTTCTTCTTGTGCCACTTTTAAAGAGTGATGTCTTACCCCATTCTAACCAAAATTTTGTTCCACAAAAATCACTTTTACTTTAGCTCTATTCTTATTTCCAAATTCTCAGAAAGAGGGCAGTGCAACTGATTCCAAACGATGGGGTCAGTCATATGTCAAGAGATCATGTTTCCAGTTCCAGTAGGCTAGTTCATAGAGAAAAGGTATAATGCAAATAATGTTTAAACAATTTTTTATGCTGTTTTAGGAAGAGATCTGTGGATATATTCTACCAATTGGGTATTGCTATCTGCAGGAATCTTTTCTTTTCCAGTTTTCAGAAGTATAGCGCGGCCTACCCTGTACTCTAACATGTAGCTATTCTGCTTTTAAAATGTTTATTTTTGTTTACTGTCAATTGCATTGGCCTACCCCTTGAATTATGTAATTCTATGTCTGTCGTAACTCAGGATTCTGGATACTTCTTGTCTTTCCAAGTCCAAATTTTGGAGTTTCTTAACTGCAGCATGTACAGCGATGACACTGCACCTAATTCCAGAATTTTAAGAGAAGTCATATGTTGTTAGAAGCATCAAAAAAGGCTTACAGCTATTAAAATCAGTTTTGAAGTTTAATTCTAAGCCACATAGCGCTGCAGTAGTCATTTTGATTATTGGCCATCTTTTTTCCATGTCCCACAAAGCTTGTCCTGATATTCTTGCAAGTGTT
Source organism: Alectoris magna (assembly GCA_030625065.1). NCBI lineage: Eukaryota > Metazoa > Chordata > Aves > Galliformes > Phasianidae > Alectoris > Alectoris magna. Next base: position 12,658,788 of record CM060568.1, read on the forward strand.
GATCAACACCCATTATCAAGTCTGATTTTTTTTTTCCTCCCTTACTTGTTCCAGTGCTGCCCTTCTAAACATAAGGAATGACTGAAATTATTAGGTTTGCAAAGAATACAGGATAGGCTTTTGTGGGTCTAGGAAGAGAGGTGTTTAGTCATCACAACAGTTCCAACTAAAGTTCAGTTCTGATTTTTACTTCACCTGATTTCATCTTCAGTTAGCAAGACTGCAAAATATGCTCTGTTGATATCTTTCAGCTCATGAGAGATTACAACTAGCAGTTGTTACTTCTGTGATAAAAGTTGCGAGCTCTTACATGTTGGAGTTGGTGTCACCCCTGTACAAAATGCAGTTTATGAGCAACTCTTATGTCTTGCTGGCCTCCAGAAATGTATAGCTGCTTTGCTGTACACTCATATTGATCAAGCTTTCTCTGGGCTCAGTATTCATTGTCCTTGTAAGAATGTACTTAATGAAAAGCTTGCTTTTTTGCATCTCATAATGTAGACCTGTTCAGTAGTGTTTTTCTAATCCTCTTTAGCTGAAAAAAAATCTATTGAAATACTCAGTTGGATCTCCAACAGAACTAAAATTCTAGACAAATTTGATAGGCATTGCTTTGTCTTAAAATAAGAGTGGTATTGATTAAATTACAAAGAAATTGAGAGAGTATCATACTTGACATTTCTCTCAATTCTTCTTCACAATGTATGTTGACACTGACTGAGTAACAGAAGTCTGCCCTTTCATTAAGAAGTACATCAAAAGTACCGTTTTGTACATCTGTGCATTTTTATTTTATGCCTTTTTTGGACTCAAGAATTCAATAGAAAATGTTTGAAAGTGCTTTATACTCTCTGTCTGTATTGATTGGACTTTGCAGCATTTATTTATTTCAATAAGCCCATCTGTCCCTGAAAACTGTACAGCTGTACACCAATGTACTCTGAGAAGACGTGCCAGTAATGATTTTAGTTATCCCTATCTTTTTCCCATGCTCCTATTACTAATTCTAAGTAGGTACAATATCAGTATTGCTCTTTGGCAAGGAGTAAGCTCATACATGAAAGTTCACAAACAGAATCATCTGGAAGTCATTAAAACTGAATGTGAAACTCAGAAACTTGCCTAAGAATGCATCTTCTGTTCACTGAAGAATTAGAAAATGCAGAAAAATAGTTGTTACCTAAAGATGCACAAATGAACAAAGGCTAGGAAAACTACTGCTCAGTTTGACAATATTAGCCCCCTCCCGTTCCCCTCATGGAGTTTTGGAATTGTTCCCCAAGGGAACACTAGGGCAGCTCAGTCAATGTCATTGTCCCAAAATAACCATATTTAATTTTGTTAAATGAAACTGAAAATCCAGAACTTCATAATACATTTTTCCAGTTAATATCGTAATACTGAAAATGTAATAACTGTGCAAATAGTTTTGATACACTTCCTTGATATCAGCAGTTACTGTTACACAGATTGGTACATCTGTCATTTTTCAGGTCATTTTATGAAACTAAGAGAACATCCTTCAAAGGCTACTGAGTATGTGAAATAGATTTTATTGCAAATAGTTATTGGAAAGCTATTTACTATCTGGACTTCAGCTATAAGTCTTCCTGTAATAAGTTCCTTAAAACTTCCTTGGGGAGAAATTGCTATAGTAATATAACTTTGTTAATTGGGTTTGATTTATATTTTCCATGTGTGGTGGTGGAATGGATATTTGTTTCAAACACTTAGTATGACTGTCCTTGCATACTAGCTTGCTGTTTCTGGCTTAATCGATGATGCTGGAGAATATCTGAATGAGCTAAATGTTAATTTTTTTCTTCTCTTCTTGCTTACTGTGCTTTTGCTTCCTTTTTCTAGATGTTTTTGCTTATTCCTTCTAGTGTGATTTTGCAGTTATAGAAAAGAAGTGGCAAAAGTTCTCAAGATCACATACAGGAAAACAAATAAAATGGGGCTAAGGAGAGCTAAAGGATACAATCTGCTTTCTTTACAAGAAGTAAAAGCTGAGGGAAGATGGGGGGAAACTCAATAAGCACACATACATACCTATACAATTCATATACTGTGTTTTGGATTTATAGTTATCTAATTAATATAATATGTATATGTGCACTAGCGCATATATGATCTGTTAATGTGTCACTCTTAAGAGTCAACTTGATAGCATTATGCTTTGAGTTTGAGAAGAAGAGTATAGCATGCATTAGTAAAGTCATTCATTATTTATTCAGGTTCACTAAGTGAAACAACATGCCAACATATCTGTATTGCCTCCTTAATCTACTAAAATGATTGATCCATGTTCACTTATGTAACCATAGAATCTCTCTCCTGCTAGGTTTTCCTGTTGTCTGTTTCTCTTTATCCAATATAGTGCAGTTCTTATTCTCCCTATATTTAGCGTCTGTTACTAATTTAATCTTTAGATTAATAGTCAATTTATGTTAATCTTCTTTCTTTTTTCCTTGCACTTTTTTATTTTTCTTCCGATGCTTAAAATAGAAGTGGAGCAAAAAGGTAAATAACGTATACAGTCCAAACCCCAGCTCCTTGTTATGTGCCTTATGGATGTTAACCTCTTCCCTTCCCCTCCCCACAACACTCTTATATTATGATAATCAGCAGGATCTCATAAGTACACCTCATAAAGAAGTCGACTGTTTGCAATAAAGTGACTTGGCTGCTTAAAGTAGGTGGCGGGGTATAGTGTCTGAAATACTTGGGCTGGAGGGAAGACTCCCTTGCTTTTTTCTCTCCCTTTCTCTTTGTCTTTCTTTCCCTCTATTTCTCTCACCCTTGGGTAAATTCTTGTTAATAAAGTGTCATCTTGCCTGGCTTCCAGAACCCTCTCCATAGCATGCCATGGTTACAGGGTTTCCTGGTCTGTTTCATTCATTGCTTTGGTTGTGTTTTGTTTTCTCTGCTCCTAATTGCTTTCTCTATATACCTGATGATTTGTTTTGTTCCTTTATTTTTAATCGAGGCACCTCCTTTTTCAGCCTCACCACTTCTTAAAGTTCTAAACAAGTCGATGTGATTTTTTTTGGACTGAAATGACCTAGCGCACTACTGCACACCAGTTAAAAGCTCTGGAACGTTAATGTGTACTCATTAAAAGTCTAAGATGAAAATGCAAGAGTAGCTCTACATTTTCAGCTGTCTGTGTATGCCATTGAGCCTTGGTCTGTACTAGTGAAAGCTGTTCCCATCCACTTTCCATACTGGTACAGCAAGAACATGGTAACTTTAAGAAAAGTGGATGATAACGGGTGATAATTGCATTAATTATAACATACGGTATTATCTAGTGCCAATTAAATTGATTTTTTTTCTTCCTGACACAGTCATTATGATTTACCTACTTTTTTCTTTGTTCTTTTTTCTTTTTTTTTCTTATTTTTTTGGGTTATGAGACAGTTTTAATTTGACATAATTCTTGTCTTACTTCTCTCTGTGACTGTTAGTTTTTGTTTGCCCGGGAACGTTGAAAGCAATTGTGGATTCACCGTATTTATATGAAGCTGAACAAAAAGCAGGTGCTTGGTGCAAAGATCCTCTTCAGGCTGCAGATAAAATATACTTCATGCCATGGACTCCGTATCGCACTGATACTTTGATAGAATATGCTTCTTTGGAGGACTTCCAAAATGGACGCCAGCAGACAACATATAAACTCCCAAATCGAGTGGATGGTACTGGATTTGTAGTGTATGATGGTGCTGTGTTTTTTAACAAGGAAAGAACTAGGAACATAGTAAAATTTGACTTGAGGACTAGAATTAAGAGTGGAGAGGCCATAATCAATTATGCTAATTACCATGATACTTCCCCATACCGATGGGGAGGAAAGACTGACATTGACTTGGCAGTTGATGAAAATGGCTTATGGGTAATTTATGCTACAGAGCAGAACAACGGGATGATAGTAATTAGCCAGCTGAACCCCTACACACTACGTTTTGAAGCAACCTGGGAGACAACATACGACAAACGAGCAGCATCCAATGCATTTATGATATGTGGTGTCTTGTACGTTGTCCGGTCAGTGTATCAGGACAATGAGAGTGAGACGGGCAGGAACGCCATCGATTACATCTATAACACCAGGTTGAGCAGAGGAGAGCACGTGGATGTTCCTTTCCCCAACCAGTACCAGTACATTGCTGCAGTGGATTACAACCCCAGAGACAACCAGCTCTACGTGTGGAATAACAACTTCATTCTCCGATATTCTTTGGAATTCGGCCCACCTGATCCTGCCCAAGGTAAGAGTTTGATTTTTCTGACTTTTTTTTTTCTCATTTTGCATCCATTCAGACAACTATTTCAGATCTCTTTAATCTTAGACTTAGCTTTTAGCAGAAATGCAAAGAGGATTGGTCTCTGCACAGCTGAGCAGTGCAGTGTTACATTGGTGCAAGGCAGATATACAGAACTTGTGAAGCGAGAGAATTACTTCATTTAATTTCATTTGGCTTGTGTTTGGGTTTTTTGTTGTTGTTGTTTTTGTTTTTTAAGGTGTTTAGCTTTTTTATGTTTGAGAATTATTTAGTTTATACCATTAGTTTGGCTTTCTACAGATAAAATAAGTTTGATTTCATTCATGCTGAGCTCAAAGCCTGTTCCCATTGGTTCTGTTACCTACCTGCCTTCTGAATTGATTACACCACATGTGCAGGCCTTTTAACCTCTTGGTGCCAGCAGCTGAAGAGCAGTGTTTATTGGGAAATCCGGAGGATATGTAAGGGGTTAATGTGGAATAGCAAGCATAAGTACTTTTTTGGAGACCTGTTTTCACAGTTACTAATGTTAGTTTAGATAAGATTATCCAATGTGTTTTTTGCTGATATCTCAGTAAGTTCATTACAGCTGCAGCTCCCTTGGATTTAGAACAGTTATGTAAAAAGAAGACACTAACTCCAAAAAAAGGGAGAAAAAATGGAGATCTTTAGATCTTAGCAATTTCTAAGAATGACATGAAAAGGCATAGCCTCAAATAAACACCTATGGGAGAGAGTATTGAAACAAATGGTCTGGAGCAGAAGGTGTATGTATCAAAAGACAAGATGTTGATAAGTTGCTTTAGCAATGAAACTTAATACTTTAATTCTGTCATCTAATTGACATATATGCTCAGCAGTAAATTTTTAAACTTAAAAAAAAAGAAAGTAGTAATAGTGGCTTCTTCCGGTGGAAAGTAGCTGTTCTGTTTCAGCTCAGCTAATGAATTCGCAGTCATATAAACCATGTAGTGGAGCCAGGATTGTTCAGCCTGAAGAGAAGGCTATGAGAAAACCTTGTGGCTTTTCAGTACTAAAAGAGGCTTACAGGAAAGCTGGAGATGGAGTCTTTATCAGGGACTGTAGTAAGAAGACAAGGGGAAGTGGCTTTGAACTGAAAGAGAGGAGATTTAGATTAGATATTTGGAAGAAATTATTCACGTTGAGGCTGGTGAGGCAGTGGAACAGGTTGCCAACAGAAGCTGTGGATGCCCCATCCCTGGAGGCATTCAAGGCCAGACTGGGTTGAGTCCTGTGCAGTCCAATCTAGTGGGAAGTTTCAGTGCCCATGGCAGGGGGGTTGGAACCGGCCTTTGAGGTTACTTCCAACCCAAACCATTTTATGATCCTGCGTCAACATACATTTAAATTTTTCTAGATGTAAAAATACTTGAGAAGCAGCAGAACAAGGCAGTTTAGAACTAATGCATTAGTAATCTCCAGAGCCAAATGAAGGCATTCCCTGTCTGTCTCACCAGACCTCCCCATGTATGATACTAGACTCAGACCAGTTCCACTGCCTAGCTCTAAGCTCCAGCATAGGGCAGCTGTTCAGAAGGTCCTGCACCCCATTTCATAACAGAGGTTGGTGGCTACTCTTACCAGATACGTACCCACCTGTCTCATTAGAAGGCTTAGGCATATCATTTTTCATTCAGTTTAACTCGGATAAAATTGCAGTTTGAGTTCTCCAAGTAAGAGAAGGAAATGGAGGTGCAGGCTCTGCCATGAATAATGTGGTAGAAGCTAATCTTTTAAGTCATTACATTAAGGAAAAAACTGTTAAGGAAGAACAGGGAGAGAGAAAAAGGCTTTGTATGATCCTTTCTTTGTGTTAGTAAACCACCCAATGTTTCCAGTGAAACATTTCATGATGTTTTTATTATGAGTCTCTAACATAAGTTAAAGTACACATCTCAGCCACATCCTGTCTAATATCAAAAAGACACTTGCGCATCCACTAGCACTCCCTCATGTCCTGGGGTTTCCCTGAGAAGAGGCTGGCATGCAAGGCAGAGGGAGAAACACTTTCTTGCAACCAGACCTAGATGAGAAGGGGCCCAGGGCACGCTGCGGGGTGCTTGCCTCTCTTCTAAGCTTTTTACCCATTCATCCATGAAGATACAAAAGGAGTATTTTTTGTGAGTGAATTGTGAGACTTTGTTTTAAATGCATTAAGACATCAGTAAATGCATTTTGATTGTGACCTTTTAAAATATAGAAACTATTTGAATACGTAATATGTATATTCACAGAAGGTTTTTTCCCCCTATATAAAACCAATAAACAGTATTTTATTTTTCTATGGATCTGTATGTGGCAGATCTAAGAATATGTTTCAGTTCATTTCTTCTTTTGCCTAAGCCAGTTGCCTTTAGTTAAAGACTACTAAATTAAAGGAAAAATTATCTCGCTCGTCCTTGAGATGTACTGCTATAAAATGACGAAGATATTCCATACAGTGTATAGCTCTGTATTTTACTTGTATTATATTTTCAGTTCCTCTTTCTTTCAGCATAATATCTATATAAATTGGAGACCAATTCTTCTATTGTTGCAGAGCTTGAAGATCTATATGTGTAATATATAGATCATGGAATCATTAAGGTTGGAAAAGATCTATAAGATCGATCTTGAAGTCCATCCTTACCATGCCCACTAACCATGTCCCTAAGAAACCACATCTACACATTTCTTAAACACCTCCAGGGATAGTGAATTCACCACCTTCCTGGGCAGCCTGAGCCAATGTGTGACCACTATGACCACTATTTCTGAGAAGAAGCTTTCCCTCTTATCCAACCTGAACCTCCCTTGGTGCAACTTGAGGCCATTACTTGTAATCCTATTGCTAGTTACCTTGGAGAAGAAGGTACCCCTACCTCTTTACAACCTTCTTTTAAGCAGCTGTAGAGAGCAGTAAGGTCTCCTTTGAGCTTCCTCTTCTTCAGACTAAACAAGCACAGTTCCCTCAGCCACTCCTCATAAGACTTGTGTTCCAGACCCCTCAATAGCTTTGTTTCTCTTCTTCAGACATGCTTTAGTGCCTCAGTGTATTTCTGGTAGTGAAGGGCCCAAAACTGAATGAAGTATTTGAGGTGCAGCCTTAGATCAGATTTTCAGTACATTTAACAAAGGATGTGTAAAGGGCATTTTTGTGTTTCTTTTGTGTGCATGTGTTTTGGTTGACTTAGATTTCTTAATCATCCACTCAAAGACATAGGTGTTAGGATAAAATTCTTTAAGTCACCTAGTAGGAGAACCTTCTTTTTGTGTCTTTTGCAATGGTACTTTAATACCAAGTACTTAATGGTGTCACAAGGTCAGTGGCTCAAAACTGGAAGTCATGGTCTTTTCTGTTTGAGTGGTTAACTTGGGGCCGTTGTAGAAAAGTCAGCAATCCGTGTTCCTTCTGTTGCTGTGGGAGCAATAATGATATAGATATAGATACTGATTCGTTTTTTTCTGTCTTGGCTATCTATTCTTATCTGCGCCTGAACTTCCTACTATCAAGTGCTTCAAAAACAACAATCTTCTTCCTTCATAAAAGACAAATTTATCACATATGAGTCACATTTTGTACTGCAAGATTTGTGTTTGCTCCCAGGGCCAAAATTGTGAGACTCTCTCATGACTTGCAACCTGACTTTTCTCTTTATATTGTTTCTTTAATTTTTAAATCTGCCTATTGAAACCACAGAAATACCTCTATAATTAACCTAATGATGACTTTGACTTTGCTGCAGACCTGTAGCATTTTTTTCCTCCTGTAACTATGCATGTTACATGCTCCTCATATCCTTATTTTCGTAATCCTCAGGAAGACTTAAGATTTCTAAAACCACAGCTGCTGCAGCCAATCTAAAATCTTACCCTCCAAACTGGGTCTGCTGCCCTTAGAACTCTCCCCTTAACCTCAGTCTCTACACATTGTTTTTTCTTCTCTCTCCTTGTGGGAATTATAACACATAGATGTAGAAGTGGCTTTCGGAGCTACAGCTGACAAGTACCTCTCAGATACTGCACAAGAGCATATTTTCTAAGGTTAAGTGTAAAAATTGTATTTAAAAGTCAAAACCTTAATTCAGAAATAATTCAGAAATATATCAGGACCTGCAGAGAAGCAACTATGAACAAGTCAGTGTTTTTTTTTAAATTTCTGGTAAATTTAGTGTATGTGTTCCCATAGATGATTTCTAAAGGAGACATTCCCAAAGATTAAACAAATAGCTGGAGTAGGATTTTTAAAAGGAATTTTAAGTTAAAAGATTAGGAAGATTGAAGGGAATTTTCCCCCTAAAAAGTGAATGAGTATTACATTGTAAGGTTTCCTTGGTAACAAAAAGAAGATAAATCCTTTTGTTCTGTTTTAGTGCGTTAGGGAGAGATTTCATCTACACTCATCCCAATTTACGCAGACTGTGCAAACTGTTCAAACTGGGGTTGTCTCCCCTTTTGTACCATGATACCCATCATTAAGTTTTATTGGATCACTGCAGGAAAATATGGATGTTGTGAGTGTTGATAGAACAGAAACTAGTCAGCTACTATCACCGAGGGCTTGAAGTGACAGGAAGCTAGTGCAAATAAATCTTTATAACACCAAGAATCTATGACGAAGTCATGCAGCAAATTGTTAAGTAAATTAGATCTTTGCTATTATAGTGAATCTGCTATGCTGCAGATTGATTAAAGAGAGGCTTTACAAATAAAGATTACCTAATGGGGATCAGATAACGCATTTCTTGATCATAGGCATTTTGCTAATTTTGTAGTGTGTTTATTATCATTTTCAGGGTATACATTTATAAATGCCCACATAAACATTTCACTTCCAGCTAAATGGGATTTTGCAGCATCAGTAGAGTACTGGCCAGCATAGTAGCTGGAGCCTATAGGTGATTAAGTAAGTCATGACTTCCCTGGTATTCACTGAAGCGTAAAAACAGGCACATCACAATAATAAGCAGAAAGCAGGAAAATCTGGGTTTGCACAAGAGTCTGATCCCTGTTGCTTTACACAACAGCCAAGTGTATGACACCTTTTGAAAATGAAGGTGTAGAATTAGGTTTTTCACTGTTCAAATATGTTGAAATATCTGGCCCATAAAAACATAATGTTTAAATGAAAAATCCTTGCATCCAGTTTGGAAAATGATCTGAGTCGCAAAGATGAAAATGAAACTATTAGTGTCTTCAGAAATGATTAATCATCTGGGCATTCCAGATCAATTTTAAATGTATGGGTATGGTTATGTTTTGAGGTTTTGGTTTGTTTGTTTTAATGTAGTTAATATCTACTTAGGGTAGAAACCTGTAGGCAAAGAATACAAAATTGAAGAAAAAATGTCTCTAAATCTCTTCTTCACTGTCAGTTGGGGAAACAAAGTTACTATTCCCCTGCTGTCCTAAGCAATTGTGTTATGGTTTTTTTAATAGACATCACACTGTTAAACAGGTGTTAAGTTTTACTCCAGTGATGTCTTAACATAGAAACATAGTACATATAGCTGTTTAAATCAACTGTTAGGAACTGCATGAAACAAATGTAAGTTAATTACTCTCAAAAAATCTCTAAATTTACTTCCTGTTGATCTTATTTATTTTATCATACAAAGACTGTCTTCAGCTGATAATGTGACCCACTCATATTAAAAAAATAAAAAATAAAAAAAAGAAGAAGGGAGAAAAAGTTTTGTTTCTCCCTGGCACATCAGTCATGTAATCATAGAGTGGCTTGGGTTGGAAGGGACCTCAAGGTTCATCAAGCTCCAGACCCCTCCCCCCCCCCCTCTTCAGACTGCCAGCCACTAGATCAAGTACTAGATCAGGTTGCTCAGGGCCCCCTCCATCCAACCTGGCCTTGAACACCTCCAAGGACAAGGCTTTCACAGCCTCTCTGGGCAATTTGTTCCAGCAATCATGGTCAAGAAGTCCATCTCACATGGCATTTTAAAAAGAGTCTTCAGCCTTTTACAGACTTTCCCCAGCTGCTCAGAGTGATAGGTCAATGACTCCTACAAGCAGTTTGTTCTTCCTCCTACTTGCAGCTTGTAAATCATCAGTACCATTGTCTTGTATATATAAGTGCTCTGCAGGTGCCTGGGAGCCTGTCGGTACCATCAGCCTGGGCTTTAAGCATGAGAGACATCAGATGGTGGAAGCCATCATGTGTCTTCTTGAAGCTCAGGACAAAGACTTTTCTGGTTAAGTTCCCCAGCAGGTCATTAAGAACAAAATGATCCACCTTCTGAAATCTGGGTATATTCTTAATGATGTGTTTCTATTTTTTCAGCCTTCTCCTTCCCAGGCTTCCACACTGTCCTGAAATTTCTTGGTACATTCTTAAATATGCCAACTACTTAATTTTCTTATTTAAATAAAGAGAAAATATCTTAGAAATAGTCTCTATCTTTTTCATTTTTTGAGGGAGAGATGGTTTGGAGTCTTTTTCTTAAAATGGGATATTACAAATACATTTCAAGAGTATGCAGGTAATTTTTTAATCATAGGTGATATGCTTGGGAATTGCTTTCAGTGCACAGCATTAAGTTGCGTAAAGACAGCAGAATATTATAGCTGAGGGTGCAGCACAAAGTATGTTCTGAAAATTGTCACCTCACTACTGAACTTTAGAGAAAGTTTTGAGTTCTTACTGTGATGTTTTGCTCTTGAGACAAAGCTATCCTAAACATTACAGGTTTGAGCAGTAATTGCAATAATGCTAATACACATTTAAGTGATTAAATACATAGTTATTAGCACAATATGTTAGGGAATGGATAGAAATAATGGGTTGTCCCTTGCATCATCCTGTGTCCCCTGCAGCTTCCCGTTCCCCAGGACCTGATTCAGCAGGCGTTGCCTGACACTGCTGCAAGTGATTGCAAATGCTTTTGACAAATGTTAATTGGGAAAGCACTAGAAGGCTGGATGCATTGTAATCAAAATGAAATTATAGCAGTTTCACAAGATGTCAGGCAAGCACTTGCAGAACAGATTCAGAGATTTCAGTAGGTTTCATAGTAGCTGGCTAGGCCACAAATTCAGCACAATTACACAGACTGTCTTCAGACAGCCGGGAATTGGGCTGAACAGAAGACAGCCGCTGAACAAGTTTGTCATTTGTGAGTAAGAAAGGGATAAAAACACTTCTCTTTATACAGTCTTTAAAAATAGATGTCAGTGTTCAAAATCTGCACTCTAAATTCATATAAAAATGAAAAGATTCCTTCCAACCCAAGCCATTCTAAGATTCTATGATAGCTGAATCTCCTAAAATACTATAAATGAAATATAATTGAAATATCTTCCAAACAAGTGAAAGTTAATTTTATTCAAAATGCAAACTTAAAAAAAGGAAAAAAAAATCTGTTGACAGAAAGCTTAGCAGAACTTCTTTTGATTTTGGTAATGAACTTAGTTAGAGAGTATGATAAAAACATTGTCCGTACCTCAGATGTCAGGGGCCTAGCTGCAGTGGAACCCAGCCACGACAAAAAAGTTACATTCTCCAGTTAAGTTATTCCTAAAATTAGACTCATTTATTCCTGTATTGGTTAGGATATAAAAAATAGTTGATCTGAGCATATTTAATCTCAGCACAAGGATTTGTGGTTTTACAGTGCCTGTAAAGCACTGTGAACGCTAATGAAGATTTGAAAATAATTCATGGTGACTGCTTCAGTTACATTACTTGCATTGTTTCAGCTGTTGCTCCATGTATATTTCAAGGTGATGAACAGAAATTACTGACAGTTATCTTCACAAGCATTAAGGAGTGCTGTCTCTGCAAAGCCTCAGAGAAGGAGCCAGGCCCACTGCTCCTCCCAGCCCCAGTAGTACTGGGGAGCGAGCACTTCTGCATTTCAGTCAGAAATGATTTGGCCCAAACCTATCCTCAAGTGGCACGAAAGATTGCACTAGGTGCTTGCCACTGGCTTTGCATGAGACATGGCTTCATACCTGCTTTATCAAAAAAGGATGTTAGATCCCACAATGTTCAAACACCAGAACACCACGTCTGTGCTATGCATTTGTTCTGCTTGAAGCTAATCAGGCATGCTGCAGCTCTTTCAAGCAGAATGACTGCCGGGTAGGAAGATGTAATCGGAATTATTTCCCTGGAAGGTGTGTAGTTGGTGACTTGAAGTTTTTGGGTCTGTTTTTTAAAACGTTCCTGTTAGTTACAGCCTACTACCTTTGTTTTTAAAGCTGAACTGTACTGTTTATGGCTCTATCTATTGAGTTCTTCCTTCTGTGGAAGGAACTAAGTAATCTTTATTTGCTCTGAGCACGTTTGTTTTGTACTGATAACTCACTAGGACTGCCTTTCCGCCTTTAGAAATGTAACTACCAATTTCTATTACGGAAGAGAATGTTTAGAGAATGTGCTGAAACTTCATACTGGTATGAGTTGGGAGGAAAAAAGTTCCTAAGCACTCGATAGCGATAACAAAAGTGTGATGTTAAGGTTAAAGAAAAGGAGACACCAGAGAATCCATTAAAACTACATAAATAATGGTGTGGTTTTTTTTTAACAATTCTGAAATCATTCACTTTTTTATTACTCTTATTTTCTCTGTACAGTGCCTACTACAGCAGTGACAATAACTTCTTCAGCAGAGCTATACAAAACCACATCTTCAACCACTAGCACTACATCACAGAAAGGTCCTGTAAGCACAACTTTAGCTGGAGGAACAAAGGAAGGAAGCAGAGGACCCAAGCCACCGCCACCCATTTCTACAACCAAAATTCCCCCTGTGACGAGTTTTTTCCCTTTGCCAGAAAGATTCTGTGAACCGACTGAGGCCAGGGGGATTAGCTGGCCTCAGACACAAAGAGGAATGATGGTTGAACGGCCTTGCCCGAAAGGAACACGAGGTATTGCCTTTAAAAATATATCTTGATTCCAAGCAGACATTTCAAAGGCACTGTGCCGCTCTCTCATGGTGATTTTTCTTAAATCTCAGGCTGTCTGTCATACGATTTTTTTTATTACTTGGAGAATGCAGTATCTACAGGCAATGGTGAAGTTCTAATCTATAAACTGCATTTGAGTGTAGGTTCAGAATTATCTTGCATGTACGCATTGAGAATCCAGGTCAAATTTTAGGTCTTTACTTGAGGACTGTTATGAAATATACTTACAGCTGCCTTTCTCATTATGAGCTCCCCTCTGGATGAGCTCCAGGAAAAATCATGGGCTTTTTGTTTGTTTACAGAAACCGTCTGGTACTTTTCACTGACTTTTTTTACTGCTGTTTATCATCTACCTTATTTTCTTACGTTTTTTTGTCAATTATTGTCAACTGCTTACACTAGTGGCATTCAGAATTTAACACTGCTAAGGAGCACATTGTCACCGATTTCCTGAATGCATGCAGAAAAATGGTTTCAATTTCACTGTAGTTTTCCACATCTGTTGTAGGAACTGCCTCATATATCTGTGTGGTTTTAACGGGAACATGGAACCCCAAAGGCCCTGATCTTAGCAACTGCACCTCACACTGGGTAAATCAGCTGGCTCAGAAGGTTGGTTGAAACCTTTTAATCTGATGTTCACTCATGATTAAAGATTTTAACTGCAAGCATTAATAATTGAGTTTGTTGAAGCTGTCTTTATTACTCTGTGTTCTTTTGAAGCACAAGGAGTTGCGTGTACTTAGTGTGTAAAACATTTACCAAAAGTTTGGCTCCTAAGTGTATTAAGGCACACTCTTGTGCTCAGTTATTGAATGGAATCTGTACTTTTGTGTTTTCATAGCATTTTAAAGCAAAATAGCTCTTCTAGTGCTTTTGCTTAATAAATAAAATATTATAAATCACACAGCAAAAAGTCTGGTATGCAACAAGGCTTATTGGCTCAGGGAGAATTTTACTAGAATAAATAGATTTTTGTATGAGTGCATTAATAACAGTATGATTAGAGCGCAGAGCCGCTTTCTGTGTTTTCCTTCCCTACTGAGATTTACTAAGTTTATGAAAACTGGATAATTTGTTGTCAGTACCAGGCTACTTGACTTTCAAATGCCTCAAGCAGTGGTGTGAACAAATAGATTTCTTACTGTCTGATAATGGCAGAAAAATAAAAGTGAGAATGAACAGAAGATCTAGCCCAAAAGTCCCAGTCTGATTTCTGGTTTTGATGACTGTTAAGAACTGCTTTTGTGTGTCACGGATCTAAGAACCTTTAATCTTCTGAGATAAAGAGAATGTTATTGGTCTCAATTAGTTGCAGATTTCAATGTATGTGCAAATGGTTATTTCACCACAACAAAGGTACGTGGGGAATTGGAATTAGGAGCCTCAAGCAGAACAAGGGACCCTGCTGAGATAATATAAATTGTCATTTTAGATCAGAAGTGGAGAAAATGCTGCTAGTTTGGCCAATGAACTGGCTAAACACACCAAAGGACCAGTCTTCGCTGGAGATGTTAGCTCATCAGTGAGGCTGATGGAGCAGCTCGTGGACATTTTGGATGCTCAGCTGCAGGAACTGCGCCCCAGTGAAAAGGACTCTGCTGGAAGGAGTTATAACAAGGTATACACCTCTGTTCACCTCCCCTTGCTGGGATAACCATTGTCCTTTATTTTTTTTATCCTTTCAGAAGTATTAATCTATACTTTGTTCCTGCGTGCTTATAGTTTTGGAATAATCGTGTAAGAGAAAGCAACAGTAAATACACAGCGGAAAGTTGCAATTACCTTCTTTTTAGGGCATAAGATAAAATTCACAATAGAATAAAATTCACTAGTCCTCAAAAATAGCTGTGTGTCCTTTATTAAAATCTTGTATGCATTATAAATAATGTGGGTAAATGGGCACTAGCTTACAGAAATTCTCAACCAAAGCAGTATTTCTATTCCGTGAACGTTTTAACCCTGAGCAATCAGTGGGATTCAGCATGGTTGCTCAGTTTTGCTTTAATCTGAATTCCTGCAAAATAACAGCATTTTCTTAGTCTTTTTAAGATGTCAGCATCACTTACAATTGATCATATCTCCTAGGATGATCTAAACCATAAAGAAGTAGGTTTTTGGTTTTTTTTCTGGAGTAGTGTTGAGAGAAACATTTCAGAGAAAAATTACATTGTAGTGTTTTAGATACAAATCACAAAAGCATTACCGTTCCAGTTTTTCTTGGAAGAAATGCTATATTGCATGGCCTTTTTCTTTCCTCAACTTTTTCTTTTCCAGTCAACTAAGTACAAACAAAACATTTTTCAGCCTGCTTTAAAGAGAGCTCCATGCACTCCTCTGTTGTCTGGGCAATAGTTTTATTTACAGTCCCTAGCTACACTTAGAAGAGTTTTCGCTTGCACAGATAAAGTGTCTACACAAGGATTTCCTCCTTTGACCTTTTCACACAAATTCCACTGCTGGGACAAAGATCCCTGGGCACCTTTATAATGGTTGGGAAAAAGGTTTCCTGTTTGATGTTTTTCTGTAGTCATTGTTGAAGAAAAACTGAATTAACGTCCAAACTCTTTACAGTTCAAATCAGGATTTGAAACACCAGACTAAATTTTGGGTATTTCTGAAGCTTTCCAGAATGTGTCTAACTTCTGATTTTCTTTTCTCTTACTAAAAAGCTCCAAAAACGAGAGAAGACATGCAGGGCTTACCTTAAGGTATCTCTCATGTGCTGTCACCCTGCTTTCTCCCTGCTTCAGCAACCTGCCACGCTTTATCATCTTGCTGCATGATCCTATGTATTTCAGTCTTTGATAAATGTGTATTGTGCCCCATATCAACTGTACAAATGTTGGCTTTGCACAGGTATAACACTCAGAAAAAAAAATAGTAAATAAATCAAACTTTATACATCTCTAACCTCAACTTGTTCCAAAGCAGAAATAGTTATTATCTGAATTGGAAGTAACATCTCTCTCATGATATGACTTTTGGCAGAGGAAAAAGCTGGGAAATTAACAGAAGTGACTTCAGCTTGATAGTGTTTTATATCAAAGACTGCTTAGAATTAATTTGCTTGCATGAAAAGTGTATAATATATAGCCTGCTTTGTTCTTGGTGCATTCTTATACCTAGTACAATTACTCCATCTTACAATTTTAAGAGTTGTTACAAAGGCCAATTTCAGTGATTTCAAGATAAAATATAAAGACAAACTTTTCTCTAGCTGTACTAGTAAAAAAACATATATCATGTGTCCCATTAGCCAGGCTATATGGAAGGCACATAACACATTGCTATCTGATTTTCAGTTTCTTTGATCTCTGGTAGAACAGTTGCCCATAGTGGCCAGCTCCTGCTCTGTGATACAATGCCAGTAATGCTGCCTCACACCTGTGATAAGGAGAAAAAATGTCCTAGAATAGATCGTGTCTGTGGTTCTGAAAGATTTTATTGCACATCTTTTTCACAGTTCCTTTTACAATATGGTTTTTACTTGTACCTTCTGAGATAAAACATAAGAACAATTTTTAAAAAGAACTTTGAAATACTTCGCAACATAATAAAATAATTCAAACTCTTACTGAAGGGAGACTTCTCAGTATTGGATGGTCTGTCTTTTATCCTGCTGCTTAGGAAACAGAATAAGAGATGTCCAGTTACAGCAAAAATTTGACAAAAAGAGACAAGTATCTGGAGAGAAATGCATTTCTTAAAGAATAAGTGTAATAGGTTTTTATCAGAAAGTAATTTTGAATAGGAGAAGGAAACCCAGCAGGCATTGAACAGACTGAATGTTCATACTTCGTTTTCAATAATAAACATTAACATGAGAAGAGCAATAATTGGCTTGCTTGGACAGCTGCGTCAGAGGGGCCTTGTGGCTGTTCCACCTCCCTGCTTGTCTTTGTCTGAGTGGAGAGGATGCCTCAGAAGTATTATTGGACAGGTGATCATTTACCACAGGAAAAATGCACAGCTAGCTTGTCCCATAATAAATAAAAAGTGCTGCATATTAATGAATGCATACCATCAGCACTATATAGTGATGCATAAGAAACCATAGCACAACCTTAATTTTCGACTGGTGTCATTTTCTCTAAGTCTCAGATGGGTTTCTGTGCTTAGATAAGACTAATAACCCTCTTGAAATTACAAATCAAAAGCTGACTTACACTATGCAAATGAAGCAAGTTCCCACTTTGTGACAGAGGATTCATTTGTACCTCAGATTAGAGGCTCCAATCTGTATTTCTTGGTGACTAATGAATCTGGCCTCTGCAGACCAATTTCTGTTCCACTCTAGTTAATGGCTGCAGCAGTATCAGTGTGAGCGTTTTGACTATTCTATCTCCTGTTAGAGAAAGAAAAAAGGCTTTAATGTCACTTCGAAGAATCTTCCACCTGCCAGGAAGGTCGTGGTGGTTCACAACGCAGACAGAAAGAGGATATTAAAATGGATTAGGCTAATTAATCTTGCTCTGACAATAGCCTTGACCAACTTTTCCTATTCCAGTTTGCACTACATAGTATTCCAGACCAACATCTTCCTGTTTGTACACTGCATTCTGTTTCCATTCCTGGTGCTTTTAAATTGATCAAACAAATTATATATAGGCTTAATGACACATTATGAGTAGGTAAATGGGACAGAGTAAACAGGGTGTTTCAGCAATGCATGGTGTACTCAATGCACAGCATACTCAATGTGCAGCTACATTATGCATTAATGTAAGTGCCTGCCTTCAATTGATTAACTGATTACTGTGATTGATTGGATTATTTTGTAAAAATAATGTAATCATGTCTCTGGATTCTTCTTCTTCCTTATTTACTGTTACTTTATATGCAGCTTAATGAACCTTAAAATGTAATGATAGAGTTGTTACAAGAAGGACTTAAAATGGCAGCTTTATTCAGCTTTTCAGTTTTGCCTTCACTGATAACACGGACAGTCAGTGGACATCTTGTTTGCTCTATTGATTTCCTTTTTTAACTGACCTTTGTGCAGGAATGGGACTTAGTAATCTTTTTAAGTATCTGTGAACAGGTACAGGAACAGGAGGGGGAGTGAGAGTGGCCCAGGCTAATTTATATCCACTGAGTCAGCTTCATTTCATGCCTCCTGTAATAAAGAAGGCAGTTTGTCATAGACAAGTAGTTTATAGCACAGTGGCTGCATGAGTTGTGCTAAGTTTCCAGAAGAGTGTTATTGCCATTTTAACCTAAGCTGCAGAATGCCAATTTTGGCATTAGTATTTTTAAATAGAATTTATATATTTTGACATTAACTTTAAGATGAAAGCTTCAGGCAAAATTTCTGGCATTTATTTTTATATTTTTTCAGCACATTAATATGACTGTCTTTATATCTGATACAAGTCAAATCTGCATGTGTACCACTCAGAGACCACACAATGCTAGTGGCTAACTGCACTTCTATTAATGCTAATCCAGCAAGGGAATGGAAAATATTTTTATGTTGAAATAGTTTTCTAGTGCCATTAAATCACAGTAAATCATTCTGACAGTTAAGT
The DNA here is from genome assembly GCA_030625065.1 of Alectoris magna. Lineage (NCBI taxonomy): Eukaryota > Metazoa > Chordata > Aves > Galliformes > Phasianidae > Alectoris > Alectoris magna. Next base: position 12,677,530 of record CM060568.1, read on the forward strand.
ATTATAATTGTCACCAGATAACGCTGGAAGTTTTCCCCAGCTGCCTAAGGCGATCAGACCTAATGATAGTTTTCTAATGAATGCAGGCAATTGTTGACACAGTGGACAACCTGCTCAGGCCTGAAGCTCTGGAGTCCTGGAAAGACATGAATTCTTCAGAACAAGCCCATGCAGCCACAATGCTACTTGATACATTAGAAGAAGGGGCTTTTGTCTTGGCTGATAATCTCTTAGAACCAACCAGAGTCTCAATGCCCACAGAAAATATCGGTAAGTGAGTTTCTTTTCAAGTACTAATTAAAGTGCTGCGAATTGCTTTTACACAAAAACAAAACAGTTATTCTTTGAAAGCTGAGCTGTGCAACATTTGGCAGAAAGCTGTACTTTACCTGCCTGTGTAGGAAAGGAGTTATTCTTAAGAAGAGGTGAAATGCTTTTGTTTAGTTCTGCAAAATTAGCATTCTTCTTCAGTATCCTCAATACAGTGTAGAATAGAAAGTACTTGGTGTTGTGTAGTTGATTTACCACTGAAAAAAATCATTAGCAGAGCCTATGGATATGAAGAATGCTTAAATGGCAAAGTATGGATTTTTTGAGGTAACTGCTTTCTGTATGGCTGTGGAAATGCTTTTCTATTATATATAATCTGTTCTTAATGAATTTAAATTACTTTTTACGATGCACTCTGCCAGTTAAATATTTTAGGCACTCAGAACATAGGCAAAATGTTTATATTAAACATGACTGCCTTCAGGTAAAAATGTGTTTAGTGGACTACATCTCCCATAATGCAGAATAGCTATGCTCCAGAGACTGCAAAATAGCTGAAGATAGTTGGAGCATAATTTAGAATTTAAGTGGTGACAGAGAAATGAAGGGATTTGGTATTAGAGATGTGCAAATATTGGTACATGGGATGTGTTAAAGCAAAAATAATTGCTATGCATAAAATTAAAATTCCTTCATCTTATTACAAAGATGAATGTAGTTTCAGTGAAGTACAGGGAAGCTGAAAGTCTTCTAATTTGAGAGGTACTGAAATGGAGACTTGGAGTAGACTGCAGAAATTAGATTTTTCACGTTTCAGTGTCTGCATATTAACCATGTAAGATGTTTCTACCTAGTTTATATTTAAGAAGATACTGGGAAAGGATTGGGAGGTGTTACAGCCTGTTATCAAAGTTGTTTCTGAAAGCTTATAGGTAGAATTGCAGAACATTATCTGAGAATGCAGTCCAAAATTAACTGCTATTTGTTTCTCTCACTTGTATAAGAAAATGGACTTTGCAGGGAAAAAAAGCAAATAACCTTTTCCCAACTATGATGTATTTCATTTCTAGGACAAATGCACCTTTACATATAGCTGGACATCTCACTAAGCATGTGCACACTGTTATATGGAGCTCAGTAGACTGTTGGAACATCACTTCCTATGATAAGCTGTCTTCAAATCATAGCAGCGCATTGCTGATGCCATGCAGTCTGCATACACCAGCACTGAATTTCCAACATGCTTAATTGTGTATGGTTTAGAGACTGGAAAATCATTCTCCCATATTCCTTTTGTAGGTCCATAGTTTAGACATACATTCCAATAATTAAACCAGTTTAATGTACCACAGATATTTGACAACAAATTGACCACTCTGGCTTATATATTTTTACATATCCAAGGGAATCCAGCCTTTAATGTTAATCCCGTGAAAGCTCCCCAGTATGCCGCATGATATAAAATTAAAACTGACTGGCTGGGTGATACCTTAAGTTGTCGGTTTAAATAGTATTTTAACATTACTATTTTATTTATCAACCATTCTACAGAATTAGATATATGGGGGGCGGAGTAAAATGGTATGAATATTGCTTAGCTAAATACATAGCATAAGTGTACTTAGGCATTTATTTGCTGACTTCTAAAACCTCTTTAAATCAATACTTGAAGTTCTAAATCTGCTGTCTGTGGATACTGCATAGACATTAGGAACTTCAAAATTAATGTTTCTCTGCAATATGTATGTTTGTGATATTTTTAAATGGATTTTTTAGGGGCACACATTAAAGCAAGGTTTGATGGCATGTTTTCACTGTTAAGATGCTGTCATTTTCTTTAAACTTTAATAGTGTGCACTAGCTTTAATTAAAGTAACTCTGTGTAATTGAAACATTCCAGTACAGATCTCCCTTTTGATGGCAAATGAGACCAGCCCTGTGATAAAACTAAATATTGATTGGGGAAAAACAGTTGTCACCTGGCATATTGTAATCTGGCCAAAAGATGCTTTCTACATCCTCCTTTTTAACACTTTTTTTTTTTCTTTCCCCCTTGAATCTGCTTAGTTTTGGATGTTGCAGTGCTCATTACTGAGGGCCAGGTGCAGGACTTGAAATTTCCTCAGGGCAGTAAAGGAGGCAACTCGATTCAGCTCTCTGCAAGCACTGTGAAACAGAACAGCAGAAATGGTGAGTCCTGAGCACATAGCATCAAAACTCCATTAAATTCAATACATTACCTCCCCTAGTTAAAAAATGAAAAACACAACAAAACTGTTCTGTGATTTTTTCTTGAACACAATAGGTACCTAGGCATTTTTCTTCAAATTTGTAGCCTGAAAATGCCTCTGTGTTTACTGATACTTTATTGTCCATTCATTACAGTACAGACTACAGCTTTCCTGTATGTTTCTGTGGCACAATGATGAAATTTCTTTTCTTTTGTAGGGCTAGCAAAACTGGTTTTCATCATTTACAAAAGTCTGGGGCGTTTTCTTAGCACAGAAAATGCAACCATAAAGCTGGGCAGTGATTTTGCTGGTCGGAACAGTACAATTGCAGTCAACTCCCATGTCATTGCAGCCTCTATCAACAAGGAGTCTAGCCGGGTGTACCTGACTGATCCTGTGTATTTTACTCTGGAACACATTGATGTGAGTTATGCTAATGAATTAATGGGAAGGTCATAAAATCAGCAAGAGAGAAAAGCAATGCAGAAAAAAAACCTTTTTTTCCATTTAAATTTTAAATGTTGGACTAGGTCAGAGACATGAGTTTAGTTAAGTTTGTGAACATAAAATTAAATGAGCCTGGTTCAGTGATTATTAGAACTTAAGTGTATTCTTAATGAAAGCTAATTCAGTAATCAACATGAAAATGTAAATGACCAATTTGTTTCGAACTGAAAATTAACTCTTACCTTAGTAGCAGAGGAGAAAATAACTGTTAAGATTCCTGTTTGTCTGATGTGACAAAATGACACAAACTTTTTACAATGAGTTTGGACCAACCTCGGCAAGTCTATACAACAGAACTGGTTAAAATTCATTTATACAGTGAAGTGTTGTATCTTGGTTTTCTGTGCTTTCAATCTGTGCATATTTTGTCATGATTTATTTTAAGTTTTTTTGCTCTTCTGCTTGATCCTTTCTATTTTTCTATCTCACATGGGGAAAGTAAATAACCAGTACGGTGATAGAGAAAATATAGTTTGATTTTCCTCCTGTTTTGCCGTTTTTTTTTAAGTGTTCTAATTGTTTTTCATCAAAATAGGTAGACATTGAGGAATGAGATTTTTCCTGATGTCTATTCACATGACTTTGGCCTGAACATAGGTGGGATCAAAGGACAGATATAATCTTTTAAGTTCTCAATTACAGGAAAAATATATCTTCAGAATAAATTTGCTGTCTTAGTTTCACAGACGCTAAAAATGGCTGTGTTGTACCATCAGTGCATAAAATTGCAAGATAGAAATTGTAATTGTTTAAAATTGGGTCTACAGTAATTGAAACTACACTTCAGAGTGTTTCGGACTATAAAGTCCATTTAAACTAGATGTCTTCCCTGTATAACATAGTCCACAATTTTGCTGATGAAAAACTTTATTGTCCGAAACATGCAAAGTTTAATCTAAATTACTCTTTACACATATTAAACAATTGTTATTGCCATCTTAGTGTGTAAAATCCTTATTTTATTTTATCCTTTTATCTCTTAGCCTGACAATTATTTCAATGCAAATTGTTCCTTCTGGAACTACTCTGAGAGGACTATGATGGGATACTGGTCAACTCAAGGCTGCAAACTGGTTGACACAAATAAAACTCATACAACGTGTGCTTGCAGTCACCTTACCAACTTTGCAATTCTTATGGCTCATCGGGAAATTGTGGTAGGTAATGATATTTCTAGCCATGAGCAGGGAACAAACTTTTAAAGAGTTCGCTTTAAATTTTTAGCAGGATACAAAATTGCTGAAGTTTCTTAAGTATTTATAGCTTCTACCCACTCACTCCAAAACAATTTGCTTTCTGTAGCACTTTCTTTCCTCACCACAAAGTTACAAGTAAAATAAAAAAAAAAGAAAGAAAGAAAGAAAGAAGGACAAGAAACTTCTTCCAGTCATGTTTTGAAGTAACTGACCAACCTTACAATGATTTTACTGACTTTGCAGTATGACTGGAGGCTTTCTAGGGGGCAAATGTGCTGGTTGTCCCCTGGAATCACAAGTGCAATCTCTTCTTAAAGCAGGAAGGTCAAAGCTGGTACTGGTTTCATAGTTCCCTTTTCATACTCTGAAATTTTGTCATCTGCTTAAGCACTTACTGGATGTCTAGGAGCCCAAGAAGATGTACTATTCGCAAAGATATGGGGCTTCTCATAAACCCACTGTATTCTGAAAGGTAACTGAAAAAATAACTGAGATGACAAAAATGATTCTGTTGCAACTGAAGGAACCGTCTTTAGCTAAACATAACATTAGATCTGGAATTACACGTGCAACATATTCTGCATTTTGTCCTAATTGGTCTGTAAATCTTTTCTTTCTTCACTGCGGAGTTGCAGGTCTATACAAAGAATATGTACACGTACAGGAGGTCGAGTGAAAGTTCTCGTCTTTGCATCAGAGCCTAATGCTACTTTCAAAACGTTGTCTCTAATTACTTTTGCTTCACAAGTTTGCAGAAGATCATAGGAAAACTGAAAATGCTGTCTAATCAGGCTAAAAATAATAACCTTGTGCTCTCAGACCTGCTCCTCTTCTACTTTTGTTCTGGGAAGCTGACCTGAGATTCAGAAATTATTGAGTACATTTTGCCCATCTCACATAAAGAGGAAGCAACTTTCCTGGATGCTACCTGTGAAAATAGATTTCTGTTTATACTCATAAGAATTCATATTAATTTTCTCCATTCTTGGTTATTTCTAGTACAAAGATGGAGTACACGAATTGCTCCTCACTGTCATCACCTGGGTGGGAATTGTCATCTCTCTTGTTTGCCTGGCCATCTGCATCTTCACATTCTGTTTTTTCCGTGGCCTACAAAGTGATCGTAACACTATTCACAAGAACCTTTGTATCAACCTATTCATTGCTGAGTTCATTTTCCTAATAGGCATCGATAAGACAGAGTACAAGGTAAGTCCTCTGTGTATATACTGATATTTTTTCCCTGAAATGACTGTTTGAAACACATTTCAATTAAAGCATGACAACACTGCCAAGTTTCTGGCATTCTGACACAGCAAGGCTGAAATGAAAATTGTAAGTGAAAATAAGTAGACATGTTCATAAATAGTACTTACATTCATAAAAAATATCTGTGGCCTTAATTTCCCACTTACAGCTCTGTTTTACATTTTCAATTGAGAAATATCAGCTATTAATGAAGCAGGTGTTTTAAACTTCTGAAAGAGGAGCTGAAATGTTGATTTACTAAGAACATATATTCTCATATGTCTAACAGCTATTGACTGTTTTTTCACATATGTATATTAGTACAGAGACTTATGCTTACCTTTTTTTCTTTTATACTGAACATTCATGCAGGTATTTTGGCCATATTCATGACACTTAATTTGTCATTCAGAAGCAATTCATTGTGTTGAAATCTAGTGAATTGGTAAGAGTTTCATCCAGAATTCAACTAAAGAGGAGAGAATTCAGACTGATTCCTGTTATGACAGTAGAAACTTGCAAAATTACAGCAGGCTTGATGGCAGCTTCAGATTTTAAATAAGCTGTATTATATTATGCATCCAGAACCCACTGTTAATGCCTCACATAATCCAAAGTACAAGCCCTAAAATGATACCAATTTAAAAATTAAAGGATTGTTTATAAAAATTGAAAACCACTGCATAAATGAAGACAAGTAAGGGTGTGGTTTCTGTATCTGCATTCTGTTTATCTGAATTTACTTTTTGCAGCTTCTGTGAACACATTAATATTGTGTTCAGTGTATGTTTTCAGGTTGGGAAAATGTTCCTGAATTTGTGAAAGATCTCTGATAGATGTATATGCTCTTCTATTATGGCCTATTTAATTAGAGATGTAATGGTGTAAAGATTTGTGGTTTATATTTCCATCTTTCTTTTTCTTTGCAGATTGCATGTCCAATATTTGCAGGTCTCTTACACTTTTTCTTCCTGGCAGCCTTTGCCTGGATGTGTCTAGAAGGAGTGCAGCTTTATCTAATGCTAGTAGAAGTATTTGAAAGTGAATATTCTAGGAAGAAGTACTATTACGTTGCTGGCTACCTCTTCCCTGCTACAGTAGTTGGTGTCTCAGCAGCTATTGACTATAAGAGCTATGGAACAGAGAAAGCGTAAGTAATTGCAAGTGACCTGAGTGTTTTTCAAGTGAATAATTTTTTAAAGCCTATTAGCTGTCAGAGGGTCCCTGACAGACTAAAATACCATCTGAAAGCTTTATTGGTAAGAGAATGGCAATACTGTGCACAAATTTCAATCAAGTCTTTTGTAATTCTCTAGGTTCAGAGGATTTGTACTCTAGAGAGACCAATTCTAAATTATGGTCTTTCTTTTAGCACAAAAGATTGACCTGAAACAAATTGAAAAAGTAAATAACTTTTTGGCCGCAGATGTATATGAAGTAAAAATTCTTCTCAACTTAAAGTATCTGACAGGCTTAACCATCCAGTTTTAAGCTAATGCTTCATTAGATCTCTTTGTTCAACTGGCCCTCTAGCTAACTCTCATTTTGAATATGACAGTACAGTATTCCAGCCCATATGGTTTACTTTGATAATATTTTATCATGCGGGTAGAGCAGGATTAAAATTAGCCACTGTCTTTTATTTATAAAAGTACAGATATATATAGGAAGTGACAGAAGGTAGACAGAAAACATTTCTGAGGATTTGAGTTGCTGGAGGCATGAATTTGCCTTCCAGTAGTGTTTACTTTGTCCTTTGATTAAATTAGTTACAGAATGGGAAGATAGTGTTGACTACAAGAAAGCCGCTTGATTTTGCTACTGATGAAAGACAAATAAGAGCAATTCAGTAGGGAACTGGGCTGTATGAAAAACAAATCACTAAGTGAAGTTGGCCCTAATAGGTTTACACGTCATTTGGTTTGGTATCATATGCATTCTTTCTCTCTAGTTGTACTCCCAGTTGGGATGTTTCATTTATACCAGATTGTTTTTCAGCCAAACGTGGCATCTGAATGCTTTCTATCTCATATTCCTCAGGAGTCAGCATGTTGCATATGCTATAGAGTTAAAAGCAGATTCTAAAGATGACTTAGAAAACCTGCGAAAATTATTTGCTGTTGTTAGATTCAGTAGTTCATTACAGCTCCAGTGACTAAAGCTTTTGACCGAAAGGAATGCTCATTTTGATTGTTTCTTCTTCTGTGCTATTTATTTCTGATGATGGATTTTGACATACAGTGGTTTTATTAAATAGGACCCACCACAAAAGTTACAGGTTAGGAAACATTGTGAACTAAATGATACTGTTTGTCACTGTTTACCAACAAGATGTTAGTTTAAGAAGTATTTTGTGCTTTTCATTTATTGGACTGAGGAGCTATTGAAATAGTTTATATCTTCCATTTTTGTATTTTTCTACCATAGTTGCTGGCTCCATGTAGATAACTATTTCATATGGAGTTTCATTGGGCCTGTTACCTTTATTATTCTGGTAAGAACTTTATTTTTTCTTTTTTTCTTTTAGATTGTCTTGCAGAAAAGTTCAAATGATTAATTATCAGAGCTGTGGTGGAACTTCAGTATAGCCATTTTTTTCTAATGGTTTGAACTCTGAAGGTCATATTGACATGTGTGTAGTCCTATGAAAAATCATTGAAGTACTAAATACAGTATTTTTAAAAGGAACCGTTATTACTGCTTTCATTAAATCACTACTATACATGTTCCAGAGCTTAACTGCAAATTTTCCAACATCATTAGCTCAAAAGAATTTTGGAATGCATTGGATAATTAAGAAAATCTTACATCTCTGAGTACTTAAGCAGTATCTATATCTCTATTTGCATATGCATGTTTTTCACTGACTGTTTCTGTATATATTTATGCTGCATGTTACCTATATCAGACATACAATACAAGTTCATGTGTTTCAGCATAAAAATAGAATATTCTGTAACCAGGAGAAAACTTACAGAAACTTCTATTATTTTTTGAGTAAACTAATCATATGCATGCATACCCATATATGCACCCATGCCTGTGCGCCCCACTGTCCATTCCAGATTGAATATTGCGTTTATACACCCATTATCTGTTCTCTGAGCACTGCTTCTCAATTTCAGGTAAAAAGTGCAGAGTCATTTGTCATCCCAGGGAACATCTCCCTGTTTTTCCAGGTTAATAATGTCAGCACTGTATGATGTAGGATCTTGGAAGAAAAGCAAATGCAAAATGTGCATTTTGGTTTTATCTGGCATTTCGGTATCTTTAAACTTCACAGTGTTTGGAAAATATTCTAGAAGGCTAAATCTAAGCTCATAATCTGAGAACACAGAGAGCTTTTGTCATAACTACTGATAGTTAGAAGGGATGAATTAATTTTGTTTTAATGCTTTTTTAATGCTGTTCCCCTGCCTCTGTACAGCAGTGGAGCTGTGAAGGGCATACATCCAGCACAATTTTCAAGTTTTTTACTTTTATAGATTTGTATGCCAGACACAGTTTGAATGTTTTTGTAGCTTATAGTTTACTTCTCCATGTAAACATAAACTCATATTTTGATAATGGGAATTTCTATTAAAAATGTACCTAGCAGATCTTTCATAAGTTCTTTATTCCCTCCTGGCGTTTTCAATATTGAAATGAGCTTATGCATATTTTAGGTCAGTCTTACTTTCTGCTTACATCAAAAACTATTTTAACCCTTGAATAGGCAGTTAAGAAAAGATAATTTTGCAGTATGGAACGTTTAGTTCATTAGCATATGTAACACAATGGAAAGCAGAGCAATGACAGCAGAGTAGCAAGGTCCTAGACTGCAGCAAGTGAGGATTTGCTCAAATGCAACAGCTGTGGGCACAGAAGTGAAAGAAGGATGGTGCTTTCTTTTGGAAGTCCATATGTACATAGTTATCTCCAGCAAGATACCCTGCCACTGCCAACCCTTAAGTGAGGTCTGGCAAGGGGCGGATCCTGGCTTCACCCCTTCTGGTCACTCAGGTGCTTTGCATGCACCTGAACTCCCCCGTGTTGGCCCTGCGTTCCCACCAGGTTCTCAATCACTGTTTCAAGCTGTGACTAAGCGTTTTCACTTACGACACATTTTCAGACAAATAGTTTTTGATAAGTTTATTGGGTAAGAAACACTGAAATATTTGCAAGATTTAAGTCTAGACCATTATAATAATTATACTGATGGAGTTTATTCTAAATACATTTAAATTTAATCAAGTATGAGGATAATGGGTACTTTTAAGAATGAAACCTACAATTACAATTGAAATGCATAGTTACTATTTTCAATATGATAGGAGATATTTTTCAGAACAAAGTTGTTCATTGCAGTTGTTGTAATCCTTAGTAGGAAATCATTTGAAGTTTCCTGTAACTGTAGTTCAGTTACCTCAACTCTGATTGTGTGATGAGAAACTCACTTTCTGTGTCTTGCTTTTTATTTCGTTGTTACTGCAAGTATTTTGCTAAGTCACCTCTATTTCTCTCTTGCTTTAAAATAACATTTCGTATGGGAAGCTTTGGGCATTGCTCACGGCTTTTTCACTTCCTCATAACCAGGTCAGAGTGAGAATAGAGGTGAAGGACATTTAATCATATTGACCATGTACAGACATAGTTCACTATTATTTACTGGCCATGACATTATTATCCTCCAGCAAATCATTTAGACTGAGACGCAAAAGGCCTTAGGGAGCAGTATTCCCAACTTCAAAAATATGAAACAGCAGGTAGCAATCACAGCACAGTTCCTGGGAGTAATTCTTCTCTAGCAATTGCTTTGCCCTCTAATCGTCCCAATTGAGAAAGCAAGAGACTGGAAGAAGTGTGAGAAGTGTAATGGCTGAAAAATAATATGTCGTGGGTAGTGTAACCAAAGGCAAACCATGGTTGTACAGCAGTGTACTTAGTCGCATGAGAGAATTTCACCTCAGTAAGCTTTTTTAACATGTTAATCTAAACACTCATTTTTGACAATCTTGCTTCTCTAATTTACATAATATTCTCTGAGTTTATAAGTGTTTGCACACAGGTTTGAACAAAATGGGGGTAGAGAAGTAAGGGAGGGGAAGTATGAAGTTCCTCAGTATGTCTTCTGAGGAACTTCCAGCTTCACTAGTTCCATAGCCTGCCATGCCTTTGGGCACCAGGGTTATTATATCTATGAGAAAAGAACATGTAAGTAATGAGCGGTGGGGAACCATTAGTATGCCTGAAATGGTTTAATGAAAGCTTGGATCATGACACGTCAGGAGTTGTTCTTATCATTTGGACAGCTCCATCTGCATCTTTAATAATTAATCCAGTTCAGTAAGAGTTCAGCTTGCACGCTCATTTAGAAGCCTTCTTCAGAGAGCACCTCTCTCACTGCCAGTCCCAGAGAGAAATAGGCTTCTGCATGGCTAAGAGCAAAGATCTGGAGATACAAGAGCGGTTTTAGAGCTGCATTTGCCAGGTAACAAAAGCTCCAGGGAGTTCAAAAAGGGTCAGAACATGTGCAGTTCAGCTAGGTTACTTCAGAGTGGTGTTTCTGTTCTTCTGTCTAATCATATCCATGTCAGCACTGCAGGCTGTGTGGAATGAATTTTAAGCTGCTAAGCTCAGGCAGACGTGATTCAATTGAGCAAGTTGATGGCTATAAAACAAACAGTGCTCTCCTATAATCTGTGGTCAGAAAAGCCGAAGTATTTTGACTTCTAAGTAGATCCATGATCATTCACATCCAAGAAATGAAGTTGGTTTGACTTCAGTTCAACCAAAACTACTACAGTATGCTTCTCACAGGTGGAGCTAATATATTAGACTACCAAAGGCTATTTAAGCAGAAATTCCTAGGATGGCCTGTTTCATTTACATGGGAATGTATGAGATCAAAATCTGGATGCATACATACAGATGCACGCATATCTAACTCTACATTTAAAAACTGTGTTTACATGCTTATGTATAAAAAAATACGTAAGTATATTTTAGTAGTAGCCACTTGATAAATGGTGTTTATCAGTTGCTCATGGGGAATTTTATCATAAGTTTTTCAAAAGGTGGTTTTCTTTGGCTACTAATTAATTGTACCTGAGACTAATTTCAACCCATTAGTCTTCTGCAGATTATTGCATCCACTTTTTTTGAAAGTTAATTTGACTTGAAGGCATTCACTCTTAAAATTACATAGATCCCAGGTGCCAAAAGACAAATTCTACCTATGTTATTTATCATGTCCAGTGCCTTCTGATTTCCAGACCAGAACTGGTGTTGTTAGTGCTGGATATGAAAGAAGCATGATCTTATAGGGTACTGCATTTGATTATCTCCATAAAAATTGTACAATTTTCATATTTTAAAGTAGCTATATTTTAACTTTGCCTAATATGTATTTGTTTTTCTTCTGCTTAATTCTATCCAATTACGTTTGCCATATCAAAGGGTTAGGTAGGAACTGGTACTTTAAAAGGTGCTCATGTTCTTTCTTGTCTGCTTTTACATACATTTCAGAAATGTATGTGTATAGATGAAACTAATTCTCTATAATTCAGTATCCTCAGATATTCAGTTTCCTATAAATCAATACCCTCGTAGAGGGTAATATATTTTAGAAATTGTAGCAAAAACTAATATAAACCTAATATATACATTTCAGATGTGTATACTGTCGTTGTGTGTGTGTTTGCATGATGTATTTATTCTGGTTGCCACTGAAGGAGAGCAGTATTTTTGGGGCGGAGATTTTGACTCATCTTGGATGGATGCAGCCCAGTTGTCAGGATGAGGCCCAGCCCATCAGCAGCCCGCTGTTTAATAAGATTAAGAGAAAGCAGTCACTGTCTGAAATCCATTTTTTACCTCACAAGTTTTCTTTCAAAAGCCCATCTTACTGTTCATATGGATCTTCATGTGCCCCAGAGTACTGCATGTTTGTGGCAATTTCTCTTCTTACATAAAAGTGTTTTACTCAGGCCCATCTGTCGAGCTTGGAAACCATCTATGAGTTTATTTGCTTAGTTTAGCAATAGTTCAGTAATCACACATGCATGGAATGATGCAGATTGGAAGGGGCTTTAGGTGACCTGTGGTCCAACCTCCTGCTCCAAACAGGCGCAGCTTTGAGCTCAGCGCAGCTTACTCAGGGCTTGAAAAGAAAATAAAAAATAGTACAAATGAATGTGAAAGTAATAAATGCATTTACTTCTTGCACAGACTTTTCCTCCACATGTATTTCTCACCAAGAAAAATGATTTGGCCATTCCTTCTAGAAGTAATTACTCTCCAACAAGTTCCCTTCTCTCATTGCTTAGTGTCTGGTGTAATAATATGGCAGGATGCCCAAAACTCATGAGTTCCTCCAAAACAATCAATTTCTAGATGAAAAGCTGCGAGGAAGCCAAAAGTGACTGCATTTATAGCAGATTTGGTTGCAGTTTTTGTAAGCAGGCAGAATGGGCTTTTGGTAATGACACAATGTTCTAAAGGATGCCAATGTGTTTGAACAAGCAGCAAATGATGGTCTTTGACTGCTGAAACTAAGCAGTGTTTCACAGTGATGGAGTAACAAGTATCATATGCTCTGTTGTCATAGTTACTTTGCCTTCAAAGTACAGTATTTTGCTTTCTTTTTTTTTTTCTTAAGAAGGCTCCTTTGCTATCGTGAATTATTTTCAGAGTATTATTTTCTGTCAGCTGTTTTGGGGGCTCTGTTTCCTAAATTAGGATTAAAACATAGTAAGAAAGTGTTATACATAGTTATTCTGTATTTCAGCGAGGACATATAAACAGACAGAGCCTAGTACCTGCTTAAAACCTGACTACACTGGAGCTTGGATAGGTTCTGTGGTAGGGCCATGCCTGCTTGTATGTCACCAGAGGAGCCTCAGTATCTAAATGCAAGCTTTTGTTTTTCATGTGTCAGACCAACACTACACTTCTACAAAGAATCAGAGGATAAAAGCCTTATTTTTCATTAGGTAGTCATTTATGGATTCAGCTGAGCATATGAGTTTTTAATCCACGAACGATGTCACTGCTACAATGCAGGATGCTTCAGGGTAGCTCCTTAGGCAAAGACCTGCTCTGTATATGCTGTTCTGAACTGGATTGTGCAATCCCAGAGGCACAGGTTGCAACCAAAGTTGATTTCCATGTTAGCATTGGCACGGGGCATCTCTTCTTTAGCACTCAATCTGTTTTCACAAAAAGTAAATTGAAGTTAAGCAAGCTGGACGAGTTCATCTTACACTAGCTACCAAAATGTGAAAATAACTTTTTCAAATACAGAATAATGAAATCTGCCTGACAAGGCATGGAACTGAAGGCCAGAGCCCATTCTTATTTCTCCTACAAAGGCCAGAGACAGGAGCAACTTGCTTAGTCATCCAAGTAACGTAAGACTGCACAGTGGAAATGCAGATAAGAGAGTCAAAATTATCACAATGATGCAATGAAATGTTTTTCAACTGATTAGTCATAACTCAAAGTAAGTTTATAAAAGACAGTTGACACAGACATGACATATTGAAACTTTTATTTGCAGCACTGGAAACTGTGCTTAATTTACATACATACTTGCACTTAAAGTTTGCATATTTTCTGTCAGTTCTTGAAACACTGAGAAGTAAATTGTAAAAGCTTATTTTTGTTATTTGTATAACATACACTTTTTGTGTGAATGTCAAGATGCAATTGTAAAAACATTTTATTTTGAATCAGGACTGATAAGGTCAAAAGCTGACAAACGCTGCTTTGGTGCTGAGAACTACAGTATGGAACACAGTGTTCGTTCTGATTTTGAGGCTGCAGCAGCAGAGATAACATGGTTGCCCTTAGCAGTAGGAATTATTTCTGTAATAAATGGTTTTATTAAACAGACTGGGATCAAAGTCTTCAAAATACTCCTCTTTATTGTTAAGATCTCCTCTTTATTAGGATTTCAATTACATTTCTGACTATTGTGGCACAGCTGTAGGAACACTTCTGGTATGAACCCAGTGTTACAAACACTGTGAAGATTTTGATGTCTCAAACCAAAGGCTCCCCGAATTAGAAGTATGAGCTTGATGATTCTCCATCATTCACCATTTAAAGATACACAGGGAAGATTCATAGAATGGGGTTATAATTCCTATCTGTCTAATATGATGCCCAAACATATTCTCCCCTCTTCTATTAGGTTTTTGTTTAGGTATTTCTTGTGTACTGTTGCACTAAAAGATAGGGATGAATTTTCTTCTTCACGAAAAGACATGGCTTTTGCTGTTCTCAAACATACATAGAATTTTATTTGAATTATTTGCATGATATCGGACAGCACACACTAATTATTCAGGCTGTTTACAGTGTTTCAACCCATTCTTGCAGACATCCTTGTATTTGGCTTTCTGGGGAAATCAGTAGCAGAAAGGCACGTAGTGCCTCTGGTATCTGTGATTCCATTTCGCAGTAGGAGATTTGTGAAATAAAGAAACAAAAATATAAAAAAATTATTTTCAGTATCTTCTTTGGTGTCTATACGTAGCGCAAGAATAAGACAGCATGGTCCTTTCCTTCAAGTGGCATGCAGTCTTGCTTTAACAGAATCCAGACTACAGAATGAGAGAGCGGGCAGTAGGGAGGGTACGCCCACAACGTATGTCTATGGCACTGTTAAATTCGATGCATTTGCCACATCTTTATGTTTCTTTTTCTTTTCTATTTTTTTTTTTTTTTTCAGTTAGTTACATTTTAGCTCTTTTCAGGACCAGAGTGGGATTTGTGAGAATAAAAAGGGAAATAAAAAAAAAAAAAAAAGGGTGAAACCAGCAAGGACGAAAAACTTTCTGAGAGCAGAATGGGATTGTGAAAAGGCAACTAGTGTAGCACAGATGGAAAGCAATGCCAGAGTTTAGAGGCGGAGGTGAACAGGTTGAAGGCCAGGTTGGACGGGACCCTGGGCAACCTGATCTAGTAAATGTGTATGTTGGTGGCCCTGCTAGGCAGGGGGGTTGGAACTACATGATCCTTGAGGTCCCTTCCAACCCGGGTCATTCTGTGATTCTGTGATTCTGTGAACAGAGGTTGAACACAGCATGCTGGAAGATGGAGCTGGATGGACACTGACACGTGTTGGATATGAACTGAGTATGGCTGGTTCATGGCACTGTGGTCAATTCAGCAAAATTACGTGAAACAGTAACTTTTAAAACATTTTTGCCCCTCATCTGAATTTGCAATCACTTTTTACAGACAGTCTGATAAAGTTACTCAGTTTCTTTACATATTAGAAAATAAACCGTGGAGGTTTTGTTTAGTCTGCAACATCATCATTATTCAACCTTTCACTTGAAGTAGTTTAATTTCATTCTTATCTGTTTTGACAGCTGAATCTTATCTTCTTGGTGATCACATTGTGCAAAATGGTGAAGCACTCAAACACTTTGAAACCAGACTCTAGCAGGTTGGAAAACATTAAGTAAGTGCTTTGTGTTCAAGTATGAGAACTGTGATGATTATTTTCTGATTGCCGAACTGATTGAAAGCTACTCTCCATTAGTAGCACATGCCATTCTCTCCCAGCAACTGCAGATGTCAATTAGAAGCAAACAGAACCAATCCTGCTTTCGTCACATTGTTTCCGTAATGTCACAAATGCTGGTCAAAATTAGATAATTTCAGCCTGGAAGTAGTGCCAAGAAACTGTTTCATGGAAATACCACTGCGCTGTAGTAATTTCATTTGCATTTAAAATGCAGTTCAAAAATGATGTTCCTGTTTGCATGACTGATATGATTATATTAAGTTTGTTTTGTTAAATGACTTTTTGATTTAAGGATTCTGAGCAGTTTCTACTCGTAATCCTGTTCTCCCAAGAGAATTGACTCTATTATTATTGTTAACTTGAAGATTATCTGCTGTTTTCATGCTAATTTAGCAAATGTTTACTTTATCTTGGTGCTGTACTGCAGTATCCTTTTTGTAGAGTAATGCAAGTGTTATATAATTAACGAGGTTTTGTCAGCTCTTGCTTCTTTAGATAGCCTTTTAGCATATAGCTTTATGTTGTACTGAAGGTTCTTGTTATCAACACTGAAGGGATGGTGCAACTTTATAATACTAAGGGTTGGATGTGAAAGGGTCTTAGAGATTTGCTTTGAATTTTGAAAATGGCAAAGGGAGATTTTCACTAAGACTAACATTGTGACTAGATGTTATGGATAGGTCAGTATCAGCTTCATTGCATGTTGCATGATGAGAGAGAGAGCTAATCTTTAGCATCTCTCTCTTTTCTTCCTTTTCCTCTTTCTGTCTTCTCATCCACACCAGTAATTACCGTGTTTGTGATGGCTACTATAATACGGACTTACCTGGGTAAGATAGAACCCTACATTAACAAATTTCTGGCATGACTTTTAACTTTACAAACTCGGTCAATATTGTGGATTGCCCTTAATTTTGATTAACTAGTTTTGAGATACCTGATTTGCTAAAGAATTTTTAACTATTATATGCCTTTATAATTTTAAATTGCTTGCCTCTGCATTTTGAATTTCCTAATTTTGACTAATTTTTATAGACAATTAAAAATGCTCTTATTAATTTCTGTTTCAATTCTGTCTAATAATTTTGTTTCTCTTTTCTGCTTATAATGCTTTCTAGCTATGAAGATAATAAGCCATTTATCAAGTAAGATCATTAGTTAGATGTGGAATTCACTGACTAAATTCCCTTTCCCTTTCATTCTGTGCCGTTCTTTACAGTTCCTTTTCCTTAACCTATTCATGATGGAATCTTTTTTACACTATTCTATAGAGCAATATCCATATTTTTGCCACATTTCAGCAGAGTTTCTTCATGCAGAAGTTAGATCATCTAGCTTCAGTTTAGCTGAGTTTATCAGAGCATTAAAGATTCGGGCTCTAGGCTTTTAATCTGTTGTTTAACCTTTGTGCATTTGTGTTACATTATTTGGTGTCATTTAGCAGCACCACTGTTTAAAATCTATGCTGTGATTAGTGGCTAAGCCAGATTTATCAGTCATCATCTCTTTTGTAATAGCAGATGATAAGGCAATGGAGTAGTTGGGGTTTGCACTATACTTCAACATTTCAAAGTATTTTTGACATCCTCTGCAGTTCTTGAAAAAGAAAAAGGTCATATCTACTCTTGCTGTTTTCACTGGAGACTAAAAGTACCAAATGGAATTGTTCTTTCTTTAATAGATGAAAGGTTAAATCCAAGGAATTTTTACAATTGAATATGAACCTAGTAAAAGTCAACTGCAGGAACTGAAGTGTTAATATTGGATTTGGCAACATGCAATCTTATAAGTAATGTTAGTAAAATTAATTTTCTTTTACAGATCCTGGGTCCTGGGTGCGTTTGCTCTCCTGTGTCTTCTTGGCCTAACGTGGTCATTTGGCCTGCTGTTTATCAACGAGGGAACAGTTGTGATGACGTACCTCTTCACAGTATTTAATGCTTTCCAAGGAATGTTTATTTTCATCTTTCACTGTGCCCTTCAAAAGAAAGTAAGTTACTAAAAACAGAAACATGTGCTATGTCCTTAAAAATAGAACGTACATTTCTTAAAAAATAAAAGTACATTTTGAGAACAGGAGTATTTTGAAGAAGTTTTAGGAAGAGACTAGGATCAAAACCAGTTCTTGCTGTGTGTGCTTCAGAGAGTCATTTAACTAACAACTGCTCTTTGGCCTGTATGAGTTTAAAATGGATGCAGTGTTTCCAGCCTGGGCGTTAAAAGTTTAGAGGCTTTGGGAAGAAGATTATTACAGATAGTGTACTGTTTAGCATTGATGATGCGGTATGTATGATTATGAATTCACAGCCAAAAGTCCTTTATGCACTTATGAATCAAATCCTGCCTGCAGCACTGCAAACAAAGGATCTTTTACAATATCAGCCCATCTTAGCCTGGAAACATTCTCTCACATCAAGGCAAAGACCTCTCATGAGGTCCTATTAAGCTGCCACATAAAACTACAGGTGATAGGCAGGGATTATGCTGTGAGCACTTGTTCATTACAAAATTAAGTCAGATCTGAAAATTAATTTCATTTTGAACTTCAGCACACCTAAAGAAAAAATATCCATTAACTGTAGACAACTGGTAATGAGGGGAGTTTACTAAGTAAGTACACCAGCATGACTACTTGTTTTCAAGCATTTGCCTCCCCCTGCAAACCAACAGGTAAGTGCTCTTAACTGGAGAAATTGAAATGCCCTGGCAACTACCTTCCCTAATGAAGAGAAGCTCTAAATAAATTAGTTCTGGTCCCCTTTGCCCAGATCTGCTGCAGAGAGGGAAGCTAGTAGAGGAGAGATGAACAGACAAGTGAGAATGAATTGAAGGACACAGCTAGGTGAGATCAGGTTTCCCTCTCTCCTTCTGTGTCCCAGACTGAGAATGGAGACTGTTTTCATACCTTAGAGATGCTCCAGCGAAGGATAAAAAGGAAAATGCTTATAGAAGCCATGGCAAGTGAAAATAAAAAGAGTTGAGAGCAGAGGGGAAGTGTATATGTATGTCAAAATAAAGCCCACCACATAAGATAAAATGCAATAAATCCGTTGTTTGGAAACACCCAACTTGCAATATTTAGGTTCTAAATATTTTCATCATTTTTAGGCCAGAGGCCTAACAGTTATTAACTCCTTTCGTAATTAGCTCACCAGAGACATAATTAACTGATATTTATAAAGTGGTTCAGGATTCTTGGATAAAAGGTTATTATCTAAGGGCAAAATCACATTCTTGCATATTCTCAGCTATAACAGTGCAAGTGTCTCTAGATTTGGTATAGGCTTTCAGACATGTTTTGGGAAAAGATGTGGAAGACAGAATGGATTTTATCCAGAGGAAAAGGGCACTGCTTTCATTTTGAGATCAAAACACACTAGGAGAGGAGAGTGATCATAGGAAAAGAGGGAAGAAATCTTCAAAATGTAAATAATTTCTAGATTAAGGTTTCATATCATGTTGCTTTTTTATCACTTGTGTTGGGCTTGAAAATAAAAAACAGATTCTGATTTTATTTCTTTTTGCAGCTGTGCATTGTTTTTTTATTAAGTGGAGTCAGCAAAAAGCAATATTAAAATACCAGTCAAGTGCGAAAAAGCATAACCTGGAGCAGTAAGATTTATACCTGAAAGAATGTTAAAGCTGCCATTTCAGATTTTTAAGTTTCGATGAGTTTGACTGGATATCATCTGATCCTCTGTCTGCATAGCTAATATAGTCTTTTTATTCTGTTATTACTAGTTGGTCACTAAATTGAACAGAGAAATAGAATTGTGAAAGTGAAAACTATTATGTTTGCAGCTCTGACAGGATGATAGTGCCGTTGTTTCCAACTATTTCCAACAAGCTATAATTTAGAAATAATGACAGAGGAATGCGCTGTACTGACAGATAATGCACATTCACAGCAATATAGGCATTAGGCAAAACCAGCCCGGGAGGGTGGTATTTGGGTGAAAATATAGTTTTGATTGCTATTGTCTCTACTATATAGTGTTCTGGAGCATTTAATACCCATTAATGGTCAGGAATGTGTTTGTTTTCCTAGTCTCTAGTGATTATACATATAGACTTTCATCTTTGAGAAGGCACAGATAAAGATGATTATAATTCTGTGTCCAGGCCTTTCTGTTTTTTCTGTTTTCCTTTTTGTATGTTTGTTTTGTGCTGATATTGGTAGGAATTCACTTAAAATATGTATGATATACTTTTAAATAGGTGAGTTGTTGTTCTGGGATTGAAATTAGGGTATTAACTATTCAAATTTTCCTGAACTTCATAGTTTATAGAAACACCACATTATGTACTCGGTGATAAAGTTCTTGGAACATTGAAAACAGTGCATGGCATATATAAATCCACACTGCTACTTTCTTGCATTTTTCCTTCTTTCGTTTCTCAGTTTTATATCACGTAACCTTATTTCTGCCCCATATATTCTGTAAGCCAAGCAGAATTTACAGATTAGCTGAAATGTCACTTTTCAGAGGAATTTAGGAGCGTCACTGATTCACATGAGACTCCTGGATTACCAAGTATCTGGCAGAATATTTATGAATGTAACATTTGGCATCTTTACAAGTTTTATCCAGTGCGTCCTTTCACTGATCGCGTTGCCAGGATACGTGTGCTCTTTTATGTTATTGGAAAATAAATAGCAATGTAGCAGTCATCAAATGTGAGAGAATTAAAAGCTCTATAAAATCATCCAGATTATTTCTACAACAATCTTAATGCATGTGAATTACAAAACTAAAGTTTCCAGAAGTTCAGTGGAAACAGAGGGTAAATAAGTGCAGGCCAAATACTAAAATCATTATACGCTCAGAGGATACAATAGCAAAGATTCTGCTTTTTGGTCCTAAAAGCAAAAGATGCTTAGTTTCCCAGCCTTTGTGGTTCAACTCCTGGCTCTGACCTTTGCTGGTGCCCCACCGCTGCAGCTGGTGAACTAGTGACTACTTGAATTACCCAGAATAACTTCATATGAAAAAATGCTCATAGTCTTTGCAGTTTAGACTAAATACAGTCATGTTGGAATACTTTTCTGGAAGGAATAACTAAAACGGGGAGTACTGAGAAGCTCAAAGGCTCGTTGCCTCAGCCTTTCTTGAATGCCCGGATGGGAAGACAGGCTTTCTGTGGCTTAGGCACCAAAAGTATTGCACCAAAACTTATGCACCAAAAACTATTGCAAAAAATGACTATTTTCAGCCAGTATTCAATTCAAGTAAACAACTGTATTAATCTACAATATGAAGACAAAACAAAAATAATCCTGTAACAACTCAACTCAGCAACAATTGTTCATACACATCTAACTGAAATATATGCATACCTTAGAAGTGATTCAAAAATCCTGGCTAGCCAATAATGCTGCCATTAAGTAAGGCAAAATATCTAATTTTGCTAATGGCCGTCATTTGAGTAGACAAGAATTATCTGTTTGTTTGAAAAGCAGTTGAGCATTTTCAGTGCAAGATTGATGTCTTTTTGTCAATGAAGGTATTCGTCACTATTTTTTGTGCTGAAGTATTTTTTTTTCCCTGTAGGTACGTAAGGAATATGGCAAATGCTTCCGACATTCCTACTGCTGTGGTGGATTACCAACTGAGAGTCCTCACAGTTCAGTGAAGGCATCAACAACAAGAACTAGTGCTCGCTATTCCTCTGGCACTCAGGTAACAAAGATTTTGACATCTTTTAATTAACCTTATTTAAAAAAAGCCCACTGAGATGTGCTCCAATCAGAAGCAGTAATTGTCTTCTCATTATTATCACTTAGGTGGCAGATACATACTTCTGCATGCTAGAATTGATTTCTTTTGAAAGATTTCATTTTAGTTTGGTCTAATGCAAACACCTTATTTTTTCTTGTAATTACGGGCTGGTTTATTGGAAGGTCTAAATGAAATTTAATAAATTAGAATTGTAATAACAGAGGATGGAGCTTTGCTCTCTGCTATAAGAATGGCTTACTTTAGTCCAAAATAAATGAGAATATATAATAGTACATAAGTAGGAAAAAATCTTCTGTAACTTAATGCTCTTCCGTCTTGTTGCTTTACTTTAACAGAGTCGTATAAGGAGGATGTGGAACGACACTGTGAGAAAACAATCTGAATCTTCTTTTATCTCAGGTGACATCAACAGCACTTCAACACTTAATCAAGGTCAGTCACTGGGAACATTTCAGTTTTAGAAGACTTAAATTTTTTACAGATTTTATATAATTTAATTTAACACAGAAGAATTGAAAAGAATGTGTTGAAAAAAAAAGAAATCTGGAACAAATGTACTCTAAAAGCAGAGTTTTAAAGTCATCCACCAACCAGCACGTTTTAAAGCCATGTTCCCTCAGCTGGCCCCCTGATACAGAAGTTGAAGTCCTCCATTCATGGGAGTGCATTTAAATAAGTTTCATCAATAATTTAACTTAAAAGCAAGATCATAATTTTAAATCTTTCCTAACCTTTATAGGTTAAATCTGAAACAGAAATATGAGTGCAGTAACATTTTAATGCATATTTGACTATGATTTTTAGGTGCAGAAATTTTCCCAGTGAAATCTAATTGATATCGTTTCTATGCAAAAGATGTCTGTAAAGCATTTATCTTTTTTATTTCAAAGAGCATTGTATCTGTCACATGGGATAGAATCCAGATTTTCAGGCACAGAAGCCAAAACTTTAAGTTTCTTATCTCGATTAGACTTTGAAATCTGTAACTGCATTTTCATGTCCACTTAGAAGACGAGGGTATTAATCAACACAGAATGTCCCTTCTTTTCTCCACTTCCCCCACCCCTTTTTTTTTTAAAGCAGTTTAAGTAATGGAGGCGAAGACTGTGAAAGCCAAGCTCACAGCCTTATTGTTCCACTCACATCCCTAAGAGACAAACATGTAGTTCTGACCAGTTCCTGCTTGGCTTAAAAAGTTTCAAACAGAAAATTTACGTTTGTCAGGACTGCTGTAAAACCCTTGTGAACCACAAATAGCAAATTTTCTCCCTTGTGCTTTTTTCAAGATTTGGTGGTTGAGACCTGTACTTAACTCCTGTTTGCTTTGGAAGTAAAAAGTGTAGTATTTGGCAAAAGACAGGATTTCAAAAAGCATGATCCTACTGGCTTACAGAAATATCTAAGACAACTTGTGTGTCTTTTTGTTCCCTCCTGAATCTTTATGTTCCTCTGGCAAAATTAAAAACAAATAAAATTCTCCTAAGTAGAAAATGTATTTCTTATTTCATGTATTAAAAGCCCACAACTATGGTATAGATAAAAGTGTGGGATTTCACCATAGGAGGTACGCTTTGCCCGTACTACAGCTTCCGGTTGGTTCAGAGCTGTGCACAGAGCTTGGAGGCTTTTCCCTGCTGTGGAGCTCCAGTCTCATCACTTCAGATATCACTTGAGATGCTCCGCGACAGCTAGAAAACTTTAATTGATGCTGTTGTTATTCAATTACAATAATTCTGCTCTCTCAGTGATAAATATACCTGTAAGAAAAGTTTAGTGATTATCTACTAATTAGTGTTGGTGCTCTTTAAAATAAAAATCAGCGCCTTAAAGGTGGCAGAAAAACTTACGATTGGATAAAAACAATTGCATACTATAAATAATTCCATATTATAATTCAAATAAAGATATTAAATGTGGTACACAACAAAAGGTATTTCAGTTAGTATTTCTTGTAGGAATCAGATTACAACTGAAAAAACGTACAATTAACTGTTTTGTAGTTGTTCACTGATACAAACTATCAAGCCATGGATCTCTGCATCTTAGATTTTTCTGCTTCTGTACAGTACCAAGCATTAATATAGAATATAATGTTACTTTTTCCATTGCCAAATAAAAATACAGTATAAAGATATAGCTGGCTTTTTAGCATTCTGTGGGTCTATGATACACTCGTTCTGATTTATTGCTGTGCAGTGCAACAGAAAAGGAAGTAGAAATTTAACTTAATTGTTTGAAGTAAGTTTTCTTTGTCATTTTTCCAGACAGTTTTTCTTTCAGTATTTAGAAGTCAGAGATTAACTGTCTTTTTGGACCTCAAAAGATGTTTATTTTTTTTTCTAATAATTCTTGTGAATTCTTTAAATGATGTTGCACTAACATACATATATACCAGGTTTTAAAAGATCTACTCATTCCTGTAGTATCATGCTTCTCATTACATTGTTTGTAAACTGATTGTTTAAATAAAATTTGTCATTTGAGGAATTCTTTTTTGAAACCTGGCAGATAAATTTGCAGCATGAATGTCCCAGGAGAAAATGTGAATGCTCTGATTTCTTAGAGCAAATATTTTGCTTTCCCCTCAGCATGCATACTTTTGCGTATACTAAGATATGCTTGCAGTTTGTCATCCACTGTCTGTTTGAAAACAGCAATTCCCTTCCACTCTCCGTGTGTTTGTCATAAAGTGAATAACAGCTCTGATCCTGTCAAAAGAGATTTTTCAATACCTTTAAGTTTAAGAAACTCAGTTCTCTCCATTCTGGACAGAAATGTTCCATGATACCATTTTAAAAGTTGCAGTAGCTTTATTTAGTACCTTGATCTCTACCCGTTTAATTGCTATTCTTGTGTAACACCGATTTTGTATACATTAGTAAATGTCACTCTCACCAGATGTTTGCTTTGGGGATTTGGACAGCACCTGTGAATTACTGGAATCTAACTGTATTTTCCTACTCCCATTTCAAACATATAGCTTAGACATACTCAGAAATTTTCAACTGAATTACATTTGACAGGTTCTACATGATTCATGATGAGTAAAAAATATTCTTTATTGAAACTGTCAGAATAAAATTAAAGAACTGACATTTTTTTCTGTTTCTTTTGCTTCAGGAATGACTGGCAATTACCTACTAACAAACCCTCTTCTTCGACCACACGGCACTAACAACCCCTATAACACATTGCTCGCTGAAACTGTTGTATGTAATGCCCCTTCAGCTCCTGTGTTTAACTCACCAGGTGTGCTTATACTTCCTGAATAAAACTGCTTTTCTTGGCTTGCTCCAAATCCCTTCTTTTCCCTAGATAGAAACTCAAGTTGCAGAACCCTAGCCCTACATTCTAAATTTCTGTCAGGTTTGAGAAATACAGTATTACCAATGTCAGCTTGTAAAACTGCACTATATTATAGTAATGCCTTTGCCGTAACAGTATTTACCAGTAATTATCCATGTTTTTAACACAGGTGGCATAAATCTTAATATACTATTACAGGACTGACACCACATGGTCCGAGAGCCCATCTTCAAGATATATATCACTTAGAGGTATCATGTCTATGCAATGTAAGGTTGACTCTAAAGCTTGCTGAGAAAAACCTGCTCATGGAACGGATTAGGTACTAAAGCAATGCAAGGCATCTTGACACCTTTGGATACCGCAGCACAGAAAATTGTATCCAGCGTCAAACAGCTCTATAGTATAGTGCAGCTTTATGGTAGATCATTTCCTTCAGGAAAATCATGAGATTAACAGTTAGAACAGTTTAGTTCTGTCGGAATAAA
Organism: Alectoris magna; assembly: GCA_030625065.1. Taxonomy (NCBI): domain Eukaryota; kingdom Metazoa; phylum Chordata; class Aves; order Galliformes; family Phasianidae; genus Alectoris; species Alectoris magna. The sequence continues at coordinate 12,703,036 of CM060568.1, forward strand.
GGGTGTCACCACTTTCCTAACATTTTGTTGTTACATTCTCTAGTTGCTTTTTTTTAACTACAGTGCAGTTCATCAGTAAATATCTAGCAGTTACTGTTAGATGAGTCATTAAGATCACTTTAGTATTACTGGAATGATAAATCTTTGATAAAGAAAGAGCTCATAAAACCTTGTTTCCAGATTTTACTTCAAGTTTCCTTTTTAACTGAACTGTAGTTTCTATTTTCATTCTCTTGTTTTCTTACTTTCCTTATGCTTTCCTCTAGCAACCTACAGAGAGACAAGTATGGGAGTAAAACTTAACTTTGCCTATCAAATGTAAATTTTTTCAGCATGATTTTTAATGGGCACAATTAAAACATAACTAGCGGTCATGAAGTAGACTCAGCGGGCAAGTGGTTCACAATTTGCAAATGAAATGTTTCCACATTCAAAAAGTACTTGCATACTGCTTTTTGGAAAACAACATGAGGTCTGTAGCAAACCCCATTGGTAACGGAAGTTATACAATGCTGAAATAATTTGCTGTTTAAAACCAAAGCAGTGTCAAGCAGAAACGCTTAACAATTTACTTATATTTTTACATTCCCACAGTAATCTTGCTACAGGCTACGGAAAGATTTCAAATAATTACCTGATCACGGGCAACAAAATTTGCCTCATCAAACCAATTTAAATATATTTTAGTATGCTTAACTCTGCAGTATATCATAGAAAACTCATTTTGGATTATCAGATACATTTTGGTATCTGTTTAGCAAAAGAAAAGAGAATTAAAATTATAGAATTAAATCACTTTCATGAGGGAAATGAATGCCAGCATGTGGTCCACGTGTTGTCTACTTTTATAAATGCCATATGTTCTGCACAGCTAAATCCATTGCAAGAAAAGCTTTAGAACATATATGAAATTGCAGAACTACAAAGTTGTTTAATCAAAGCTTAAGGAGACCTTTCAAACAGCCCTCATCTCTGTTTAAATCAGTACACATAAAGAGGAGCTAACAGTAACAGAGTTACAAAATGATTTGCAAATTACTTAGAATTTATTCGGAAATTATTACTCTGCTTTTTAAAGTTGAAGAGAAAAATCTTTTCATGAGAAAATGCAATTACTTTTTAATTGAAAACAGTATTTTCCAGAGAAGATTGAATTTTCTAGGATAAGCTGCAGCTTTAATTATGAAAAAAAAAAACCAACAAAAACAAAAAAATGTACGATCTTTTCCAAAACAACAACAACTTTCTTATACTCCTCCAAGCCTTGCATATAATGCAGCAGCCTCACAGTGGTCAGTCTCATTTCAGTAAAGTCACTCCATTCTTTCTTCTGTAGATAAAGTGATTTTCTAGGAATGCTCTAACCATCCGACTTTCCATGATTCAAACTGTTCAGTTTCTTTCTAAGTTTTTTCTTTTACTTTGCTTGGGAAGCACTGTGCTGTCATAGTTTACATGTCTTTGTGTCTGTAGGAAATCCTTTTCTTTATTGTGTTATTTCCCCCTGCTACCACCAAAAAAAAAAAAAAAAAAAAAAGTCAAAATCAAAACATAAAGACCTTAATCATCATAAGACTTCATTTTCTCCCACTAAACTTATTTTCATGTTTCTTAGCAAACTTACCCAATCTGTCATTTGTCCAGCAGCTATGAGATATCAGCCATGGCTGATTTCCTCTTCCCATTCCACAACTAATATTTATTCTTTGGTTTAATTTCTGTGACACATACTTACAGAAATTCCTAACATTTCCGCATTTGACTTCCATGCCCATGGTAACGGTGGGCCTAACTCTTAATTAACTATTCTGGTTCATTCAGCGCTGTCACTGTGACTGATGCAGACTGCAGGCAAACTTTGACCTTTAGAAGCCCGGGGCGTTGTTGGCAGACAGAATTAGTGCAAAAAAATTACATTAAGTGGGAAAAGAAAAGCTGTTATTGCTTAGTAATCTAATTTGCTGAACCCTTGCTCTGACTAAGTTGCTGAGAAGCTCAGTAATTCTTCATCATGTTACAATAAATCATTTTACTTTCTTTTATATATCAGCTACTCTTAGGCCAGATAGCCTGAGCAGACAGACATGATGTGAGTTGTCCAAAGTGAGTCATTCCACCTGCTGTCTATCGTGTTGTTGGATGGTGCTTGTGGGCCCTGGTCCCTGTAGTGTGAAAGATGGCTGTCCTTGTTTAACATAAATTCTTTGTATTTATCCATTTTTTTTCATTCTTTTCTTTACCTCATCTCAAAAAAGAAAAAAAAAAAAAAGGAAAAATGTTAGAAATGTGTTAAAGTAGTTGCTTGCCAGTTATGTGGGTTTATGTTGTACATTTACCTTCAGTTATGTCTGTGATCTAATTCCTTTTTAATTTAGTGTTGTTTAGGACAAATTCTGTTAATTTTCTTTCTTCTAAATCATGGTGATGTACTTCAAAACATAGATGTTTCCAAACAAATTGCTTTGCATTACATATGCAAGGGCATGGAGTGAACAGTTCCTTGTGGAAGAGTCACAGAAATGACATTAAATTAAGAAATTAAAATGCCACTATTCCCCACAGGAAATGCGTGTTACTATTGCATAAAGGCATCTTTCCTATAAGGTGTGCAACAGTTTACATTTGGGAATGTTCAATAACCTAACTTTTCTCAAGCCTTACTTTCAACTACAACTTTGTCCTGAACTACATTAAAGAATTTTGTTTAAAAAAACAAAAACGTGATAAGCATATCAGGCAATAACCAGACCTGCCCTTTTCTGTTTCAGGACATTCACTGAACAATGCCAGGGATACAAGTGCCATGGATACTCTACCGCTAAATGGTAATTTCAACAACAGCTACTCATTGCGCAACGGTGACTATAACGACAGTGTGCAAGTTGTAGACTGTGGACTAAGCCTGAATGATACTGCTTTCGAGAAAATGATCATTTCAGAATTAGTGCACAACAACCTGCGGGGCAGCAGCAAGAACCACAACCTGGAGCGCACGCTGCCAGCCAAGGCTGTGATCGGCGGGAGCAGCAGCGAAGATGACGCCATCGTGGCAGATGCCTCGTCTTTGATGCACAGCGACACCCCCGGGCTGGAGCTGCACCACAAAGAGCTCGAGGCCCCGCTTATTCCTCAGCGGACTCACTCCCTTCTGTACCAGCCCCAGAAGAAAGTGAAGACCGAGGGAACTGACAGCTACGTCTCACAGCTGACAGCCGAGGCTGACGACCACCTCCAGTCCCCCAACAGAGACTCTCTTTACACAAGCATGCCCAACCTCAGAGACTCTCCGTACCCAGAGAGCAGCCCCGACGTTGAAGAAGATCTCTCTCCTTCCAGGAGGAGTGAAAATGAGGACATTTACTACAAGAGCATGCCAAATCTAGGAGCTGGCCATCAGCTTCAGATGTACTATCAAATCAGCAGGGGTAATAGCGACGGCTATATAATTCCCATTAACAAGGAAGGATGTATTCCAGAAGGAGATGTTAGAGAAGGACAAATGCAACTAGTGACAAGCCTTTAATAGTGTAGCAAAGAAATATTAAAGGCCACGTACAAGTATTAAAAAGACTTAATTAGCCCCGCACAGGCTCCCTCATATCTGCTTGAAGAGACAATTCTGTTGACCCTGTGGTTCTCCTCTGTAACGGGGATGACTGGACCTCGCAGTTCTGTGAATTTTTATAAAACAAAAACTTTGTATATACACAGAGTATACTAAAATGAATTATTTGTTACAAAGAAAAGAAATACCAACAAGGTATTTTAAGATATCTTCTGCTGCTGAATTTAACAAAATTGTGAAAAAAGAAATAAAACACTTACTTTCCAGCCATTTTACTGCAGCAGTTTGTGAACTAAATTTGTAAATATGGCTGCACCATTTTTTTTTTTCTAGGCCTACATTGTATTATATACAAGGCGTAGGCTCTAAAATCCTGTGGGACAAATTTACTGTACCTTACTATTCCTGACAAGACTTGCAAAAGCAGGAGAGATATTCTGCATCAGTTTGCAGTTCACTGCAAATCTTTTCCATTAAGGCAAAGATTGAGTACATGTCTAACCACTAGCAATCAAGCCACAGGCCTTATTTCATATATTTCCTCAACTGTACAATGAACCGTTCTCATGAAAAAATGGCTAAAGAAATTATATTTTGTTCTATTGCTAGGGTAAAATAAATACATTTGTGTCCAACTGAAATATAATTGTCATTAAAAATAATTTTAAGAGTTTGAAGAAAATATTGTGAAACGCTCTTGGTTGCACATATGTTATAAGCTGTTTTTCTTACACTCTGTTCATAGTACAGTAGTATGTTTAAAATCCAAGTTCTGCCCGTTTTTCACTTATTTTTCACTGTAAACAGTGTTCTGCTTTGACAAGTTAGGTTTTATTCTTTTTTATTATTATTATTTTTATTGCCAAAAACATAATTTGGGGAGAAAATTGTTTTAGAAGCCAATTATGCCAAGCCTTGCACAAATTTGGTATAGCTAACAAAGATTGTAACTCAGTTCCCTGTTCATTCTTAATCAGGGTTGGGTGGTAAGGGGCAAAGGGGACACTGGACACTCCTCACAAACTTTCTCGTGAATAAAAGGTGCCTGTCCTTTAAAAAATAAATAAAACATAACTATTACTCTTCCATATTCCTTCTGCCTATATTTAGTAATTAATTTATTTTATGATAAAAATCTAATGAAATGTAAATTGTTTCAACTAAATTCTGCTTTTTTCATCCCTTTGTGTAAACTTGTTAATAATGAGCCCATCACTAATATCCAGTGTAAAGTTTAACACCTGTTTGACAGTAAATAAATGTGAATTTTTTTCCAAATAGGTAAAATGTGCATTATTATGTACAAAGCATAATTGGCATCAGCAGTCCTTTGACCCAGCTGTATCCTGCTTAGAATGGCTTCTTTACGTTTTACGATTTAAGTGTTGAGAATACAGTAGAAACTGTCTGTTTAGTGCTACGGAAGAGAGTTCATCTTTACTATTCATTACCTTAGTCACAATTGAATAGGATCAAATTCAGATGTAGCAGGGTCATTAGGAAAATGTACTGTAATTTCATATATTTACACAACTTTTAAGTAGACATATGTATTGAAATAAAAAAATAAGGTCGTAAATACCACCATCATAGCCTCAGCAACATTAATTAGCAGTAATTATTAGTGATGAAGATGTATTCTTGTAGCAGGGAAAACATGAGTAAGCAGCATTTGGATAGCACTCAGAGTGCTATACAAATAATCAATCCATCACTGTTTGAATTAGATAAACAAGCATGACTGCCCTCATTTCTATCAGACAGGAAAACTGCAGAAGGCAGCCTAAGATGGTATCTACAAATAAGTGGCAAAATTGGAAGTCTGAAGTCTTTGTTTCCTTGGTTCCCAAGCCTCTTTTTGCCCCTCTAACACCCGGGCTTCTCACAGATCATGCCAAGGACTTCATTTGTTGCAACTTCCGAAAATGCCTTCCTTCATTATCACAGAGGCCATTGTTTCATGTGTGGCCAGTGTGACTGAATACAGGTATGACAACAGCAAAAAAATCCATTTGAAAGCCTTATAAATTCTGTTCGCTTCTAATCTGCTGGTATATATAAAGCTCCATTAAGAATATATATTGATACACCATAGTTTTGCATAGGTGCATTTCGAAAAAGTTTGGATTTCAGAAAAATTTGGGGGGGGGGCAAGAATTCCTGATATTGAGACAGATCTAACTATAAAACACCTGGGTTCAGGTGGAACCACATAGCTCAGATAACCTCAGTATATCTGTAATCAGGCTTGTGACACTGTAGCAATTGTCACTGAAGACAAAGGCATCTTTACTGGATCCTACTGGTGACTCTTGCCATTAAGTTCCGTAATACTTTACTTAAAAGTTACTGTCTTCATGGCAGATTCACTGGAACATCGAAAATTTAATCAGAAACTGTTTACTTCTGTTTAATAGAGATGCTTTAAAAATCTGAAGTCTCTGTGAAGTAAGGATTTGTTCTGAATCAGGGTATACCAGCAGACACTTCGGAGCAAAATGATTCCCTTGGTCTGTCTGGCAACTTAACTTAAAAACATACCTGCTGCTTTCTACCTAGGAAATCATGTCTTAGGGATTTAAAACCCACGGTGCTCAAGTAATTACAGTACATGACCTAGTAACATCACCAGCTTTCAGCAAAATATTCAACCCTAATTCAAGCAAGTACTCCTTTGTGTCATATGTTGTCTAACTAAAGGTGGTGAAACTACATGCTGGAAGGTTTCTAGCATTGTGATTTTAAAAATATATCCAGTTGCAAATGTAACAAGTATTCCTAAAACAAGAAAATTGAACTGATGAACCTAAGATGAACCAGCTGAACCTAAGTATCATACGGGAATTCCTTTGTTAGCTTCTTTGTAGCATAGTCGTTGCTTTTTTTTTTTTTTTTTAACCAAGTCTGTTCTTTTTCTTTTTTCTTCTTTTAATGTTTTGCTAGTGAAATGTCCTGTGTTTAGCTAGCAGCTAGCAGTCAGTAGCTTGCCAAATTTCTGTTGGTGTAACTTCTCAGTGTAGTAGGTTACAATATAATTATATAGCCGACAGCTTATTGTAATTTCTTTGTGTTCTCTCTCACGTTCCTGCCATCTTGTCTTGGGATCAGAAGGACAGAAGAATTGAGAGGAAGAGTTCAAGAATAGCGAAATAATGACAGCAGAATTAATGGAAACAAGTGTTTCTTCAGGGTCATCAGTTAACCAGTTCCTACGATGGTGCCAAGGATATGCTGCTATTTTAGGCACTGTCTTTCAGAAAAGCTGTAATTTTCTTATGGCTAGTAATCTCCTGTTAGTATCAGTGTTAACCCTACTGGCTCCATCCAATTCTTCCTTGTAACTTCAGTCCAGTTATATTCCAGCAAAAGATTAAATGGGATGTGCATTTAGTGAACTGTTGTATAATGGTGCTATGCATTGTTTAATATAAAATACATCTCAATTCTACATAAGTGAACCGTAACATGAAGAAATGCAACACTGGTAATACCTTTATAGTTAGAATTAACCTTTATCTGTGAACTCTACAATCCACCTTTGCTTCTTTTCAATTGGAAATGAAATTACTAATAAAGTTTACATACATTCACTTATGTAGACAATAAAAGGTGTTTCAAATTGACATAAGTTATGGATAAAATACGTGTCATTTTATGTCCTAATTTTTAAGGATTTTTTCTTTCTGAACTGCTCAGAACAGACATTAGCAATAACAAAAACATAAGTGTTCCCTGTAAACTGTTATTCTATTTTACCTCAAAACTAACAAAGCTTGTCTTCCATAACTGATTAGGTGACAACATAAGATAAAGTTTTATCTCTGAATGTAATTTTTTTTTTTTTTTTTTAAAATCAAGAGTTTTTGGCAGACAACTGTATGTATACACACACCTTCACAGGGGTTTGAACTCACACATTCTAAGGGATGATTGAGAGTGAGAAATGCTGGGAGACAGCAGCAGTTCTTCACTTCAGTTTCAGCTCTGCTGTAGCCCTGCAAAACACTTCAGCCCTTCAGAGGCTCAGAGGGAGCTCACAGTGAAACATACATACTTTTCATTTTTTTTTTCAAATAGATGGTGACAATTGACCTCCACATTTATAAAGGGCATTGCTACTAGTCCAGGAAACAAGGGGGTTGCTGCATGGATCTAGATTTACGGATACCACTGGCATGCTGGGTCTCTACCCCAGAACTACACTAGAGATTGGAATCCAGCTCTGTACTGAAGTTAACACCACCACAGCCCTGGATGCAAGAGATTTGTGCCTCACATATATAACCAGTAGGAATTCAATTAACAGATCCAGTTTGGTCATCCAGCTCTGACAAAAATCTAGAGTAAGTGTTCGTTAGGACCCTATCCATTTCAACAAAGCTTTTTTTTTTTTTCCCCTTTTTTTCTTTTTTTTCTTTTCAGTAAAATACTTCATGCGGTTTTTAGAATGACAACTTCCAAATCCCTTTATTCATGCAGGATAAATTCTCAATGGTATTTCATTAATTCATGCCTAAGAGCATTAATATCTCTTCTTACTGTATTATGTCATCATTAATCTCAAATGCACCCCATCAGCATCCCTGGCATGTGAAATAGATCACACCATGATGCAGCCAGAGTGGGTAGCAATGCTGCAGACAACCATACAAGCCTCAGCTCCAGCAGCAAGGAGATTTAAAGCACTATTCCATGTAACACACCAGCATGAAATCCCAGACTGAGAAAGTCACAGTGCCAGAAATAACATTCAGAATAGGTAGTTTTAATCAAGAGAATTCTTCTAAAGCAAATTTGAATTAATTTTTAACCATTTTTCTTTTTTTCTTTTTTTTTTCGGTTGTTGCACATCACCTCTGTGTCTTTGAGTAAGAAAGAGCCCTGGCACAATGGAGGTGCTGCACTGCAAGCCCATCCAAAGCTTAGGGACAGCAAAGCTGAGCATGGAAACACATAGGTACATTAAAAGGCCTGATTCGAATCAACCTATATAGTACCTGCGTGCTTTGTTTTTCTTTTTTAAAAAAGGAGAAGCAAACTCATAGGAAACATTCTAAGAAAATCATTCAAATCTTCTTGTAGAATAAGAATAGCTTTTAAATAGCTTAATGCTGAACTTTCAGCCTCCAGATTGCTTAGAAGAATGAGTCCCAAAGGTTAACAAGGTTTTTATGAAAATAATTCATTTTCACTGACTTTGAATAGCCCAGTTTGCTTTTTTTTTTTTCCCCCCTGCATTAGCAGGATAAATAGAAGTTGCTTAGCTTGCATTCTTCATACTACTCAGTGTGGAAATACTTAAAACAGTATCTCCTACTACTCAACTTTCTAAACAAGTTCTTTTTTTTCAAACTCATTTTTCTAATCATTTAGTTGCCAGAATGCTGTAAGAGACAAGCAAAAAATTATTCCTGGGTTGTTTTTGTTGATTTATGGGTGGAATTCCATTTTCTGTTCTGTCCTTCTCACCCTCCCCACTCCTCATCCCACATTATATGTTTTTACTATCTATTCACAACACAAATTTTCCTACTAAGCTGATCATAGCAAGTAACAACCTAAATAGTTACAGTTAATGTCGAGCCCAGAAAAGCCTGCAAGATACTTCAATTATTCCCTCTAAACTGTGCCCAACTTTGTCAGCATTGCATTTCATCTGCTTCACACAGCCCGTTTATTCACTTTGTTAACTCAGGTCATTCCTAATCTTCCTTACCGCTGACTAACCAAAATAATTCTCTGCTAAAAGAAAATGTTGTGACCTCTCAGTGCGCTCATCCCCCTCCTCAGATAGCACAAGTTTTAATACAGAGTGTTGGGGCACTACACCATTAGCCTTTTGCCATGATAAAAACAAAACAAACAAACAAACAAACAAAACCACCAACAACAAAACTGACCATTAAATCCTGCTTTACCCCTTAATTTCTAAGGCACAACTACTTTAGCTTTCACTTCCCAAACTCTGTTCTGCTTTAGTGGCCTCTCGGTAGGGATGTTTTCACAAGGATTTTTCTTCTTTTTAAAATCCAAATAAACGACATCAGCCACATGACTAGCTTAACTTCAGTATGCTAGGCACCATTTTCTTGCCCTGAGCATATTAATTTCTTTCAGCACTGATTCTTCCAAACTACATGCTACTAGATGTCTGAGCAAAAAGCACTTGCCTGTTCAAAGTGAAATTCAGGTGGAATTTAGGCAGTGAAATCCCAAGATACATAACTCACAGGCACAACAGACATCACTTCAGGGGCAGAAGTAACTTTAACCTTGCAGATACATACATTTTGTCATCCTAATTTCTGCTGCTCTACACATGCAGCCACATGGTTATGGTGGAGGTGAGACACAGCAAGCACAGTCACTGCCCTCCTTATGTGTGACAGGAGACCTTCATATGCCATAATCCATACATAGGATTAAAAAAAAGAGAGCTCCTTCTCTCCATCTGCTGAAGTTACTGTCCTGACAATGCTGTCCTGAGTGCACACAGCCCACAGACTGTGGGTGCCAGCAATGAAATGCCAAAGATGGGCCAGGCTCCACAGCACCGAGCCGTGCGCTCAGGGCCCAGCAGGGCTCACAGGCCCTTGTCTCCATAGAGCTTCTAGCTGAGAAACTCAAGAGCCACAGCTGGGCTGCCCAGAGGGCATGGCCCCTCAGCATGCCACTGCTGAGCTGCTCCTAGTGACCTACTTCTTCCTGACCTGTTACAGTCGCACTGCTTTCTGAGGTGGGCATGCAGCCCTGTTCTTCCTTCAGGCAGGAGAAGCTGAGCATGTAGCTCTCGCTGAAATTCTTTCTGAGGTGAGCTTCAAGGTAGCTGAAATGGCTGGTGACAGGGAGGCAGCTCCACAACAAAGCACAAATGTGCCAGCTTGTAGGAACCAATGGAGGTTTCCATGTATATAAAAGGCTGCCTGGAGAGCCGGCCATGTTTCACAAAATCCAAGAGGGACAAAGAAGAATACACAGAGATGGGGAAGAAAATAAAGGAGTTATGAAACAAGGTACAGGATTAATTTAGTTCTCACTTCCAACACAGCTAACCACACCCCACCCACACCAAAAAAGACAAAAACCTCACTTGTGTCCATCTATCTGGGCAGTTCAAAGTATTTCATTTTAGTGAAGAATTTATAACACCTCAGAGTTATTAGTTCATGTTAACACTCTAAATACTTCATCTAATAGTTATCACCACATCCCCAACAGTCAAGAAATTTATCATTCTAAGCATGTCTTGACATTTTCAAAGCAGACTTTCAAAGCTGGATTGATTCAAAACAAATTCTTTCAGTAACCAAAATTCCACCCACAAAACCACTGAAAATGAAGAAAACACTCAGCCCATTTAGTGAGAGAAATCCAGTTAGGCATTTGCCTTGGCACAGCCATGCATCACCCAGCACCAAGAGCATCCCCTCCCTGCCAAGGCCCATCAGCACAAACAAGGCACTGACACCCATTCAGAAGCACCAGTGATTCACATCCACAGCACCAATAAAGGAATCTCACCTATGCCCACTCTAAAAGCTATATATCCACACAATCAATGCCCATCAGTTATATTTAGAGTATTCATTCAGGCTAGCACTCTTAAGTAAGAAATAGTATAACTGTGATAGCTATAGACAAAGAAGGTTAGCACCCATTTATGAGCCAAATTCATCCTACCAAGCACTACATTATTCACTCAGGAGCTTTCATGATCCAACTCATGGTGTGCACACAGACTGCTTTTCATGTGGATACAGAAAGAGTACAACAGTTTCACCCCAGGCAGTCCAACACCTGAAGGAAGCGCGTAGCTGGTGCAGGGGGTTTACCAAAGTCTCAGCAAAAGTTTGTTGGAGATTAACTAGCACTTAGGGGACTGCTTGGTCTCCCCACATCAAGATAGAAACATGCTACATGCTGCTTATATTATAAGTGCTCTAATTAGGCCGACTTGATTATTGTTCTGTGGTTTGATAGATGTTGTATTTAAAGTAATTTCAGGTACTAATTTTCGGACCTTTTTAGTGAACTAGTAAATCAAGTGCAATTTATTCAGAGAATTATTCTTTTTCTTTCTTAATATCTATTCCCTCTGGTTTGCAATTTTAATTAGAACCTGCTATCTGTTCATACTGGTAATGGCAACAGTTGTCACTAGAGTACAGATGCATAGACTCAGCTCATATTGCCACTTTGACTTTATATTTAAAACCTAACAATCTTCCCAGATATACATCTGAGAATGCTGCCCATTAATGCTTTATTTCAGTGCCACCCTGAACTCTAAACACTAACAATCTGATTATTTTTCTAAGTATCCAGTAATGCATTTTCTAAAGAATAGAAATATTTAAAAAAGGAATGAAAAAAAAACAAACCTCTATTTGAAGATAAATATCTGCCTGAAAAGGTTATTTAGTCTATCTAGATTTCTTTTTTATTGCTATAGATTTTCCCATGGCAGTATTGTTTCTTGAATAATTATCGATCTAAGCAATTGTGTGCTAAAGTAGGCTGATTAATTCATTAAACATATGCACAGAAAAGCTCTTGGTTGCCCTGATAAAAAAAAACAAAAAAAAAAACCCAACCCCCAAAAAAACAACAAACAACAACTCTTCTTCTTCTCTCCGGTCTCCAATACTTTCCTAGAATATGATGATTAGGTTACAATGTAAGCAGTTAATATTTGATTTGCATTTATCAGGAAATATTAACAAACTACATTTCTATAGAACAAAGATTGTACAAGACCCGGAGAATCATTCAGAAACCAGTAGTCATGTGTGGTTTGATCCTTTACATACTAGTTCACCAGCCTCAGCCTTTGGAAGGGAGACTTCCAGCAACTAGTTGCAACCAGGTTCTAGAAGCTTGCAAGTTTATTATACAGATAAAATTGCTCTTCTAATAAATTTAACTACTTTCTCAGCATTTTAGAGAGAAAAGTTAATCCACTTCACATTCTTCTGGTTCACTGCAGAAATAAAGACAGGCTGCTCTTGAAGCATCTTTCATACCAGACGGTGTACCTCATGTGAGTCAGCAACAGTGGCAGTGAGTAAGGTTAAGAAGGCATCTGCTAGCAAACACTGAAAAAGCCGACTTCTCCTCACTGTCTTGCATGCTTCATGGATGGCATGAAGTTGCTTTCAGCCTAGGAATTCACTTCTGGAAACACTAGCACCATTTCCTTGTGAAGAATAACTTTTCTCTTCAGTGAATTGTGATAATGCTTAAGCAGGTAAGGGGAAGTATTGCTTCAAATCAAATACTTGCATTTGGTCATCCTCCAAAAAAGGAAAATGGAAGAATGTACACAACTTCTACTTGAAATGGTGAATCAGCATGCTGCTGTCTGCTCTGTGCCACAGAAAGAAGCTAAGTAGATTATATGCTTAGCCAGATCAAACAAGTAAATTAATGCCAAAAAGGTAGCTCCAAGCAAACAATGGTTCAAAAGTTTTTACCACTGAGCTATAAATGTGCTAAGTATACTGACATCCGTGAGTCCAGCAAGACTTACTGAAAGCATCCAGTTGAGAAAAAAAGTCACTGTCAGGAATGAAATTTAATTTTTTAAGAGACTGCAGTTATCTGGTTGGCTTTGGTGAATCACAGAAAAATACCATGCCCTACTGTTACAGCTTCTCAGTGAACATTTTTGCTGAAATACTGAAAGATTAATAAAATCACCTCAACGTAGTTACAAGGCAGTGCATGCACAGGCATTCTGTTACAACCCAAGGTGGTTCAGGGCATGCAGAATCCACCCAAACACATTTCAACTCAATTTATGTCAATACAAAATTAGCATATTCTGATTGAGGACTGAGGGATTATTCCAGACCTGCACCAGTTAACAGCAGCAGAGTGAGGTTTGCTGCATGGTACCATTTCCCACCACTTCTCTTTGTTACTCACCACCTCTGTTTTATTATCTTGTTGCAGAGCTACTGCTGTTCTACACCCATGTTCTACTTGCAGCACCAATGGTAAGTTTACTGCTCGCTACTTTTCTCTCAACAGGTATGGAATAATTAAAAAAAAAAAAACAAAAATGGGGAATGATAAGGTTTAGTGCATAACTTCCAATTAGAAAACAAGAAGCTGACAGCCTGTGACTTGGACAGGTACACTCTTGGCTGGGTAAGGGGCTAGCTGGAGGGCCAGGCTCAGAGAGTGGTGGTGAATGGAGTTAAATCCAGCTGGCGACCGGTCACGAGTGGTGTTCCCCAGGGGTCAGTACTGGGGCCTGTCCTCTTCGATATCTTTATGATGACCTGGATGAGGGCATTGAGTGCACCCTCAGTAAGTTTGCAGATGACATCAAATTGGCTGGGAGTGTGGATCTGCCTGGGGGTATTACAGGTTGGAGAGCTGGGCTGAAGCCAATGGGATGAGGTTCAACAAGGACAAATGCCGGGTCCTGCACATCGGCTACAACAATCCCAGGCAGCACTACAGGCTTGGGGCAGAGTGGCTGGAAGACTGTGTAGGATGGACCTGGGGGTATTGATTGACACTCAGGTGAACATGAGCCGACAGTGTGCCCAGGTGGCCAAGAAGGCCAATAGCATCCTGGCTTGCATCAGAAACAGTGTTACCAGCAGGAGCAGAGAGGTGATTGTCCCCCTGTACTCAGCACTGGTGAGGCCACACCTCAAGTACTGTGTCGAGTTTTGGGCCCCTCACTGCAAGAAAGACATCGAGGCCCTGGAACATGTTCAAAGAAGGGCAACAAAGCTGGTGAGGGGTCTGGAGCACAGGCCATATCAGGAGAGGCTGAAGGAGCTGGGAATGTTCAGCCTGGAGAAGAGGAGGCTCAGGGGAGACCTTATTGCTCTCTATAACTTCCTGAAGGGAGGTTGTGGTGAGCTGGGGGTTGGCCTCTTCTCTCATGTCATTAGTGATAGGACTAGAGGCAACAGTTTCAAGCTGCAGCAGGGGAGATTCAGGCTGGACATTAGGAAATATTACTTCTCAGAAAGGGTGGTCAGGCACTGGAATGGGCTGCCCAGGGAGGTGGTGGAGTCACTGACCCTGGGGGTGTTCAAGGAACGATTGGATGTTGTGTTGAGGGACATGGTTTAGTGGGAGCTATTGGTGATAGGTGAATAGTTGGACTGGATGATCTTGTAGGTCTTTTCCAACCTTGGTGGTTCTATGATTCTAAGAGAAGATTGGAATTTATGCATATTGCTCTTCTTTCATTTAGCAGAATGACCCTACAAGTAAAGGAATCCAGTTCAATTAGACATGCAGATAGAAAATCACCAGTACCCAACCAGTACCTTACTCCAAGCCCAGCACTGGGCCATAACAACGTCATCAGCAGGAGAAGTGAAGAGAATCAGTTCTGCCACATTTTTTTTGTTGATGTGTTTTATTCTGCAATCAGCAGCAGACTACAACAGTAAAGCCTGTAGTGAAGCCCTTAGCAACCAGTTAAATCAATAGCAAAATTTCTGCTGACTTCAGTGAGTATATTATTACTTTCTGAACCACTAAGATCTTGCTGTATTTCAGTCTGTTGACTCTTAGACTGGGGTACCAAGCATTTAAAATAAAGACAAACAAGACTTCCATTTTTCAAAGTGTTTTCCAGCCATGGACAAATGCTTTGTTTCTCTTCACTACTTGTAACCTTGTTCCTGCGTGCATCACCCCCATAAGTGCTACTTCACAATGGAGAGCATATGCTCTTTTTTCCCCACCAGATCAATACCTGTCTAAAAGTATTTACTCTCCAAAAGGGCTCTGATCCTTTTCATTATCACCCTTGAACTTTTTTTCTGCTCTTGATTTTTGCTTTTTGACAGTTTTTTTTTTTTTTTTAAACTTCCTGGCTATTGCTTGCCCTCAATAGGATGCTTTTTCTTTGCTCTTCTTTTCTCTGAAATTTAGTTTACATCATAGATTTTCCACTTGTTTAATCAGAGAGTTCATTCAGCACTAACTATAGCTGAAAGGAGACAAGACAGTGATGATCTAATGAGGAATGGGAAAGACTGACTGAGAGACTTGTTTTATAGAAAGAAAAGAAGAGTAAAAGGGCACATAATACATACAGGTAAGCCAGACGATATTGGAATATGGCAGAACCTATTGTATCATACTCCATGAAAGTATTCAACTAAAAAACTTATATTTTGACTAGCAAAGACTGAAGTTATGAAAGGAGCTGGAATGAAAGGATATTAAATAAGTTGACTGCAATATTCACAGCATTTGGAATTCTTTATCTTTTCTGCAGTTGGCCACAGACACACCATTTGTCTTTAGAGGAGGTTGTGCTTCTGTCTGTCAGAGAAACAGACAAGCCATGCTCACCCTCAGCAGGGACTTAAAACCTGTATTCTTAAAGCAGTATCCAGAGAAGAAAAAAAGCAGTTGTTCATTTCCTTCCATCAAACTGAAGGCTTCTTACAGAGTTACAACGGGAAAATTAAGATATTTATCCTTTTACCACCATTACCACGCTTTGAATCGGCCAAAAACGATTTAACAAGGGATCCCTCAGCCTGAGAAAGAAGCAGCTAATCACAGTGACACCAGGTAACCAGCAAACATCAGTGCCTTCCCTACTGGGCTCAAACATAAAAGGACCACAAGGCAGCCTGGTTTGGAAGTATGCCTCACAACAGGACTAGAGGTCAACCACAGGCCAAAACACCATGAATCTCTATGGCGCATGGACTTTACAAGCAGAATCATAGAATGGTTTGGGATGGAAGAGACCTTTAAAATCTTCTAGCTCCAACCCCCCTACTGCAGGCAGAGACATCTCCTACTAGACCAGATTGCTCAAAGTCTCAACCAGCCTGGCCTTGAACACCTCCAGGAAGGGGTATCCACAATCTCTCTGGGCAAATATGCTATTTAACAACATCTAATATCATATGTAATCTAAAAATCTATTAGATATGTAGAGTATCTAAGGGTATAGCCAAGCTTTAAATACATTCACCCTAGCTGGACTGGATGTAAAACCTTATTAAAAACTTTCCTCTACAGAGAAGTTTTCTTCAGCCAGCACCCCAAGCTGGAAGTTCTAATGTAACACTTATCCTACCTGGGAACCTCCCAGATACAAGACAGTTTAAAGAAAAAAAAAAAAGTACTAGTCTTTTAATCTCTTATTTCATGTTTTTGACAACATAATTACCTATACTCCGACCTCACTTCTCCTCATTCTGTTCTACTGCACATAGGTAGCCTCATTTACAGCCAAGATTTTTGACATGAGAAACGTATGTGACTTTGAAACCTGAAGTGAATCTCTGTCAGTGCAACTGAAACATTAAGAATACATTTTCTCAAAGGGCAGCATTTTAGCATATTTCTGAACTTGACATAAAATGGCAACCTTGACAGTGCTTTTACATAACAAAATACATTAATTATTCACTTTTTCTGATTTCTGTGGCAGTTATCTTTTTCAACCTTAACAACTAGTCAGATTGCCATAATTACAAAGAGTACATGGTGCATAATGTGTGATCAGAAGCATATAATGTACTTGAAATATAAAATCTCCAAAAATAAAGCTAGAATAAATATATTGTTTATTTATTGGCACAGCTGAAATACATAACTGCATCCAAATATCTCTGACACTGAAGTAAATGTCTGTGCAATTTGATGCATGTTATTTTTCATTTAAGCTATACATTAAAGATGGAGAGAGGAAAATTCTAATACGTGGCTTATAATATTACATTCATACTAAGGCGTTACTTATTTAACCATGATGAATAACTGCATAAAGCACTAACTACCCAAACCAAAATTCAATTGCCTTCTCAAGACAATCCTCTGTTTTCTGCAGTCTACAGAAAGGTTATACAAGTTGATACGTATAAAAACCGAAATGCCTTCAGATTTGTTTTTTTGTTGTTGTTGTTCTTATATCATCCTACCAGACTCCAAAGACAATTGTAGTTAATGAGCATCTTGGTTTTGATTTAAGCAGGCTTTAGGTTAACGCATTGCTGCTGCTCTTTCAGCCTCTTTTTGTTCCTATTTGTTACTCGCTCATTATAGCTCATCTACAAGGGTCAACTGTAAGCTTTCTTGGGAAGTGACTACATCTTTCAGTGTAGGAACAGAAAATAGACTTTGACAATATAATTAGCATAGCTAAATTCTAATATAAACACAAATAATAACATGCTATCATTTGCCTTCACTGTCTGACACTACAGCAGCAAATTCTGAACTGTCTCAGTATCTGTTCATGTCACCATAACAGAAAAAGTTCATCAAGCCAATGACTTGGCCAAAACAGCAAACAGGCTGCAAGAAGGCTAAATGACATTAGTACTGTGGGGGGTTCGAGAACACTTTCAGTGGTGAGTACTGTAAGAGGAGAGAGCAGGAACATCACATATTACACAACCTCCAAGATAAGATTTTCATACTTGTATATGTTGTTTCATTTATAGCTCTCTTACTCATTCCAGAGCGAACTCAGAAGGTATTACAAGGCAGAAACATTCTCCTGTTTTGTACTGTTTTTCTCTTTAAACTCCTACAGGAGCAATCTAAAGCAGCACAAATGACTTGAAGCATGTAACACCACTTGTAACTTAGCAGTTCCATAGAACCTTTCCTTGCCTACCAACAAAATGACTGCAGCTGACCAAGCATTTGCCTGGTTTTAAAAGAGAATAGCAGTGGACACAGTATCATAACATTTATAAATTAGCTGTTGAAGTCAATACAGGTAAGATGAGTTAAAGATGCACTGACAGAACACCTTGGTTTTCTACCACCTGTCCTCCCCAAACCCTTCCTCCCACTCCCAAAGAAACATTAAACTTACTTCATACACGTAAGATCTGAAAGTAAATGTAAGAAATTACATGTAACAAAGTACACATAAAAAAATTCCTGATTTCAGAATAAAAATAGTTATTTATCACCTGTGACCCAAAACTAGAACCAAAAATACAAATAAAATATTCTGCCATCTGTATACCACTGCAGGACAAATTCCAATCCAGCTATATTTTCAATAGCATTCCTTAGGTTACGAGCTAGTTTGACCAGATTATTTCAAGGTGACTGCATTTTTACGTAACATATGCCTGACACCATGGGTACAATTACTACTACCACGTAACTTCAGTTTTCATGGGTAATTAATTGATAAATGACAGCCAGCTCCTTCTTAGCTGCTACATAAGTCCTTTATTAACACATTTAATTCAATAAAGAGTGGGATAATACAAATCCTAGTGAAGGACAGAGAGTCAATTTATTCATTTTTATACGCTGACTTTTGGATCACTCAGTAACAGAGCACGGCTCATTACTTTCTCTTAGAATGGGTCATCTGCACCCTGGAGAAAACAGAAAGCAAAAATCAACAGACACCACTCTTAACAGAATAGTTTAAAATTTAAGCTGAGGAAAGGGTAGGAATCATTCAAGCCCACCCCTTAAGGTCAGTAATTGTGTCTGCAACATCACATGAGGAAAGGTAAATGAAAACACTGAACATTACATGACTCCCTGGAAAATAAAAATTGAACCAAAAAGCAGGATAACAAAAGAGAAAAAAAAATGCAAAAGGAGGATGAGAGCAAAAAGTTGAAAGAAAATTAGACTGTGTTGATGAAGGAGAGTGAGGATTTTAATGATTCGCAAAAGTGTAAATATCCATCCAGTGAGAGATTTAAGTGTGAAGATGTAATGTTACTGAAGGACACTCAAAATAGATTTTACTTCTGTGGTGTGAAGAACAAAGAGCTAGTGGAGCCTCTACTGTAGCTAATATGGTATATTTTAAAATAAAAAATCCTGTCAAATTTCTAATAAAAATCATCTATCAGAGTCAGCAAAACCTCCTTTTCACTTCTGTAAATCCTAATTTTAGTTGAGCATTAAAATAGAGCTATCTAGAAACTTGTTATACTGATGTTGTTGAGCTCCATGAAACAAATCCATTTACACTTCTGAGACTGAATCTGCAAAAGGAATTGCAAAATTGACATGCATGTCTAAAGAATACTCCTGATAATGCTAATTACAAACCATGTCCTATCCTAAATTGTCATCCACAAAGAGATGAACACAAAAGTTTTCTAACTGTTCTTTTTCATAAGGTAAACTGATCTAGTACCTTCAGACAGGCTGCAAAATGGATCACCTGGAAGCCCCGCCAGAGAGAATACCAAAGTGAAAGGGGGTACTTTTTGATCGTGCCTTTAAGTACTCTAAATGCTTTTAAAATATTTACAGCAGTGAAAAGCTATTGGACAACTACAGTCCTATTATGATATTGCAGCACTTGTGAAGACCTTGGCTTAGATTTAGGAAACTAGTCAACCAGCTATCTGATATCAACCAGGTAGAGTTTTTTAAATGATTATCTAAATACAGTTCATTTTTCATATCCAAACCTAATTTCAAATTCTCATTTTACTTATCTTTATTCAGATATGATCCTACTACCTTCTCATATACTTCTTTGAGCTTGTGTGGAGGTTCAAAATCAGAGTCACTCTTCTATGTTAATCCACAGAATAAAGACGAATTTAATGTGCATGAAGTAATTCAACACAAGGTACTAAGATACATGAGAATACAGTACTCGTACCAGTAAAATTTGCCTCAAGATTTATTCCTAAAATACTTTTCCATGCTTCTATGAGCAAGACGCTTTCACTAACAGGTATTTTGTTTCTTTGTGCATGTTCTAGCCCCTGGAGCAATTCATACAAAGAAAACTGGTGGCAGGTTTCTCACAGCATGTTCTAGATCAAAGGCTGTGGGGCACAGTTCTTTTTCACAGAACAATGGACTAGCATAAACACCTAGAGAAAACCAGAAGAAGAGTTCCCTGATGTAGGTCCCTCTTAAAATAAGGTTTTTAACAACTGCTTTCCACCCAAACCTTTGCAAGCTTCAGAACAGCTGGAAAAAAACCTACAACTTCGATGTGCACTCCAAGGGCAAACCTCTTGGGCTGTCTAATTATATCTGAGATTTCTCTACTCCTGTAAAGCATAAGGAGCAGCCAAGCAATAAACAATGTGAACAATTCTGTGCTTAAACATTGCTATCTAGTATTACTTTAGACACTCCAAGCAAAGACATCTGCCCAGAGAGCATCTCAGATGGGATTTCAGGGGAGCATTCTAAGAGACAAAGTAATTGCTGTTACATGTCTAATTCCTTTAACAGAAAGTTTACATTGTTTCCATATTTATTAGTTGAGGCCATGATCCTTAAAGTATCACAAACTTTTATTTTAATCACAACAGAATTATATGCAAAGATAAGAACTTTTAAGTCCACTGATCTATAGGCATTACTAAAATACATAACAGGCATATGAAGCCCATAATTTTCATGATATCCACAAGACTTTAGCCTCATCTTAGAACATCTAATCTCTCAGACATTTTCCTGTTAGAGATGCACAACCCTATGAAGAGGTTTAGCAGAAGAAAGTGGGATATTACCATCTTTGCTATTTTATATTCAAATACACTATCATTCGCTTGAGCAAGGAGATAATCATAAAAATCCTTTAATGTTCGTATTTAATACTGTAGTTTAGATTGGAAATATTGTGAATTAGGAACCTTCAGCTTTGTTCAACCACATATGTATACTCAAATACATAAAATGGTTACCATACTTCGAACAAACGCTGCCTCATTGTTAAAAAATGTATTAAAGTTTCAATGACAAAAGTAAACCCAATGTATAAATATACATCTATCTTTTTTGAAGTCGTAGTCTTTATTCTCAAAAGATCAGTTGGTCTTTTAATGTCCACATCCCTACCAGAGGTCAGGCACACACAGAAGAGCAAACTTAAAGATGTAAAAAGTGGTACAAAATGAATGATAACTTTATGAAGTCCCGGTAGAAATGGAGAATTGGTGTTTTAGTGCAAATCCAAATTTTATCCGTATAATGCAAAGACAAATCATTTTAGTTCAGTAGTAAACTCCTTCATTTTTCCAGGGTTTAGGGCTGAAAATGAATCTTTTGTGAATGTGATTTTCTGTACTTCTGGAGTTCAGCAGCAGCTGAGGAAGAAAACAGATATAGTTCCTCTATTTTTTTTTAGGTTGCAACTTCCTAAGATTACCCACTTTTCCTTTCTGACTTGGGTTATTGTGTCAGATGAGCCCTCCTCAATAAAAGTGGGGATTTGAGGGTACAGTTTTCTCATTCAACCACCAATTTAAAAATAAGGCATTTGGAAGACAATAGCAAGACCTACATGCCTGCTGTCTAAAACCTGCAAATCATTGCAGGGCAATTGCTTCTCCTGTTGCTAGGAGAACAGCCTGGAAGCACAGGGTTTTGCATAGGCTCTCTTCTTCATCACAAAGGACAAGTTCCACTGGGAAAGATTAGCAAGGTGTGCTATTGTCACTTTTCACCGTATTTAGAAATGAGAAGATGAACTTAAATTTGCTTGCATCTCAGCAGTTATTCCTACATTCCCTCCTTCCGTTCTACATTTTTAGCCTTATTGGGCATAAGAACAAAAGTTAAAAAAAAAAATGCAACCTGAAAAGTTTTAAAGCCAATCCTGGACTGCAAAATAAATCCTAGGTCAAGACTATAGATTACTTGGCATTCATTGCAGACAGCATCAAATCAGAGAGGAAGATGAACACCTAATTTTTATCAAGGTTATTAAAAATAAAATAAAAAAAGAGGAATGATGAGTTTTTTCAAATTAAAATGAATGTCTCGCCAGCTAAAATATTTGAAAAACAGCTAGTAAAAGTCACAGACAATTTTAACATAGTATAGAGTTCAGTTTAAACTTAGTAACTTAAATGATCCAATTAAGTTTCTTCTGTTCATATTTCTATTAACCCTGAAATGTCAAGAACAGTTGTAAGTTAATTGGTTGGATTGTATTTGACATTGCATGCATTTACACTGCACCACTTGTCCAATGGTAATTGGACATCTTGAACATGTGCCATAAGCTAGAATTAAACCCACTGTCAGCTGCAATTAAAAATTCTTTTCCCAGGTAAGCCTGCAACAACATAAAAGCCCATTCCTGAACATTAAAGGTGGTAAAGAAATACTCAATTTTTGGAGACAGGATTTAAGCCCTCAGGAGGATTTTTCAACAGGTCTCTTCCACTTCTGATAGAATACATCTACTCATGCTACAATCATTTCTTGATAAGAATTGCTTTTTTGTCTTAAGACATCTTTAGAAATACATAAAAATTTTGAGTTTTCTTACTATCTTCTGCTGAATATCAGAAGTACCTGTGCCACTGCATATACAATCACATATGGACTTGCCTTTTTTGGCAAGAAGAAAAAAAAAAGTGTATGTACTCCAACAGCAGAAGATGGTTCTCAGTAGCCCACAAGTTTCCAAATGACTTAGATGACATCAGCTTGTCAGCAGCTGCTACAGCAGGAAATGCTATGGCCTGAGAATCCATTTCATAACACTAATTCTAAGCCACAACAGGCCATACAGCATTGCTTAAGAGGTAACATTCATCTCATGCTGATAGCTGATATAAGTCTAGACAGCTTTCAAGTCACCTGCAGTTCAACATATTTAAGTAAAATTCAGTGGTACATAAACCTTATATAGGATGTTTACACAGGAATAACATTTATTCTGCACATAAAATACGAGCTTGCTGCTGAGTGATGAAAGAGGCAAAGGAGGAAAAAACAGCAAAGATCAGAAATAAGGACAGTTCTAATTAATACAAGCAAAAGTACAGCATAGCATACAAAACAAAATTGCCCTTTGGAGACAAAGGGTGGTTTATTAGCAGTTTCAGAAATGCGATTTTACACTTTAAGATGTCAGTTCAATAGTCTCCAGAGCAAAGGCTACTGCTTTCACTACCCAGCTGCTGTTTGGCTCAGCATTACAGTTCCCAATTTGATCCTGCCTCAAACAGAAGCTTCCATGGTTGGTAGCACTGAAAACACAAATTAAAACTCTGAAATTACATTAGCAAAAAAAAAAAAAAAAAAAAACCACAAAAAAACAAAAAACGCCACTCACTCTCATATACCACAGCTTTGTTTTGAAGTCAAGATTTCTTGAACATCTTCAACTATTCACACCCTGAAAGATTTCCAATTTTTCTATGCCTAAAGAGATCCACCATAGGTCCTCTACTGCTGCAAACTTCAAAGAAACTAAAGTGGTTAAGGGAACCATACAACAAGGAGGATGTTCCCAAGATAAGGATATGCTGAACAACTACTACTTGTGAATTAAATAGGTAACAGTTGGGAGCTGTATAGTCAAACCATAATGCACTTACACATGCTTAGGAACTCTGATGAGGAACAAAATACATTTACTTCAGCAAAGCACTACTCTGCAAACACTGTACTGTTTCTTATACCACCACTAACCCAGTAATCTTTACACAGATCACACTGCAGTACAAGTTCTTTCATAGATTATGGAATGTTAAAGAGCAGAATTGCTTTCAAGACTCCACGGTGCTCCTCAGAAAAACACTGCTATCAAATATAATTTTTAAAACTGTTTGCCAGAACTGCCCATTCACCATGAAACTACTCCCAGGATAAGGAAGAAATAAGTTTAGAATAGTTCTCAGTTCACTAACAAAGATAGATGTGTCGTCTTAGAGTGGATAGATAGATCCTGAGGGACAGATCTTGACTGCTTTTTGTTTCTTTGTTTGGTTTGTCCATTCACTGACAGTTATTGATAACTATCAATTTAAAAAGCATTCTCAGTCTCTCATCTTAACTTCTCATTCAAAGACAACTTATTATTAGGGCAAAGAGAAATTAAGCAACTAGCAGAAGTAATCAAACTATGGTAACACAGTAAACTATTGGAATACAGACTTCCCTTAGATGCACCAAACTTTGAGATTTAGCCTGAAGTTTGTATTGTCACATCCACAAGAAGTTAATAAATTGTGTTGGTGTTACACTGCATTCAATTAATGTCAGTAGAAAGCCTGGATACTCTTGCCTTCTCTCTGTCTTGAAGAAGAGACATGTATTCCCCGATTTTACTTTCAAGTAGGTTTTGCACACAAGCTTTTCCAAAACTAAAGAGAAAAGCAGACTCAAGTGAAAGTCCTGCGCTTATCTCATGTATTTTAGAGGTAAGTGCTAGACTTCACTGTGGTTGAGCTTGCACAGTCAGTCTATGAGGCTGCTTCATCTTCAGTGCATTTCCCCCCACAGCAGGGGAAGAAGAGCAACTTCTTGAAGCCACATAGACAGAACCAAGTTTTTTAAAAAAGAACAGAAAATAAACAAAACACCACAGAAAAATGTAGCAAAGTATTGAATGACAGTATACAATAACTACTTAGGCCAGTGTTTACCATAGCTCACCAGGAGCCAGGAAACCAAACCCCACTGCCCTGCAACTGCTTCTGGATCACACTAACCCTCCAGCACCTCAAAGCCAATATCCTTAGGAAGACAAAGTAATACCTTAGAGAGCAAGAGGAGCTAAGAGCTCTATAGACACTGTGAAATCAACAGACACGCAGTATTCTGCATTTGTAAAAACATCTGCTTCTGGCTTCCAATCCAAACTGAACTCAGTGGCAGCTCAGCTGTTAAACCTGGTTTCAGGACTAAACTTTCCTCTCAAGTGCTGCCTCATATACAGCAAGAAAAGATCACAGAGCAAATAAAACAGTACACATATAGCAGCTGTGGTAATATGGTTCCTATTAACTTATCTCCCTTTTACCTCCCATAAGCCTTCTAATTCCTGGATTCCTCTCAGCTTGTACAGAATTGTGCTGACACAGGTAAAGGGGCAAATAGCAGCAATCATTGGCTCGCTTGCATTGATTCTGCCACAGAGAAGCATAAACAAAGACTTCAAAGGGCCTGATCCAACCTCTTACTGGAAAGCCAATGCCATTCCTCACTAAATACATAAGTAACACGTGTCTAAAGGGAAGGTCAAACATCTGTGCACAAGATGTACATAATCCTACACAAAACCACCAATTCATCATCCTCATGCAGATAATATAGATATTTCACCAAGGAACTCTCAAGGATTTCATTTCTTAGTTCAGCTAGGAATTGCATGAGTAACTCTAGGAAACCTAGGGGAAGAGGAAATTATAAAGGTAACAGCAGAAGTAATACGTGTTTAAATCACTTCTGTAATTTTCCTGTGAAACTAAACATACTGAAAATGAGGGAAAAGCAACTGCAACAAAGAGCATCTGGTCTTCTCTAAAAAGCTGAAGCACAATGGAAGCATCAGTCCAAGTAAGGGAAGGAGCACGGCTTAAGCAATGCCCACATCACACTGCTGTTACTAGATGTGTTCTACAGCAAACTTAAACTAAACCAAACAGTCTGTCAGGGCAAAAATCTCCTGCACATTTCTTATTTGTACTCAAAAAGAAAAATTCATCTGACCACACCAAGAAAAACAATTTCTGACAGTAGCTTACTGGTACTACTGGATGGTAAAATTCCTGAAGCCTCCAAGATGGAACAACATTTAGCAGTCCATCACCCTAATGAATTGCTTGCTTGAGCTACAGACCTAGCTTCATACCCTGGATCCAGACTTGGTGGAAAGCTGCAAGCAAAGGATGGTATTGCAGCGCACTGGGTTCTGTGTTGTGGCAGTATAAATACAGGCCTGTAGGATCTCACAGATTTTTGTTGTATTTTTCTGTGTTTAAGTAAAATAGAATAAGAAATGGCCATACTGTTTGTTTTCACTCCAACTAGTTATGCTATAGTTAGGCTTCAAAATGTAGTGTTCTCAGTTTACTTGTAGTATAAGAACGATAGCATCAATAAAGATAACAAGACTCAAGACACTGTAACAGGGCAGGAGAATGAGGTGTCATACAAAATAAATAAGGACCAGTAAGTCAGACCACATCAATAATGTAGGTCAGCAAGAATGTCTAGGAGTAAGCCTGTACAAGGTATCAGCAATTAAGAAAAGACAATCCTTTGACCTCATGGCAAGTCTTCCAAGCTGAATATCCCATGGCTACAATTAAAATTACTGTTTGGGTTGGCTAACCCTTTCTGCACACATACCCTGAGCATTTATAGCATTTGCTCTTTAAGGTGAAAAGAAGAGATCATGATGGTAAAAGAGGTCGCGTCTAGAATCAAATTGAAATGGAAGTTGCCACTGGCAGATTTCACTTCACTGGCACCCCCCCCCCCCCCCCCAAATTTCTAACTTCTCTGTTAAAAACAAGAAGAATGCAGATTTACTTTCAAGGCAAGATTCATATTGTCTTTTCCCTTCCATTTATCCATAAATTTCATTTTGTTAATTTGATTTAATTAGATCAGCCTACATCTCTCTTAAATAATATTGAGTGTTCAGGCTCCAGATGTACATCCAATGACTAACAGTGCTCTCCTAATAGAGGCTAATCATTCTCATAGCTTCCAGTCATGCTCTGCTTTTCCAGCAATAGTCACAAACTTTGCAAGCATCCATGAAGAAAGTAGAAGTCACAGATTATTGTTTAGTGAAAATACACCTTTTGAATTTCCTTACCTATTGCCTGGTGACCTACAGCAATACCAACAATGAGTCTAGGAATACATCTGTTTGACATACTGCTATGTGCTTCCTACAGCATCCCATACAAATTTGACACAAACTAATTCAAGAGATGAATTAATTATATCTGCAGTTGTTATAAATCAACATAGCTTCATTACAGCTAACAGAAATATACCAATTTATGCCAACATACATTTTAATTTTAAAAACTTTACTAAGCCACGATAAGATGCAGAGACGTTATTTAATCATTTGTTCCCGTTCTCTTCCCAACAAAGTATAACAGCAGTGAAAAATTAAAAGGGGAATGGACACGCTCAAAATTGTGTACCACACTGAAGAAGAACACATAATAGTACTCACCTTGCTCACTGTGCAAGTCACTTTTCTAACCCCACCGTACTTCTGTGTTTCATCAATTCTGAGAGGGAGAGATTTTACATCCACAGCAGAGGCCATGGATTTCTAATAGTTGTTTTCTATGAAAAGGCTCCTTTTTCCCCCATTATTCCATGAACTGACAAAAATCAAGTTGATTGCTGCACTGCATGTGAAAAAAAAAAATTAAAAAAAACTGGAAAAGATACAGCTTTCCCTGGCTTACAGAAGATATTTCATGCCGCAATGATTTTTTTAAAAGGAATTGAAAAAGTCTGAATAGTTTGAGAATAAATTAATCCAACATAAAGTGAGCTCTCATTCACCAATACTTAGAAATAGCTTAAGCAGAGATAAAATAATGTGTATTGTAATTAATATTTTAATTTGCTAAGAAAAGCTAAATAGTGATTAAACCCCGTCCCCTCCTCCTTTCCCCTGATAATAATGAAGCCAAGCAATTTCAAGAGAAGCAGAACAGCCAGGAGTTTAATGTCATTGATTAAGAACATGTTTCCATGGTGGCTATTACGTCCCCCCTTTACAAGAAGAAAACAAAACCAAGCCTTATTTCCTTTTAGACCTACAGGGTTTCTTCAGTCTCCATAAGACAGACAACAAGAAAATGTTTAGGGATAATTAAAGGCAATTAGGCTCATCAAGGCTCATTTCTGGTCTAGCTCCACTTCTCCCTACAATGTGTACTAATTGCTGCTTCAACATACCAAGTAGTATGTTTGGTCCCCCCCCCCCCCCCCCCCCATATTTCTACAAACAAGACTGTTTGGTCATTACTAACATTTGACAGTGCGAATAATAGATTCCTGATTAGCTTTTTGTTTGCTTTTTTAGAAGTTCATACTACATGTCCTACTGAACCTGACAGTAAGAATAATAGATTAACTCTTTACAATTTCGCAGCACCTTCTGCTAGAGGATTTCAAAACTCTTTGCAAACATTAATGAATTAATTCTTTCAGCCATTGTGCATAACAGGTCTCATCACAATAATTTTGCAGACCAGCAAACATAGGGACAAAGAGGTTGGGTAGCACATTTAGCATACATACAATGATGTTGGTTCCCTGTTTGCACACAATAAAAATATTATCTTGCCTTCAATGAACACACCTCCTGTGTAATTTTGTTTCTCCTGTTATATCAAGTTCTGTTTCCTTGATAGTCAAATAACCGAAGATATTTAATGCTAAACTTTAAAGATAAGAATCGTTCTGCTCATGGAGAAGCAAAACTGCTTCCGACATGTTCTCAGTGATACCAGGCAAAGTATTAACAATAATTATACACAAAAAAAAAAAAAAGAGCTGAACTCACTCAATTGGTGAAGGGATCCTCCAGCTCTGCAGCTCTCCTTCTCAAGAAGCAGCATAGGTTAAGAGAAGCTGTACTTTCAGCAGCTGGCCCTTATATGAGCCCTGAGTGCCTGGGTCCACTCTCCTGTTCACATTGGGAACACAGGTGCAAACAATTTGCCTGTGCTCCCTGTGCCAGCCACACCCCTTCACCAGGTGCTCAATCACTGGCTCAAGCTGTGACCTAACAGTTCCCCTACAAGCACCTAATGAAAAATTAGTAAGAGGAACTTGTCCAGAACTAGACACAAAAAGATTCAAGTGTTGTAGTAGAGGATATTAGGTAGTTTAGCTATTGGAAGTACAAAAGTTTCATTAGCACAACTCTTCAACTCCAAATTTATGACAGCACAGTCATGACTGGCTTAACTCCTATAGATTCCAAGAAAAACTGCAATCCACCTACCCACATCAACATCTCACCAGCCTTGAAAGTAGCTGGATGACAAACTCATCCAATTTTTTTTCCCACCAGCACACTGTTCTGAGAGGTAAGAGAACTGAAATGTACAGAAAAAGAGAGACCTACACCCAGTTTGCCATGTTAAAGATGTCTGATCCAGCTACATAAAAACCATATAACAAGGTATCATGGTCACAACATCCATTCCGCTTTCCTCAAAAAATATTTAGAATTGCAATATTTCAAAGACACTACAACACGTTGTTTCAGCTCTAATAACTGAACTGCACACTAGTTTCATACATCATCTGATGATGCAGTTCCTCCAAAATCCACCCACTAAGCAGGATCCTGCTGCTCCTTTTCTGCATTTCATGCATACAACATACACCAGTTCTGCAGCTTTTAAGCACTCTCATCTATCATCCACTCCCAAGCAACAAGAGAGAATTACAATTATTACTGATGTTACATTAGCTATACTTGTGTTTTCTCCAGGAGCTTGAGCAATAACAAAGGAAACAATACAAGCACCAGACCTTCCACAAAAGTCTTTCAGATAGTATCTTAATGCTCATGTGGAAATGGATATATGCAGGTTTAAATAGAGGTGGCATTACCACTTCCTGTGATAAATTCTTTCAACTAAGAAAGTTTATTCGGAGCGCAAAAGCATACTTTCTAACAGATGCAGTTGACTGCAAATATTAGCTGAAGATTTCAAGCAGTAAGACCTTAAATGAGGCCTAAGAGAAGTGCAGCCAGGCTCCACCCCTTCCAGTCACATAGATGAATTGCCTTCACCTGTGCACCAAGGGCTGACCTGGTCTTTTCCCCAGGTGCTCAATCAGTAGTTCAGGCCATGACTCAACAGTTACCATACAACTATGCACTGACTTTTATTGAGAAAATTGACATAAACTTTGCTTTACGAGTTTGAGTATGAGAGGCCATCTACTCAACAGCTCCCAGTAAAATGTGTTTGGGGATGGAAATAGAATGATTATACTTTTCCTCAACGGAACTGCAGTATTTCCTACAGATAGTGCGAAAACAAAAAGCAACTATTTCCATGTTAATAGAAGGGTTATGATTTAATAAAAGAATATAGCACACATGAAATAGAGACAAACAAAACGGCATAACTCATTCTTAAAATACAAGTACTTTTTTTCAATTCCCAGAAGCGATTCCCATTCTCAGCATATGGCCCTCCACTCAGATAATGTCTTTGTGCAGCTGAAAATTAGACATAAAGTATACTATATTCTTTTAGCTCCTTGGCAATCCTAACCAGTAGAAACAGAAAAACTTTTCATATTCACGAATCAAATCAACTTTTAAAAACTTTTTAAAAACATTTACTTCTACAGTCCTTTCTGAATAATAACTATTACATCTTTATTAACAAGCATTTGGCCAAAAGGTTAAGGGAGGTTCTCCTCCCCCTCTACACTGCACTGGTGGGGCCACATCTCGAGTAACGTGTCCAGTTCTGAGCCCATCAGTTCAAGAAAGAGAACTGCTGGAGAGAGTTGAGCAGAGTGCCACAAAGATGATTAAGGGCCTGTATCATCCTTATGGAAAAGACTGAAAGCTGGCGATGTTCAGCCTGGAGAAAACTGAGAAAGGATCTGATCAGTGTTTACAAATATCTAAAGGGCAGGTGTCAAGCTTGAAGGTTGGATTGGGCCAACCTCTTTTCAGCATTGCCCAGCAACAGAATAAGGGATAATGAGCACAACCTGTCCCATACAAACATGAGAAAAACCATCTTTGAGAGTGACAGAACACTGGAATGGGCTGCCCAGAGTGGTTGTGGAGTCTCTTTCCCTGGAGATATTCAAAATCCACCTGGATACTTTCCTGAGTAACCCTACTGCAAGGAACCTGCTTTCGCTGGGGGGTTGGACTAGATGATCTCCAGACATCCCTTCTAACTCTTCTGATCCTGTGACTCTAAATCCCTGAACAAGGTCTGATCTAAGTCCCTATTCAACCATATGCTGCATAAAGCTCTCCACATTGAGGATACCACATTATTTAGTTGCTTAATGCTGGACAGGAGTTCAATTTTCTACTCCCTGTGTCCTCATATCTTGCGCAGTTTCACTTACCTCTGGAAGGGCATACTACACAGATATATAAATACCAGACACTTACCTCATAATTGCACTCCAGGCTTCTAACTGAATCCAGTACAAGTTGGAGCATTCTGCATCTAATAGAATGAGAATGGCTTAGAATGAGAGAATGCTTTAGTATGAGAAACCTAAAGCAGAACTTCCAAATCCTACCTCACGGAATCCTAAATTTCCTTTACCTACTATGCTTTTGATCAGGGACAATAGATATTTTAAGTGCCTCAGCTGAGACAGAGCCAAGGTTTTCCTTTGCTTGATAACACAAAGACCACTGGATCCTGATCTCATTTAGTCCCTTGAAGATGATCTTCTCAGTCTTTAACTACTGCTAATATCAGCTACAAGTTATTATGAAACAGCATGCTCATGTTTTCTAATACTAAATTTGCTTTCTTAACTGCTTTCAACTCTATTACACTAAAAAATGCAAAAACATTGTCTTTAAATCCCCTCAAAGTGATTGGCTAGATAGGAAGATAAACATATTTCCAGCTGTCACTGCTCCCATATTGCAAGAAAACAAAGGTGGGGCAATAGGGCCTCAAAAGAGCTAGAATGTAAACAGATGAAACACTGCTAAATTACTAATCACTGTAAGTTTACTTAGCTTCTACTCCCCAGTCAGAGGAAAAGTAATTTCAGGATCTCAAACACGTGGTTTTATATTCTCATCCCTTCAGTGGATCCAGTGTATCCCAGCCCCACACCCCTCCAAGGCTGTGCACACAGTATTAACTCCGTGTTGACCATATGCACTGTGGCATTCTATGGGTGACAATGATTTATGTGAATGGAGCTGGTCACCTGTGGTTAGATGGCCTTTTCTTTTTTCCCCAAATATCCATTTCAGAACAAGCTTCCATTTTCTGTACGAGTTTTCTCAGTTGTACCTGCTGCAAAAGGGTAACCTAGCTTGCACAATGTGGGTCTGAATTTTCCAAAGTATTGACTGCTTGTATCTGTGATTGGAGCCACTAAGAGTTACAAACAGGTTTGTGTTTGGTCCACAGTAGGTAAGTAGCTGGGACTGTAATTTCTCTGCTGAGGACTCTCAGTAGCACAGAAATTTATAGTCTCACATACAGTCAGAGCAATAGGCACTCCATCAAAAATCCTATTACTTTGACATAGGCTCCCTATGGGAGTTCATGATGAGCCATTTTAAAGACTTAACCTGTTGGAAAGTATCAAACAGATCGAGTACTTGAAACACTTTTCCCTCTCTTGCCTCTCCTAAGAGTCCAAATCAGATTTGTTTTTCATGATATGTATATTGGTCTTTCTGCAGCCAGGAGTCCATAGTTGTCTCATACTCTCCACAGCATAGAGATCCAGTGCAATTTAGACTGTGCACAACTGGCATTATTCTTTCAGATAGTAAGATACTTTACAGTCATTTTCTCTAAAATAAATTCTTTACATAAATATGACCTTAGTATTTAAGACAACTTTTGTTTTTCTTAATGTCATTTCAAAAGCCTATGGAAAGGGCAAGTAACATATTTTCACACTGTAATAAATAGTAAGCATCCCTATTTTATTTAAAAAGAGTGGGGGGTTTTAGAATAAAAGCTGGAGAACCCCCGACACCTATCAGGAAAATCACCCCTGCTGGAAAACAAAGCACACACTTACCTATCTTTCAATGATGGCAGGACAAAAAGGGCAAACCTTACAATACCTGTGAGAAAGGAATAGTCATTGTTTTAGATTTCAGCTTCCAACTCCCAGGTATGGTACTTCTATTTTTTATAGTATATGTTTTGCCATATGCTTCTTACGTTATTAATGAACCTATTCTGGGGTTGCAGAGGTTGGGTTGCAATAACACTAGATACAGGGCAATAGAGCAGGATTGATTTACAGCATGTCATTTGTGTGAAACAAATTGGCACCTAACCTATAGCATCACTGTTTGTACCTGGTTGAAGGAGATAACACTGTTTGTGAAGTACATCACATTTGTTATCTTGTTATAACATGGATTTCACTGGAAATGACTTGATCTTGTACCACTTGTGAGTAGATGGAAGAAACTTAGCAAGGGTGCTTTCATGTAAAGAAGTGAAATGGAAGCCCTTTCGCTAAGATCTCCAGTTTAATTTTTAACATACTTCCAATTTCATATGGTTACACAATTCTGACTTATCATTTACAAATATATTTCTTCAAGAGATTCACAGCATTTTATTTTTTAATTTTTCCATGATTATAAATCCAGATTATGATCCATGATCAAAATGCTGAGTGCTGAAATCACTCGTATGATTTCAATTGCAATTATTACTCAATTGCATATAAGTAATTACACATGAGTGGGAGAAATGGCTGCAAGCATTTCCTTTAATCCTGAAACTTTTCTCTTCAGAGACTCTGACAGTTTTTGGCTTCTAACTGTTTGTGGTGAATGTCTATTCTGCTTCTCCCATTTTTCCTTAACATTTTTGCTCTTGTTGTTCTTTTTGAGTAAACTGGCTTCAGGACACATTTAAGAACATTAACATTGCAACCTGAACAAGTTGGTGGAATCTGTTAAAATGTAAATTTCCTTATGTAAATCTTTTCCTCAATTTTAATTTAATGCCAATAAAGGGGAAAAAAAAAAAAAAGCCTCAGAAATGCCAAATTCAATACTGGTAAAGGAAAATTAACTGAAACCAGCTGGCAAGACTTAATGTATTTAGATTTTCTCCCTGTTTGGTTTGTAGGCTTTTTTTTAAGATTGAGTTAATCAGCCAAAGTTCAGAGATTCCAATCCAAGGAAAATGGGAATAGAAAAAGAAAAGGAAAAAAGAAAAAGTGAGGAAGTGAGGGAAGGCCTGAAAATGCCCAAAGGCGCTTCAATAGAAAGCAACTCATATATATACAAATCATATATTTCACTGTGAGTTGAAAATGCCAGTTGCAGAGGCCAGCTTGCCTGGTTTGTTTGTTTTTTTTTAATACCTCTTCAACATGACTAGAGGTCTGAAGCTAGCAAATTAATAAAACACTTGTGTTCCTTCTGAACACTTTTTCTTAAGCACTTTTTTATACTGAGGGTGACTGAGCACGGGAATGGGTTGCACAGGTTATGGAGTCTCTTCCCTGTAGATTTTCAAAAGCTGCCTGGATGTGATCCTGGGTGTCCCTGCTTGAGCGGGGGCAGTTGGGGGGGGGGGGGGGGGAATGCAGACAGACCCAGAGATTCCTTCCAAGCTCAGCAATTCTGGCATTCTGTGATCATTCTGATCTGATTTCCCCACCTTTCAGATAGTCCCAGTTATACCTTCTTGTGCCTGGCCCATACAGCAGCACTTGACACCTGGTATGTGGCACTTAGCATTTCCACCTCTGCTTGTACTGTACTGTGGAATGTATGATCACACACTCTCCTGGTGCTATCTCACTCTTTCCCTTTTTTTCTTCTCAGCCTTCTGAAAATCTATTCTGTGTTTCTTTAGCAGTTAGCAGAGTTGCTTTTGTATCTTTATTGAAATGCTTACATGCAGTAAACATGAGCTATGAGTTTATCTAGAAAAGTTAGTTCAGAGATCATCATTTTGGATTACCAGCACTTAGGAGTAGGAGTCCAGTAGATGTGTACAAGCTGCAAATTACAAAACTTGCAAAAGAAATCTTACTCTTATAACTACAAGGAAAACAGATTTTAGTGGACAGGTACAAACACATCAGCTGAACATTTGCACGTACCATGGCTAGTCAGGCAAATTATTTAAATTTGCTGCTACAAACAGAATATTTGCAAAATGAGTAGGCGCACAGAATTCTGGGCATATCATACATAATTTAAAAGCACTGGCCAAAGGTTTCTTCCCTAATGAATTTTTCCTAAGAAGCAACTATCTTAAAGCCTCTGTTAGAAATGCCTGGGAGAACTACCATTAAAAATCAAACCAAAACAAAATGAATTTTTTTTCTGTTTTTTTTTTTTTTTTCCTTTCACTTTAGAACAGGCACAGCAATAGTACTTCTTGCTGTCTTTACTGCAAAGCTTTCCCAGGATGCTATACCTAGTCAGACTCCATTAAAATCATCAGCAAATAGAAAAGTCTTCAGCCTAGATTTAAAACCACTGCCCAATCCAATACTTTAGATCTTGGCCAGGAATTTGTTCCACAGTTACCATCCATAATGACTGAGAGGTCAGAGGCTACTTTACTACTCACAGCTGTAAATGGAACAGCAAATGTACTTGAGTTCACTTGCTGCCAATTGTAAGGCCGAGAGTTGTCCTGCATTAGGGCACAAAGGATTAAAATAACAAAGGAAACTTGCCTAGAGGATGGGTCCAAGTGGACCTTGAAGGAAGTAATTACTACTGTACTCCCTTCTTCCTCCCTCTGCTCTTTCACTTCTTTATGTGCTTAATTTTAAATTACCCTCCAACTCCTTCTATCACTGTTTCAGCTTTTCCTTGTAGCAGTGAAGCGACACATGAGAAAGTGCTGGTACTAAATTCCTGCTGTAAAACCAGCTCCAATACTCAGTGTCTATGAGCTCTGGAGCACTTTGAGCACTGGAGCTAGTGACATTACAAAGCTTGTTAACGTAAAATCTTCTTTGTGTTACATTTCTTGCAATACATTTTACAAAACCCTACCCTAGGGAGCCAAGGGGCAGTTGCTTCTTCATTACATTTTAGAAAAGTCACATTATTAGCTTTCCAGTCTATATATTATGAAATTAAGTGGATACCCTTGGGGTTAATTCCTTGTTGTAATTGTAATGAAAAGAAACAATTTCTAACCCTCCATTTAAGATCTATAACTATTAAAATCCACTAGTCTTAGTGACTCCTGGGGCCAGTGAAGTACTTCAATGTATATGAAAAAGGGCACTCCTACAGTGTCCAATATCAGTAATTTATAAAAATAACAGCTTCCAAGTGGGAAAACTAACAAATGAGTTTCCATTGAGCCCCTCCCTGCTGTTTACCATTCCTTGCTGGATTCATCAACTATGTAAAATTATATGCATATAGAAATTATGGATCTTGGTTCCAAGAATATATTTTGCATAGAGTAGAAAAGGTAGAGCAGCAATCATACAACAGAATGAGTAAATACAAGAAAAATCACACAATACAACCATAGAGAATCATATAATAAAAAGCGTTGAAAAGTAACATTTCTCTGGAGCAAACTATCCCACCTTTGGCATGCAATTCTCTCTCTCTCTTTTTTTTTTTTTTGTAGCAAAATAAATACACATCATCAGGTAGTGTTTTCCAACTTAATATCCTTATTAAAATAATTGTTTCTATTACACTAAGAAATTGTTTAAGTGTATTATTGTCTAATACAGAATACATTTCTATTTGGTATGCATGCATGCATGTTCAATGGTTATACTAATTTAATAGTAAGAGACTTTCTAGGACTTTGCCAGATTTGCCTTGTGAGAAAAAATTCCCTTAAGATTTCACGAATGGCCTGGTTTTTTTGATAAAGGTATGTTTAGCTGTGGTTGATGTAGCTTTATTACCATTCATCTTCCTCTTTTTATTCATCATAGTATAAACTCCCTTAAGAAAAAAGAAAAGTCTCTTACCGGATGTGAAAGCAAGAAATAGTTGTTGCTTTTAAAAATATAATTCTGCCAGCTAATAAAAAATGATATAAGTTGCTGTGTACAGAGGATTTCAGAATCTATCACATATTTTTAAGGGAAAAAAGGAATGAGATATGATTTTTAGACCACCAATCGTTGAAAAAAATGTGTTTATTCTTGTAAATATGTACTGCAAATTCATGTTAATATCACCTCTTTCTATTGGCAAGCTATGGTGAAGAATATTCTTATTTCTCTAGTGTTTACAAACCATTTAGAAATCTGATCATTCACAGCTTGTGCACTCTCCAGTCATCACGCCAGCCAGCAAATCTAGCACCACCATGTCAGGCTGCTATCATAGTGAGATTTAAATTGCCAGCTTGAAAGGACAAGGACCTGTTACTCTTGCCTGCTTTTAAAAGATTAGGGAAGGTTGTAATAAAATAATTGCAATGAAAATAAAATTGGAAAGCTGATAGGGAAAAACAACTGCTTTCATTTTTATCATTGGCACTATTTAATGTGTTGAATATACAGATCTTTAGCAATTGATAATTATTAGAATTTATATGAAATGAACAGGTGGCCTTCATCTCACCAGACAGATGTTAGCCCCACATCTAATGAAGCTAAACAGAACCACTGTCAATAGAAGGCCTTAAGTTTAACACTCTTCATGATCATTACATCCCTTTTAATAAATCAAGAGCTGTTAAAAAAATACATGGCTATCCCTTGGAAGCAGAACATTTTCTAGCATTGATTGTGCAGATGGTAGAAAGGGCTCCACTTCTCCAGGCTGGGTGCTAATTATCCCATATCAAATATGGATAGGATGACTGCTGTGCAAAGGACTGAGCAGAATGTTGATACTAGGAACCTCAACAAGAATTGGAAATCATTAAAAAATTAAACAGGGAGCTTAGACCTATGAACTTCTGATCATTTTTTCCTTACATCTTCATAGAAATGTTTTTAACCAATAAGCTAGCTGACTTCAAATATATGTGCAAGCCTTTGCAGTTCCACTTCTGATGATGAGTTGAAGAGCTGCCAAGAACCAAGAGAGGGAGACTTCCTGAACCAAGGATAGAGTAATACACAGGTACAGCTGAGGACATGGAAATGGTTGTCCTGCTCTGTAACAAGAAGCATACTTGTTTTATTCTTGCATGAGAAATCATACACAATTTGGGCATTAATATGCTACCAATAAAACTATATATTTGCTAAGAATGGGATCTTGTTATATGTGAGGGAGCAAGCATAGGGTGAATGTTAGCTCTGTTTAACAGACGATGATGGAATACCATCAAGATACTGAGTCTGCATATTATATCAATTTACTTTGGTAGTTGTAGTGGGGATTACACTGGTACTATGTACTGCATTTAGTCAAGGCAAATTCACGCTAAAAAGCAGAAGTAAACACAAAACATGGCATAGATGCTAACACCACATTCCATCTTTAATAACTGCAATCTAATGGCCTTAAAATGTCTTATAATTTTAATTCCATAATGTGCATCTCTCTTCTTTTCTTGCTTGTATCCTTTACTTCTACAAACATAAGCGTCACTAAATTTGTGAAAGAATTTATCCACCATATGTGCATTTGCAAGCTCTGAATAGTAAATATATATATAATTATCAGCATTGTTTATCTAGTACCAAACAGTAAACTGTTAAAAGACTTCAAAGCAAAGAGCTATATGAGAGCATTCCAGAAATACAGAAACATTCTTATGTCTACCATTAGTTAAGTTTTTGTGAAATATTGACCAACAGTAGTTAATTGCTTGTTGTAGGGAAAAAAAAAAAAAAAAAAAAAAGCCATTCAGTTTAAATAGCTTGTGCTCAGTTTTAAAGCTTGCAATCTTAGCTACTGACATAATCTCTTTTGGATCTATCCCTACCTTCAGTTTGCTGTATTTTGCAGAAAGAAAAAAAGTTACACTGTAGAATCCTTCCTCTCTTACTGTGCACTGTCAGATCACAAAGAAAAGAAACACTACAGTGCTCTTGGTTTGTGAAATAAGTTGGTAACACATAGGTAACAAAAAGCTCAATAGTTCTTGTTTTTAAACAAATGCCCACAAAAATCAAACCAACCA
This sequence comes from Alectoris magna, assembly GCA_030625065.1. Classification (NCBI taxonomy): domain Eukaryota; kingdom Metazoa; phylum Chordata; class Aves; order Galliformes; family Phasianidae; genus Alectoris; species Alectoris magna. The sequence continues at coordinate 12,742,111 of CM060568.1, forward strand.
ACCAACCAATCAACAAAAAAAAAAACACCCAACATTGGTCGAATTGGCATAAATCAGCATAAAATTTTGCCACTGAAGTTAAACTATTTTATCACTCGAGTAAATGAACAAATCACACATATATCATTTGTTGTTATGTTCTATCTATGAAGCCATAGACAAAAGATGGAATGTAAGAATAAATATTACTCCAGAATTCAATTTTTTCAACACTAACCTGGGGGAAAGGAATTCTGCTTCCAGTTTCTGCACCCAGTTAACATCCTGGCCACCAGGGGATGTGGATTACATGTCAAGAACAGACAGAAACTGAAGCCAGGCTGTTCATGCTCCTGATGGTTTTAGCATTGCAGAGTGACATAAAATCAGGTATAGCCTCAAGGGCAGACTGGGATTACCTATTGTCTTTGACCCTTATGGGAAGACAGAGAACAAAACACCTAGCACTGTAGGCCAACTATGTACCCTGAGGAGAGGAGCCTTTGTGACTCTTCACATATTTTCCTTTGAGATTAATTTTCAACATGCTTAATCTATGACAGATTTGTTTAAAACAAACAAACAAACAAACAAAAACAATTAAAAGAAAAAAAACTATCTTGTCATCTCACTGGGTAGGAAATGGGTCTTCAGTGTGGGCGATACTTGGAGCTGAAGAGTTGGCAAATATTGGCTATCATTATCTCATTCAATTGCATGAGGAATGGTCCTTCTTCAAATATTCTGTTTAGAGAGTACAATGGTCTGAACTGCTTTGTTCTCCACATACATTGAAAGCAGATTCATCATTGAGTTAAAGAAAATAACCAAGTATTTTCCCTCCCCTTTTACTCTTGGCATTGCTACAGATGAATGACAGAATATTGGACGCTTGCTGCAGAACCTTGGGCTGCTTCCTTTGCAAAAATATTAGGAGCTCTTTGAAAGAAGCATGTCCTAGTTTCAGCAGAAGACATACCACTATGGAAGTTTCATTTTAATAGCTGGATAAATGTATGGATCTGGCCTGGTACTGTTTTTATTTTTAAAAAGGAACTGTGACAGTTTCTCCTTTACACTATGCAAGAAGCAACTAACAAACCTGTCTCTGATCAGTGGTGTTCATTTTAAATCTGATTGGGATTTCCCACTTAGAACAGTCACTGCTTTGAAGGAAATATTCTGCAAAAAACAAAGAAAACAAAACAATTTCAGAAATGTTTTGACACATGTGAAAGTGTGTTAGATTCTAAATGGTAAAAGGGGTCACATGAGAATTGCCAGAACCTTCACACTCTGTACAGACTTCTATCAGTGACACTTAGAAGTAAAATGCAGGATATCTGTTAGATATTTCCTCCTGGACAAAGCCTGGTACTCATAACTTAAGCAAATGTATTCAGTACTCCTTTTTCAGGTCAGTAACGGCTTGAATCATTCCTTAACTCTGGAAGCCTTCTTCAGGCTTGCTGAAAAACTTACTTGTTTAGATATCTAATGATTTCCAATTAGATTGCTAATGACCAAAATATTGAGTTACTATGACTTTACTTACTGGAGATAAATATTTTACTAGCACATACAGTATTTTGAGTGCTCAGTCAGGAGTTTTCAATAGTATTAAGTGCCAGATTCAGGACTCTGAATTCTTAAGAAAATGGAATTAGAATCAGCTCATTCCCACACTAAAACAGAGGAAACAAATATTTTCTCTGGATCACTCACTGGATAATGCATTTCCACTTGCAAGCAAAAAGTTACTGTAGAAAACAAACAGTTCATTAAATGGAACTGGAACACAGCATTCGTTTGTGAAAACACAACAGGGTACATAAAATAAGCCCACAAACATGACCTGTGAGGGCTGCTCTGATGCCTCCTATTTTATTATAGTGGCCCATGACATCAGAGGCTGATGTTGGAGGGATGACAGTAGTGGGTGAGCCTTCCCACCAATATTCTATTACATTTTATTGCTGTGCGACAGATGGCAGAAGAGGGACAGCCTGACAAAATGGCGCCTGACATGGAAAAGTGTGAAGCAGAAGTACATCATTGAGTTTCTCCCACATGCCAAAAATGGCACCCATTGACATTCGTAAATGCTTGCTGAATGCTTTTGGAGACCAAACACTGGATATGAGCACAGCAAGGCAATAGGTGGTGAAACACTGCGAATTAGTGCGTCACCTCTGCTGGTGCAGGTTTTTAGGAGCATGACATGCAGAGTCTTGTTCATCACTGGTGAAAATGTATATCTATTGTGGTTACTGTGCTGAAAAATACTGTTTCATAGCTGAGAATTTGCTCCATCAATTAGCATTATTGTACTCGTATCTCTTGTCATTTCCATGGAAATAAATATGAGGCATTACTTTTGGAGTAGCTACATAGAACAACTGACTTTTTGCTTTGAAGTCTGAAGACGTTTGTACAGGCTCCTCTTCAGGCTGCAGGAGTAACCATCACTGCACCTCTTCTTACCTGCACTGCTGGCTCAAATCTCTCCTACTTGCTGATCTCTTGTGCTGAAATGTCATCTCTGCCTTGCACCACCTTGGCCTCAGTACTTCTATGGGTATTGTGAGGGACTTTTGTGGTGCTGGACTTCTGGGGTGTCCTCAAAGATGCAGTCCCTTCTGCAGCTGCAAAAAGAAATCCAGGCACTCATCAAATCATAGAATTGCTCAGGTTGGAAAAGACCATAAAGATCATCAAGACAAACCACAACCTAACCATACTACCCTAACTCCAACAACCCGCCGCTAAATTATGTCCCATCTATCCAAATGGTTTTTAAACACATTCAGGGATGGTGATTCAACAACCTCCCTGGGGAGCCTGCTCCAGTGTTTAACAGCCATTTCTGTAAAAAAGACTTTTCTGATATCCAAACTAAAGCTTCCCTAGCACAACTTGAAGCCATTTCCCCTCGTCCTGTCACCTGTCACCAGTGAGAAGAGACCAACCCCACTCTCAATGCAATCACATTTCAGTTATTTGAAGAGAGCAATAAGGTCTCCCCTTACCTTCCTCTTCCCCAGACTACACAGCCCCAGTTCCTCCAGTCGCTCCTCACAAGGCATATTCTCCAAGCCCTTCACCAGCCTTGCTGCCTTTCGTTGGAGCACCTCAGTCAGTGTCCTTTCTGTATTGAGATGCCCAATACTGAACACAGTACTCAAGGTGGGGCCTCACCAGTGCTGAGTAGAGGGGCAGGATTACTTCCCTAGTCCTGCTCATCACATATTCTGATGTAAGCCAGGATGCCACTGGCCTTCTTGGCCATCTGGGCACACTGCTGGCTCATATTCAACCGACTGTCCATCAGTACACCAAGATCCTTTTCTGTCAGGCAGCTTTCCAGCCACTCCTCCCCAAGCCTGTAGGGTTGCCTGTGGCTGTTGTGACCAAAATGCAGGTCTCAACACTTGGCTGCATTGAAACTCACACAGTTTACCTTGGCCTAACAATCCAGTCTGTACAGATCCCTCTGTAGTGCCTTTCTACCCTCCAGCAGACCAACACTCCCTCCCAACTTGGTGTCGTCTGCAAACTTACTGAGAGTAATCAGTAATTATCTGTTGGTGTAGGAGAAAGGGAGATCTCAGGACAGCTCATTTAGATCCTGAAGTGTTCTGCAAACTTCTCATTACCTTCCAACATGCTGCTAAGTCTCTGTTTTCATTCTTGATCTTATGCTTTGAAAGAAGCTTAACAGAACACTAGAGTACAGTCTACAGATACATTTCTGTCATCAGGCAAAGGCTCTGAACTTCAGTTTTATATCCTTAGTGCATCTTCTGGCTAAATTGTTGGAGTAGAACATATACTTCTATTTTTCATGAACAAGTTTTCAGCTGTCATCTGTACTAAGCAAACTACATCAGTAAACACTGCAGTTAAGGTTAGCCACATTTTCAATTGAAGTTGATTTATATTGCATTGTGGTAATTTCAGATGTAGCTCCTATAATTTTACACTCATCTTTCATATGTATTTATCACTTTATTTTGTGCACATACATGCCCTTAAAAAAAGTTCCTTCCTGGTGACTTCTCATGTGGTGGTTATCTTCTTAAGGAAATTAATGTAACTCCAGATGTATCTGTATTCAGAAATACTAGAATAGGTTATAATAATTTATTATTATTATTATATAATGCAATTGGAAAGACATAACTTCTTATCATCATCATATTAGTTCAAGAACATTAAATTAATAAAACATGAAAAAAAAATGCACATTTTTCAGATCTCGGTATTTATTTTAATTCCAAATTCTTGTATTATCTGTCAATCTTCAACTGAAATTACAGAAAATACTCATGCTAGGAACATATAGAAAGTTTTGTTATACATAAATAGAGGATGATAAAAGTCTTCTCTTGCTTCATATTTTATGAATATATGGTTTAAGAAAGGCTTGTTGTTTTTACTGTAAGATCACAGATACCCGTAATAAAATATACTGAAAACATACTTTGACTCCTTAGTTCTGCCTCAGAAACAGACTGAGGGCTGAATATTGCAGGCTGTGCAATATTAATACCAAGACCTTTAAGAGCAGTTGCACAGCTTTTCCATCACTTTCCCCACATGGATAACAATGAAACACCAGAAACAGTTCGGCACAAACTGATCGTTTACTATACTAAATAAAGTCAGACCACATTTTGTACAAGTGACAAGGACAAAAGAAGAGTATCTTAAGAGTTGCAAAGACTGTGAATGTTTGTTGGATGTGGTTTCATTTTTTGTTGAACCATTCCTCTCCATTGATTTTTTGATAGCTCAGAAAAGAATGAAGTCTCCAAATCTAGGCCAGCACATCTGTGGCCCAGATAAGAAAAGGGATAAACAGTCCCATGATAAATGATATCTCAAGGAAGGATACCAGATATCTTGATGAGTACTAAATAATTTCCATGTGGAGAACAAACACTATCAGAAAAAAGGAAGACATGATAAAATCAAAAACATTTCAGGGATGTGAGGCAAAGGGGAAGTTGAGGAAACACAACAGTTGTCTTTGAAACTGTACTGAAAGTTACTCTTTCTATGTTAAACTTTTTCCAACTGGGGATCTGTACCTTTTCCTGAAACCTTTGTTATTTCATTTGGACTCTGAAAATATTCAAGTTAAGATGGATCACAACAGTGTTCTTGCATTGGAATTCCAATATTCTATGGAAGAATGTGAATATTACTTTATAAGAACTGTTAGAAATCCATTCTTCTCAAAAAACCTCTGCCTCACTTTATTTTTATTTATTTATTTATTTTTGCCCCCAACATAGATGATGAGTAGTGACGAGTATTTAAAAAACAAACAAACAAAACTAAACTGAAACATAATGCTAAAAGGAAACCATTTTCAGAACAAAACTTCTATCATATATACAGTTAATTCAGAATTTTATGGCAGTCGCTTTATTGTCCTCACTGCACATAATTCCCATTTAGAAAAGCTTTAACCCTAGAGTTATACTAGAAGCAGCAGTGCTTACTTTAGTATTTCTCTTCCTTAATCCAAGATAAATCTCTATAATTAGAATTGACTGCTTTTTAAAGGAACAGAAATGGCAAGTAGCCCTATCTTAAATTAAAAGATCTATTACCTTTGGTTGTCTAATTCTTCTCAGCAATGTGTTGTCTCTGGAGGCACTTTTTCATCCTTATGAAAACTAACTTACTGTAGGTGCAGAGGGGAAAACAAATCATTGGAGTTATGACTGCATAAGGAAGATATATACAAGTTTACAGCATTTGAAAATAATTGCCAAGTATGTCACCTATGAATATTTTATTTAAAAAAATCAGTAGCATAAGCTATTCATCAAATAAGATGTTATTATTGAGAGCTACATTCATGCAAATGGGATTTTATAAAGTAAAAACTGAGATGTGCCACCATTTCTGCTACCATGAGATGAAAGCCTAAATGCTTAGTGGCACTTTTTCTACACCAGAGCTTTGTACAGCCATGCCCCAGAACCTCCTTCATGCTACATAGAAATACACAGTCCACAGTAAATGCTTCACCACAATTTAATGGCATGTACCATCAGTTAACAGCTTATTCCCCCTGCTCCCATGATTTTCCTTCTTGTGTCCTGCACAGATAGGAGCCATTCTTTTTAAATTTACCCTTTCCCTTTTTTCCTTTCTGTCCAGATTTTTATATGTCTGTGGCTTTACAATCTGGACCTTAATGATTCTGTAATTGTGTATGCTCATCAGTCTCTCTTTGCCTAGTCAGACAAGCAGCAGATGTCCTAAGGTCTGCCAGAGGATTTGAGATTTTCAAACCCATCATACCTTCAAATTAGTGAACACTGGCAGCATGTACTACAATAACAACGCTGGAAGCTATCTGTTGGCTGATGCTTTGATTACAAAGTCATTTATATAAAAGTTACCAACACCATTTGTCTAACTACGCACAACATTCAATGGATCATATGCATCTCATATTAAAAAGACCAGGGTCCAAACTGGTTCAGCTTTCTTTTACCTCAAATAAACAAATAATGTTATTTTTTTAAAAAAACACATAAGAAACTAGCCAAATGAAACACAGCCCCAATGGAAGAATAATTCTCTCACCATCCCATCCCCTCCTCCAAATGCTTAGTTTTGCTCATTCTGACAATTATTTTATCTAGGTAACATAATGCATTCTATATTTCAGTGCTTTCTGTTCTTCAGATCTTTATGTATTGTCCATTAAAACTACATTCTACAAACACACTAGCATTGACAGGAGGGATTTTAGACATCATCAACAGGCCAGATAGCTTTTGGTTGCTGAACATGAGGTATTTTGTATTTTGACTCTCCTGGCTAATTCCACTTATTTCAGCAGAGCTGAGCCAACAGTAAATCTGAGCCCTCTATCTAAATTTAATCTGTTCATTACCTCCAAAGACTATTGCAAATAAATAGGCAATCAAGTAGCTGGAAGGACAGAAAAGAGGGATATGGTTTACAATAGGTAACCTTACACAAGACAATTAGATCACTGATTCCTTCCCTTCCAAGCGACAGACAATAACAGTTCAAACTAATCACCATTCAAACTTTCATTTTCACATTTAATTGATGCTCTGGAGAGTTTATTCAGCTCACTCTAAATTGGTCCCTTGGTAACTGACTTCAGTGATAACTTGATCAACCTGCAGGTAAGAGCAGGACTGGGACCTGTAGAGCATGAAGCTCTCTGCTTTACATAGTGGTGTAAGCTGCTCAAGCACCTGCACAGTGTAAGCAATTGTTGGGAAGGTGTCAGATGCCTTGACAATGTACTTTACCTTTAACTGGCAAAACAAGCTCAGTGTTTACTGAGTTCTTGGCTTCTTCACTCCTGCTGCATTGAGAGCGACACTTGTGAGATCGACATCCTTCCCTGGAGAATGACGTGAAGAACAATTCAGTTTACTAACTCCAGGCTACGAAGGACCTTTCAGATAATGCTTCTAGTGAGGACTGTCTGGGATGTCTCTTTACCTGGAGCAACTCACCTCTATTCCCCTGTGGACTCCTGTCACCTGCCTGATACTATCTAGTCATTACCAAATAAAATTCTATCTATTTAGAAAATTTCAATAGACATCACTACTTAAAAGACTTTCCAAAGATGTAAGATAGCAGAATGTGTCTTTGGGTCAAAGGAGAATCTTATCTCCCTATGGTTTCTAAATCTGTAAGTTTTTCTGAGGAATGGAGTGTTGAAATCTGATTGCTGAGGCTGTGCAACAAGAATGAAAGCTAAAGAGAAAGATTAAAGATGTTTAAAGTTCAGATATATCTTTACTATCTTTCTCAGCACATTGACATAGGGATTAAATACAGTTTCTCAGAAAAGTGAAAAAATCATTTTAATAGAGTCTAGTCAGAATTAGGTAACATAAGGATTGTTATCTGCACACCTACAAAAATATTTTATCATGAAACAGAGTAACCCTTGAAGTAGGATATTCACTAATAACACTCCTAAAAGTGCCTGTTTATTTTTTGATCAGACATCAGATTTTATTCTATTTTCACTCTTTGGGAAGGCATGTATTAAATTTTGGTGTCCTTGCACTGCTGTCTCTGAGTTTTTCTTTCGATACAAAGGGTTTTTTTGTTTGTTTGTTTTTTAAATATGTTCTCATTCTAAATACCTATAGTGTATATATACATATAGTATATATACATATAGTATATATGTATAGTACATATATATGTATAGTACATATATATATATACACATACAGTATATATACAAAGGTTTTCCATCTTAGTACAACAGCAGAGTTCAATCATCTAATGTGTGACATAAATTTCCATTTTACTAGACCACCTTGGCCAAGTCACTTACTATTTGAGAACTCATTAGTGCATAACCAGCGTATGGCTAATGACCAACATCTCCTTTGTTCACTGGAAGAAAACCACATCTCGTCTTCTGCAGCTACCCTAGAATTCTGCAGCATAGAATTAATGAGTAACCCTGGAGACAGCGTGGATAAAAATCTGAGAGCAGCACAGGTCTGTACAGCATTACCTCTAAGCAATGATCTTTCCTCATAAGGTTATTAGAAACCCTATCATTGTTATTTGATCTTTGAATAGTTCAATTTTTCTGCCTAATCATTCATAATTGAGTTAATTCCCAGCCCTTTATCACAGCTGTTTTAGCAACCGATTACTCAATAAAAAAAAAGGTGTGGGAGACAATGGAGGAGGAAAATGGAGAATTGTAAAAAAGGAAGGGCATTTTAGTCTAAAATACATTTGCATTTCAAAAGATTAGAGTAAATCATGTGCACTTAACTGTCACTTGCTTTCTTAATTAAATTAATGTCAGAAAGACACTTTAAGACAAAGTGCTCTAAAGGTGCTTGGAAAGAAAAAAATTGTCCCCCAAGTGTCTTCTGTGAAGAGCCCCCGGGTGACACTCAGAGTAATGCACTTTTTGAGTACTTCAACTTACTAGTGTCTTTCAGCACTTAATTAGCATAATTTGACACAATTATAGATATAAACACTTTATAAGCACTTGGTACAAGGAGTGTCAAAAAAGTGTTGATCTCCATCAGTTTTTTACTGGAAACAAAAAGCTCCAGCACAGCACTCAAACAAGTGCTTAGAAACATTCCACACAATCAACAACATTCAAAGTACCAAAGAAGAAAAACTGCTATCAAAGTGTTATCTGGATCAATTCTTCAGAGTCTTATACATCCATCCAGGAGGCTAAACCCATTAAAACTATACAAAATGTACAACCAGAGTTACTCAACTTTTCTGCACATTAACCAGTTGCAATGTCTGGGTGAATAAGCCCTAGGGGGGAAAAAAAAAAAAAAAAAAAAGGAAAACAAAATGGTACTATTCAAAATTGTACCTATCATCTTATCTACATATTTACGCAGAGGACAGAGGACCAAGAATATGTTAGTTGTATATGCCCAACTCTTAGTATTAGGGAAAGATTGAGGGAAGGTATGCCACATGATGTTGGACCTAAAGACACTTTTTTTTCTGTCAATGTTTCCTTCTTAGTTGAAAATATTGTGAAAAAATTTTAAAATGAAACACGCTGTATATTTTTTTGATACAGCTAGTGAGTCCTCTATTCGCATTGCGCACACTTGAAGAAGAGAAATGTTGCCTCCCAGAACACATTGCTGTGGACAGGTTCCAACAGGCAAAGTCTGGTCACCAGTGATTCTACACAGCTGCCTGGCACCCATGCTCCTTGTCTGAGGAACAAACCTGGGTTTGTGCTGAAAGTTTGTTCTAATCAGTGGCGAAAAGAGCAAAGGCACAAAGCTTAGGTTTGTTCAAAGGATATTGCAGTATCACCTCTCCCTCTATTTTGATCCATGGATTTTCTTCTCACAGAAACTGTTTTTAATTATTAAACATGTAATTAATAACTTCTGTGCTGTTCAGAACTTCAAATCAGGGTGAGGACTATGTTTTGTGTAAACATGTGGTAAAACGATTTGTTTCTGAAGACTGATTTAAAATTTAAAAAAAAAAAAAAAAAAAAAAGCTTGCTTTTTCCTCTTTTCACATTCATAATTTAGCATACATTTACTTAAGTCAGAGGCTGTGCTTTGCAAAGTGAATGAAGCACATAAACCGTGATGTGCGTTATGTCTTTGTATGTGAGGTAGGTCAGATAAATTTATTAATATTTCTCCTGACAGTTACATTAATCATCTTAACATCCTGTGATTTTTTTTTATTTTTTTTTTTGCCAGTGATGTGCAATGACAATTGATCAATATTAAAGAGCAGTCATCATATTAGGAAGATAACATCTACGTAAACTGAAGCAAACAAAAAGAAGATATGTGACATTTTCAAAATCATAACTTACTTTTGATTGGGTTAACAACTAACTGCTTTTGAAAATAAACTATTGGAAATTGTTCCTATTTACCTTTATAACTGCTGGTGCTATTTTCTAGTGAGGTGCATCCATTTTGATTTAGAAGATGCCTCATCTGCCTTCAAATTACCCGTGACACTTGTAATTTTTAAAATATGGATTACCCTAGCCCGGCCAGAACATTTCTTCTTTCAAGTTCATTTTGTTGTTGCTTTTTTGTCTGTTTTGTTTAGTTGTTTGGTTGGGAGTGGTATACAACTGAGGACCCTAAGAAAAGAAAAGCAAAAAAACTCAAGAGTAAAAGTAAATTGGAAGTACTAGGAATTACAGGATCATCTGAAGAAATAAAATCAATTTTTTAGGCACCTACCAACAGAAATTGCAAAAACTGTGGCCTTTCTTTCTGTGTCTGAAATATGCCATCTACCAATTTAGGGCACTGTTGCAGCAAAGCACTTAAGCACTGCTGAAATCCTCTTGAAGTCAGAGGGATTTAAGTAAGTGAATAAAATTACGTGCATACTGAAGTACTTGGCTGGGCTAGGTTGCATTGTTGAATTTGGCCATGGACAATTTTAAAAGATTACTTCAAGACTGAAACTGTTATCTGTAATTTCCTTGACAAAAGAAGATGTATTCTGCCTTTCTCCTTCTAAAACATTTGAGCTAAATAGAACAGAAACAGCTATTTTTCAAGAGTACGAATGGGGGGAAGATAGTCTCCAAGAGAAAACAAAATGCAAGCTGTTTTTTATTTCCTTTATGTATAAATATGATTTGTTTCATGTTCTTGACCTATCTTTTCTGAAACAAATGTCTTTGCAGCCAGTGTTCCCTCTCGCTCTACCAATTTACATGTTACATCCCTCAGCTTTTTGGGCACTATTTTGAAAAAAACTAAGGGCCAGAGTTTTTAAAAACAAAACGCAAATCCACCCCCTTCCCTCAATTTAACTGCAGTTGGGGAAAAGACTAACATTGTAATTCAAAAAGCTCCAGCTTCCCTACTATCTAACTACAGAGGCATCTCTTTGTTTGACTTAGTCTAATTCCTCCAGGATCTAGGAGTCTGCTTCAGAGCATGTTCAAAACCATTCCAGTTTTAGCAGTTCATTTACTTTGTCTTAAACCTGACAGGAATCCAAAAATTATGCAGAGGATTCCTCAAATCCTGAAGGGAGCAATCAGCGGATGGAAAACATACATAACATACAAACAGAATTTACTCCCAGTGAAAATATAGCAGAGTATTCTTTTGGAATGAATGCAAGAGAAGGAGGGTTAAGCATCCTAGAAGGAAGAGTATTCATTACAAATAGGAAATGTGCTCAATTTGTTCATCCTGAGAAGGCTTACACCTATATCTCACAGAAAAACAAAACCAAGTAACCGAAAACCAAAATCCAAACCAACCAACCAAAACAACAAAAACCTTAATCGTAGGGTTTCATTTCCACAGGCACACTTGAAAAGAAAATTGCTAATACTCTGGTCTTCCAAAAAAAATGGTTCTAGGTGCAAAACCTGATGCACTTTGGGACTGCAGGGCAGAGTTCAACCTAAAAACCCTTGATCAGTCAATTCAGCTCTAGACAGAGGAAGAATTCAAAGTATGTTTCTTGAAACATTTCTTACCAAACAACTTCATGAGCCTTTACTCACCTCACAGGTGTCGAGTTTTCGCAGGTCAGGTAACTCAGTATATGTTCTATTCAGTTAGTGCAGATGTCCTGAACTGATTCTGAGATTAAATAACTAAAACTTTGTTCCTGAAGCAAAATCACTTTTGAGTGGTTATGATTTATGTTTAACTAATTTATTAGAGGCTAGATTTAGCATTCTGCCTGCAAGAAGTGGTTTCAGCTTAATGGTTAGTGCAACTGTAATCTCATTTTTAGTTTTCCTTAGAAAGAAATTAGTTTCCTTTCTTTTCTGAAGAAAAAAAAAAAAAGTGTTAACTATTAATTTTATATAATATCTAATCTTAATTCCACTAAAAATGCCTTTTCCCAATCTGGTTAAATGTAAAAAAAAAAAAAAATCCAAAACACTCAATAGTGGAAGAATTGATCCAGATGACAATTGTCTGTCTGTTACTCCTCAGCTGCCACCGCTTCATGAAAACCCTGCTGCACTGTAGGACTATGCTGGCTATACAGCAAACCATTTAAACATGCACTGTATGTGTAGTGCAATGCCAGATTTCTTGATAAAAGTAGTCCTGGAACAATTAGCCTCATTCCTCTGCTCATTTTCAAACCCTGAATTCATTCAGCATATATTATAAATCACTTTCTTCCCCAGACAATAGGCATTCTGGATCCTCTTGCATCCCAAGGCCCTTTATTCAGAAGAGGTCTCATTTTGTTCCACTCATAGTTTTTTTCCTCTCAGTTTCAGTCACTAAACATTTCACTTAGAAGAAATGCATTAAGTGAATACCAACACCATTAATGAATAGGAAGTAAATGACAAACTAAGAAAAAAATCATAAGAGCTGAAACTGGGAATACATAAAACACTGATAGAATGATTATGACAGCGCTGAATTATGTACATATACAAATCCTTACAGTGCAAACAATATCGTATTACTTAGTTTTTTTGGACTGTGTATCCTATGACTGTGTTTGTGTTATTCAATGAAAAGGTTATAGTTTGGCATGGATTTGACAACAGAACACAGTACTCAAGCGGAAAACATTAAACAAGCTTAACATCACCACAATCAAGCCCACTTAAAACATCATACAGCCATTACATTTTGGGAGACAAGCACATTTGTTCAGCATCTATCTTAATGTTTTGCATGTGATTGGTCTAGCTCTGCCACACTGTGTAAGCATGCCAATAACATATTCTTGAAGTTAGAACAGCACAAATGTGGTTTATTTATTTATTTAGTCAAGGGCAATAAGATGTATCCAGCAAACTGCACTACATCTAGTCCTGAAACTTAAACTGAATTCTGGATACTTGTGGAAATCCTGTGTGGCTGGGGTTGATTCTCATTTACCTTCCCTGTACAGCTGGATATAATTTACAATTAACTTCTCTACCTCTTTGTCCAAAAGTTTAATTTTTTTAATTTTTTTTTTCCCTAGGATCATCATAGGCAGCCTTTTCTTCTTATTAGAAAGCTTTGATGGTGGCTTTGACAGGCATCATTTATTTAATAGTCTGAGTTGCTTTCAAATCTTCAGTTAATTCCTTGGCCTGCCTCATTTATTATCTGTCACACATATGTTCCACTGCCAAGCCAACCTTTGCTCAGGTAATGACTGGCCAGCATGGACAAATACATTCTGCCTACACCTGCTGAGAAGATGGCAAGAAAATCTTGTCTTTCCTTTTCTTAAGCCTGTCATGTGTTGCTATTAAAACACTGATGCTTCCCTTTTGACAAAGGCAGAGCACAAATTTGCAATAATGTAAGCTTCAGAATCTGCACAGCAGGGTGTTTTTTCTCCCTCCTCAAATCACTCATATCAATCTATTTGTTTCTTTATTCTTTTTCTCCCCACAACCCTACTGTTTGCAATGAACATAGTCTGCAGGTGCACAGAACAGAGTGGCTAAAGCCATATGAGGGGGAAACAGATTTGTGAGAGGCACCACAGAGCTCAGCTACAGAAGAGTTGTGATGGGTGTCACACGCAGCAGCTGCAGATCACACAGAAACAGGATGGTTGGCTCCTACTCCAGAGCAGATTTCTGATTGAAATGGATGGGGGAAAAAAACAGCTATGCAGGCGAGTGAAATCAGTTTATGTGATGTAAGTGAGTGTGCCATGCTCTCTTGTGCTGGTAGATAAGAGTTATAAAAGATCATCCATAAAATCTGTGTCTTTAGATAGAAGAGACGTTACTGGTTCTGTTGTTGTTTAAAAAAAATAACAAAGTCCATTAAATTATTGTTTCTTCACACTTCTTCTCCAAACTCCTCAGTGAATTTCTTTAATTAAAAATACTTCTTCACAAAGCTAATACATAAAGAGAGGTATATAATAGGTATTGTTGTGTAGTTAAGTATATAATAGCAGGTGGAATTATAGATCTAAAACTTGAACACAATCAGTGGTGTGAAAAATCCATTGAACTGTGTTAATGAGGACTCTCCAGATAGGTGAGACATGGTTTTAAGAGATGATACCATGATCCAAACATGGTTTTAAACATTAATGAAGTAGCAGTGTGCAGCTTTGCATACTTGAATTCCAGTTATTTAACTATGCAAAGCTAAACTGATCTTTATTTCCTTATAACTAATGTACCAAGTTTTTGAACACTTACACGATGGATTTATGCATACAGGATCAATCTCTAGGTCAATTTTTCCTTTATATTTAACTCTACAACAGCAAATTGTTTCTCCATTATGAAAAATTGCCAATCTAATCATCTCTCATTGCCTTGGAATTTAGCTTTTGTGACTTTGATTAGATCATATTTTCTATATTGGAAGATTAGCTTGTGACTGTATTTTTGTTGACAAGACTTTTGCTATTCTTTCACTTCCCCCCCCCCCCCCCCCCAGATAATAACAACAATGATAATTTTTCTAGATGATTAATTCCTTTCTCAGTATTCAAAGGTTAATAATCATTTGCCATGCAAATGGTACAAAGCTGTATTAATAGATACAACCAAGGCAAATAAGAGACCTTATATCTTTTTCTATTCTGTATTCAAATCATGGTAGATAATGCTTAGAAATGGCCATCTGCGTATGTAGAACTTTATTCCCTATTACTGCCTCTTATTTTCATTGAGAATTTACAGTGTTTTTGCTGACTTCTACACAGAAGGGAACAAGATAACATATATAAGGCAGGGGCATGTCCATGCATTCCAGGAGTCTTGATTCATGGTATGCCTTTATAATAATACAGGGTCATTCCAAAAGTAATGCTTCCTATTTATTTCCCTGGAAATGATGAAGAGCACAATAACACTAATGGAGCAAATTCTCAGCTATAAAACACCATTTGAGTACACAGTCTCCAGCATTAGCTACGTATTCTCATCAGTGATGTACAAGAGCCTGTATGACCTACGCGTAAAAATCTGTACCAGCACAGGTATGGAGGAATATTCAATGACACCCCTCAGCTTCATATGCATTTCCATGTCAGATGCGATTCTGTCAGACTGCCCCTTTGCTGCCATCTGTCAAATGGCAACAACATGTAAAGCACAACATAATAATAAGGGAATCAACAGGAGCACTACACATACACAGGACACATTGTTGGAGAACCTGGAGATGTTCACTCTGAGAAGTTGGATAACCTTTCCAAATCACTCATTCTCCAGCTTATGTAAATAAATATCATAAACCACAGAGAAGATCTTACCATCTAAAACATACTATTAAAAAGAATTAATTCAAACACATTCTCCCAAGTTACTTTTGAAGTACACTTAGCATGTATTGGGATCAGAAGAAATTTGATTTTATCTAAAATAAGAACATTACATATCATATTATGACATTATTGCATTACTAAGTAACATACATGAAACAGATATCAGATACCAAATATCATACTGAGTGATATCAGATGCTATCTGCAACAGTGGAAAAAGAAAAAAAAATCTTTTGGTTGTAAAGGCAAGACATTGTGAAAGAAACAGACTCAATGAAGGCTAGATAGAGCATCAGACCTTTGACTTGAGGTTTATAGGCATTTCAGATCACTTGCCTTTCCCATCAGCTTTGGGAAATAAAATCGAAATTGTTATCATACTGCTGAGAAATTTTTAGACACATAACGGTGAATCTATAAGGTAAAATAGCTAGCAAGCTAATGTCGGTCAAGCCATAAATAAATCTCAAGCCATTTACTTATATTCATATTATCTACCATAGGATGAAGTACGAGTTGTTGCTGTGCTTTCTTAGTTAGCCTATTGCATAGATTCTGCCCAAGATGAGACAAAAGAAGGCTCAATCTTACAAGACATTCTGCAAGACATCCAATGATTTTTAATAAAGTGAGAACTCAATTTTAAATTCAGTGGAATGACTGCTTAATGCAAAAATATATTTCTTATAGCAATTTGGAATTAAAAAAATTCCATTTCATAAGAGAGTTTCTTTCTGTAGTCCCCTTCAGTAACTAAGATCTGTCTGAATAAGATCTTTATATTGATTGCTGTCATTCACTCTAAATGGGCTCACTCACTAGCATCCAGTAGGGAGGAATCAGGCCTAGTCTAGGGAAGTGTAAAAATAATTCCAAAACAACCAGGAGATTAAAATTTCAATTGCACTCTATTTATGAAATTTCTTTGTAGGAAAGAAGCAGATTAATTTACAGAAGAATATGAATATTTATTTCAAATGACCACAAACTCCTCATGAAGTGGGCAAAATCATTGTTGATGATCATAAATAGTAAGAATTGGGGCTCACGCTTTGTTGCTTTTAAAAATGTTTCCTCTAAGCTTTGAACTTAGTCCAATTATATCAAAAGTAGCCATTAAAAAGGAAATCAATCCACATATTTAAATTAATGACATTTTCTGTACATGGAAAATAATAAGTATTGTAAACTAGGGTCATGAAAGATATTTTTCTTGTGTGTTATTAAGCTCAGGGAATCTTGTGATCACAGTTACACAATAACTCTAGAACAAAAGAAACAAAGCCTTGTTATATTATAAAAAAACACATCAACATACATCAAACAATTAAATTAGCCTTCATAGGTATAATAATATGTGTAAACAGGAGAATAAAAGATCAAAACAACCTAATTAAATGTCAGACTTTACAAGCATATCCTCACCTACAATACATAGACTTAAAAGTATGTAGGCAAGGCTCACAGTAGGAGCATTCTTTGTTTTTATTAATTACTGGAATAGCTAAATGGCACTTACTGAAGAAAGTACTCATTTAATGGAAATACAAAAGTTCATAACAACATCCAGAGTTAAAAAAAAAACAAAAAAAAAAAAAACAAGTGATTTGATCTTGTACCAATTACAGCTAGCTTTTATCAGCAAAGTTGGAAAATAGATATAACTAGAAAAAAATCAAATTTAAAAGAAAAAAAATATTTTGAGCTGCTTAAGAAAAAATGACTGGATTATAGAATTCTCAAAAAAGACAAAATCTTATTTTAGATTTATTTTAAATTGAGGAAACATATCAGATATGAGCTGTGCAAATTTCAGCAATGCAGCAAGCTACAGTTCATACAGTCAGTATCTTAACACAGTAAAAAATGTAAGACTTCTCTGCCTTGACACATTTCTGGGATGATATTTTCCTATTCTCATTCTGGAATTCTTTTTAAGAATATCAGGTACAAATATAAATTTATTTAAAGCAGAACATGGCTTTGTGGAACTCTGAATTAACTCCTAACGTAAGTGAAAGATTAATTGAATGATTTTAGACTAGGTGGGAACAGAAGAAGAAATCTAAGACTCCCGCTGAATTCCTGTCAATTCCCTTTTTCCACAAGCCAAATCCTGCCTTCTTCTTTAGTTGTACTAAACCCAAGATAGAATTCAAGTTCACTAATAATAATAATAACAATAATAATAATAAAATAAGGAAAAAAGAAAAAATGCCACCTTTCTATCTCTTAATTGGTTATTACCTATCCTTATCACATAGAAGTTTCTTCACAGGAAAATCAAATTATTGTCGTATTTTATATAAATACTATTCTCAATTAAAACAAACAAACAAACAAACAAACAAACAAAACAGGTAGAGTTCAGTAATAAAAGTGTAAAGGAACCAGCCCCAGATGCAGTGATATCAAATATGCCTTTCCATTGAATTAGAGGCTATGAATGAAATTCGAGACAACTAACCTCAGCATACACAGTTAATTAAGAACTGAGCTAGAACAAAGCTCATGGCTTTCAAATCAAAAGCTGAAGTGTTGCCAGCTGGAATGTATGTTCCCCCACATACCATGGTAAGACCGAAACTACACATTTGTAGACTGTTTTTCTCCACATTGTCTCTGGGCTCTAGTAAATTGGAAAAAAAAAAAAAAAAAAAAAAGATCTAGGACAACAAATCAAAATTAGTCTATAGTTAAAGAAAATAGATTCTTTATTTCCAAAAGGAGAAAAGACATTCTCCCCTCAATGAAGGGGAAGTGCAGAAATGAAGACAGAATGCCAGCTATTTATGCAACAATAGTCAGACATTTTATTATAGTGTTTATAGAACTATTTGTCATTTCATTGTAAAAACAGACTAACTAGCACATTTTTAAATATCTAGGGAAAATGCTGTGGTCATTACGTTTCGTACCTGTACTAAGAGCTCATGACTAATGCTAGAAACCTTGGGATTTCATAATGTTAATGTTTTAGCTGCCTCTTGAAATTGGTCTCCAATCTTCCCAGAAATTATGCTCTATTGTATAAGTAGTCCAATATTTATTCCACGAGGAGATAATCTAATGATCATGACATAGCTGATCCATGATACATGAATCTCTTTGAATACAAAATACTTATATTATTTAAGCAACTAAGAAACTGTTTTTCCAGTTTCCTTGGCAAACTCAGAAAGAATTACCCCTAGAAAAACTTAAGAGACAACTTGGTGATTGATGGTCATTTACATGTAGAGACTTGGGTGAAGATATTAGGCACAGTTTAGATTAATTTGAAACAGATGTTTAACTTACAACTGAACAAAAAAATTCTACCACATAATTATGATTAAAGAGAAATCTGTCAACAATGCTCAAACATTTTGCATCAGAAGAACTACATTTTTTACATATATGGGCAGATGGCAGGTTCATAGAATGAATTTTTACCACAATACCAAGATACCATGCTACATCTATGAAGGAATGAACTCCTGAGGCCCTTGATTAACATCTTTATTGTGATAGGAAAGAAAAAGAGAACAAGGCAATCTGCAAGTGAAAATATACCCCCCTTAAAAATAGGAACTAAGAATTCTGCATTTATACACTTTCATCTCATTCCTCCTAAACAAGTAAACAGCTGAAGATAAAAAGGAAGCTGTATGATAGCACCATGAAGAAACAACTGTTTCTACACTTTAGTTTCAGCATCATGATACCAAAACTTGAAGAAGCAACAACTCACTCCAAGTAAGTACTGTACTGCCTATCATGCATTCAAGAAAGAACATAAACTTTCATGAACAAAAGAAATGAATGTGCTTTTAATTTGTCCTCTACAATATTCATTAATTTATCTGTTCTAAAATCACTCATCATAGATAACAAGCAAAAAATCACTGAAATTCACTCAAATTTTTAAATTAAACACCTTCAATTCATTTTGGTCAGATCTCTGCATTTACTAACTGGTTGGCTAATTCAAATTACCAGAAAGAATTTACCAATGCTAAAATTGAATTCCTCTGTATATCTCTAAACTGTTTTACTAATCAACTATGGAACAAAACAGAAATAATAGGATTCTTGTCTCTCTAGAATATTATATATATATAATTTGGAGATAAACCCAATTAGTATTAGATCCCTTTCTATATCTTATTTTAACTGGTATTATGTTGAATATTATAATTCATTACTGGGTAGCTCCACTAGCAGAACTGTAATATTAGCATGTATTTTGCAAGTTTAAACTGAAATGATTTCAGTAAGGGTAATAATAAGAGTTCTTAGACATCTTTTTAATTTACTAGTCTGCTAACACTGTAGGACTAGTATTTAATGTTATTAATAATTCTCAAGTCAGGAGTTAAGGATTAAATAATGGATAGAAAAAGACTGGTAGGTTTAAAATGTCATTTAATTTTGGTAGACATATGCAAATAAAAAACTGGAACAATGCCCAGGAGAAAACAGTTTAAACATGCTTGAATTTCTCTTTAGTTCAGTTTAACCGTTAGTTTTTTTTCTCCTGATAAACATTTGCCCTGATGAGCAAAGAACGGTATGAAATTCACCAAAGCTTCCCGAACTGCATCAGTGACTCTTCTTGAGTCATTATCTTGCAACTACCATAAGTAGTAAAGAAATGCATGATTCCACTGCTCTCAATAAGGATCCAGTGCAAAATATTCTGTATGATGTTTCATACAGAGAAATCAAGATCTAGAAGATCCCTCAGTACCTTTCTAAACTCAGTTTAAAATCTCCTGTGCTCAAAGAAAAACTTTCTTAATACAGTTAATATATGTGATTCCATTTTCTGTTCTGGAGAGAAACTGAAGCTACTGTCAATGGGAAAACAATAATCCTAATACTAACTCATAATAGACTATCTAGGTGGAAAAGTACATTCCACAAATGAAAATGTATTGTATAGCGTACGTTAAGACATTATAACTTTATGTAACGCATTCAAAAGCATTAGCCTTTAATACATTAAAAGTTTTCCTTTCTTGACAATCTTTAATCTTGGGGATGCCAAAAGAGTTTGCTTTTGCAAAGAATGCAAAGCTTCCATCAGTTATTAGATGCAGGCAGACCTGAAATAATGCTTTTTAATTAGCAAATATATTAGTAATAGATTCAGCATTTACTTCAACAGAGGTAGAGGAAGAAACTGATGTTCAGTCATATACATTTGAAAACTAAACAAAAATTAGAGTTCTGCTCTGGAACTAGAATATATCCGTGACATTTTATCCAAGAATTGTTTCTGTCTCCCTTGCTATTCTTTGCTAGAGATCTGAAGGTATAAAACTTCAAAAGTCTTATGGGGACAAAGCTCTAGGGGTCAGAAAGAGAAAAATAGCCTGCATAAAAGGTCATAAGTTGTGGAAAAGGGCATAAAGTAAAATCCAAACATGAGTACCATGTGTGACAGATTCCTAGGTATATTTCCACTGAAATGATCACTGTCAAAAAATTTTGAAAATAAGTGCACCCAATCATACAGAATAACACACAAGAAAAATAATAATAAAAAATAATAATAAAAAAAAATCAGTGTGAGAACAAACATAAATGTCAGGAGACAGTGAATTGAAAATGATAATTAATGAAATGCTGAAGATATACACAGAGAATACATGCCAATGACTTTGTAATTCATTTGATTGCAATTTTTTGAGTTTCACATTCACTTTTAGTAGGAATCTACATCTTATTTTAGACTCTTTTAAACTATAGATCGTTGTGCAATAACACTAATTTTTCAATCAAGAAACACACTATATACTCATATGAAAATATGTAAATATATTTACATATTTACGTATAATTATATATACACAATACGTATAAGGAAAATTCAAATCTTGTCATCATTAAAGTCTACCTGCTACAACTAATTATTTTCAAAAAAGGCAAAAATGGTCTATCTACATCCTTATCTCTGAATTGGAAAGATATGGATTTGAAGGGTGGACTATTCAGTGGATAAGGAATTTGTTAAGTAGGATGCTGTGGTCAATTGCTCTATGTCCAATATGCTCTATGCTGAGGCTGGAGACAAGTGGTGTCCTCCAGGGGTTTATCTTGGGACTGATGCTCTTCAATAGTTTTATCAATGATGAGGACCTTCAGCAAATTTGCTGAAGACACTATGTTGGGTGCTACAGTTGATAAATCAGAAAAAGGGGGTGCCATCCTAGCAGACTTGTACAAACTTGAAAAGTCGGCCCACATCAATCTGATGAGAGGCGTTGCATTTGGGTTGTGGCAATACCAGATATATTTACAGATTGGGAGCAGCCCTGTAGAGAAGGACTTGGAGTTCCTGGTGGATGAAAAGCTTGACACAAGCCAACAGTGTGCACCTGCAGCCAAGAAGACCAACTGTATCCTGGGCTGCATCAACAGAAGGGTGGCCAGAAGCAAGAGGGAGGCAATTGTTCTCCTCCACTCTACCCTCTCTTCAAGCCCCATTTGGAGTACTGAATCCAGGCCTGAGACCCCTAGTAGAAGAATGACATGGAGCTCTTGCAGCAGGTCCAGAGAAGGGCCACAAAGATGATCAGAGGGCTGGAGCACCTTTCCTATGAAGAAAAGTTGAGGGAGCTGGGCTTATTCAGTCTAGAGAAGAGAAGGCTCCAGGGAGACCTCACTGCAACCTTTCAGTATTTAAAGGAAGCTTATAAGCAGGAGACCAACTTGGTGGTCAGACCAACGTGGTCTGACAGTGATAGGACAAGTGGGAACAGTTTTAAACTAGAAGAGGGGAGGATTTAGATTAGATATTAAATAGAAATTTTTTACTCAGAAGGTGATGAGGCACTGGAATAGGCTGCCCAGGGAAACTGTGGACATACCATCCCTGGAGGCAGTCAAAGTCAGATTGGATGGGGCCCTGAGCAGCCTGATATTGCACGTAGCAGCCCTGTCGCCTGCAAGGGGACTGGAACCAGATGATCTTTAAAGCTCCTTCCAACTCAAGCCATTATATGATTGATTATATGAAATTTAAAGATGATCCTATGTTGTACACCATGATTACTTTTATAGAGTTTTGCATGATTACCTCTGAATATATATGCAGTATTCTGACACATTAGAAAAAAACAAAGTATTAAACATGAACATATTAAATTTCAGTTAAAAGTTGTTAAATGCTGGGGCAGCCATTCCGCAAATATAAAATCTCTTAATTTCTTATACTACCATTAATAAAATAAAACCAAAAAGTTACTGAGCACAATTTCACAGCCCCATGAAAAAATATTTTTTCTAATTGTAACACATAATCAGATACCAGCCTGTAAAAATCACACATTAAAAGAAATAAATACCCGTGACCCTATGAGAAGACAAATCATTTCATTTCATTAGTTACAATGTGCAAGGCCTTCATCACAGATTTATGCATGTGTTTACGAACACAATCTCGTGGATAAACCTAGCATATGTAGTTCAAGGCAGACTAACTGGTGGAGAATCAGATCCCAAATAAGTGCTTTCTCAGATGACTAGAAGCCGTTCTTGAGATTGATATGCAGCCATTCTCAATGTTGGCTAAGATTTAATTGAATAATTCAACGGAGTGCATTAGAATTTTATTACTTGTGGAGTTAATGCTACACAACATAAGAAAAATGGAAGCTTTGCACCATTAGAGATGACAATTTTTGGTTGATCAACATGAAGGTATAATCATGCTGCAACATTAATGAGAAGCCTGAAAAGGGGAAAGAATCAAAGAAATGATTCCTTAATTAAAAAATATGTTAAAATTTTTAGTTGTTTTTTATCATCAAATCATGCATTTTTGGGGGAGAACTAACTAAGACAAAATTCAAGATATCATAGAGCAATGTCTTAAAAAGCTATAAATGTGGAACAGAAAATTAATTCAGAGAGTAATGCTAGCATACAGAAAGGGCCAAGACGATTACCTGGCTCAGCTCACAAAGAAACTAATTCAGTACAATGATAAGAAAGATTACTAAGTCATTGTTTACTTTTGAAAACTTATCTGTCCTGCCACGCCAGTACCAGTTGATGGGTAGCAAGGAACATCAAAGCAAGCTAATTAAGGGTAATGTGAGAAAGACAGTGCATTTTAATGATAGTATATTAATTATACCCTGCGAAGGCGCACTATGGCTAAATGGTCACTGCAGAAAACATTATTTGTGCAATTTATTCTGATTTTGTGAATCAATTACATTCTATTTGTCCTCTTAGATTCCACTTAAATATTCCAATGAATTGTTTCAGCTCACAAAGCTTTGTGAGAAATTTTATTTTTGAAAATGTGTATGTTTAATAACTGAACTTAAGGCCCACTGCCATAAAATGGTGGCTGAAATAAAATGGCTGCCCCAGGTACACAGAGAGGGGAACTTCCCAGTCCTTATACCATATGACAGGAAACAGTATGGCTCATGGGGGCAGGCCCTGTACTCAGCCTCGTCTTGAAGATTAAGACCTGTATACTGTTCCTATTTCATATTTGCTCTGTCATATTCTTATATTTTTCTGTTTAATATAGGCACAGTCATGCAATCAAGGAGCAACTGCATCACATCATATATCCACGATCATGCATATATAACACACAGCGTGGAGCATTCAAAAGTAACAGGCTGTCTGCAAAATTCCTACTGAAAACAAATTCATCAAAAGAAATCTCGCTTTCTATAATTCCTAGCAGAAAACTTTATTGTCTAGCATACATGAGATAATTTTCTCACAGAGGAGGATGTTTGCTTTGTTTTCCTTATGTGGACGGTGACTCACAGAGAAGAATTCTGTAGTACTCTGTGAGGAGAGTGACAGGATTCAGGCCACATTGGACAAATCTTGTTGCACCTCCTTTTAATAGAAGATGTGTGTAATTTCAAAGAATTATATTCACTTTGGACTTATCTTGAGTGGCTAAAAAGGTGCTGACCAGCACTGACAATGAATTACTGGAGTGGATCAGTCTCCGGTATAATGCAAAGTAATTTCCATATTCTTAACATATGGTACTGTGCATTCCACCTGGAGAAAATTTGTTTTCAAGCCTGAATTAACCTAGTTTTAATTAAGTATTTCATACGAAAAACATAAATGTTTCTAAGCAACAGAAAGAAGATAGATGCCGGAGTTGATTTAGGAGGCCAATTCTATTTGGACTGACAAGACTTCACCAGATAAAAGAATGAGGAAGACAACTTCTAGTTTTGGCTATAAAGTCCAGGGATAGCAATCTGTCTTTTAAAGGAAATTTTAAAAAAGAAGAAAAAAGGGATAGAAAAAAAGAAAATTCACCCTAAAAAAAATCTTAAGCTGTTTCCACAAAAAAAAGCATTTAAGTTAATAGCCAAAGTGAAAAAGAAAATCCCATATGGAATGAATAATTTTCCTAACACGTCTTTTTTAATTTGAAATAAGATTTGTGATAACAATGTTAATGCTGGGGATTTTAAGTGACAGAATATTATTCTAACACATTCCTTTAAATAGTCTCAAGAAAAAAAAAAAAAAAAAAAGGAAAAAAAAAGCTCTTTTGTTAGGCCTAGTTTAGGCCACCTTAAAGCTCCTTTCAATCAAAGTACAGCTTCTCATTAAGGGAAAAATGATTATTAACATCCTCATTTTGCTTCCTCTTGTGAATTATTTGCATTCAAAAATGTGCACGGCATTAGTTTCAGGGTAAATGCAAATATGACAGCGGGATTTCTCACTAAGTTCCTTTTTATTATTAGCTCTTTTTATGCCCTCCATTTATTATTCCCTCATCATTTTTCACAATGTATTAAAATGTTACATTTCATAAAATAATAATATTTTCCTTCATTTGGTAATTGTCTCAGTCCAGTCTACAAAAATCTCCATCACAGTGCCTACTATCTATAATTTGGAATAGTTTATAATAGCTGTTCATCACTGCTTTGGGGATGGAAATTTGGGCATCAGCTATCATGGTTACAGAATCCTTTTTCTCCCACTGAGTACGTGATTATTTTAGGTGAAGTTCAGGTGACAGGTGGAAAGGGCAGGGACACTGATAAAGCTTATACTGTGACTCATTCTGTGGTTTGAAGATAAATTAAGATATTTCTCAGATTTTAGGTTTCATTTGCCCCATGTCTAACAGAAACAAGATCAGCTCTGAAACAGTATTTTCAGATTCTTTTAAATAAAACACCAAGACAAAATAACTAAACTATTGTACTGTCTCCTGTCTTGTCTTCCTGACATGCTACGAGAAATGATCTCGGATGCCGAAGATTAGTCAAAATATTCTGTGTTCAGTTAGGACAAAATCAAGTTACCAGTGGCATATTCTCTGCCAGGGTTGTGTTTGATAAACTGATTACAATTACTTTTTTTTTTTTTTTTTACCCTGGTCATATTAAAAAAATGGAAATAGATCTGACTAATAAAAGCAAAATAATAAAATCATTTGATCATCCTGATTCAACACACTTCATCGTGCCAAGCTTCCCTGTTGACTCTCAAATTGTTATTATCAAATTCTCAAGCATTTATTACACCCAAGATCACTTATATGTCCCTTTTTTTCTATCACTGTGCTGATGTCCATCATCAGATCATCACCACCATCTAACTGAAGCCAGGCAGAAGAAAGGCCACTGTAATACCACCCTCTGAATATGATATATATATATTTTTTTTTCCTAGAGGAATGTATTCTGCAATAAAACTATCTACTGTGATCATTATTGACATGAACGTGCTAACATAAAATTCAGAAATGTATTTAAATACATTTAGAAGACCTCTTATTTGCTCTAATTTTTAAGTTTCTTCCAGGGCCATCCCTAAGATTTACTGTTGGATCATTTACCAGTATTACCAGTTGAAACACTGCTACTGAATTTGAATTACTGATGTTGGAAATTACTGAGAGAAGTAGTTACTAGTAGGACCTATTTATTCTTTTCATATGCTTCATTCTGTCTCATGAATGTATGCACCTGTTTTGTGCTCCGGAGTTTCAGTAGGAGTAATCTATGTAATTCTGAGTTCAAGAAGCATAACTTACTACCTCAGCACTTTTTCTTTTTCATGGAGCTTTTTGAGTTCTAGTGAATTAGAATTCAACAAGATTTTGTGGGAAAGACTTAGGTTAACCTAGGGCTTAGCATGATATGGGATCAAAAATTGTTGAAGATGATGAAAAAGGCAGATACACATTGTCCACTTCATGTTTGGTTGACTCACTCACTCAAATTAAAAGTAGCATAAATGAACTCTAAAACTTGTTCCACCCATCTGCTTGTGCAAAATCAAGACATAAATGAACTGGGCTGAGGAGGATGAGACGGTGTTTGTAACGGCCAGTAGTGAATTCCACATTGAAGTAAGCTTTTGAACCTGAGAAATTCTGAGTGTTCTTATAAGCTCTACTTTAAAATGGATGTTATTTCCTATAGCTTATTTATGTCTTCCCTTCTCTTTTTTTTCCCCTCCATATTCTGATATAAGGATATGAAGCAATTATCAGTATTATATGTTTTTAAAGACATATTTAACTCTGCTATATTTCTGACATTCTTTAATCATAGGTAATTACATCAATAACTTAAATTAACATAAAAGATACTGGTTGCACAGAGCTTATTCCCAGTTCTTTTCAGGAGGTCCTTCAGAGAACTAAGCTTTTCATTTGGGCAAGTAGTACTGCTTATTAAAATAAATTCACTTTAATGTCATCTAATTCTGCAATAATCAGTTAATTATGGACTCCCATTTAGTTTCCAGTCCAAGACTAAGTCATAAAATCTTCAACTGATGATGAGAGGAGCATGTTTCTATGATTTAAACCATACTGCTGTACTCAGATACAGTTTAAGTAGCTCATTATTTCAGAAGTAGTAAAGTTGAAGGAGCACAGGTTGCAGCAAAAGGCTGTATTGATTGTTTATTAACTTTTGCAAGTCAGTACTGCTTCCAATTCCTTCTCCGCACCAAGATTTTTCGAACAACACACAATAAAATAAAAGAATACCTATAGTACAGATGGGTCACAAACACAAAATCTGAACTGTCAAAATAAGTAATACAGTGTCATAATACAGTGTCATTTTCATTTTCAAACATTCACTGATGCAACTGCTAGCATTTGCAATAGAACCTTTTGTTTGTTTGTTTGGTTGGTTGGTTTTTTTGTTTTTTTTTTTTAGGAATTTGATATATTTGATATTTTCTTTTACACAGGTAAAACAGACAAAAAGTCGGAAATCAAACAATCCTTCCAAAACTTGGGCATTGATGGTTTCCATCTTGGAACCTGACCTGGCTTTCCGTGTAATGCAATTCTTTTCCTAGTGGAAACTGCAAAGAGTTACTTCAAACATACTGCAGAGAGTTACATTTGAGAATGTTTAATCTAATGATTTCAAGTCTGTGTGCTTCTTTTGTTCTACAAAGCAGAAGGCCTTACAACTTTTTGGCTAGCAAAACAAGAAAAATTCTTCTCTTGCTGCACCAAACTACATTATAAAGCTTGCCTCTCTCCCTTTCAACATTTGTCTTCAGCTGTTTCAAAGCCTATCAGAATGGGACAATCATCTCTCCCTGGATTTACAACACACCTAGATCACAAGCTGAGCAACAACCATCATAACACAGTGAAAGAGGTCAAAAAGATTCACCAGTGGCAAAGTCTGCCACAAGGACAAGATACAAACTGTAGTTGACAGGGCGCTTATATCATATACAGGCTAAGAATAAACTTTTTTTCTTCATATCTATGAGGCCAAATCCTGACCTACA
Organism: Alectoris magna; assembly: GCA_030625065.1. Classification (NCBI taxonomy): domain Eukaryota; kingdom Metazoa; phylum Chordata; class Aves; order Galliformes; family Phasianidae; genus Alectoris; species Alectoris magna. The sequence goes on from CM060568.1 coordinate 12,770,623, forward strand.
CACCTGCTGCCTTTTGGCTGCATGTTTCCCCTAGACCAAATTTGTAGATGTGCAAAATCTTACAGAGCTTCAGGCAGAAGTAGGAGCATGAACACTAACTCAGTTTTGCTGAGGTCATAGTGTTTACAAAGCTAGTAGAAAAGACTGATGTATAGAAATGGCCATTAATTTTCTCTTGTATGATTTTACTTTTCTCATTACACGCAAGACTTTTGTTTCAGACTCAGGCTATGGTTAAGGCTGGGGAGAATGCATTTCTGTGAGTAAGAGTTCCTAAAAAAACATGACAAACTGCAACACCAGGGTTGTCTTGGTTGCAAGTGATATACCAAAATTAAATTTCAACGCAGACAGTAAGGAGAATACTATTGTAGTTGCACAAACGCCTCTTACGGCCCACAAAGGGTCATAGCCACAAAAGCCCACTACACTTAGAAGCACTTAAACTATAAGCAGACATTTCAAAGAACATTACTGACAATTATTTCCATTTCCACAGCTATTTTTATTTACTTATTTCACCTTTATTTTTTTTTTCCCCTTTTTCAATCAGACCAGTGATAAATCCATTAAAAAATAATCAAGACATTTCCACTCATTTCAGTACAAGAGGAAACCTGCTTGAAAATATTTTCTAGGAGAAAACTACATCCTTCATCTACGTCTATATCATACCATGCAATTGTATATATACAATTTAATTTGATTTTTTCTCTCTTTTATCATATATACCATTCTACTTGCCATGGAAGTTGAAACATTTCTAAGCATATAGCCAATGGTTGAGGATTGGACTGGGTGATCCTGTGGGTCTTTTCCAACCTTGGTGATTCTATGATTCTAAATACATAAGAGAATAGGTCTGGTGCTTTTATTAGTACTCATTACTGAACATACACTCTTTTCTCAGTTGAGCAAAGCTCATCCATAATAGATAAACTTCTTTTAGAAGTTTATTGATTGGAGAGAGTTTATTATTAAAGGAAGGGTAAGGTGTCCACTACATGTTGGAAAGGAAAAAAAAGGAAGAGGAAATTAGCGAAATGTAGAGGTGAAAGTACATCTGTGAAGAAGAAGCAAGGATTCTATCAAACACATCTTTTTCCCTAACTACTCAAAAGATTAAAAAATACTAAATAAAAAAACCAATGCAATATTCAATTAGAAAATACTGCTTCCATAGTAAACAGATATGATACAAACTGCACTCTAAAAGAATACTCCCAGGATTATTCCTGTAGGTCTTGAGCTTGCTTTTCATTGTCTGCCAAAACAGAAACAGTGATTTGACTCTATCAGGGCTGATGAATTCCTTTTGTAATATTTAATAATATAAATATAAGTCTAGGAAACTTGTGCTAATTATAATAACAAGCACCTATTTATAACAGCATTAAAAATGTCAGCGCTACACACATTCTATTCTCATTCCCTAATTGCCTATACATATTCTTTTGACATTCTTTAACTTTCTCTTGTTACCATATGATGCCCTACCACTATGCAGGTCTCAGCATCATGCTTTCTTTTGTTATTTGCCTGGAAGTAGCAGAGTGCTAGAAACTGCCAGTTAGCATTAGACCCCACCAGTGGAGCTCAAAGAAATTTTGGCTACTCCAACAACATGGCTCTACTTGGAGAACAAAAATACTCACTTTTCAGGCTGTGAGACATTCTGAAAAACAAGAATCCCTACGGATCATTGTAGTTAATTTTTTTGCAGATGAATTCTAAGGTTATAGTGTATAGAATTCTGCTCAGCTGAACCAAATTTTCTAAGCTATTGTTCTCCATAAGCCATAATATGAGGAAAAATAACATGATACAGTCCATTTCATTTTACGTACGCAAGGTTCACAGTGTTATGAATTTTGCAGATTTTGCATTGTAGCTGGGAAAATCACACCCTGAAGTTTTGCCCTGGCAATCTTTTACACAAGAGCATTCATTTCAGATTTCACACTAATGCCTTTATCAAATGAAATTTTACTTAGTTATATTTATATTAATTTTAGTAGTCAGCTTAGTGACTCTGCTTTCTAGGGAGCTATCTCCTGGTTTCTTTTCTTTACAAAAATATAAGCAATCATTTCCACTTATGAGTGCAATGGGAACAGCAATGCACTGAAGACAAAAATACATGAAATTATCCACAGAAAAATTATCGAAAAGCTACAGCTGCAGTAAGTGTTCCCACTGACTACCCATTCACTGACCTCCTTCTAGAATTACTTACTTGAGTGCACGAGGCAGCAGAGAGACAAACTGAAATAGCCTTTCAGATATCAACCCACTGAAATTGTCAGCTAAGCTTGCAGAAGAAATTTGTTCATGTTGATCAACTGCTAAATACCTTACTACAGCGTAGGCTTAGTAAACATACAGCATCTACATAAATAAAAGCACAGATCTACTTGAATCTTTGAAGCATGATCCCTTTGCTTGACATGGAAGTTGTTACTGCACTGGGAAAAGCAGTTTTAAAATATACAAAAAATACAATACACTGTCTAGAACAATGTTCTGGTTTTGCAGTGAAATTATTAAAGCAGGGATTTGTTTATCTAGATTAGTTGGCAATTGTACAAATGTTATTTGACATTAAAAAGAGATAAATGCTACAGTGGGATGGTAAAATAAACAGACATGCTACATGTTAGTTCTCAAAAGCAACATTTTAGAAGTGAAAGCACAGCAAAAGAAGGGTAGAAGACAAAAAGATTTCAATGCGACTTACTGGTATACTCAATGTTGTTGCACTGCTGCTGTTGCTAAGACACCTTTTTTATGACTTAGGGTATTCATATATGAATGAATTCATCCTGGAAACATCTTTTGCCCTTCCTAAAAATGAAATTTAAGAACCATTAGAATGCCTTTGGATATATATTTTTTTAATTAATTAATTTTTTTTTTTTTCAGAAAAGACAGAACACTTAGTAGAGCAGTTGTTTTAGCATTTACTAAAACTTACCAAATTACTATTTCATCTTGTGTCCCTAATTACTGAACCACGCTTCTATCCTGACAGATGAACCTGTTTAAAATTCTTGTGGAGGCTGAAGAGAGATGATGTATCAAGCCCAAAGCAACTTCCACCGCATCTTTGACAACATTCAGCTCAAGGCACTCTGACCCTTCAGTTGATTATCTGTGACTTGACAGTACTGTCTACAAAAAAAATGCCAGAAAATTAGCACTTCTGAATGCTTGTTTTGTATTCTTCAAGTACATTATTAGAATTCGATTGTCAAAAGAACCATGCTACACCATTGTATTCATAATAAATGCTCTTTGATTGGTATGACTTTGTTTTTGTAATACACCCAAATAAAGATCTCATTTGTTCTGCTGGCAAAAGCTAATTGGTAGAAGGATTTTTTTAATTATTATTTTCTGCAAAAACTGCCTTTCTGAGGCTAGAGATTGGGTTAGCTAAAAGCTTCACATTTGTTATCTTTAAGGTACCATGTTAATGAAAGGATTTTAATCATTGACATTGCTATGTGAATTATTATTACACAAACCCCTGCTGTTGAGTTAGACAAAATTAACCCAGTGTAAGGGGCATTAAAAAAAATCACAGATAATTAGTAAGCCAACAGGAACAAAGAGAATGTATAACAAAGATGTTGAGAGGAAGGCACTTACGTAAAAACTGTAACTTCCATTCCAACATTGATCTTTCTGTATGGAAATCTTTTTTTCTGTCTGATTTGTTCCATTAGACTTGAGCAGTTTTATGTTTTGTAATTAGTTTTCTAAGCCACAATGTCTCACATCTCTCAAACTGTAGAAATCCAAAGGCTCATAATAGAAAATGGAAGATATTTAAAAATGCTTTTAAATTATTTCCCCAGCGATCTATATCAGAAGCATAAAGCAATTCTCTGGATTATTCTAGGAAATTATCTCCATATTCTCTGCTGTTCTCCATGAATTGCAGAATACTTTAACTAATTTAGCCAGGTTCCTTTGGAATGAGCCCTTTATTTTAATGGATTGATACTATTGTCCAGGTTGCAATTCCATATGGAGCAGATAAACGAAGCTATAGGCTTAAATCACTGCATGTCTTGTCTTCTACCCTCCTAGTCATGCTAATTGCCAATGGGTAACACATCACTGTGCTGATGTAAGAGCCAAGGATGATACTATCAAACCTCAGAGAGGTATTCATGCTGGGCGCCATTTGTTTGTAATTGCTCTTTGTAAGTTATAGTATCAGATAAAGCTCCAAAAATGGAAGGAAGAGAAAATAATAATTAAGTCTGTTTCTCTTTTTGAGAATGACAAAGGCTTTAATTTTTATTTTTTTTTAAATGCATTTGTTCTTCCATTCACTATTCTACATGTTCCCTCCTCCCTTCTCTCTTTTGTTCATCTGGTTTTTCAGTCTGATAATTAAGATTCAAAATATTTGCTACTGTTGTTTTTTTCCAAGCCATCATTTGGTTTCTGTTGTAAAAGTGGAACAACAATCATCTAGTTCTCTTGTGTGCTAGTAATTTAGTATTTCAATAATCTCCAAATGTTGAAAGGTTTAAAACAAATAAACATTTTTAGCAGTTTCCTGTTCTTTGTGGGGGAGAAATATGTGAACATAACATTTACAGCACATACTCTTATGTTTTCTTCCCCTTTTTTCTATTATTATTTTTGTGATTTTTATGAAGGAATTAAAACACAGGGCAACGGCTGAGCATAAAACAGAAGACTCACTTCAATAAAAAATACCACTCTTGCTCAGAAGCGGTTTTTAAAATCAGTATCATTGCTTCAGCTCTGCTTGTGATGGATAATTCCCTTAACTACATATTTTTTAAATCCAAATTCAAGTAAAATAAAAGAAACAGGTAGAATCTAACATATTCTGCAAGGAATAGTATATTTCTTCTATGTAGAAGTGTCCATGGAAGGACGCTACACTGTTTTAGTATTTGCTAACCTTGCCGAAGAGGTATAAATAGAAATTGTATTAATTCCACAACGTACATAAAGGCTCCAGGGAAAAATGGGAACTAGGTGTTAAGCACCTCAGAGCACAGTAATCAAATTTATTTTATTTCCAGAAACCCTGAGAAACATTCTTCTCTCAAAATTACCAAACCCATTAGGAACTGAATGGATTTAGATATGCATTTGATATAGTACTAAAACCGTTTGCCAGCGACTTGCCCAGAGTCAAGTAAATCAGTGATAACTCTGAGAACAGAACCTACCTGAGAGTCCTCATTCCCAATATATTATTTCTTTTTTTTTTTGTGTGTGTGTGTGTGTGTTTGTTTGTTTTAAATTCAACATTGATTTATTAGGAACTAAATACAATTCTTCCTACATTATGTATTTTAGAGCTCATAAAAGCAGCACAAAGTCATCCTAAAATGTTATCAAAATTCACATGATTCAGCTGAAAACCTAGCATGTATATTTGACTTGTAGACAAGGGAGACTGCGAACTGCTCTGACTCCTTCAGAAATTGGAATTGAATCATTAGTCTATTTGAGAAATGACTGGCAGTCACAGAAGTCACTCTTCCCAGTGTGTGACAGAGAGCTTTCCAGTCTCAGAAGTGACGAAACTTCCAGGCAGTGAAAGCTAACAAAGCTGCTCAGTAACATAAGCTCTCTCTACAGTCAAAATTCCTGTAATGCCATCCAATCTTTGATTAGATTGAAACCTCTCTCTTTAAAAAAGAGAGCTGTACACATATGAACAAAATTCCTTGCATAATTACACAATGCACAAACTTCCTTCAAGCTTTCATTCTGGACTTCCTATAGATCTTCCCTAGTCACCAACTGGTTACATTCCCCCCCGTGAACTAAATAACTCAGCATAATGCTGACCTCTTGTTAATCTTGTAATGGGAAAAAAACTATGGACAGTTTTATCTGTATCAGGCCCTTACTTACATATCATTCATATCCTGGATTTAACCAAGAATGAATTGAAAATAAGACATATCATGGAAGGAAAGAGGCTGACTGAACTTGTCATATGTCCACAGCAAATTTCCGTTGTCTATTGAATGCCATTCTATTACCAATGGTAGATATCTACAAACTCATGAAAATTAGATAAAGGTCTATCTATTTATGTTTTCTGTATGTATGCTTTCACAGAGAAGTATTTGTGCACTTGCTTGTAAGAACTGCACAAGAAAACTGACTAAAAAAGTAACACTATCAACCCTCAACCATTTGTGATTTTCAGTTTTCATACCGATGTCAGTGAAAACTGTTCAAGCAATGAATGCATTATATACAATAGAAAATTGTTATTTATAGCAGAGAGACTTACTTCTTCATAAATATTACTTAAGCTAGCCACTAAAATCTGAGAATACAAAGGTGGTCCTGACAATGCATTCTTTGAACAAGGATTTCATGCTATTAAAAATGTTTCTAGCTCTGGTTCTTCAAAGCACCTAAATATACACTTCCATATTACCATGCAGTTAAGTATCTTGCTGAGTGAAGCTGAAATGCCAGTTTGTTGTTGTTGTCGTTTTTAAACATACATACTGAATATTCTAGTGGTTAGAAATGAAAAAAAAAACAACAAAAAAAACCTACTTTAAGTCTTATACAAATGATTTAGAAAGTTTCTGAATTTTCATCTTTGCTCTGCTGAACTGCAAAGCAGTTATCAGCCCCTATTGTGAACACTTTGGAAAAACACAGCCTGGCTGACAAATTAGTAGTATTTGGTGCTAATATTACTAATTCAACATTTGAAAGGGCTACTCACTGGGGAAAAATAACATGTTCTGTAAGTCACAGGAGAAACTAGGGAGATAGTTAATAGGTGTTGGCTGTGCTACCCATATTGTGCACAATACTGTTCACATTGCACCTGACTGACTGCCAATAGATGTGGAAGTAATTGTCAACAAGATTTATTGTTACTTTCACATTTATACAGTTAGAGAGAAAAGGTTGAAAGAGTTTTGTGAAGCTCAGCCTTGACTTCTACTGAACCATGGTAACACATACTGATTAGCACTAATGCACATCATTGAAAGAATTTTGCATCTTTGGAGGCCTCAGAACTCATTCTTTCTTGTTAGAGCAAGATCTCCCACAATCCTCAGTAATTTTCTTATGAGATCAATACCTAATCTCTGACTTCAGTTACAGCTTGCAAGCTAGCAATTTTTTCTATGTACAACTGGACTTGGAAACTCCAAACATTTTAACAGAGCTAGGACATTCAAGGCAATTAAAAGCAACCACTAGAGAGAAGCATATGGGTTTTACTTAAGTTTAGTGGGCAAAGGGTGATGCACTGGATCATCTGTGTCAAGACCTCAGCTCACCAGTCTGAAAGAGAACAACACACTTCTAAAAATGTATAAAATCTGGAGGCATGAATTTCAATGGATTCTTATTTCAGCTTCTGTTCCTGAGCTTCTAGAGAATGTTTTTTAACCTAGCTTCACTAAGGCAAAACTGTTTGATTTACATATAATTTTGCATATATATATATATATATATACACATACACACAAAGGTCTCTCCAAAAGTAATGCCTCCATTATTGTCATGGAAATGACATCAAAGAACACAATAACACTACTTGATAGAACAAATTCTCAGCTACAAAACACTATTTTTCAATACAGTCACTACCATTACCTATGCATTTTCACCTATTATGAAAAAGAGCTTGCATACCACACTTATAAAAATCTGCACCAGCAGAGGTAACCCACTTTTTTTACAGCTGCTATGATGGTGTATTGTTAGAAAAATGCTGCCCACACAGTCCACCTTTCATTGGCCCAAGCAGATGGAACCAGAAGGCGCCAAATCCAGGCTGTATGGTGTGTTTGACAGCACAGTCCAGCCAAGATTGGCAATGTACTCCATGGTCTACAAAGTGATATTTTACCTGGTGTTATATTGAAAGAGAGATGCTGCCTTCTTCTCTGGCCTAATTCTGAAAGTTCAAGCCTTTAGCTTAGTCAGGATTGCAATGTAGCAGTCAGAGTTGAAGGTTTGTTTGAGTTCCAGTAAATTCAGAAAATCAACCCTTTCCTATCCCTATCACTTTATCTGCTGAGAGCTGTCTTGAACATCTTTCATGGGGAATTCACGTATCACCACTCCAGAGATTGCTGGTTTGACTTTGGATCTTGTCACCAGTAACGATGTGATGCAAGACTGTCACCTTCAGCTTTGTATTAGTTCAATAGGTCCTAACAAATTTGTACACAGTGTTCTTTCCGTACCTTGTGTGAGAATTTGTGGGACCCTCCTGACTCAAACTCCAGCAATATTCCAAAGTTGCCACCATTGTTTCAAATGCATTGAAGTTGATATAGAGCTCTCTATAAAGTTCCCTGATCATAATCTGCCAATTAGTGCAAATGAGCTGATTGAGATGCTCTTCAATTGTTGATGTGACAGCTGTGCATGGTCATCTGGAATGTGGCTTATCTTTCCCATCAATGTCACCACTGCTGAAACACATCACCCACTGCCTCACTGTGCTCACATCCACTGTTTGCTCTCCACAAGTGTTCAGCAAGCATCAATGAATGTCAATGGGTGCCAGTTCTTCTGCATGGAGGAATTCAGTAACCTTTACTTTACACACACTTCCACGTTAGATGTCCTTTTGTCAGACTGTCCTGCTGCTGCCATCGGTTGCACAGCAATAAAAAATAACAGAATATTGGCAGGAAGGTTCAACACTGCCTTCCCACCAACATCCACCTCTGACTTCATGGGCCAACATAATAAAATAGAAGGCACTACTTTCCAAACAGCCCTTGTAAATATTTATATATATATATATATACTTTCTAACTTAAAAAATCTAGATTTATTTTATCAAATGCAAAGAATTTTATCTGAAACCAAGATGCAGTATGTTGGCAGGGTTGTTGTTGTTGTTGTTGTTGTTGTTGTCTATCCAGATAGAGCAAATGGTTTCACTTTGAAGGCTGTTAGGATTGTCTTTTTGAATCTCTGGTGTAGTCATTTTTGTTCCAGGTGAAAATCAACTGAGTTAAACTTAGTTAAATTTCTGCTTTTAGAAGATGTTTCTTAGCTAACAGCTTGAAACTCTGACAAGCAATGGCCACCCTGATTCTTTCAAACATTTCTGCATGCATGCTCTAACATAGAGGAGGGGAGGAGCTACAGCAGAGCTCTTACCCAGTGCTGCTGTATGTTGCTGCAGTGTGTATCAAAATCTCTGAAAGCAAATAAGTAAGAGATGTAGACTCACTTATTATGCATGAAACATACCCTTATACCCATATACAACTACATCTGTGCAATTACTCCAACTGTTCATTTAGCAGGATATTTTGTCAGTTTATATGCACATAATTTGTGCTATTAACGTATCTATTCCTATCTTAGAGATGGTACTGCTACTGATTATCCTTTTTGTTTTATTTTACTTTAAAAGTTCAATGTACCTAAGGACAGCAAGAGTGTTTAAAAGGGCTTCCTGAAAGTAGATTTCTGTTTGGTTTCAGTTCTGTACCTATCTATTAGGAAGTATGACTCTAACGTGAAAGCTAAATGTGCAAACATATGTTAGGTAAATAGCTGATAAAAGTCTCTGTATTCATTTGTTGTCAAAGACAGTGCAATTCATTAAAAACTAATAAAATAAAATAAAAATCTCCTTTCAAAACTTGGTATTTTCTTCCAATTTCAGGTCGCATTTCCAGGCACTGCTGCACATGTTCAGAGAATTATCTTGGTAACGAAAGACATCTGAATAAAGAACAAGTGTGTCTGGATATGTGGAAAACTAGAGGGGGAAACAGTTATGGTCATTTTGGCTTGAAGCAGCTCTAAAATGTCCAAACGAGTATTAAAAAAATAAATAAATAAAATCATCAAAAAGCACAAACAAATGCCAACACTTCAGAAATTAAACCTTCAGAAATATAAACAGGGTTTCCTTGCCTTTCCTTGCCTTTCCTCGCTTTTCATCGCCTTTCCTCCCCTCCCCTCCCCTCCCCTCCCCTCTCCTCCCCTCCTCTCCCTTCCCTTCCCCTTCCCCTTCCCTTCCTTTCCCTTCCCTTCCATTTCTTTTTTTTTTTTTCCAGTAAGACATCCAAAATTACAAAGCCAATTTCAAAAACTGTACTTTACTTCTTAGAAGAAAATGAAAATTGTTTGAAACAATCTGCTGTTAATTAGCCAAATGCTGTTATAAGATACAATATGGAAAACAATCTGAACACATCTTTGTGAAAGTAATGAATTGCAACCTCAATGGTGAATGGTGAAAACATTTTATATCTATGTCCGCTTCTGTTTTATAATTTTCCCTGTTTTCAAAAAATGCCTACTATGTAATATTACTCTACATAAGCTCTATACTCATATTAAAAAAAAAAAACAAAACAAAACAACAACAACAACAAAAACACCAGGAGGGATAGCATATGTGAAAATAATAATATAAATGTTATCTAAGTATAGGAAATATGACTTTTTTTCAAACATTCTAAGAGCTCCATAACCCAAATCATGAACACACATGCTCACACACGCTCTCAGGAATTTCCTCTCCAGCTCTGCCTACACTGTCTTTCTCTGGGGTCACTAACAAGCCATATACCCTCAGGCAAATTTAGTCCCTTATAGTCAAATAATTCCCAGAATTAGTAGAAGTCTGAATAATGTGGAATGCCTAGAAATCATTGATGACTGTTAGGTATCTGCATGTGACTGCAAGAGCCATCATGAGAGCACTCAGCTTTAAGAGAATCAGAAGGTAAAGCAAGGATAAAGCAGAGTATTAGCAAAGGTAATTTCTGAGAGAATGCAACCAGAGGGTCAAGTAAATGCTGCACTGCCACAGTGCCCAGAAAAGACCTCCTCTGGCCCTTCAATATAGCTGTTCTGTGTCCTGCATATGAAATACATGAAAACTAGCTACAGAAAAATGCTAAGTGGAGCAGTTCAAATTTGGTTGTTTGAATAACAGAAATTTGTGCCAATTACTTTCTTCTCTAGAGAATTAAATCCAAAGTTTGGCCAGATAAGTCTGCACAGCCCTGCAGTCCTGACAACAGGACTGAACTTCTACACTGTTTGGTCTTAACCCTGGGTGAAGTAATGAGATACTATTTAAATAACAAGGAAACTTTCTCTGTCAAAGGTTAAAATCCTGGCTTCTTTCAGGGTTCACATCACTTGTGCCCTCAATATTTAAGTGGTCTGGTTCAAACAGGAAAATAGTTAATGTTGTAAGAAAACTTCAAAGGATTCAGATCCTATATCCTTGAAAGTTACTGGGAGCTAATGGGTAGAAACATAACAGTCTTGAAAATAAGTTAATTTGTTGGGCCATTAAAGACAATTTGCATGGGCAGAGATAAAGTTGACCAAATTTACAAAGAAGCAAGGCAGTGCAACATATGATTCAGGAAACTAAAAGAACTTAGCAGTTACGGAACAAAAATACATTCTATGACTTTTTTTTTAAGACAGCATTACTGGTCTCTCATCATGCTTACATGATAGAGGCTGTAATGGAAGAGCTATATTGGTCACAAAGAATCAGCGTAGTACATAGTGCTATTTGGCAGCTGAATGGCATTAATGCTGAGTAACATAGAACATTTCCGGAGATAACATCTTCATTAGCAGGACTATGATGTCCTGCACTGGCTTGCTTTTAGGCCCATGAGGCAGAAATACAAATATTACAGATGAAACCTTCAAATATCATGAACAGTTTTGTTCCATGTTTGCAGGAAAGAAAAAATGTTGAGGTATTAAAAGGTAAGCTGGTGACAGACACAGAAAGCCATCCAGTGTCCTGTTTTTCTTTGTCCCAAGCACAGCAGAAGTACTCAGCTGTTTGACATCAGCCCCTCACCCCCGTGCTCACCTTCCCTTTTATGTGTCAGTAAAAACCTAGTACAGATAAATTAAGGTGGTTCAGAGCATATCCCTTGGTTTCATCATCTCTACAGTTACCAGCCATAGGACAGATTACAATTTCACAGATGCTAGGAAAGGAGATATTATAGGAAAGCAGTAGTGCCACTACAGATAAGGTTAAGATGGCATTTCCATTATAAACACCTATTTTCAGTGGCTTATAACTTCAGGCTACAAATTTCTCTCAGGCTGAAAACTGGCATATTTGGGCTCAGCTTGGTAATGGCTTTCCCTGTCTCCTCAGACCATTTTGATTAGGTGTTTGCAATACGAGAATGCAAACAAATGTATGTCTCTGGTGGTTTCAAATGGCACCGAAACACCTTTCTCTTGTGAAAGAGCCTGGAGGGTAGAATGTTCCTGTCATTCTAACACCCATTTTACTGTCGGCTATTTCCCCAAAAAGATCATTTTAAAGTGACAAAATTCACATCGTTATTTCAAAAAAAAAAAAAAAATTGAGAATTGTTGAGAGCTATGGTCGCTGCTGGCTGCTCTGAGGGAAGCATGCAGCCCTGTGGTGGCAGGGCCTGCCGTGCTCACTAAGGTCGCAGAGGCCAGGCCAGGTCTGTGATGGAAGCCACCACTGGCAGGGCAGCATCCCTGGGTGTTCAGCATCTTAAACAAAACTTCCATATAACATAAAGATCACATTATTTTAATGAGGCATTCATTCTAATTGTCTAATTATTTTGAATTCTTCCTCATTATTAAAATCCTGTTTTCTCACTCTGGTCTTTCACAAAGGATGTAATGAAATCCCTAAATACAGTTCAATCTTTTACTCTTCTTCTGTCTTCCTCTCTCATAAAGTTGTTTATTATTATTATTATTATTATTATTATTGATAATACATAATACAATATTTTATATTATTATATAAATTATTATTATTTGCCACAGATCATAGTTTTTCACCAATCTTCCAAAGCAATGATGTACCGAGACCCGTACATTACTTGCCTATCTGTTCATCTGTCTGGCTCCCTTCATGAATTTCACCAGCTATGGAAAAAATAAGTAACCGCAAAAAGCCTTTTGAATGACACCTTTTTTATGGAGTAAAATACAATTTTTGTTTTATTTTTCCTTTGTATTTCACATGTACCAAGCTATGCACTGGATTATTCTATCACAAGCAGTGCATGATCTTACTGTGCTTTTAAAGGGCTGAGAGGATGATTTATCAATCAAAACATAACAGTTAAGAGTCACATTGAACGGAGTAGAAGATGACAAAGAAGTGGGAACAGGGAGATCAGAGAAGTAAAAGGCATACCAAAATTTGGAGATGGAATATAAAAGTGATTGAACATCAGTTACTGAAATCTTCAATTTTTTCAAAATTTATGATTACCCTCATCAATTTAGTTTTTACCAACTATCTAATACACAACACAGTGCCTTTGTAGTTAGGAAACATGGTATGTACATAGTTCAGGATACCAGGCTGTAATAAATCAAATGCGTGCATTCCTCAGGACACTGGGCCTTAGACATACAGGAGAGTGGCAGCAGTCATAATGGCATTATGTTAACTAAATCTCCCTGAAGTCTCCTTTACAATTAAAGATTGAAAGGGGATATAATGAAAGGTTAGAGCAATAATGGCATAAAAAGAAAATCGGGAAATTCCTGCATGGAACATACCCAACAGAAAGACACCCAGAAAAAGAAAAGCAATGAATTAAGTGTATGTATACACTGTATTGCAAGAGTACATCAGCAATGACTGCAGTACACTAGAGAGATACCCACACCAGCTTTAAACTAGTGAGCCCAGGCACTGCCAGCAGTCAGCTACGGCAGCGCAGATCTCAGCATGAGCTAATTTACCCAGCTTCTCAGCAAAGTAAATTGGCTGTGCTGAGCTCAGTACTGCCTTGGTTAGATTGTTACTGGTGTTTGAATTTAAATCTAGCTCAGGTTTCTCTGCATTACACTGCAGGCACTTGACTGATTGCTGGATAAACCTACCGAAAGACTTGTAGGAAGACAGTTTTTGGATAAATTGTACACCTATGTAACTCCTTCTAAAAATATTATTAACACTGTAGTGCAGTAAGACTCCACTCCAAATACCAGATACAGAGGCAGCAGGAACATTCAAGGTTGCATTACAGAGAATGAAATTGCCAAGGCTTTAAGCAAAAGATACTATGCTTCAGGACATAACCCTCAATTTAAAGCTCCCTTTAAACTGCTGGCCCATACAAGGCTTGGATAACAATCCCATGTAGTATATCTTATATACTGATGATGAGCATACGGTGATAGGATGACAATCTTGCATGTTTTATATTTCTAATTGAATATCCTGATTAAAAGTACCTTCACAATGATTGCTGTAGAAGAATCTTTTCAGTATATACGGGCCTCATTACAAACACTGTTTAAAAGCCTGAGTCTAATCTGGTGAAAGGAATAACTTTCTAAATCAATGTGCGTATACTAGCAAAAAAACACAAACAACAAACCAACAAAAAACCAACAACCAACAGACAAACCAAAATACACTAACTCAGGAATGATTAGCACTTAGTTCTAAATTCCAGCTCTCAAATGCTGCCATCTATCTCACATGTTAATTTAGTAGTGAATAGATTTGGATGTTGTGGTTATGTCAGATAAATGTATGTTATATTGAAGTATTCCTTGAAGACGTATACAATTTTTCCTCTTTGTAAGAAAGATTGGCAGTGGTTCAGTGGGACTGTGAAAATGCTTTTGAATTAGGCATGGGCTGGTGATAATTGTTAGTCATTGAATGTCAATGGGTGAGAGTTGGAAAAAACATATAATGGCAGATGATGGTATGTGAAAGTGCTGGTTGCACTGACAGAGTATCACTCTATCAGACTTTCTAAATGCTAGGCAAATTAAATTACATTAAATATATGGTTATTTAACAACAGTCAACCAAACATTTCTTTGCTGGATAGCAAATATGGCTTGTATTTAACCAAAGATTAGTGCATTCCAACTTTAATATCGATGAAGTTTGTTTTTATAGGAGGATCTAAACAGCACTTTATGTTGACATTTCTACTGCGTATTTAATGAACACATATCAAATATGCATGGCAAATAAATACTGTGTTCCACATAAACCTTTCCCATATACTCCCTATCTTTTCTGCTTTGAAATGTATTTGTTCTCATAAAAATGCACATCACTGCAATGTAAGTAATTCTTATTTCATTTTATTTTCCAGACAAGGAACAGAAATCTAGATCATTATAAATACAACTGTACTGATATTTAAAAATGCAACCCTGAACAGTACTCGTGCCTCACTCTAAACGGTCATTCTGCTGAGAAACTACCCTTCTGACAGAACAGATTAAGACTATCCAAAACTCCTTAGTCTATTGTCCATATAGAATAGCACTGTGGCATTACAACAGATGCAACCAATAAAAATCAGACCTTGCAGCAGATCCTAACTGCTTTTCAGCCTACATAGCTAAATGTTTCTTTGTGCTCAGCAAGACCAGAGGAGGACTTTGTGTGATAGCGACCGGTTACTTCTATGTACACGGAGTACATTTTCAGCTCAGCATTCAACTGTCCTGGATAAAAGGTTTATCACTCACATCGCAGTGGATTCTAGCTGAAGTTTACTTCATTTGGAATTACAAGGGACATAGAAATATCTGGCAGATATTTACTATGTAGGAGCCTAAAATTTCTCTATTTGAAGGACTATTCAAACATGATATGAATCATCCTCTATAAACAATATGCAAACATATATGTCTACTGCACATATCTTCTGGCTACTTGTAAGCAAATCTAAGGTTATGAGATTTTTCCAAGTTCAGCTTTAAATGACATAATCTCATCAATCCATTTAATGAGTACTCTGAATTTCTTACTATTTCTTACTATTTCTCCTAAGTAAAGAGCAAACAACTCCTTTCCTGTGTAAAGATATTAACATAAAGGGAGCTATTATTATTATTATTATTATTATTATTACTATTCACAAAGATTTTTCCAAATAATACTGCAGATTTTTAAAAGAAACCACAAACACTGTATTTATTTGGTACCTTTGATTCCAGAAACAAAAAAAAAACCACAGAATTTCTTAGCTCAATGGATTCTGACATGAATGCTTATTTCTGCACATCTTCAGCTTCTGATATTTATAGAGGAGTTTTAACACTACTCTGCCTAGTAATTCACTATGGGATGTCTTTATATACCACTGACAGTAATACGACTCATTTTGGGTGATTAACTTAACCCCCAGTATTGCAAGTGCCTTTCTACATTAGCATATCTTTCAAGGAATAGTTGCAATGTGAGAAAATTGCCTGTAGGATTATTTGCAACTAGGAACCTGTGAAATGTAAAATAAAATTGAAGACTATAAAGTAAAACATCAAAGCTACCTAAAATATTAATAGCCAGTACTCCAAAAAGTAATTTAGAAGAATTGTATGAGGGAGTGAAAATTACTAATTTAAAAACAGATAGCCTTGGCAAAATAAAGTTGGATGTTTTGAACAAACAATAGATGGTACAAATTCATTGTATACACAATATGAAAAGAATGCAAGTGGAGCAAGCAACCTTAGTAGCTGAAAAAGGCTGGAGAAAAAAAAACACACACACACACACACACAAAAAAAACCTGCCTGATCAAGCAAGCAAGTAGATCTGTACAAACAAAACAACCAAGTAGTAGAATATTGAATTTAGGCTTCTGGAGAGTAAGGAAAACAAGTACTCTTTAATCCATCTAGCTTTTGTTACATTTTCATTCTAACTGAACACAGACAAAATTAGTGGGCAGAAAGATTTTCTTTTTAATGGATGCATTTGGAGGTAAGAGACGTTATCACGCTGTTCCAAATCATGTTTTCACCTGCTCTCTGTGGGGCAAACCATGTTGGAAGTTTCAGTCAGTTTTTGTGGGAGATTACAGGCTTCAAAGCTAACATTGTGAAACCTGTTTCCCTTTTGATATGCACTTTTTCTTTTAATAAATTTCAGAGCAAAGCAATAAACTTAGATGAATCATAAAGGCACAGAAAACAGAGGGAAAATTCTTTAGTCTTGAATCAGGCCCCCATATGACAGAGCTTCAAGTTGGATTTGTGTTTAATCTTCTTACTGAGCCACCACCTCAGAGAAGTTCTTATGTACTTACATTGCTTATGGCTCAGAGTGCAAACGCTAGGCTAAGAGCAGAACAGAACAAACTCCACATGGGTCATTCAGGCTGCAGCCGTCTGGGGCTGCCCAACATCAGCCCAAGCGCTTGTCTCAGAATTAGGCAGGCCCAAAGGTGACTGGAAAGCCCCTATAAAATTCAAGGCACATTCAAAACTATTCCAAGTTGCACAGAACACCTGCAAGTGAAATCAATAGGACTGTTCAGTCACTGTATATGCTTGACTTTGTATGAGGCAATTCCAGGTAAAGCCTAGATAAGAAGCTGTGATGCACCAAAATACACAATTGACTTCTGAAAGTCTTTAATGTATTGCTATTTAGTGAAACCACATTGATGTCATAGCAGGTGCAGATTTAAACCCTGACAGTGAAATATACTCTGTACAGTATGGAGGAATATTTCTGAAGAAATCTCCATATATACAAAGTCATTTCCTTACATAACTGAATAGTTCACAGGCATGTTTTATATGGGTTTGTTTTTTGATTTTTTTTTCTGAAATGGGCAGTGCTCTAATGCTGAAGTCTCCCATGATATGACATTAGTAAACGTTCTACAGAAAACAACATACTTTTGATTGAAAGGGCACTGACTCAATGAAGAGGTCTTTGTTTAATCTCTAATAACTGATCTTGCTGTTTCCATAGATGGCCTATAGCACAAGATGATAAAAACTGAACTTGTTTGGGAAGACTCAATACTTTAAAAAATAAAGAATTCTACCAGCTGCTCCTAATACAACAAATTATTTTTCTGTTTTAAATACTTCAAACTAAATCCTATAAACCACCATATTGATTTTTTTAAACATGCTATTAATATATCTCAAGACCCTGTTTGTAATCATGCTCATTTTTATCACCATGAAATGTGAATGAAATTATTACAAAAATAGAGCTGATATGACACTTCTAGGTTATATTTAAGAGTCAGAGATGGAAGCCTTTTCAAACTGACTTATCCATCCAAGTAGCAGATGAAAAAACAATGCCAACAGCTATTTTCAGATGACCTATTCAGAGTACTGACTGGAATGCAATACCTTAAAAGAAAGATACTTTTTGCTATTCTTTGAGCTGTAATGCATAGAGCAATAAGGGAAAGGCACGTTAGATTGAATGATTCACTCTCCTATAATAATGTGTGGGGTTTGTTCTTGTTATGCTCAACTTAGAAGGAAGCAGAAAACAGCTTTGAATTGACTTAACTGAATCACCGAGATTATTCTGTGGATAGCCGACTGCAAAGCTACTGTACTTTTTTTTTTTTTTTCCTTTTGTCTTCCACAAAAAATTCTTCCTAATGAATACCGACATTCACCATATTGATAAATCAATGATCCCAGATAACCTGTATGGCTTCTTTGGACTACTGCTTACCAGGAACAATTTAGAACAGCATTAAGCTGCTCCAGAGTCTAAATCAGTGTGGGTTAAAGGGTTTTCCAGAATTCTTCTGATAAAAATTCTTCTTCTGTTTCACCCATAATGAGAGCAAATGAGTGACCTCCATGAGAGATCTGTAATAATTACACTGTCCAAACAGATGTTCTAACAAAAGAACAGAAAAATAAAAATACTCAATAATAATACTGTGATTAAAATAGGGCTAAATAACCACTGATTGATTTCTATTGATTTTTCTATTGATTTCAAAAATCAATTACTTGATATATCCTATGGGTGCTAGATTATTTATCTAGGGAATGCATATACCGGGATTTCCATGTCAGAAAATCAGTGCTGATGCAGTCTCTCATCTTCAGTGAAATGGAAAACAACCATTAAGTCATTCTTCTTTTCCTTTTTTCTTTCTTCCCCACCCCAGCTTTACTTTTAGTACCAACTGTTGCTTCTCTCAGATCTGAAACACTGTGCCTTGGCAATCAGCCTCCATTCTCTGGATCCCTGATCCTGGAGTCGATGGCCAACAGATGCCAGGCCAATCTTCTGCAGGTTTATGCAGTCCTATCATCAGCTGAGTATTTCTAAAATGCAGCAGTATAATTACTGCTTTGCCTTTCCTTTGGGCAGATTTTATTTTATTTTATTTTATTTTATTTTATTTTATTGAGGTTGTCTGGGCTAGGCTTATCTCTCCTGTGCTTTGGTTTTACTGTTTCAAGCACTGAGCACCCCTGTACCCACGAAAAGCAGTAGGAAAGACAAGTGTTGTGACAAACTAGGCCATTTCCTTTGAAAATGTGTGCAATATTTACATTATGTGGCTTTTCCATTAGCTGAAGTAGCCAGCACAAAAAAGGCTTGCAACTTAGAAGGGCTTTGTTTTGTGACGACTTCCATTCTATTCAGGACCATACAGTTCTATGACAGAAAGAAATACTTATTTCTGAAGTACACGACATTCCTATAAGAATTTGCAGACACTTTACTTCTGTGTGTTTGTGTTGATAACAGTACTATTTATTACAGAAGCCTAAAGTGTCTCTTTAGAAAAGAAATTACCGAACATAATATTTCTCTTTGTACAAATATCCTGTAAAAAGATTATTTTCATGAATAGCAACACTTCAATTTATATGTCTGTTTGCAATTTCAAAGGACCTTTTAGATAGATCTCATTTCTATGAAGATTTGATAAGACAATTCTGAGGAAATACTAAACAGGTTCTATTTATAATGGACTTGCTAACTATCAGTCAGAAAAGCCTTTTATGGGTGAGGTCTTTATTTGAATTGATCTTCACTGGGATAAAACTATTATCATAGGATCCCGTTCAGTTCATAAGAATGCAGGGATTTGATTTAATCTGAAAACAGATCTAAGGAAAAAAAAATCAGTACTTCTTGGAACAGTAGGTAATGTCAGCAAACCAGTTACTGTCTTCTCAATTTCAGGATACTTGGGGAGAACTCAATGTTGCACCTTCAATGTCAGAATGGTTTCTCATCTGGTAATATTCAGACTTGAACAGTTTTCCAAAGAATAAGGACCCAGCATACATTTCTTTGATTTGCTGGTGTTCTTAATAAGGGTTGTGGAATTTATATACTGAAAGATGAAAAGTTCAGGGGCTGATTTTCACAATAATGGGAATCCCAAGCTTCTACATGACTGAGTGAGCTAACTGGTGAATTGCATACATGAATATGCGGGCTGCTTTGAAAGCAATCCCTTGTATTTTATTTTTATTGGCTGATATGAAAGTATAACTGGACAATTTGAATCTGAAGGCCCATTCCCGCTCAAAATATTTGCTTGTTCATTTGAAGAGCTGATTTATCAAATCTGATTTCTCCAAGATTCAAGGCTCTGTAAAATCCTTCTTACTTTCCTGTTACCTACAGAAATTTATCTGTATGACAGAGATTTGTAAATAGTTTAGAACAACAGTACATTCATTCCTCTGCTAAAGGAGCCCTCTAAATGTTTTTCAAGACCAGGGACAGGAAAATGCACAGCAGCTTGGGAGAAGATTCACCCTGAGCTGGAGAGAATCCTTTCCTATAGTAGACAACTGAGTTAAAGTTTCAAGCATGAAGTAGTCTCCAGTACATCCCTGCTTAAGTCTTCCTGCCCCACACCACCGTTACCATCTGATCAGGCTGTCTGTGACAGACTCAGGAAATAGTGCAGAAACAAACGATACAAACATATTTAGAGCAGTTATCTCTAAAATGTTACAAAGAAATTGTAGCTCAGTGGTGTAAAAGAGTGGAAAAAAACCTTGACTTTAAAAGCTTTTTTTTTTAACCATTGCAATTTGTTGAAGGAAATAAAAAGTATAAAACACTTTACCATTATTTTAATGGATACATCATGTTCCCCAGCATCAGAATTACAAAGGTGTAATTTGTTGTATTTATAACCTCTATCCTCATTTGCAGTGAAAATCTTGCGCATTTTCTTTAAAGAGATTTCACTTGGAATACTTACCTACCTTGCAATTTAGCTCTTATTTATGATCATTACATATTTTATTCTATTCTTTGTAAGAAAATAAATGGCAAAAGACTAACTCATTATGCAGGATCTCATAATGCTCTCGCATTTCTTCAAAAAAATGGTTTATCTTAAGATTGGTACTGACAAGCACCTTTTTAATTGTTAGTAGTTTATACACAAAGATTACAGTAGATACTATAACTGATACTACTGTTGTGGCCATAGTAATTTTCTCTGTAACAGGAGTCCATGGTATCATTTCGTACTCTAGAGGATATGGCTTGATTAGGACAGTCCCACCGTTTCATCTGAAATCTCAGCAGATTAATACTTTCATCAGAACATCAATTTGTCCCACTTTTCTTTATGCTGCTCTTTGTGACTGACACAGCCAAAGGAATGCACCTCTTTAAACTGTCATTCAGTTTAACTCCTCCTCTGCAATTATACTGGCATGCATAATACATCATAACAAATTGGATTTTGCAAAGAAGCAACAACAGAAATTATATTTGCTTGTGGCATAAGATAGAAGCTGTTGTAAGGGAGGGGGCGAGTGAGGGATAAAGAAATGTAATGAATTAAAACCACTTACAGAAAACAGCAGTTGCTATTTATTTTCTCAAGGTTTCTTCTTCTTTAGCATAAAAACCAACTGCAAAAGTAAAATGTGGGGAAAAAAAGGAAATATTAAACTAAATAGCATTACAATTAGCAAAGGCTTTAGAAAATTGAACAGTACATTTGTTGTTCTAGAAAGAAAATTTTCTTCTGGCTTCAGAGATCTAAAATAATGGTCTTATATCAAGGAAAGCTTTGTTCCTACAAAATTTCTTAAAGAGATATCGCCAGACAAAAAACTGTATACTGTATAGAACAAATACTTTTACCAGATCTCCCAGATGGAATATGGACTTTCCTCTTTCCTTTGGCAAATATCTCCCCTCCCTCATCTACCAAACTCTGTGAGGGTTTCCTAAGCCTCTTCAAGTCTAGCAGACTTAGTGGCTCATGATCTTGCTCCATACTGATTGTCAGAGTTACTGAAGAGAAGAAGCAACCCAGAATATCCTTCAAGTAGCTGACTAAAGCCAACAATAAATTCCCAGTGTAAATAGAACTTCAAGACAGTAACCAGATTGGCTGTCTGCTCCAGATCCCTCAGAAAAAAAGCCAAACTATGCATTTGGCAGAACATCCGCAAAAAGTCCTCTGGTTTACAAATGAGTTTAGATGAAACGGAGGAATGTTTCCAGTGGAATACTGAAACCATTCTAATGCTTTAACTCTGAGATTGCTTCTCTTCAAGATATCATTTAAAACGTAAAATGCATTTTTTTTCTTTCCAAACTGTTAAATTTGATTAATCTTAATTCTATGGCAAGTGCATCACTTTAAAACAGAAGGGGGGTGGAGACGATCAGCTTTGCAGAAACAAGGAAGAATATCTTTGTTCTTTGAAAAATACAGGCATTTTGCACAGTAATTTTTTTTCAGTGTTTAGAAAACAAAATTTTGTGGGTAAAATCTGAATGCTTAATGTGGAATTAGAACTGCACTGATCAGAAGGCTTGTCTTTTTTAAAATTTTTACTTTATTTTTAGTTCAGGCATCTTACTTTAATAACCTAAAAACATACTGGCATGCCACAAAAATGAAAAGAAAGAATAGGAAATAAGTAAATGTGAATACAATAAGCAAAAGCATAAAAACTAAGAACAGTAAATGGAGGCATCTATGAAATCCCAAAGCTTTCTGACACATTGACTTCATAGAGTTAGATGTTTCCTGGAATGTTTCATTTAGGTTGAGGATATGAGTAGCAGTTGTGTAGATATGACTTTACACATCGCAGCTATAGGTGACGTAGGTGTAAGGGATACTAGGGATAAACCGATATAAACTGTGATTTTAGACAAGTGTATAATATTTAAAAATACTCATGTTGGAACTATATAGCATATCTTTATAGATAAGGGATTCATTTTTATCTTCTCTCTCTCTATTGCACTTTTACCTTAATGATAGACAACAGCTTCAGGACCATTGCAAGACCTCACAACACAAAACACTGTAACACCAGTTAGCAGAAGAATAGAAATTAGCAGTAAGATGACAACTTCTAGACTGATCTTAAAATAACTAGCCTCTTTCCTTCCTATAATTAAGCCAAGAAGTTCCTTTTCGATTAGACTGGCAGGTGGATATAGTTATTTCCAATAGTATTAGTGTATGTCACAGGAATAGAAATGAATTAAGAACTGGGAAAGAGGACAGCCTTATGTTAACAGGCAAGTGTGGCTGCCAATTATTTTGGTTGCATTGGCAGCCTGCTATCTGAGATCCAGCTATAGCCAAACTTGAGAAAGTTGGTATCTTTGTAACACATTCTGTGTTCATCTACTTGACACCTTAGGATACAGCATTTGGTTGCTTACACAATTATCATATTAGTGACTATTTTCAAGAAGTGTCCTCCAGCTGTTTCTTTTCTCACACTAACACTGATAAAACAAATCATTTGAATTCCACTATGATTAAATGAATATCTTTTGAGAATGATTAAAGAACAGACTCAAAGCACATTTCTGTAGTTTAGTATCATCCTGTCACTAGCCTTTGTTGCAGTAAAACTTTGGCTTGCACATTTATTTTAATACTAATTATGTGACTGTATTGTGACTGTAACTCCCAGATAATTGTGGGAGTTGACAATTAAATTCTCATTTATGTTCAAGCACGAGTCTGCTCTTAGTTCCTTATGCACATGCACAAAAAGAAGTCCACCTCTTGTAAACAGCAATATGCTTGATATATGCAGTTATTCTAGTTTATCAGATATTATTATGCTGCAAACTTCCATTCTCTTCACATTTTTTTTCTACTAGGCAATACTGCATAAGTGCATACTATATATTCATCTTTTTTCAGATCATATTTTAAACTTTTTTTTTTTTAAACTTTAAAATAAAAAACAATAATGAAAATCTCCCAATGAATTATGTCCAAAGATCATAATCAGGACTACATCTGGGTGAGATTTCTAAAAATAACATTTCCCTTCTGCTGAGGGTAGAGAACACATTTCATGGCACTACTCCTTCTTAACAATATGAAAATCCCTTCTAAGAGCAGGGCAAGCAGAGTATGTAGGCTGCTCCAAAAGTAATGCCTCCTACTTACTTCCATGGAAATTGACAGATACCAAGACCATAATGCCGCTATTTGATAGAACAAACTCTCAGCTGTAAAATACTTTTTGAATGTAAAGGCTCCACCATTAGCTGATTTGCATGGATGAGCTCACTGACCAAGAGGCTCTTCATTTCATGGTATTACAACTGTGTTTGGCCATCTGGAATGTGGCTTTTCTTCCACATCAATATCACCAACGCCGAAATGCATCACCCACTGCATCACTGTGCTCACATCCACTGTTGGGTCCTCACAAATGTTCAGCAAGCATCAACGAATGTTAATGAGCGCCATTTTTTTAGATGGAGGAATTCAATAATATACCTTTGCTTCATACACACTTCCATATCAGATACCACTCTGTCAGACTGCCCCTCTGCTGCCATCTGTTACATGGCAACAAAATGTAAAGATTTGTTGGTGGCAAGGTTCAACCTCTACTGCCATACCACCAACATCTTCCTCTGACATCATGGGCCAACATCACAAAATAGGAGGTATTACTTTCAGAGCAGCCCTGTAATTGCATGATAATGGGTAGTGCTGTCCACTACACAGTTGAGACTTTCACACAAAAATAAATGAGCTGAGTTTGATCTAACTTTTAATGACTTTCATGCTAATCAATAAGCAAAAGCTATAACATCACAGGTAGTGATACCACTCAAAGCAATATTTATTAGGTTTTAACACTTTTTGCATCATTTATGAACCCAAAGAGTAGTATACAATGTAGTCCAGAAAACAGTCTTTTCTCTATGCCCTGAATAAGCAGAACATAGACTAGAAGCAATTGGTGGTGAAAAACAAATGATATTTTGAAAATTCCATCATTATTCTGCCACTGAAATCAGAGGAAGTTTTGTAGTTGATCTCAAAGAACGTGAAGACTCATACACCAGATTTTGTAACAATACACATTTGTGTAATACACACAGTGATCTGGAGTAGTGAATACATGGACTTCGCCTAAAAAAATTAAAGACCAGAAAAGAAAGGGTATACTGCATTGGCAGCCTAATTTGCAGGCTACTTTATCCTGCCCAGAGGTTAAGTGCACACAGATTGCAAAAAAAGCCTCAGTTATTTTCTCATAAAATGCAACATATGATGCAGATATTTAACAGTCTCTGCAGCTGGTGAAGAGCTAGTCTCAGAGGGCTGGAGGTTCAGTAACTTCCTTCACTTTTAAATACTTAATGGACCTCCCCAATGAAACTAGAAATCTTGTGAGATCAAGCTTTTGAAAAATACCCAGCTCTGCCTATTTCTATCCAGATGAAATGTGCCAAGAGAGCAGGTTATATAATTAGATCCATGGTTGATTCTAATTTTCTAAGCCTACGAGATATGCTTGAAATTCTGAAGTACCAGATGCTGTTTCAGACATTATTGATTATAGCAAAGATTTGTTTTGAAACTGAACACTCAGTAACAGTAAGAACTTGAGACACACTTATCACCTGCTTACAAGAAATGATGAAACCCACTGGAAAGCCTTTCCAAATCCTGTGGGTTGCTCTGCCCAGACGTGCAGAATAACTTTGTACCTTCAGTCCTAACATTTCATCACACCCTGCATTGTAGCACTTCGAAATTCAGTCTGTATCTTCCCTAGCTTAAGAAAAAATGGAAAACCAAAACCAACTGTTGGGCATTCTTAACAGAATTAATCAATGCATCATTGTAGCTAGGACTATCATTGTGGTCTAGCTATGAAGGATTCCAGCAATGCAATGAGAGTGAGGCAATGATCTTGCAGAGACAAAGGAATCATAACACTCACAGGTGAGTGACAGAGCAGGTGGTGGATAGTTAAAGAGGACAGAAAACCCTTTGATTCCTGGTATCAGACTTCATGCCAGCCAGCAACAGAAACCTGGACTCTTGTCTTTCTTCTTCATATATGATACAATTTCCTCAGCCTTAATGATAAGACCACCTTGCTGATCCAGTTCAATTCAACCACTGTCCAGTGGTAATTCATGCATACTCTAAAAAGCTCAGAACTAAGATAGACAGAAAAATAAATAACTGAATGAAAGGGCTACTAATATCCTAGACCTGAAAAAACATGGGTTAAACCCAGACCATGTAACTAAAACTGCTTAGAAATATAAATGGAGGTTTGATCATGAGTAGGTAGAGGGTATACATGCTTACTGTCCAAATGCATTCAGCAGTTTGTGAGAAGACGTCTTGATATTTTTCTTAAAGAGTAGAGAAGAGTGCATACATTTCTGTCCTAATAAAAAATAACAATGAGAAGTTTTACTTCAGTGTTTTGAGGTATCCTATGAAAGTCCATTCTCTCTCCAGTCCTTCTCTATGTTATTCTCAATCACTCAAGGAGAATCTCTTAGGTTATGTGACAATAAATAAACAAGGGTACTCAGCTTTTCCTATTTTTCCCACATCTCCACTATACAAAGTACTTAGATGAGATCAGTTAATTTATAAAAACACCTGGCTGCACTTGACTCTAAAAGAAACTGAGAGGCAGATGAAAACATTACAAAGAATTTGCAGGAAGGAGCATTCTTCGATTGAAAATGCTGGCCACAAATTAGCCAGATCAGTCTATAACTTCAGGGTATTTGGAATCCTTGATGCAGCTATGTTCTATAGAAGTATTTATAAGCAGCAGCTTCTACTATCACTGATTGCTACAAGGCTCCACCCCATCTTGGCAGATGAAGTCCAGCCTTTGGTTATTTACATGTGTCACCTCTCAGCTGGATTACAGCCATGTAATTCCTGGGCATGAAGCCATCACACCTTAGGAAACTCCAATTAGAACAAAATTCTGTAATACATGAGCTGCCCTGAGCAAATCTATCCTCTCTTATGCTGGCTTCTTATTGACTTTCAAAGCAAGTAAAATTCTCAGTTATTACTGTTAAGATAAACAGTAGCCTGGGCCCCAGATTTTAAGAAGACTAAATAAGATTTTGGGTTCCACAATCTTAAAATAGAGCTTCACCTTTTTGGTAACATAATCCTCAGAAAGAGAGTCACAGCTTGTCTACATAGAAGACAGTACATCCCCAGTGACTGAAGACAGAAATGAATTCAGTGCTCACTTCTGCAATACTACAGCCTTTAACAAATGCATATTGCTATCCAAAAGGAAAAAAAAAAAAAAAGAAAAGAAAAGAAAAGAAAAAAGAAAAGAAAAGAGAAAACAAGCAACCACCACCAACAATAATACTACCAAACTCATAGCCTCGACTACACATGCTTTCTTCTCCCTAGGGGAGTACTTTGAGAACAAACAGGAAAATGCAATAAGGGACTAAAATAAGAAAAAATAAATATATATTTCCTTATGACATACTCCAAGGCACTCACAAAAGATTAATGAGAGCAGCACAATGCTTGCATATAACTGAGAGCATGGACTACCTGACCATGCCATCATGCTGCCACAGTCAGTTAGCTGTTCTCTATTCCTGCACCTATTGAACATATGGGTTAAATAGGACATCACTGACTTAAGTCCTCATAAAAGAGAAGGTGCTGGTGTGATGACAAAAGCTTCATTATTATTACCTACTCAGAAGTCGTATCATCTTTCTGAGAAAAGCCCAGTTCCTGGACTATCTCCAAAAGCCTATCTCCAAATTAATACCAGTGCAGAAAATCTCCCAACAGGCTGTGAGCCATGGCACCATGCTTTCCTCTCCCTTGGTGACTTTCCCTCA
Source organism: Alectoris magna (assembly GCA_030625065.1). Lineage (NCBI taxonomy): Eukaryota > Metazoa > Chordata > Aves > Galliformes > Phasianidae > Alectoris > Alectoris magna. The sequence continues at coordinate 12,798,545 of CM060568.1, forward strand.
CAGCATGGTGAGCAAGCTGGTTATGGGTGTTGCACTGCCAGGTGCTGCACCTATTCTGTGTGGAGCACAGGCTGCAGTCTGAGGTCACCATCCGGAACCTTTAAAAAGCACTAAATTAGCTCAGAAAGAAAGAGATTCCTGTTGCAACTGAGACGTGTGAGGAAATTATGCCAACTCTATGAATGATGAGTGTTCTGCTTGCCATGTTGAAATTGTTTGTCCTGTTGTGCGTATCCATGAATTAAGCAGCTGTTATTTTTTTCAATTAAACACAGCCCTTACAATGCATAATAGGTCATTCAGATGTGTGTCTAATCTGCCTATCTTCACTGAACGAAAGACTAGATTCAGACTTATAAACAAGGAGTCAATTGTAGCATATTCATTAAAAATAAACACATACACACACACACCAAAAAAACCAAACACACACACTCACACACACACACACACAAAGCCACAAAAATACCCACCAACGAACCTGTACAGTTGAGTTCTAAAAGGATTAACATTGGGAAAAGTTCAAGACAATTAAAGAAACAAGAACACGTGTGTCCACACTCCAAACTTGATGGCAAAACTCTCTCCCTGTGCACTGTGCTATTCTAGAGGATAAAAGGATAAAAAAGGCTTACGTATAATTAAAAAACAAACAAACATGTATTTGGCCCTTGCTAAACTGACCTTCAGACCACATACAATTTTCAACAAGGGAAGTACATAATGCTTTGTTAATTCATCATTTTGGTATTCAGCTTGTATGCTGTTTTCCTTGGACAGGTGAAGGTTATGTCAGAGGTCATGAATCAGCTCTCATCTTCTACATGTACAAGAAAGTAGGGCAATTGATCAGTCATCCTTAAATCTGTCCAAAGTCACTGAAACAGCAAGAGTTCAACTTTTCCTAAAATCTGAGAAGCTGAATTTCATTACAAACAAACTATTCTGCTGCAGAGAGGCTGTATTAGATAACTCAGAGGAAATGTTGGAATTCCACACTGCATGTAGAGTAATATGTCCTTTGAATATATTTATTTCTTCCCTCCTCTCCACTCCCCAACTTCTGTGCTGATGAAAGAGCACATCTAAACTTTATGACCTTGAAAGTCGCCTGCAGTAAACACCTGCACTTTTCTTATCCACATGAAATGTGATTTTCTGGGAGCTCTTATTCAATTATTTGTGATCAGTGATATCTCAGAGCTCCACAGATAAGGATGAAAGCAACACGTGTCAACACAAGTGACGGCTCCAAGCTGGATCCTCCAGTCCAGCTGAGCTGGGCTCACTGAAGACTGCAAGCGGATGAAGACAGAGCTGAGGATGGACTTGAGTTGCTAGCTTCAGACACATTCTGGGGAGACAGTCATTTAAGAGCTTAAAAGTTCTGTATCATTCACTGCCACTTTGGGAGGAAACAAAGGGAACATTTTCAGTTCTCATCTCTTTTTGCAGTCAGAGTGAACTGACTGAACCCAGTATCTGTATTATTTAATATCCTGTTTGGCTTAGAATCTGTGTATGCCATTGCTATGTAACGACTAGCTCTCCAGGGCATTACCTATTTTCTTCCCTGCAGGTTTGGAGTGGATAAGGGCTCATGAGACCACAGTACTTCAGGCAGGATACAGCCAAAAAGCATATGAAATCTGGGCAGGTCTCAGATTTCAAGCTCAAACTCAGCATAGTAATTATCCAGGCAATTCTTATTGAATGAATTCCCACCCACAGGATTTCACACCTCCACAGGAGTATCTGCTTTATTAAAAATGCCAAAGATCTCCCAAAAACTGAGCATCAAGTGGAAAAAAATTCTTTAACTAAAACGAAAAAGCCAATTTAGTGATACTTTCACCCAAGTTCACTGTCAGTACTGGTTTTACTGGTGCAGATCTTTTAATCTGCCAGTAAACTTTATCTCTTCCTGGGGAGAACTGGATCTTGAAAGAAAGAAAGAAAGAAAAGAAAAGAAGGGGAAGGAGAAGGGGAAAGGGAGGGGGAAGGGGAAGGGGAAAGGGAGGAAAGGAAAGGAAAGGAAAGGAAAGGAAAGGAAAGGAAAGGAAAGGAAAGGAAAGGAAAGGAAAGGAAAGGAAAGGAAAGGAAAGGAAAGGAAAGGAAAGGAAAGGAAAGGAAAGGAAAGGAAAGGAAAGGAAAGGAAGAAAAAATTAAAAAATGAGAAAAACCTCTGGAGCTTACAAAATTTTCTTAAAGAGGTTTTACTGAAACTGTTGGCAGCCCTAGAAGTCGGTGACAATTTTGTCTGGGAGAATAAATCAATGCTCATGAAGCTGCAGACTGTTAGATGACATTTTCCTCGGGAGACAATGTTCTACTATGTCTCCTGGCATTATTATCTTTTCATTGACTTTGGAACTGTAAAGAAAAGAGTGGAGAATGGATTTGAATCAGAACAAATACAGGACAAAGGCAACCAAATTAAGACCTTACACACGAATCTCGCCTTCCCCAAGTATGCATTGTCTGCTTCAACTGCAAGGATGTCAAATAGGGATAGCTTCCTGCTGGAGCTGCTTCAGGGCCCTGGGCACCATACCAACAGCCACTTACTCTCGCCACTCATCCTCTTCCACTCTGATAATCACAGCAGCAGGTTGATTATTGGGTTGTAAAATACAAGGGATTTAGTGCTGACTGCAGCACTGAGTGCCTCCTCAAATTTCTCCTTGCAGATCATTTTCATAAAATTTGTCAAGGGTCTTGTCTGAATTGTATTTTCACATAGTTAATCCTCTGTCTGTACAGCAGTCTGGCCCTGTGCTGCTTGCTCTGCAAAACACGCCTGTGGCTGACCTCTGTGTACTCTCGGCACATTTATCAGGATGCAACTGGCCCAGCCACCCACTTAGCCGGTCCTGACAAACATAGCTACATGCAGATGTGGACTGACCACAAAGAAGAGTAAAGACAGTGAGGAAATGAAAAATACCTAGAGGAGGTAACATGAGATTACTGCTGACAGACTGCCTCTAAGCACACCCTGAAATGTGTAGGAAGAATCCGTGGAAAGGAGTAAGAGATATCTGTAACTCCAGGCTCTGAACTTTGTCAGGGATCATGGAAATATTCAGCGGGAGATGAGCTTAGCAGTTTATGATAAGGAGGAGTTAATAAAATTGAGAATGAACATAACCGATGCCTAATAGTAGTAGGTAGAACAAGATCTGACTAAGGGAAAATACAGTATTAAAACACAAGTTACCTGCTTGTCCTTAATACCACAGAGAGAAATGGGGAGTTTTCACCATCTGTTTTCTGGTCCAGCAAGTTAACTTGATATATTTCTGTTTTCCTTCCTTTCTTTTTAATTATAGATGATAAAACTGTTGCCTTCAATCTAACTTGTGACTATATTTAAGGCATTTATTCTCTGCAGCTAAAAATCTTTTTTTCTGGTCCTTCCTCACAGATGTCGAACATGTTACTACTCAGAGGGCTGAAAAGGACCACAAATAACTGTCAAAAAGTTGGGACAGAGCAAGGGAAATATGACACAGGAATGCATTGTGCTTTATCTTAACAGACAACAATACTCTTCTTAGGTCATGTTTCCATTCTGTACAGTGGAAAACAATGAAAGTACTTTGTAAAGGAAACAAAGATTATATTGTTCAAATAAGGAAAGGAAGTGGTACAAAAATACCTCAGGAGGAGACAAGAAAAAAAAAATCAACTACTTCAATATTTATTTTTGGAGGCTCTATCATTTTGTTTTCAACTAGTATCTAGCAGCTTCTGTCTAACAAACAATGCTTTCTTCCATATTATCCTTCAAACAGAAGCCATTTCTGTTATGCAGTCACTTCCCAAAATATTTTTAAAGGATAGTTTTCCTAGGAAGATGACTCATTTGTGAAAGGAAGAAAAAAGCTTGCTGTACAGCTGAACTGAGAAACAGGGCTTTGCTCACTCTCATTAATGGATCAATGGACAGACAAAAACAGAGGAGTCCTTTCTTTTGAAGGGCAGCAGCTTAGCAAAATTTGATAAAGTCTTCTGGTGAATTCAGCTAAAGTTTAATGAAGTCTTATTTAACAAAGAATATAAAAATCTATTAAGTTTCTTGACTCAAAAGTCTGTGAGAAATACATAAATAGAAATATGGCTCAAAAGGTAAGAGAAATATGTAAATATAAACCTTTGAACACATAATAATTTTGTTTCTGTAACAATATTAATATGCCTCATGACCTGAATTCCATAGCATTGCAGCATATTATTTTTTATGCAGTAACATGACCAGCTGTGATTATTATTCCTAACACTTCTTTCTTCACATACATTTTAAATAGTCTCCATAAACAGCAAAGTAATAACAGTAGTTGCAAGCTTCTGTTACAGTTTGTCAAGTGGCGTTGCAAAGGTACTTTAAAATCATTGTTTTTCCTGTGTTCAAATAATTGCCTTACATTCATAGGAAATAGCTGATGAAGAAGACGCCTCCATGCCTATATTTATTCCTTTTGCTGAAGCATAAAAAATGCTTCATAGTGGACTCTTTGTACTCAAAATTATTACTTTGTCACTAACGATCTACTTTATAATACTTCCAATGTTTTGCTACATATTCTGTAGCAAAATTGTAGCACATATTTTTTTGCTACAAGCCCACTGTCATTTCTTAACTACAGCCTTATTACCATATAATTATTTCTGATAGAAATAAGATTAGATCAAGTATATGTGAATATATACACACACACACACACATATATATATGAAGTACTTCTTTTAACTTTAGGGTGGCGCTTCAAACTTAAAGCATGAGTATCCTTAAGCTCCAGTACTAACTTTTTAATTCAAAGGTGTTACTCAGCACCTGAGGAGTGCACAGAATAAATAAATCCCTATTTCTCATTTTCTTAAATTCAGAATGTGTTGGTATGGCAGTGTTGCACTGACAAAGTATTGTAAGGAATAAATTCTTTATAAGCACTTTCTATTTAAAATTCTGTATTCTCTTTTTTCCTCAGATAGCAGCTACTGAAAAAACCACCATATTGTAATACTGAGTAGTGAACAATCACTATCACCCCCAGGCATTCTCTATGTAATGTAGTAGAAGCCTGTGTTTAAACACATTCTGAAAGTCAGACACACATATGCTATACGATAAGCGCCTGTCATGATGGTGCTGTCCTAGGGCCATAGACTCTGAACTACTGCCTTAACCCGCAAGGGAAGATTTTTGAAGATCAGGATTGAAATACTGTACCAATGGGGAAAAGTAAAGATGCTACTACCTACCCTAGGAACTCATTAGTGAGTTATTCAGTTGTGTTCTTTTCACAAATAAATAAAAATTCCTTAAAAATACATAAAATCCACAAGAACAAAAAAATGATAGTTTTGCTTCTCAACACAGGCAAGTCTGGAGGCTCGCAGCTTCTGGCAATAAGCAGAACCTTCCTCCTCAACTTGCAGATCTGCAGCAGCTAAATAGGCTCTGTGTCCTGGCAGCAGATGAGGGCACGAAACCTCTGTTTTTGGCAGTGTCGTAGCTGGCCAAGCCTGAACCATCAGCCATCACTGAGAGGAAGCAGGACTGATGGTAGTGTGAGATCTGTTTTGGAGGTGGCCCCCATCTGCCACCAGACTTGCTGAGCTAGGAGGTTTGTGTTTTACTGGGGGCCCTGACTCCAGCTGAGCAGTGCAGCAGAGAGAGCATCTTCCTTGGAGATTTCCAAAGCCCAGCCCTAAGCAGTCTCATTCAAGCTGATGGATGGACTAAAGTCTTCATAAGGTCCCTTCCAACATCAATTATTCTGTGATTCCATGAGACCAGAAGGATACACTGCTGGAATTATACAAAAACTCTTCTATTTTATCTTCCGTCAGCTACAGTAGCATTAGATCACATACAAAAAGAAACTGAGCAAATTAATGCCACTCTACATACAAGACTTGGTATTGGTAGGCAACATGAAACTGTACTAAAGAGAAAGATGTAGAGCAATTCTTTCAAACAGTACATCACTATAATGTCTTTGGTGTGCAGCTTTAGGTCTGGCCAGCTCAGGTGTTGAGGTGTTGCAAGAGATTTTATGCTTTAAAATACATTTGGCATGCACAGCATCAAAAAAATTCTCCTTCAGTGAAAATCCCCTCACATTAACAAAGACAAAATGAAAAACAAGAGTAACTCTTATAATTGTGGCTGTACACTGCAGCTGGGATACATGAAAGCAGGGACGGAGACAGCAGCAAGAGCAATAGAAAATCTTCAAACCAGCAAGATTAGTGACCAATGTTGTTATCCCTCACTCTTTACATACACATTTAATGTATTCTCATTTCATTTATCCCCATCGACACAACTCTTGGTTTACTTAACTACTTTCTCTCTGGCTATTGTTTCAAAGGAGCACGGAAAACACCCGGACATTTTCCAGACAGCTTTGAATCTTGCTCCAGGCCTTCAGCCAAGAAACCAACATTGCCAGCATTCTCTGGGGATGGCATGGAGAAAAGCACAGCCAGAGCAGAACATCATTCCTCTCCTGCACTGTCAGGAGAAGGTTAGCTATGCAGAGAGCTTTGGTGGATGCCCACATGCTCCAATCCCGGGTGCAGAGAGCACGAGACACAGGCAATCACAAAAACCTGATGTCAGCATCAACTCACTGCTCTAGTTTTTAGCCTTGCCCTTTTTGTAGCCTTCCATTAAATGCTAAGAGGGTCTAAAACATTTTCAAATGGGAGTGGTAGTATTTTACACACCCTTTACCCTGATTAGTATCAGTGATTCCAATTAACTCTTTCGGGGTTAAACCCACTCTATTTCTCTCAGCCTTCCTGATGTGAAATGTGCATGCTTGGAGTTGCATCCTGGCTGTTTCCCACTGGTAACCAAATAGTGTTTTAGACAAACTATTCCAATAGTCAGCTTGTTGAAGAGGAAGAGTAAACAACAATTACTCATTTTTGTTAGGAAGCCACTCTCCCTTTCCATGAAAAGATACTGCATCACAGTGTGAGCAAATCAATAGTAGCTGTACAGAGCACTTTATTGTGGGAGTGCATTCAAAAAAGATGACTGCAACTCATATTTTTTAAAAAATGACTAATATATACCTCTGCCCAGAAATACATATTTATGACAAAAGAGCTGGTTTTAGTTGGAGATGTTTATTTTATAAGATCTCAATTTTAATAATTAAGGTAAACAAGAGCACAGACTGAAACATAAATACTCATTTTGGTGATTCTGACAGAAGAATGTTCTACCATAGAATTCCAAATAGGAGAAGAAAGTATGAAAATGTGTGAAACGATGAGAAAAAAATCACCAGTAATTTATGTTATTCAATCATTGGTATAACTGAATAAACATTGACAATTTTTACTTACCAATAAGTACAACAGCCAATGGGAATTTTCAGTTGAAAAAAGATGCAACTGTATTACTTATTCAATTCATACATGACTGTCACAGTTATGTCATAAAACCGTAACAATGACTAAATACGTTTGCATCTTATTCCAGGCTTTCTATGCTCTGCTGTACCACAGTGCCACTGTGCTTCGTTACCACCATTCGAAGGTATGATCAGACTGACCCAACTAAAAATTAAAAACTTCCCACCTCAGCCTAGATATGAGATCAGTCTTTATAGATGATCACTGTCATGATCAGATCACCTGTTCCCATGTGACTCAAGCTGGTCACTGTTGCATTTAATACAAAATAATACTCAGCTGCTGTTGCTAAGAAGGCTCTTATCAAAAGGTGACTATTGAAAAGAACTAATTTCTTTTTCTTCTACTGCCACATGAACTTTATGGCATTCCATGACCTGCAGATTTACAAAATCTAGCACAGGAAAAAGTCCTGATCAATGACTAAACCCTAAGCATTTTGGTAATATGTAAATACGTTATTTCTGCTTTTCTCTTTGAGAAACTTTAATTCTAAACTAGGGATAGCAACACTTTGTGACATCAAAAGACCTGCAATACAACACTAATATCTTAAAAACTTTCAAAGTGTACATCAAACAGAAAAGATTATTCGTTATCAAACATGTAAGTCATATATCTATATATGTCTGCAATAAGCTGCTTGGCACACTATATTCTTAATGAGAAAACGTAAGTGTCAGAACACCCACTAGGACAATTTGCACCCTTGCAGGTAGTTGAGGAAGAATTTACAATGACTAAAAGTACATAAAAGACTGACTTTTCTGTTTATAAAAATTCTGCCAGTTGTGTGAAGAGTCTCACTTGCTTTAATTGTAGCCTCACTGCCTACTAAAAATTCACTTAAGTTTAACGTGTATAACAATTCAGAACATTTTAAAGCTATGAGCTCTGGAAAGCATTGAAATACTTGACCAGATTTCATATTATATATTTTTACTTACATACATATGTATTTATTGATCTAATGTGTGTTTACACAAAATACACCAATTTTATAGAAAAAGTATATAGTAGTAGATGCTTTATAGAGATTAAATATTATTTTTATACATCTCTGAAGTCTGTGCCTCACATTAATACAATGGATTGTCAGATTTTTCCATTGTTCCACTTCAAAGCATGCAATTATATTACCTTAATTGGAAGCACTGATGTGTTTTCACAGAGGATGTTTATTTGTACTCTGACTAGTGAGATGTAAATATGGGACCATTTGCTATATTTAGCTTTCGACTTACATTAATTTTTGTTCTCTGCATTGTATCTTTACAAACTATCCTATTGAGTTTATTTTCAATGCAGAAATTAGGAAATTAAACAAATTTAATCTAAAAACTACTTTCTTATTCAGATCTCTGATCAATACTGTAAAGTCAGGGAACCTGTTCACTCTCTGGAGTGCAGCATGAAGAAGCATCACAGCTATTTGATCAGTAAGTTGCAGCAGAATTGAACAGGTTAGAAATTCACATATTACATCGAGGAATCCAAAGAACAATCACAAATCTTGCGTGTCATTTTTTTTCATCAGTACAGTCAACATGGATACCCAGAACTTTTTATAGTTTGAGCATTAGTGAAAATAAAGTATATCATCTGTGATGTTCTGAACTGTTGGGATGAGAATGTGATCCTTCTTTCAGGGTTTTTCACTTAGATGACATTCTTACTTATCTGCATCAAGTTATACTAATCCTTTTCTAATCCCACAATGAAAATACATTGCTTTGTCTTAAGTTTTGTTTACTGCAATACACTTCTACTTATCCCAATACACACAGAGGTCTGCACATAGCTTGACACTCTACTGATACCTATGGTTAATGGCTATGAGAATGGTGTGTATTCATTAGAGAAAATCTTACATTTCACTCAGTAGAATGTGCCATTTACGTATTTTTATTCATATAATTTCCTATTAACTGAAAAAATGTCATTCAAAAAAACTCAAGATTACCTATCAGGTCATAGCACTCTACATTTTTCATCTAATTAAGGTTTTGTTCCACAAAAGGGTATGTCTTGGGCTTTGGTTTGACTCACCTGATGGAAAATAAATGTATTACTGAAGGTTTAGACTTGCTTAGTTTTTGGTCTTCTGGTGATTTACACTTGAATTTGCATAATAGCACCTATGAGACCATTTCAGAAATGCAATTCCCAACACAAGCCTAAAAAGTGCACATGAAGTACCTAGCTGTAACCTTATATAGTCACATCTGTTCACCTCAGAATTGTCTAATTTGACCTTTTGAAGTTAGCTGGTTTTCTTGATATTCACCCAGTGTTCAGCCCAATGACAAAAACATTTTGAATTCCTCACAATGTACATCTAAAAATGAAATGTCATTTCTCTAGGGGATGATCAGAACATGTTTAGTATTACACTTGCATTAGCTGACAAGAGTGCTGATTAGTTGAAAAGGTCTGGAGCTTTCCTAAGCCAACAAGATACAACATAGTGCAGGTACTAATCATGCTTCCATTTTAGCCTGGAGTATGGAAATAAGTGAAGAAGAACAAAACGAAGAACAAACTATCTAAAATCGGTATGAGAAATTAAAAAGGAAGAAAGGAAAACATCTGTAAGCTCCATTTCCCAGTGAATTGGTATCCATATTTTCAGTACTCATCTGGCATTTTGTGGTCTTATTTTTCAGTAGTAAACAGAAATTGAGTCAAAATAATGTGAGGCAGTACTCTGGACTTCCCAGTGAAGTTTCTTTATAGGATCCAAAGTCTACTTTGATTAATCAGACTTAAAAACAGCAACACTGCCCTAATAATAACTTTATTCAACCTTTGCTAAATCTTTTACAAAGGAGTAAGAACCTCAACTGTACCAGGACAAAGAGGCTGACAGGTCCAGATGTCAATGTACAAAAGTATGTAAAGGTAGGCAGATAAGCGGCAGTCAGGCAAATAGGCTGTTAAGCATGTAAAATAAACAGTTTTAAATAAGTATGAAATAATAAGTTTATTTTACCTAATAATTCTTTAATGTAAATGGAGGAAGTCATGATAAGCATAGCCGAATGAGAATGGTAGCCTTCCCATTTTGTGAATTCTAAGCAGGATTGCTGCTCTTTAAATGAAATAAAAAAGTCAAATTCCCCATGGAATAAGTAATATGAACAAAGGTCTCCACATGTCCGCATGTGATGGAACAAATCTTTATACTGCTATCATGATGACTGAATGGTTCCTCTGTAAAATGTGAAAAGATATATGGGGGGAAATATTTTAGAAGATGCCATTCTAAGTGAGGATTTTCATGCCTATGAAGAAAATCTTAGGAAAATCTATTTACAGGATAGATTTTCACTTTATTACACTAGAACCAATTACACATTCACTAAAAACATGATTCCTTCTGTTGCATATTTCTGTGAATGAAACCAAACAGATCTAATACTAATCTTAGTGGCTTATATGTACGGTTTAGGAATAAAATATATATGGTCACAAGTCTGTTTTTCCTTTAACTGTTTATCAAGGACTATAGAATTAGGACCCATCTATGTTTCAGTCACACAAATTAAAAAAACTAATTTGTGAACATTTCAAGAAAGATATATCTCATACTTACAGCATAATAGATAACATTTCATTGAAGTAATATTCATCTGTTGATAAAAGTAATAGTTCTTACTATTTAAAGATTAGTCATAAGGAGGCTTTTTCAGGAATTTGTTTTTAGATGTGTCGTAGCTAAAATATTCACAAGAGGAATATATTTTTTTTAAGATGAAACAAATAAAATTTTATACTCTGTGATCTCATTTTCATAAGGGAAATCTGTAAATCATGCATTTACTAGCCAATACTGTTCTGTTTTTAAAATAACTGTCAAATTTCATGTGTCTGGTAACTCCTTCTGAAATGAGTAACATTTATTCTTAATAAAGCTTTCATTTTAACTAGGCATATTAGGTATCACTAGTACAAATTCATTATAAATTGTACTCCAGATTTCATAGTTATTTACCCAGTCCTTATTTATATTTCAACGTTAACTAAAATAACATTATTGTTAGTTTTTCTAAATGCCCTTTAGTTACCTGAATTTTAATACTAAATTATTTACCCTTTTTCTATTATATTCACAAGGCAGGAATGCATAATTTATTCCACAAACATTAAATTATCATTCTGGTATTTCTATTCATTCCTATGGTACATATAAATTCGTAAGCATAATTTGAAACGATGCATTATAAGCTACTATTTTGAATATAATTAATTATCTTAAAAGGTATAAGAATTTAAATAATTGCCTAATTATAAGTGAGCTTAGTGCTGTTTTATATGATCCTTCCTCAAAAAGTGATTTCTGCCTAATGTACTGCCTTTAACTTCATCTGTCATTGTTATAATACGAATTTCCATTACTTTTAGTGAATTCGTGGAACAACCCATAATTTCTGAGCTGCCTGCAGTGTGGACAGGAGTGCTGATGGGAGCTGTTGTCATTGTGCAATGCTGGGGCCCTGTGCAGGCGTTCAGGGTGTCACTTCTACTCAGCCCATACCTGTTGTGCCCTTCACTGAAAGCTTCTAATGCTCCTGATTTCTACACCAGAGCTGTCAAGTGCTGCACACTCAAGCACAAATCAAATTAAAACGCAGGACATAGAGAGAAAGAAGCCTCAGTCTTTCAATGACAGTGTGTCACTAAGTCACTCTGACAAGGCTGCCAGCAAGGGCACTCCCACTTTCCTGCCATACTTGCATGCTCTGAACTTGCTGCCCTTGGCTTTCCTCCAAGGCTTTCTCCAGGGCAGCTGAGACCCATATTTGGGTTAACTGGCTTCACTCTCTTGTCTCAGCTGCCTTCTTCTTGGGGTAGAGGCCCAAGCTCACACCAGCACACCATGGCAGTGATCAAGTGGGCCACGACTCAAACCTATACTCACATTACAGCCCCAAATGGGAAAATACAAGCAAGAGAGAATAAAAGGAGAAGATTCATGGAGGCTCTACAAGGGCCATAATTTGGGTTTAAGTAGTTCAGCACCTTACATAAGAGTAGGAAGTGTAGCTGAAAACAAATTACCAGAATTTTTCTGTCAGAAAGATTTATGACTTTTTTCTCCATAGAAATGCCAGGAATGAATAATACTGTTGAAGCACAAACAGCAGAATACATGTGCAACATGACCCTTATAATTAAGTAAAGGATGCAAATGGCAAATCTAATGAGAGAGAAAGTACATCCATGATCACTTTATAAATTATCTTTAAATATTTGTTTTCTTTGTTTACATTTAGATATTTTTCCTTTCCCTCCCCCCAAAAATTAGGTAGGAAATAGGAGCCCACGTTCAGGTCAGAGAAGAAGCTGGAACTCCAGCTGTGCCTGCAGCTAGAAAAGAAGTATGAAAGAGGCAAAAGAATTCTTGTGCTCTTAAAAACAGAAAAACAGTAACAAAGAACAAAATAACCTTTATCCTTTGCCTTCCCTTTTCAATCTTTGTTTCAAATGGGCAAATCACTTCAAAATGACTGTTCTCAATCACAAGATTTATTCCGTCCTCTGAAAACAGACGAAAATATGTGAAAAAATTCAACATGAAGCGTTACATGGTCTGATTTTCAAAAGCTGTTAGCAGCCACGGTTTCTGAGATCTGTAGGTATTTAGCAATCAAGTATAAAACTTTGCTCAGTTTTGTTAATCTACTTATATTTCATAAAATAATCTATAAGTTAAAAAAGCAAACTGGAATTTACAGAATAAAGATGGAAAGACATAAACAAAACTTTTGTCAATCACATAAATAATTTTCCTTCTGTTCCTATCAATTTCTTACCTTTAATAAAGAGTTGGCAATATTTGAGTGTCTAATAAATTAAGACTGATTTCAAGAAATATTCCCACGAAAATTTAAGAATAACTGGTACATAACAGCATAGGAAATAATTAAAAAACAATGAATCATGTGAAAGAGAAGGTAGAAGTTTATAATATTATTTCACTGAAACATAAGTACAGGGATATATCTTCTTGAGCAATCTTGAGGATTTAAGCTGTTCTCACAGTTTTCCAAACGATATGGCCCCAGGATAGGTACCAGTGCAGAAAATTCCCACCCCTACTTTAACAGTGTTCAGAGGCAACGTCACAGCTCCAGGTGATTTCTGTTGCAGTTTTAGTCTTCCCAAATTCAAATCTCAAGACCAAATCTGCCACCCATTTGTACACCATTTGTACTTCAGAAGCACTGATCTCACAATCAAATCACTTTGTATTTCTGAGTAAATGATCTGTTGCAACACTCTCATCAATACTGTATTTCTAACATGACCTGGAATTCTTTTTTGTAAAAATCTTGTGGTACAAAAAATTCTGCCTGCAAAGCAGTGATGGGTTTTCAGACTTCTGACTTATGCTGGGACTTGCTAGTTTAAGTAGAACACAGATGATAGAAGTCTTGAAATCATCTTTATGACAGCAAGGTCATTATTTGGTGATACCTCCAGATTGACATGTACAATTAGACTTCCAAATTCTAGAGTGACGTTACTTAAAAAAACCTGATAGATCCCCTGGACACCTAGACAGACTTTAGTTCCCTTATTTTCTTAGGATAGTTTTATGAAAATATTGAATATATTTTCATCTCTTCAACAATTTTATTACTTTTGTATGTCATAGATTATCCCAACAGCTCATGATCACATCACAGAATCAAAGAATTGCAGGGGTTGGAAGGGTCATCTAGAGATCACTGAATCCAACCCCGTGGTAAAGCAAGTTCCTTACATCAGGTTGCACAGGTAGGTATCCAGATTGGTGCTAAATATTTCCAAAGAAGGAGACTCCACAATCTCTCTGGGCAGCCTATTACAAAGATCTATCACCCTCACTGAAAAGAAGATCTGTACATTTGTGTGGAACTTCCTGTTTTTCTGTTTTTGATGACTGCTTCTTGTCTTATCACTACATACCGCTGAAAGGAGTCTAGACTCATCCAGTTGCCTCCTGCACTTTAAATATTTATAAATACTGATCAGATCCCCTTGCAGTCTTCTCTAGGCTGAACAGACTGGGTTACTCAGCCTTTTCTCGTACAGGAGGTGCTCCAGACCCTTCACTGTCTTTGTTGTCATCCACTGGACTTTTTCTGGGAGAACCCTGCCTGAACTGGGGAGCCAAGAACTGAAAACAGTATTCCAGATGTGGCTCATAGCCAACCTGTAATTCACCAAGACACCCAGGTCTTTTTCCGCATTGCTTCTCTCCAGCAGGTTATCCCCTAGCCTGTACTGATGCACGTGGTTATTTATCCCCAGGTGCAGGACTACACTTGCTTTTTTAAAACCTTAACATGTCCCCCTCTGCTCAACACACCAGCTTGTCCAGGTCTTGTTGAATGCCAGTATAGCTTTCTATTATGTCAGCCACTCCTCTCAGATTCGTATCATCAGCAAACTTGCTGAGGGTAGACTCAATCCCTTCACCCAGGTCATTTATGAATATGTTGAACAAGACCAGACCCAGCATCAATCCCTGGGTAACATCTCTAATTACAGGCCTCCAACTAGACTCTATATCACTGATCACAACCCTCTGAGCTCTGCCAGTCAGCCACTTCACAACCTACCTCACCATCCGCTCACCTATCCCACACTTTCTAAGCTTCATTACAAAGATGCTGTGGGAGACTGCATCAAACGCCTTGATGAAGTCAAAGTACACAACATCCACTGCTCTCCCCCAGTCTACCCAGTCAATGATGACATCATCGAAGGCTACCAGTTTGAGGTTGGTCAAGCATGAATCCCCTTGGTTAATCCATGTTGACTATTCCTGATAATCTTCTCTTCCATTTGCTTGGAAATGGCATCCAGAGAAAGTAGTTTCACCACCTTACCAGGGATGGAGGTGAGGCTGGCTGGCCTGTAGTTTCCTGAATTGTCCTTGCCCTTTTTGAAGAATGGAATGACACTGGCTATCTTACAGTCTTCAGGCACCTCTCCCACTCTCTAAAACCTTTCAAAGATGATAAAGAGCAGTTCAACAGTCACCTCTGCCAGATCCCATCAGGGCCTGTGGATTTGTGTGCAATGATTTTGGCTAGATGGTCTCTGATGATATCCTGCTTGATCAAAGAGTCTTCTATTCCCCAGACTCTCTCTCCTACCTCTGGGGTCTGGGATTCCCAATGGGCAGTCTTTGTAGTAAGGACAGAAGTAAAGAAGTTCAGTATCTCCACCTTCTCAGCATCCTGTTACCAGAGCAGTCACCTCATTTAGTAGTAGACCCCTATTTTCATTAGTTTTGCTTTTACTGTTGATGTACTTAAAAAAAACCTTTTCCTGCTATCCTTTACCTCTTCTGCCAGATCAAATTCCAAGTGGGCCTTAGCCTTCCTTGTTGCATCCCTTCAGACCCTGCCAACATCATTTCTATATTCTTCCCAGGTGGACAGTCCTTTTTTTCCACATTTTGTGAACCTTATTCTTCCCTTTGATTTTATCCATGAGCTCTTTGCCCATCCACGCAAGTCTCCTGCCACCTTTCACTGATTTCTTACTCTTAGGGGTGTACTAATATTGAGCTTGGAAGAAATGGTGTTTGAGTGCTGACCAATTGTCATGGGCTTCCTTTCCTTCCAACACTAGCCCATGCAATACCTCCAAGAAGGTCCTTTAAGAGGTAAAAGATGGCTCTCCTGAAGACCAGGGTTGCAATTCTACCTATTGCTTTGATTCTTCCACACAAGATCCTGAACTCCACCATCTCATGACAATTTTGTTTCACTTTTATTTGCATTAGTATTATGGTTAACCTTTCCATTAGCTCTTGATAAAATTACCTATTCATTGTCATTGACTCATATCCAATAGGATTCTCCCTTCAGTTGAATAACCTCCAAAGCAAACCCCGCATGATAACTTACTGCCTGCATGACAACTCTTGTCAAGTTAGAGGCTCACTACACATCATCACACGAGTGGGGAACCCAGGCTATATGTAGTGAGAAAAGCCTTCAGGCTATGGCAGCTATAGAAATCGCAGCACTGTCGCATCAGAGGCAAAGTATTTGGACTGTCACTGCCAAGGGTTCAGAGGCCTTTGCACTGGAACTCCTACAGCCACCCAAACTACTTAGGAGATTGAGCTAAAGTACATTTTATTAGTAAACAACACAATAGTAAAACTCCATGTATGGGAAAATACAGGTAAATGTAGGCTAATAGCATTTTCCAAAATGCCTCTACATCTTTATAAGTGTTTATGCAATTTTCCTCAAAATACTTTCATCAGTTCCTGTTTCATCATGTCTTTCAGGTTGATTGTGGCCCACTTTAAACATGGCTGTTTTATATGACCTGGAATGTAACAGTGGAAATACAGCCTCCTAAAAGAGCCTTTGTACTTTTATAAAAATTCCCTTTGCTTATGAATTATTTAGTATCATACTTTTCTTTTTTTATAAGGGAATTTAAGAGGTAGCCAAAAGCATTCAGAAAATAACAACTTGGCTAATGCAAGTGCCAGGATAACCTTAGCCTTATTGTTACAAATTAACTTTATAAACATGATAAAACACAACTAAGAAAATGAGGTTAAAAATATGGTAAGATAAAGTAAAAACAATACATAATTAATGTCATAATAAAAGAGCAATATGATGGAAAACTGTAATGGAACTAAATACAGTACTGTGAAATGCAGCCCATAACTGCGCATAAAATATGCATAAAGGTGCAACTGCTCTCAGCCTGGTCGCACAAAGGAGGATTTCATGAAGTGACTAATGGTTCACTTGTTCAAACCTGTAGCCTAGAAAAATACTGAGAGACAGAAATTTTATTTGTCACTTCAACCACTGGTATTGACTGAGGGAAGAGAGAAGCTCCAGGGAAGTGGTAAGAGGAGGGTGGGGGGAGAAACAATACCAGGAGAGCTGAAAGAGACTGAGAATTACTGCAGTCAGCTGAGGCAAGGTTCTTTCTATTATCATTTATTTATACCATGGTCATACCTAAGTACCATATTCAAGGATCAATACTCAGTTCTGAAGGGCTCTCAGGCAGTGGTTTTGTTAAATGTGGAACTACTACGTGGTTTTCATCAGTGTATTTTAAATGCTATGGCAATTACTCATCAATATAAAAATCAAGTACCAGAAAATACAAGTGAAGGGTTATATTGTCGTTACTTTTTTATATTTTAGGATTACATGTAATGGTATTTGGGGTTTTGTTTCATTAATTACATTTGTAATTATTGCCCAAGGCCACCAAAACATTAAGAGGTACAAATTATATTTTTAACTACAGATACTGTTACAGAATCAGGGCTACACTGTATCTCAAATACACACCGAGTGCTGTATTTTACAGACAAGGATCAGTTAATTCAAGGACTCTGGTATACTTGCTAGACTTGGATATGCTAGTCACATGCTGAGTGTGAGGCTAACAAGAGTTGACTTTTGCTCAATGAACAGAATGAAGATTTCTGAGTCTGACTGGCAAATGGCCTGTGTTACACTAGGCTTTTCAGCACTGAAAAGATAATTTGTGTCCCATCTTTTTAAGTGGCATCCATCTTCCACCCCATTGGTTATTTGTCCATTGGCATGGACTGACACCTGATTTAACATACACATAATTGGGACATAGAACTCTCTGCATAAATTACTTGAAATTATGATCTTAAGTGTACTGTAGAATGAATAGATGAGATGAAGAGCATAGCTGTGTTCCATGCTATCATAATCTTTAGAAAAATGTTTATATTTTCCAGGATTCTATTATGACATATTCCCAGACAAACCAACATACAAGCCCTGCATTAGATCCCCTTGCTGGAATCAGTGTACAAGCTGAAAGAGAAACATACCTTGTTTTAGGATAAATTATAGGAAAGTGGGCGCTTGAAAGAAATGTAGGAAGAAAAGCTTTATTGAGTACAAGAAACAAAGTCATATCACTAAAGAAGATATGACATATTTTCTATTACTTTGCAAAAATGCTTTAGCACCATAATAAAATTAAAGCAACAATTTAAAAGAAAGAAGACTGTATTATACAATATAATATGATAAAGAAACAAAACCTTGCTTTTTCTAATATGAATTACACTTCTCAAACCCAATAGGATTATTTGAAATGGTAAACAAAACAGTTGATAAAGAAAAGGCGATGAATATACTTTTAATTTTTGAAAGGCTTCTGATAAAGTACCTCACAAGAGACTATTAAGGAAATTTAGTAACCACAGTGCAAGAGGTAAATTCTTGTCAGTGATTAAAAGCTGGTTAATCGGTGGGGAGCAAGGACTAAGAATAAATTGCCCCTTCTCAGTACAGAAAAGATTAATAGTGGAACACCCTAGAGAGCAACACTGTTGACCAATATTGTTTAATATATTTACTTACGATGAGAAATGGACCAAAACAAAACCTTCAGTTCTGAATGCAGGAAAGTTTGAAATCAGGATCTGGCATTTGAAACTTGTAGTTCAGATCCTTCCTTACAGCAAAGAAAAAGCTCAGAAGATAGCTGAGGAACATCACTGAAATGTCATACATATGGTGTACAAAATGGAACATTTTTTGAAATGCACTATCTAAAACGTCTTATTTCAAGAGCTACTATTTAAATATATGCATGAGGTAGATTGTTTTAATCATTCAAGATGATACTGACTAAGAATAAGGGTTTTTTGTTGTTTTATTGTTTGGGGTTTTTTTTGTTTGTTTGTTTGGTTGGTTTGGTTTGGTTTTGGTTTCTGGGGTTGGTAGCTGCTGCTTTTCTTCCAGCTTTTCACCAGTTTCTTTCATCTTCTTGTTCTTCCTTTGCAGGAACAAACTTCCAGAGAACAAAACTGGCCAAATACCAACTTTCAAATAAGACCTTTATAAAAGGCATAAATTATAATTGAGGAAACAGCGATATCTAATACAACATAATATAAAGGAATATAAGAGTAACATAAAAGATGTTAACAGTAACAATCCTTCGGCTGTATCCTATAAATCTTCAGTGAGAAACTCAAGGGACAGAATTCAGTGATCTTGATAGACTCTTCAGACCTATGCTCTTGTTGAACTTACACACTTGACAGCAAATTTATTAATAGTTGTCTCCATGAATTTCTGTAACTTCTTTCTAGAACTTCATGACAGTTTATCTTGCAGGTGTACATAAACAGCCCATATTTTGCATACCTTGCACACCTTCCAGACTAACACAGAGAAATAAATTCTATAATGCATTATTAAAAATCAATCTTCTCTCTATTGACAGATCTCAGATGAGATGCAAGATGTGGCACAAGTGAATATAAGAGATTAGTGAGTTGTACAACAGGTCTCTCTTAGCATGGATTTATTGCTGAATCCTATCGCTGAATCCTATGCTCCATACTAGAACTCACTGTATCCTAATACATAATATTTCAGAGATAAATGAAAGGACCAGAGGAAATCTAATTCTTCACAGCTCAAGAAGGATCACTGGCATTAGGAATTTAATTTGGTTGGATCACTGGGAGGAAAAGGGGAAAGATACAGGGCAGTATTGGGAAGTGGAAAGAAAAAGAAATGCTGTCCCTTACTCTGGGCTGTACACAGCTCATAAGTTGGAGGGACTGTGCACCAGTATCTAAAAGTAGAAGGGAGTAGGAGCAGATTATAGACAAAGCAGATGAAGCAGCTGTTCATTTTTGCTCCTCTGCTCCACTCTCCTTTTTTTTTTTTCTTTTCTTTCTTTTTTTTTTTTTTTTTTTTTTTTTTTTGTTCTGCTTTTCTTTGCCAACCTTAGTTGAGAGAAGGATTATTAACAGTCAGGACCTGCACCCATAGCCCTGAAGATCTATCCAGAAAAAGCTACTTAGATGAAGTCTGCAAAGTTGCCTCTTTAGAGTTCTTTAGAGTCTGGTCTGCTGTCCTACAATAACAATTAACAAGAGCATGTTAATCAACATGAAACTGTACAGATTAAAATTGACAAGCAAACGAATGAACTATCTCTGAAAAAGATCCTGTTCAACACGACATGGGTTTTGGGTATTCACAGAAAATTAAATGTAAGAAGTCACCTGCAGCCATGTAATTATTATAATAGTCTTTAGGACTAAACTGCTAATTTAATGATTACAAAATGCCTGTGCATAATGGGAATCTTTCTTGTTCGGGAAATCAATCACCTGTGTATTTCAGAGAAATATTTCCTTACTTAGAGATGGAAATGTAAGTTTTACTGCTTGTATTTTTTTTAGACTCCTCTTTGCTCTACAGGAAAAGTGCAGAGAATAGCATTTGGGATAGCATTTCTTTTTATTCATTGCTTTCCTTCATGGGAACAGGATTGTTTTGCGGTTCCTTTAAAGCTTGCCCTGCTGTAACAAGCCTACTGACTACATTCAGGATGTCTATCTGCAAAAAACAGAAAAAATCTGACACATAGACCATCACTGAAAAGGGCCAAAGATGTTGGTCTCATTGGCAGTGTCCAAGTCTGTACAAGGTATGCTTCAATGCAGACGCTAGCAAATACTAAAACCACCTATCTCCAGTAGCACAATATTCTTTTTGAGTTAATAGAGTTATTGTTCTCTGTGTTTCAGGTAGCTTACTGAGCATATGATACTGCCACACCCATTGCTACTAAACATTGAGTAGTGGCATGAAGATACACACCTAGCAACAGAGACCTACAGAGGTGGAGAATTCTGAGGGCAGAGAAAGATGCACAGTGTATACAGTCTATCTACTTAAAAAAAAAAAAATAAGAATAATAAAAATCATTTGTTTGACACTATATCAAGAAAAAAATCAGCTGCCAGATTTGGTACATGACAGTAAGCAGTTCAGTGCAAATTAAATCATCAATTTAAATCAGTTTACTAATTTTAGCATTGGAGTAGGGAGAATATGTTACATCGTAAACAGGAGAGCTACTTTACTTCAAAAGTACATTAGAGTTAACCATAATAGCCCCATATTACATGAATCTTGAGAAAAAGCTCTATGCTTTGCATGTCATCATAGTTAAATCTGTAGGGAAATGACATACAAGCTTTCAACACCTTAAAAAAAAATTGATTACATAAAATATAACAGACCAAATGGTCAAACATAAGGAGTAGCATCAGTAGTATTGACGAGCTGCTGTATATTAAAATTTTCCTATTACCTCTTTCTTCCACTAACTATACTATGTAATTATAACAAGCTCTCTTGAATGTCATTACTGTATGTTGAGCTGCTTAAGGTCTCTTACTAATTGCAAGTCAATCCCATGTATCTCATGTAGGGATAACATCACCTCTAAAGAAGGAGGATTGGGATAAAGACATGGAGTCATACTCCATTTCTAATTTTTTCGTGCATTTTAAATTACTAAGATCAATCGATGCTTTCATCTATAATTAAGGATTTAATGGATCCTCTTCTCTCTGTTGATTATGCTTGAGATAAGATGCAAAAGATTCTCAGCAGAAGGTGTGTTATTCAACAGCTCTCTGTCATTAATGATGTACTAATGAACAAAATTAAACTGCATTATCTTGGATGTATTTGTGCTCTTGGTTCAAGTTCGAAACTCAGAAATTGCTTAGAAAAATATCTGTTCATTTCAAATCTTAGATTGGAATTATCTTTTCAAACAATAATTATTTTGCTGTTTATTTTGGAAGGTGTGCATCCACTGAGACCACCACTATTTGGGCAATAATCTGCATAGGTTATCCTTTGAGGCACCTACCTTACTGCGGGTCAGGATCCACAGTACTCAGTTATCCAGAAATTTTTAGAATCTCATTAATTTACACTTTTAGACAGAATTTTAGCAAGCGTTATGCCTTTACAATTATAGAAATTACTTGTATTTCTGATCGCATAGGACAAGTCTTAAAAAGAAGTTTTAATACAATTTTAGGTGTGCAATACAGGGTAAATACTTCAGAAACACTCAGAACTTCATTGGCATTTATTTTCATTCTCGTTTACAAAAACATTTTAAATAAATCAATGAGTAACACACTATAGGAATCCTGCTTCTGTCCATCCTCATCCTCCTCTGCTCAGAGGCTAAGTCCAGCAGCCAGTGCACCTTAGTCTCCTATGAAATAATTCTAGAAAGAAGTAGTTTTGCGGCCCTACACTTATCCACATCACTTAAAAGCTAGCCAAAAAGCAGGAATGGCTAAGACACTGGCAAATAGCACTCTCCATAGCTCCTGATAGCATGTACAGCTCTACAAACATTTGCAATTCATGCAGAAACTCCTACAGCTTTGCCTCAGATAGACAGCTAATAGACAAATGTAAACATAATATTAGTGTTCTTCATACAATTAACTGCTACTTTATATCTTTAGGATAACACCAGTCCATTTTGCAATTTTACTTGATGGCACCTTTTTTTTTTTTTTTTTTCATGTATGTTTGAACATAGAATAAACAGGCAAATAAACCTTGCTTAAACTGTCAGCACATAAGTTACTGCCAATCTTACCTTGGGGCCATATTAACTTCTACACCTAATTTTCCCTTCTTTTTTTTTTTTTTTTTTTCTCTTTTTCTTCTTTTTCTTTTTTCATTAATAAACTTTCTTACATGTATACATTTAACATTTTCTTGTTTAGCTGACACGGTCTCCATTTGGGGTTTCCTCTGTGAATGTGAGAGAAGAAGACTGATGAATTATAATTTGATGAAGGTAGTTATGGTAGCAGGAACTATGACATATTTGCAATATTTGCAAAATGCCAGAGGTGAAAGAACAGGATACAGATGATTAAAGATCCTTTAAAATCAAAACTGTAAAAGCAACAACATCAGTAAGAGAGAAATATTCAGGCAATGTTAGTTTTCCCAGAACAAGTGTATTATTTAGGCAAATCTGCTAGAAGTACAGGAGATTTGGATTGGTTATTTTCTTCACTGACTACAAAAAGAAACAAACAAACAAATTGCCATGTATGTTGAACTACAAACATGGTTTGCTCTAGGAGTTTTGGCTAGGACAACAGGTAATTGCAATTTTCTAATGGATATGTTTACAGCAGTCTATACAAGGACCAAATGAATGGAAAAGGTCTTGAAGCTAGCTCTGGAGAAATAAATAACAGCAGAAGAATCACAGACAGAACAGCCTAGCAAAGGACTGAAGTCAGTAACAAAGGACTGAAGCAAACAGGGCTTTAATATGAAACACATTTCATTGCAGTCAAACTTAGGGAATCAGTTTTGGATAATTGATCTCTGAGACACCAGGCAAAGGAGGAGCTAGAATGCCACTTATCTCTTAAGTACAATCATTTGACAATTTTTCTCTTGCTAACTTTGTTTCCAAATTTGTTGACAAGAGGCTAATGGTTTCCTAGAAAAAGTTTGTTTTAACTTAGGAATGATAAAGGAATGTGCCCAAAACACACTACTTCTTTAGTGGAGAAAGAAGACAAGCCTAGGAGGGCAACTCTAAGAGAGCAGTATCTTAGGAGATGCACATACTGCTATGTATCAGCCAGTGCCCCTCTGGCATTTCCATTAAGCAATAGAAAGACAGACAGATCCTATACACAATAAATTCATGTTGTCCTCTGTGTGTGCTGGGAACAGCTACTGAGAAAGAATAGAGCTACATTTTATATATTCTCTTCCAAAAAAACCACCCCAAACCAACCAAACAAAAACAAACAAACAAATCACACACAAAACAAACAAACAAAAACCCACAAAAAAACACGAAAGGGGATAGCAGAAGATGAAGAATGCAAGAGAAAGCAAAGAAAGCTTTTGGAGTGACCTACAAATAAAACTAAGATTTTTGAAAGCAGCCTAGAAATACCTAACACTAATGATAATTCAGGCACAAAAATCACTAGGTTATTTCTGATGTTTATTTAAACAGAAAAATTAAAGATCCCTAATATTATATTATCATGAAAACTTATATGTATGTATATATACACACACATATATACATTATATTTATCTACATATATATATGCATTTACTTGAGTAAGTTTGTTGTTTTGTATTAAATTATGTAAGCTTTTAGGAACACAATAAAGTAGTATTCCTAAATACAATGCACCAGCACTTTTGATATATGATGGACTATTTATGTCCCCATCTGTTCAAAAACCACGATCTGATCCTTTGTTCCTTGAAGTTCTTCTTTATTGTCTCATTATGTATCCTTGACACCAGTGGCTGAATTTGGGCACTGAAATATTTTAATGCAGTCTTTGTGTTATCTTGTTTTTATGTTCATTTTCCCTGGTGGATTTAGCAGACAGTGGCCATCTCACAGATAGGACTGGTACTGGCAAACAGGCTCCAAAAGTTGTATGAAAGCAAAGAAACCCTTATTTATCTTTTGTGCTCAAGCTCTTTGGAACCTTATTCAATAGAATTCAGTGATATGAATCAGGAAATCAAAATGAAATGAGTCCTATATGCTAATTTTAAAAAGGCAATACTAAAGGAAAAAGAAGGTGAATTGGTAAAAGGACAAAATTTTAGCTGAAATAGCAAACTTGTTATGTATAGATGGAACTGACAAGAACTATGAAAGAATAAAAATCTTTGGAACATGAGGTTCAGTTAGTTTTGTATGCATAAACCCAAAGCTCTTTCCATATTTCTGCAATGTAGAGCGCAAGTAATACTCCGTATACTACAAATCCTCCAAACACATTTCTGGTGACCAAAAATAAAGCCATAGTCTTGCTTCAGAATGCACTCTTTTTGACTCAGTTAAGAAATCAAAGATTGTGAGCAGCTCAAGACAGAGGCCTCAAGCAAGCGAGACACTAGATAATTCTCAGTGACCCAATTCTGAAACCATGTTAATTAAGTGTATGCATAGGTCAAAATTTAGAATGAAAAATATTACTCTATAATCCACTACACAGAGACACAGTCCTGCTGTGACTACTATCCAGAAATTCTCTCCTGGGTTTTACTTACGGTACTATCTATTACAGCCACAGATACAACTTATAGGAATAAACTAGTATATAACTTCAGCTACTTTCAGGCACTTATATCTCCGAGAATACCATAAAAGAAAGAGACATTAGCTCTGAAGGAATTATGCCACTAAATACTAGTTTCTAATATCGTAAAATTTACAATAACTACCAAATCAAAAGGGATACTCCAAAAGTGAGCATTTTAGTTATGCTCTGTGTTACATAAAACACATAAAATTGGAAAGCTGCACCATGACTCTAACATAACACAGTATTAAGAAGGACAAAAAAGTAACTTTGAAGACTCCAGTTATACTTGGAATACTTAGCCAACAAAAGTAGAGGATGTTTTAAAACTGGGATTTCATGTTTCTGTTGAACAATATCATTTTCTAAATTTATGAATGTTTAAATGTGCAAAGAAATGTATCTTTGTCGACTTTCCTGGACTCTAGATCCTATTAAACTTGGAACTCCAATTTCCCCTCTCTAAGCAAAATATTTCTCCTGTTCAGATGGAATTACCTCAGAATGAAAATTCTCCAGGTAGAAATGGATTTGAAATATGCCTCACAATGGTTTCTCCAAAACTCACCAGATTTATGACACCTTTAGTGTGGTATGTTATAATATGAAATTCCATCTTCAACAACAAGCATTAAAACGTGTTTGTAGTTATTTCTGTAGTTCTTAGTACTTCTGCAGTACTGAGACAGTTCTTAGACAAAAAGATATCACAGCATGACCTCCTTTCTCCTATCAACTCTGCTTCAACAGGAGCATTTTAGTGAAGAAAGACAGTCCAAGCATTAAACTAATGCAAACACTCTCTGTCCTAATGTCCCTGACTAGAAGCTGTAATGCAGTATCATAACCTAGAGCTAATCCTGAAAAAAATGTTTGTTTTTTTTTTTTAAATTCTTATTTTTATTATTTTAAATAAAAATTTTGAGGATTTTCCTTAGACATTCTAGTTTTGTTTTCATACATGCATGCAAGTTAAAAAATGTCAGTGCTGGGAATACACGTACTCCTTTTGCATGGAAGATACAATCTAAGCATTAAATCATTTTAAAGATCATGCAGTGAAGAGAGTACTGAACATTATTCCCTACAAATAAACATTAATAAATATTCAAAGCAAAACAAGAGAGTTAAAGCCTAGTAAGAAGTCTTAAATAACATGGTCTAAAAAGCAAGCACATTTAAGAAAATGGTCAATGCAATGATGAGGTCATAGTAAGGTTCTGAGATGAGTAGGCTGTTGGCAACTGCAGCAAGCATCCTGAGGTTTTCTTACAGCTAATGAAGATTATAATGATGGCAGGAAATCTCCCCTTGGAACAAGCAATCCCTTAGTTCAGTTTTGTTTTACTGAAATTATCCCTGAAAATCTTTCCAAAACATGCAAACAGTCCCCTACAAGAGGATCCCTGTGCAATGTTCTTTGACATTAGGAAAGCAAGCCCCAGCCATCCTTCTGCACCACTGGAGCACTTCTTTTTCTTAGAGAAGTAGAATACTTTGTACCTTTCTCTTAAACATATAGATTAAAATATGAGAACTGTTTAAACAGTGATTCATATCAACTGTCAGAACTTCTGTAACAGGATGCAGAAGGTATTGGAAAGACTGCAGTTAAAGAAAAATGAAACTAAATGGGAAGTGCTAAGAAAGATTTCCTTGGTATTTCTACAGAAGAGAAATGGTAAAAAGGCAACTCTTTGTAAGTTCTTAAATTATCATAGTTACTGTTTGTCCACAACCTAAAACTAGGGTTTTGTGACAAAAGGAGACAGAGATTATTTGTAGTTTGGCAGATTATCTGAAATAGAAAAATTTTCCTGTAAAAAATAGTTAATAGCAAACAAAATTTTAAATGATTAAAACATTAAAATGGCTTTTGTTACTGACATGGAAAACCCCTAAAGCTCCTTTTTGTTTTCCTTGTATAAAATTGGAAAGGAAACGAAAGGACAGACACTCCTAACAGGAGACAACCTCTATAAATACATACAGTAGTTGGTAACAATGTCTACCTAACACACGGGAAGTACAGTTTCAACATCTACATCCAGCTCAAGAAAGCTGAAGTGATATTTCTAAAGCACATGTCCCAGCCACCAGAATAGAGGATCAGCCTTTACCTTAGACTCTCACCACAAACAACTACTAAAATTTCATACATCACCTGTAAGAGATTCCTTTCCAAAAGCAGTTTTATTTCCAATATGCAGTTACCCATTTAAGAACTATATGTACTAGCCTGCATAAGCATACGCTGTTCAAAAGTATAAAAAGATGATGCTTGAACACGAGAGTACTCTCTCTATATATAATCTATATAGGTATACATATATACAATGTATAAAGGTATACATGCATGTATGTATACCTTTGTATCTGAAAAAAAAAATTAGGCATTTTAAGATAGTCTTCTGTTTGATTTTGTATATAGCATTCAGTAATTAATAGATCAAAAAATAGTAACAATCTTTTGATCATTATGGCACTCACACAGGGCCAAAGGTAACCCATTCCATCCCTGATCATTTGAAAGTTTAACTAAGAAAGAAATAGTTTCAGTATTAAAGAGTGAGTTGTGTACAGCCATGACATCACAGAACTTTCTTGGCATATGAGCTCTAATCCACTCGGACAGGTATGTCTAACAAACACATACGTATAAGAACTGAACTTCGATTTTCCACACCTCAACCAACCACACAACTTCTGAAACATTCAGTGAAAAGGCAATAGCAAACTGATAAGTAATTAAGATACACTCTTCCTGGATAATTTTTATTTAGACAATGCCAAGCAGATGTTATTGTAACAGGAATATTTGAAATTCGATGTGACTTTGTTCTGGAAAACTAAAGTGGAGTCAGATGAAACTGACCCAACCCTTTGCTGAGTGTTCTGATTGGCTTTCTGGCCCTTTGAACCTTAAACCAGCAAAACCAAGCTGTAATGCATACCAGAATCTGTCTCTATTCCTTTGTGTTTTCAGCAACAGAAAATAAGATTAATACAGATTTGAATAAGCATAATGAACTTCATAGGCCAGATAGATTTTCAAAGTGAGGGCCAAGTAGTCAAAAAAAAAAGCTACACATTTCTGTACAGTGTCTGGATTAACGTAAGAGAGGTCTTTACAGAAACATAAGTGTTGAGAGATAAGTTGGAACGCTTTCAGGTATTAAATGTCTCTCCTGCCCTGCTAAATGGGAGTTGCAGTTCCGCAGTTTAACGTGCTTGTAAAGAAAACTACACTTTAAAAAAAGTATAAAACTGGCTTTAAAAATATGCAAGAGGAAAGAAAGATAAGCATTTCAAAGTTATAACAGTCTCAGTGTTTTTTCCTGTTTACTTTCAGAATTTGTAATGGAAGTTGTTTGAAATGCAATTAGTGAGAAAAGTTTGAAAGGAAAGCTTGACAACACTGTTCAATAAAAATATTTATTGTTATTTTACTGGTCTGAGAATGTCATGATTTTTCCTTTGGGGCTCAGAATTGCACTTTAATACCTTGATAGATCATAACTGTTAGGTTATTATAAAATGTTGACAGATAAGGCTGTGATTTGTGAAAGCTCCATATGAATTTTACCTTTAATTTCTGTTAACACTTGACAGAGCTTCATGACATTAGAACCACAAAGTTCATTGAAATTCAGCAGTAGTTGACTACCTTGCATACATTTCTCATTTACAGATAACACTTGTACATCTCCTGACACAAAGATTCAAAATGAATCTTGTCAAAAGCTGTAGGAAATACACAGTGTTTTGTTTTGCTTTTTTCACAATAAAACTGAATGCATCAAAGGGCCTGTGTGTTGGTAAATTACTCCAGTTGGGCAAGGAGAGGATTTTTAATTGCTTTGCATCTTTTCTGTTCTGACAGTGTTATACTGAACACATCAAAAAGTAAATAAATGACTGAGGTTACCCCCAAGGTGGCATGTCAGCAGCAGTGTTCCTGAAAATTATTATCAAAATCATGAATGGTTCAAATAGACTTTTGGAATTTTTCATTTATTTTTGTAATAAAGTATGAATGAGCTTTGTGAGTTCTCTATCAATGGTTAATGAAGTCTAACTTTCATAACTGATATCTTTACTTATTAACATAATCAGCTATTTGAAGAAAAATATATCAACCCTATTACTAATATAATAGTAATAAATAACTAGTAGGACACAATAAGTATCCGATAAATATCTTAATACTAATAATTCTGACTTTCTCCAGATTTTGCACGTTAGTCCTGTGTTGCTGACTAGGGTGAAATGTTATTCAAAACTTTATCTAAATCAGTGATTCAAGGAAGATGGAGAGGTAGCCTGGGAAGAAATTATGAGCAGTTCTTTAAAACTGCATCATGTCAGTGCAGGGCTTCTGAGTTCCTTCGAAGGGAAAATGACACATCAGGGATAACCACACTCCCCAACAACAAATCAGCCACAGAAGCTAGAAGTCAGGTGGTTGAAGTGGAAATTTACAGACCCCTCGACAATCTGCAATAGAGTGGATAATCCAGATGTCTTTCTGAATATTCTTTCTGCCCCAGAAAGAACATTTCCATATCCTTCTCAAAAGCTATACAGACAGACATCATAACTGCTCTATTTTTCTCCAGTAAATAACTCAGGATCTAACTTAACATACATTTCCTTGGGAAAATTCTTGAGAATTATGAGCATAAGAACATGTCATATGAGGATAAAATTCTGTTTTGAATTGACTTTGTACAGCTATTGGTTTCGATACAACAAGTAATGTCAGGTTCATAATTTCATACAACAGCTGTATCATCTTTACTACTTTATTTCTAGTTAATTATCACCTGAATAGAATTGGAAGCAAGAACACCATTTTCACCTTTCTAGATGGGATGAAGTTAATTCAACACCGTAACCTTCTTCATATTTGAAAGTATCAGACAGCTGGTATTCAGACCGTAGCAGAAGGTATTTAGCAAAAACGACTGTCATATTTGATTTATTTAGCATTATTCAGATTTACAATTAAACTGATGTGTGAATTCTAGAGAGACATTTAAATAGCCTTCCTACTATTTTGATTGTTATAAAATTTTCTCTTTGAGAAATCTCTAGAATATTATCTTTTACTATTGTTATCAGGGCCCTTTTGGTGTGATTGAATTGTATGCAACTGAAGTTTATGTAAGCTGGAGTCACATAAGACATTTCTTCTAAAACCTGCACTTTACTAAGGAGTTCCAATACACCTCCAAGTTGTTTTTTTTTTTGTTTGTTTTTTTTGTGACCTTCACAAATGTTCATATCCAATAATAGGTACCTAAGTATATTCCAATGATAAATATATGGGGGCACTCAACCAAGTACTGAGGATTTTCAAATGCCAGAAGTGTGGATCTCTTCCATCTCCCTGAAGTAATCAATTTATTGGCTAATCTTATACATGTAGTTATCTTCTTCTTGGGACAGGAACTAACTGACAGAATGTAGTGAATGTATTACAAATGAAATGCAATAGCTTGACAGATAGACCAAGGTTTTATCTTGTTGGATGCTCATCTGACTTGATCTTCAAGCCTCTTAAGGTTCCGCTAAATTATGTTAAAAAGAAAAGTGTATAAAAAAGCTTTTTTCTTTTTTTCTTTTTTTTTTTTTTTACATTTTTTTTAAATTTTATTTTTAGGGGAACCAAACAAAACACATAACTTCATTCAAGTGCCAGTCTCTGTATGTAATACTTTGGCATATGGAAAGTATTGTGAATGAACATATATGGAACAGCTGTTTGTGGCTGCATGAATGAAGGCTTTGGAGTTAGAGGTTATCTTTTCTTTAGCCTTATCCTGAACTATTTCAGAAAAAAAATGTCATAGCTCTTGATGTTTTTCACTACTATAAGAGCATGCCAAAGGGAAAAGAAAACAAGACAACCCATGCAAAAACAAATGGATGCTTATGAACATAAACAACTGGAGGATCACTCATACGAGTATTGTAATAATAAGAAAAAAAAAGAAACTCTTAATTTTGACAACGCTGTACATACAACCCTAAGCGATTAATCTCTACGTCATTTATTTCAGAAATAAAACTAGTCAAGTCTATCTTGGAAGCAAAAGCTAGTCAGATAGAGACAAAACCATAGAGGTCAGGATACATTTTAGAATTCCAAGACATAACAAGTTGTTAAAACATGTGACTAGAGAAGTTTATCCTGAATGTAATTTCCAGTTCTAATCCCTACACCTTTGTGAAGAAGAGTAAAGTGTTTCTTTCACTTTTGTATGCTACTCGACAGAAAACAAGAAAAATCTGAGAAGGTATGTAAATCTAAGAAATGGTATCAAAGTGGGGTTTAAGCCACAATTATGGAAGAGAGAGACTAAGAATAGACATATACCTGAATTGTTATGATGAATCACAGAATCACAGAATTGTAGGGAAGGGACCTCCAGAGATCATCGAGTCCAACCCCCCTGCCAAAGCAGGTTCCCTACACCAGGTCGCACAGGTAGGCGTCCAGGCGGGTCTTGAATATCTCCAGAGAAGGAGACTCCACAGCCCCACTGGGCAGCCTGTTCCAGTGCTCCGTCACCCTCACCGTAAAGAAGTTCTTGCGCACATTCATGCGGAACTTCCTATGCCCTAGCTTCATCCCATTTCCCCTTGTCCTGTCCCCACGCACTACTGAAAAGAGTCCAGCTTCACCACTATGGCCACCACACCTCAGGTATTTATAAACCTGGATCAAATCCCCTCTCAGCCTTCTTTTCTCAAGGCTAAACAGACCCAGTTCACTTAGTCGTTCCTCATAGGGGAGATGCTCCAGGCCCTTCACCATCTTTGTGGCCCTCCGCTGGACTCTTTCCAAGAGATCCCTGTCTTTTTTATACTGGGGAGCCCAGAACTGGACACAGTACTCCAGATGAGGCCTTACCAGGGCAGAGTAGAGGGGGAGGATCACCTCCCTTGACCTGCTGGCAAGGCTCTTTTTTTATACACCCCAGTATGCCATTGGCCCTTTTGGCCACGAGGGCACACTGCTGGCTCATGGCCAACCTGTCATCCACCAGCTACTTCTACTCTGGGATCAGATACACCATAAGCAAAACATCAGAGCTGAAGCCAAAAAAGGATGCATAATATTTTATAGCATATCCAATAAATTTTAAAACAGGCACATTCTACATGCATTAAATGCTTCTTTTTCTATAAATGATTTCTTAACTCTAAAGTTAGAGTAAGCTTCTATCATTCTCTGTTTTCGGGACTTTCAGAAGATAAAAAGACACTGCAGTAGCATGGATTCCATTAACTAGAAGCATACAAAAGGTAAATATTCAGGTACGTTCTTCCACAAATAACATCTTTTCAGGCATTACGAAAAAGAAGCAATACATGTGAAGCAGCAGCTGGTATCCAGCTATTATCAGCCAACAATAAAACCGCTAAGAAGACAATAGTATAAAATAAAACTGTATGAACAGAGACAACTACTGACAGTGATCTATAGCCCCACTTCAAAAAAGAAATCTTAGTTGAGTGACACACCAAGAAGTGTAATAAAAAATTAGAAGCTCAATACCACAGCCCCGGTCTACATCAATCTTTGTTTCCAGTGATAGTTTCTAATCACAAGTCCAACTCTCAGCAGAAAATTGAGGTAAGTTCTTTTGCTCACCAATGTCAGACCATGTATAATTTCCCAAACAGAAGAGGAAAAAGCACTGGGATCGTTCCCACAAATGATCAAAGGGTTAGTCTCACATAGCCTTTGCAAAGATCAGGATGTGCATGTTTGTTGATGCCAAAAATGTTGATTCAAGTTCAGTCAAACAGGATTACTCCAATGTCATGTTTTCCAGACCATCTCCAGCTGTTACACCCTCTCAGCACCTATGAATACAGGACTAAACTAAGGGACTTCATGATAATCTCATGTTCTCTTCTAATTCCCCTGGGACTTTGAAAACCTGGTTTATATATGCATATATTCTATAGCATAAGCAGGAAGATGGTATTGCTAAACTGTTGCATTCTACTTATTACAAGTTATCTGAACTCCACCCAACAATTTTAAAGATAAATGTCTCTTTCAATTCTCCAGCAGTCAGAAAAATAAGATGGAAAAGTGTGTGTCTGAGCATAAGAAATTTAACAAGAGAAAACCAATTCAATGAGCTGAATTTTGCTGAATGGTTTGAGGTTGAGAGTCATTTTTATTTATACCTGTGCTAAGTTTCATAAGCTTAGTTTTCCTCTCCGTGCTAGTGAGATTTCTGGTCACAGCTTCATGATTTCAATGGAATGCAGCTGTCAGAGCTTATAGCAAGGAGTATATTTAAAATATACAGGGCTCTGAATATCAGGGAATAAAACAATCTACAACATATATTCACTAGAGAGCCTGAGTGGAATGCAGAACAGAAGAGTGATGTTTTCAGTTGCTTGCAATTTTTACTACTTTGAACTTTTATCATTATCTGCTGTTTCTTCACAATGAGTGGATTATAATAAACACATCTGGAGGTCAGAAACCACCATTTTGTAACACGTGTGTTCAGGAGACTGAATTATACCCCCACAAAGAGTTGTAATGCCCCAAATAGAAATAGAGATTTTGAATATAGTTAATCAGAAATATGAAAGTGAAAGGTACCATGATAGCTATATCTATAATATGCCTATCAATTATTTACAGCACAACATATTTTTTAAGGATTCCCAAAAGAAAAGCAAGGCTACTGAGGTCACAGATTGAGACATGTGAAGGAGAAAGATTCTCAAAGTTTTTGGTTCATCAGCACTTCACTAGTTGCTCTGTCTCCACCTGGTAGGAAACAATAATTTCTGCTCCCTCGGAACTATCTTTTCCCCACTCCCTATTGACAGCTTTTTCTTTATTTCTTTTATTTTTTTTTTATTTGCTTTATTCAAGAAAATGAGCCATTTTTTGCTTAGCATAGCCCAGATTCAGTGCTATTAAAGAGAGAGGGACACCATATTGACAAGACATAGTCATATTACCACCAAAAGGCTGAAATGGGAACAGGCATTGGTACGCACTCAAGAGGCAAGAAGTTATCTCCAGAAATTCAGCGGCTCCTGCCTCAGATTCTTTCGAGGTTTAAGGTAAGCAAAGAATGCACAACTATAAAGCACACAGTCTTTACACTGGTGAAAACATGCTACCTCTAGCTTTTAACTCTTGAATTCAGTGGTAGCTGAAAGACTCTGCTGTTATACACTACTATATTAAGGCAAAAGTCTAAATGTGCCAGGACACTGATACTGTGTGAAACACTCCCCAGGATCCACCAGTAAGTGGCAAGTTGTCCAGATATGAAGCATTATATGGAAAATCCCTTTGCTGAATGAATAAGCCCCATCATTCAAGGGAATACTACAGAGGACACAGGTTTTCCTTTATTTTGGGAGCAATAGTAGGTAGGACTGTCATAACTGTAATGGAGCATATGTTATATGTCATGTTTCATAGGATAGGTAACCAACTCATCTACTCAGGAAAAGAGCCAATCCTCGTCATAGGTGAGACAAAAGCCTCAACATCTCCTAAAGGGATTTTATACCAGGAGTCTGAACACAGGTGAGTCAGTTGGAGGGCACTCAAGGGATGTGTTGTTACAATACATTTGTGGTTTGCTAAAAGCAAATCCAAAAACCTAAGCATGGCTCACAGGCATACTTCTGACTACTTCACTTATACATGCCATCTTCAGCCAAAATAGTTCCTGGTTCAATAGTCTAGAAAACATATCCATATTAAGTTACAAGTAACTTACAAGCAGTGGCTGAAGAAGCTGAGGCAGAGCATTACTTTTTCAGGTTAATAAATTACAGCTTCTCCATTGAAATATTCAAATTCCCTTCAGTTTTCTTGATTCATGTTTGTCATCAGTTATGATACATATTTTAACATGCTACTGGATATTTCATCTGTCTTTGGATCCAAAATGATTTTAAATTTCTCACCATCTCCCATAATCCTTTCTTTCTGAATGTACTCTGAAGTTTTTAAATCTCCATGGACTTTGAAATAACCACAGAATAAAAACAAACCAGTCTTTACGGTAAGAAATCAAACAAGATCCAAACAGTAAAAATAAACAAATGAAAAAAATGGAATGCCTGATGATCCTGTCTTCCTCAAATCTTGTTATCTCTAATCGTTAATTATGTTAAGTTCCATATTGTATATGAACCAACTGTACTTCAACCAAAATACTGAGAATTCTTTCATGCCTTCACTGCTGTTGCTGTTGTTTTCTTTTCATTCCTCCCCACAGTTTTATACTTTGATGTTTTGTGGTTGTTTTGTTGCTTTTTTTTTTTTTTGTTATGTTGTTTTTGTTTTAATCTTTTCATATTTCTTTACCTCCACACTCCAACAACAGCTTTTGCTTAAAATTTCCATATCTTTCTTAGCTGTGTCTTTTCATTTCATTTCATGCCTGTAATTAATTGGTTGAAGTAGAGTTTATGGAAGAGTTGCAGGGAAAATAACAGGATCAAGGAGCTTTGGAAGGAACACCTAAAGTAGCTATGAAAAGCAGAAATGGTCATCAGATGGGATAATTTTTAAGCACACAGCTATGGATAAGGCATTTATACATGTACTATGAGTATTCAACTTCTGTTTAATCTGGTAGATGCTTAAAATGCATTAGCTCCACTTCAATTTTCCCAAGACATTTAGAATTGAATTGAAAATGTAGGAATCATCAGAGCATTTTAGTCTTGACAAGGCTCAACAGCTTGACAATTAGCAGAACATCATGATGGAGATCTAGAGAGTAAGCTGCCTGACATAAAATACAGAAGGAGAAATCAGCTAAAAAGAGAGGGACCAGAACACAAGACTGCACTCCTCTGGAAAAGAGTCCCGATCACTGAACTACAGATTTATGTTTCTCTGCTCACCAGCTTTCTGTATAATGGTACATCTGCATGAGAAAGATAGGAATTCTTGCCACTGGTGACTAGCAGGTAGGTAGGCATATTCCCAAGACATATTCCCATTTAAATCTGCTCCACTAAAAAAAAAAAAAAAAAAAAAAAAAAAGTCTAAATATGAGCAAACTTATGCAGGAGTAAGCTAAAAGATAGTGGCACTGCTTACTAGTATTTCAAATATACTTGCATAAGATTATGATTCAAACTTCAAGTAACAGAATCAGTCCAAAGCATTGACTTAAGATCTCAATATCACTAACAAACAACTGGTATTAAATTTCAATCTTCATTCTTCGAGCTGCCCTACAGTTGCCTCTAATTACTGATTAGCAAAATGAATGCAAAGTTGTGGCTATGTCTGGAACCTGGTAGGATTTGAAGCTTCAGTTAGCATTTTCTACTTCTTTTCCACAACTGCTACCTGTATTCCAAATGTTTTGTGAATTTCCATTGAGTTAATTTTTTTTTTTTGTGTGTGTCAACGTCATCTATTTAATAAATATCACCAAATATCATATATTCTGTAAATTATGTTAACTGTGTGCTCCAGCTAAATAAAGAGGTCAGACTATTCACACAAATCTTAAATTGTAATACAGTGGAGACTGCCTGTCCCACAACCATGGAGAAAATAGCTCTGTGAATAAAACATAGTTATGGTCATAACCTAAAACAAACAAAATCTCTACTATACTGATGAAAGTATAAATACCTATTGGAACATTAAAGGTAAGTTTTGTTCAGCAGCACCAGATCCAGAACATTAGAAGAATTTTTAAAGGAAGCCACTACTTTTTCCACAACTTTTGGTAAGAGTCAGGTGAGAGATGTAGCAGAGAATCATACTTTCATTTTGTCAACTTGTTATTTGGTAAGCCAAGTTCTCTATAGGTACTTGGAAAAATATAGATAGGTATTCAGGTGTCAGTAAATACAGTTCTGAAGTTTACGCACTTTTTTAGCCTGACAAGCAAAAATATTTCACCCAGGACACTACGCATGCCCAGAGCTGCCAAAAATACATTCAAATGTTACCAATTTACAGTGCCATCTCGCAAAGCAGCTTTTTAGATAAAGTCTAAAGATACAAGAGAAACACAATGCTGGATACTTTGTAAGGTACCATAAGGAAGTTCTCTATCCAAAGCATCAAAGACCTTATCTAAAATACAACAGACCACTTTCAAATGTAGCTGCTGTTATCTTTTCTAAGAGAATAAAGGAAACAGCAGGATGGAGAAACATCATAAGCCCTCAGTATATGTATTTCACATATGTACTGTAGATATACATATTTGCATCTGTGTATGAAGTACACAAGAGATCTCCACCCTCCATCATAAAAATCAAGCAGAGGAGGCAGGAAATCAGCATGGCTGAGCAAGGACCTGCAGGTCAAACTGAGGGAAAATAAGGAAATGGACAAGCAGTGGAAGCAGGAACATGTGGCCAGGGAATAATGCAGAGATGTCACCCTGACATGCAGAGATTGGATCAGGGAACTGAACTTGTGAGTGATGTGAAAAAATAACTAGAAGGAATTCTACAGATACATCGGTTAGAAGAGACAGGCAAAGGAGAGTGTATGCACTCTAATAAATGAGAAGGTAGAAATGACTTCAACAGATGTGGAGAAGGCTGAGGTACTCAGTAAGTACCATAGAGGGAGGAAAAAGATTTTCTGCATCACTGTACAAAAAGGAGACAGACTAGAGTTTACTGGCTAAGGCAGAATCAGTTTTGAGTGTCTTAGAACAAATGATGAAAAGCAGCTGCATGGGGTATAATTTTGGACAACAAAGGTACCTTCTCAGATAGTAAGATTTTGGGGGGTGAAGTGTTACGAACATTGTACCCCTACTGCATTAAGAATAATGTGATTTTATAAAGAAATAACCATGCATTCTTCGTGTATTCTAATTTTCTGTCACCAAAACAACCTAATTGAGTAGGTGGGCTTGTTTTAAACTCTGAAGAAGGCAGTAATCCTCTTGTCTGGCTTGCTTAACTGGGTCTGTGCCAGAGCTCTGAAGAATATGTCATTGAACAGTGAAAGAGAAGTCTATCCTGTGTCACAAATCTATAAATAGGCATGTATGTATATGTATGGGCATGTTTCTATGTATTTCATTTTCTAGTGCAAATAAACAAGGACATTTAGGATTCAGTTCTGAATTTTCAGCAATTAATTGCTGACAATTCTCAAACAACACAAGGGCAGTTGAACATACAGCCTGTATTCTGTTCATGGGAATATAAAGCACGTACTTTGCATTTATTTGTTTCCTATTTTCTTTTTTCAGGAACGCTTGGCAGCTGATTACTCTTTGCCCATGTTACCTATAAAATGAGGAAGGGGCTTTGTATTTGATGAACCATCATCTTGACTGACAGAAAGAAAGAATATACATGCTCACTAAATATATATGAAGATGCTCACCACACATATATGGACACCTTGTGTATAAGTGTCAGTACAAGAGTGATGCTCCTTTACATAAAAAACTAATCAAACAAATCTATAAAAGAGGCAATGTTATTCAGTACCTCTTCTTAGCTATCCTTTTCACAGAGGAAGTGGAAAAATTCAATACTGATCTGCAAGCCCTATCCTAACTGATGAGCTGAAAATTCAGCTTCAATAGACACTTGGGACTCTAGACTCGATGACCCTTTCTCCATGTTATAACTACCCCATTAGAAGAATCTTGCCTGCAGCTTTTCCTAAGGGGTCAAAAAGAAATTTAGTGTGATTACACTGGGGCAAACGCAGTCCCCGGATCTCTTTCACAACAGCAAAAAAAAAACAAAAACAAAACCACTTTGGCTGCTTACAGCAGCGTTCCTCTTGCTCTGCCAGCAAGCACCAGCCTCTGTCAGACCCCACAAAAAAAAACTAATAATAATAATACATATATATATATTTAGTAAAATAAAAACCATTTCTTCTCAGGACTAATAGGAAGTGAAGCTGAAGCATTGTGCTGACAAGGATGAAAAGACAATATTTAACTTACAGCGAAATCTAGTATACACTGTATGTAATTTGATTACACAAAAATCTGATCAGTGTTAACAAGGGTCCACTTTGATAAACAGAGCAACGTTAAGCAAACTCTTCCCAGTTACAACCATGGCCAGACTGCCTGCTGCCACACACAGAGAAACCGTGGAGGCCTTTCTGGGAATGGCAGTGTATGGAAAGCTGTTGATTGCAGCCTGAACCTCTGATTGACCACCTGAGGCGAACAGTGAGTCTGTTGCGGGAGCACAGGTGAAGGTAATTCAGCTGTGCTATCGGAAGGGGTGGAGCCTGGCTTAAGTCACTCCCAGATCTCATTTAAGGGCTGACTACCACTAAGGCAGGATCTCTTTCTCTGGAGATCGCTCCTGCACGGAGTTTATGGTGAGCCTTCAACATCAGTGAGCATTTCCCATTTACGATTGATTATCTTTCTATCATGATAATTTTTCATACAAAACATCTGCATAACCTCTGTTTACCTATAGCTGTACAATTAGAGCTTGCACACCTCTGTTTACCTATCAATTAGAGCTGTACAGGCAGTGAGAGGATGAACCTTTCCTCATAGTATGAAGCCAGTATGGAGCCCTGGGTGAGCAGAGCCTGTCGCAGCCCCAACAAGATAGCGGGTGGCTCCTCACCACTTCTAAATTACAACTACACTTGTATGAAACAGAGCCTACCCAGCATCAGAAAAAACACAAAGCCTATGCAAAGAGTCAGCCCTCAGAAGGGATAAAGCAGCTCCTAGAGGAGAAGCAGTGATTAAATAAAGTCCAACAAATGATGCCAATAAACAAGTTTTCAATTACCAGAGGACACCCAGACAGCCAAAAAGTGGCTGCTAAAAGCTGTAATCACACCACTCTACACTACCCACTTCAAAAAGTAGAGAAACTAATAATATATTTTGGCTGGAAGAGAGCACGTAGAACAGACTATTTAAGAAAATTGCAACCTGCTACAAAAACAAGCTTGAGTGCCTTCTATTTAAGAGAGTGAGGCTGCATTTCAGATCCCATTTCTTACTTCAGGTGAATTATATCTCTGAATCACACAACAGTTGTCTGCCTGCATCTGTTTTTCTTTGACACCATTATATCCCCCTGTCCTTGACCTCATCTGAGACTGACAAGCTCTGGGGACTGCTAATGGGGCTAGATTTTCTGTGAATATTTGCTTGCATTTATAAATGAATTTACTTAAGCCACATTTATGTCATTTGAGTATTTACATCCTGGAACAAACAAACAAACAAACAAACAACCCACTTGTTCATTTGGGTATTGCCAGCATGAATGTTTACAAAAGTAAAATCCAAAGATGTAGTCAAAGATATTAAGATCAGAAAAACGCTTTTAAAATGAACTGAAGTGTGTCAGTGCATTTATATTTGCACAAGACAAATGATTCTCACTCAGCCAGCCAAAGAAGGAAGAGAGAAAATTTGGAGGTTTCCTGGCCAGTCAAAATTAACCAATACAATGAGAGAAAGAAGCAAAGAAAGCTGTTGGTAACCAACCAGTTTTATCTAACAAATAGTAATCAGTTACTTTTTCAGAACTGGTAGGTTCAATGATTTAATATGATCATAGCTGACTACATACAGAGAAAAAGTCAATATTTTATAAGAAACAGAGTTTGTGGGAAATCATTCATTGAGCTGAACTAAAATGGATCATTTCACCATTTGGTCATTTGTGTGTGCACAGTCTTTAGTGAGAGAAAGAACAAGAAATTCATGTCACAAGATGGTTGATTAGTGACTTATCACACACAGCCAATAGCCTGATAGCATGTTTTTGCATCATAATGACATCTTTTCTCATTTGTGCTCTCACTAAAGATTACAGACCTAGTTGGCACTTGTGCTTCCCAGATTATTTTTAATGTTCAGTATCATCTCTTATCTTTCCATCTTTATCTTCAGGCCTTGCTTTAAATCAGTTACACTCAGCAATATGTTCCTGAGCACAAGTTCTGGCAAATGTAACTGTACTGCTGACCATTAAATTTAGTGTTTTCTGAACTCCGGGTATAAACTCAGTCAGTTCTTCAGGGGAGTCCCAGTTCAGAACATGCAGAGTTTGGTGTTCTCTTTAATGTTTCAGAAAACTACGCATTAAGTGTTTTGAAGACCAGCTGATGTTGGCACCAAACTAATGCTGATAATTACACAACGAACTCACACAAGTATGCTCTTTCCCTGACCTCTACAACTTTCCAAAAAGGAATTTAGGCATACCTACACAGCCAGATTAACATCAACCTGCCCCTTTATTACTAATGACATAAAGGATGTGAGGGCCTAATGCCTAAAGAGAGCTTTTAACAGAAATAACTGTATTTTAACTACCTCTGTAGCATATTTGAGTAATTCAGTTATAACATGGACAGAAAAGACCTGTCAGACTTGAGCTGTTTCCCCTGCTGTGGATTGCCTTCAAAATCTTCCCCACTCCCCCCCCCCCCCCCCCCCCCCCCCCCAGATTAAAAAAATACTTGCAACATTGTGAACATAAGAGGCAAGACTTTTAGAGTTTCCTAACAACAAATGTTTTGCACAATCTGTATCATTAGCAGACTTTCATCACACATGGAGTCACAGACAAATCACAAAACAATCAGCTAGACTGACTGACATCCAAATTTATCCAAACCACTGAATAATCTTGTCTCTGGTCTGTTTTCTTTTCCTACCCATACAAAACTAGGACATTTCATTAGGACTGACTGCCCTGTCTTTTTCTTTACTGTAATATTAATTAGTTTTTTTGCACTCCATGAAACTAGAAAATGATGGCTTGACAAGAATGCTGTCTTTCAATACCAGGTCTTTACAAACCTATAATTCATAATAATATTTAGATCCTATTTAAACTTCTTTACTCATTCTTCATGAAATATTCCTTTTCTTTTTCTGTACGTCCTCCTCACTCTCTTGTAGGTCTTCTTAATTGACTCTACCTGAGAAAATCTCAGTGCTGTTACTCCCAGCTGCCAACAAATATAATCAGATAGATGCGCCAGTCTACCACTCCAACAGTACTTTTAAAACAGAGTTGTCTCAAAATACATAAGGGGTTTACTTCTTTGGGTAGGCAAATCTGTATTTGCACACATACACCAAACTTCTAGAAGTACCAGAAATGCAACCATCAAAATATTCTACCTATGTCTCCTCGATAAGTTGTCTCAAAGTATGGGGCCCAACTCTAAGAAACTCTGGGAAAACCTAATCTGTACATGGGCTTGAAAACAGAACATAGGAGACTCGGAAAAGGCAATTTTTCTAATTAAAGTACTGCGCAATTCTTAAATTATTTTGCTTTTAATTCCATGTTCACACAACTGCAGACTAACTGTAAATTACATTTTATTTCGTTTGCTCTTTTAGCAATTTGTCACACAAGGAGAAAAAAGAAGTGCATGTCAGCTCAACAAATTAAAGTCAAATGTGGTTTAATCATTTTCACTTTAGCCAAGACCATTAGCATGGCACAATGAAGTAAATTCTAGCAGCTAGAAGAGGAGGCTGAGAGGCAGACCTGACATTTCTGCTGCCGAGCAGCTGCTGGGAACAAAGGACTGGCAGCCTCTTCCCCACAACAGCATTCCATCACCTTCCCTTGGTCTGACAGAACAAGCACTTTTTCCCTATTTTCCCACTCTGCCCAACTATGTCCAGCCCTGGGCAACCAGCTGCCTGGAGTATCTTCTGCCCCTAGTCACAGAAAACGTGTCACCCTCTTGCTGCAGAATAGCAGCCTCTCCCAGATTCCCATTAAGTAGTCTGGGGGACTGAATGGAACATGCAAAGCCTATGGAAATCAAAGAGAGAAGGTCTTCAGTTTGATAAGTATGCTGTTGACAAAAATATTTAAAGCATTGAAATCTAGGTATTTTGTGTATTTTGTTTAACTTGATCCTGATTTGAACCTCAGCAATCTTAAAATTTAGTCTGAATTCTTCCAGATCAAGCTTTTAAAACCCCAGAAAAATGAAGGTGAGATACATAATACTCCAAATGATCTTACATACCCTCACCAACCTTTTTCAGGTTATTTTTGAGCCAAGCTTTGAGGAAATACTTCAGTTTTTTTTTTACATTCTCATACCTGATTTATACTTCATTGCTCTTTTAGACCTTTAGGTCATTAGCATGAGACTTTACCATCTCTGAAGGTATAATACAAACCTGATGTAATGTACTGTGATTTCCATAGCCAGTGAATTGTATTTAGGAGGACTTACTGTTTCTAAAAGTCACAAATAATGATTGTCTTTTTCGGTGTTATTTTTTTCTTTTTTTCCCAAGCCCATCTGGAAAATACTATCTACCTACAATATCTTCCATAGCTGATCATCCAAAAGGATATACACTCACACTAACAAACATCAACATACTGAACAAAACAATTTCTTTGCACAACCTAATACATTGCTGTGACATGCTAGCACTGAACAACTGCAAACTCACCCTCACGCAAAAACTTCATCTATCAAACTCTGGAATTGGATTCTTCCCTGCATATCCAGATGTAAGTTAAAAATCAGTTTGGGTACAGCACTATCCCAACTGTTATCAGGTTAGAAGAGCTATATTTTCAAAATAAAACCTTTCAGGAGGGAGAGGGCCAGTACTAGCCCTTGCAGCTCCACGAGCATGCTGAGACTGAGCACAAGCAAGATCTAGGAAATCTGAGT
This sequence comes from Alectoris magna, assembly GCA_030625065.1. Lineage (NCBI taxonomy): Eukaryota > Metazoa > Chordata > Aves > Galliformes > Phasianidae > Alectoris > Alectoris magna. The sequence goes on from CM060568.1 coordinate 12,842,647, forward strand.
TCTGTATTCTTTACCAAACAAATCAGTCTACCTTCAGAATTCCCTCCAAAAAAACAAAAGCAATACGTTTATGCCTGAAAACAGGTTTAAGCTGAGATCCTAGAATTTTGTGAGGCCATTGGAGAATGAGCTATTTTCAAAATGAGGTCATAATTGTGATAATTCCTGAACACATTATAAATGTGTTCAGTCTGAACCACTTTCAAAATTCATCCCCTTTGCAAGTCCTAAAATAGGATCCGTACCCTAAAAACCTGCTTCAGTTGTGTTTGTTGGTTACTCAGAAAAATACAAAGTTATTGAAATTTTCTTCTTGTATGCTTCACTGCATGATCCAGGTATAGAATTAGTTTTCTTCACATGGGCTACATGTTGTGCAATGGGATTTCTGCTTGTCATCCAGCTGTGAAAAATGCACAAGCTGTAAAATAAGTTTGGAAAGGAGTGAAAAGTCTGAAACCAATGCAAATGAGCATAGAGTGTAGTACTATTTCCAAAAAGAAATGGAAGATGACATGTAACTTAGAGTTAACATCTAACAAATATTTCCATACCAAATCACTTGGACTCTTGATGTCGATAGCACCTTCTCAGTGCTACAAAACTGATATTTTTCAGGGATGTTTCTCTGTAAGAACAGTTTTACCGGTGTATTAACACACATATTCTTCCAGTTAACCTGATAGTTTTGTCCTTTCTTTCTAAGGAACTACCCTCAATATTGATGCAAAACATGTTTGTATTTTAATCTTAGGTTATTAAAATTTTACCTATCTTTAATTAAAGGTGATACTATCATTGAACATTTGTGATCTTCAAAGATAATAGATCTTACATGCTTACTGTGAGTGCTTACATATTTAGCAAAAGGAAGGTTAGGAAATACCCGGGAAGTCCCACTGTTTGCTAAGGAACTATTAAGACCAAAAGTATGAAATAATCATAGCCATAAGCCCCGAACTTATTAATGCCAATTGTACTTAGAATATCGTAAACAGCTTCCTACTGCATTCCTTACTTTCTTCTCTCTTTTGTGAGAATGTGTGTATATGCACTATCGAGACTTGTGCACTCTGAAGATTATTTAACAGTAGTTCTTTATACTATAAACATATTATGAATTGTGAAATAGGGAAAGTTTGGCTGCAGGCAAACTATCAACAAGAATAACCTTCGAGAGATCAAGATATTATTGCTTTTTAAAGGTAGCAGCTGTTGAGATCATAACCTTTATTTACAGAAAGAAAATTCTTTAAAACATTCTTGCTTTAGAAGAAAACATAGGTGTGTAACACAGTGCAAAGCCTTGCAGTAAGGATAACCATCCATCAGCTTGTTAACAGTGTTTTAAATCAGTAGTGCTTTTCTTCTTACAAGCTTTTATTTTTAAATTCGTAACAAAGAATTCTTGAAACTCATTAGACGAGCTCTACATTCTCAAACACTGTGGAGAACTCCTAGAGCAGAAAATACATTTCCAGAACATTTCTTAACAATAAAAATCTTTGTTTTCAAAACTCAAATGCTTTGAAAATGTAAGCTTTCCTCATGATGTTGGCTGAAAATAAGGTTGCATAATAACAACAATGTTGTCTGCCTTTTAAGTTTCTTTGGAAAAAAAAAGAGCTTTCATGAGCTCACCTTGGTGCGCAGGTAGAAGTGTTGGCTTTTAACTGAATGTCTTAATGCTTTCCTTGAATCTTTGTTTCCTTTATTGTCTTAATTATCAAATATTTCTCCCCAAAAACTGGTAGCTTATAAACAGATAATACATAAACTAGTAACTACCACTTATCAACCCTTGAAGTTTCTTTGCCAATATATATGCTATTCGTAATTTTTAGTATTATTGCGAAGCACAGAGATTTCTATTTCATATAGAAAGTGTCTCCACCAGGAATACTCTCTTTCAAAAGGGTGGTTTTTTTGTTTGTTTTTTTTTTTGTTTGTTTGTTTGTTTTAATATATGGTTTTGTTTTGGAGAATATTAAGACATTGTACCTGAAAATATCACCATTGGTCTTTTAACTACATTTTACCTATCCTGTCTTGCATTATTTCTTTCAGTAATAATAAAATATTCTTCACTAACAATTGTAATTATTTTTCTTTAATTATGAGGCTCCCTTAAGGTGCAGTCACAAACCCATGTGGCTAAACTACTGAGAGCTGTTTCCCCAAATAAGCACTGATGAATGATCTGCCAGTCTTTGTGTACGTTTGAAATATTTTTGTTAATTACTTGGAAAGCAACACCTTAAGCACTCTTCCTTATTCTCTCTCCAGATAATTGTACTGAATAATAATAAGCATGGCCACTATAAATAAAAATTCACTTTCCCTTGACACCTTTAAATGTCTATATTTCTTTTGTGCAAAAAACTAGGGCGGCAGTAGGCTATATTTTTCTTGTTCCAGATCCAAGTTTTATTTTTAGATACATTATTACTGCCGAGGAGACAGAGAAACTCTGCAAAGAGTGTTTGTGTACCACTGTTACATATTTTTTCCATCTGGGAAAAAAAGATTTTCCTCAGTCTCTTTTTAACATATGGAGTTTGTCACATCAATCATTGGTGAAGAACATGTAGTGGCATCCACGTCATATGGGTGACAGGGCTGTTTTACATAGTATCAGTATTTTAGATTCATGCCTTCCCAAGCTACAAAGCACAGATACTCCATTTAGCAATAGCAGAGTTCTTCCAAATGAGAAGAGCTGTCTTTTGTCAAGCATTTTCATCAGAGAGATACAAAAATGTTACAAGCCATCCAAAAGTAATAATCTAGGCACTTCAGCATGCAGGCTTTGTCTAGCTTGTGTAATAAATTAGAGCTGGGTGCTTAATACATATGGGGATAATCACTAGAGAAACCATTCCCTTGATACCTCTACTCACATAGAAAGCTTGTCTTGCTCTTGTATCTCATTCTGTGAAACAGGATATCAGAGAAGATCAACAAAATTTCTGACAAAATCTTGCTCTATTTGTCTTTTGACTTCAAAAAATAAGTGGTATCTGTGTTCTGTCTCAAACACCAATGTGTCATAATGGGTCTGCTATACTCTGCCACTTTCCTATTACAGATCACCTACTACCACCAGTCTTAATGCTCCTTCTCTACACAAAAATGATGCCAGCTATATCGTATCCCTGTCCTCTTCTGCAGGCTCCACAACATTGTAAGCAATTATCATTTACCCTAGTAAGGCTTTTACTGCCAGTTACACTATAGTCCATTGGCTTGCTGACCTCTTTGTGAATAGATAGATAACTAATTTAGGGCATAAATGGCTGTGGTAATTATAATTCAATTTAATTTCCTTTCAGTGATACGCACACAGATGTTTTGAAATCACTCAAACTATTAGCAAAAGAGACCACACACTCTACAGTGTCTAGTGCCTAAAAGCTTAGCACTGTGTCCCAAGGGACTTAAGCAGGGTACAAATGTAGAACTGCCAGTTTCTGCAGACGATAATTACTTAGAATGAAACTGGTATCTTAAAATCTCACTGTACAATAAGACTCAGACAGAAAACCCCAAATTGTGGTGCTTCATTCTTCAAAATCAGTGTTTCACAATCACATAACAGGCACGGCAGTACTGACAGGTATGGCAGCCAGGCCTGTCTGGTTGCCCATTTCATGTGTAAAGCCTGCTGGGGCAATTTCATTTATTTATTTATTTAACTCTGCCCTATTCTTGTAAATCTTTTCTAGATCAAAGCACCTTCAAAATATAACCCCAAAAGTGAAATAGGCAGCATTCATCTTTCTGCTCATGATTTTTACCTAAAAATGCTGTGATTATAGCATCATCATAGGGCTGTATGATTTAATATTGACTTGTGCAGGAGAATTTGAATCATTTGTACTAAGGATGTACTTAGTGCACATCATCTAGTGTTGAAACTGCATTTGTGACACATAGGCTTACATATTCAGTCACAAAGAGAAAACTCTACCAGTTTAATATTAGAATACTAACAGCGCAGTGCTGCTGGTGAGATGGCCTCTTTGAAACAGGCCCTTCATCTGCAAAGGTTTTCTGCTCAAACACAATTTGCTTCAATTAATGAGACCTTCATTTATGCAGAAGGACTCAAGTCCTATCATCTTAGTAAATAAATATCCTAGAAAACCAAAACAACCCTTACAATATCAAACCCACAGCCAGTCAGTATGAGCATAAGCAATGAATCCTTTAAGCTTGCCTCGCAGAACTCCAGGTGGCAAAGGAGAGCAGAAATCCACTATGTCACTCCCAGAGACACAAGAAAAAATTAAGAAGTCATTGTCATGTGAGTCCCTGGTGAGCCTGATGACAACACTTGACAAAGCACATATGTCATTAATGTCCAGGATAAGGAATGTATTCCTGTCACAGAACTTACTGGCACTAATGCTCCTGTAGGAGTTTGTCTAGAAAAGCAAGTTGTCACTGCTGCCTCTGAGTGTCCCTCTCAAAGGAAATGTATCACTTTGCTTTTAGAATGAGACAAATAAAATAAGCACTGAGCGTGTCACAAAAAGAAAACAAGGAACCTCTAAAGCATGCAAGGAGTTTCACATCCCTTCCATGGGACTTGTACAAAAAGGGATCGAATGACACAGATGTTTGATAAAAGGTGAGGCAAAGCAACTGTGAAGAATTTGCTTCTGACCATTCCAACAGGGAAGCACCAGTAACCTGGGAATTTTCTATACAAGCAAGCCTGCGTATGTAGAGAACTACAAACATTCCTACAGAATGCATTTAGATGGCTTTCCCTACTTGAAGAAAATCTATGTGAACTGTCTGCAAAGGTGATTTGTATTCCTGGATATAACCATTTCATCGGGCTTCTGGCAGCAAGCAATTCTTTGTCAGATGTGATGCCCGTAAGACCCTGAACTGCAGTGATGCTAGCAACTGCCTCTATAATACTTAACACATAAAACAAATTATAACAATATCCTTAAGATTAGCATATAAGTAATAGTGCTATATAAAAACTCATAAAAACAGAATGTATGGCTACAATAACCATATTAAAACAACCATAGTTCTGCTTTAAATAACCATATGAGCCACGTTTGGAAGATATTACAGTATTTACTGATTAAGTATAAGAAAATGCCTACTGCAGTTATTCAGAACTCAGAAAAAAAAAAAAAAAAAAATCAGTTCCAGTTTCTATCTTTTCTGTAGCTACCGGGAGGCCAGTTCACGATAAAAGCCCTAGAGAACCAGCTAAGCAGCTTCAGTATTCCTTTGACAGTTTAAAAAGAACTTAAACACATTCTCTTTAAGAATCTTTTTTTTTCTTTTTTCTTTTCTTTTTTTTTTTTTTCTTTTTTTTCCCCCCCAAAAGGATGCAATGATGTGTTACAGGTAACAAAAGAACATTACACATTTCATTAACTGAACAGTAAATCATCTTCCTTTCAATGACCTGGAACTCTTGACTGCACTGGTGACTGAAAAAGTCAAACTTACACTGATGCCAAACTGACAAAGGAAAATGAATCAGAGCAGTACATCTCTTTTAAACAGTGACATCATTTAGGGCTGGGAAACTCAAAAAGTAGAAAGGATTTGTCTGAATGAGTGCCAGACAAGACTATGACTAAATGTTGAGAATGTTTTTCTCTGGGTAGAAATTTGAATGGAAAACTCTTGCTTTGTCACAGGACTGGTGCTTTCATTTAGTTTAGTACTTTAATTTTTCACTTGGCAGCTGAATTGCTGAAATCCAGCAAAAATTGAAAGCAAACAGAAATAAGTTTCTGAGTACAAGCTACAGGAAAAAAATGTTACTCCAGTAGGTGGGGACCGCTATAAAGGTCTTTTGTAAGGCTCTGTTGAGGGATAAGTATATGCGTGTGGAGCAGAGGAATTTGCATGGGGAAAAGGCACAGCAAACCAGCTCCTGGGCTGAACATCCCCTGTCATTCCATGGCAAGGAAGATGTCCTGCACCCAGTACCCTTCCCTGAGAGAAATCTCAGTGCCAAAGTGCTTCTTACATTTCTACTTTTCTCCCAGCCCTACCAGCTCAGTACAGTGACCCACTAACAGACAATCAGGTACAGCTGAGACAATAGAAGAAACACCAGTCATTTTTCATTTGCTTATGGACAGACAACTTATGATGATACTCTGCTGATTACTTTCTATTGAATGAATCACCTTCTGACCCATTCCCCTCAGTCATTTTCATTGTACACTAAATTCTGTTTGCCATGTCAGACCCTCAATTTTATCAGAGCCACTAACACAATTTTCCAGAGCAGGAGCATTAGCTCAGCTTCCTCATTTTGTCTCTGGTGCCTTGTAGTTCAATTTATAGACGGAAATAAAGACTTCTTGGAACTTGCTTCCTTCCCCCATGGGTAATCTTAATCCAAACCCAAGGGCAGAATCTGGGTTTAACCTCCAGGTTTTTTTTTCCCCAAGAGTTGATATATCAGCAGATGATCTATATAAGTCATATCAGTGTCATTGGATGAAATGCAATTTGCACTATCAAAAGCAGATTTCCAGCAGGGAGAGATTTGCAAAGATATCTGAAAAGGACACACAGTATCTTCCTTTCTTACAAAAATGTGGGGGAGGGAAAAAAAAAAAAAAGTAGAAAAACACAATGAAGCAGCAGAAAATTAGAAATCAGCACAATGCTGATTTTGAAAAATGTTTGCATTAATTCACTTCTGATTTCATTTGTACATCCATATTTAGCAATTATATGTCTCGTACAATCAATAAGATCAGCTATTACTGGAAAAAATCTGTTTGTTGAAAAAGACTATTATGTGAAGAACAAAATTTGTCAATTTTAAATAGTACAGGGGCTTTGTGATTTTTTTTTCCTCTCTATGTGAAGGTTTTAGATCTGTTTAAGGCTACTTGTAGGCCTGATCTGACATAGCATTACACTAGTCAGTATGCCTGCCACAGAATTGCTTAAAACAACCTCACTGAGAATTAACCATTGCTGAGCTCTCAAAAATACACATAGTGCAATTTCAAGTTCAGTTAGCAACTAGGAGCTCAGGACATGAGTGTGTCATCAGAATAAAAATGAACACTGCATTCAGTGCACTGGCTTGTCAGTTCATTTATAGGGATCATAAATAAGAATGGTCCAAGGATAGATCCCTGAGGTACTTCTGCAATGACATCCATTAAATCTGACACGATGCTGTTTAATAACACAAGCTGTATGTGCCCTCCTAAGCAGCTAGCACCCAGTTAATTACAGATGATTCCATACCTAATCCACTCAATTTATCCTGTAAAGAAACATCGCTTACAAAACAGATTATAAAAAAAATACAAATTTAAATGTACATCTCCTGGAAACAACTCACACTTAATCTGCAATGTTCAAAAGCACGTGATTTTCTCATTCTGAATCAACCATAATATCATTCTGCTAGAGTCTGTTACTACTGTTACACAGCATCCAATCTTGATGCTGCTGAACTGACAGAATGGGGAATTCTGCGGGGCTGTGATGCACGGAACCTGGGCAATCCACAAACCCAAGTGGGGCAGGCCCCTGGCTGCCAGTGGCACATGCGCTGGATGCAGTCTGCGTTGCCACACTTCTCCCCAAGGAACAGTAAAAATGCTGAACGAACATGCTGGTGCTAAGAGGCCATCAATGCTTCTTTAGGAGATGGAGAAGAGGAGCTGACATGATTCCTAGTGACAGCCAGAAAGTGTGAGAGAGGGAGGAAGGTGAGAAAGAGAGGGAGGCTGCAGGCGCTGCCTTGGCTCACACTTCCACTTAAGAATGAAGGAGAGTACGATGTCTCCATAGCAACCATCAAAAAGCATGAAAAAACAGAGAGCAACAATGATAATAATAAGATTAGGAGAGGTCACACAGATCATCACATAGTTCCCAAAATCTCAGGCAATCATGTGATAGCAGCTGCTTAGTCTGGAAGTGATCCATGGAAAAAGTACTTCCTATTCACGCATCACAAACTTCCTCCCAACTTATGACAAATATAAGGTTTGTAATTTAAAAGCCTAAAAAGATGCCTCAGTTATACTCTGAAGTAACGGTATGTCAGAGAACAGGTACCCTAAATTCCCATACTAGGAGTCTACTTGCTGGCTCTGCTGAGCAATTTCTGGGGGAGTGCTTCACCTTTTAAGTGAGTCAGGCAAGCACAATGATCTCCCATGTCCAGCCTCAGCAGACTGATCTCCGTGAAAATTATTTCTTGATACAAAATTCAGGAATCAAATTAACCCTCAGAATGGGAGAAAGACACATCAATGAGACTTCTGAACACTAAAACAAACACCAGAGTTTACCTCCTGCACGGATCTCACCGCATATGATGAGTACGGAGGGATACAGAAGACTTTTGCTTCTTAAAGAGGTTTTGGTGAAAAGGCAAAAAGGCCAGGGAAGTACAAGTGCCAGATTTCAGCTGCAACACTTAACTCATTCTCAGAAAGTTTCCAGACACCACAGTGGTGAATACAACATTAGAAGGCAGAAGTCTTCCAAGAGAAGGAACAATTTACTCCTCACACCAGTGGGTGGGTGAGATTTTTCTGGAGGAGAGAAGGAACACTTTCACACTCTCCTATGCCAGAGCGCAGGAGATAAATCTAGCTGCAACTTGCTAGACAGAATAAAATAAAGATACTCCATCTGAAACTGAATGATGCTCCACACCTTTAGAAATATGCTGAGTGTTGTCATTTTCCCTCTGCTCAACCTGGGGGAGAGAAGAGCGCTTCTCATCTAAGGCACTTACACATGTTATTTAGAGACCAGTGACTTTCAATTTTTGAATACACTCCCATAGTTATATATTGCTTTCAAAATAACATTGATGAAAAAGCAACCAATGCATGGTATAAATCTGCACTAAACCGACACTGACCTGAGCTACAGTTCAGGATGAAAATCTATGACTAATCCCTGTGTGCTCTGTGTGACTGGGGCTGGGATACTTCTCTTACCTACATTCCTATCCATCACACCTTATTAGAGAAAGTACTTTATGTTTCAGAACTGAATGTTTCACAAAATCCAGAAGCATTTCAGTGCACCAGTAAGTAAATGGAAGTCAAATACATTATATATGTATTCATAAGACAGATTTTGAATCAGCATTCCTATATCGCACAATTGTTTGTGCTGCATTTTGTTGCAGTTGCAATTGTTTCTTCAATAGCAGGTTATATCTAATTGGGCAATTTGCATACACTTTATGCCTGTCACATCGCTACCTGCGACACCTCCTCCAGGAGTGACTTGAAAGCACAAGTTATGCTCTTGTTGTAATTTCTGACTACAGGACACTCAGGAAAGGCAGCTTGGCTGAAAGTCTGAAGTCAGTATGTGAAAAATACAATTTCCCCACCCTTGTGTGAAATGTAGCTAAGCTTTATGACTGCTTTGCTCCAGAATGAGATAATCAACCCAGCTGAATCAATTTCAGCTGATTTGCCTTGACCTTCCTACACCCTTCTACTGACATAGACTTAATTCATGTTTTATCAACTCTGCCCTTCCTTTCTTCACAGGTATCTGTCTCACACTTCTGCGTGTCAGCACCATTCGTATACCTGTTTACCTTCTACTGATACTTGCTACAGCTGTGGCAGATTGCATTGTTTTTTCATTTCTGTCAAAGGGCGGAGGGTGAAATCCGACATGTAAGCTTATCTTCAGTATGTTTGGCAGCAAGGCATATGTGCTTCTGCCTCCCACACTATTTTCTCCATCCCCTGTATTACTGTTTGTAACAGATGTTTTCCCCGGCCTTTGCTTCTTCCTGTCGCAGAGCCCCTTGCTTCCACTGGGACATTTTTACCCTGTCATTTTTTAATCTCTGACAGCTTCTTCCACCAATATTAATTCCATCACACGTGCAATCAGGAATGTACCACTCATGAATAGGCATGCATGATACACATCCCAGCAGCTTTCCCTACCTCTAAGGTTGGTGACCCCCACAGTGACAGGGCGAAGGAAGCTCAACAAGCACACCTGTGTCCCATCCCTGCTTTACATCAACTCTGGCTTTGCACTCAAATGATCAGACAAAAACTCATCTTGCTCTATTTCTTAATCACTCCTGCAATATTTTCTCAGCAGGAACTCCTTTTTCCTTTTTTTTTTTTTCTTCGCATTCTGTTCAGTAAGAAAAAAGTATTTTCAGTCCCACAGAGACTAACCAGCTGGTAAGTCCACTAATGAGGGGCAGAAGCAGGATACATGGCAAGCTTGGATAACAAGAGCAGTGTTGTTGTCTTATCTTTCTCTTATTTTAATACTCTCTTTAACTGAAGAGCATAAAGTGGAAGTTCAATACAGAGCCTTGAGCTTTAAACTTCTGCTTGTCCTACAAGGGATTTCCTGCCCTGTTGGGTGAATTCCACTTAATAATACTGGATTCCTGTAACAGAACAATTCCTTCCTGTGGGAATTCAAAGACTTCAAGACTGTTTATTGTATTTTAACTACTGATTTTCCCTGCAGCTTCAATTGTATTGGGTTTAATTTCATAGAAAATGTTTATTCCCTTGCATTTTTCTTCCAGTTTTTTTTAGCTCAATCTGATCTTTGTGAGCAAGGTAAGAAAAGTTACTTTTAGTTTGTATTATCTAACCACTACGTAGGATGCACTTAAACCCCCCCACAGAGAGGTGTTATTTGCAAAATGTATTACCTTTTCTTTTCTTCAAACACTGCGGGTAATCTCTCCCTTGCTCAAGTCCCTCCAGTGTGCCATAGGTAAATTTCACCATAACAAAGCGAAGTCAAACACCACCTTACCGTACACTGTGTGCCCTCCAGGAGACTTTCCTACACATACAATTACTTTGTATCCCTAACAAAACAAGCACCACAGCTCAACACAAACATATTTGTGTATTCTCATTCTAGCTAAATAGTAATTTCCTCATACCTAAAGTAAGAGATCTGGAAGTATTTTAATCTTAAATTATTCTTTCAGTGTGACCAAGTCAGCACAATATGCTTGGCAAACCTATGGCTCTAAAACAGTACAAAAATTTACAAGCAGTTCACATCAGCCTAGCCCAGATCAAGTGTGACCAGAGGCAGAATGAGTGCTGCTGGGAACCGCATACCTGTGGGCACCTTCCAGATTGTGGCTCATGTGAGCAGCAAATGTACCTTAGAACATGCCCTTGGATGATAGCAATGCAGCACTAGGGCCAGTTTAAATCACCACTTATCATCAATAATACTTCAGTTCTTGCATCAGAGAAGACAGGAAAGGGAACTGTATGTTTGAGGGAGATATATCCCTATGTCCTACACATTAGACCAGTCCCTAGGGCTGTACTATTACTGTAATATTTTCCCTTTAATCTCAGAAGTAGAACAGAATAATATGGAACACCTTGCTACATAATGTTACAAGTTTTAATGGGGAGATGTTCTCAGTGATAGAACAGTTTATCCACCTGTAATATCTTTGATTCTAATGAATGTAATCATTTTAATTACATGCTACAATTAATAGCATAGAGTAACACTTCACATTGAAAAAGCTATTGACAACATATGGCATAAAGTTTTGCATTTGGTTCACACCAAGAGAAAAGACTGTTTTATTTAATATTTGAGGTCGTAAGACATTTTTATTACTACGTAAAGTTTCAGAAACATTTCTGAACTACAGAAACCAGTTTAAAGTTAACAACTGAGGTTCTGGATCCACTTCAATGCTAGCAAAAATAAAATAATACTTGACGTTTAGATCTCTCTGAAGACTGTGAGAAAACCTTTGATATTTTCACTTTGAAAATAGTTCACTTACAAATTTTAACTACAGCTCAGATAACCATCTGAGGACTGATTGCATGAAATGAAGTCAGCTATAACATTTAGGAAGTACTCAGGAGTCACATTAGTTAACAGAAAAACCTCAACACTTTTTATTAACCATAGAAGCACACATCTTGATCTGAATCACTCACTTTTCTGGAAATATTTATTTTCCACATTAGGCACAGATACCTGCCTTCCATATTGTTTGCAGTTTAGATTAAGCAGAGAAAACTTCTCCCTATTTGCATATCCACCCCACATATTTTAAGGATGTTCCTATAATACCTGTATCCTGATGGAAAATGCTGACTTCCTACTTGCACACCAAATTGGAAAACGACACATCAGTTTCTACCTGCCTGCATGATATCATATAGAGTACAGAAAAATAAATTTACTTGAAAAACAAAACAACACAATATACAAATCTATTGGTAGGTGTTTTATCTCCCTGTGACACTCCTTGTGCTATTCGGTGAAAAATCTCCCTCTTTATCAACAACAATAAATACAAAATTTAGAAAAGATGCACGATGATGATCATGAAGGAAAGTTAAATTGTTCTAAGATACCGTATTTATTTGTACTTTAATATCAGTGGATGCACAATCATTTATATTTCTTTTATGTACATTATACCAATTAAGCTTATTTGCACCCAGTTTAAAGTCTGTTTATTGCCAAGCAATACAAAGTAGCCAAAATTTAAACGAGAATTCGGCCACTGTCCTTTAATATTGTATTACCTTCCAATTTAGAGTCAGCTTAAACCTGTACAGGTAACATTGGAATACAGTCAGACTGGAAAAGAAATACTTCATACTCACTTATTTCCTTTGTCTTTTTCACACATGGGACAAGAGTGGTGAAGCAGCCCTTTGAAACCTAAATCAAAATAAATTAATAAATGATTAATATTTAAGAGTAAGAAGGATTTGAGGCCAGTGTACAGGAATGAAGGGCTCTCAAACAAGGGAAGTTAAGATCAATATGCCATCTTGATAGTTTGTACCCTGTCTCAATTTAAATACTGAAAGATGCAATGGATGCTGTATTTTTAATGAATTTAATTGTGAAAGAAGCTTCAGCTTCCCAAACCTGCCTTGTCAGAGGTACACCCTACCTGCCCACAAACATCTGCTCTGGCACTGTCCTCTCTTTTATCAGTTTTCTTCGATCTTTACATCCTTTGTCAGCACTGACACTAATTGCACTTAGAATTTCATAAGTGAAATACAAAAATGCTAAAAGGAGTGACCTCTAAATAGTTAATATTCAAAACTACTTTTGTAATGCTTTTTGTTAACAAAAACCAAACACTTTATCTCTGAACTATGGTTTAACTGACAACCTGCAGTGTCAATAATACAGTACTGAACCATTCACAATCATGTCCTTTGCAAGCATAAGGGCCAGGAAAAATTTCAGAACAGAGAAGCTAGTAAATAACCACAACATTTTCCATCTTCAACAGCTGTTAACCTGATTATTTTGAAGTCTGGACCTGAAGCTTGATTTACTGTTCCCAAGTTTCAGGCAATTTCTCCACTATCAAGTAAATATCTCCACCAGACAAGAACCTGAAGTACTGTGTGCTTAAAGGCCTCTGGCCAAGGCCTAGACAAGCTCACTGCCTGTAACAGAACCAGTCCAGCCATTTCAGAGAGGTATTTACTGAGGCTGAACAAGAGGAAGGAAAAACAGGGAGAGAAAAAAAAAAAAAAAGGAAAAAAAAAAAGGGGGGTAAAGTAAACTTACTGAAGTTTCTTTTTGATACTGAATACAAACTGAAGTATCTGTGTGACAGAGAAAAGGAGCTGGCAGCAACATCAACTTTTTTTTTTTTTTTTTCCAGAATATACTGTCATGTTTACTCCTACAGGAGAAACCTTTTCAGGATTCATGTGTTAAGCTTCATTTAGAATCTGGATGGTTGTGTCCATGTTCACTTGCAAATAAAATATTATTTATGGGCTGATCTTGCAAATATTTACTACTGAACATATGGGTGAATGTTCAGCTGGTGTAAATCAGTAGAACTACCAAACTCATTTACATTAGCTGAGGCTCCAGCATGTTATGTTTATTACATTAGGGACCCATTCATATGGGTAGGATTTACCCCACAACAACCATCCATAGGTTGGTTAATCCAATCTACAGGTTGAGGGTATTTGCAAAATCATTCCCCTACTTGTGCTGTAATTTAATGAGTAATGCTTTTATATCTCATATTTAAGATCATTGTTGTAGCCCTGATGTTTTCATAGAAACCAACTGAAAAATGACTATTTTATCTTACAAACCCTTATTTATATGAACAGTCACGTGAAGTACTCAGGAATGAACACTCTGGGCTGGAAAGGTATAGCTGTGTGTTTATGTCTACATACATATATATATATCTAGAGAGAGAGAGTACATATACGTACATATACAATTGCAACTCTGAGCACTTCCTGGGAAGCGCAGTAATCTTTCACATTCTGGTCAGGATACTCAGCACCTCACAGGATTCACTCATCAGCCTTGACTGAAATCTACAATTTGCCTGGATATTATACCACCAACACATGGGTTTCTCAAACAAAAGAGACTGGAAGCACTTCTTCCCTTTAGACCTCCTTGGTTTAAAGAAGGAAGTGTTTACCTTTGCGTGAACAGCTTTGGTAAAGTCTTCTACTGCAACAGTCACAGTGGTCTATTCCTATACGTGAACTGGGTTTTCATCATTATTTTTAAAGCATTAAAAAAAAAATAAAAAAAATGTAGAGTGCATCTGTACCTGGGTTTGCCTTTCAGCACTGGATGAAGTGCAAAGATAAACCTAAAAATTACTAGGGAAGTCTGAAACAGATATGTAACAACAGGAAGTTATCTTTTGTCACTGATAGTGTACATAACCACAAAAAGCAATATTTTATTGCTAGATTTGCCTATCCACTACAGAAACAAGTTATTACAGAGCATGCATGATGACTGGAGGTAAAACTGAATTCCCCTCCCCCCCCTCCACCTCTAGCCTGTCTTTTCTAGTTTTCTCTCAATTAATATATTTTCCATGTTTGTTTTTTTTTTTTTCTGTAGCATTTATGGCTTATATTTTGTACCATGGATCAAATGCTTAAAAAGCACATTTCCCTCCAGGTTTTAAAGTTCCTTACTCATTTTTTTCTTTTCTTTTTCCAGACAACTATTCCAATCTGTTGCTGGAGTTAAGTAGTAATAAAAGGTAGCAGACAGCTGACCTCCTATATATTTCTGGAAAAGTAATTAATGAAATTCTCAAGGGACCTGGAGATATGGGTGATATATTACCACCTGAAGGTGGTTTAGAAAGGCATATTTTACAACACCCACACAGTCATAATAGACTTACATATTTTAATGTAGAAGAAATATAACAATGTTAGATGGAAATATGCGTTTTAAGCAACATTAGTTTTCTTGGGCTGATACTGTCTCCTTTAAAACATTTATTATTATAGACCCAGTGTCACAAAGACAACTGATGGTAGAGGCAGATATAATCAAGTAAAGATTTCAACATTGCTTATCTCATCCAACAACTAATAATGGTCTCCCTGCTAGGATTTTGCAATAGAAGAAACAACGTAAACTAGGCACACTCATTTTTCATCTTCTCCTTTGGGGAATTTTGCTTGTCATTATCACTGCATGCATTCACCCCTTCATAAGCGAGACCTGGAAACTGCCTTCAAAACAATATTTTGGGTAAAATGTTGAAAAGCATGATTGCCAGCATAAGATTTCAACCAAAACATCATATTTCCTTCTTTAAGACTTAAAACTAAATTCTAAGCAGCCTCGAAATCACATCCCTTTCAGTACATATACATTTCTAATAATGGCCGGGATTTCAAATTTCCCCATTTTTCACCTTTAAAAGTAAAAAAACAACAACGACAAAAGTGCTTTCATCTCAACAACTGCATTTTTGCATACTTGAAGTACACAGTATAGTACTAATACATATAGTACTTTTAAGAGAAAATGCCCCCCAAAAACACAACAAAAATCAAAATATTTGAAGGAAAGAAACATATGACACAATATGTCTCTCCAGAAAAATGTATTATTCAAATGATTATCTGAAAAAAAAAAAAACAAAACAAAACAACAAAGCACCTGTACAGTGACCTGAAGATAGAGAAGGACAGGATGTAACTGAGCTGACAGTGTAGGGTATGTTAAAGGAAAGAACTGACAGATCACTGTTATGACACCGAATAGAGCACAGAGGCATTCAAAAGGCTCTTCCTTAGAGGTATGTCCTGAGTATTGTTCATGTTGGAGTCTCCATAGTGAGAAAGAGGAGCCAGGAAGGTAAAGGGAAGTGGTTACAGTCTCATTCCCTCAACACACTCCCAGAATGACTGAAAACGAGGAGATGTAATGCCAAAGATTTCCGTTCCCTATATCTGTTGCTAGACATACTGGCTACATCAACAGAAACACAGTATATATACACCCTTTACACCATATACATGGGCTAGATGGTGTAAGAGAGGAGATGACATATGCCAGGCCTTCCTATCTAAGTCCAAGATTAAACTCCATGCACTGTTCTGCTCTCAAAGATCCCTGGATTTACACTCAGCCTCATTTTTCTGGTGATCTATTGCAGAAGAACAGTTTGGATGAGCTTTTGTCTTCAAGTGTATCAAAAATGGTGCAAGGAAAGCAAAAGAATAGGTAACGAGCAGTAAGTGAATTCAAAGTTCAGTCCCAGAGAGGAATGAATGAATTCCTGATTGCATGAACACTGGGCAAAGCCTGGAAATAGATCTTATTAATAATGATCATGTTATGAATAGATTTTGAAGAAGGAGGAACGAAAACCAAAGATTATGTGATTCAGTATTAGAAATATTAGACTGAGGTAATTTTGGAATCCATACAGAGATAGAATCAGAATCATTAAGGTTGGAAAAACCACTAAGATCATCTAAGCCAAGCATCAACAGATATCAATCTTTTATCTGAAATCTCTGAAAGCAAAAATCAGTTTCCAGACAATTATTATTTGATCATTTCTCTTCATGATTCTGTTTCTGCTTCTACCTGATCTTTTCCAAAAACTAACATCGATGTATTCTGAAGAAAGATAGCACGGGAAATTTCTTCATGCTGATGAGTCAACATGTATTCTGCATGAGCTCAAAGTGACATAAGCCAACTTAGATTTCCATAGCTATAAAACAATCACAGTGTAGTCAACACGTCTCATTATATTTGTTATAATATCACGCTAAATCAGCTGTGCAGGTTTGGGATTGGGGCTGACATGCATGACCAAGAGGTGCATTTAGACTAGATATTAGGAAGAAATTCTTTACTGTGAGACTGGTGAGACACTAGAAAAGGCTGCCCAGAGAGGCTGTGGATGCCCCCTCCCTGGAGACATTCAAGGCCAGGCTGGATAGCGCTTTGAGCAACCTGGTGTACTGGGAGGTGTCCCTTCCTATAGCAGCAGGGTTGGAACTAGATGATCCTAAATACCCCTTCCAACCCAAACCATACTATGATTCTATGAATGAAGTAACCCCTCATGTGAAGGAACCTCATTTACATTTGTCTACCTAGGCATATCTAGACAAAAGGTAGACCTGGACCATAAAAATAAAACCTTTCAAAACTATATCAGATGTCAGCAAAGTCAAGAACTTTCATTATTAACTATTTTAATAGTGCAGTTAAGCTGTTAATTTCCTTTATGCGTGTGTGCGTGCATGTAGTGTGCTTGCATTTAAAATTAACTGCAATGTTTATAGTCATATAGATCATTGTAGAGTATCACAGCCCTTTGATAGATTTCTGCGCTTTATATGTTGGATTTCCTGATCTAGTTGCCTTAGTTACAAAACAACAACAAAAATGCTTAGCACTGTGATGGTGTTTATCCAAAGATCTTAATACATACTCAAAGCAGAATACAAAACTAATTGGATACTGAGAAAAATCATTTACAGAAAGGTACGGCAGCTTGCTAGGTTGATACAGCAGATCTGTAAGTAATCAGAGAGTAAAATCCAGGTATTCTGCTTATCAGAGCATGTGTATCCCATGACTATGCTGTCAGTAATAGCATAGTCCAGAATGCTTGTGCAGAACTTGGCAAAGGATAAAAGACTCAAGGTTAGGTAAGCTTACGTACAGTAAATTTGATGATCCTGCAAGCAGGCTTTTACAAAGACACGCAATTTCAGTCCTGTCTCGTTGCATCAATTTCTCTTTTTGTGTGCTTTGTAATCTTTTAAATATATAACCACTCTGCTAAAATATAAGCATACAATGACACAGCTGAAATTTTCAAAAATACATAAGCACAGTAATTCTGCAACCTGGGCTCCACTGATGTGCTTACAAAACTTTCACACAAGCTGAGCTTGCACAACTTGTTATGTAACTCGGTATCACCTCAAGTTGAGCATGCATCTTGCATGCAGCTGTAGGATGCAGACTACAAGGTAAATACAGGTAGGAAGCTATTCTTCACCTCACAAATATTCCCGTACAAAAATAACTGTTTCCCTATCTGGGGAAAAAATGCTTTGAGAATTTTCTTTAGAAACCCAAGGTGAAAAGAAAACCATTTTGCTTTTTTACAAAACTAAGGAAATAGGATTTCCCTACGTAGCTGAGAAAACATTTCTGTTCAGCTGTCACACTACTCATTTGAATAACTATAAACCAAATTTAGCAACTGGATTGTTCATAATTCTTGCTCATTTTAAATAGGTGCTATTTAGGAGCAGAATTTGACCTAGTTTTTCCTCGAGTATGTACAAAGACAAGATAGAGGAAGAAATGATGAGATCAATTCACAGCTGATTCAAATTGTTATGAAGTTACTGAAACTGGAACACAGTCTCAGATACAGCTTCTTGAAAATATCCAGTGAAAGCAGCTATCAGAAATGCCAAGCACTGTTAGTTAATTGTGGAATCTGCACAGATTTTTTGTGGATCTATATCTCATTTGTCATGAGTTCATATATTATTTGCCCAAATAGACATTGTCATATAACTTTACCAAGCATTGCTATAAGCAACCGAAAATTAGTTCTTCAAATCACTAGGCATATTCACAAAGCGGAATGAAAAGTTGAAGAACCTTTTCAGTTGAAAAAGTTTTGTCCTTTGTTGCAGAGCCAAAAGTTTGGAGGTCCTGTTTTAATTTTTAAACCAGAGATGAAATACAACAGATGTCTCTCTTCACTCACAGGTTTTCTTAAACAACTGCACTGAAGCATGTGGTAGAAGTTATCTGCATTTGATGAATAATCTTTCCTATTCACACATGCAGCTCTAGGGCTAGCACAAAGGCCAAATGGAGTTTATATCTCTTCCTCCCTCCTTCATCTTCCAGCCAATTCTTGCTTATCTATTGCAGTAGTAGTTTGGTTAAAGCTGTTCTTTTCATGTCATCCATACGCCTGATGTGATATGCCTTAGGGGAAAAAGTAGAAATGTACCCAGTACATGTCCATGCAGTAACCAACAGTTGAGGAGAGATGTCAAGATTTCAGAGAATTTTTCATCTTATTTGACAGTATTAAATAGCTCCTGAAATCTCACAGTAACATGAGGAAATCAGATTAACTTAAAAAATCTAACAATGGTATTAAGAACCCAACTTGATTCTGCGCTGCTAAAATTATTCACTGCTAAGTAGATTGTGAGGCAATTCTTATCAATGTGTTTAATAATATCTATGTTCTGAAGACAAATTTACTAATGTTGCTTTTCCAGAATCAATCTTTGTTTCTTACACATACAGAGGAATTATTTTCACACTTTCTACTCTTCAGTGCTAACCTGTCTTAAGTGAGCTCTCAAAGGCTCAAAGACCCTACTATTTCCCAAGCTATCTACATCAAAAACTCTGGAATCTAATGCATTTAGGCCTGGTGCTCTGTCAAAGTTAACAGTCATAATTGCCTAATTATCTGCTTTAGCATGATGGTAAAACCTTTTAACATTTCACTTTTCCCCAGGAGAGTGTATTGCAGTTTCTGGAATGCTGCCTTACCCTTCTTTTGGGAATACTTAGGCAAAGAATTCATTTTGCTCTCAGCTAAATGAACCTTATGCTCTCCCTCTGTAGCCATACTGTCTCCTTACCTGGATGTTTTATGCGCAGTATATACATCTATATGGAGATACGTAAGAAATTCACTAGCATCTTCTGTTTGACAGATTTCCCTCTCACAGGGACTTAAGTCAAAATGTAAGTCACTTTGTTGAGCTAACCAGAATTACTGTACCTGTGCCATGTTATAATACTTTCCATCTGATTCAGCCTCTGTACATGCTGAGGCACTTCAAGGATACTTAAATGAGAAGAGGCCAGTGATGGCTCCTAACTGTACTAAGATGTAACTTCTAGTCTAAGATACCAAGAAGGGGTTGCTCTCTTGGTGAATTTAACACAGTTCTAACACTTCTAGTCTAGAAAATTCAGCATCTTGCTCATATGAAGTCATCTTTTTCAGGTAATAGAAAAAGATGCTAGTTATAAATGACTCTGATAAGATTCTAAGTTGTCCTAAGAAAGAACAACTTCTGTTTATAGCAAACAGCAAACATTAAAAAAAAAAAAAACCACGCAAATTAAAATCGATTCCTGTGTTACTCTAGTAAGAAACTTAAAATCAGAAGTAGAGTCTGTCAGGATTAAATTTTACAAAATATACTTCCCCTTTTTTCTGTTTTGTTTTACATTTTTGTTTTCATTATTCCTCTAGCTCGTTTTGAAAGTCTGAATGCAAATTAGAAGACATCTAAATATTGCTACTCACTTTATCTACAATAGATCACACACAATCACTCCAACTGAGTGGATCCGAAAACTAATTCAGCTACAGAACATAGGCCTCTGTACTACAAATACAATGTTTTCAGTCACATTTCTTTCTCTCCTTTGGGATTCATTCCTATAGGTCAGTCCATAAACTGTTTTGATTCTCATCTACTTGGTAAGAGAACCTTTCTGTCTGCTTTTTGAAATTAAAGCTTTTATTATTTTTATTATATATTTTTATATTACACTTATTTTATTATTTATTTTAATATTATCCTTGTCTCAATTTTTCACTTGAAATACAGCCATATGTTTACACTAGAATTCAAAAGAAGTAGCTTTAAGTGGTAGAGGGAAAAGGATAGCAACAGCAGTACAGAGCCCTGTACAAAGAAACTGCTTGTCATTTTACTGACCATCTCAAGAGTAAACTTGCAACATCAGGTTTGCTTCCAAAACTTAACTCATTTTTAAAATAGATATTTAGCAATTGGGGCACACAGACAAACTAATTCCAAAGCACAGTAATTACCAAATGTCAGATTTTTTTTTATTTTAATGACCATCCTCTTCCAATCCCTGCCATGGGCAGGGCTGCCACACACCAGATCAGGCTGCCCAGGGCCCCATCCAGCCTGGCCTTGAGCACCTCTAGGGATGGAGTATCCACAGTCTCTCTGGACAGCCTGTTCCAGTGCCTCACCATCCTCCCAGTAA
This sequence comes from Alectoris magna, assembly GCA_030625065.1. NCBI lineage: Eukaryota > Metazoa > Chordata > Aves > Galliformes > Phasianidae > Alectoris > Alectoris magna. Next base: position 12,864,013 of record CM060568.1, read on the forward strand.
AGAATTTCCTTTTAACATCTAACTTATATCTTCCCTTTTAATTTAGAGCTGTTCCCCCTTGTCTTATCACTATCAAACTGTGAAATAAGTCAGATTCCACTTTTTAATTTATTATTTTTTAAACATATTAAACCCCCCTTTAGGTACAGGAAAGCCACTATAATGTCTCTCCCAGAACCTTCTCTTCTGCAAGCTAAACTAGTCCAGCTCCTGCCATCTTTCTTCATAGGAGAAGTGCTCCAACCCTCTGATCATTTTGTAGCTCCTGCAGACTTGCTCCAACAGCTCCAATAAGCTCACTACTCTGAGAATCAGCTGTCCAAGAAAATGTCTCTGCCTGCACAAGGAAAGTGCAGGAGGTAATCACACATGGATCACTTCTATTGGGCTAGTAGAGAAATGACCTTGTGGGAGGACATCCTTTCAAAAGTAGCTAAATCTGCTAATGACACAGAACTGAGAAGCAGTAAATACAGAGGAACAGAGCAAACAAAGTCATAATGATTTGGATAGAATTAGGCTTATGGGATGCTAAGTAGTTTATGCAGTTCCATGTAAAGAAGTAAAAGGTAATGAGACTAGGGACCAAAAACAGTCACTGAGACCAAAGTCTAAATTAAAGCAGAACACAAAATACAGACCAAGAAAAAGAAGTGGGAATAAGATAGTTTAAAGTGTTTTTCGCAATCATGCACAATATTTAGCAGCAATAAAAAGGCAAACAAACATTTGGAGCATGAAATTAGGTAAGGTAGATGGGAAACAATAAAGACAGAATTATAATTTATCAATGGAAGGCATTCCGGCACTATAAAAAAGAATTCAGAAGCCATATGTGAGATACTGTGTGCCATTTTGATCACCATATTACACCGCAGAAAGGACATCACAAGGACGAAATAAAGCAGTAGATGGACATCAAAATGTCACAAAATTTGGGAGGATGTGTTATGCATTCTGAAGAATAATTACCTAGTTTCGTCTTTCTGAAAACCAGCAAATACTGATTTACAAATCATATTAGTGTTATATCTCTTCCTAAGAAGCAGGGTATGGAATGATGACAGACTGATATTGAATTAGAATGAAATGTTAAATTAGATATTAGAAAGCCCAAAGACTCATACAGATAGACAATACAATACATGCCATGTCAGACTGTAGCATTTTTGTTTATTTTAGGTACTCAAAAATAGACTTGAGCAATTAAATCTGATTCTGCAAATTTTATAAAGGCAAAAATTCTATTAACTTAGCAAGAGTTCTGAATGAGAAATACTTAGAATAACCCATTAGATTCTCAAGTAGTTATAGTTCACACTGACATCAAAAGCAACTTTGTAGCTATAATTTCTGCACAAAATATTAGAAATGTAGTAGTAAGAGCTTGTGACTCTGAGTGAAGTATGTAAGCACATAATTAATATGACAATAGACAAAAATGTGGTCAGTGAAATCACTCATTTAATTAAAGGCAAGCATATGCTTAGACAATATGGTAGAGTGCAAGTAAATGTAAAAGACAGATATGTAACTCTTTGTGGGGTGGTGTTTTGTTGGTTTGTCTTTTAGTTCACATTTTACAAACTTCTCGTGTACTCTCCAGCATGCACAGGCCCAAATAGAGAAAGATGTAATACATATATTTACGTAACATTTTACAAGTTATTTCAACAGAAAAGTTGAATATTCGCAAAAGTTTGAGAGATAACTCATCTAAGTCTTCAAAATACAGATTTTTAAGGATTGAAACTATACCACACAGCAGCAATTGACTATGGAAAGAAATGGTACTTAAACACATACCACTTCAATTAAAAAAAAAAAAAAATCCTCATTAAAAATGCTAGCTATAAAAATAATTTTGAAAAATTTGCTTAGTTCATATCCTTCAAAATCTCTCAAATTAATGTGAAAGCAGAATTTGGAGATGAGACGCTGTATCAAAGCATTTTTACCAGAAACGACATGAAACATTCTGTCTTCAAATTTAAATCCTTTGTAATTATACACCGAAGTTGGAAATATATATATATATATATATATAAATATATATATAAATATATATAAAATTACTTAGATCCCACCTTCCTATTAATTTCTGTCATTAGGAATTCAGAAATTTTAAAGCTTTCCCTCCACCCCTCCCCCCGGAAACATAGATAAAAGAAGATATCACATGTGCTTTTATTAAATTACCACATAGTTCTATTAGCAATGGGATGTTCTATTTATAAACACCAAGAAGATAAACAGCTTGCAAAAACAATGCAGATAAACACAAAGCTGTTTTTATGAAATTCACTACGTTAGAAAATACTAGTAAACCAAATATTGTACAGAGAACAGTTTTTATTTTTTTCTGCAAACAAAAACTGAAATGCTATATGCAATTAATATGTATAAATAATGTATGCTGAGGGTTTGTAAGTGGTTCCTACTCAGTCAGGGTACGGCAAAATCTTCTGTCAATAAAGCCTGGATTTAAAAAATGCCACTGTCTGATGTTTTGACACTTGTTCTCTGAGAACAGCAAAGAATCATATAGATGCAGGGAAAAAAAAAAAAAAAAAAAAAAATCAAAGTCTAAAAAACTTGGAGCAGAATAAAAACAAAGAAAGAAAAGCCAAGATGCTGAAGTGAAATAGATGAAGGATATATTAAGAACAAAGAATCAAATAAATGGGATGCAAATGAAAGGGAACAGAATTTTCTGGAGACGGCGGGTAGCCTGGGGGAAGCCTCCAGAAAAAGAATTACATGCAAGTGTAACAAATGAAGGGGAAAGATGGAAAAAGAAGGCAATGAGTAATGAGAAAGCAGAGTGCAAGAAATCTGTTGAGCATAAAGATGATAAGTATAAAGCAAGCACTTTCTTCCCTCCCATATATATGCCCTTTAAAAAAACATTATTTATATTTCTCAAAAATCTGGAAGATTGCACTATAATGGAAAAAAGGGTTAAAACTGTTTCAGTCTTACACTTCTATCTTCATACACAAAAATTAAGACTGAATTCCTGAGCAGATTGCTGACAAGCAATGAGACTGCTTTGCCCAAATGCTTGAGGGCTTAGCATTCAAAACCTTTAGCAGGGAGATTTATGGGTATGCAAAGTCCCCAAGTTATCAGTTCCTATGTGGCAAGATGTACATTTAAAGCTTTTCTCTGCAATACACTTACAGCCCTTTGCTTTCCATTCAGCTTCTCCTGAACATCACAGGCAGCTATGTTTAACACAAGCTAGAGAAGAACTTATCAGAACAGTTGTAAAAACTTGTGACAACAAGGAGACAGTTATGCAAGTGAGGAAAACATTATCTTGTTTTCCTGAAGCACCTGTTTTCATAAGTGAAATTGTTTCTCCTCTCTCTTAAGGAGGAAGGCACAAAGTACTGAGTGCTCTTACAGTCACTAAAAATATTGTGGGTAGTAGAATAGTTTTTCCCAGTTTTTCCATTTCTTATCGATTTGGATTTTAAGTTCTCTAATTCCTATACATATATGTACTAAAGGATAGAGTACGAGCACTAAAGAAAGAAAACCAACCTAGAGAAAACAAGTTGTATTTGAATGCCTTTTCAGAAAGACAGTTCTAGATGTGTGAAGATTAGTATTAAGTACTCGTCCTCAGAATTCATCAGGAATTTGTTTTTCTCCACCACAAAGACTTCCCAAGACATTCCATGAAAAATCAAAGGAAAGCTGTAAAACAGACACCGGTGTCTAGGGCTTTTTTATCCCCCCAGACTTAGCAGTCATACCCAATTACCTTCATCCCAGAAAACAATTTAACTGCCCAACTACCACGTAGCGTGGAATGCTTTTTTTCTATTTGGCTGTTAGCTAAAAGATTTCAACAAACGTTCAGCCAAATTAACATACAAAATGTCTGTATGCACAGGGCCAGTACTGAAAAAATGTTGTAGCAGTAATTACCAGGTCATTTATCTCATGTAGTTCTCTGGTTCTCATGATCTTTGAGGAACCTTTGAGGAATCTTTGAGGAATGAAACATCAACTAAAGCAGGTATTTTAACAACTGTATGCACGTGGAGGATAGAAATCACCAAACACTGACATGTAAAAGAGAAGAGGCACACTGGATAAAAGGAAGTGACAGTTCACTTCAATGTACATCAACTCTTAGACAGAATTGTTAACATGCTCACAAATGTCCCATGGTTTTCCTAAGCATTCTCTCAATACTGTGCTACTCAGTTAATAGGAAACTAGGCAATTAATACAATTATGTTATTGTTATAGATATATATGAGGCCATTTTGACTGATTTCACAAAGATTGATTTCCGCCCTACAATAAGAGCTACTTCCTATAACAGTATCACAACTCATCTGTACGATATTAGCCAAACAGAGCCACAGTGTCATTGAAGGAAGCACTCTCCAGCATTACTTAAGAGCTTGAAAGGAAGAAAACATTTGATAGGCAGTAAAATGAAAAAAAAAATACGAACAGTTAAGTAAATCTGGAACTCGCGAATCTAGTAAAGCTAATAAGAATTTAAATCTTTTCTCTTATAAACATAAATGACTGTAACAACATATTCAGCACATGTATTAAAATTGGATGAAATAATATGCAGTCCATGTAATTTGCTTTAGTTTCTTTCCTTCTCTCTTCTGAAACAAAAAAAAAAAAAAAGCTTTGGTTAGGGGCTTCTCCCAAGGAAAAAAAAAAAAAAAGCATTCCAACTAGTAGCTTAAAGGAAGAGCTTAACTCAGGTGTAAATTTCTCAACTGTTTTTGATGCAATCATTAAAATTATTGATTACATAATTCTAACCCAGGGTTCCAGCCACTCCTAAACAGCAGAACGAATCTTTACCATGTGTCATTCCCTATGCACCAACTTCTAAAACACTAGATTTTAATGTTTAATTTTATAAGACCTTCAAGATAAACACCATGATGGGAGAAATGTACTTTAAAGATGATCAGAATATTAGGATCCCCAAACTGACATTTCTGAAAAGGTGAATAGTCTGAAGGGTGAAAGAGTATGCTGGATGGTCCACATTTTGTTTATTATATGAAAAACAAACAAAGAACAACACACCTCCTCCCCTTCTGAGATTTCACAAGCTGAAAAACAGTTTCTTTACTGTCTGTTACACTTGAGTACTTTTGCTTAAATTATCCATTCCATAGATTCCTTTTTGTCTTAACCTGCGGCTCATCACATTAAGACATGATGGAACACTAATGCAAGAAACTTTTATCTAACAGATGCAAATGGTATTGAGTGCTATCTCCCTAAGCTTACTTTTCTATTGGCTTAATGTAAACATTTCCAGTTAGAACATCCAGGAAGTCATAGACATAAAATACATTTCTGAAGTGATTACACAGACCATTTACATTTCCAGACACTAAAAGCAAAAAGGGTATTGCAAACTCCTAATATTAGTATCTACATAAAATAGGTCACTGAATTTGATGCAGAAAATTTTGCATTCAAGGTTGTGCATCTCCACCAACTCCTGCCCCTGAATGTGAAACAGGCATCATCATACAGGCAATGCAGGACAACAGTCTCTTGGTAAAGAGACGTAGATTACCTAGTAAAAATTCCTTTACGTTAGTCAGAATGGCTAAGAGAAAATTCATGTTATGATAAATTTTGTCACAGCATTGGACAGTAGTTATGCCTTAAATCCCTACAGAATAAAAGAAAAATGATTTTCCTGTTACTGCTATGATAAAGAAGTGTTTCTCCAGGTAAGCGAAGATTATAAAGACATCTCATGTTGGTGAAAAAACATTCCAATCTCAAAGATCTCACCAGCTTAGTCCAGCCTGTCTGCTAAATAAGCCCCAATAAACTGACATCTACATCAAGAAATCTTAGAGAGACTGCAAGAAACTGCTAAAAAGAGGAGGAAATGTGTTGTTAAAGGGCATGTGTTCACGTGCTGTCTACTGACTTTTATTCTACTATGATATCATTTGAAAGCATTTTGCATTTCATGTAAAGGTGCCTTGGTACAAACATGATAGTCCCAACTATTTTTCATTGTCAAGTTATTATTACGTTGTATCAGTGAAAGTGGTAATAAGTATACGAATGGTCTAAACACATACATTCAACACATTTCTTTTCCTAAATGTTCTCATTATCACAGATTTTCAACGAGACTAGCACTTTTATGCAAATTATTTGCTTTGACCCAGCTAGACTGGTCACTGCTTTATGATGACACCACAGGACTCACATTGCATCTCTTTTAACATGAGACCTCAATTTCACTCAAAAATCACATTTCCTACATTTAAGAAGAATGGAACAGAAACTACAATGCATAATGGGAATAAATACATGCCAATTATAGGAACAGGGTTATATAGTAATTAAAACAACAGTACTTTTGTTTTCAAAATGGCTGTATAATTCCATTCTATAGTTTTCATTAGGAGAGATACTAGACTAAAAGTACCGCTTCGTTGACAAAGTTTCCACATTTGGAGAGATGAAAAAAATTTAGAAATATTTAGTCAGACAAAATTCAGATATTATTGCTAAAACATCCAGCTACTACAAGTATTTTAAAGTTACTATTTACATATTTAAGAACTTTTCTTTTATGAGTAAATGAGTAAAATACAGGCAATAAAAGAATGTTTTATAGAAAATGACTACTATGACTGGCTCTTTACCACTGAATGAGCTTGTATTTTAGTTTTTCTCTGGTTCAGAAAATACCATTCTTTCTTCTGATGTTGGTATGTTTCTAGCTCTAATTAAATAAGACAGTGCTGTAAAACATCTTTCTAGTTTGTGCACATACATCCACTGATGTTTGCATGTATAACAGCAGCTCATGGTACAACAGCAAGATGCTCTGGATTGGAACATGCATATGATTCCAGATATCAAAGTTAGCTTTAGTTCAACTTTGTGAGATTCTGAAAGGAGCTGTGCTTTGTTGCACTTCCTCAGATCCCAATAGTGATTTAGTTCTGAGGATTATATATTTGTCTCTTATGTGTCAAAAGTCTTATCCCTAGTGACATTACAACTCTGTTTTTGTATTTAATGTAAAAGCGCGATAGCTTCACGTTGATGATTGTCAGCAGTTGCTATTTATCATCTGTCAAAAGTTTTCCTCATGGGAAGACAGAAAAATCAAATGGATTATGGCTGTTTTTTTAGTTGCTTAAAGGAATCTTACATGACACAGGCTAAAAAGAATGGCAAAACTGCTCCTGACAACCAAGTTAGCATTCACAGCAATATGCGATTTTATGTACATAACAGGAGAACTGTCAGTCGTCTTGACAAAGCAGCATATTTAAAAATGCTATGTCAGTTCACTCGTCTGACCTCTTGGTTGCAAGACCACCTGACACTGCAGTTACGTATTTCTAAAACTGCTTACAGCATTCTTTAGGAAAAAAATGTGCAAATCCAAACTTCAAGTAAACATGAAAAACATATAATAGTACACAGTAAAAGTGTACAATAATTATGTTTCTGCAATGCCCTTTGGTTAAGATTTTAAGAACTAAGAAAGAGATACATTCCAAAGAGAGAAACACAAATGACAGATCTGGAACATGCAATGTGACTGGATGACCTATGTTCATCTCATTGGAGTTATACAGTAATGAGAGGAAGATACTCTTTCCTGAAAATGGTGAGAAACTTTATCCCACTGATTTTTTTTTTTATTTTTTTTTAATTTTTTTTTTTACAAAATGGCTAGAAAAGAAATTACAGAAAAGATTAGTTTATACTTATTCTTAGACTATGAATTTTACATAAAACTCACATAGATCTTTGCTTTTTTTCTAAAAAACCAACGAGGCAAAAAAAACCACCCAACCCTCAAATTCTTGCCTATTTATATTTAATGCTCTAAATACGTGTCAATTTGTATAAGGAAATGTAAGAAAGTTAATTGAAATGTTCTATCTGGTTATTACTTAGACTGTCTGGAGATAAGACATATTCAAGAATTGGTGTTAAAGCTCCTAGAGGAATGCTGGGTCTATCTTAAACCTTGCCTACCCATAAGAAGTATGAGCTGAGTATGCATTATGAATAGAGAGACCTCATTCAGCCTGAGTTCTGGGAAAAACCATGGTCCTGGCTCACGTTGTAATGCTGTGAAAAAAGGCTATTTTAATGACATTTTATTTGGAATCCAAACTACAAAAGTAGTTTGCTGGTCCAGCGTGCTCCATGATCTTCTTAACCTGTTCCAGGTTTGCTATCCTTTTATCTTTAATAAACCTTGTGAAAGCGATTTGGTGTTTCACAGATAATTATGCCCCCACCTCTAATTTCAGTACATTATAGCAGATAAATTAAGGGAAATTCAGGGAAGCAATAGGGATTTAAATGGCATAAAAGAGAATAAAAGACTTAAAATTCTGTCTTTTTAGTTTCACTCTATGTTGTCAGATAGAGAAGCCAGTTTTATTTCAACCTTAATGGTCGTGTGGAGATTACTGGTCAAAGTGCAGAGAATATAAAGCTCCTGTTATAGAAGTACTTCTGAAAAACCTGAAGCTTAGATCTGGGCTTCCACCTTCTTTGAAGCTTATTATGAAAACCTGTTCTACGACAAATGTCCAGATAATGATATACTGTAACAATAGCTTGGTTTTCAAGAGCCACCTTACTTGTGCTACACGATACCACCACTGGAATTACACTTTTTAAAATATTTCATGTTCTTCTAGAGTTGTTAAAAGTGACAAAAGTCAGAATAGCTCAATAATTTGAGATTGAAAAAAGGAACTTATCCAGCACATGGCCACAGAAGGCCATGTCACCATTAGGTTAGTGAACAACAAAGTCCTAGTGAAATAAAGGACACATAACAGCAAAGAATTTAACTAATGATTTGAAGTCATGACAATTTTAAAAACAAGCAAATCACACACAAAGAATGAAAAACAGGAAGGGCGGATCAAAGCTGTAATCACGCTTTGATGAGCCATCCACAGTGACAGACTTTATCTTCACACATTAGAAAGGAAAAATAGATTTTTATACATGACTAAATGATATTTCTCAGTTGAGGTAGAATTTTTCCTGACTTCAGTATAGATGTTCTGACTTGCTTAGGAATATATTCACTTTACTTCCCCGTGAATCCTTAATAAGAGTATTCTTTTTCTGTGCAGACAAGTTTTGAGGACTCAATGGAATATATGAGCTATATGAATTCTATGCCAATGAGTGTCACTGAGAAATATATATATATAATATACATTTATATATATTTATAAAAAATAGATATATATATAAACAACAAGAAAACCCAAACACAAACTTTATATTTTGTGTGCATTTACTTAGAATGAGGTGGAGGATTTTTGTTTCCCTGTTAGGTATTCTTATATTTGTAAGCAGGAAGACTGAGAAAAGAGGTACTTAAGCACTCTTAATTCTCTCAGATTTAAGGTTTTTTTTAGGGATGAACACATGGCTTTAGTCTTTATTCTTTTTTGTGGGTAAATTTTATCATATATTTAAAATTCTAGAATTTAATATGCCTATTCTTGACTATGAGGAGACAGATAAATTCAGTTTTGCTAGCTACCTACGCTTTGTTTTCACTTCATCATATTCACAGAGGTAACTGCATATGCGTATGTACATGGATACACACAATGTATCACATACACTGGGATTTTCAAGCACATACAAATTGCGGATAACACTGGGGCTAAGCACTGATGCATAAAATACCATTACATGCAAGGTCATGTTCAACACATGTATGGATTGAATCCAGCAGTCCCCATTTTTACATTAAACAGCCATTGCCAGAAGCCCATGATTGTTTACCTATGCTCAATACTCATTTGTAGAATTACTCATCATATACTGCTCTCAGTGCCCTTTTTGTAAAGCTACAGGAAAGAAGGGACTTGTCCCATCCTTGCTGTGGGCTTTCTGCATGGCAATAAAGCTGGGATGAACAGTATAAAAAGGCAGTGCCTGTGGGTGTGAATCTATGGAAATTAAGCCATTAAGATAGATAACCTGAGGCAATTTTTTCCCCCCAAACTCTGTTGTTCATACTGAAGAGTTCTTTTAATAAGCACTAATGTCCATTCTGATCAATATCTGCAGCAGAAAGCATTACTGTCACCTTCTCTGCTCATACTAAAAACAAGAGGTAATTTCCAGGGTGTTTTTTTTTTGTTTTTTTTTTTAAAGCGGCCTAACAATTCCTGCCAAACACTTCTTGACAATGAAATATGGAGAAGCAGAATGAACATAAACACTCGTGGCCTTTCCTAATTTCATGACAGCCCTGTGATTGATACTGTCAATATCCATGACACAAGTCACTTCCCCCATTTGTCAAAATACAACAGAGAGTAGAAAATGGCTGGGAATACACATGTGGTTATCCATAACATTTACTCAGCACAAATGAGGTTGAAAGCACGTTTACAGGAATAAACAAAAAATGAAGAAAACTCATCCCTACCCCTGTCCTTTTTAGTATGTTAGCTTTTTTTTTTTTTTTTCCTCTCTCTCTCCAGGAACACATGATCATCTCCATTGCAAAGAAAATGCTGATGCAGCTTTTCTAGTTGTACAAAACCTCGGCTTTCTTTACTGAGCTGCTGAGAGCAGTGGGATGCAATCCCTTGTCATGAGGGACTAGCTGCTTAGCAGATTATGGGAAGAAGGACGCTGTAACTCAAAAATCTGGACTAGGAAGTCATTAATAACCCCTCTTCCAATACCACATTGCTAATCACAACAGGTTTGACCAACCACAACATCACACACTTTTGATCCTTATACCAATCCTCCAATGTTGAATATATTAAAAGAAATTGGCCTTCAAAGAACTGCTGAAGGCCAGCACTGCATGACTGAGGAAAGACGAATATTTCAAATGCCAACAAAGAGCCTAACACTTTTACTGAATTCAACCTGTTACCAGTCTTAGTCCCTGATCCCACTATTTCCCACATAATTCAGTGATTTTCATGCCAGCAACTCCTTACTCAGGAAGTCTCTGGCACCACATAGCATTTGACCACAACCAGAGAGGAAAAAGCTTTCTCTCTTAACCTGAAAATCTGCTTTTGATTTATACAGGCCATTCTTCATCTAATTTCCCTTCATCTAATACTGACCCATTCTCTTTAAAGTCCTCAAACCCATTCCAATTAAGAACTCAAGCTAAGACAGAGATAGAGGGTCTCTTACCCCTCAGGTTACTTCTACTAGTGAGGACCTTAGTTACCAAAAAAGGAAGGAGTATGGAAGCAACAGATCTTCCTCTTGACAGCTTACTGACACTTTCGGTCTACAGCTGCAGTTCAAAGAAGGGAAAAAAAATAATGCTCAAAGCCTGAACTAGCATTGTCTGAATTCATTCACTTGTCATATGTCTACATGCTTTTATATGCTAAATTTAAATTTAAAGAAGGTCAAAGGTTGCATAGATTACAGTTTTGGTTAAAAGAAGAAAAAAAATAACAGGTCCTATAGCAGTTTCAGAGATCAACAGCATAGTACTGCTCAGAATAAAGCATGCAACTTCCTTTAGTTACTGAACAACTTTAATATATACAAGTCCTCTGTGCTTAGAGAGCTTTTTCCCAATAATGATGACATTGCCACTCTCCAAACCATCAGTGAAGGATAGTAAATTTATATGTTAATATTTAACAGTAAATTCATTCACTTGCGAAAGTAAACCTAATTCAAAAAAATTTCATGTGCCTTGTCTGCAAAGAATTTAAATTAATATAGTTTACATAAATAAATATAAATGTCAAGAATTCCAGGCAAGGTCCAGAATAGTTTTATGTTTTTGCAATATGTTCATGCTCTTTGCTACTACACTGAGAATAAACTATTTTTCATTGCTTCATCCAAGATCATTTTTTCCTCCTATTATCATCCTTAACACCTCCACTTTTTAAAGTGTCTCTCTTGCACTGACTAGTGGTCTAGCAGAAAAAGCTCACAGCTTTCCTCATAGGATGTTTTCCTGCATTGTTCTGAATAGACAAGAAGCAAATACATATTACAATTGTTCCTCCTCCAGCAACCCTTTAAATAACCCACAGGTATCTTTGTTCCCCAGCCTAGTTAGCTATTCTGTTGGTGCTTGAAAAGCAATGACAGACTGCCCATGCAGCCTGACCTTCGCAGATGCTTCTAATTTTTGCAGTAGTGCACAGACTATGCTTCCACTATAGGCCTTCTGAACTGGTCTTACAGGATTTACCAGTTCCACTGATAAATGACATCATTCTATCATGAACTTACAATCATCTGTCCCTTTTAAGAGTCACAGGTACATAGGCACATAGCCACTTCCAAAACAGGAGAACAATAGACTACATATGCAAAAGGGTAATAGCTACTATGAATAACTGAAAATAACCACAGCAGGTTTACCATACTTTATCCAGGTTCTCCTAAACTTTATTAGCTTTCAATCAAATTAATGAAGACAGTGGGATTCTGTAAGGAAAGTTTTCTATAGACATGCAGATTCTCCGAAACCTGTAAATTTGGTAAATATTCCAGATAGTTAACAGAAGTAGTAAGTCTGCTTTTATTTTTAATCATGCTGAATTATGAAAGTACAGGTAGAAATCGTGATGTAAATTACATACAATCTTCTTGACTTCAGTGAAAGATAAAATATCAGAAGAAAAGGATTAAAGACTTTGGGTGCTACACAGTTTATATCTACTGAAACTTACAGAATAATGTATTGCTATAATGGGTGTTTAAGCTTCTCTTTTGAGGTCTGGTAAGTATCTGGTATTACACATTTCATCAATATTTGTTCATATTATGTATAATGTCTTCCTAGTAAAATTGTAAAAGAAAAGATTCTTCTAAATATAGATAATTCTGATAAAATACAGGTTAATATTCTCTAAAGTGTATTTTTATGTTACGATTTGTTAGAATTCAAATTTGTGGATCATTTATAACAAGTATGTAACTAAACTAAGGAGTCCTGAACACTAAGCTACTAATCCCACGACAAATATTTTAATCCACTTTTCAATAGTACTAAAATAATACTTCTTTCAATACATATAATTTCATCATCTATTTTTCTACAAATAGGGTACCATGGATGAATTAGTTCAGAAGCACAACTTAGAAAGAAAATCAATAGTCCTCTCTTGAAGACCGCTCACAAAATACAGCCAGGTAGTAATTGATTCATAGCAAAACTTGCTTTTTAATTCTAGACACATTTAAGAGGTAGAAAAGCATTCACAATGGTTTATAATTTGCCTGTATACTAATCCTCTCAAGTGTATCACCTCTGTAATGATCATAGTATAACTTTAATAAATCAAGTTAAATTTGAAGTGAGCTCTGAGCTTGCCAAAAGCATCTTTTTGTGGTTGACAGGATGCTGACAATTGCCTGGAATTTACCACTGCCTTTAATTAGAAAGCCTTTCCATAGGAGAAGAAAAAAAAGAGGGAGAATAACGATACAAATTCAGTTCAGTATGTGTGTAGAATAAGATAATGATCTAATGTTACCTCAGAAACAAATGGGCCTATCAGCTATATTGCATAAGTTGATGATAGCAATTTATCTAAAGGAGAATTTCTCTGTGGTAATACTAAGGGGAACTGGACCACATTAAAGGAATATATATATTTTTTTAAACCAACAGTGTTTTCTTCTCAATTGGTTCTTGTAACATTTGCAACAAAACCACATTCTGACAAATGTCTTGCGATTAGAAAGAGTTAGATACAAACTTAAGGTCAGCATTTTTAAAAAATGTTTCTTCTCCTACTAAGTTCCTGTAATATAAAACACATTCTAAGCACCATCCATAAAGCACAGTGTTATATTATATTGTGATCTTTTGACCTAGCACCTGCACATCTTTAATTTATACTTTGCGGCTCAAAAGGTGCAGTGCATCATCAAGGTCACTTAGAAAGGCTTTAACTCAGGGTGCTTCTTGCAATAAATTAAAAAAAAAAAATACAGTGGTATAAGACACAACTCCTGTAAATCCAGAAGGAGATCATATTGGTACATGTTTCAATACATACTGCTCTTTCATACATATAGTGTTTGCAAAACACTGTTTCTGAAAGTCACATGTTTAAAAATAAAAGATGCCAAAAATAATCAGGATTCAGCTATTTTACCTGCATTATAACCTTGCTTTTAAATATCTAAGCACATACTTGCTTTTTTCTTAGAATTCCTGACCCCATGCTTAGCAGAAGTGATGTTTATTTTGAGAAGTGAGTATTCTACATTTTGTTTTGTTCCTACAGTTCTATGTTTGGACTAAAGGCTAGTTAGACCTCACTAATGCTTTAGGTTTTTCTCACTCTAGAATCTAAGTTCCTTACATCTTCACTTCATTTTCTGATAAAATGAGAACTGATATAGTCATTTTATAGTTCATAAAACAAGGCACAGAGGAACTGTTCAACATTTGTTCAGCAAGTGGGAATGGTTTTAAACTAAAAGAGAGGAGATTTAGATTAGATATTAGGAGGAAATGTTTTACTCAGAGGGTGGTTAGGCACTGAAACAGGTTGACCAAAGAGGTTGTGGATGCCCCATCCTAGAAGGTGCTCGAGGCCAAGTTGGATAGGGCCCTGCACAGCCTGATCTGATTTGAGGTACCTCTACCCACAGCAAGGGGCTTGATGATAAAACAAACAAACAAACAAAAAAAAAAAAAAGAGAAAACAAAATTAGGATTTCACTAATGTGAAAAGCATAACGCTTTTCAGAAACTGTTGCATCGGATCTCATGCTAGCTGTTTAGAACTCCTCATGCTGATCATCGATAGGTGTAAGCATACATGAAATCTTCAAACTGTAATGTCATAAAGCTCAAGCTGAAACTAAGCATATTGTAATAACTTTGCTCCTCCCCTTCCTATTTAAGTCTTACCACTCCTCTGTATGCAACCTTGACAGTTGATTTCACTTCAGGAAGAAACTGGAGAGCATGGGAGGCAGTCAGCTACTGGATGTATAAATGATTAAGTGATCCCAATAAGTTATTACTCATTAGCTGATTGTCACTTCTGTAACCATTAAACCATTCACATGAACTGAAGCAATTCAGCAGATGAATGGTAACTCATCAAGCTGGAGAAACCCCATCACCTGCATTCATCTATGCATTTCCTAAAACAACTGTTCCTAGTGCCTCAGCAGCCACTAGGAAGTGAGGACCCAGCTGCTGCTGCAATTTGCAGCATTTTCAAGCACTTGAAACTTGGTAAGGATTAGCCTGACAAATACAGATTATGTCTTTGAGGACTTCAGTTTCAACTCCTTCAACTATTTTTTAAACTGTGGATTTTTTGCTTTTAGAATAGTGAGCTTTGGAAGGTTGTTTATTTGAGCAGCAAAGTACATATTTGGTATCATAAACCATTCTGCAAGATGTTATTCAGAGAGTGAAAATGCATAGGTTCATCCATAAAAGGCTGCGAGTTACAATAATAACAATATGCCTTTAATTATTGCTTACAGAAAATTATTTTTGCTAAAATAATTACTAAAATTAAATAAGTATTGAAATTATTTTTAAAATTACCATGAGAGCAACAGAGAGAAACCTATATTAGGTTAGAAAATAGAAAGTTATGAAAAAAAATATCGGGCAACTTCAATTCTAGTCATAACCATCATTCCCAGCAATGAAATGCAGAAGACACTATCATGCAATACAGCCTTTCTTGTATCAGTAATGTCACGTGGAACAGAATTTCACAGAACATTAGAAAATGGGCTCAGGCATGGAGGGTTCTTTCTTCTACAACAGAGGAAGGAAAAAAAAACTTGGAAAATGGTTCAGGATTTTGGTTTCCTCTGGGTCCATTTGGTCTTAATCTCTCCCAAAAACAGTGTGCCATATTTTACAGTAATATGCAGAAAGCTTTCCCTTGGAAAGGATTGTAACTTTGAGCAATGTAACAACCTGAACAGTTACGCACAGAACGTCTAATAACATGCAAGTAGACAAAACCCTACTGTATAGTCCAATTGACTTTTAATAATGAATTACTGTACACTGGAAACTTTTCTAATAATGCATGAGCTCTTTCAAGTGATTATCCTGAAAATCTAGAAAAACATAACAGTTTTGGTGAGCATTAGTTTTAGTGGTTTCCTGTGATGTGGTGTTTATGATAGTCAAACAAGCTCAGCTTGAAAGTCAGATCTGCCTAGAGGCAGCTCCTGGATCTTTGCTCATATTTTCCACAATGAAAAATACAGTTACAGTAAACTAAACATTTTGGCCATTTTCACAGAGTTTTTGTGGACTTGTGTGTTTATGAGATCTAGCATTTTTCTGCCTTTCAGATGTACATTATAATGTCACCCGACTCTCTGAAAGGAGTGATATTGCCTCTACTGACAAGCAGCTTGCATTGACATATAGCTAAAGAGTGACCTATGTAACATATGCAGCAAGTATAACAAAGCTACGAGATCAAGAGCAACATTTACTCTTTCAACAAGAGGTCTACTCCAAGTTTCATCATGAAATTCCAAGTTAATGATTTTTTTTTTTTTATTAACATATATGGAGACTTCTCAAAGAGGGTGACTTTTCCCACATACCTGTCCTGCCCCAAAACAGACAGGGAAGAAAACCTTATTTTTTTGAATGGAATCCTCTAAATAGATAGAGGGAAAATAACATAAAATAATTAATAGAAGGAAACAGAAAGTGCTTTTCATCAAAGTACTGCTATAATATGCATTGATCTTAAAATAAAAACAGAAATCTTGCTAAGCAATTGATTAGGGTGAATACCACATGGCTCCTTTTCCTGGCAACGAGATAAAGGCACTCTACATACCCATGTAGGATGAAACATATCATATGCTTGCATTAACTGAATTCAGGAACTCTCACAGTCTGGCCATAATTAATGATGATACAAGAGGCTCTTTGCATCAGTTCAATAACGCAATTATCCTGTGGTACAATTCCCTAACCTATGGAGGGAGTGACTGAAAAAGACAAGAGTTTCCCAGTCATACAGAAATACACTTCCACGGTCAGTGGTAGGTGAAGAGGAGGGACAAGATGGGAATATTAAAAGAATGACTTTACCAAATTCAGTCAATTTTCTGAAAATGTAGGTTTATTTTACTATAATTACTATATATATATTTACTATAATAAAGTGTACTTTTCAATGTGCATGAAGCGTGTTTCCCAGTGTGCAAGTATATGTGTGAGAGGGAGAGAGGGCTTCTTAGAAGGCAGTTTGACTCATAATTTTCTAGAGAAGCCCAGTCAGTGCATTTGCACCAATTAGTTATAAGCTACGTTCTGAAGGCAAAAAGCATCTCTTCAGATAATCACAGGCAAGGATGATTTCTATAATATCAAAGTGAAGGGTGACTTCCCCAGAAGTTTTTAAGCAGAACTAAGCAAGGGGTTGCCTGAATCACTGAAAACCTGCTCCAACACATCACTGTGAAGCTATAATTCATTTCAGTGGTGCTTAAAGTTCAAGCTGAGTTTTCTGAATTGCAAATAAGATCCTGTGTAAAGAATATTCCATGTATGTATCCAGTCAGGGTGGTAATGTTGTTATTACAGCACTGTCTGCAATAACTCAGCTGTCAAATTCACTCCAGGCTGAAATTCAGTCTACATGGTCTCAGCTGGCCAGCAATTTCTTTTTTTATGTATGGTATGTTTAAAATCTATCCAGACTGTTGTGAGTAATGAGAGTCATGAAGTGGCAAAAAAAAAAAAAAAAAAAAAAACCAACATTTTTTAATTTAAGAAAAAAAGTTTTAGGAAATTTTGAATGAATGTTATCAATGTTGTCTCCCACTTACCTGCATCGCTATTAAATAAGAATTTTGAGATCGTGTATCTCACCTATTCATTATACTTTCTGTATTTTTCCAGGTCAAAAGCTCTTTTAATAAAACAATTGTCTATATCATCTTTTCTCTTTAGGTAGTTTTCCCCTTAAACCAGTATCAGCAAAGCCCACATTCTACTGTCTAGTCTACTGAAAACGTGCTCTCTGTACCTTTAACACCCTAATAGATACACTGACAGTAATCTTGTGACCAAACTAAATGGTTGAGTACATAAAACAGTTTTTCTTTCAGTGTAATTTTTCCAATGCTACCAAATTTCAACTGAATTTAAGTGTGTAAATAGGTTACCAGATTCCACTGAAATTGTAATTGTTAAATACTCTTAATGAGTCAACTACAATACAGCATTCAAGGGATTTTGAACAGATTTTCCTTTTACTTCAAGAATATACAACTTCAATATATCAGTAAAGCGACATAAAAATGCAGAGACATTAAAAAGAATTGAACATAATGACTTTTTATGATGCATATTTTGTCATTAAGATAATCATGAGCTTTACAAAGTATGGCAGATAGGTGCATCGAAAGAGTCCCATACAGTGTTCACCATAGCAAACACAAAGCTAGAATTTTGCTACTCAGAGACAAGACCGGATAATAACTTGAGTGTCATTACAGTTATCAAATTTCATGTAGCTGGAATTAGCCATAAAATTGAAGATATTAAGTCTCAGCAGTAAAAAGTTGTTGGATGAAAATGATGGAACATCAGAGAATGTAATACCTTGTAAATAATGTATTTAATTTCTAAAATACTTACATTATTTAAAGTATTAAATAATAAAAGGAAAATTAATAGCTACATCTTACAAACTAAAGGTTAGAAAAATGTCACTGACTGCCTTATGTGTTAATACAAACATGGCTGCCAGATGAGGCAGCAAACCTTATCTTACGTGGAACTTAAATCAAATTAAAAGATTCGAAATGCATAACTAAGGATGCGGGACTTCCTGTTTGAGGCAGATCATTTAAAAAATAGATCCAATTTTGACAAAGGACATCTAGGCACTTTCATCACTGTGACATTGAACTTGTACCATGTTTTCAACACAAATTTTCATCAGTTATTACTGAGTATTGCTACATCTTTGCATGCTAAGCAGAAAAGCCCTCTCAAACTCCTTTTCTTCCTTCACCATAATAATAGCATGTAGAGGAGGCTGATTAAGTCCCACTTTTCATTGTTTTGGAGCAGTGCTACTTTGTCTGCTATAATGTTCTGTCATTGCAGGAATGAGATGGTGAGTGTTTATATTTGATGTTACTAACTCCTCCATTAAATCAGCTAAAATAAGAGCAACATAAGAGTAACAATCAGATGAACAGCTGATGAGAACGTTTTTCTATTCTTGAGATTATCCAAATGACAAGCCAGCTTGTGGAAGCAAATTTATGGTATTTTACTGTACCAAAATAAAGCTGCAAGAATTTGTATAATCTGATGTGATGAAATATCAAATGTTAGTAGATTATAGCAGTTCTCACAGCTCTTGCCAGACTTCCACAGCAGCTGGTAATCCTATGTAAATTTGCTGTGCTACATTAGTCACCTCTTAAAATTTTTAAAATTTCCTTTTAATATTCTGTGCAGGGATTTTATTGTAGTGTTAATTACTTGCAAGTCACATATTCTAGTATTTGATTTCACATATTCCAGTATTTGATTACTAGGTTGCTTTACAATCGTTCTGCTTAGCTTCAATCATAAAGACAGGTTTCTATGTTTGATCCTTGGAAATAAGATACATCAAGCAGCAGGTTAAAGGAGAGGTGATCCAATGCTCTACTCAGCATTGGTGAGGTCACATCTGTACTGAATTTCCCAGTGCAAGAGATACATAGTCACACTCGAAAAAGTCCAACAGAGGGCTACAAAGATTATTGAGAAACTGGAGCACCTCTCCCGTGGAGAGGATCCTCATCCTGGAGATGAAGAGATTCAGGGGAACCCAATCAATGTCTGCAATTACCTGAAACGAGGATGCAAAAAATATGGACCCAGGCCTTTTTTAGTGGTGCCTAATACCAGGACAAGCAGCAATGGGCACAAACTGGAACAGAGGAGCTTCCCTCTGACCATCTGGAAACACTGTGTTGTGTAGATTGCAGAGCATTGGCACAGGTTGCCCAGAAAGCCTTCTCCTTAAATATCTTTTAAAGCCAACTGTGCACTGGCTGGAGCAATCTGCTCTGGGTCCCTGCTTGGTCAGGGACCTCCAAACATCCCTTCCAACCTCAGCTGTTCCATGATTCCGTGATCAAACTGCCTATATTCTGCACCAAGCACAAATCTAAGACAATGTCAGACCACTTGTGAGAGATCATCATGAAGATGAATTACATAAAGATGACAATCCAATAAATAAATAATAATCAACTAAATTCACCACTGACCTTTTCACATTCTACTTTCTATACAGCCAAAGAAAAACAACAATAATCCAGACTGACGCTTGAACTAAAGAGCGAGAAAGAAATTTGAAGAGACAACAATTTTTGTTTGTCTTTGTTTGACTCTTGCGAGTCAAGAGCTCGCTAGCCCTTAGATTAAACCCAACCTGAGTGCACAGATTGGCTGAAGACTTTTTGAGTTCTTTTGAAAAGCCATGTGCTTTCTACACAAGGACTTATGTCAAAATGGTAATTCAGTGCCCTTTTTAGACATATACAGGAGATGTTTATGTATCACAGAATCATAGAATTACTCAGGTTGGAAAAGACCTCAAAGATCATCAAGTCCAACTGCAGCCTAGTTGTAACTGTAGTACCCTAACTCTAACAACCTTCCACTAAATCATACCTCTGAGCACCACATCCAAACAGCTCTTAAACACATCAGGGACAGTGACTCAACCACCTCCCTGGGGAGCCTATTCCAGTAGTTAACTACCCTTTCTGTAAAGAAGCGTTTCCTAATGTCCAACCTAAGCTTACCCTCACGCAACTTGAGGCCTTTTCTCCTCGTCCTGTCACCCATCACCAGTGAGAAGAGACTTGCCCTGCTCTCACTGTAAGCGCCTTTCAGATACTGGAAGAGAGCAGTAAGGTCTCCCCTCAGCCTCCTTTTCCCCAGACTAAACAGCCCCAGCTCCCTCAGCCTCTCCTCATAGGGCTGATGGTTTCCAAGCCCTTCACAAGCCTCACTGCCCTTCTCTGGACCTGCTCCAGTACCTCCATATCCTTTTTGTACTGAGGTGCCCAGAACTGAACACAGTACTCGAGGTGAGGCCTCACCAGTGCTGAGTACAAGGGCAGGATGACTTCCCTAGTCCTGCTCACCACACCATTCCTGACACAAGCCAGGATGCCATTGGCCTTCTTGGCCACCTGGGCACACTGCTGGTTCATATTCAGCCAATTGCCCATCAGCACACCAAGGTCCCTTTCCATCAGGCAGCTTTCCAGCCACTCCTCCCCAAGCATGTAGGGTTGCCTGGAGTTGTTGCGACCAAAATGCAGGACCCAACACTTGGCCCTATAGAAACTCATGCCGTTAACCTTGGCCCATCAATCCAGTCTATCCAGGTCCCTCTGTAGTAGAGCGTTGCAGATCAACGCTCCCTCCCAGCTTGGTGTCATCTGCAAATTTACTGAGGGTGCACTCAATCCCCTCATCAAGATCATCAGTGAAGATGTTAAACAGAAGCGGCCCCAGCACTGAGCCCTGGGGGACACCGCTCGTGACCGGCCACAAACTGGATTCAACTCCACTAACCACAACTCTTCAGGCCCTGCCATCCAGCCAGTGCTTCACCCAACAGAGCATGTGCCCATCCAGACCATGGGCAGCCAGCTTCTCCACAAGAATGTTATGGGCTACAGTGTCAAAGGCCTTACTGAAGTCCAGGTAGACCACGTCAACAGCCTTACCCTCATCCACTAAGCAGGTCACCTTACCATAGAATGAAATCAGGTTTGTCAGACAGGATCTACCATTCATAAACCCATGCTGACTAGGCCTGATCTCCTGGTTGACCCTTAATTGGAACCATGATGGTTCCTGAGATTATTCGTTCTATAACCTTCCCAGGCACCAAGGTGAGACTAATAGGTCTGTAGCTACCAGTATCATCTTTCTGGCCCTTTTTGAAGATGGGCATCACATTTGCCAGTTTCCAACCCACCGGGACATCCCTGGTTAGCCAGGACTGCCAAGAAATGATGGAGAGTGGTTTGGCAAACACATCTGCCAACTCCCTCAGTACTCTAGGGTGCAATCCATCCAGCCCCATGGACTTGTAAGCATCCAGCTTTATGAGAAGGTCCAAAACTATCTCATCATGAATCATGCAGGGCTTATTCTGTTCCCCATCCCCATCTACCAGCAGGGGGCTTTGTTCCCAGGGAGTAACAAGTTTTATTATTAAAGACTGAGGCAAAGAAGGCATTAAATACCTCAGCCTTATCACAATCCTTGGTGACCAAGTTGCCCTCGGCATCCAACAAGGGATGGAGATCCTCCCTAGCCTTCCTCTTGCTCTCTTGCTGGGTGCCTGAACAGTATCAGAAGATGAATAAATAAACTCATTATTATAAGCAGCATAACAAACTCAAATTATCTTTCTCCAAAGCAGCTACATTACTGTTTTCTCCATTTCATTTTTGTTTCATACTGATATGTGTTTTATAAATTGACTGAAGCAACATCCATGTTAAGTAATTTAGAAATTAGCAGGATGATCACTAAGACAAGATTTTCACCATACCAGTAGAAAAGTACGCTGACAGTAAATCAAGAAGTCCACTGGAGATTTTAAGCCTCTGCTTGTCAAATCAAATAATCAGACCCTCTCCTTGGCAGCACCTAAGTGAAGGAGAATAATGTGTTGAAAAAAAAAAAAAAGAGAAAAGAATCAATAGCAGTATTGAACAGATATAAAAATATTATTGAATTTCTGTCTGTGGATTAAGCTTTTATGAAGGTTGACATAATGTAGATGGACAAATAGGCTCTTGTCCAAACATCCATTTGACTCTTCCTACTGGATTCACACAATTTTGGAACTGATTCACAACAGAAAAAAATATTCATAGATATGCTTGAGTATTCCACATTACTGTATATTTCAAGCACTTTTACATACACTTTCTTTAATATTTCCAGAAAGTTACATAAATCAATTGTACCTTTAGGAATTAACAGGCACACAAGCATAACCAACCAATTTTCTGAAGTGCTGCTCTTACACCACTAGAAAGGGAAAACAACACAACTGTGTTCTTGGTTGAGCTATCAAGCACTTCAAAACCAGATTTAGAATGCACAATAATCAATAATCTGCTTGCTGCAAACAATCTGAAAACACTGCCTAACATCCAACATTCACAGAACTATTTTAAAACTATAATGCATAGCAAACATGTTTACAACTCCAGTTATGAGAAATCCCTTCTTTTAATGAGTAGTACAAATTCCTAAAATATAATACAAAAATTTGTGGGGGGGTTGGAGTACCAAAGTCTAAGATAGATCATGGGTTAACTGAATTTCAAGGCACTTTTCATGTTAAAAGATATGTAAATGTGCAGACTGTTCCGGCAACATTTTAATAGGATTATAGAAAAGGCATAATCCTTTTCAATATATAATTTTTCAAACATCTGTGTCTTTCCCATTTCCCAATTGAAGTGAAATATTTTTAGGCATCTTCACACAAAATATTAACCACTATCTTCCTTTACTGGAACTGTCAAAAAAATCTCGTTGATTTACCTGTAAAACATGTAATTTTTGGCCTATTCCACACATCATACTCTATTATTGTTGACTATGAATTAAGTTTTCAAATACATGATAGGTTACTTGAAATACAGCATGTGCTCAAGATTTTTCATAATCTTTATAATTGATTGCTTCTGACTTTGTCTTTTCATTCTTTTATGTACATGTCCTTCTATGAACATATTTTTTAAAGTACTAAAATGCACTTGACAATGTCACTTTAGAAGAGTCTTTTGTGTCTTATCTCACTAGCTGTAATCACTCAGGAATATTAAAGCTGTGTCTGGTGCTGCTAAGGAAAATGAACTGCTTGCGCATAGACAGAAAACTGGTGTAACAAGGGCTCCAAAGTACGTAAGAGGTTATGCAGTCTGTCATCTTTGGTTCTAAGGTTAATGCTAGCAAGCAAGAAACTTACAGTAGCTGTACTTTCAGATCTGACATGAAATGTCATGAGATAGATGAGGTAATCATAAGGTGCAGTTACCAAGACTAGACTAGCTTGAGTATGGCAGAATCTAAGAACTTAATGCATCTCCTTGTAAGTCCCCTATTTTTGAAATACAAGCTCCTCTTCTAAAATCAGTTTATAAAGTGAAAGGAGGCCTGCAAATTATGCATTTGACAATGCAATACATGCACTGGAAAGTACTGAGGTAAGGTTTTGTTTGTTTGTTTTCAACCAGTGGGGGTAAAAAGGAGGAAATAGAATATTTTTGCCTTGAGTATTTCATTAAGAAAGAGATGGCAGTGATAAGGAAAGACCAAAGACATCTGCGGAAAAAAAGAGTATAAAAAAAAAAAAAAGAAGAGCTACTGAAATACTAGAGCTATCTGACAATTCAATCATATAGTCTGGTCTTTCCAAAGTATTCATTACCTTAATGTTCATGGGAAGACAAAAAGGAAATTCAGAACTAGAGTTGTTCACAGATAAATAAGCAAAACAGAAGAAAAATGGGCTGCATACCTTCCTAATATGGAGATGTCATTTAGCTCCAAGTAGTTAAATCAGCATTGACAGCACATCACAAGATTGGACAAAAGTGACTGCTAAACTCTTAGAAGCTCTTTCCAGTGCAGCACGGTAGTTCATCTGATGTAGTATATCACAAATACAATCAAACTCAGAGTTCTAACAATACACTTGGGTATTCAGGGTCTGCTCTACTGATGTAACCAAATAATACAATTTCAGTACACGCACATACAGAGCTTATTCTAACTAATAACTTATAGTACTGCAACTGATGTTAGTCTCTTCTGCTTGTCATTTTTTTTTGCAAAAGTAACCACATGTCCTGCAAAATATAGAAGACCATAAGTATGCTCTTCTTTACCTTAGATTATTTTTCTTCTTTGAGTGAAAATTTGAATTATGTCTCATTCAGTAACTGCCAAAAGAAAGGTATACATTCCCTCTGCTATCACCTAAATAATATTTCATGAAGCTGCTGCTGTTTTAGGCTTTAATTTTAGTATGTACAGCCCACCAAAAAATATCAACCTAAAATATTGGATAGGACACTAACTTCTTTGGAAACCACTAATCTTAGATTTGCATTCAGTAGACTTCAAAAAAATTAAGATACATATTCCCATATTATTATTTTTGTGTTTGGAGTAATTTCTCACATAGTAAGAACTTTACTGATGACTGATAATCATCAGGCTACAAGGATCTGCTTTAGAGATCTGTGTTCTAAGGGCACTGGAGCGAGACAGCAAAGTTAGAGAAGCATATGCTTGAATGAGGGACTACTGCCAAGAAACATTTGAAGTGGATAGAGTCAAACTGCAAGGGATAAAGTTCTCATGTAATTTTTTAAATGGATTTAACTTCTACAAACACTATCTTCTCAGAAATGTAGGAATTGGAAAGAACCTCTGGAGACCACCTAGTCCCACTTCCCTGTTAAAGCAGGCTCCCTAGAGTAGGTATTAAAAAAAAAAAAAAAGAAAGAAAAGAAAAAATAACTGTCTGCTATATGCTGCTGGAGATGTGAAAAATGGTTCAGGTTAGAGAGAAATAAAGTTAGCAGGGCCATTTTATACAATCCCTATTTACTCATCAATATCTTTAATGTAATTGTATTGAATTTTCTCAGACAATGAGTATTTTGGTTTCATATGGTCACAGTCACTAGAATTATACAGAATGCTGACATACTTTCAGAAATAATCAGGTAGCTGCACTGCAATCACTTCAGGTGCTTTAAACAAATTATCTTCGTATTAGTTGGGTTCTGCTAATGCCATCTGACTGGGGAAATTACATATTTCAGCAATAATTGAGTATTTTAATTTGAATGTACTTATAGGAGTCCATTTGGCTATTTTATAACACTTCTCTGTAGATGCTTTCTAGCATCTTCTGGTTACAAAATCTTCATTTTCCTTCTGATAGATAACTCTTACTAAGAGCCACACAGTTATGTTTGCTTTTTTTTTATTGTATTATTTGAATTATAAGTATTGAGAGTCACATATATATAAATTGAAATGCGTGAGTAATAAATTAATATGCATATTAACACTAAGGAGATTCCATATTTGTAAAGACAACCTTGACAGATAATAGTAATTGTGGAATACAATTGATAATCCCTCTTATTGAAATTGACAAACCATTTAATAGTTTCTTTCTTCTACTTGATTTAATTGTAGAGAAACAAGATGATTTTAAATGTTCAGTACGGTAAACTCAAGATTAATAATTCAATTACCATTAAGCATTGAAACAATAGTGCTGCCTTGCCTTACGGTATCAAGAATTTTAGTGAACCCTTTAATAACATCAGTATACTTCAGATGTATGAATTGTCTGGATTGACAGCACCATACAGTGGCTTCCAAATGAACACTTCTCAACAGCTGTAAAGGAGCTGTGAATCAGATGCATTTCATGGGTTATTTGTAGTGTTCTTCCAATCTATAACCACAGACATTTGCTCAGCGTAAAGGACTAGTCAAATTCACAACGTTCCCAGAGCTTACAAGCTGATTCACAGACATACAACATGGACAATGACTTTGTCTGAATACCAACTCCTACCAAAGGTAGGTATGACTGAAAAATGGTAGTTCTCAAAGAGCTCTGCAGGAAGTCATCAGCACACAGACTCTTTGTCACAGGATAAAATTAAAACAAACATATTTCGCCTCACCATAAAGTAAAGATCTCTCTCATTAAAACAGCAAAAAGTGGTGGAAAGGACCCATTTCTACTTCATTACAAGCAAGTTACAGTAAGGATTCAATTTATAATTTAAAAGGGACAGTTCTAAACAGAAGGATTATCTGAACTTCCTGAGGAATTTCCTCAGGTGAAAATGGAAAGCTGAAATTGCTCATCTTTCAGTCCTCAATGAACCTTGGCTCTCAGACAGGTGGTCTTAGCAGAGCTTAGGTGGACTTTACCCTTTAGCTTTTGATCTTGCCTGTCTCTTCCTTACTAGCATAAATATTCAGGTGGCATGGACAAACACTGCCAGTTGCATATCTTTCAAAATTGAAGGAAAAAAACCTGTGCTTCTGCCTGGTACTTTTGACCTGAATCTATTCTTTACGTCTCCCTCAGATTCATAATTGTGAAGACATATCTTCAGATGTACAAATGATTTCTCCTTTCTATAAATATACTATAACATGTATTTTGGAATATTTATTCTCAATTAAAGGATTTTCTTTTTTAAGAGAACACCACTTTTTAATCATTAAACTAACCACTACTTCATTCCTTAATCCATTCAGATTATTTTAGAAGAAATAAACAATCACAGACCAATTTTTACAAACACTACCATATATATGAAACTTTAATTTAATGACTCAAAAACATAACCTCTCAACCCTAACTTATTCATAATTATTATTATCTGTCAATATATGCATTAAGGATATAATTGGCAATAGCACTTATCAAAGGTTACCAAGCATTTAAATAGCATCTCCTCAGTTCTTTAGAAAAAGGATACATACCTCAGATCATAAGCGTTCAATATAATAAACTCAAATTTTATAATTCAATTAACATTAAAATGTACTTTATGTCAAAACAATATTTCAAGTGAACAGCAATTAAATACTACTTAATTTTTCAACAGGAGGACAAGATACATTGACCCTACTACGGAAAATAAATATCACTTAAAACCGGTTCCAAGTAAACAACTGCATTTACTGGGATAAACTACTTCTTTGCAGAGTTATCTTTAGCACATATCTTGTGCTTTGTTATACGCATACCAAATTAAACTACAAAAAGATAAATGTGATGAGGATAGAGCACATACAGACTATCTAAGATCATGAGGATAAAAATATGAAAACTGATGATGATGAATCCAAATCTAACAGGAGGATCAAAAAAATATAATTAAGTAATCTGGGCCACACCTTGACTCCTATCCCATTTTCCTCTTAACCACATGGCACTTTGAAAGAACCTGCAGTGCCAAGGAGACCTGAGGAGAAATATTTCTACCTCCTCTCCACCTGTGTCACAGCTCCAACAGATAGGCAACTTGTTACGCTCACCAAAATTCCAAGTGAGCGTCTATTGTAAGACGATAATGTTTTTAAGGAAATTGCTAAATTGCAGCTCAGTGGTAGGGATATAACAACATTAACTTCTTCCCCTGTGAGGCTATTTGCCTGCTCTTTAGATGCCAGGCCATGTAATTTCTCTTGTCTTTGAAAAGAGCCAACATCCTTTACCTGTGCTGCCTGATACTTGTTTCAAGGTTCAGGAAACAAGAAAAATTTACTATTTTTTAGAATGTTTCAGAGCAGTACTACATTGTTTTTCTGCTTTGTAAAATCTACTTTTTTTTTTCTTTTTTTTTTTTTTTTAAAAGCACAAGGCTGTGTGTTTGTTAAAATTTGCCAGAATTTTTAACGTGGGAAAAAAAACTGACTAAATGCAACTCATTTTGAACTCCCACTAACAGGGAAAGAACACATCACAAGGCAGAGAGACAGCACACCCCAGGAAAAGATGACTCAATATCAAATAGTATAGAAAATTTCACTCTCATCATCCATTTTATGCAGATAACAACCACAATGTCAGGATGGTAGAAAGCAGAGCATTTCCAAACTTTGCAGAAGGCCATAAGGAACAAACAGACCTGTCAGAATATTTATGACAGACTGCTTTCTTGAAGATTTCTCCCACTCCTTTCCCAAAGAAAGGGGTTGAACTACAACCATTCTCCTTTCACAAGTAGTACCTCTTGAGCTACAACATCCAGTAATCCTAATAGCAACAGTGTAAGGACAGGAGGCAGCAGATACAGCTGCTTTAAACCAGTTCTAGATCACTCAAGAAAAGCAGCCATTACAATCCAGTAATAAAGGAGGAATCTCTTACCACTTTCTGAGGACCAAGGCTCACCAAACACTCTAAAGGGAGCAGCCTCCAAGTTGAGATTCTTCCCTTGCAGGTGCCAGCCCCTAAACGAGTTTAGGGAGGGGTGGACCCTCGGTCACACAGATGAATTGTGCACACACACCTGTGTTCCCAGGGCTGGCTACACCCCCTCACCAGGTGCCCAATCACTGGTTCAGGCTGTGACCTAACTGTTTTCATGCAAACAGTTTGGTGCAGGAAAAATAAAACCAACAACTTTACTCAAAAAGTTACTGCCAAACAGAGCAGAACTCTGAGCACCAGTGTAATAAGATCTCTGTGGAATGGCATAAGTGAGTTGTGACATTCTGTATTAGTTTCTATTTCTTAACGATCTCAGGCTGCAGCCACATGCGGAACAGATTAGAGCAATCTTTTTTTCAAGTGAGAAAAGTGTGGCTAGTTGTGGCAACATTTGTACTGCAAAAAATTATTCTCACCAGGCTCTGGTGAAAGAGCAAACTCCTGGCCAAGACTGTGGGCTGTGCATCTGGATGCAGCTGAAGATGAAACAATTACTTATCCTACAATAACTCTGATGCTTCAAGATGTTGTACTCCATGTGTATCCTATTGTACAAGTCTGTGAGGCACATGTACGTAACATACGTTTTCTCAGCAGCTGGGATTCAGCATAGCTATGCTTGTATATTCTGGTCCCTAAGTTCCTGAATGAGAGAACATAAAAACTAGGATAACCATGCCCCAATCATCCTTGCTGTGTTAAACCTGTTGAGAACTCTAAGGTATCTGGACAAAAACCTGGGCTAGAAAATCTTAATTAACAGCAACAAGTAGTGGTGGTAAATAATCACTTTCTGAAAAATAAAAAGTCGGTTAAAAAACCTGTTTTAGATGAAGATTTCTACTTTCTTGAACTTAATATACCTGCCCAGTGGATCTGAGTGCCTAAGACGTAAGTATAGTGGAGTGTTCCTTGTAATTGCCTGGTAGTTCACATTCACTGGTATCTGTAGTAGGGAAAGATTGTCTCTGCCAACTGTATTGTAACATTCAGAGGGGGAAAAATACCTCAATGGCCATTCAGCCAAGAAGCTGGACATACACTGTGTAGTATAGTTCAGGAACACTTATATTGAAATAATTTGGTTCCCAAAACAGCAAAAGAAAGCCTGACATGTAT
The DNA here is from genome assembly GCA_030625065.1 of Alectoris magna. Lineage (NCBI taxonomy): Eukaryota > Metazoa > Chordata > Aves > Galliformes > Phasianidae > Alectoris > Alectoris magna. Next base: position 12,894,192 of record CM060568.1, read on the forward strand.
TTTCCTTTTGATGTAGTAGAATAAAACCTTGCTGTTGTCAAAATACTCTGTTCTGACATTGAATCTGGATCAGAAGGTTCACGTAGTTAGAAAAGATTGTTTTCAAAAGCTAAGCAAAGATGACCTTCAGTCAGGACCCTGAAAAGAAGACAAGCAAGTGCACAAACTGCATCATAATGCAAAATGGCTGATGTTCAGCACAACGAGCAGTACTAATCATCCCTGCACCACACACAGGACCCCATTCTGTTCATTCTGTGTTGTCAATACAAAAAATAATAATTTTCTCATTGATTTTGGGGGGGGATTTTCTGCTTTATATGCAAGTCTTGTGAAGTATTAAGTCTTTTTGTGTCACGCTTTCACATGCATCCCTGTAAAAAAGGTATGCCTTTCTGATCTAATAAAAGAAGTAGCCGTCTTAAATGTAGCAACAAAGACTCATTTAGAACTAGTTTCCCATCCCCAGCAGGTGTTATGATTATTTCACTTAATTCTACCACTGCAGTATAAAGGATCTGAGCAGGCTAATAAAAAAAAAGCTGCAAAGATGAAGTTTCCAAGAAATAGCAATACGTAGATCTTTAGTTTGGTCAGCATATATTCTTTTAATTTCAGTAGGCATTTCAGTATCTTCATGCTCAGTTTGAACTCAAGGATATCTTGTTTTCTCAACTTTCCCATGGCTCAAATTTAGCCTTTTAATCTGCTGACCAATTGAAACTGAAAATAGAAGAACAGAAGGTCACAGCGTCCTTGAAGTACAGAATCGTGACTGTAGGATAAATCACATCCTTCCTCTGCCATACATCTACAGTGAGGGTTACTGCACACTCAAAAGAGGAGGCTGTTGTTGGCAGAGAACTTCATGCTATCCTAATCAACTAACTCAACAAACACAAGTTATGGAAGTAAGCAGTTCAGAAGAATGAGGCTGCGAGCTATCTTCCACTTAATTCTTGCTGCTGCAGTTAATCAAGAAGCCAAGTAACTGCTGAACTTCCCAATTTTTAAAATCAGCAGCTACAAATGGGTTATCTGCAAATGGAAAAATCATTTTTATTTGATTTTGCAAAAATGCAAATGCAAAAAAAAAATCTCCTTAGAGGGCTTTCACTTAGTCTCATAATCTGTAGGATTCCCACAGTCCACAAGTCATTGGACTGCACAGTATAAAGTTTCTCCCTTTAGGATGCAGTTCCTCCACCTGGAAGGTCAAGGAGACACTTTTCTGCTGACCCAGAAACTGCAAGTATCTTTACTTCTTTTCTTCTGATATAAAGGATCTTTTCTTCTCTCTCAAACTTTTCAGTGGAAAAAAATAAAAATAATAAAAAAAAGCAAGCAGCATCTTTTTTGCTGCTTTTCTTCTGTGTGCACTGTGCTTTGCAACCTACTTTGACTCACTGCCAATACACAACTTTTTGTACTCTTACTCTGTTTAATAACCTCCTCCAAAAAAAAAAAAAAAAAAATTAAAAAAAAGGAGAAAAACCACACCAAAAAACCCCACCACAATCACAAAAACAAAACAAACCCATGCCTGTCCATCCATCACCACACATACAATCTCCATTATCTAGTAGTATTATGGGGAAGAAACAGCAAACACTTTTCCTTCACTGCCTCCTGACCTAACAATGTATTTTGTATTGTATCTTCATTCTAATTTTCAGAAAAAATCTCATGGGCAGCCAGGTATGCATACAACAGAGATGCTTTTCCCTTCATATGACTTTTAAAGCATCTATTGAATGTATATCATTTATTTGCTCAAATTCATTTTCATAACTGATACGTCTGCATTTCCGATTCTGTTCTTCGGGTTTTGATCCTTGACTTTAATGAATCCACATATGGATTGTTATTTTTTTAAGAGTTAAAAATCCCACACATTATACATCACTTACTTTATAAATTCAGGGCTTAAGCGTTCATACCATGACAGTGGCTGTGTTATCTATGGATTACAGTAGTGTGCTCTGCTTGTGTATATCCCTGAAAAACACTCAGACGCTGCAATTACTGTAGAACAAGCAGTATAGATGATCAAGGGTTTTTTCCAGGCTCTTCAGTGACATCCATGCTGTGATTTGCTGTGACTGTCTACACATCAGTGAATGTGCTACAAGATTTTGCTTGGTTGGTATATAAAGCTGTAAGTCACCTAGGACATGGGAAAAGGCAGGAATGTCCTGTTTGCCTTCTGTCCTATTTGTCAGGCACATACCTGCTGAATGCAAGGTGGTGACTGTATCTTAGTATACACAATACTTATCTGAAACTCTTCCAAGAGATCTTCCAAGTAAGATTCAAGACCTTGGCTAACTTGAAGCATTCAGATATATGGGCCATAAAGGTAATTACATGGTTTCTTTTTACAACTGACTACATTTCCCTTGTTTTAGAAACACTCCCTGCTCAGATTTTCCAGTTGTTCCTCAACAGGCACAAAAATTAATCAAAAACCCTTAAATTCCAACACACACAAAACACAGAAGCCACAGTTAATCATAAGTTTTAGGAATGCTCTCTAAATACAGGACGGTACCTCTGGCTCTACATTGCTCCTATTATTGCAGTATCAAAGATTCAGGGAATAGAAGGTTTTAAATAGCATTTTGACTCATTATTTGGTAACTCCAGTTTATTTCTTTGGTCATTCTAAAATATAAATAAACAAACAACAAAACAACACAACAAGAACATTCTACCTTAATCACAATCTGTTCAATCTGCTAAGAACTTCCGCTTACAAATATACTGTTTTGGAAGAAAGCACTATCTTTGGGTTTAGCCTATTCCACCTTCTTCATAAACCTGCCGTGTGACTGATCAGTCACTTAACTCTGAAGCTGCACTGCCATATATCATCATATATCCAAGTCCATATTCCTTATTTGTGAAATGGACATAATGACATTCACTACTTTAGCAGGTCAATTTATGAGGTGATAAATGCCACATAACCATCTACAGTAAATAATTACAGGTGTGCACGTTACATGGACACCTGCTTTTAAAAATGCTTCTTTGTAATTCAGTAGCAGTAATACAATTCTGAAAACATGAAGACATTCTGTCGAGTGCAACCAAAATTAAATTACAGGAAGATGCAACATTAACATGAAGATCTATTTATCTTCTCTTAGTCAAGAACATGCCCCAGTGTTATAGCTGTTGTTTCTGTGCACTCAAACTCTCCAATCAATGACAAGCAATACCTTGGGGCACATTCCTCTAGTGGCAGAATATCATTTATAGTAAGAGCATCTTCCACAAGCAATACCAAAGAGGAAAGATTCAACTCTAATCAACTTCCTTTGGAAGAAAGATTGAATTCTCAATCTTGTTTGCTAAAACACTATAGTTCCTTCACATCTTCCATCAAATATACTGCCTTCCTTCTGTCTAGGCTACCAGGTTCTGACTGAGTGAAGATTCTTGTTCCAATTTTAACTAGGTTGCTGGGAAAGCCACTATCTGCTCCAAAAGTAGTTTTCACTTGTTGCTGCATAACATACAAGCACAAATTGGTCACATTTCATCATTCTATTAGGAGCCAAGAAGTATGAGGAAAAAAAATATAATCTGAGCTTATAGCTGTAATCAGAGCAGGAGAAAGAGAAACAAATCCTCTTAAATCCTTTTATTACTGGGGACAAGCTTACCAGTTCTGCCACAAAATACGAGTGACTTCCGTGGCTGCATTTCATGAAAAAGAACATATCTGAGCAGCAAAGAAAAGGATTGTACAGGCAGCAGCATATCAATTTCTTCCTGTGAGACAGTTCCCAGACAGACTTATTCTTTTCAATGGAGAAGTCAATAGTACCATTTTGGATCAGAAAGAAGAAAACGATCCTGAATGCAAGCACTATTAACAGGGATATACTGCAAATTACTGAGGAATCAGAAGGACACAATTTGAACTCAAGCAAAGTTAAAAATCAATGAGACTGAGAGTTCTCCGAGGTAAGCAAAGATGAAAGTTTGAAGGAAATATTTGTACTGGTACTGACAGGCTGAAAGTGATCCCTGCTCACGCTTATAAATAGCCAGTCCATCTTCTGAGTACAAATATCAGTGCCGAATCTCCTATACTAAATCCTGTTGGTACAACCTAGCTATAAATGGACATGGAAGAGAAATTCTAATACCATACAAGCAAATGATTTCAATGATTTCCAGGCTCAAAGTATTTCAGAAAACAAACAAACCACCTTCATTGTTGTGTTAAACATGGGAAAAACGAAAAAAAAAAAAAAGAAATCAATTCCTATTTTAATATATTTTGAGTGATTTGCGACTGTCTAAAAAGCTGTGTTTGAACCCAAGCATTCAGAATCTCTTGGACACCGTGACATGGAACTCAGGGAGTGCCAGGAGCTAAATCCAGTTTTCTTTCACCTTTTGTTTGTGCTGACAGAAAATAGGCTGCCTTGGTTTCAAATTCTTGCTGCTCTGCTCCTTTTTACAATAGCTCTTCCTGATCAGGACAAACCAACAACAGTCTGGAAGATGCTCAGGCACTAGAAGTAACTCAAGAAACCACTACTGTCAGAGCACACTGAAAAGATGGGAACAGCTGACCATGGTAGTCTGCAGAGTACTATGGAGCATTTATCAGTTCTGGACTTAGGAGTAGGCAGTAAACAAAATACGACTATGACAGCAATTTATTAACATGCATCCAGTCACCAGTTTACTGTCTAGAGGAGCAAGAACTAAACAAAGGGAATCTCTCCCTTATCAGTGAAGTCTCTCTTCTTCATAGAGAAAGCACTTGCACTGCTACTAGAGCTGCTACTAACACTACAGAAAGACTCCAGATGCCTTGTGGGTCCATCTTCCAGGACAGAGCAAGCTCAAGGCTTCTCATGCTACAAACTATGAAGGAGGTTGAACTACTGCTGCTTGGAAAAGGAAGGGATACAGGACAGGAGAGCCTCTTTCCCGTTATTATTGGGGAAGTAAAAGGAGTGGGTAGGTTGAGAAGCACAGACAGCCCCATCTGCAAGCAATCTTTAGCCCAGCTTCAGTGTGAACAAATGGCCTATGGCTGTTTGTCCACATCCTGTCTGGTCTCCTAGACAGTCACTTTGACTTGCCTTCACTACTCCTGTCCATGGAAATACTTGAATTACTTAGCTGTCCTGTCCATCCCCAAGGAGGAAAGACTGCTCCTAAGAGGGAAAGCTGTTTCCTATGCCAAGTTCCAAGGAAATACAGGGAAAAACGGGAACACTCAGCCTCATATCCTGGTAAAGAATTACTCTAATGTTACTCCTTACTGTGAAACTACAGTCAAGCACAATTAGCCATAAGCAGGTGTAAGTCACAGGAAACTACTTCTACTCCAGCATTATCTGCAATTTATGTCTATAATTTCACACTTCATATGTGTAACTGTGAGGAGAAAGTGGTGCTGTAGTGGTAAATTTATCCCAACCAAACCCAGGACAAGTGACTAGAAATTTTCACTCCCTTGTCTGGTCAAAAGGAAGCTTAATTCTATTTCAAAATTACCAAAGATTCAACTTTGAATCTTTATCTTGCAGTGCAAGATAAGAGTCAATCCTAGTAGTATAATATATTAGAGGTCTTTGGGAGTGAAATGTTAGAACAACATTTATACTATTTACTGAACATATTTGTACGTGTTCCTCATGTTTTCTAATAAATAAAAACAGGAGCATGATGGACAATATGCTGATGATTCCTTGCTCGATAAGAAGTTAGCATTATTTAGAAAGAGCTTATTACATATGCCTACATTCAGTTTAATACCTAAGCCACTTTCAACTGCATCAAGCTCAAAAAAGTTGAATTTTCCAAAATATTTATATTGGCAGAAAAACTATGAAGTATAGTCCAATTCAAGCTGTTTTCTCATAGCCCTAACTGCAGACAAAACCTATAAATAATTATACCTTCTCCAATATCAAGTTTTCTTACACTAGCAAATGTGCTACTGAATATGCAAAACCAGTTCTCTCAGACTCCACTCACTTCAATACAAAGCTCAGGAATATGACATGAGCAGAAAGACTTTAATCACTTGCTTGGATCTACAGTGGTCACATCAGCTCATTCTCCCACTCCATTTTAACAGCCACTTTGAAAATGCACCCACCAGAACTGTGGTGATTAAACGGCACTTATTTTACAACTGTGTAGTAACAGTAAGGAAACATGATATGGAAGGTATACAGCCCTTTCCCAATGCCCAACACTGATAACCAAGCCTGGCTGTGTTCTTCTGCTTGCCTGTCTTCAGAGTTCAGCGCTGCCAGCTAGATTGTAACACTACAGATGAAAACACCAGCTCTCTGCATATCTTCTCTTGCACTACAAGACTGCATGTTATAAACATAGAACTGTGGCTACATAGAGTATATTGTTCAAGTAAGAATTTTGAAATTAAGGTTTCTCATCCTACCACCATTTTTTGTTTAAAAAAAAAATGAAAACCACCAACAACCAAAACCAAACACCTCAACTCCAGCTCCCTGGAAGTATACATGCTGCTCTTGCAATAAAATGCAGTGTCCTCCACGAGCAGTTCCTAGCCAAGTTGATGCCGTGGTAAAAGCTGTGCTGTTTCGCTGCTGAGCAGCACTGCCCCTCTGAGCTTCCAAGACCACTAACAGTGGCTGTAAAACTCATCAGAGAGAAGTCTGCAACAAAGTTCACAAATATTAGCCCAGAAATAATGGGATTTCTGGTCATACGCCAGGTCTTGACTGTCTCTCAGACACTAAGCTGATGCAAGCCCCTTCTTGTTCTAGTCCCTTAATGTGGAAAAAGCAAAGGTAACTACAGGTGTCAAGGAAAAAAATATTAACACACCTATTGCTCAGCCTTCTAAATTAGCACATTAGCTCACAGAACTTCCACTGCCATACATTATTTCACACTTGATCAGAAAAGCACTTCGTTTTAAAAATGATTCAAGCAGAACGCACCAAGTTTTCTACTGTCTATTTTTTTCTCCTGTCTATATTAAGATGCATATCCACACTAACAAAGTTTTTTTTTTTTTTTTTTTTAATTAAAGTGTAGACAAATAAAACCATTAGGACATATTACCATTTTAATCATACGTGGTGGCAGCAGTTTCATGACCGCATTAAATAGCACACAAATAATGTAAATTATTAATAATTTGTACTTATTTTTAAGTATGTTTTTTTAACATCGGAAAACACAAACACGAGCTCCCCATATTCCTAACCACAGCCATACTGTTAGCTTGCACAAATCCTCTTTTCATTCATGTTCTTCTTAAACTATCATTTTTTTTCCCCTTTTTCCTTTATGCTGTCTTATACAGAGGTGAATCCAAGCACTTAACAATTTAATTGTCACTTTAGGCCACATTTTTCATTGTTTCTTTCTCCTTCCTACAAAATGTTTCAGTCTGTGATAGAAAATAGATGGGCTCTTACTAACTTAATTTTCCACAACTGCATTTCTCATTGTCTTTCAAGTTGATATGCCAATAAAAAAAAATGTTATGATATTCATCACAACTCCTCTTACCTGCTGAGTTTACTACCCAAGAGCTAACTATACTTTAGTTGCATTAGAAAGCCTTTGACAAAGCACTACTATAGATGAGACAAATTAAAGATATCAAGATTTATTTTCATTTGTAAGCAAATATAATAAAACAATTCTGAGTACATAACTTATCCTTTATAGAAAAAAAAGTTCTACAAATAAGTTTCATTTTATTATAAGGTCCTTTTCTATTATGTCCTAATATAGATTTAAGTACATAATATTAGATAAACTAAATAGTTGTGTTTAGGTTTGTCAATATTCATGTTTTCTCTACTTACATTTCTGTTTTGTATTCCTTTCTGTATTTTTAGCAAAGAAATAGAGGACCTCAATCAAAATCCCTGTTCCAGGATGCAATACACTCACAAGGAAGTTGCAAATTTGAAGTAGGCTGAATTTAACACAGCATGTCTGGCGTACCTGCTATGTTTTATTTTTAGGCTCTGGCACATTATTTATCATCAAATTAGTTTTAATAAATAGTAGTGGGTTGATTTTTATTAAACTGCTTTGCATGAAAGTAGTATATCCTCTCCTTTAGTTACATAGTTCTTTAAGTTCTAATTTCAAAATCATTTCTGGGTAAAATTACCCTTAGTAACCATATGAACAGAACAGCTGCCTCTACAAAGTCACAGATTTGTATAACAAAGTGAAGATTCTATTTTAATTAATTGGCTATGCTTTTTGTTTTTAAATAGCTTTGAGAGTAAAAAGCAAGCTTCCGCTTCTGCAATATGTGTTCCTCCAAAGGAGATCGCAACAGTCACTGTATAAATATCTTTACCACAACAGTTTGCAGAGAACTCATCTTCTGCTTAAATTTTTATCACCTGCCTTTCATGTCACACTGGGTGAATTATCAAGGAATATTATTATTTTTCACCAGTACTGAAATAAATAACACTGGTCAACTTTGGAAAAGAGATCAAAGCACCTGCAGAGAATCAGGCATGGTTATTTGGGGAAAATATTTGAAATCGAAGATGAACGCTCTTAACCAAAGCTAGATTGAGGCAAACCACTTATCCAGGTTACCTACAACAATTCTAAATGGATAAATTAATATCTTGTCCAGCTACATTTCAATATAAATTATTTTCAAATCCTTCTCTCAAGTATTTATTGCAATATTTAATACACTGCTTATGACACATGATCACAAGCAGAGTTCTCCCTGATTGAATACTCAACCTTTTAGAAAGCAGGAAGTCAATCACATTAAACATCAACTTTCTTTTTACTTACATTAAGATTTATGTTAACACATTAAGACCAAAATAACAATTTCCGTAACTGTTCCTAAGAATAGATTTGGAAGAACAGTGGAAGTCTGATTAGCAACAAAAATGAATACAAATACTAAGGATAAATGTCTGATTGCTTTGACTAAGAGAGAACATACTGATAAAAACAAAACAAAGCAAAAAAAATAAATAAATCATACTTCCCACCTCTCACAGAGCTGCCACGTTCAGCTCTGGCAAGCGCTGCAGGCTGGGGCAACAATACATCAGTTATCTCTTCATTTTGCATGACAAGCTAATGCTACTGTTGTTCATAGCCAGATACGTTCAGGAGCATTTCTCTCAAAATGGTGAGTTAGTTTCAATTCAAAGGAGAATAATTTTGCACTAAATTCAGCAAGGATGACACACAGAATAGAAAAGGCCCTGCACATTTTCTTTCATACTGATTTCCTGTTTATTGTACACATATGGAGTACATCTACAGTCTCAGCACATACTATTATAGATATTATAGAATATTATAAATAATACGGGACATTAGTTACATAGCCTACAGAGTAAGCACGGATGTGGGCTCTCTGTCAACAGTTACAAAGTAGTTCACTTGCACTGTGAATTGAATGTCATTTAAGAATTAGACTAATCATCTGACAGTAGGTTAGTAAAGGAAATACACATTTTTTAAACAATGAAACACGGTACTAGTGCCTGTAATCAGCATATTTGCCAACTTAATGGGAACAAGTAGGGACAATACAAATATGTAAAGACAGTCTATCTCAGATGCTACTGAAAAGAAATACCCTACACAGCTTTGGTCCTAATACTCAGCAGTTGTGAACTGCCCCAGAAAAACATGAAGTCAACAGACTGGATATTTTGCATGTCTGAAAATTAAATTCAGTCATTTTTCCAACGCCATTTCTTCTGAAAGGAGATTGCAGATTCACAAAGTAGGCAACAATCACTTTTCATCAGCGGAAGTGCTGTTAGTGTCTGTGCTGTATACATGGAATCAGCTATCCCAATTCCTAGCATTTTCCCACCTATCACACTGCCATACTACTCAAACTGACTCCTCGCCAGAAGAATAACTCACCTGCAATCAGACTCCCCCCCACTAAAACTGGAGTGCTGCTGCCCTGGGTACACAGCAAAACACGTGACTGCAACAAAATGACTGACTGCTTAAAGAAGGTGACAGTGGGCCACTTCTCCTGCAGTACCAGGTTCTGAAGTCAGTATGTCAAATGACTACGTAAGTGGAGAGAGGATATATATTAACACACACACACAATCTATACGTACATCATTTCAGCCCTTTTCTAACTTGTGGTATTTTGCCGTTACCCCATTTCTTACCTGAATTCAGAGACCAAAAATGATATGATATTATAGGAAAAAGTAATTGGGGAAAAAAAGCACTCCCCACAGACAGCAGTGGGCTGAACAGGGTCCAGTGCACCCCCACACTGATTTTAGCTAAGCACATCTGCATAAGAAGACCAGACCCACAAAATGCTCAGAGATGAATGCCAGCACAACAGCATTTGCCTTTCTGCCAAACAGGAACATAATGGACTTACTGCAGGAGCTTACAGGTTTAGAGGCAATCTGCTAGACAGAACTCAGTGCTATGGAAAATATCTCATTGCCACTCTAGTGAGAAGCTGCACTTGCACAGAGCAAGCCACTAGCACTGACCTGTTTCTGAAGAGCACCCCTTATACAACACATTGCACCTCCGCATATCCAGAACAAATCTCCATTATTTTCCAGATAGGACTTTTTGTTACAAGCTGCATTCATAAAGTCAGCTGTGAAATAATCTCATGAAGCAGAGAAGAGGAAGGGGAGCTGGTCATGAGGGGGTCTGTGTTATGAATTTACATGTACCTCACTGCAAGGAATATTCTGTGGTTCACAAAATTAATTCATGACTCACTTTCTTCCAGCTGAAAAGTGGGATTAAAAATTATTACTTGCTTTTGTGAAATGCTTTTAAAGAAAGTTGAAATGAAGCCAATAGACTTGGAAAAGAAAATACTGATTTTGTTACTAGTAAAAATAAAGATCCACAGCTAGAAACTCAGCAGCTTACCTGTAATTACTGCATTAAAAGGAAAAATATATATGTATACAGTAGGATGTATTAGAGAGATGCTGACAACTTTTTATATACTCTAATAACATTCCTGAGTGCACAGTATTCCTCAACTATTTTCCCATAAATTCATAATCACTATTTCAATGCTTCCCTATTCTGCAAGAAGATTTGGGGATAACATGACATGTCCTGTCTCCCAACAGCACATTTCATGGTAAGGTTTTCAATAAGATCATCTCCTGTACCAGGCCAGATCCTATATACTGGAAATAGTAACATATGTCTGGGGGAAGAGTACCTGAAAACATTCTGCATGGCTTGTTGACACTAGGAAAAGCGTTACAACCTTCTGGTAAGTTTGTTTACTTCTACCCTTCTCCACTTTTTGCCAAAAGCCTTCACAAATTTACCTAATAATACACTGTAGAGGACATAGCAAGGACTTTCCTATCCTCTCTTCTGCAACTGATCCCTTACAAATGCTTTTATAAGAGTATAATGTTCCTAGATCGCAATGGTAAGTGCTGGTATCTATTCTTTCCTTCTTTTTCCTAACCTCACTTGCTACCTTCTTCATCTCCCCTCAGTGTTACCTCTAGGATATCAATTTTCCTTGACTCCCTTCTATATACGCTACTTCTGCAGGTTAAAGACAACTGGCTAATTTTATGAGCACAATTCCCTTATTGTTTTATTCACTGTGCTAAGGTTGATTCAATCCATTTTCCCACATCAGTTAGTTTATTTCTGAAGCAAAAGCTGTTAAAATAATGCACGCCCTTTTGGTAGTGATTGGTTAATTCCTAGATTAGCAAAATGTTTATACATCAACTATTTCTTATTTAATCAGGTTGGCATTTGCTTTAGCTTTGCTACAGCTAGACTTGTGCTTAAGGCGGTTCTTGATAGGATTCAGGAAACAGTAATTTGCAACAGCTATTACTTCCATTATATCTCAAAGCTTTTCAAATTAATATTATGGAGGTGTTATCAGCCATCATCACAATGCTATTATCTATACATACCTTTCCTATCTTATCATGTAGCATTTTTTCTTTCTCCAGTCTTTCCTGTTGTGGATCTCTCTAGCATGGTCTTACTGCATTCCTTTAAGCCTTCTATCTGCTAACTCCATTTTGATTGACTCATTACAGAGTCTACTGGGCCTGTCTTCATTTTCTCTATATGAAATGTCACTATTTCTCTCATTTTATTTTTAATGATTAATTTCAATGTATACAGTAGAAAAGAATACTTACTTCCTCCTCTAACTTCTAAACCTACGCACAAAGAATTCTCAAATGACTTTAACTTATTGTTTCCCGTACTAATGGTTTAAATTAATAAAAACATAATGACTGAAACATTGTTCTTTTGCATCACAATTCTAGGATAATTCAAAAGCACTGTATATTACAGACTGCTCCATAAATGAGCTTTTTGCAAAAGGACATTATGACTTCATGCAGGATTTAAATTGCCACATGTGAGACGGAACATTCTTTGGGCAATACATGACTGGCATAATTTGTACTTCAGAGTTGCACTTAATTTCTCATTTATTTTCATTTAAAAACAATTTAATGAAGACTTCAGAAGATGTCATTCTAGTAATAAAATCAGTAATTACTTTATAATAACACTGTACAGTAACTAGTAATTTTTACATTATCAAAATACCAGTATTTCTTATTTTGTCTTTAATATTACATCATATACTGCAGCATAGTAGAATTGTTGGTTTTCATTTACAAGACAAATTCTCTTTTGGGAAGATGAAAAAACAGTGTGCTAACCTTGGCAATTTCTCAGATTTTAAAGAACTTCAAGCAACTTTCTTTAGACTGTCATAGATTTATTATACTCACTACCTGCAATGAAAGTGCTCAAAAACTAAGTACTCAGACTTATGAAAGAGTTGGGGGGCGGGGGGGGAAATCCCTCTGTACCATGAATATTGATTTTAGTTTTAAATAAAGCATGTGATGATGCAAGATTAGAAAAACACACATTTAATAATGAGGAAGTGTCTCTGTCAGTCCACTGGCTGCGCAAACTTAATAAATGTCATTTAGGGTTAAATAGCAGGCGCTCAGCAATGCTGCAAAGTTATTGAGAATCCTAATTCTGAGCTGGCAATAATCAGCTCTGTCTGACCCTTAATTCCAGAGGGCTGCAACTGATATCCTCAGTAAATAGATGCTTTCAGAAATTTAGTGAAAGCAGGTTCATTATAGCACAGCAGTCCCAAAACTTTCTCCATATTCTGTATGACATCTTAATAAAGAGATGTGCCTGTCTCCTCCTTTCAGTATCAGGGACATGATCATCTTTTCCATTCACAGTCCTTCAGTGTCCCTGGGGCAGGCACAGCAATTTCTTACACGGAACATCTATTTTATTTAATATAGCTTCTTCTAATGCAACTGAAGAAGAGCAAACAATGAAATGAGATTGCATCACATAACTAACTCCTTATCCACAGACCTCTGCTAAGAAAACCACAGAAGGCGGCATCCTGCGTAGACACGCTACTTCTCTAAGCACACAGCACAAAGCTGAATTAAATGTACAGTGTTAACTTCCACCATCATCCCCATCATTTTAAGAAACAGAGAGAAAAGAGAAGAACAAATGCTCCTAACTAAATAAAAGCTCAGAGTAACGTAGTCAGAATGCTATGAAGATGGCAATGGTGAGGGGAACTTCCAGGCAAAGGGAAGTCTGAGGAATGCCTATGCACTCCTAAAGGGTCCTGCCTCTCATTCAATACACATTTGCCATCCAGATATAACTCACAGCACATTCTTGGCCCTTCTACATCAAACACTTGCTAGCTCTCCCTCTCCATTTACACTGCTGCCTACACATTTTGCTGTTTTGTTTTTCTGTAGATTCTTTCAGTTTCATACCTCAACAGACCATCCATCTGCAGAAATCAAAACACTAACACTAAGCTTATTCTAAAAGGACATGACTCCTAGTTATTTTGCATTACCATAAAGCTATATATCAGGCAGTGAAATAAATTATGCTGACTCCATGCTTATCTTGCCTAGTTGACTTTACCATCTCCATTCAGAATGTTCTTTTACACCACACTCAATAATGGCGTAAGTATAGCAATACTATTACTTCTTTCCATTCCCCCAAGAAACACAAATGTTTCAAAGGTTTACAACCCATTCTTCAAAATCATAAAAAGATTTGAAGAGGAATATGCCAGTGCATCAGTTTGAACACTTATCAGGAAATGAAAAAAAAACCCAACCAAATTTAGTACGTCTCATATATCAGTGGTCTACAGTTATCAATCTAGGATGCTTCTCAGTATAAAACACTTAGTTATACCTCCCTTTAGCGAGGGTACTTGAAATGTGAAAACAAGGGCTCATCTCAGTATGTGGTATTACTGCTTGAAAACTGCACATTCTTTGTGTGAAACGTATGGGGGAAGAATCCAAGAATGATCTAATATTGTATATCACTATATAAAAATATTTACATTCTTGGCAAACAACAGCAGAACTGAGCATTCACAAGTTGCTGTGTCTCCCTGAAAAGTGTATTTGCTTCCTGCAAACTGATACTCAGACACGGCTGCTTCTATTTATATGGTCTATATATGGTGGCAGTAGATGAGTTTCTCAGCCCTGTTCTTCAAGTGTGGGCACAGGGAGGCTCTCCAGAACACAGTATGGAGAACTTACGTAGACATTTACCCTGTGTACCTCATACAAGCTCAATATTTTAAAACAAATTAAAATTTGATCCTTCCATTAAAGAAGAAGATAACTTGAAGAATATTGTCATGGTTTTGTAATTTTTTGCTATTGGTATTCCAAATCATAACATCATGTGGAGCACAGAGAAGAACTACACGTCCCTGAGGACCTCACGGTCAAAGAGGAAAATACATCATAGAAGTGATGTTTGCTCACTCTCTCACTGCCTGGCAGCGGGTGTGGGTGTGCTTCCAAGCCATGCACCTTCAATTTCAAAGTAGGCTTCTCGGTCTTCAGAAACCTCTCTCTCTTATTTTACTTGATTTATTAGCCTCAATTTCAATTAGATTGTATTATATTGTGTTATCTTGCATTCTGATATCATAGTTAGTAAAATAAGTTTTCCTCCTTAGATTGTTGCCGCTGCTCTGTTTGCTTCCTTGAACCCAGCTCCCATCTCCCTATCCCTTTTCCCCTTTCCATTTTTGGGGGCCAGGGGGCCCACAGGCCTACTGCCCCCCCTGTCACAGACAGATTGATCTAGATAACTCCATGACAAATGTCACATTTGGAAAGTTAGGGATTTTTTGAACTGAGTCTACAGTTTCCCAAAGCAAGAATTATGAATCTGATTCAGCTGTGAACTATATCTGTGGTCTGCACCTCTCCTCCTAGACTTCCCCAATCACAATAATTCACATTTTAATTATGGCATAGAAATTTACATATTGCTATGTAGCAATGTATGGAAATAATGGAAAATGCATAAACTAGACATAAAATTCACAGAATTAACATTTGTAACCCTTCATTAGACATTGAATTAGGCCTTTAAAGAACCAGCTACTTACAACAATTACCAGATGTAATATAGGTGGTAATGGATTTTCACCTGAAATATCCTGGTGTACTTTGAAAACATCAGCAATTTCTCTATAAAAAGTAGTATACATTCATGAGAAGTGTTCACATCTTCAAACTTCAACAGAAGTATGTTATCCAAATGTACAGAATCCACTGTTAAATGTAGTTGTTAGGTTGTTTTTGTCAGTTTCCTAAACAACAGTGACACTTTTCAATTGTCCATGCTCTTCAAATGTATTTTGTTTACAGATTATTTAAAATGGCAATTCTCAGCAAAACAGAACGAATGTTACTAGGATTCTCTTGGTCACCAGTAATAATTAAGTAAGTCTAAGATGGCACTCTGAAACACACCAAGAACAGAAGAGGTACTTTTTCCATAACATGGAAAACTGTTGGTCCTCAAATACACTGGTCATTGAAATTTATTTATTTATTAAGAAATGGCAAAGAAGCAGTTTATTTAGTATCAAATAACTTGCCTTGTAATATTGCATAAAAGTGATGGCTTCTACTGAGTGACCAAGATGGGAAGAAAACAAAATGAAATAAACCTTTATTTCAATTGAACTGAGCTACTGGACTGGATTACAACATTTTGGATTACTTACTTCCTGTTCCCTTTCCCACCTCATTCAAAACAAAACCCAAACCTGACAATCCCACAAAACAACATCTCTGAATTATTTGAAAATAACATCAGCTAACATAGAAAGAAATATGAATACTTAAAATGGTAGTCTGTAGTCACAACACCCTGCCCTCCTACGTATTATTCACACAGTGCTGGACTTTACATTGCTGAAAGCAGATAACATTGCTGATCAGGAAATATTCATATTTCTCTATATTGCATATTGCACATGTATGTCTTTATTAAATATGATTGAAGCAAGTTCAGAAAGATATGCACAGTGTCAACTTGCACAAAGTAAAACAGCAATGTGATCTCATCACTGAGCCAAGGTGCAGATCTATGCTTTCACATTTTCAAGAACAGTATTTATAACTATTTCTAATACAGCTTGGAGCAATAAGTAGAGTATTTCTTGATCATGATATAAAATTTAGCTTAAAACAAGACTCAACCATTTCAAAGCTTTTTTTTTCTTCCTGCCTTCTGAAGGTTGTCTTCCCCTCCCACCTTCCTCCCTTAACAACATTTCTGCAAAACTACCCATGGATTTATTGAAGAAATATATGACAGAGAAAGCTGAGAGCTTAGTGAGGGCAATTAATTAGAAGGGCAATGGTTAAGACCAGCATTTTTGATGAGTTTTTAAAAATACATTATTCATACGAATAAAGAATTGAGAGAACAAGCTCAAAAGTGAAGTAATCTGAGAGGCATGTTGTATAGCTCTCCAGTAAACTCCAGCAAAAGATGAAAAAATTCACACTGATCATCGATATTGCTGTACACGTTGTTTTTGTTTTTTGTTTTTGATGGCAAATGACACACATTTGTCAAAATATTCCTCTAAAAAGCATAAAAATCATTTCCAAGTTATTAGATACCATTCTCATTGTGGAAAACTGTACATAACTTATTCTTAATATTTGTAACAAATAACCTTGCAAATGCTTCAGATAAGGAAAGGACATCTGTGGTAGAAAATTTCACATTTCATCGAGGAAGTTTTAGGAGCTTTAGATAACATCTCTAAAAAAAAAAATAATTAAAAAATGACCACCTTTTGTTCCATTTCACTAGCACAAGGACTGAAGTCCTCTAAATACTCTTGATCCACATAATGGAATTTCCTATGGAAAATAGATGGTACCATCCATTTCTGAAAGATCCTGAATTCACTGCATTGTGACAGCATCTGAGGCATCTGCTTTTCATTTAACCAACCTCCCCCTAGAGCTTTTCCTTCCAGGGGCTGCCTTCACACAAATGTTTGCTTGCTTTGCCTTCCCATATGCCTCTGCTTGCATGTTGTACTCTAGCATATTCACTTTCTGTTCCCTACTTTTGTCCATGTGCTTCATATTGCTATAATTATAGAAGTAGACAGAAACTCTGGTTAATGTTCTCTAATTTGCACCTTCACATATGTCCACTGTAGAAGTACACTGAAGAAAAATTACATAGGGAAGCACAGCTTTCTGGACAGCAGATTAGGATACTGGTGCATCGCTCTAACAATAGTGAACACAAACAAGCAACCCTGAGCTCTGACCCATCTGCTAAACCAGGACACTTCTTCCTACTGCTGCCCATAAGCTTATTTAGGCTACAAGCTATTCTGCCAAGCCTATGAAAAGCCTAAACGTCCAAATGACCAATTTCAGCTGAGAATATCTTCAGTAAAGAGCTAGACAAGCAGGCCATGACTTGAATGCCATTATATTGAGACTCTTTGAAGATGCCAGATCAGCAAATTGGACAGTAGGGCAGAACCCTAAGAAGGAAGAGCCAAAAAGAACAGAAAACACAAGATGAAAGGAAAAAGTATGAGTTCAACAACCTGATTCTTTTGTGGCTTTCCTTTAAGAAAGGACTTGCTAAAATAATTCAATAACGTTTGCTAAAAAGGACCCAGTAATGTTTGGGGCATTGGGTACCATGGGAAATGACAAAGGGAATTGATTTTACAGAACCAAATTGATAACATACAGACTTTTACAGAATCACAGAACAGCCCAGGTTGGAAGGGACCTCAAGGTTCATGAATCTCCAACCCCCTGCCATTCATTATTATTTTTCTGCATTTACCTGGATATTTCTGTTAGATGAGAGAATGAGAGATGAAACAAACAAACAAAAAACCCCAACAACCGTACAGCCTTTGATCTTAAGCTAAAGCCAGGTGTAGTTAATTCCTGCTTTAAACATAGGGTAAAAACTGAAGCATCTTGGATCTTAGTGGACTGCAAAAAACAGACAGAAGAATGCCTAGGGAAGCATGCAACTTTGATCCATATTTACTACAGCTCTTGAAGAAAGTGTTTCTAAATAAATAGCTTTCAACATATGCAGTATGAAACACTGATACAACATTAAATCAGATAAAATTATAAGCAAATACAGATAGTGAATTACAAAGGTTTTTTCCCCCTGTACTTAGTCCCAGGTTAATGAGAGAAATCCCTCCAGTTTAAAAGATAACTATGAGACAAATTCTAATGTTTACTTTTCATAATTAAGTACCTACAATTAGTTACCTGCATGCTTATCAAATTACTAATAAGTTTATCTACAGCAAGCTGTTTAGTCAGTTAAAATATTGCCATAGGATTATTACTTCTTGATCCGTTGATTACTGCTATATCCTTTCTAAGATGTTACTTAAGCATAATTCAATGAAATGTGCATCCTGAATTATATAGCATAATCTTCAAGTTTCTGGCAATAAATATGCTTAGCAATTTTTTTTTTTTCTTTCCAATACTTACGATGCTTTGTACTCAGGAATGCCCTGCAAAATACACTTTACTCCTTCAACGCAGAACACTTCCACAGACCCAGTGACCTGAAGCATTCTCTGTTTAGACCTATCTTATTCACACAGGTGAATACACTGGGTCCTTGCTCTCATCCGTGCCCTACTTCCATTATATTAGGTACATAAATGCACAACAAAGTTTCCAAAGCCTCGGCATGAAACCATAATACATCACAGCTTATCATCTTTGGAGTATAATCTAATACAAACAGCATTCAAGTCTTAAGGATAAATGAGACAGAATCTATTGTACATAACCACAAAGTCTAGGGCCAGTCTCTCCAGCTCTCTGTCTCAGCAGTCTGCTCTAGCATATGCGAATATAAACGAGGTGGTTCACTTTTCTCTTTGAATATTTCACCAATTGATTCCCCCTGGCTGAATTCCCAGAGTCTGAGTATCACAGTCCCCTAATGAAGGCTTCATAGCATGCTTTTGAACTGATTCCTGCCAATATCAAAGTAGCACAGCAGAAACAAAAACACTACTGTGATATTAGCAGTCTCAATTGTTAACTTAGAAAAGAAACCTTGGTCTGCAGGTTAGAACAACATGTAGCTCAAGAAGGAGATGAATAAATTCATGGAAAACCTGGAAACACATAGATTGGCGATTAGAGAACATACCTTCAGCTTTTCAGTCCTGCTCAGATAGCAAAATGATTTTAAATATTGAGTGCAATATTGTATTTAAAACAATTTCTTTCACAGAGAGCAGGACCAAGAAATGGCAATATGAGGACAACTTTTAAGAAGATAATTATAAGGTTGGCTATTATTCCAAAAAATGAAGTTAGGAAGGGCAAACAACTGCTCTTTGATCCGTTATATTAAATATAAAGAGACACTCTATTAGAAATAAATATTTTATATTTGGACCATCCAATGAAAGTTGCCATGTATTCACTAACAGAAAAATCCTGCCCTTGGTTTCTTAATGCTTTCATGTAGTGTTCACATTTGTAGTGTTCCATTACATTAAAAATAAGCTTAATTAAACTAAACCACTTCTTGTGTAGGCCTTAAAAATAGACATAGTTTGACATGACAAATAATTCAAGAATTTAAGTAAACTTATTTAAATTCTTAATTTCAAAATTTGTTTTAGTAAAGCTAAAAATTTAGGACATGATTATGTGCTTATAACGCCATTATCTCCACTGTGTCATCAGACAATAGTTTTAATCTACGATAACTTTGCTTATTAAAATCTGAAGTTGTCCTGATTATTCTAATACAACCAAATGACATTTAATTTAGAAGAAGTAACTCTGAATGTGTAATCTAAGAAAGAAGAAATTGAACAGGCTTTCTATATGAAGCTTTTGGGACGTAGTTAAGTTGTTTTTGCTTTTGCAAATTTAAATCCTACAGGCAGAGCCAAACAAGCAATACTAGATAGTATAGTCAGTTAATCTTCTGGTGTTCAGTTTGTTGGATCTGTGCTGTGAAATGGCTCCTGAAGCTTTCATGTGGAAAATGAGAATGTTCTTTAACGGCTGATGGGGGAATAAAGAAGTAAATACAAAGAAACTTCTACAAGCTATTCATATTAACTGCACTAAGTGTAACTAACTTCATTAAGTTATTGATTTATCAGGGCTTGACCAAATAGTATTCTCATATGTTCTTCAAGTGAAAAGTGTGATAGAGATATAAGAATGCTAGACAAGCCAACTGTTAACAGGTTACTGATAAATGATATCACCTAGGTCTCCAACTGTTCCTGTGATCCACCCAAGGAACAATTAATAATGATCTCAAATAGAATAAGGCTCATGAGCTGTAGCCAACAAAGTTTACTGCATCTGAAGTGGGATGTTATTTCCTGAAAGGCTGTTCCATTTTAGATTAGGTCCATCCACTTAAAAATGGTAGATACAGTAAACAAGCATTGTAACAGGACAAGAAGTTACAGGAAATCTACTTTGTTCTTATAATCAGTTCCACACATCTGACAATTTTGTTATTGCTGCATTATCACAAAGACTGAGGAACTGAGCCAACCACATAAATTTATTTAGAACAGTTTGAACTGAATGCACTTACGGAAAAAAAAAAAAAAAGTAATATCAGTGTCCATAGGAGAGAGTGACAAAAATACTGCTTGAAGACTTAACTTCAGACGCATTTCCTTCTCTTTTAAAACTTATAAACTACGGTGCCTTTATTCCCAGATAGATCTAACAAGGAGTTCCAGCCACGTGTTGGTCCCATTTGAGCTGCAAAATCAATTCTACCTGGTGATTAAACTTGCAAACCATTTTAAAGACAGAACAGTATACATGTATGGAAGTTTTAGGGCTTTTAAGTGCAAGTCCCAAAAGTGAGTTTCGGCAAATTTGAATTCTGATTACCTTTCCTGTCCCCAATTAACAGAAAAGCAGGTTATGTGCACATACTGTAAAAATCACTACAAGCATCTCTATTCTCTATCTTGATAGAATTGGTTAACCTACCAAACGTTAACCGACGGGTACAGTGTATCAGCCATTTGCTCCATTAGGAAAATTTAAAAAAAAAAAAAAAAAAAAAGATTATCTATTGATGTCTATGTTATGACACACAAACCATATCTGCATGCCAGAATTACTAATTAGTTAAATTGCTATATACACACAGAACTTTAACTACTACACATAAACACTCTGGTTCCTAACATAACCATATTAGCCTACTTTATTCCCATTACCCTTTGCAGTGTGGCAGCTTCTAACATGCCTTCAGTGCACTGCAATTGTTTTCTCATTAAAAGGGCAAAAAAAGGAAGGGTAGGGGGAGAAATTAGTTAAAACACAAGGTTTTCAGCAAACTGAAACAATTTCACTTTTCTGAGCACAACCCAAAATTTGTTTGACAAGCCAATCTAAAGCTTTGCTTTCACAGTTATGATGCATATCTAATCATTCTGTCCAGTTCCTGATCATCTGATTTAGTTAATAGTATGCCTATTTTTCCATGTGTGCACATGTGTTAAAGGTAGAAAAAAGGTTATATAATTGCAAGAACAAAAGTTCAGTAAGTATAACCACGTAACATATTGAAACCTCTCTCTGCAAATTGATATTATATCCTGTGTTCAATCAAGACTGAGTTTTAGTCAGGGAGTACTTCATTACTCAGATCATTTAGATAACTCTATAGTCTCACAATTACAGATAACAAGAACTTCAAATAAAACAAAATTTACACTGTGTCAGTGCCTACATTAATGAAACTGCTGCATATATTCTCAGCCACCTCATAGATCCACCCAAGACCAGACAAGATCTGTCTCATTAAAGAAAGGCTATTTAATTTAAGCAGTGTGCATTTCTTAAAGATGTAGGTGACTGCTGAGGATACTAGACTAATGCAATTTATCTGAAATGAGACACGTAAAGTTCACATAGAAAAAGAAAAAAACATGAAAGTCTTCATTATATATACATCCAAAGTTGTTAAAGGAAAAGCATCACACTTTCTTAAATACAAAACAAGTCACAAAAAAACCTGATTAACAATATATTGTGAAACAGTAATTCTCATTTCATAATGCTTGTTTTACATAATTTCTGAAAGTAATAAGACATTTTTAGAGCAATGCTTGATTATTCAGACAGGTAAAAAAATGCTGTATTTCAGGAAACATTTCTATATTTCAATGTTTTAACAAGTCAACAAACTATCTCTGTAGTTTCAATTTGTATGTATTGTTACTTATGATTGTTACTAATCAAGACAGTTATTATCCTTCTTTCTCCATATCAACAGTTAGTGATCAACTTCCTTCCTGTCTGTCTCCAAAATTCCAGTTCCAGCTCAGGCCAGCTGACTGACCATCTGTCCTCAGGAGATAGAAAGCTGAAGAGTCATGATTTTAGACCTTGTGACCTTTATTAAGCATGCATTTAGAATCTAAATGGATTTAGTCTTCATGAGAATCCACTTTTAACAGTTCCTTTTCTAAAAGCAGAGTGTTTTTGTTTCAAAGGCAAACAGGGTATGACACTGTACACCGTTACATGAATATATTCAAGCATGCAAGAAATTAAAGCTTCCTCAAGGCTTCTTACTGCCTGAACTGTACAACAAACCTTCTCACACACACAGCTGAGCCCAGCTGGACCAAGGACTCACAGCTATATATAGTAACACAGAATATGACATTCTTCTAATTCTAGATAATGAGGTTAGTTAAATTCTTAACTCAGCTGTTGCAAGTATTTTCACGTGTAACTGCACATTTACTTATCAAGAAATTCATAATCACTCCCCAAAATGCAGACTGACAACTTGCTTTTGCAACTAAAGAGATACTTAAATACCAATTTCAATGTCAGAAGTTGCTGTTAACTAATCCTTTTTTTTTTTTTTCTCCTCTGACCAACAAGCAATGTGAGAGTAGGAAAAAAAAGTTTATTTCTGAACCTTTGAATAACCACATGAGAGAGGCATTGCCAGAAGAAGGGACACACAGGTGGTACCCCCCACTGCAAAACTCTAATAACTTTTAGACTAGATCCTTTAACGCTTTAGACTGTTACAGAAGAAGGAAGGAAAAGAATTCCAGCAGAGCTCCAGTAATAAAAAGAAAAAACAACTGTTATCTTAAGCAGGCAAAAAGAGCTGACACTATGCTGTTTATCTGCAAGTTTATTTCTGATGAATGGCAGCAAAGTGGCACAGAATAGACTCCTGAGACCAGCATGATGCTCCTACCTCAGGTCTGGCTGCTATAGAAGAACCTGTAGAGCAAAAGACCCTTCATAGCACCTCTGGTCAACTTCCTCTCTTTTGAATTTTCTTTTTTCCATTATGTTTGACATTTCTGAGTATGCAATCTGTTCCTGAGTATTAGCCTATCACCATGAGTTACAGAAATAAGACCACATTCCAATGCAGAAAACATATTTTTAAATCCTAAACAAAAACGAAATTGATAGCTTCATTTTCAACTGTCTGCTTGAAACACATTTTTAAGGAATAAAATCAGGAGATAAGCTTAATAGAATATTCAAGACAAAAAAAAATGTCTCTCTAAATATGGTTTATTTTAACAACTGTAGGGATAAATTGGTTCATTCTGTGATTAAATTAGAAGCTGACAGTGACAAACCCAGTCCTGCAGAGTATCACACTCACTTAGGAGGAACAGAACTGTGAGTAAATAAAAGATTTCCTACCTTAAAGATAATGATTTGATGCTGCAGATAATAAGCTATAAGATTCTAGGTGGGAGAAACTTTCATTCTTAACCATTCTCTAATCACAAGAAGTTCATTCTATTTTAGAATTGAGACAAGTCTCAAAGTAAAACTTCAATACTGTTGAAAGCACGCTCTTTCTTGTAAGAAGTTAGAATTTCACATTAAAAAGTTTACTGAAAGTGATCTTACTTGTATGATACCAGAATAAGACTAGAATCTGAACAATGCCTTATTTCAAGTTTCTACTCACTTAATTCCTCTATTTGTTTGTAGCAAAAAAAATGAGAGCACTTATTAAAAAAAAAAAAAAAGAATCAGGATGTTATACTCCTTCACAGCTTTTTAAAGAAGCCCAAAATTTTTTCTATAGACAAGTAATAAATACACTAGCAAGAGTCCAAACCAGATTACACAAGTTATCAAATATACATTAATAACTAACAAGAGAGGTAAAAGTTATATTTCTAATTGATTCTAAAGAACAAACATTCTTCCCAAAATACAAAGTACATTTCTATTCTATTTGCTGGGATATACCATAATTCACAATCGATGTACTCACTGTGGAGTATTTCCTACCCCCCACTCCCATAAACGGTTGTCAAATTAGTACCAAAAAGAGCTTAACCAATCGCTAAGAAGCTTCCAAAGTAAAACACATGTATAAAAACAAAAAAGAGCTGTATGCTCACATTTAGCATATTGTCTTACACAGAAATATGAAGGCCATTTTATGAGCAATAAAATGATGACAGAATTACTAGACCCAGCATTATATTTGCCCTTTACAAATGAAAACACATATTTTCAGCTTTCCATATTCACATTTCCAAGACTGAGGGGATAAAGTAAGATCTAACAGACAAAGGAAAAGAGCACCCCTTCAGCAACAACAGGCTGCACTGAAATGAACACAAAATGGCTGTCACTTCCTACAGAAAGCAAATTCAGAGCAAGTTGCAAATACAGGTTTAGAAGAAAAGTGATTCTACTTGAGGTATGCTCAAGAAAATAAACATGTTACCCGAGGTCTTGACCAATGCATGGATTTGTATCCAAATCACAGAATCAGCAATTGATTTCACACATACCATTGAATTATTGTGTCAGTCTTTATCCTTTTTCTATCTGGGAAGATTAGAAGAGATACTAAAACTGGCTTTAGCTTGAGCTCCCATTGTCAGACTCACCGAAAGACTGAACTAAAAGGACTAACATCTTTACCTGAGCCCTGACAATTAAGCCCTACAGGAATGTATGTCTGTGTATATATAAATACATTGCTGTTATATTAGTTTTACCTGTTTCTGCATACAGAGTCTGACAGCACCTTTAGTTATAAGGGAAATGACACATCTAGGCTCTATTCAAAAAGAAACTGCATTTAAAATCTAATTATCTAATTTCTATCCTTGTTTCGTAACTATGAAGACAGCATGAGGCTCCTACTTAAAGGAAAATCACAACAAATGCCAAACGCAGTTAGAAAGCTAAGAGTAAACAGCTGTGAGATTTAAGGAACAAGACATACTATAGCCACAATGGTCTCTCAGCCCATACTAATCCTGATTTCTGCTGTTGCTATTGATCCCTCTTATCAGATAAAATCAATTACCACATGTGCCTATTTAACCCTTCCCCTCCTCACCCACTTTTCAATTATACATTCCTGGTCCCTGTCAGGTTTTGGATGAAGGCATGAGGCAGCAATAGTAGCCCTGCAGCCTTCTTCTCCCATTAGTTTCCTGGCTTCCCCTTTGGTTTTTCGTTGGTTTGGAGCACCTTTTTGGCTTGTTTGCATCTAAGATCAGCAACAAACCCTTCTATCTGAGAAGAAGACTTAAAAAAAAACCTGTTTTGTCCTACAGCAGATGCCGATTGGAAGTGTAATTTGTTTTGATGATATCATGCGAATTACTCTTAGAATTGCTTACTACCATTGTGCTTCTTTTTTAAATCTTAAAATCAGCCAGAAACAGAAGTAACCATTTACAACCAAGACCAATAATGGGAGCTAATGCTGGGATAGACTGGATTAAAGCATAGAAGTCTAATTAAAAATAGTTGATTTACTACAAGCCTATCTAACCAGACTAGCAGCTACTAAAGTGCATTTTCCAAAATTATTCAGTCATATCTGACCTGTACTAAGAGAGACTAATAGGGCAAACCTGACCTAAATAATTTGTTAATTTTACTTTTTGCTTCATATCTCGATGGTGAAGAGGGGTTAATTAGGTAGCCAGATGTTATTTTGCATCTAACAGTACCTATGCTACAGCTGCCTTATTAGAAAGATCTACAATGATCTTCATGTTTCTATTCCTCCCATTTCAGAGAAGGTGCAAAAGAAATGAATATTTTTAATTTTCCTGTTGTCATGCGCAGCACTGGGATGTAAATGTACAATGTACATTGTGCAAAGAGTGGCTGGGAATTGAAAGACATTTAATTGAAAGGCATTTAACATTATATAAAGCCAACACAAATACAGGGTAACATGTCAATCAGACAGAGGCTTAAAATAACACAGGAGAAGAAAATGGAGTCCTTGAAGATAATGTATATTTCTTATAGGGTAGAATATACTTTCCAGAGGACCCTTAAATGCCAACAGCTACGCAAGGCATTGTCCTGTTCTTTTGAGAACTTGATTCTAAATTTTCTTTTTGGTATTAGAAAGTAAAGTGAAGTTTATTTCAATTGCACACCTTTTTTTTTTTTTTTTTTTTTTTTTTTTCCCCCCTCAAAATCTCCTGAATCCAAAGGCTTTTTTTTTTTTTTGCAAAAATACCAATGATCTAGCCTCTTTTTACATTCATAATTTAGGAAGTGTTGTGTATCTTGTACATGACAGAGTATACCTTCTGGCTTTCCTGGGCCACACTGAACGTACAGGAATTGTCTTGGACAGTATACACATTGATTGTCTCATAGGAGGCTTTCAGAGCCTCCTATTTATTTTCATGGAGACAACAACTGATACAAAGACTACAATAACATTATTGGGTAGAGCAAATTTTCAGTGACATAATACTATTTTTCAACATAGTCATCACTGTTAGGTATGCATTTTCACCAGTGATGAAGAAGAGCCTTCATGCTACGCTCAGAAAAATCTGTACCAGAGGAGGTGATCTACAGTAGCCACTATTGAAATACACCACCCACCACCTCACTGTACTCACACCCACTGTTGGTCTCCACAGAGATTCAGCAAGCATTGATGAACCTCAATGGCTGCCATTTTTTCTGCACATAAGAATTCATTTCCACCCCAATGCTTCGGATGAATTTCCATGTCAGATGCCATTTTTTCAGACTGTTCCTCTGCCATCTGTCTCACAGCAACAAAATGTAACAGCATATTGGTGGGAAGGTTCAGATTCTACTGCCATCCCACCAACGTTTGCCTTTAATGTTACAGGCCAATTTGACAAAACAGGAGGCATTACTTTTGGAGCAGCCCTCATAAAATATATACTATAGTTAATGTATATCAGTAAAAAAAAAATATTCTAATCTTCAATTAGGAAAAAAAAAAAAAAGACAAAGTAAAAAACAGAAAACGTGTGGGATTTTTAATCTTGTTTTTATGAAACTAATGCATCAAGCCCTGGTTCAATGACAGTGGTTGCAATTGTCAGTGAATTCTTAAGGTGTTCATCAGAGATTTGGGATAAAATTTTTGCATTCTCATGCTTCACCCTTGAAAACAGCTGTTCACAAATGTATGTACTGCCAAAAAGCAATGACATGAATAAGGCATGGCTGTGGTTGTGAAGTGAGGGACATTTTTCTCTGGTAAGAGAGATTTTATAAAGGTTATTTAAAGAGACAAGATCAAATTTTTGATCATGACTGAAAACGAAATTGCAAATGTACAAAAAAAATTTACAACTTCTTTGACAATGTTGAAACCTGTTTTCAAATTCCTTTATCAAAACAGAAAGCATGAATGCATATTTTTCA
Organism: Alectoris magna; assembly: GCA_030625065.1. Classification (NCBI taxonomy): domain Eukaryota; kingdom Metazoa; phylum Chordata; class Aves; order Galliformes; family Phasianidae; genus Alectoris; species Alectoris magna. The sequence goes on from CM060568.1 coordinate 12,922,319, forward strand.
CTGTTCAAAGGACTGTCTTCAGCCAATGTATCAAAATGCATAAAATTATTTGCTTTAATTTCAATTGGCACTGCACTGAGCCCTTCCCCTGCCGTGGTTTCAGCCCAGAAGACAATACACACTGTGCACCAATATTTGTTGCTGAGGGGTGAATATGTGCCTGGGGGCAGGCCAGGCAGTGCAGCGCCATCTCACTGGCATGGGGTCGGGGGCAGCCACAGTGTGAACTGCACTGTTGAGAAACTTTAGGTTGTTTCCCACTTCTTGCTGTTATGGCATTCTAATCCCTAATTAAATATGTATTAATGATATAAAAGTTTCTAATTTGACAGTTTGACACTTCCAGTGCAGAAAATCTGACTTAAAAGTGTTTTAATATAGGCTTTTCAGACCAATGTAGTTCTGCATGCCATTAGTCAGCATTACTAATGTTTGTTGGTTTTTTTGTGTTTTTTTTTTTTGTATTTTACTGAAAAACTATTGATTCTTCATCATCCAGTTACCTCACTACCAAATGTCATAATTAAGCTTTAAAAGGTGATTATTTCTGACAATAAGGCAATTCTGAATATAAGTTGTCTGGCAGATTACAATGAAGATGTTGCAAAATAGACAGAGGCTCAGTTGTCTTTTAGTAATTTTATCGTACATGAGATCTTCACTTTCCACACAGGGAATGTCTGTCTGTGCCTCTGAGCCTCCCTGTAAGCTGAGATATGCTAAAAGGGTTTTTCAAAACCAATTTTGTAATATCTATGCATGCCACTTTTTTTTCCTGCATGTAGATTTTCAAAAACAATTCGTACCCACAAATTGTATATAAAAATGGGTAGATAAACACACAACTTCCTGCATTCAAGATGAATCTTTTTGGCACAAATCAGCCTGAAAATAAAAGCAGTACCAACAATTTTTTGAGGCTGAAGTGAGTCCTATTTGAAAATTTGACTCTGTGATAAAGAATAAGCTGTTATCTTTACAAGTCATTTCTTTGTTTTGATGGTATCATACAGTAGAAATTCATTTTATAGACGTGCTTAGGTCAGTTTTCAAGTTATTTCAGTTAAAAATTTATCTGCATCCACACAAAAAATATTTTCTGTTACTCCTTTTGACAGGTGAATATAAGAAGAAAGGCAAAAAAGAAATCTATCCCAAAGCTTCTGTTTTCAACTATAAAACTTTTGCTATTAAAAAAAACAAAACAAAACATATATATATATTTTCATAGGCATTTCTTCATTTTAAGAGCAGCTTAACCTCTGTTTCTTGCCTATTAGCATATACGGGTATAATCCTCTAATGAGGATTTTGAGAAGTGACAGTTCAAATTGTCAATCATTTCTTCAGGGCCCATGGCTTCAATGTTAAATTTGCTTTCAATACATGTGCAATTAAACATCTCACACTGTTTCAGAACCTTCATCATACTCCCTTCAAAGTCAATGTACCATCATTGCTGTTTTATACTGCAGAGTGCATTTGAGACAAGAACTATCATTAACTTAACATGCAATTCACAGTCCATTCACTAGATGTTGTGCCCTTCAGTTTTGCTGTATTTAATATTTTAGAAGAAGGATACATAACTTTGCATTAATCTTTATTAAACATCATTTCATTTTTTTTTTTTACAGCACTATTCCTGAATTGATTGAGACAGCAAATGAATCTGCAGAATATCTTACAATAACATTTTAAATTTGAGATAAAAATTCTTAGGAAAGCTTACTCTCTTGTCTTGCTTTCTTTCCACTTTTATAGGATTAACAGAAAAATAATAAAGTAGAGAATAAAAAAGAAAGGGTGTCAGAGCATTTTTCCAGTATGGTGCACAGTAAATGAGATGAGTCTGGGTCCAGCTTCATAGATCTGCCAGTAATGAGAAGTGTAAGCCTAATTCAAAGCTTAAGAAATTGAAATCATAACTGATCTTCCTTTAATTTTACAATTCCAATATTCTCATTTTCCAGCTCTCCTTAAACACTCTTGACTATTATGTTTCATCATATTAAATTTATGGGAAGAAATGTAAAGTACTTTTTTAGAAATCTGTGTACATATATCGTAAGTTAATTGGGTAGCTTATATTAAATAAATAACATTTCAATTATTTAGATACTATATTTAAATATCTCTTGGGATACCATATAGTTCAGCCCTCTCTATATATATTTAATGTAATAGAATACAGTGGGATAAACATGTCTAAAGATCACAAAGTACTACAGAGAAACACAAAAACATGGATCTGGATTGCAAGTACTATTAACTTTAGCAATGAACATTTCTGTTGATAACTGATTCTGCGTAATACCAAACTGAAGAAGTCCATTACTTTTTAAATGCATTGTTGATTGTACTTTATCCCCTATTTCCCTCATGTTCAATGCTATTAACCAGTCTATTTCAAATAACATGGAACTCATGAATTTTAAACCGACAAAATCAAATCTCGAAAAATCTTTGCCATGTTCAATTACAGTGTATGTACTTTCATGCCTGGTGGACTCCAAAAGGTATAAAATCTTAGCCTACCAGCCCAATCCTGCAGCCAGAAGATTCATTGCTGTCTCCTATTTAAACAAGATTATAAAATAGAGTGTCATGACCTAAACTTAGCAGCCTCAAGACCTAGTTTCTTGGCCAAAGCCAAATAATTATACTCTCCACACATTTATTTAGAAGGAATACAAATGTGTCTACACTACTGTTAAAAAAGCCATTGTATGTAGATAAAACAGGAGGACATTTTGATGGAGAGGATTAACTCCCTTAACCTACTAGCCATGCACTTATTAATGCACCCCAGGATACCACTGGCCCTCATGGCCACAAAGGCACACTGCTGGCACAATGTTTATACAGGAAATTACAGCAACAACATCCTCCATGAGCAGCCCAAGTTTTCAAACCATGGTTCTCCATTCTCTCACCTTCTTAATGTAATGACTTAAAATGGAAAAAAACTCAGATGGACACAATATGCAAGAAAATTTAGAAATTCCTCAAACACACTTCATATATTAAAAAACAACAACAACAACAAAAAACCATAATAATGACACAATGATGTCCACACTAAAACAGGCTTTGTTACTGGGGGGTGGGGGAAAAAAATCATATAAATCTAGTCTGATCCTGTTATCTTTGAAGATGGGAGACCAAAAGACAATACAAGAAAGTTGCAAATACAGTGAGTTACATCAAAAAGTGGTTGCACTTACAGAGAGAAAGGTTTGTTTCCTATCTTAATCTACTCATACATTTTAATCAAAATCACTTGCAAATGTCCATTTAACTCTAAACAAACAAATGAATTATGATCTCTTAATTGCCACAATATTTATTCTGGTAATTTATGCTTATTTATAACAATACTATGTATTTCCTACAGAGAAACATAGGTTTCTGTGATACAAACACATGTTCATGTTCAAGATAGCTGCCTCACTACAAGATTATAAATCTATTACAAAAGTCATTCTTTAATTGCCAAGAAAATCTAGTCTCAAACAGCTATGAAATGCAGAACTGAAAACCAATGTCTCGGCAGTGATGTTTGTTAGAAGGTTTCTTGGATATATTAGGAAGCTGGAAATCATCCCCTCCTGGTTCTGAAACTTCACTTTGTAAAATGTGGAGTCATCCTGACTTAGGAGACATTTTTACATCTAAGAAAGTTGTCATTTGACTGTTTCTTCCCTTTCATACACCAAGCGGATGTATCTTTAGGTGAAATTCTACCAGCATTCCAAATATAAGTTCAGGGTGTTTTCTTATTGTGATGGTAGCTGTGCAAATCTGCTCTGAGGTTTGGAGTGTCAGAGGAAGCCCTGGGAAAGAAGGATTAATGGTAACGGGGCAGGTAAAGCAGTCAAAAGATGTATAATAAATTAATGTATCACGTGGTTGCACAACTGATCACATAGCACTCTATTTCATCACATTTAGCACTACCACATATGTGCTTGTGTATAGGTAATGTCCATGATCATAAGTAAGGTGGCCCAATGTTGCAATCAAAGAAATCAGTGACAAATTGCAAAGACCAGGATTAGTATTGCTCATTAAAAGTTGTTTTAAAGGCTTCTAGGCATTCCAAAATAAACAGCAGTAAACTGACTGTACACTTCAGCATCATCAAATGGTAAGGCTCAGACATTAAACCTAAATAACCACTATCACAAGGGTCAACATTATATAATAAAGTAAAATCCATTCCTTTATACTATGCTGGAATTAAAGAAAGGCAAGAAAAGGGAATGCTGGTCTTTTTTGACTTATGTATCAATTTCCCACTGCTTTTCTATTTCCTTTACAGATTGTGCTTTAGAGATGCCATAGAGTACTGACTGAAGTTCCTGGAGTAAAGTGTAGCTTTTTATATGCAGTTAAATAACTAAAATTTCTCTATATTTCTTTGGTGATGTGTTACACAACTACTAAGAAATAATCGTGCCATTTTGAAAACGCTATGCTTATTGGAGTTTAAGCAAAAATTCTATGTGCAGTTAGTTAAAGTGTTGAACGTGAATGGTAGTATTTCATTAGACAAGGGAGATGTAACATAAGCAAGAACTCTGACCAAACATTAGAAGTGTTTGATATTTCAAATACACAAATATTGACTTATTGATAGGTAGTGAACTGTTCTTCATTTTGCAAGCCTGGAAAGCTCTTTGAGCTTTTTCAGTTCTTGCCTGATGTTCTGTATATCTCTATTATCTTCAAGGGGAATCTTGAAATTGATGAATTTTTTGTCTGTTCTCTTTCTTTTCTTTTTTTTTTTTTTTTTTTTTTAATTTGGACTTCTGTACAAATCCTGTGAAAACCAACTGGTGTGGAATGTCAGACGGATGAGGACACTAAGAAGAGACAGGACTTCAGTTGGAAGTAGCTGTCATCACTGCAGACTGACAACAGGGGAAGTTGTTGGACAGGAGATTGTTTTTCACTGCTGTATAAAAACGGAATACAGCTGATATAAGCCTCCCAATATGTATCTGAGGTTATTTTATTGCTCTTGTTATATTCGCTTCCCCAAAGCAAAATGTTGATATAACTCGTTTAGGAGTTCTCATTTATTCAGAAATTCTCTTCCACTGCATTCAGCAAGTGCCATTTCAAGAATAGTGGAAGTTGTAATATATTGTAATATTGGTGGAATTTTCCCCTCCAAAAATGAGAAGGGAACAAAAATTACAGTAGACGAGAAAGTATCATGGCATGATAAATGTTATTCTGTCTAGCAGCCTTCGCTGTGCTAAAATGTATTTATTTTTTCAATAAATACAATTACAGAATAGTTTTCCTTATATCAGGCTGTCCCTTTTGACTCTTCCTTATTGTGCAGAAGAAACTGGAAGATGTCAGACGGAAAGAATTCTTTGTGATTAGAAAATATTTCTCAATCTCCTCATTAGCTTCCTGAGATACTTTTTTTTTCTTCTAAACTGCAACTGCCTTGGATGTTTTTTTTCCTTTCTGGGCAATTAGTGAGAGAATTCTAGCAGTGACATTGTCTCTTTCTTTTCTCCAGTCTGTAACAGACTAAAAGTAGGTTTGTTTTATTCTCTTTCTAAAGAGGTTGAAAGAATATGATCTTTAGTGGCACATCTTCTTGTCTTTTTCTGTTTCAAAAGAAAATAGCTGTAGTAAAGTAGAATCTTAGCAAGCCTACTGAGTTGGAGGTAATTCCTGTTAATTGTCCAGGGGGTTTGTTTTAAGCTCAAAGGGACACTAGACAAGAAAGAGGAGGGCAGAGGTTTTAAATTCTACTGAAGGAACTCAGTGCAGCTACATTGCTACCTGATGTCATCCAAGAATGCTGCAAGGAAGAGGATGATCTTTTCCAAGTGTTGCACCTTGCTTATATTTCATGCAAACCGAAGTCATTAATTGTGTCTTGCATGAGAATGATCATCTTTTATTCATAAAGAATAAAAGCAGAAGATTTATCTCATTCTTAGGTGAATGTAAAGAACCCTGCCCAAAACAGCAACACAAAAGGGCAAAAACTTTCCTCACAAAGAAGCTTTGGGATCTGCAAGCTTTTCCATAATATGCTCTTGCTGAACAATGACTTATGTGCCTGTTAGGTAAATATCAAGCTGTCATTCTCATGACATAATACAAAAATAGAAAGTAACAGTTACAACAACAATATTTACATTTGTTTTGTTCCATTCTGTGTGGCAGTGCTAGATTTACTTGCTTTGATTTTAGCAGAAGACCACTGACAATGTGAAAAATATCATGATAAAACTTCTGTAATTTAAACTCAGTCAGCTAATATGAAGCATTCAAAGTTGAGCGATAATTTAAGTGTACTCTGCTTATCAGAGTCAGATAGAATATTTTATTGACTTGATATAAAAAGAAAATAAAAAACATCAATTCACAAGCAGTTTCCCTACAATTGAGATAAAAATAAGGCTTCTAAAACTCCTGAGTATAGAAAAACTATTTTCTGCTGGCCTGACAAATGAGGGAAGTTGTCTTTTCTCAGCTTCTGCTGAGAAAACTCTTTTAGAAGAAACAGTTCCATGTTCATTTTTAAGGAATTTATTTAAGGTTTTTATTTTGTAGCTTTTCTATGCTTAGCTATAATGTCAATGGCATCATTCTCATCACCTTACGAGAAGAAAAGGTACTAGCACACTTAATGGCTATAGATTCTGATGCCAGGCTGTGCTGTGTATTTTAGTAATTGCTTTTTCTTTTGACGTCTTCTTCTCAGATATCGCCACAAAGGCAATAGCTTTCTCTTCAAGAATCTTAAAAGCAAGAAGACAATATTTTCCTTAGAGGTGAAGTGAATTTCACATGCTTTGTGTTTGAGAAGTACCACATAAACAACCCTTTGAGGAACTTTAACATGCTATTACACAGTGGAATTTTACTTTTCATGTTTTTATAAATCTTGCTGGACCTCAAGGAGGAGAGAATAATTCTGGAGGTAGTAGGTTTTAAAGCATATATTTCTACTGAAGAAGAGAGACCCAAGAGTGTAGTCTAGGACTTCCTGAAGATCTCCGAGTTCTTTCAGTGACAGGTAACAAGAGGCATTTTAAAGTACAAATTTAAACTTAAAATTACAAAGTGACAATCCTTCAAAATTTTAACGCAAACTCTTGAACAGCTTCAAGGTCATTCACCTTTCCAAGTAAACACAGATATACATTTAACATGCACATTAAGTAAAAAAAAAAAATAACACATTACTGTTTGCACATGAAATGTACAACCATAACTCATTACAGAGCCAAATTATTAAGTATCCTCTAAAAGCAGTCTGATAAGTGGTGAGGCACATTACTGTTATTAACCTTTTTAATGCTGAAATAAGAAATAATTAATGTGATGACTAGGAAAGCTTGAATTATATTCTGTTTACCTTTTCCCCATAAATGTTTCATTACAGACTGTACTCAGTACATATTCTTATATTATGTTTCCTCTTACTGTATTGGTCAGAATATAAATAGTTCTTAAAATTTTGTCCTTGACATTCATAGTCTCAAGCATGTTCAGCAGGTATAGATGAAGATACAAACTTCACACCATCCTTTTTTCATCTTCTTTCTTCTAAATTTGGGATTAAAATGTAAACAAAATTAAATGATGTATTAACTATGCCATTGATATCTTAGCATGATGGATATTATGAGTAGACTAACCTGTCTCAGGGAACAAGAATGTAATTTAAATATCCATTCAGCTTTTGTTGATGATTAACTTTACATTACGTCATTACATCACGTTATGTCATATGTGTAACAGTTACCTTTAGCTGTGGATATTATGAATTTAATGCTAAAACAACATCAAACAATCAAACAAACTCAAAACTTCCAAGTGTACTGACTGCATGCAGCAGTATTAGGCAGCTTGCCTCAGAAGTCTGAAAAAAACAAATGCACAATAATTCATACAGTAAATCTCATAACCAGGTTCCCAGGATAAGTAATTCAAGGGTTAAAATTGCTGCACTAGACAAGAACAATGAGTCATTGCCATGACATTACTTATATTCTTTTAGTTAAGTCCTCTTTCTGTCAAACTTCAGAATATTGCTTGTTCTTGAATTAAAAAAACACCACCACAAAGCTCCTTCTCAAACATTCAGGCTAGGGGATGTTTGTTCGTATGTATCCTACCATAGTCAGAAATAAAACAAATGCACAGGCAATGAGAGATGGATGTCTTTAAAAAAAAAAAAAAAAATTTGATTAGCACATCTAAAACCAAAACATGGGCTTTTGTTTTTTTCATCATCACAGCAGCATTTTCAAGCTCAGCTGCACAACACACCACGTTTCCCAAGCTTGAGAAAACTTTTGTAATTTTGGGAAGTTCAGTTCAGGTTTCTCTACATAAAGGTACTCAGATTTTTATCTCAATCATTTTGAACAAAATAGACTAGATAGAGACATTCATTCCAGAAAAACAACTGTTTCATACACAGATGGAATCTCTTTCCCCATGGCTTCAGAAGTTTAGATAAATTTGAACTCTGATACTCCTATCATCCATGCTAGACGCAACAGGGAGGCCAGTTGTATAGATAATCAGCTCACAGGAAATGAAATAATATTAATCTCCCTTAAAAATTCTACAGAAAGTCAATACCCTCAAAATATTTGGACATGGGAAAGACAGATCCATTCAAATTCATTGCTTTGAAAAGTAAGCATTCAAAAATGATTTTAATCTCTAGAAAACCATAACTCAATAAAGATGTACACATTTTTTTCATTTAAGTAGAAAACAGATCTGGATGAAAATTAAGACTGTTGTTATATATGTAGAAGGAAAGAGAACTGATGTCATCTGCCTGAATTTCTGCAGGTCTTTGACATGGTCCTGCACCAAATCCTTACCTCTAAATTGGAGAGACATGAATTTGAAAGATGAACTATTAAATGGATAAAGAATTGATGGGATAGTCACAGCCAGAGGATTGTGGTCAGTGGCTCTTTGTCTAGGTGGAGGCTAGTAACAAGTAATGTCCCCAGGGGGTCCGTTCTAGAACTGGTTCTCTTCAGGATCTTTATCCATAACAAATGACATCGACAGTGGAATCAAGTGCACTCAGAAAGTTTGCAGGTGACTACAAGCTGAGAGGTACAACTGACTGGGAGCTGATTGTCTCCCTCTACCCCGCTCTCATAAGGTCCCATCTGGTGTACTGTGTTGAGGCCTGGAGCCCCCAGCACAAGGAAGATGCAGAACAATTGGAGCAGGTCCAAAGGACGGCCACAAAGGTGGTATGAGAATTGGAGCACCTCTCTTGCGAAGAAAGGTTGAGGGAGCTGGGCTTGTCCAGCTTGGAGAAGAGGCGGCTCCAAGGAGAGCTCATCGAGGCCGTCCAGTACATAAAAGGAGTTTATAATCAGGAGGGAGACTAACTTTGTAAATGACCTGATAGTGATAGGAAAGGGGGGGTGGTTTTAAACAAAGAGAGAGAAAATTTAGGTTAGAAGTTCGGTGGAAAAATTTTTACTCAGAAGATGGTGAGGCACTGGAACAGGTTGTCCATATAAGTTGTGGAGACATTCAACGTCAAGTTGGATGGGGGCCTGGGCAACCTGATCTAGTGCTTTATTTAGTGGATCACAAGACTGTCTATGACAGGTGGTTAGAACGAGGTAATATTTAAGGTTCCTTCGAATCCAAGCCATTCTATATTTCTATTATATACGCAAAATAGCATGAACATTGACGGTACATCTAGTTACTGAAGCTGATTTCTTTTTTATAAAGAACTCACAGAGATTTTCCTAAATTCACATGATAAAATTATTATTGAAAAATGATTTGCTTCCTTGGAGAAGACATGTAATTTCAAAGAGAGTCAGTCACCATATTGTAAATATTTTTACCCAAAGTACTTAATCCTGGGAAATCAGAAAAAACATTGGTTTGGCATCATGATTGAAATTCTGAGTTCTGTGTGTCTTTTCTGTGCCTCGGTTCTTTATGGATCAAATGAAGACATCATCTTCCTTTGTTTGCTTTATCCTGTCAGTGACCTTTTCAAAACAGTAGCTGTGTCACACACTTCTACAACCAATAACTACAAGTGAGTTTCTATTCCCTATGTTATCTATAGATGACCTACATGATAAAATAAGTAATAATAAAGACATTTCATCCTGGTATGCATGTAATGTCAGAGGATTAAAACTTTCAGTGTATTGCTGGCTATGAAGGACAAGAAATATACTATGAACTCTCACTTCCAAGAAAGTCTCATACTTGTAATACATTAAAGGACTTTTTTCTACTTTCCTTTTCAGACCAACAATTACTTTTGCCTAGTGCTGGAAGCTCTAAGTTTCCCATTTCCATCAGCAAATGTTAAAACTACCTCGTTATTTGCCTAATTGTTCCTATCAGGAGAATTTCTTGCACAGGTTTTAATCCACTGTGCCTGTAGCTTCATTCCCTCTGCTATTTCACTACTGTGTTCATATAAGCTGAACTAAAAACAATGAAATGAGCATAAAAATCATACAAGTTGTCTTATACAACTTTTAATGTCCCCACAACGACTGTATGACTTTTACTTCATCTCTTTCTACAATTCTTTCATAGACTACAAAGAAAAAAATAAAAAATATTGATCACATTAATATCTGAAGGTGAAAAGTATTGAGAAATTTCCTGCATTCCTTCTTATTTTTCAACTAGGAACACTGGAAAGTAGTTGAAAGGTCTAATTACGATTCTTCACACAAATATGAACATGAACGTTAATCTTGAAAACAAATCACTCAACTATACTTCCATATTTCTGTTTTGCAGAACATGTACAAGTATATTAATATATATTCAAGGCTGTATTTTACCTAAAATATCCAACTGGTGCCAGGCAATGTTTGTTAAGTTGCATTTTGAAGGAAACAAACAACAACAAAAAAAAAAAATTGAATTTTTTCACTGGATATATGACTATTTATTTATCTGAGAATCCCTCCAAGTAAAGTCAGGTTACTATTTATTTATTTATTTATTTATTTTAATTAAGCATTATTTCCAAAGATTGAGAACAATTTAATTGGTATCAATATCATCTTGAAAGCAGAAAACAGCATTTCTGAATTGTGCCTGAATCATTTATTATTCAATATACTGAATATTTACTATAGTGACCTTTCTTTTCTCTGTTTTTATGCAAATACATTTATATTTGTAAAAAAAAAATCTACAAGAAGCTGGTACAGGATCTTCTGAATATAATACCTAGTATCTGACAGTTTTTCAATAAAGAACTTTATAAAGTTTCAGTCTGAACTTATAGGCATATGGTGTAAAGGAGGATGTATTCTCAGGCATCCATTTACAGGTCCTATAAGTTCTAACTGAATTTAAATCTGCATATCAAAGAGCATATTTTGACACAGAACTGTAGATAATAAATCCAAAGCAAAACCAAAAATAAACCTTCTTAACAATAACACAAGCCTTTTAATCCTCTTGCTGAAACTTCACACCTCCATTTTTCACAGAATTGCAGGGGTTCAAGGGACCTCTGGAGATCATCTAGTGCAACCCCACTGCTAAAGCAGATTTCCTAGACTGGGTTGCATTTAGTAGTAGGTTTCACTCCGTAATTTTAAATACACTATGCAACCAGATCAAGGATGAATTCTGTGATGGAAAACAGAAATATTTCAGTAACTAAATTATATTTCAGGAAGTTTCAAACATTAAGCACTACCAACATATGGTGCGTTTAGTTCGTGCTGACAGGAATGTATAGCTAACCCAGCCAAGGTCTTGCTGTCTTGTTGTCAATCTATCTCACCCTTGAAAAAGAGAGGAGAGGTCACTCCATCACAGTGTTGATTTTTTTTTTATTTTTCTTTTTGTATAATGAACTGATTGAGATCACTTTTTCATAACTATTTATTTTAGTGAATTTGATCAAGATGCCATAATCTTTTTCATTGCTCTTGCAGTTTCATCAGGGAAGTTAGGTGTTATGCTTGTAGTTGTCCATGAGAAACTGAGGAATCTACTCTAGCATGAGTTATCAAAAGTGATTTTATGTCATAATTTAACTTAATTACTTAATTAATTACTTAATTAAATAACTTAATTTAATTTAACTCACTTCACTTACTTATCACAAGATCACTGTTTAGTAGCAGAACCAATAGCAGTATCTCATGATACTTAATACACTAATACAATACCTGAGTTTTAACAGGGTTATCACTGTCTTGCCTTGGTCAAGAGCTGGGTACAATGCAAAAAAGGACTGAGTAAAAAAAGCAGTAAGCCATCACTAAAATGACAATGCAACAAGAATTGACTGTGGCGGGCCTTCATACAGATTATGGATTAGCAATGAAAAGAATAACAAGTGAAATGCCTGTAAAGAGACAGTGATTTCATCCCAGATGGATCTGGTGTCCCGTGCCAGCATTTGGCTATGAAGACCAGTGTCATTAGAGAAGTAGAACAGGAAGATGTTGTAATGCTTATGTCCAAATACCATGAAGAAGCAGGGCACTCTGCCTGAAGTGGAACTGAGGTACTACCCCAGAGCCTGGCTCCAAAACATATTGCAGGGAGTACTGTCCTCACCTGTGCATGACTGAGAGAGTTGTTTTTATTGCTACCACCCACTCCTCATTTGGTTTTCTTGATATCACCTATTCTCTGTTGATATCGCCTACTCCTCCCTTCACCCACCATGCCAGAGTTACAAAGTTGTTTCTTTGTTAAGGCAAAGAGCTGTTTTTTTGTTGTTGTTGTTGTTGTTTTTTTTGTTTTTTTTTTGGTGGAACTTTCACAAGAAACTACAGTGCTCACATAACTCAAACAAAACTACCTGGAAGTGATAGTTATGTACTTTACAAGTGACAATCATTTAGAAACTGTCAATCAGGTAGAAAATTATTGCTTCTTCCGAATAAAATGGAAATTAAATTGTGCTTCTTGTTTTTAAGTTAAAAGATGAGCATCTCTAGATCACAGCTTGCAGCATCAGAGTATAGACAGATTGCAAATTCAGAGCAAATTCACTGAAATTAAGATTTTTGAACAAAAATTACGATAAAAATGAAGCCAATTTTTGGCTCCTACCTGCTCATTAGACATTAGTCTAGGAGCAGAATGTCAGAGTTAGAGGTGACGTGCACTGCATTGGAACCAGTGCACTGAGCATGGGCAACATTTTCCTTGGAGGAAAATGATCTGGAGGAGTTAGCTGACAGATGGCTGAAGCTGAGCCAGCAGTGTGCCTGGGTGGCCAAGAAGGACAATGGCATCCTGGCTTCTGTTAGAGAGAGCATAGCCAGCAGTACTAGGGAGTAATCATTCCTCTGTATTCAGCACTGGTGATATCAGAATTCGAGTACTGTGATCAGTTTTGGGTCCCTCACTACAAAAAAAGACATTGAGGCCCTGGAGCATGTCCAAAGAAAGACAACAAGGATAGTGAATGATCTGGAACACTAATCCTATGGGGAGCAACTGAGGGAAATGGGAGTTTATTGTGGAGGAGGCTAAGGGGAGACCTTATCACTCTCTACAACTGCCTGAAAGGAAGCTGTAGTGAGGTGAGGGTAGGCCACTTCTCTCAGGTAAGTAATGACAGGATGAGAGGTAATGGCCCTAAGTTGTGCCAGGGGAGGTTCAGGTTAATTATTAAGAAAAATTTATTCTCAGAAAGAGTGGCATAGCGCTGAAACAGGCTGCCCAGGGAAGTGATGAAGTCAGCATCACTGGAGGTTTATAGGAAAAGAGCAGATGTGGCAGAGAGTGACATGGTTCGGTGGGCATGGTGTGTATAAGCCAACAGTTGGACTAGATGATTTTAGTGGTCTTTTCCAATCTTAATGATCCTATGATTTCCATCATCATTTGTTTCATATTTAACTACTTTTACAGCTTTTCCATTAAACAAAATCCTGCGTCCCTTAGATTTCATAAATAATTAAATGAATGCACCTCATTACATACTTTACCTAACAAGATCAATCACCTCTGTTTTGAATATACTCCAAAAAATACAAATTAAATGAAACCTGCTTAAATTATAGAAAAGGTGGCTAAATTTATAGCTGAAAAGTGCTACAGATGGTCTTCTACCAGCTGAGCAATTAGGAAACATCTTCATCAATGACCTTGATGAGGGGATAGTGGCCACCCTCAGCAAGTTTGCTGATGATACCAAGTTGGGTGGATTGGCTGACACGCCTGAAGGCTGTGCTGCCATTCAGCAAGACCTGGACAGGCTGGAGAGCTGGGCAGTAAGAAACAGGATGAGGTTTAACAAAAGCAAGTGTAGAGTCTTGCACCTAGGAAGAAATAATTGCATGCACCAGTACAGGTTGGGGGATGACCTGCTGGAGAGGAGCTCTGCAGAGAGGGACCTGGGCGTCCTGGTGGATGACAGGTTGGCCATGAGCCAGCAGTGTGCCCTTGTGGCCAAAAGGGCCAATGGCATACTGGGGTGTATAAAAAAGAGCGTTGCCGGCAGGTCAAGGGAGGTGATCCTCCCCCTCTACTCTGCCCTGGTAAGGCCTCATCTGGAGTACTGTGTCCAGTTCTGGGCTTCCCAGTATTAAAAAGACAGGGATCTCTTGGAAAGAGCACAGTGGAGGGCCGCAAAGATGGTGGAGGGCCTGGAGCATCTCCCCTATGAGGAACGACTAAGTGAACTGGGTCTGTTTAGCCTTGAGAAAAGAAGGCTGAGAGGGGATTTGATCCAGGTTTATAAATACCTGAGGTGTGGTGGCCATAGTGGTCAGGCCGGACTCTTTTCAGTAGTGCGTGGGGACAGGACAAGGGGAAATGGGATGAAGCTAGGGCATAGGAAGTTCCGCACGAATGTGCGCAAGAACTTCTTTACGGTGAGGGTGACGGAGCACTGGAACAGGCTGCCCAGTGGGGCTGTGGAGTCTCCTTCTCTGGAGATATTCAAGACCCGCCTGGACGCCTACCTGTGCGACCTGGTGTAGGGAACCTGCTTTGGCAGGGGGGTTGGACTCGATGATCTCTAGAGGTCCCTTCCAGCCCCTACAATTCTATGATTCTGTGATTCTGTGAAAATCACAGCTTCTACATTCACGTCTCATACTAACACCAAGTGATAAGAGTATGAATAAGGAACATTAGAACCTTTCTCATTGTATGATATTTGCAGAAACATTAGAGGTTGAACCTTTGGACTGGAATAAGAGAAACATCCTTTGCTAAGAAGCACTGGTATAGCACACCAACAAACAGCTGACTAGAAAAAAAAGGTGAAGTGTGCCTCTATTTTTTTGTTACTCTCATAATTTGAAAATGCTAGTGTATTTTGGGTATTATTCAGAACATATTATCAAGATATTATATGGAGGACCTTAGAATATATTAACAAAGAAATCACCCTAATTTGAAAATCAGCATAGAAAAATTAATAAGTTGTAGAGGGTAATGCACTGAAGTACTGCAGAAGGGACAAGTTTGCCTTTCAAGGTGCATTACCATATACCCATATTACCATGCACTTTTGCAGCTTGATACTTCTCAAAAGCTCCTCTACATTATTATCACCTCTACATTATCAAGCACATGAGCCCAAAGTGAAAAAGCCAGCTTATGTGATATATCTATCTCATGTGATCTCACTCCCCTCCTAAACATGCCTGAGTTCTGGATGTCTCATCCTCCAATGAACAGTTGCATACTAATGGTTTGAAACAAAACAAACAAACAAACAAAAAAAACAAAACAAAAACCGCCAAATTTTTCCTACATCTTTCTCCCCATTGCTCCAATTCATTCACGGGTTGCCCAGAGACAATGGCTATATTCAGAACTCAACTGGACATGGCCTTTGGCAACCTACTCTAGCTGGCACTACTTTGAGAAGAGGGGTTGGACAAGATCTCTAGAAGTTCCTGCCAACATCAGTGATTTCATGATTCTGTAACACCACTATGTCTATGGCCAAACTAATGGAAAAAGTATCATGCAGATTTACAAATTACCAGGTTAAAACAGAGGGAAATTATTAGCAAAATGCTATGACAATCAGTGCTGGAACAACCTGTAAGGCATAGTAATGACCATGAAATATCATGATTTATTTTGTTAATGACAAAAAACAACTGAAGGAGGCCAATATAATCCCAGTAGGGTTTGTTAAACCAAGTTCCTAGACAGACAGACAATGGGCATTCAAGAAATGAAGACTGCAATGATGAGTTTTCTTAACCTTCCAGAGCTGTAAGATCAGCAGTTATTGTGCTGCATTATTTGTTAACGCAGGCACAGTCTATGGTAAGAGGAACACGGCACCAGTTGACCCAGGTAACAAAGAAGCAAAAATATCTTGGCTTGATTCCAACAGAACTGTTATCTAGAATACAATTCAATTCTTACTTTGCCTACATCTATCTATATATGTATATATATATATATATATACACATATCTATTTATATATATATATATATAAATAATATAAATATATATATATAAAATAATATAAAATTATATATATAACATATATATATATTTTATATATATAAAAATATATATAAGTAGATATGTGTATATATATATATACATATATAGATAGACAGATTTTTTTTTTTTTTTTAATAATAATATTGTGGACTCTGTAGATCTTGTGAATTATAGCCTAAGCAAATTGTATTAGTTGCTTTAAAAATTAACAAGATTTGCATAAGGGAAATCTAGGAGCACAGCAGGACTTCAGGATTTTAGCTACTTCAGAAAATACAAGAAATTAAGCCTACACTCAGTAGAAAGAGAATGAAAACAAATGCACAGAAATAACATACTTGTAAAGCAGAAAAAGTGGTATCTACAGTTACTTAATCTATTGAAATAATCTGAATAAGAAGCAATGTATACAAATAAAAAGGACTTGGCAATAATGGAGTGGATAGTGAGAAGAATATCTTATACAATGACGTAAAGGTACAATAAGGTAAGTCTGAAAAGCTCCTTGGAAAATACTTGAAGTGTGTATGCCTTCAGTAGTTCTGAAAATTCTAAAATTCCGTGGCAACTGTTAACAGAGTTCTTCACAGTTTTCTCACCTACATAAATTTTGCATTGCCAGAAAGAGAACCTTAAATAAACAAGCAATTGACATAATATATCAAAAACATTCATTCAAACTTGTTTGAACTTCATGACTAGTAAATCATTACAAATACTTAGTATATTTGTTACAATTAATTCTGATCTATTGTGTTACTGTGTTAAAATACAGATTTTTCCCTTTTGTTGTCTGCTATGACAGCTGCTAGTAAGTAGGCTGGTGAACAGGTTGCTGAAAATAAGGAGAACATCCCCTAGAAAACACACAGGTAATATTCTGAGAATTCAAAAAGTAGTTTAAAGCTTGATCATTATAAACTTGGAGTGGCATGTCCAGGTTAGGTAGACTAATTAAAATATACAGGTATGTGTTGTTACCATATTGAGTTTACATCTTTTCATACAAACATTACATTAGTTTAACGAAACGACATATTAATCCCCAGAGGTGGTAACTATGTGTGAGCAAATGCCACAATAATCATTTTAGGGAAGCTCAATATAGGACTTTTTCCTATAAACAGAAACATTGTCAGTCAGCATACATATAAATATTTTCTCTTCCTGATAAACACACAAAAATCCCAGTTCTATTTTCAGGCAGGCATAGAATAATTACATAAAGCAACTAGGACTTTGTTGCTTTGTGTAAGTTCTTTGTGCAAAGGTATGTATAGTCTACTTAGTTTTTTATTTTTGGCAAAAAGAGCTATTTCTTCAGGCTACAGAAATCATCTTCATCTGGCTGAAGATATCATTTCAACTGATGGTATGTGTATCTGGTCAGTTACCCTAATAGCCTAGTATTTATTTTGCAAAATTATTAGCTTTTCAGAAACTCTTTCAAAAAAATCAGATGATTTTAGATGTTAATTTTTAGCTTTTATGGAAGCTCTTTTTAAAGCATTCATTCTCTTTAAAGCACAAAGGTAAAACAATTGTTTTCGGCTATATCAGATATCAACTGTGTAGAAATCTACATTGCACTTATCGAATTGTACCTTATTATACTACACATTTCAAAAGCTACAGCTACAAATGTAGAAGACTACATCAGCTACTTAAGCTACACTGATAAAAAAAAAATCCTATGAAATGCCATGAAAATCAGCTGTAATAACAGGCACCTTGCATCATAAGTAATCCCCTCTCTGGGGCTATGTAAGTATTTCAGTATCTGGCACTCTACTAGAAAATGTCCATCAAATATAATATAGACATTCACACGAAATATATATTTTACATTTGGGATGAGTTTCATGCTTATGAAAACGAAGGACTGACAACACTGTTTAGAGCCAAGCATAACATGGACAGGCACTGTGCAAACTTCCCCATAAAACTTTGCCAGTATGTAACAGTCTAGACCTACAACACTCCTGCTATTCCAGTTCTTGGCCTTTCTTAACTGGAGACTGCTGAGAGCATTCAATTGTGTGTGATGTGAGCAAATATCCACTGGGCACAGTGATGTACTTTCAGCATGTTAAGAATTATTTGCTGTATGGTCATGGTTAGAGCTGATAGTAAAATCCCATTTGGCAAGCTAGCTCTTTCACTGTCTTTTTAATTTAAATTAAAACAAGAAAAACAGCAATCTGAAAATTCCAACCTAAGACCAAGTTAGTTAGTTAAAGGTAACATTTAATATTAGAGTTTGCTTAAATAGCCTGTTTGTACTTATGAATCCAGCTGATGTTTCCATTATTAAGCTCCCTTAAGAGGCACACACATTAATTGAAAGCTGATTCGTGGAAATGCTATAGAAAAACACTGAATGAAGTAGAATATCTCAACAAACAGATTTTAGTGAGACCACAGACATTCTGGACAGATTTGTCATTTCAAAGTTTGTTTGCTTGGTTGTTTGTACTTTGATATTTCTCCGAGAGACTCCCCCTCCAGAACCACCAAGAAACAAAGCAGAAATAAGAGTACTTTTTAAAGGCTTAAGGAATCACAGTGCCCTAATTTAAATGTTCATATTTTTAAGATTAAACTTAGTGGAGAGGGGCTTTCTTATCTAGTTTCCTTCCATGAACTCCTTCCACAGCAGAAGTCAAGACCAAGAGTAAGCAGGTCTAATTAGCCAGCTTTAATATGAGTATTCAAGTTGCAGATATCATACAATAGAAGACAAAAACAAATTCAAGCTACTATATTTAATACTTTAAATTTTTATGAAAAAGGTAAAGTACCACTTACTTCACATGCCTTAAGTAACAGAATTTATTTTTTTCATTCCAATAGACCTCAAAAATTCCAGATATACTGTTATATCCAAAGGGTACTGATACCTAACCTGGCAACCCACATGACTGCTTGAATGTTAGGGATTTAAAATAAAGCGTCTGTAAATTGTATCGTAAAAAAAAAATTATGTCATAAATTTTCTAGTATGTCTTCATCACCTTCAATGATCTTTATATTACCATACAGAAAGAATTTCCTCAGTGGGGAAAAATTAGGAATCTGATCCAAAATGTAATGAGATTGCCAACTGACATCAATGAACCTTTGAGCAAATAGGGAAAAATATCAAAACTTAAAAATTAGCAAAAATGGTAAGTACATTTCTTTTTTTCCTATTACTGAATTGATCATTTTGCATGAACAAACAAACAAACAAACAAAGAGAGAGACCTGTAAACAAAATATGCAATTAAACCTGTCTCTGTTAGAAGACAATATTATTTTATAATGAGAACAACTTGGGGGAATAGAAATTACAAAACTTTCAGAAGAAACTACAAAAGACATAAAACGAACGGCTTTTCAAAACTCTTAACATTTGCCACAGGAATGCATTTCTACTTTATCACTGGCACCAATAATTTCCTTAAGTAAATGAAATCATGCAATCATAAGAAAGCAATTATTACTTTTTAAAAGTAAATCATATTACCCTCTCAAATAAGCTTTTTTTTTTTTTTTTAATATATTTTCCCCAAATTTACAAAAAAAACAAACAATTAACGTCTGTTTTTGTGTTCACTGCACTTGAGTCAGTGAGAGTATAGATGTCCAAACCAAGTCATCTCAGAAGTAAGGACAGCTGTTAATACTGGTAGCTCTTGGCCTTTCCACTTCACGTGGATATTGGCCAACTAACTGCTGCAAAAGTGTCAGATCATATTGCAAAAGGAAATAACAGTTTTGAGATTCAAACTTCATTCCACTTCCATTTTGTACAATTTATTAGGTGAGAACAGCTTTTCTGTTGTACAGCTTAGCAACTTTAGTGACAGATTTAATTTCCAGTTCTCTCAGCTACAATAGAGAATAAATCTCTGAACTGACAGTATTCACGTATGTTTATACTTTGTCCAAAAACGAGATATATTCCACCATAACTGTTCATCAGGCATTCAACTTTAATTGACCAATTTTTAGGCAGTTATCAGTTGGCTATTTTCTCTCCAGCAGATAACATTCCTGACAATCAAATTCCTTTTCACTCCCTGTTGTCAAGTAGTAAAATTATGTATTTGTGAAACTTTATAAAACATTTCCTCCATCATCTCATACACTGTATAGATGCAGAAAATGACACTCCTCTCTGACTGGGCAGCACATTTCCTCTTTGAATTATCTGGGAGTTCAGAACAAAGTAAGAAAAAGAATCCTGAAAAGGATGCAAGTGTTTTTATTTATTTTAATCCCAGAAAATAGAAACTAATCAAATAAACAAATCTTTTATATACCTGAATCATCATTTAGGAGTGCATAAAATACAAATAAAAAATGACCACTGACTAACATGACAACAGTCTGAAAAATATAAACTAAGAATTAAACTCAATCGCATATTTTCAATTCAGACTTCTACATTTTTATGGTTGCTAAAAAGATTTTAAGGAAACATTCTTTCATGAAATTTTGCAGTCCTACAAAACACCAGTTAGTAGTTAAAATATGTGTCAGAAAATAGTGAAAAATGTCTGCTTGATATTAAAAATAAAATAAACAAAATTACTATACAAATTCTATGTTTTGGGAGGTTGGTAGTAAAAAACAAGGTAATAAAATTCTTAGAGGAGATGGCTGCATATTGCAGTCTAGTAGTAATCTACTGGATAATGACTTACGGAAATTAAGTAGATGGGAAACCAATACTAAGTCAGGAGATAGCCATCTTGAAGTAACGAGAGACTAATGAAATACTAACGTAGGTATAGGTATTTATATAACATAAACACCTGCACATATGTACGTTTGAAGTAGGTCTGCCATGAAGGGCCAAAGACTAATAATTCTATGATTCTATGATTTTACATATACATTTTAAATATACATGCCGCAACTTGATAACTCCTGTTTCTCCAGAAAGGGATAGTTTAAGTAAACTATCTGTACAGTCTGTTGTTAATTCTTCCCTTTCTCTAGCTCTGGATATTGAAAATAATTACAAGATTGTCATTGCATCAATTAGTTAGTATCAATTTCCTTTTCATTTCAAAACAAATAATATGAAGGTCTCAATTCATCTAGCTTTTGTCATTAATGTATTTTGGTTTTGCGGCTAGAATTTCACGTGTATGTCAAATGTGTTATTTTGCTATCATAAAACTAAGAGGTTTATCATACACTGTTTGCTATATTTTAATAATATTCATGTATATAAATTATAAAAGATGGGAACAGATTTGAAAGAGAAAAATTTGAGCAGAAAGGTAAGGTCTTGATGCTGTAAACTTCTGTATATTGACTTCCTCTACATCTGAGCAGTCCCTATGAAGATTACTAGACTTCTAATACTTAGCAGAACTGTACACCAAAGTCATTCTGGAGGGGGTCTGTAGACCAGTAAAAGGTATGGCTTGAGTTGTGAACTCAGAGTAGGAAAAGATGATCATTTTTGCTTCTGGAAACAAAAATTTCTGGTTGTAATTAGAAATGCTATGACTTTGGGAAATTTTTTTGTTGTGTTTCTTTAATCTTTTAGTTTTCAAATGAAACTTGTTTCATTAAATTGAGAGATGTCTATTCAAGGGCTACCTTTGTAATCCTTGTTACTACTTGAGATGGAGATCTGTTTTATGTGTATGATTTCTGCAGCGAAGTTTTATTATATTTGCAGAACCACATGCTTTTCTACAGTTTGCTTGGAATTTACAATGACATTGTTTTAGCTTGACAACTGCAGTATGTTTCAAGTTAGCTGATTTCCACTCAGAATTATAGTTTCTAATGAACAAAGATTTTGAAAAATGAAAGGATTTATTATTGCCTTAGGAGAAAAAAAATCATTATTCTGTTTAGGATCTAGAAATCAAGACCTCTATCTCTAAAGAATTTTGTTCCATTAATTGCAAAGACATACATTGGGTCCAATCTACAAGCGCTTAACAAGCACCTCTTTTTTTTTTTTTTTTCTTCTGAATACTCTCAAATTAGGATACATATCACATCAGTATTTCAGAAGAATAATACCTTAACTAGACTAGCACAGCAGTTCCTCAAGAATTCAATGAGAAAGACTATCCAGATGGTTAGGGTAGACCAACTTCTAAGTTACAGTGATATTTGCTGAAGTCCTTGTATTAGTGGTTTGAACCACTAATCCACCACAAGAGGAACACCCACATTCCATAAGACCACACTTTCAAATCTTGATTGTGTTGTAGCAACTCTACAACTACATTAGATGAATTGGCTGTATTTTATGGTGTATACTACTGAAAAGTTTATCAGATGTAGTCTTTTGATCAACACATGCATATACACTGTTTCAGATTAGCATGACTATTGAAAATTCTGTGTTTGTAAGTTAAGAATATTCTGAGTATATATCTTTTGAGAGGCTCCTCATTGCTTCTCTCATATTATGTAGTGACATAGTTGGCTTTCTAAACTCTTAAGTTGTAAAAAAGTAAACAAAAATTAATTACAAATGCAACTGGCACCCTTCAAACCTAACCCATTTCACACAGAATATGTATTTTACGATAATTGCACATTTCACACTGTAAAATACTTAAGCTCTTTCAGAATGAACACAGAAGTAGTTACTAAAAGCCAATGTATAAAACTTGTCCTATCTACCTCCTTTTTTTTTTCTTTTTAAGGCTGTCATATTTGTTAACAACTAAATATATTGTTTCATGAAGAATAATTATTCTCAAACATAGTCTTCTTTTCAAATAGCCAAGTGACACATTATCAATGAAGGAAAAGAAAATGTACAAGATCGACTGATTGACACACAATTTACTTTCCTCTTGCTCTGGCGTGCCATGCTTTTTCCCTGATGCAAGAAGCGTAGTCTAGTAGTCGCTGTCAGAAAAGAGTTCATCACATGAAATACTTTACAATGCAGTTTTCTTAATCTTTGTGAAGAATATTTGGTCAGTAATAGCGGTTGTGATGTCATTAACTTTCTTCATAGCTGTGCTATGGCACTGTGTTTTGTATTTCTGGCTAAAAAAGTGCTGAGAATGCACTATTGTTCAAACAGTGTTGAAGATTGCTTGCCCACCATCAGTGCTCTGTCTCTCCACCACTAGTAAGCAGGCTATGGATAGGCAAGAGGTCGGCTAGGATTGCTGACAAAAATTGACACAAGGGAGCCATCATTCCATATGATGTTGTGCTCTGCAGTACAAGCTCAAGAAAAAGAGGAGAAAGGGAAGTTTGTAGTTCTTGCTCAAGTGACTATTAGACATGCTGAGTCCCAGCTTTCCAGGAACTGGCTGAAATGTGACAAGGCAATGGAGAGTTGCAAATACAATCCTCTTTTTTTGCCTTGCTTGTACACGAAGCTTTTGTTTTCCTGGTTAAACTGTCATTATCTTGCCCCATGAGTGTACACATCTTCCTTCTATTTTTTCGTCTTCCCATGGAAAAGAGGAGTGAATGAGCACCTGGATGGCTGCTAGCCAAGATTAACCTACCACATTTAGCAATTCAAGAATGCTGGTCTGTATTAAGTTATGTTAGTGGTCAAACGATGCAAGGCAGTTACAGAATGAAGGTCTACTTATACTGGTCTCAAATGGGAAGTGTTCAATCTAAAACAAATTTTGACCTAGGAAAAGATAAGAGTAAACAATCTTCATGCTGAGAAGTCCCATTCTTTTGTTCTCTTCCAAAGCTACAGAACTAACTATGAACAAATGGATACAGACCATGTTAAACATTTAAAAGCCATTCTCTAAAAGAAAAGAGGCAGACTAAGAATAGACTGGAATAAATATAAGTTACAGTGGAAAAGTTCTTAAAGGGAGTGGTAAGTTTTAGGGAACATATTTTCTAGTTTATTCTTTTCCTTACATTATGTTGTACTACTCCTGTCATGATTAAACAGTTTTGCAATTCAGAAAATTCTCAAACAGTTTTTAAAACCATTTACAAACTCTCAAACCTTGTATTGAATAGACCAGTGGAACAATTATGACCAAAATACATACGAATACCAGGAAAAAAGTCTAAATATGAGATCTGTGAGCTTTTACATCTTTCAAAAAAACAGTTTGACAAAAGCAAGATGAGAAAATCAATTTCTCCTAATGGTATTGAGGTGTGAGTTTAACATAAACATAGAAGGCAGTTAATCCTAATCCAGAAATCAATTAATCAAAGTCCATACCCTCCACAATCTTAAGGATTAGGTACTAAATAAACATAAACATATTTTTAATATAATACATTCCTAACGACCACAGGTCTCACATTAAAATTCTACGTAACACAATCAAGTCTTACTTTTCATACCATATAGTTATGCCGCATTACTTCTTTGATTTCTACAATACGCATTTTTTTGTGTGGCATCTTAAAGAAACAAGATGTTCTTTGGCCTTTGACTAAGACTTGGCATGATATGATGCAGAAGACTCCTAAGAGCCTTAAAAAAATGCTTGCAAAACACTTTCAGAAGATGAAGGCCTACCAAATCTGGTTACGATTATTTTTTCAATGGAATGTTATGCTTTTATGGCAGGTACGATATATAAAAGAGACATTTGCAGGAAAACAATTCTCACTGCTTTTTCCTATTGAAAATATACTTAAAATAATTAAAAAATAAAATATTGGTAAACAGACTTTATGATTTAAACAAGTTGTTTATCAGAAAAGAAAAGCATACTTAACAATTTTCAACATTATTTGTGTTGTTCATTTAGACAATGGGATATTATGAATATGCTGCATTAACCCCCCTCTATTTTTCACTAATTAGCTTAAAACTTTATTGGCTGATAGGGTAGAGGAATTTCTTTTTGAGTTTTGTTTCTGTTATTTTCATATGTTGAACATATGGTGCATTCTTCTCAAACACAGTTGACACTGTTCAATAAAATCTACTCTCCCTTATATCCAAGCATCATTTCTGAATGGCTTTAACTACACTTTTATTAATTCAGTTGCTATGATCAGCTTCTGATCGGTAAAGACCAAGACATAAGATTTATAAATCCTGTCTGACACATTCCATTTTTGTACAGTTATATAATATTTCCTCCTCTTATTTTTTTTTTTTTTTAATTCCCCCCTAGTCTTGCGGAATCAGTTAAATATGAAGCAACCATTTTACTTCGCAAAGTGGCTTGAAATTTTCCTTTTAAATTTGTCTTGACCTTCTGCTAGATTGATTATAGTGCAGTATTTCATATACAACAAATTGTAATTATGCAATTTCAGAGTGTGTTTAATTTACCAACAAGTTAACCCAATCTTGAAATGTATTTGCCTTTCCAACTTTACAAAATCGCACCATCAGAAAACCAAAGATAACTAATGCTCGGTAGCTTTCAACTTATGGAAGATGTTATTTTTGCAAGATATCTATTCCCTCTCTCAAATTTTGATATCCTTATTTGAACATTAGAAGTAAATACAGTTACTAAATAATTATTTTTTAATTAATAAAGTTACTTGCAGGTTAAAGATAAATAATCATAGTACAGTATTATTAACAAGGGATCTAAACACTTAGGTCCTATTCTGGTGGATATTATTGTGACTTGACCAGCATTTCTCATCAAATCCTTTTCTACATTAATGCTTTCAATGAAGCTGAACATGTTAGATTTTATATTAGCTGTAACAAGGCCATTCTACTCCAAATAAATGCTTATATTTTATCAGATCTGGAGATCTGACATACAATTTATTAACTGTGTTTATTATCGGTCTTCAATGAATATTTGGAGTAAATCAAATCCAAATTTACTGCACAGTATACCACTTATACGTTTCACTTTATTTTGTCATTATTATAATCTGGCCTTTATCTCCCAGGTTTTATATAACACTTCCTGATCTTCTAAACAAACAAACAAAAAAGCCTGATGTCATTTACTTTCAAGCCTTATTACCATAAGCAACAGTACCAGGCAGTTTGCTACTATACTGCCATATTCTACTAAGTGAAGGACTCCTCTCCACTGTGCTTTTTTTTTCCTCCTCTCTTTTGGGGTGAGGGGAGGTGGAAATAGAAAGCTATCTTCATCTTTGAAATGTATTTTATGAGCTTTTTACGAACTTTCTAAATAGAACTTAATGATCTATTCAAAGAATCATCACAGAATCATAGAATGGCCTGGTTTGAAAAGGACCTCAAAGATAATCTAATTTCAACCCCCCTGCTATGTGCAGGGTCACCAACCACTAGACCAGGCTGCCCAGAGCCACATCCAGCGTGGCCCTGAATGCATCCAGGAATGGGGCATCCACAACCTCCTTGGGCAACCTGTTCCAGTGCATCACCACCCTCTGTGTGAAAAACTTCCTCCTAATATCTAACTTAAATCTCCTGTCTCAGTTTAAAACCATTCCCCCTTGTCCTATCACTATGCATCCTCATAAACAGTCTTTCCCCCTCCTGTTTATACGCTCCCTTCAAGTACTGGAAGGCCATAATGAGGTCTCCCCGGAGCCCTCTCCAAGTTTAACAAGCTCAGTTCTTTAATCCTTTCTTCACAGGAGAGGTGCTTCAGCCCTGTGACCATCTTAGTGGCCCTCCTCTGGACTTGTTACAAGAGTTCTGCATCTTTCTTGTTCCTGACCTGGAGGCAGTACTGCAGATGGGGCCTCACAAGAGCCAAGTAGAGGGGGACAATCACCTCCTTCTTCATGCTGGCCACCCTTTTTTTAATGCAGCTTTTTTATTGCATCATCCCAAGACCAATATCAGCAAATAGGAAACATGACTCCTCCAGATACACTAAAAATTGGAGAATATCCAGAAATCTTGTCTTCTTTGCAGCTGATAAAAATGGACATTTGCAGAACATCTAAGGAATGCCAACCCTAACTCCACATTTCTTATCAGATTTCAACATTTCTCTTAACCTGGGAGATGAAAGTTCTCTTACTCATAGGGCAGATATAGTAAAACCAGCCCATGCATTTTCATCAAAAGTATCACTTAAGCAGCTGGGTCATATTAAATATTTAATTTTTTTATTATTATTATTATTTTTAATAGGAAAACTGTATTATTTAACAAGAAATGACATGTTGCATTCAGAAGAGAATTTGGGTTTCACTTGAATTCAGTTGATGAACTACAAGTGACCCAGGGCAAGATATTTAGCTTTATTTTGTCTCTTGCCTTTTATTGTCATACAGCTGAACCTAACGAACTGTGCAGTCTACCTAGTATTTTCCCAGTTAAGAACAAACATTTAAAAGGTCGCTCCAAAAGTAATGCCTCCTATTTATTTCCTTGGGAATTACAACAGATATAAAAAGCACTATAATACTATTTGATAAATTCTCAGCTATGAAACATTATTTTTCAACACAGCCATAACCACTAGCTATGCTTTTTTTCAGCAATGAGAAAGTGACTGAATGCAGAGTTTGTAAAAATCTGCACCAGTGGAAGTGATCCCCTAGTTTTACAGCTGCTATGATGACACTGTTGCAAGCAAAATGTAACTCAGGTAGTGCATCTTTCCTTGCTGCAAACAGGTGGATGTGGTGGGACAGTCCAGCCAAAATCAGTAATATGCTCCATGGTCTTCAAACTGGTAGGGGCGTGGCATTATCATGTTGCAGGAGAAAGGCTGTGTTCTTCTCTGATCTGACTCTGGAAGTTTGAGCCTCACCTTGAGTTCTAGGTACAGGCTGGGGTGCCAGAATACAAGAAGGACATGAAGCTATTAGCAAGCATCCCAAGGAGGGTTGGAAAGACAGTGAAGGGTCTAGATGGCATGGAGTATAAGAAACAGCTGTGCTCACTTGGTTTGTTCAGCCCAGAGCAGAGGATGCTGAAGGGAGGCCTCATGGCCTCGTAGCTTCTTCACAAGAGAAACAGAGTAATAGGAGCTGATCTCTCCAGTAATAGTGACAGAACCCAAGGGAATGACATGGAGCTGCATCAAGGGAGGGTTGGGTATTAGGAAACAGTTCTTCAGTGAGACAGAGGTGGGGCACCGGAACATGCTCCCCAGGTCAAGGGCCATGGACACCAAGCCTGCCAGAGATTGGATAATACTGTCAGAAATATAGTTTGAATTTAGGGTGGTCCTGTGTGGAGCCAGGAGCCATTCTTGATGATCCTTGTGGGTCCCTTCTAACTTCGGATAGCTATGAAAGCCAGAAAAATGGCTAACTGCTGCAGGAATAAAGAATTTTATGTGCACACGCACTAAGAAGCATTTGACAATGTGGTATACTTAGTATACATTTTCATTGCATAGTATAGACTGATTTAATCAAAACCTATCTGGACATTAACGGCCTTTTTCTATTCTCATACCACTTTTACACTGACATAACTCAAGTAAGTTCAGTGAAGTTATTTTTGATTTACAATAGAGTTGCTGAGAAGCATCAGACTCTAAGACTTTAATGCCTCTACTATCACAGTCTAAAGAGCATATGAATCCTCACAGTGAATAAGAAATTTTTAAAACATATAAGGGAGCTTAGCCCAGAAATAACATCATCTTTGGAGATGGGGAAAAAAAACCAAAAATCTAACAAAAAATATTCCGCAGTGCTTTACATAGTTTTATTAGCCTGTGTTACTTCTTGGTATGCAATTTTAATATCCTTCTTCCCTTTGACAAGGTCAGGTCTGCTTTCTCTTTTAGGCAGCTCAGAAGACTCAAGTTATAGCTAATTGCTTTGATTATTGGTTCTGTAACCTCTAATTCCCCATGACCTTTTCTGAGCCAATTTTCCATTTAATGAGCCAAACTAGTAAAGTTTATATTGGCCTTTTGATGAGAGCTGCCAGAATGTTTTGACAAATTAAGTGTTCCACATAATATGCTGCTTTCTTACAAAATGAAACTGAGAGGTAATGTTGTTATTTGTCTTTTAAGTTATGAGGCTGTAGAGAACCATTTCTTTCCACAGGAAAAAAAAAAAAAATCTATACTACCTTCTGTAACTTTAATTTGAGTATACTTATTCTGTGTAGGCTGGTTCCTCAAAAATTAAAAAGGAATGCATACTGGTATGAGTCTTACAATGTACCTGTCATTGTTTCCTTATCCAATTCTGTACATGATTCAGGCACATTGATTTATTCAACCACTCCCCAAAGGTGGATACTGTACGGAAGATGGAAACATATAGAGAACATCAGCAAGGTTTCTGCGTCCACTTCCAACAAAAAGCAGGTTATTATATTAAAAACATTTATTTTAGATAATAGTTCACACTACTGTAATTGTCTTCATAATTATCATTATTATTATTACGATGCTACTCATTACTCCACTGCAGCTTTTAAGCTTTCTTGAAGGTTGAACATGATGGGAAATAGATGGATAATGTATACCTGATCCGTAAAATAAAGTATAGACCGCACCATCTCAAATTCCATCCTTTTCTACATTGTGGTATCCAGAAAGGTTTTTCTGTCTACTTTGGTTACACATCTGCCCTTCAGAAAACATCAGCTATTTATTTTTTTATATATATTTATTATTTATTTCAGTCTGGTGATCATCTTTTGTATGATAACCTTGTTACTGGAGCAGTTAGTTGCCTCACCCCACCAAACAGATACAATTCTACCATCAGAAGGAAGGGAAACAAATCAGTACTATTCCCCAATAGAGATCACAAAACCTTCGAATGCTGTAGGATTATGAGCTACTCCAGGAGATCCGCATTCTTCATTTCTACAAGCATGGCCAGAAAGAAAGTACATCTGATTTCTGCAGCCTAGCGCCTTTAACCCAGGCCTAGTACATTTAGCTGGTTCTTCAAACGGCTTTACAAAAACCTAAAGCCTTGATAGTAAAGGTTTATGTGTGTTGACTTGATTATTGATTAAAAAAATTCTTATACCTGTTAAATATAGGCATGATTTGATGTTGGATTACTCCAGCAAAATCAATTATTTCAGTAAAGTCAAAATAATATAATGTCATCTTTAGTGGAGCCATATGTCCTTAGGATTACTTAGATTTCTGCACCCTAGCCTCATAAATCATTAAGAGATCTTCTTGGATACCAAACTTCCAAGTTAAGCATTTGATGGCACTAAAACCAATTATAACATGAGAACATGCACTAACAAAACTTGATTTCTTTCTCTTAAAAAATGCTCATATGACAGATCATGAGGACTTATTAGGGCAGCTGTTCAAAAATGAAATTGTTTTATTTTGTTGTTGCTGTTGTTTTTAAAATGAAAAAATTCATTACTTCTCTTTCAAATAAAAAACAGAGATCTCTTGCCATCCCCTAACAGCTCCCTCTCAGTTCTGACAAGAGGTAAGGTGCTGATTAGTTTCAGACAAGTCATTTTCCTCTTGGCTTGGAAAGCTGTACATTTGTGTGTTTTTTATAAAACTGTATCTCTAAAGTAAATTCCATCAGCTCTATCATCTAGAAAAATGAATGATTGGGATACATAAGACTGCAGGAAGAAAAGAGGGAAAAAAAAGTACCTAATTAACACCTTCTGGACCGGATTAGATACCTTATAATCAACTTTATTATCTCTACACTATTATTCCTAGCAGCAGCAATTCTGGTAAAATTGTAATTTACACCATTATCAAGAGAGCAAAAGGACATTGTTTTTTCAGTTTGGTTTTATTTTTAAATACTAGGAAAAATGTATGCGACAAACGCATCTTCAACACTCTTAAGGAATCACAGCATGTAAATCATAAGCATGTTCTCTCTTCAAACACAAGCAAATTACAAAAAACAAATGATCATAAGCTTTTTCATTTAATGAAACTTAAGAAGACTTTATCAAGAGTGTGTGATCACCATAAACTTCTCACTGTGACGTAATCTTCTACAAATGACATGCATTACACAGCAAGTGACTAAACAGACTTCCAAGATTTATTTCAGTACTGCCCCTTGTTTTAAGATTTCTATTATTAAATTAGATTTCAAAAGATTATATTGCTTTGGATATCCACGTTATCCTTGCTGTAAAAAATAGTTCAAACTGCAAATGGAAATTTAGTGCCCTGGTGAGTGTGGGAGAGATTTGTGTATTTATTTCAAGTTAGTCCTACTTTTTCTTTTTTTAAATTTCTTTTATTTTTGTGAGATAGTGAAGCTGTGTCTAATTCTTTTTATATTAGTTGTGTTGGACAAAGCTTCGAAGAACCAGATCTAACAAAGCCTATTTCACAATGGCAAGGGTGTTGGACTAGATGACCTTTAATGGTTCCCTCCAGCTGAAACCATTCTATTATTGCATTTTGTGCTGTCCAAATTTTATGTTACAAAAATATTTTTCTCACTCCAAGAGATGCTGCAGCATACTGATATTCTAGGTA
Source organism: Alectoris magna (assembly GCA_030625065.1). Taxonomy (NCBI): domain Eukaryota; kingdom Metazoa; phylum Chordata; class Aves; order Galliformes; family Phasianidae; genus Alectoris; species Alectoris magna. Next base: position 12,954,117 of record CM060568.1, read on the forward strand.
AGGAACTATCAGCATATTTTCAGGCAAATTAAAGCCAAATTATAATTTGGAATAAGGGACAACTTGATCTGTAAACTTATTGTACAACATCAAAGGACAGAGGGGCACAAAGTCTTCCCAAATGCTGACTTCCAGCCCACTAAAAATAAAGCAACAAGATAGCCTTACCAAGCCCAACTGAAAGAAAGACACAAGATTGTTCCCAGGAGAGCTGGCAAGAAATGAAGATAAAAAAATTCAAACTACCTGGCATCAATTAGCACTATAAGAAAGGCTAGCCATAAAACACAGCTGTAAGGAAACACTCATGAAAACTTATTATTTTCATTCACATCATTTAGCATGTGGTATACTTTATCAGCAAATTTTTAAATGGGTGAAAGAGAGAGTCATTGTACTAAGTGCTTGTAGAAAGGCAAAGAATAAAATGCAATATAGAAAGGAACTGTCAAATCAGCATGGTGACTACTGTCAGTACACAACCCTACCCACTCTGCCAAACCTTCTTAGGGAAGGAAAAAATGGAGAAGTAACTATGCACAATAATCTTTTCTACTCTTGATGTTATTCAATCAGCACTAGACAGAGTAATAAAGTGACTATATAATGCACTGAGGGCTCATCTGGCTCTCTGGCAAGGCTGCCAGAACAGTGCTTCTGCCCTGAAGGGGTTGAAAAAATTTGACATCAACAACTTGATCTACTGGGATTGTGACAGCAGGTCTATATCTTTTTAGTGCACTGTGTCAAACTGAGGAAGATAGGGAAAGTAACATGGAACAAATGTTTTGACCTTACAGCGCTGTGCTGCAGTGACGAGATATAAGCATTATCATTTTTCTAGCTAAGGCTTGCCAAGAGCAATACCTTCTGCTGTACATATGAGTGGCGCTGTTTATGTGCATCTTCTGATATACTGGCTGAGAAAGTCATTAGTATTAACAGGCTGATTCTAAAATTTCAGCCTATTCCTTTCAGAAATGTACAAATTACTTAATTATTAAAAATAGCTTTTCAGATAAAGTGTGTGTAAACCTAAAGATTTATTTAACTTTATAAATATTCAAAATTATTTGGCAAGAACCTTTGGATATAATATGCCAAAGAAAAAAAATCAACTCCAGTGCATCATTTTCAAAAGAAAACTGCAATACTGTTTCCTTAACAATACGCAACAGTAAGATTTTCAAATCCAAGATAGGAGGTTCATATTGTTAAGTGATTCTCATTGTTTTTGCATTCTTAGTAATGATACAAGCTTGCTGTACAGTGAATATAAAGTTACTGGAATACAGCGTAGAAGTTATATGAAGGTATGGATTTTACTTATTAAAAAAGAAAAAAAAGAAAAAAAGAAAAAAAAGAAAAAAAGCCCATTTTTAGTCGTATTCTCCCAGAGCATAGGAAGTAAAAAAAACCTACTTATTTCATCGTTAATCCCATTTCACCAGATTAAATGAAGTGGAACAAAAAGTAGTTGGACGCAATGATCTCTAGAGTTCCTTTTCAACGCCTGAAATTCTGTGATTCTGTAATATTAGATTTATAATGCGTTATTTTAAGGCAGAATTTATGTGACTACAGGCTCCCTTAGACTCTTGAAATGAAAAGATTCTGAACAGAATTAAAATCACAGTTTTAAGTTATATCATAACACCTTTTTTTAACTTCTAAGCTGACCAATACAGTGAACAAGAAGAAAAGTGCTTTTACGAATAGTAATAGTGTCTGAAAGCTTTTTAATTATGACTAATTAGAAAGATACTATTATAAGTATAATAGTAATGATGTGTCTTAGTGTCATGATTGTACCCAGTCACTGACAGTCTTCAAAAAAATAAACAGTATTTTAAGAATTTTGATTCATTTTTTTGGGATCTCCTGATGAAATAAGTTATTTTCAGAACTCTTTCTACATCTAACATTTTTCTATTTTATAGAACCTAAACTATATCATCATTATAAGATAAGCTCCAAAGATAAGCTCTTCAAATGGAAGAAAAGTGATATTTTCATATAATTGGAGAATGATATTGAAGGAACATAATTCACAGAACAGTAGGACTGTTTAATATTAATAAAAACATGGTCTCTGGCTTTCTAGAAATATGTACTGAAGTAGTTCTACTGTTAATTTTAGTGTGAATTTATTTGTTAACCATGAGCATTCAGCCTAACTCAGTACTACTGAAAGACTCTGTATGTGACGTGAATTTATTTTCTTCTCTTTTTTTTTTTTCCCCCTGTCCTAAATCATCATGCGAGCACTCAATAACATCATTTGTGGTTTTCTAGCCTAAAAGCTGTCATACAGTTTGTCATGGATCAGAAGCACCACACTGAAATGTAAACAAGTCACCATCAGCATCCAGTGCTAAAAACTCACAAGATAATTTTTTTTTTTGCCCCTCCTGTAGTTAGCAATTCCTTTGGAAATACTAAAGGAACTACATCTCTGGAGAAGGAAGCCATGGAAGCCAAGTTTAGCAGAATTTCTCACAAATGAGAATCACATAATTAGAACCTATATTTGCAACTAGCAACTTCTGACATAGAATAATTTTTATCTCATACTCTCACAGTGAAACAATGTATTTTAGTAATTTTGCTTTCTATCACAGTCAATGTTGTTACACTTATTGATAACATGAAACGGTACAACCTTTTCTTCCAGTCTAAAATGAGAGACCTATTCTTTGTATTTATTATACTCAGGTTGACATATTTTATTTACATGTTGCTTCTCCCCCTCTGAGGTTTCACACCGATGGTCCTTTGAGGAAATTAAGTTCTACAAAGCACTACCTCTTCCAGTGTTGTGTTGAATTTGAACTAAGATTCCCCATAGTAAGTTGCAAAACTGTTCAAAATTGACTCTAAGCATCATAAGAACCCTAAAGCTTCTAAGGGACTTGTTTAAAACTAAAAACTGAATGTCTCCTGAAGGAAAACTATATGTCAGATTTATATTATAATGTGTTATTATGCTTTTTGTTCTAATTGGGTTTAAAGCCAAAATGCTGTTTTGCAAATGTTCCTGAAGTATTATTCTGTTATTATTATTTTCACATGCAAAAATAAAAACCAAACAAACAAACAGCACAACAAATAACAAAACCAGAACAATAATGATTCTAGCAAATTTTCCATCCATTATCCAAATTATTTAATTGCACAGTTTGATGTTACATACAAGTAATAAGTTTTACTTTTTGTGGTGAATCACACTGTCAGGTAACAGTTTATATAAATGAAGTGAAATTACTTCAACTGAGTGTCTAAGAGAACAGTATTTTATTTTAAAATTTTTTGTTTAGCTTTGAGAATTAGATAAGGAATACAATTAAGAAAACTATCTACCAATAAAGTACATATAATCGTTAGCAAATTTGTACCACTACCTTTCAGTTCAGCATTGTTAAAATGCTATTATTTAATGCTAATCAGCATGATGAAAGCTGACAAGATATGAGAAGCCTAAATGCACTATTTTTATAATGACAAAAATATCTTAAGAATTGATACCTCCTTTGCGGCCATTTAAATCTCCTTTGATACAGACTACAGCTGAATGCTTTTTTCCTCTGTATGGCATCTAAATTATATTACATTCAAGTATAAATTTAGAGTTACTCATTCAGGATTAGAATTTTTGATGTAACAGAGTATGAGGCTTCTGCATATACTAGAAAGAATCAAAATACAAGTAATATAAGTATTGTGTCACGGCTTTTTGTAATAATAGGAAGTCTTTCATCTTAACGATTCAATCTTTTGAGACAGAAAGTTGACCTGGCAATTATTTTATAACTTTGTTAAAATTTTTCCCTTTTGAAATGATTCCTGGTTACCATTTAACATATACTCTGTATTTGTAAAGAAGAATCATACAGGTAATGAAAACTCTTACCAAAAAATAAAATAAAATAAAATAAAAAATCCTCAATCTTTCAAGTTACTCCATTAGCAGTTAAAGTGTCCTTGGTCTTCTGAATTGTAAAACCTACAAAAGTTATAGCTTGTCAGATGGACATACATGCAGTTAATAGCTGCATAGGTTTTTTGGAGTCTAAAAATGGAAGCTCTGTGCTGTTTTATCATAACTAATTAGAAAGTTCCAGCTTCCTTCATGGCTTCCATAAGCCAGGTTTGTCCCTTAGGTTTGTTTTAATACAACCAGTGAAAACTGATGTAATTACTTTCATAATGAAATTTCTCTTCCACTGATTTATTTTCAAATCAACATTTTGTAAATTTCTAGTGCCCCAGACCACTCTACACAGCTAAATCAAATAACAGGAATCTAGTGTTTATGTGTACAAACACTATACTCAAATTATTAAATATTTCCTCTAAACATTGTCCTTGAAAGTTCAAACTTTAATAAAGCGTGCTTGAATACAGGAGCAGCCCATTTCAAATAGAAGGACTAAGGCAACAGTCACTTAGTTATGTGAGAAATTGAGAGTTAACGATCTGGATTCTCAAGATGATCTACATTTTACACATCTTCTAGACTGAGACAACTAGCTATGGCACCAAGGCTGTATATACCCTGTATGAAGGGCTTCATTTGAATGCTACTCACCTATTAAGAACATACTCCTACTGAGAGAAATATGGTTCACATCAGATTCAGCTCATTCCCTCAAATGATATTAGAGATTTGGGTATCCTCAACAAGTCTGAAATGATGCCACAGCAGAGTGAGACTGTGCCATGGTTCATTTCTTTGATATATATCATAACACCCAGACCATAAGTATATAAACAAGCAGAAAATCACTGTACTCAAAATTCCAGTGTTGAAACTATTGAAATTTGTGAAACAAACATTTAGACTGTAGTTTACTGAACAGATTAAAATTCTGTACTTTCAGTGTCTGCCTGCTTCTACACTACAGGAAAGCGATGGCCTCTGACATCAACCAAACTTTGCAACAAAAAAGGAAGAGATTTCAAATACAAGTCAAGTCCATGTGCATTTCACATTGTGGATTTAAATATAAATCCTTTACAAGCTTACATCTCAGCCTGGTCCATAAAGAAGGAATATCTATTCTCCTTTTCTACACTCTTTAATTCTCAGTAGGAAAACAATGGAAGAACCTTAAGTACCAGATATACAAAATAAAAATATGCTTCAACTGCGTAGGGAAGGCTACTTCAGATAAGACTAGTTCTCGTGCTGTCACCCATATCAGTTACTATACAGTACAGGTGAAGAATCCAAGGAACAGACAATCAAAAACATTTGCAATCAAAACTATGTCTTACAGGAACAGCTTTTCAACTCATTGCAAAATAGCTTACACTGATTCCGAGGGTACTTATTTCTTGGGCCACCAGTATTTTTCTCCCATATAATTCAGGATTTTTTCATTTTCATTTTCATATCAAACAGACTTTATTAGACATGGGCAATTCTTTGAACTGCAACATTTGTTCATATAATAGCCATACACAACAGAGGGGAAGACTGTATGACATGAAGATACCAGTATTAAACGTCTGCAAGCATGTCAATGAGCTTCATATTTTAAGCAATTATCTGAAGGCCATACAATCTACTGATAATTAAATCTATTATTAACTGATAGGATTTCTGAATATTTTCCATGTATTTAGGTACCTGTTTTGAAAATACAAAATCATTAATGTGTCAGAGACATACAAGGGGTTTAAATACTTTTAGGTCAGTATAAAACAGGTTATATTATAATTCACATATGTATATACATACACATGTGCACACATATAGAAAAATAAATAGAATTTGTCTAATCTGGCTCCTTCTATAAAATGCTTATTATTTCATTTAATCACCAGAAATCTTATCTGCTTCCTTGTCGTCATCTTTCAAACAGTTAGAATATATTATGATTTACTATGATGTTATTTAACTAAAATAAAAAAAGACTTTTCTCATTTAGAAGCTAAGCACAATAAGAAGAAGGAAGTTTACATGCTTGCAGTTTCAAGGGAAGATCAAGGCATTGTTTCTTAGTGTGACACGTAACCAGGAATTCATGCTGAGGTTCATGTTAGCTAATACATCTTACTTATGCCCTTTCACAAGGTGTGATGCAGAAGCTGCTCTGAAAGTTGTAAGACAATAATTTTCAAACATACCACAAAGACTTATAAAAAGGAGCCATTTCAGTTTCTTTGAAATGACTAGTAAGAATTCTTTCAGCCATTATTTGCAAATATTTGCTCTTAAAGACTGAAAGCCATGATTACAAAGGTTTTAACAGCAGAAATATTTGTTCGGTAAACTTACCAAACATTTTGGGGAGATCCTTTTTTTGTGGTACAAAGACAAAGCCCCACTGAAAGCTATGTATATACTTCTAATTAATTTTAAAATCACCTGGAATTTCTAAAAAGTACCAAACTACATTTTTTGTTTCTTTTTCCTCTATGAAGACAAACATAAAACTAAGTAACAGGCTGTGTGGTGCTTAGCTGCCTGGTGGGGTTAACTTAAAACAAGAGTTTATGATAAGAAGCAAAGCAAAGTTCAAGAAATTAAATGAGTAATTACTATGTAGGAAGCAATATATCTGTATAAAACCTGCAGAAATAGTCCTATTACTTTTCATTTTGCTATGCTTGGAACATTTCTCTTGGAAACAAACCACTCATCTCTCATAGCTTTTACACCATATTTAACTCTCTCCCTTCAGTAACACCAACTTGATGTAAAATTTCAATTCTGTAAATTAGAATTAGGAATACATACAGTTAAAAAAAGCAAAGTGTCTTACAGGAAGCCTACCTATTTTCAACAGTCTTACATGAGGTCATGCTTGATTTTCATTACCACAATGTAATCCGATATAATGAAATTGTTTCTTATGAAAGTAACTTTTGGTTCCTAAGTAGCCAATGAGAGAAAGTGTAAGTTCAAGGTCAAGTCATAACTGAAGTGAAAGTAAAATGTTAACGCCAATATTTAACTGTCCTTACAATATGACCAATCATTGTAACCAATATTTTGCAAGTGGGATTTCTTTTATCAAGATTTTCCAGTGAAACTGATCTTCCTGATCAGAGGCTAATTTTTGTCATCTCTCACTGAACTCAGGTAAATAGGTACCTGGGCAATGAACTTCTTTGCTCTATGTAATACTTTGCAATCAAAGGTCAAAGCAATTGATTAAAACAGCAACTAGCAAGCCCATATAATGTGGTTACATAGTGGCCCAATAGTCTCCATGTGCACCTCATTAGGTCTAATTGCATTGAAGTGAACTGTAATTCACTGTTAATCTAAAACAGCTGAGAGGATGGAGTTCTTCACACAAAGTACAGTCAGGTAAGTAATTTTAAGCGTGCTTCGAGTCCCCACAAATTACAGCAGAGTTTAAAGTAAGCTCACATATTACTAGCAAAATGAAAAGATAGCAATCAGTGGATCAGGACAGAGAATCAGAGGCTTAATACCCAAGTACAGTAAACTTTTTGCTAGCAAAAATTTTGAGGATGTACCTGCATTGGACATCCATAGGTTTGACAGAATACTATTCAACTCATTTTTTATGTGTTCTGGGTCACCCCAGCATCCACCCTTCATACAGCCAAAAACATTTTATGTTCCTGTATAGTGAATATGCTATAATAGTGTGGACTTACGCTTAAGACTCTCCTCGTGTCTCATGCAGTAGCAACTTTATTGCCAGCTACCTGGAAACCTCTATTTTCCTGAATATTTTTTTTCCCCATGTAAGGGAAAAAAATATAAAAACCAAATCAAACCAATAAGCATTTCCTGAAGCACCAACTGGTTGACAATTTTAATGCTAGACCCAAAATCTAGTCACATTGCAGCAGAACAAAACTGTTACAGCATTCATTTGCTATATCTCTGGCTTGCAGAATGGAATCCACACTTGAAGGGAATGCTGCAAGGTATAGTAATGGCAAGGTGCCTCAGGGAGGAATCTACTTTGGCTGAAATGAGAGACCTAAAGGGAATATCTCCAAAAACCCTAGTATTTTGTTACTGAATGTTTCAAGCTTAAGTCTACCTTTAAATGTCCAAAACAGATAGAACAGGTTTAAAAGCTAAGGAAGATCAGTTAAAAGCTAAGATACTCTCAACATATGCCAATTTTGTGCAATACTGATATGCTTAAGCAAGTAAAGACTCTAACCAGTCTAGCCGTATGTTCACAGCTCCATTCCTAACTGTAATTACTTATCAAAACAGATCTTTATTTTGCCACAGTGTGAGACCCCGAATCATAGAGTGAGTATATGCCATGCAAGAGGACAAAAGCACTCATTTCCCAGAGAGTGTAAAACAAGCCATCAGGCTGGAGAGAGAAGAGAAATGTAAGCAGAGACAGGTGTACAAGGAAAGCATGAAAGTAAGAAAGGCAACATTCACAGAATAACCTCAGCCTGACATTTCTTCTTATTTCTTTTACAGACATTATAACAAGGGAGAGTTTTAAGGACTTGAATTTAATGAGGTCATCTTTTAAATGCTTTTGGCAAGTTTCAAGTATTGGGTCAACACAGAAGAAAGCACAAAAGCGCTTAATTGAAAATCTAACAAGTGGGCAACGAGAGTATAATGGAAGGCAGCAGCTGACAACTCAACAGAAGGGGAGGACAAACTGTAATATACTCATGTGATACAAAAGAGATACAGGCTTCATTGCAGCATTCGCTTGGGCATGATATACTTGTCAAGGCCAGAAAAAAGGCTATTATATCAATAGAAATGTAAGATGTTAAGAGCTTTTAATGTTTTCCTATCCATCCAAACAGTCATCTGAGAGGTGCTACTTGAGAACAAAGCACAAGACTAAGATGAAACTTAGCTAGGAGGTCTGCAATGATAATGGTGGATCTGGTCTTACATGAAATATAAGGTGGCAGAAAATGGAATCTAAGAGGAAGACCTCAAGACCAGGCAAAATATCTGATAATGCATTTTATTTTAGTCATAGAGCTCTATCAGTCAACTCCATCAATTTAGAAGAGATCATTTTCATGACCAAATATTTCATTATGAAATGATAGAAAAAAAGCTGAGAGTTGTCATCCATAAGATTTTCAATTCAGTACTTTGGAGATAGTAGCTGAATCAGAGTTTGTATATGAGACTACTGAGCTGTTTGAATTAATAATTTATATAATATAATATATATTATATTATAATTATAAGAATATATATTTTATATATATATATATATATAATTATTATTATTATTATTCTTTACTAAGGTGGAGAGTGGAGAACATTTTTTCCTCCTTTCTCCATAGCTTAGTAGCTTTCCTAAAATCAGGTAGGCAAAAGATAATGCTGTGGAAAATATTTCCACAAATGCAATAATTATTACAATACAGTGCACATTTTAGAAGCCATCCATATGTAATAACTTTCACTTTATTACGCAAATTGCTAGTTCATAAGTGACCACCCTGAAGCAATTTTCATTTAAAGTCATTGGAAAATATTTCAATATAGTATATGCCAAAAAATTACTTAATTATGTACTATAATGAGATATCATGGTATTTCTAAGACCATCTTCATCACTTGGAATGTTTCTTGTGAGAAATAGAGCTGTAGAGCTCTGTATGAAACTTCAGAGGTGACAGAACTGATACTAAAAGTACACCTGAAAGCTTTCTGAGCTTCGTTCAATTTTAAACCTCCAAACAAGGAAGTTCAGTCCCAGACTTCATTTGGTCCAAGACACAGTCCTCCTCTCTCCATGCTTCTTTTCCTCAATCACACAAATAGTAAAAGATCTTAAACTTTTCTCAATGCTTTCAATCAAGGTCAGAACAGCCCTACCTGATTTCTGACGAGATTGGTCCTCTGGAGGTCATTCATGATGTCCTGTAAAGGGAATGACAAGGAATTCATTTAATTAACGGCGGAGGAAGGAAATACAGTTTTACCAAAGGTCTGACCACTACTGTTTGATGGAGGAAACAAATCTCCTCACGTAACCCTCTTAGAGTGCTTTGATCCTCTCTGCTTCAACAGGCTATTTTCACTGACCTTTTACCTAAGAGGAAGCTTTCTTGTTCCCTTGGTTTATATTTTTGGGAAAAACAACACATTTATACACTAAAAGAATTAACCCTGAAGAGCAGCAATTGCTAACGCTGGGTTGTTTAAGTGGTTAGCTTTTCTTTCTGAACCTACTATTCCTTATCTTCCACGTGAATTAGTGTCAATTGCATTACTTCATGAACAAATGGAAAGATGAAATTTGGCATCATGTAGAATATGCACCCAGCTGACTAAAATTGCTGTCTATCTGTATAAACATGCTGCTACCACTGTTTTTACATCATACTATAGCTCCTCTGTAATTTTCCCTGTTCTGATCTTTTACGTACAGATGCTTTAGTTGTTAAATGTCCCTGAAGATATTAAGCAGCAAAATAGCTAAATATGTAGTTACCTAGGTACTCCCCAGGTAGGATGTGTTTTGCATTAAGAACTGTGATTATAACTACTGCATTCATGATTTGTTTCTTTGTTGCGGATAAGCAAATTGCCAATACTCAGTAAAATGTTTCATTAATAACTTTATTTAATTACATATAGAATAATCATGGGTTTATACAATGAGTATCTATCTAGTTATGTTCATATAGGATTAGCTACTCTAAACAACATAGAGCATTGAAGCATTAAGATACAGGTGCTATGCAAAAATAATAATTTAACATTTAAACTCTACTCTGTGAAGAGTGGAAAGATTTATTCAGAAGCTGTGTCTCTAGATGAATTTTTCATGTGGGCAAATCACATCTCTCTTGCTTCCTAGTCCAGTTTAGGAATTCAGAAAATTTATGTTAGCTAGTATTGCTTTCCTAGACTTTACCAAGACTTTTTGGCCAAAATTGAAAGCCTATGCCTGTGCTGTCTACCCTTCAGAATTCTGCTTTCTTCACGTACTTCTCCAATACCTTTCTTTGCCTTAGAGGTACGTTTTAAAGCAAGGAAAATCTAAATGATATTTAGTGATTTAGCAAATGAAGTTCTGATCAGAAGTTTACATACATTTTACACTTGAGTGCACTCAGATGCGCAGAAGGCTGTTGAAACACACAACTAACACCCACACAGAATTAATACTAAGATGTCGAGATAGGATGTTTGTATACTAATAAAAAATACTGCAGTGTTACAAATATAAACACGATTAGTTTGTGATTTACTGACAAGTGCCTGTTTTTAGAGTCAAAGGTAAATCCTTAAATTCTGTCTTCTTTCTGGAACAAGTTACAATTGTAATATCTGTTGTTTTTTCTTTTTCTTTTTTTTTTTTTTTTTCCCTTAACATTAAAGAAAAAATATCCCTGAAATATCACTTGATTGATTGTAATGGCCAGCTGTTACAATCTCAATGGAAGTATAAGAACTGCTGCCTAAGGTGCAGTGAAGAGTGCCAAGCCTCATAGCAGCTCAGCTCATCCTAAAAAGCACCACAGTCTGAAGTGAAAACTGCGATTTTAAAATTCTCCTAGAGACCCATTATTTGCAAACCATTGACACAAACAGCTCCAGTCCCCTCATCAATGTATACCTGGGGAGCCCTTCATCCACAAAGCCTTGCATGCTCAATAACGTTACATATCAGAAGTCTTTATGAATTTTTTGCTAAAGAGGCATTCTTACATATGTGAAAAGTTTATTTTTTCTTCCCTATTATCTAAAAAGATCACTAATATATTAAAATGTATATTCAATCTACCTTGATGTCGGAAATTTTCATTATAGAAAACAAGTGTAGCATCTAATAAACGTAGGAAATCTTAGAGTTCTAGGCAGCTTTAAATAGCTCAATGTATTGTTTAAATGGTTAGAATTAAGAAGGACTAATTAATCCAGAATTTTGACATTCCCTGAAAATTTCATGCCACAGGATGTTTTTAAGTCGAGCTAGAAATCCTTGAGTAAAGTGATTTACATGTTTACACTGAAACAATTTTATTGTTGTACAATAGAATCTACTATATGATTGTCCTTCATTCATGCTAATCTGTACAAATTAAAAAACTAAAAATAGAGTGTTTAAGAACAGATTTTGTTTAATTTGATTAATTGATGACAATCAGCATTTGCCAGAAGTATCTGATATTCAAGACCATCAGCAGTCAGACTACTGGATGTGCAGTGTACTGCATTTTCTTGCCTTTATAACATCACTTTGAATTCAATTTTTAAGTATCTGCTTCTTTAGTTTACGTAACATTAAAACAAACAAACAAAGATGTATTGATATATCATTAGCTTTAAATTTACAGAAAGAATTCAGAATAGAGAAATTGAAGGTGTTCAATACCTCACCGACACTTTGTACTCTTCACATTCCACTCAAAGTTATTGCTATTGTTATATCTTTCCTAAGTATCCTAAGTATAATATTTATTACATCATTTGGTAGGATATATACATATACTTAGTCTTATGGAGTTTTGCTGATCATTTCTGCCTTATTTGGGGATAGTTCAGGTTCTCTATACGAGTATCTTTGTTCTTATTTTTAACCTACTCTTCCTTTTAAAAAACTGTGTGTGCCTGAATGTCAAGATGAACTAGATTTATTCAGATTCTGTTAAATGAGAAATTGAAGTATAAGTTTCTTCATTGTACAGGGTTAAGCTCAATGACATCAATGGGACAGGCAAATGCTACCTTAAGGTGTGAAAATTTGGTATGTTACGTATGGCTTAAGTAATTTACCCATCCCCATTTCAGTATTCCTCCTAAAACAGTAGGATCATTTTAGTATTCCTAGTGGATTTAGAAATGTTTTCCCCTACATTTATCATAACCTTTGCTTTATCAGCCACACTTTGTATTCTGAATGTTTTTCTAATAGAAGAAATGCTGGAGAAAGAGGAATATAATAGCAAATAATCAATAGCCTTATTCATATACGCTGACACTCTGATTGCTGCTTTCTGTATACAAAAACTGGCTCTTTCCCCCTACAATTAGAAACTTCTCATACCATCAGCCAAGGCTGTTCCAAGCAAATATGAGAATGAGCAGGAAAGATGGAATCATACCTACTACACAACAGTGAACAGCAAACAGTAAGAAAAACACCAAACTCACACAGAGGCAAAACATTTAAGCCAAATCCAAATACACACTGCATATATGGTATCACATATGCACACAGTCTGTAGCAGCTGCAGCTGTAGCAAAATACCTACTAAAATCCAACTGTGAGCAAGTATTACCAGGCTCATTGCATGAATCCCATGGCAAAAGTGACACTGAGACATGAAGTGGTTCCTAATTATCCACCAGCCATTAATATATTTCCTGCTGCTGAGTCCTGTCTCCTAACATTTCATCTCTGATGCTTTTTTACCTTATTTCCAATTCAGCTACTGAAAATTTCATAAGTAAGATATATTTCTTGGTCAAAGCAAAATGCAGCTCTGAGGAGGCTTCAATCCACAGAATCACGTAACACAATAGGAAGAATATTCATGGTAAATCCTTAGCAAATATCTTCAACAAACTATCAAAAGATTTCAGCATGAAGCTTTGCAGTTGCCTTTTCTAATTTTGTGTGTGTGTGTACGTGACAGAACCAGAGTGAAAAGGTCTTGGTAAAATTAGCAACAAAATGAAATTTTCCTTTGCAAAACCACTTTTTCTATCATAGATTTATTTAGAAACTGTTATGTTTGATATTTTTTTTCTCTAAGGATGAAATACTCTTTTTTTTTTTTTTTTTTTTTGAATACGCAAAAATAATTTATTTGTAACATATAAAACACAATATTAACAATAGGTAAGGTTAAAGTTGTAGCTTTAAGTATTTGTTGATACTTAATGGACTTTGCATAACGTATTTAACATTTTTGCTGCTCTAGGAAAGCAGTATAAATATTAATCTCTTCCACTGATTAATTTGTTCAACAGTTCGCAATTACTATACGGGATTTTGCAAAGGCTTACATCATGTCTGATGAAATGGTACCCTTGGTAACGTGCACACACAAAACATGTGAGTTCACAGGTGTTCTTTGAGAGTACCCCAATTCCAAGGAGCAGAGAGAAGGCAAGTCCAAAATGGAACTATCAGGGTGACAAAGTCAGAGTTCAGAGAAAAATAGGACTAACTTAATTTTCTTTTTCAGAATTGCAAACACGTTAAATTTAGAGCCCTACTACAGGAAGAAAAGACTAAGTAGATGATGTTAGCATGCATAGTCCTTAAAATGACTTAAAAGCAGCAATCTCTTACAAAAGACCATTGCACCATCATGTTAGAAACACAAAATTTTGGCTCAAATTTTGTATCATTCATATTTGCATTCCTCATATTTTTATTATTGGAAATATTATCAGACAATGTTCTATATAAAAATATTCAGTTTAGCTTTTGCCACCACTTTCCACTCCTCTAGATTCAGTTTAAACCTTCTATTTAAAACACTGGCATTCATCTTTCCTACCATTCCTACTCATGTTTCCCACACCTCCAGTAAACATCTATCTTGTTTCTTGGGAAACTCTCCATACCTTTCTCCAAATTTCTTTCCACTATTCTTCCACTGTTCTTTTCTTACACATTACACATTTTAGAGGCCTTTCTAAAAGCATCCTGAGTCTTGATGTTTTAATATTAAAAAATGTGGAATATCCCATAAATATACTAAATAGCGCTAGTCAATTTAACTCATTTCCTCTTGAGCTTGAACGTATTTTTTCTCAGAGTGCAGAGCAATTTGCAGCAGGCCTAGAACACAGGCGTGGCAATACTGCTGACAAGGCACAAAAAGTACAACATTAAAAAGCATTTTTTATTCTTGGGACTGCAGCTTGAAAATATTGAGTTGGCCAGAAAAATACATTTCACTGACAAGAGCAATGAACAAATAATTCCAAAACATATTTTTTCCTAGATGGAGAATGGAGGAATCTGAATATCATTTAGGTACAATGTGCTAGATCTGATATAAAAGATTAGCTTTTAGAAATATTATACAAAGAGAACCTCTTTGTATAAAAAGCAATGTATATTATCAGTAAAGCTATCTACATAATATGGTCATGATTTTTACAGATTCTTTTTACTCTCCATCAATAAGAAGTCTATCATCATAACCCTTAAGTAGGGAAACATATTCTTACTTCTATTTTACAAATGCTTAAAATTATTATAGGCATTGAAGAAGTCTGTGCTGGAGCCAAGAAATAAAACCAGAATTTTGGAGTCCTTGCCTCCTGTTCAAAATATACAAAAGATTATTATAAATCAGTTGGCTACTGTAGCAGCAATCACCAGGAAAGGACAGAAGGCCCAGAATCAAATCAAGAACAGTATAGATATATGCACCCTTCAGTGCAGGGTGAAGACATAAAATTAGTAATGTCTTTCATGAGGGACACATGTAAAAGGCTGAAGTACAGAATGTTCATTATATTTAAATTTTACATTTTTTTTTAAATAATCCTCTGATATTTTGATGAATTACTGAGCTGTTGTATTCTACACATGTATTCTACTCAGTATTCTCTGAGATGATAATCTATTGCATGCATTTTCATTTTTACAAAAAAAAAAAAGCTTTATTGATACTAATTGATTCAGTATGAGAATTGGAAGTGCTGTTCTGAATGGAAAAAGACACCATACTCTCTCCACTCTCTTAGTAACTCCCCTTCCTCACATTCACTTTACTCTCTGGTTTCTGGGTTTACTCAGACAAAAGTTATCAGAGAAGAGGGAAAGAAAAAATGACACAAAAAATGTTTCCATTTTGTCAGTCTAGGTAAGTCAATGCCACTGTTCCATTTGGAACCTAGAAGCATAAGAATTAATGAATGCACTTACAGTACATTAGTAGATCTATGGCTGTAGAGAGTCTGTTCAGACAAGGGGGGGTATCCACACTCTCTCATATATCTAAGTGCAGATTCCTTTTGGGAAAAAAAAAAATCGTATCAAGAAATGCTGAATGTGTGACAACCTTCTGCAGCCACCAATCATTGTTTCTATGGGATTTGACAAACAAGAAGATAAATCAGATCCTTGAGAAGAACTTTGCTAGAATCCTTCATATTTTGTTATGGTACCTATAATACCTTCTTATTTGATTCTAAAAACTTGTACGTATAGAAACAAAGGAATTTCAGATAGAGTAAGATGGCATGATTTTTTGTAGCCTTGAACAATACCTACTTTGACTTAGTAAGGACATAATAGAATTTTATGAAATCTGAAAGGCAAGCAAAGAGGTGATACATTGTATGTGGCATAAGATGAATGTCAATATGCCTAAACTGCAGAACAAACCCATTCTGTGGAGTTCCTTGAGTGCCTACTAGCACTCAAGGCTGGTGAGCACACAAGGAGCTGTGAGCTGGATGTCAAATGAGGCATACTTTTGCACCACACCTTCATGCACTCTCATTTTCTTCAGAAGGAAACATGGGATCCCCCAGTATAGGTAATCAGAGCCAAGGGAGAGCACTGATTCTTCTGGAGTACACCTTCTTCAAAATTTGGAATGAAAACCAAAGCAATTGTTATATAATCATTTAAGCACAGCCACACAGGTTCTATTTGGTAACACAGTTCTGTGTATAACTCACTCTATCATAATTATTTTAATATTACAATTCTATTGAAATAAAGTATTTCTACAGAAAAGCAACGTATGAAAGTTAGCCTTTTAATACTCTTGTGTATATCTTCATTGGGAAAAAATGACCAGTTGAATAGGATGCTTTATTTGATTACCAACCAGAGGTGAAGTGTTACTTGACCTGGTGCTCAGCAATGCAGAGAAGCTCATTAAAGAGGTTAAGATTGGAGGCAGTCTGGGCTGCAGTGGCCATGCCCTGCTTGAGTTCATGATCTCAAGGAACATGGGCCTGGCAAAGAGCAGTGTCAGGACCCTGAACTTCAGGCTGTTTGAGGAATCATTGAATTAGAACCCCTGGGAAACTGTTTTTAGAGACATAGTAACAGAACAGAACTGGCATCTCTTTAAGGACACCTTTCTGAGAGCATAGGAGCTCTCCATCCCCCCACATAAGAAATCAAGCAGAGGAGGCAGCTGAGCAAAGACCTGCTGGTCAAACTGAGGAAAAAGAAGGAAATACACAGGGAGTGGGAGCGGGGACACATGGCTGGGAAGAATATAGGGATGTCATCTGGACATGCACAGATGGGATTAGGAAAGCCGAGGATCACATGCAACCAAACTTGATTAGGGATGTGAAAAATAAAAAAAAAAAATGGATTCTATAGGTACATTGATCAGAAGAGACAAGCAAAGGAGAGTGTACTCCCTCTGAAAAATGAAATGAGAGAACTGGCAACAATAGACATGGAGAATGAATTCTTTGCCTTGTTTTCACTGTCAGTCAGGCTTCCCACAACTCTCAATTACCTGAACCACAAGGTGGGGTGTCAGGGGACCAAAGTCCTTCTCACTGTAAGAACAGAGCAAGTCAGAGACCATCTACGAGGCCAAATGTGTAGAAGTCTATGGGGCTGGATGACATGCATCTCAGATCCTGAAGGAACTGCCTGATGTGGTTGCCAGGCCACTTTCCATCATATTTGAAAAGTCATGGCTGTTAGGCAAGGTCCCTGGTGACTGGAGAAATGGAAACATCACTCACATTTTTAAGAAATGGAAAAAGGAATACCCAGGGAACTATAGGCCTGTAAGCTTTGCCTCTGTGCCTTGGAAGATCATGGAGCACTTCCTCCCAGAAGCCACCTTAAGGCCCATGTGAAATGAGGAGGTGATCTATAACAGACAGACCAGCTTCAACAAGGGCAGATCATGCCTGACCAATCTGGTATCTTTCTACAATTGAGTGATGGCATCAGTAGAGAAGGAAGGGCAACTGATGTCATTAACTTGGATTTATGCAAGGCCTTTGACACGGTTCTGCACCACATCCTTGTCTCTAAATTGAAGAAATATAGATTTGAAGGCTAGACTATTTGATGGATAAAGAATGGGATAAATGGTCACAGCCATTGGATGGTGATGAGTGGTGTCCCCCAGTGGTCCGTCTTGGAACTGATGCCCTATAACATCAGCAATGACACAGACAGTGCAATCCAGTATACCTTCAGCAAATTTGTGGATCATACCAAGCTGTGTGATGCAGTTGATATAATATAAGGAAGGGATGTCAACCAGAGGGATCTGGACAGGCTTGAAAAGTGAGCCCACATGAATCTAATGAGGTTCAACAAGGCAAAGTGCAAGGTATTGCACTTGGGTCAGGGCAATCCCAGATATGTTTACAGACTGGGAGAAAAACTGATTGAGAATAAGCCCTGCTGAGAAAGACTTGGGTGTCCTGATGGAAAAAAGCTGAATGTGCACCAACAGTGTGCACTTGCAACCCTGAAGGCTGACTGTATCCTGGGCTGGATGCAAGCTGTGTGAGGGAAGTGACTCTCCCCCTCTAATCTGGCTTTGTGAGGCCCCATCTAGAGTATTGAGTCCAGGCCTGCAGCAACCAACACAAGAAAGATATGAAGCTGCTGGAATAGGTCCAGAAGAGGCCACCAAGATGATTAGAGAGCTGGAGCATCTGTCTTATGAAGAAAGGTTGAGGTAGTTGGGCTTTTTCTGCCTGGAAAACAGAAGGCTCCTGGGAGATCTGATTGAGGCCTTCCAGTACTTGACAGGAACTTACAAGCAGAAGGGTAGATGACTTTTTACGAGGTCTGATATTGATAGGATACAGGGGAATCACTTTAAACTAAAAGAGGGGGGGATTTAGGGTAGATGCTAGGGAGAAATTTTTTACTCAGCAGTGGTAAGGCTGAGTAAAGGCTAGTTCTCTAGGCTGCCCAGAGAAACTGTGGACTCTCCATCCCTGGAGGTGCTCAAGCCCAGATTGAATGGGGCCCTGAGCCCTGCTCTAGTGGGTGGCAACTCTGCCCACAAACAGGGGTTGGAACTAGGGAATCGGAGCTCCCCTCCAACCCAAGCCATTATGATTCCATGATTCCAGGTGCTGTTCCTTGTATAACATTTTAAGAACATTTGAAATTACTGAAACTGATGATTACTGCTATCTAACACAATAGCACGCATGCAAGGTGGAAGTGCAATAGTAATCATAACCCTATAGTTCAGATGTGGGACTAATGCATTCTACTTTTTAATTAAAAATATATATCCTTCCAACTACTTTACATCACTTGGGAGTTTTTTGTTTTGCTGTGCTTTTGTTTTAAAATCATGACACCAAATTTTTCAATTACATTTTCCAACTTTCTCCTTCCTGAGTATAAATTTAGCATGCATACACAAACCTGAACCTGGGATGCGGCCCTTTTGACAACTTGCCCTCTGGTGTTTAAACACAGATTCTGAAAATTAACAGCCACTAAATAGAAGAAAATGCTGAAGGGCATGACTTCAAACATTAGAAACTCTGTACTCAAGATTTTCTTTTCTTCAATAGTTCAAATTACCTCATTAATATTTGTTTTCATGCTACAGAGAATATACTTTGGAACATCTGTTTGTTGAACTGGGTATCACTGAATCACAATTGGCCACTAATAGCTGCAACAAAGAAAATTATGGGAAGATTGTTTCTAAAGCACAAATGTTTGCAGTTGCTGTTTTCCAGCAGCGAATATGCTTTTGGAAAAAAGAAATAAACATTAAGAAGGGAAGCACTGTGGTCTCCCCGCTGTCAGCATCACATTTCCGTGAATGGGAGCATCATTTTGTTACTATGTAGCTAAACAACTGCTTAAGTGATCAATAAAGACTATTATCTTAAATCATAGCATGAATTCCCAATATCATACATAAAATCAATAAAACACACAAAGAATAGGACTAAAAATTTCCACTAAAACATAGCCTGCTGCTTTGGAAAATAATATTTAGTAGGTTGGGTTTTTTGTTTTACTAATTATGAGCTCAGTGGCAGTTTATTCTGCAGTAAATCTGCTGGTGTGAGATTAAACCTGTTATTGAACAGAGTTTTGAATCTACTGCAAAGCACTCATCACTGCTGGAGAGTGAACATTGCTGTTATCTCATTTAAAAGTTGGCCAGCAAAGCAGCCCATTTGTTTAAAATGCAATTAAGCTGGTGTCTTGAAGAGAAATTAGCAAGGAGTATTTCATTCTAGAGGCATAAGAGGTCTGTTCATAGACACATTAATCCTGTGATTTGGGACATCATTACAATTTGGGACTGTGTTCTGAAAGTATGTGCAGTACACACAAGCTCAAAAGAGAAAAGCTGTTCATTGAGATGGGTCAGCTCTGATTCGTGAACTCCCAAGGTTTACAATACTATTTCATGCATGTTGCATGTACATGATGTCAGAAGAAAAAAAAAAAAAAAAAAGTTTAATGAAAAATATCACTGCTGAATTTCAATTATTGGACATTTAGGAGTTTACAGATCACTACCTTACAAATAGTTTAAGCTACAGAGAAAGTGAAGATCATTTTGTAGAAATATACGATATTATTTCAGTCATGAATATACAACAAATGTTCCACTGACATTTGATTTCTAAGAGACTGATCGCTATTACATGTAAAAAAGGGTAAAAATGATTATCTTCTGTTTATCTTTCTATGCACCAATAGAAAAGAAATAAACTCAGAGAATTTCTGCTTCTGAGAAAAGTAGCTCTTCAGGACAAAAATTGGGACACACAGAGTCAACGCACTCCTCTAAACAAATTTCTCAGAACTCTGCAAAGTGGAACAGCAAAGGATATGTTCTGCCCTGATGTAACTTCACAAAAGCTGAATGCCAAGATCAGTCTTTACAGAAGTCAGCAGAGTTACTGCAAAGCAGATTTTCTCCTTCTGACCTGTGTGAGAGGACAGTCTCACTTTGAAGAACAAGTAAACAAAGGCATGCATATTTCCAAATAAGTGTGCGCAAATGCACACATTTTCTTGCACATAAGTTATTTAGAGGTGTCCATTTCTGGGTTCGCGCTGTGCAGCTTGTTTGTACACTGATGTTTATGTACATTTTACAATAAACATACAGTAGATTGGATAAGTGGTGCGTTAAATAAAAAATGACTTGGGGTGCATCATTTTCTCAACTTACTAAACAAGGGAATGAAAAAAAAACTTTTTTTTTTTTTTTTTTTTCTGTTACGTATTCAGAACATATTCAAGGGTGCCCTAAATTTTGTTGCTTAATATATGGGGATTCTCAGAGACTTTCCAAAGCCAGCAACAAGAACAATATTTTTATCACTCCCCCACTTGATCCTGCAGAGACTGAAGAGAGTGATTTTATAGGAAACAACCTCTGTCAGCTCCTTATTACACTGGCACCCTCCTCAGACAAAACAATAATCTCAGCTGGCCAGGGCTTGCATTTGGCTTGTGTTCTCTACATCACTCTGTCCCTGAACAGGAACCAGAACTTGAATATTTTGATTGAATATTTATTCTTCATATTGCTGTGGCTTCAACAGTCTCCCACCAAAATTCCATCTAAAATTTTCAATGAGGTGACAGCAGTGCAATGCTAGTAGCAGGACACAGTTACCATTTACTGCTACTGGGAACAGGAAGTAATTTTTTAAATTGCTATTTCAAAATAAACTCATGTGTTACTAGTTTCTCATACCCCTGGTTATCTGGCTTTGGGAAAAGTTGATGAAACTTGGACCCTGGATGAACAATTTTTTTTTTATCATCACCTTTCACTTCCTCATGGTCACAGAGTTTAAATGAAAGTGTGGCAACATCTGAAGCACTGCAGACCCTTCTAAAATGTGCAGACTCTCTTGAGCAGAGCTTTCCTAGTAAGTGCTAGTTGGCAAATATACAACAAAGAAGAAGGGTGTTACTGAGATTTAAATAATCTACCAAAAAAAAAAAAAAAAAAAAAAAAAGAAGAAGAAGAAAATTAGGCTTCCAAAACATTTGAATATCAAAACGTGAACTTTAGCCATCTTGTGGTTTTGTCCTGCTGTCTTTGAACTGAATGAGACAGAGGATCATTCTCTGAGTGAGGAGTAGTAACATGATTGAAAATCCACCAAACTTCTCCTTCCTTCTGCCTATCATTACAAACAAACACTGGTCCATTAGCTGACTAGCTGAGTTTTCAAAACTCCAGATTTTCTGGTACTAAGAAGAACTCCTGTGGGGATACTTCAAAGTTTTTGAAAGGTAGACAAGGCTATACCCTCTCCATGCAGCTTACCAGGATGCTGCTCAAAACATGCAGATATATGGTTTTAAACACTAGCCTTAAATTCTACTTACAAACAAACAAACAAACAAAAAGTCTGTAGTGGCAGTGAGAAAATAAGCAGAATCAAATAACTGAAAACAACTGTTTTTTCTCTCTGCCAAGGGTGCCTTCAGCCCCAGCTGCATTTAGTTCAAAGACAAAAGAGTCTGCAGCTGGAGCTTAAACTGAAAATGCTATTTTCAAATGACATTGGAGGCTTTAGGTCCCCAAGGTTTTTCATTCATTTAAATGAATAAATAAATAATGACAAAACAGAAAACAGAAATATTTTCCTTTTGTTCCTGCTACACTTTCCTTGGACATAATGATTCAGGGAGTCTGAAATAACAAGTTCCAACAACATCCATCCATACAGGCTGGAAACTTCATTAGTTAATCTGATCATTACTTTTTTGTATTCTGTCACAGTGCTTCTACTGATTTCTTTAACCTTTCAGTTTGGACACAATTAATGTAATCACACTTCTAACAATTTGGAGATGATTTCTTGCTAGCAAACTGCTACATACAGCAATGTGCTTCCTATTTCTGGCTTAACTCTCAAACAGTCAACAGAAATGGGAGTTTGAAGTTAAGTTAATTTCTTTTTAATTATCTTTCCTTTCTTTCTAATTATCTTTTGATCACAGATAAGAGGAACAAATTACAAGAGTTTTTTTCATTATCCACAAAACCTGATGATGTCTGCATGTCTAGTATAACATATTGGTGATGCTTACTGTTTCTGCAAGATGCGCTGACAACATTTTGGAAGGAAAGAATATGAATTACCCTTGCACAAAATTTCTTTTAAAACAGCACACAGCTACCAAGATCATGAAATGACTGATTGATTTTTTGATTAGAGACAAGTCAGACAAAAATTATCTTCAGCCAACATTGATTCTCTAATCTTTCCTTGATGCCCCATACCAGTTAGCATAATTTGAATGCTACAGCTTGATATTCTAATGTTACTTTCATGAAAGCAGTGATATTCTCATCTAATTCCCAGCTTTTTGCAGAATTTAAGAATCTTATCTTAAAGATTTTATTTAACAGAATAGACCACCCCATTGGAGCAGCATGTCTCTATGGTGTGCTTTCTACCATTTCCAGTCCCTCTAAGATGCCAAACAATTTGGCTTCTACTTCTGCCTTTGGGAGACTATTCCACTATATAATAGAACTCACTGTCAGGACATTTTTCTGCATTGCCAAGTCATTCCCGAGAGTGCCACTTTTATTTAAGGGAGGGGAACTGATTCTGGCAATAGTGTAGTTGCTCCTCTTATATTTTCAGTTAGTGGGTGCAAGTAGCCAAACACCATCTGGTACCCAGCTGGCACAGTATATTTAGAGGCACCTAAAATCCTTCCAACCTCCTTGGCTCATCTTTGCTTTTGGAATCAGCTTCTTAATCATTTTTAATCATTGTATTGTTTTGCTATCTGGAAAACTCCTTTGTATGTATACAATTATTGGAAGGAAGAATTTAATTATAGTTCAGAGACTATTATTATGAACAAAGCAGCGAGGCAGGTTTTTTCCTTTCACTTCAGTTTAATTATCTTTAACAAGTTTTAATTGTGTATCTTTTTTTCCAGTTTACAGCATGTAAAGTGTCTCACAAGATGAACAAATCTGTGGAAGTGAAGCAAGGTTAGTGGCCACACTTGAACATAAACATGAGCAACCAAAGTTCTTTTATGATATATGCAATGGAAACATGACAGAGGGAATCTATACAGAAGCTTTACAGATAAAATACTTCTAAGTATTCAGAGAATTTGTTTCAAAGACATACTTTGTACTAGACTTCAAACAGTAAATTATTTTAGCTATAATTAGATGTAGCAGAAAGGTAGACAATGTACAGTGATTATCTCTTAAATGAACAAGGTAGCTAATAGCTACCCTATTAGAGGTCCAAATACAGCCCCTCCCAGAGCACAACTCCTATTTAATATTTTTCTTCAGGCTCGCGAATATGAAAAATGTGTTTAGTCTGTGGCACACCACTACAACATAAAAATGCTACCTATTCTTCATGGCTTGATTCCCAAGCCCACTCAAGCCAAAGGGAGTTTTTGCACTGACATGAGTAGTTTTGGATACAAAGCCAATACAAAGTTAAATATTTTACAGTACTGTAATACAAATTGCAGTAGGAGACAGGGCAAAGCAAGGATCTGATGCAAAGCTTCAGTAAAGTCACTGGAGTTCTATATCACGTAAAAGTAAATGTGTGCTGCATGCATTATCTATTTAAGTCATTGGTTTTTTTGCCTTAGAATGAGATAAAGGGTATGAGGCCTCCTCAGTCTGCTTCAGAAGTACAGGCAGAAAGGTAAGGTCTTTTCTATCAAAAATAAATTACTTGTAATTTCCAGAGAATACGGGAAAGTGTGATCTCCATCACTTCCAAGATGCAAAATAAATATGTAAACCAAGATCAGCCAATACTGAGGAAGCAGCTTATCCCTGTGTGAAATCACTTAAAAGAAGAAATAGGAAAAAACCCAAGGAAAGCAAAATAGTCTATTTTTGAGTTCACATATCTTCCCATGAAGAAAGCAGGTTTCAATGACTGGGAGCAAACAAATAAAATTCTCCACAAATTATCCCTATAAAGGACAACTTAAGCAAATATTTTGATCTCTTCTGCCACGTTTGCAGAGTCTCCAGAGTCCTTTTTCTCAATTGGCATCTGTGCGGCTGTACACACAAACTGCCATATCCCAACATCTGGGCTAGAACCTACAGCACCCATGTAGATTGGCCACCTGGCCCAGTTTGGAAAGCTCAATGAATAAAATCTGAATACATGTTTTGCTTCCCAGTGAAGTGGGCATTTATTCTTGAAAATTAGATTTTCAGTAGACACTTTGCAATGGAAAGCACTAATTGCAAGCTCAGAATTCACATTCAGAGGTTGATTTAGCTTATTTCTTGTATATATCAAAATGCAAAAGCATATCAAAAGTTGATAAAACCTTAAAAATTAAAACACTTCCTTAAAATTAGAGGGAACCACTATTGGAGTTACTTGTATGATTTTTTCCTCATTATTGGGTTGTGTCAATTCTCAACGGAGGTACAGTTAGTACTGATGATCTTTAAGAAGACAAACACCCACTATTTAGAGGAAAACTTCAGTGACTTAACAGCTAGATTCCTCAAGATTCTCTAGAAGTTATTTATGAACAACTTTTTTTTTTTTTCAGAGCAAAATCTCAATGAATACTAATATTTTGGGGGTGAAGAAAGTGCTCCTTGACACAAAGCTAGCACTATTTTGTAGGTTTCTTCCAAGCCATTGCTGAAACTTTATCCTCCTATGTGAGTCTCAGGAGCACCCAAAAATCTCTTCCCCTAACGTTGTTGTATTGTGTTAGCTGCAGCTTTCGGTCACTAGTACTCTGAGAGAGAAGCCTCTATAAAACATTTCAAACTGAACTCTTAAGTGTTAGCACATATACATGTAATTGAAAACAAGTTAAAGGAAACTCTTAGGTGATCTTAAATACCGACAAAGATACTATATCTACTTATAACAAAAATGAAATTAGAGAAAACAGAAAAATACTGGTATGAAGAGAATGAAGATAAAAGCATATGGAAACACTAACTGTGCATTGGCACGCAGTGAAAACTATGTAATTGCTACAACATTCACCTAAACGGGAGGAGAAAATCTTTCCCCTTCAGAACAGAACTGCAAATCTTACAGCAACAACAAGACCTGCTGGCAGCTCCTAGTTTTAGCACTGTCACAAGATGGTGTTCCTCTCTCATCCTATGTACCCTGTACTTAAAACAATTAGCCATATTAGTACAGTGAAATATAGTTTCCTATCATTTTCACAGGCAGAAAAAAAAACACCAAAAAACAGAGCATTTAATGGCCTGCTAGGTGTGTGACAGTTGACTGCTCAACAGATTTCATCTCTCCATTCATTCCTATCACAAACTGCAGGCCTTGTAAATGCAGCATCTCCTGCCAAGCACCACAGCAGTGAAATGAAGAAAACACTTGTTCTCTCTCTCAGCTGAAGGGAATACATCAAGGCAATCAGATGCTGTTGTGATGGTGGTGTGAAAGAATGCATTTAGTTTAGTCAAGGCTCCAAAGAAAGATATGGAAGGGAGGGGAGACAGGAAGCTTGGGAAACTAAATATTTTAAATACTAATGAAGTAGCAGATTCTTGGGTTTGTTTTTTGTTTTGTTTTGTTTTGTTTTGTCTTCTGTTACAGTTCCTGATGCCCCTTTTAGTCACAAAGCAGAATCCTAGACCTCAACACTGCTGAATTTGGGAAAAACAAAGATGTACTTCTGAACTTATCACAGCCCTGTCTCTAATCTTGACAGTTCTCATTCCTACAGTCATTGCTCTCTTCAATATCTCTGCAGATTACACATTCGAGGGCAATCTCACGTTCGTGGTACATATCTGATAGAAAATAAGCTAATACATGCTACTCTTTTCTCATTTATTCATGCTTACTTAAAAGAACAAAAAGGTACTCAAATAAAATACATCTGAGAGATGACTAAAATTTCTGAATTATTTCAAACTGTCCACAGTCTAAAGTTTCACTACCTTTTGAAGCGTCAAACCCAAAATTTTTGGTACTTCTTACCCTGTCACTCCTACCCTAGAGCACCCACGGGATTTTTTTCCCATGAGACTAAAGTCAATTTATATTTCTTTAGCCACTCTACAAACAAACAAATCTGATTAAAAGCCAAGTAGGATTTTTTCTCACTTTTAAACATCCTACTCCATTTCTTTTTTCCTCACAGATAATTTAAGCAATCATAATCATTTCATTCTCTGAATATATTAAAACCTGAAGTTTCACTTCTACCATGGTCACTTAATAATCTTAAACATGCAAGGTTTTCCTTTGGAAGAATTTTGCTTCCAGGCACCATATTTACAGCTCTGTGTGTTTTCTGCTATACTAGAAGAAATCTAAAGGATTTGATAGAAATCTTAAATGCAAACAGTACTTTTGAGAGAGTAATAGGTGACATCTTATAGAATCATAGAA
The DNA here is from genome assembly GCA_030625065.1 of Alectoris magna. Classification (NCBI taxonomy): domain Eukaryota; kingdom Metazoa; phylum Chordata; class Aves; order Galliformes; family Phasianidae; genus Alectoris; species Alectoris magna. The sequence goes on from CM060568.1 coordinate 12,981,409, forward strand.
TATCCCAAGTTGGAAGGGACCATGAGGATCATCAAGCCCAACTCCCATCACTGCTGCAGGCCATTGGATCCCAGTGCTGCCAGCCTCGTGGCCTCTCCCCTTCAAATATTTTATCTGTAGTAGAGGAGACTTATTCTAAATGACAGAATATATTGCCCTGGCTGCAATACAGAGCATCTGCTCCATGTATGGTGTTTCCTGATCTATTTCTATTATACACAGAGACTAGCTGAGGATTTATGCACTTTCTATTCAGTGTTCATTTTGGAACTTCAAGTCTGTGACAATAACAATGCCTACTGTGTCACCTTCTGTGGTAAGAAATGAATGATTGTATTGTACTTACAGGGCAACATTTGTAATTATAGGTAGTCCTTCAAACTATATATATCTATTACAGTTCCTATTAGAAACTCCGTATTATTGAATTTATTATTTGGAAACAAGAATTTATGATAGATCAAACATTTCAAATATGTCAAGACATCACACAATCAAATTAATAAATAATAATCCTTCCTTTTGTTTTTAAACCAACAAGAGAAAAGGAATAGGGGAGAAAGTACCATCCAGGCACTGGATTTAAATATTTCTATTTATCATCTGATTTTTCATCTAGTACCAATAGTTCTGATACTGTGAGAAAAAAAAAAAGCCAAACACAAACTTTTTTTTTATGCTGCCAAGGATTATAGTCCCATACTGTTCCACTTTGTGGAGTCCTCTGTAAAGTGGACTGTTACAAGCTTTCTAGGTTTTCTAGCAGCATATTATCAGTGAATGTTTTTCTGCTGTCATAAAGTAAAATCTTATCTAATAAGAGTTTTAGAAAGTAAAAGCAGGAATGAATGTAGAGATATTGAATACCTGAATATTTTCACACTGATATTTCTAATGAACTGTGACATTTTGTATATCAAGAAAAGTGAAACTAGATAGGTAGGTGATAGCACAGTAATAGAAGTCAACTAAGAAAAGTCATATTATGGAAAAGGATTACACAATGCTTCTGAGAAAAAGAGTGAGGGAAGTCTTGTCTGCGGTAGCATCACTCAAAGAGACGTTGCTGCAGGAACAGGAAAACTGCAAAGCAAGATCTGACTGGGAAGTGAACATAAAATAGAATAATACAGCAGATGAACTCCTAGTGAAATAAGCAAGAATGGAGTAACTTCATTAAGACACTTTCTGTCCTATTCATCAAAGAGATTATTTGGGTTTGTAGAGAACAGAGCTGTTCTACTGAAAGAAACTACAATGAATATGATTCATTTTTTAATGAATGCTTAATCTTTAGTCTTTAATATGCTATACCATTATCTATGTACTAGACAGATGTTATTTATAATACCACGCAGGGACAATGACTTTCTCCTTACAGGAAAGTTCTCAAAGAAGCAGTCAGGTAAAATATATTCATAGCTGTTGTGTTTCTACACTAAAAAGAAAAAGCAACACCACTTTCTTCACTTCAAAACTGCAGATTTATGGTAATATGTAACTTGTGACTTAGTCACAGAAGCTGGACTTTTTACTTTTGACCATCTCTAATATTTCAGTGTGTGGAAAAGTTTTTGAGAAGCTAATTCTGTTTTTTCCTTTGCAAATTAGGCATAAAGTATGCATATATTTAAGAAAGACATATAAAAAAACCATCCTAATTTCACTAGCAGATATCCTTCTCTTGGTAATGCAAAAATAAATAAATAAAATAAAATAAAATAAAATAAAATAAAAAATAGCCATATGGCATTTATCAGACTTCAGTACAATTAAAAAACAAAAAAAAAAAAAACAAAAAAACCTGTTTCTTTGTATCATGTAGTTTTTTAAGGTTGGTTTATGTTTGCTTTTCCCTTTCATTCTTTGTAGATGAGGGTTACAGAATCATAGAACTATAGCGGCTTGAAGGAATCACCAGAGATCAAGTCAATCCCCTGATAAAACAGATTCCCTTTAGTAGTTGCCTGGGAAAGCATCTAGGCAGGTTTTGAATATCTCCAGAGAAGGAGATTCTACAGTGTCTCTGGTCTTCCTGTTCCAGTTCTGTCAACCTCAAAATAAAGAAGTTTTTTCTCATGCTCACTTGGAACATCTCGTGCTGTAATTTGTGCCCTTGAGTATTAATGGAAGGATCCTTACTCAATTTCCATTTTGTGCCATGGCAGCAGTGACTTAAAACAGTAGAGGGGTTTGATAAGTGGTGGTAATTTTCAAGGGTGTAGTTAACTCACCTATAAAGCAAGTCTAATTATAAAATGACAGTACATTGGTGTACTGTAAGATGACCCTGAAAATAAGCTCTCTGGGATGTTCTCCAAGGCCAGTTTAGCTATTTTTGACCCCACTTGGAGAACAGAAGAGGACTAGAGCACTCAGGTTAAGTCAAGGCAAAAAGTGGGATAAGGGATGTGCAATTTCAGTGTCGTTTTGAGAGACTCAAGTACAAAAAGTTGACATCCCGCATACTAGAGTACTATCCATGCTGGTCTTCAGGAAGATCTGCAAGCTTCCTGTGGGCAAGGCTTGTATTTCAAGTGCATGTCTACTTGTGGATCTCACAGAATTCCAGGGACAGCGGTAATTTTGTGTTTGCAATTTTATAGCATTTTACTCTGATACAAAACATACACAGATTCTAAAGATATTACTGTGTGAAAACAGACAGCTTGATTACATATCAAATTATCAAATATCAAACTCTCGGAATACATGCAAGTGACAACAATAGTCTTTCATATGCTCTCATGCACACTAGAAATTAATATCATTGAACCTTATACTCTGGTATGCACCATATACATAAACTTACGAAACTTAACATACATCATCTGAAACACTGTCTGTATTTGAAAATATAGAGGTACCTGCATTTGCAGTTTTTATTATCTGTTATATTCTGAGTTAGATAACAAAGAATTTTCCATTTGCATTCAAAACACTTAGCTAGAAAATAGATTCAGGATTTAATCATTCCACACTCAGCACCTGATTGATGAGTTTCTATGTGATTATTCTTTCACTCTAGTTAATGTTTGTGCAGTATTGTTCTTAAAAAGCATGCAGGAATGATTTAATCCACAGAATGATCTAGGTATGATAACACTTAAGTACTGGTGGTATCTGAACAGCTAAGCATTAAGAATTGACTTAGTATCCACAAAACATAAAAGAAAACCTAAAATGAGCATGACATACCTGGCAAAGATGGCATTTTAACCAAATTATGGCAAATGTGGAAAAGTGAGTATGATCTCAACAAATTATATCATTAACATTTGCAGTAATGAATGCTTGTGAGATGTACAGGTTACAGCTAGGATGCTTTCCCCTCCCACCTTCCCCCCCACCACCCCCAGCTACAGATAAGGGGGAAAGGTTGACAAAGGAAAAAAGAAAAAAAAATGAAAAAAGAGCCCACCATCTCTCTTTTTATGCTCTGAAATGTACTGGGTAGAACATTTCCTGAAAGATCTTGATTGAAATACCTTTCATACCACACGTGAAGGGGGTACTTGAATTCAGGACTATAGTTTCACAGTGGGCATCTTCAACAGCTGAATATAAAGTAATCAGTTAAGTTATTAATAGTAGTCCTTGTCCAGCTAGAGCAAAGAAGGGTCTTGAACGTGGGTGTCCTGCATATCACAGATGAGGCTACTACATCTTTCAAAGGATACAGGAGAGGAAGGGAGGAAACCAATCCTCAGGGAATTTTGTGTTCTATGAACTTGTAATGAACCCAGCTCTAGCTGTAGAGTAGGCAAGATATTGTATCCTCTCCATTCATCCTGGGAGAAAGGGATAAGCAGCCTAACGCCATCAGAACTCCAGTGTTCACTAGCAGAAACTAACGCACCACAGTGAGCCACAGCTTTAGGATGGAAGTGGCATTAACACAATGAATTTAAACAAAAGTAAAATGTCCAAGTCTCTTTCAATTTAGCCTCTAAAATAATGAGAGTAGTGGTATTTTTAAGATTCAAAGACTACGTGTAAAGACCTTCAACTGAGAGACAGAAACACCCTTCTATTTAAAACGATTTCAATTTCTAGAAATCAATATATAGAAATGAAAAGAATCAAAATACCTTTTGAGATCTAAGTGTTTGAATGTCAATATAATGCAGCTTTTAAAATACAGCATACAGCTCTGAGGGAGGCCAGATCTATGTAGTAAGAGAAAAACAGGCTACATTGAACTCCTTTAGGAAGCTGGGAAATTTTAAAGAGATCCTGTTAGTTCTCTCACAAAAAGGACAGAATAAGACATATCTAAGTGGTTTCATGAGACCTGTGAGCTCATTCAGATCGACAGTCCGTGTACACCTCAATTCTTCTCTTTTAAACTCTCTCCTGTACCTTTGTGTAGTGTTTATGTCTTAAGAGTCTCAGATATTCAGTCAGTTGTGCTTTAGAAACAAATTCTATTTGAAATTTTTTGGGTAGAAAAAGAGACAAAAAAAGAGCTGCAGGGTGTAAGTTTCTTGTGAGACAATGTCTCATCCTAAGAACTTCTACTCAAAAACCAGGCTCAGAGCTTGTTTCTCTACAGATTACAAGTTTCAACTGTCACAAAATACAAGATTAACAGTTACAAAAACTTGAGAATGGTACTAAACGCAGTGCTGAGAACTTTCTACATTGCATACAATGGTCCCCTAAGCTACTTAAATGCCAGACTGATAGGCAACTAATGACTATTTCTTTAGTACAGCTACCGGGTTTTTTTCTTGTACATGATATATTCCATCTGGAAGTTGTCCTGTAAGGATGAGAAATCTTGTCATTCTTTCTTCCTATGCTGAACTAACAATCTGAATACATCAAAATACTAAAATATCTTTACCTAATATTTTACGATCACTGATGGATTCCAACACCTAACTCAATTAAGAAGCAGCTAACACAGAACATTTTTATTCAAGTCAATTTCCCACAGATGAAATACTGAACAGGAACAATGGAAGGGTAGAAATGACAAAGTCAGTAAATCCTCAGCTGCAACACAGACAAGATACAGGCAATCATCTACAGAATGCAGCAGGAGGGAAACAGGCCTAATGAATCTAGATCACAGTAGACCTGCTCTCCAAAATGTGGAAATAGGCAGAAGACAAAGATCTGTGACCTGAGTAACAGAAACAAGGGTTAAATCCCATCTCACTGAAATCAGCAACAAAACTCTTGGGGGTTGCTAATCAGATCTCACATTGTGAATTAAAAGAGGCCTTGCCATGAAAAAAAAAAAAAAAAAAAGTAGAAAAAGTGAAAGAATAAAATTTTCATCAGGATAGCAGAACCCAACAGGAGACAGAATTGCCAGTATTTCATTATGTCATACTATTTTTGAATACCAGCTTGTTACGGAAAATAAAAATATCAAAAAGTCATTGGATGTGGTGCTTTATAAATAACCCACTCATCTAATCCAATTGATGTGAATCTAAAAAAAAATTTCATAATTTCCTGTCAGAATTTGTTGTTTTGAGAAAACAATTTATTCTTTGAATTAAAGCAGTGTTGTTTCACAGTGTAGTTTCACTTCTTTCCCAGTCACTGACGAGACAACTAAAAATGCATTAATCCATTCTGCATATATTGATTCATTTCATTCTTTTTCCTCCAGCTTTTAATGAGCAGCAGTAAAATCTCATCTCTCTGTTGCAAACAAGAAACATTTTATTCTTCATAATCTTAGAGAACATAAATCATTTTTCATAAGACTAAGAAATAGAAAAGAGAATTCTGTCTCCTATTTCGACATCTGCATATCCTCCTGGATTATCCATCTGTCAGCTGCTTTTGCAAAGAAAATGCGTTATTATATATGCACAGCAATGAGGGAAGTCTCGTGCTTTTTCAAGCCATGCTCGCCCACCTCAAAGTTGATATTGTGCAATCAGCATTGTGTTAGTACAATGTTTCATCAAAAGCATTTCACTATTTAGGCGTCTGCCATAAGGATATCCTGTAAAACGTGGCAAGAGAGATGTCGGACTGAAGGAGATTAAATAGCTGACTAGTGTAGAGAGAGCAGTGACAAAGGTTTCCACTTTTGCAAAGAAGTCTGCCACTGAATGAATAACATCAGTACTTTTGTGGTACCACATTCATTTTAATATCAGTGAGGAACAGCAGGCATCTGTAAACTTTGTTTATGTAGGCACCAGCTCAACAGAATACTTCATCTGCTAGAATTGTTGAAGACTACAGCAAAACTTTCCCTATAACATGCATTTGCAAGTCTATTTCAGAATACAAGAGGAGTTTTCTGTAAGTAGTGTATTATCTGGAAACAGTGAAATTACAACTAATGTTTACTGAGGTCAAAATATTAGTGAAAGCGCATAAAATTTTAGCAAAACTCTAGGAGTTGCAGAAAGGAGAGATGGTACAAAAAAAGTAATAACAGTGAAAAAAAAGTTATGTGGGGCACAAACAGACCTCACATTTTCTGACAGTTTAGCTAAATCCATTGTAATGAGAAAAGAAAGATTCTGTACGAAATCTATTCTGTTTGCAATACTTGTCCTTGGTTGTTGTGAAGAACCATTTCACATCTCAGAGATGACATCCTTATATTTAGGGTCTAATCCAAAAACCATTTAAGTTAGTAGGCTGAAAATGACTCAACTCAGCTAGGAATGATAGCATCTGCCATAAGATTTGTTTCACATCTCTACAGTTTCAACAGCATTGTAGACATATCCTCCAGGAACTAGAGGATGGGAGAGGGAAATGTCAAATGCCCCTTTGTTAAGATTTTCCACTGTTTGAAACCTTTCCCACAGTTTTTATGATAGTACAAAAATGATCACAGGACACAACAAAAAAGGAAGTACAAATAGCATTTTTGCAATGTGCAATCTGAACAGTAAATTTACACTATTATTGTTTTTAAGTTATTTTAAACATTTGATTTAAAATGTTTAAATAAAATAGAAGATACAAAGGAAACTTATAAACACATCACATTAAAGGGTTTCCTTAAAAATGAATAGACTGGAGAAAAAGGAACTACAATACATATGGAAAGAGATCAAAAGAACAGAAAGTAAAAGCTAAAATACTGAAGCCAAGACTCTTAGACAAACAAATATACTGTGATGGAAGAGAATGTGAAACTTCGCATTTAATGTTTTTTATAGTACTTAATTTTGTATATTTAAACAGTGAGGAAATAGGAAACTTCCTGCACAGAACAGTCTGGATAGCAGCTTGCTCCATTGACAGAACTAAGGCTATAAATACTGCCATACTGAAAGCTTAACACTGGTTTTGTTACCAGGGTGAAGTCAAACAGATAAGAGGTGTATTTGTGAAAGAACTTATTAAAAGGATACCTGAAAGATTAACATATTCACAAACAACTAGGGAAAAAAAAAGTAGGAAGAGGTATTGTTTCTGATTTTGAGTCTTAAATAAGTGAAATTCCAACAAAACAAAACAAAAAACACACCTCACAGCACCAAAACAAAACAAAACAAAACAAACAAAAAAAAAAAGTATTGAAAAAGAAAAGTATTGAAGCTGGTGCTGATTAAATTATGGAGTCATTTGCCAAACACTACGTCAGATGTCCCATAGTTTAAGATAACAGGGACGTAAAAAAGATAATAATAATCCAAGAGAAATGTTGTAGGAAATGGGCTGGAGTAAAACCAAAATCAAACAAATCTGTACTACCTATAGTCCAAGTGAGGAGGGGAAAAAAAAGGGAGAAAGTGCTCTCCCTTTCTTCCCTCACTTGAATGGCCAGCATTTCTTCCAACAATGCTGCAATCATGCCACCTCACCTCTTTTGCTACTCCACTGAGGGAATTCCTGTACTATATGCATGGCTTCAGTGACCTCCGTGACAGTAGCAAACTCCTCATTTGATTCAGCTGAGTGGGATTCAGTCCTAATGAAGGAGTTTAAGAACAAATCTTATTCTCTGTACTTTACTGCAAGATCATGCCTGTATACACTTCAAATTTAGCAGAACTCTCTCTAGAATGATTTTTCTTTTAAATATCTGATGGAGTGGGAGGAAAAGAAGAGGGGAGGAATCTATCGTGTGGGTTGCTTTTCACAAAATTTGTTAACTATGGTCCTTGATTGGCTGTTAAAATTATTATATGCTCCATAAGGAGAGCAGGGACAACTTTCTTGCTAGGTAAGTACTGAAGGAAGAAGGTGTGCAAACTATTTGATGTGACTCCTGTTCTTCAGAGATCTTGCCCAGCAAACTGGAAATCCAGATTAAATTCCTTCTTACCATACTCAGAATCACATCTTCTATTTCCCCAGAGACACACATTACACCATAGGCTTCTTGTTGGTGAGAAATCAGCAAGCTGCATCACCGTACTGGGGAAAGAAATTGAGATTACTTGGACCATAAGCAGAGAATTGAAAGAACAGGAATTTAAAATTTGAACAGGTGAAGAAAAGTGGTTATATTTTAATGGTGAGCTAAAGTCCTAATTTCCAATCCTTATATTCAGGGCAGCTTGTTTATTTTAGAGATTTAACCATCTAGGAAACATAGGGAGTTACCTGCCTTATTTTGTTCTATTTTTAGCATTGTTCTCTGCTAGCCTATACTAACTCACTTGCCAGCTTTCCACCACCTGTGGCATTCACCTTTCATTGAGTAGATTAAACTTCTGAAATGAAGTCAACTTCTGAAATGAAGTATGAGATGAAAAGAGGGGCAGGATGTTTAACATCTAAAGTTATTCCTAGGATGCATTTTCTTTAGGAGCTGCAAAGGACTATACATCATGCCCATTTCAAGCAAGAGAGACTTCAAAAATTTGTTTTCTGTCCCACTACTTTATGTTCATAATCACAGAAAGTTATGCAGTTGATTGGAAATAAATACAAATAGTCTGTTTCCCATTCTTTTCACTAATCTCAGTAAAAATCATGAAAAGCAAAGTCAGTGAAACCACTGTGCTAAATAGTAGGGCAGAATCTGTGTTTTGAACTTTCTCATATACTCGTCCTTATTACTTTTCAATTTTCCGACTCTGTGTTCAAAGAAGAGACTTTAGGAGTGCTTAAATCCAGTTTACAATTTCAGTACATTCTTTTCCTGTAAGCGTACAAAAGTTTTTTTTGTAATTAATAGTTTTACAGTGGCAAAAGTGTCCAAATATACACAAAGATTTTCTCTTCATGAAAATTTGATGACAATTTTTTCATATTTCTTGCAATCTGTACATATTTTGTCTAATTATTTCTGGAGGTACATCTGCTTGGACACCTGCAGAATTACTGCAAGCTGTCATTTTCATTCTTGAAATACTATTTAAATTTTAGATTTGGCATCTAACAAAAACAAACAAAAATACTATTTAGCGTTAAAATACAGCAGCTATTAATTGCTGAATTTGACTCACTCACCCAGTGACAGACAACACTTTCAAAATGGATTTTTCTGTTAGGGCTATGGAGCAAAAGAGAAATCACCGTGAACTAGCACCTATCAAGTGCAATACATTTTATTCTGATTAAGTCCATGCAAAACTGATTGGATTAAATAACTTGTAAACACTGACAATACGTATTTTTTTTTCCCCTCAAAGTGCTGTTCAAAACTTCACATTGGTCCCAGTAACAGGTCTTGTTCGGCAGACTAGGACACAAAGCTGTCAACCTAAGAGTAGACTGTAGATGATTGTTAAGGGGATTTGGTACTTCATGTATTTTGCCTAATAGGGGAGCCTGTGCTCAGCATTTCCTGAAGCAAAAGAAGACAGATGAAATCTCTGGGCACTTCATTGCTGCTGCCTCTCAAAGATTTCCTGTCAAAACGGGCCTATAAGGGAAGAAAGGTTTTCAATAACTTTTTTTTTTTTTTTTTTTTAATCTGGCAGGATTTCCAGTCTTGCTATGAAAGAGTTTGAAGGCACTGCCTTTGTAGAAACAGTGCTGCCAAACTACCATATCTAGTTGTGTTTAAAAATAAAAAAGCAATATGACTCATATTACCATAGCATATATTGTAAAAACCGGTTTTGATTGACACTCTATCCATATTTTATATGGTGCTTTTTTATTTCCGTCAAATGGAGCAAGTGACCTTGATGTTAGTGTGCTTTGCAACTTAAGCAGGGAAAGCATATTTGTTGTCAACTTCTTCAGGGATACAATTTTCAAGAGTACACAGGGAAAAAGAACACAACTCCCATTATTAATAATAGGAGTTATTCACGTAATTCCCTGTTCACCTCATTGAGATTTCACCCTTTTATGTCAGCCTTCTTGCAGGGTTGCAAATTTTAGCTGAACAGAATTAAAAGACAAAAAGAAAATGGCAACTCTTCTCCATATATATTATATATATTATGGATATAATATTATATATTATATATGGAAATATAATATTATATACATACATATATACGTATAATATAATTATACATATTATATATTCCAAATATAAAATGTTGCAAATAACTGAAAAGTTAAAATCCCCCATGGATTTTAATCAGGGGTACTACCAACAAGTGAATTGATGGCTACACATACATAGTGACCACAGCCATCAAAATCAAGTGTTTTTCCCTACTTCATCACTAAAAAATGAATAAATAAAGATCTCATTTTGAAAACTACCTAGGAAGTTGGAAATTCTCTTGAAAAGGAAAAGAGAATATCCAAAATGATCAAATCATACACTTGCAGCTTAAGAATAAGGAATACTGTTTTTCCGTAAGATAGATGGTGTGTCAGGACTGAGACGAAGGACATCTCGTGTGCCCTGTTGAGCAGACCTCACCTTCTTTAGGTTTGGATTTTCAGCGGTCTTCCTGCTAGCAAGCGGCTACTTAACCTGATCTCATCTGGACTTTTCTTCTGGAACTGTGGCAGGAAATTTAAGTTTTGCCAATTTGAGGCGTTAACTTATTACAGAGCATATAGAGGATTTCACTTTGTGTTATGACAATCTCATGCCGACTGAGAAAACCGAAGTGAAGCAGATAAACTGAAATGGAAGATAATATAATCTGCTGTAAGTGGTTTGTTCCAACAAGGCTGTAGAAAAAGGAAGACACAGAGGAAAGGAAAACAAGAGATGTGAGACTCTCTGTTATACGTAAGGAAAATTTACCCAATTGGAAAATCAGTAAAACTTTACAGTATTTTAAAAGGAGTAAGATGAAGCATTTCTGAAATGGCAATAAGGGACACTTTTTCCAGGAAAGCAGAGCTGCAGATACTATGGAAAAAGAAGGATAGAGGGGAGAAGGCCTACCACTAAAAGCAAGGATTGAATCATGAAAACGTACTGAAATTGGGAAGAAGAGCCTCTTAGTGTCTATCAGAGGGCTAAGGAAGTCTTTAGGGACAGCAGCGGTATATTTACATGTTTCCACAGCCTGCTTAACAGTTACACAGGTGAATGACTTTGAAAGATTAGGGAAGACTTAACACGTGCAATGACAAACGCACAAACAAGCTGTTCTTCAGACTGAGCACAGAACTTCAGTAGAGGGAGATGTAGCTTGTATAGAAACTACTTGATAGATAGTAGAACTGCATAGTATTATGTAGTAACAATGGGGAAAAACTGGGAGCTGAGGAAGGCAGTATAGCCCTGGGGCCAAAAAAGAAATCATCATATCAGCACCATATCAGAAGATATAGTTAGTAACTTGGGTATATATTTGAAGCTATTTCTCTTTTTTATTTGTGCAGAATAGATCTATGAAAGCAATTAATAAAAAGCCATATTGAAAAGAGTATATAACTTCAGGGGAAAAGAGTCTACATTAAAATATTACAGGAGGTGTTAAAATATCTAAAGCCAATAGGAAATAGAGAATTGAAGATAATGCATGTTTACGAATTCCCTGAACCTTCTATCTCACCTCCTACAAGAAAAGAACCCTGCAAACTTAATTAAAAAAAACATTCCAGGACATAACAAAGAAAGCAGATAGTTTTCTGCAGCCTGAGTCAAACTCTCCATATTCATGCAGAAAGTTCAGCATGGTTTCCCAGAAGCAGTGTAGACCTGCTACTGAAATGCTTTGTTCTGGCAAGAAATCTTGTAACTAACCAAAATTAGCAGACAAAAATGTCTTTAAAGCACTGTTTAAGCCTTTGATACATGAACTCCTTCAAGAAGAGAGAGCCCTGCAAGAAGCTTTTAATAAATGCAACCAAAACCAAACTTCTGTTCATGGTTAAGTGAAATTAAACTCTGTTCTGCACATATGCCATAGTTGAAACAAAACAGGAAAACAAGGAACATTTTTTTCACCCCATATTATATCATTTAATACAAAACATTGTCTGAAATTCTAGGCCCTATCAAACCACTTTAAAAACACCATCAGATTATTCACCAAAACCAGCTAATGCACTGTAATTCATTTCTAAAACTATCTTGTCTGGGAAAGACAGACAAGGTTTGCCAGTCGCCTGTTATCATGAATAGAAGCTTCTGATTCACAGTGACTTCCACCATTTAGGAGAATGACATTATTCTATACAACTCTAACAATTTAATATCTTACTCATTATCAAGATTCTTCTTCTAGCAGCTATTCCACACCATCAAGCAATATAGAAGAGTTGGCTAGAAACCACTCATATTATTAAGAATTTCCAATTTAAAATCTGCTGAGATTTACAGCACTTGCTCATGTGGGGAATAAAGAAAAAGAGAAAACACAAGATGGGTTGTTACAAGCAACCTATGTCTTCAATCATATTATTCTTTGCAAGTATTGAAATGGCTGAAGTTTTTCAGATAGAGGATCATAAATTTTGTAGTCACTTAGTCATTCCGTTAAGATTTCAGAGCACTTTTTAGGATTAACAGTACACTCATTCACAAATTTCAAGCAATATTTTCTCAATAAGAAGAGTACAGGACGCAGACACAGTAAAAAAAATGTCCACGGCCACACATAAAAGAATTGTATGAACACTGGAAAGGACCTGGTGCGATGCAGGTACATTTTATATGCATTTTGTCAGAAGTTGTAACCCTCTGGTTGGGCATCTTATAAAAGCAGAATACAGGGTTGTACCAGCTGAATAGCATCTCTATTTAAAATATAAGAACTGAATGAAAATCTTAGCATAGATTTTTTTTTTTTTTAAATGGGCCCTGATGTTTTAACTTCAGGAAGTCCAAAATCCAAACAACTTACCATCTAGATACATGGAAAAAAAACACCACAACAAAACAACAACAAAACAACAAAAAGGAAGACAATGATTGCGAATCACAAGGGAACGATATTGTTCAAATATGCGGAAATCTGTTCAGCATACAATGACTGCAAGTTCAGCCCTTGTCCTAAAGTATACATCAAAGTACATAAACGTAATGCTTTGCTTTTTACATTTTGTAGGCTTTTAAGCAATTTGATGGTCTGGTTATATTGTTTTTTATATAATTTGAAAATATTGTTCTTATCCTGGCTTTCTTTCCCATTTTTCTTTGTCTTTGCACTAATGTCTCTGAATATTCAGTTGATTAATTCATAGTGCCAAAAAACATTGAGGCTGCTTTTAGAATAAAGGCAAACTTGAAACAAATAAGAAAAGCAGAATGTGGCTTTGGCAGCTTTCTAAAAAGACATAATATGCTTTAAAAAAAAAAAAAACAACAACAAAAAACCAAACAAACACCGAAGAACCAAAGAACCACTCCCCCTTAAAAAACTGAAGCAGTATTGCAGCAAATAGCTGGGTGCAAATACATATCACATCTTCACTTTATACCCATCTACTGTCTCAGATTTTTTTCCTCTCATCTGAATCTGTTTGACTGCAAGGAAAAAAAACAACAAAACAGGTAGTAAAGTACATTGTCTTTAACTGTCTTTCTATAAAAAGTCATGTACAAGCTGTTACAGTTTTTACAGAAAATACTGTTTTTGTATATAGTAAATATCAGGATCTAGAGTAAACAACAAGATAAATATTTAGTAGTCTTAACTATCAAATCAAACAGGCATTCTCACCAAGCCCTGCTGGAACCATCTCTCCACACTCACAACCCCCTGGCACAGCCAGCACACAACAAATGAATGGCACTGGGGATAGCTGGGCTCCTTCTTTCTGGATGAGAAATTTCTCAAAGCTTCATTCTAAATAGCATGGGAGACAAACAGTGGCCAGTGTCTACTAGTACAGAGGGATGGGGATGACAAAGTGGAGCAATCCTCCAACTGGCTGGCAGTAGTTACAGCCCCATTCAACATCATCAACCTTCCCTTCAATTCCAGTATTCAGTTGACCATTTAAAGAAAGCCAAGGAATGACAATCCCGACTCTGATATTTCTGGAATGGATATCCTACAAAGACCTATTGACTCAAGGAAACACCATCTCACTTCATCACTGTAGGCACATGGGGGAACTTTGCTGCATTGTTTCACAACCATGCAAAGGCAAAGGAGCGCTCTTTCCCTGTTCACTCCATTTTCCTGCCCCCAGTAGCCTCTCAATCTGTGTTCCTTTTTCTACAAAATTTGATGTGCCAGTATAGATACTGAACTCCTCTAAGTGCTGGGTGAGTAGGCTGCTGTTAAATAAACAGATAGGGAAACGAAATCCACAGCAATTAGGGTGTCTGCTCCTGGGAAAGGCTGCAATATGAGCTCATCTCTTCATAGGCACTGGAGATTCTAGGGCACGCATGTCCTAATTTCAGGGAAATCTTCAGTTTGAGCTTGCACCTTATTATTCTTCACAGAATCCTGTCACTAGAAGCAGAGCTACAGCACACCAGGTTTCATTAATTCCACCTCTTGCAAACTACTTGTTTATTTTAATAAAACATGAATAACTGAAAACAAAACCCTGCTTGCCAGTTGGATTTTTTGTAGTTGTTTGTTTTTTTCTGGCTTATTTTGTCTACTTACAGAGTTTTAGGTAAAGCCATAATATTAAGCAGCAATTTTGCTTGTGTTTTAAATCACCCAATCAACAGTGAAATTACAGATGAGAGAGGCAGCTGAAGTGACTGCTGATTCAGAATGAGTTGAGTTTGCCATTTCTACTCAAGACTACCATAAGGCTGCTGCTGCTGTAATCAAATTCTTCGGGTTATTCTAGATTCTTGCATTCAATATTGCAAAACTGAGTTTCCTGGTTAATGCTATAAAGCAATACTGCATAAATACAAATAGCTTAATCTTCCTCTGCAGTCGTATCTTCCCAAGCTGGTAAGTGTAATTAGGAAAATGCTACATTGCACGTCCTGAATAGTGAGCATTGCTCATTGTTAATCATTATATTTACACAATTGATGTGAAAAATATTTGAAATCATGAATGTTCTAATTTTCCTTTGCCATAACATCAATACCCAAACAGTGTCCGAATGTAAAATTGTGTGGTTTTAGCTTATTGATTCTTCTGGAATATCTCTGTAAGAAGCTGCTGGACAAAAAAACTTTCAGATGTAGAGAACATTTGAGATTTAAAAAGAAAAAAAAGAAAAAACAAAAGATGAAAGTGACATATGGTAGGGGGGAGAGAGAGGAAAAGGTACACTGTTCCAAGCTGACATGAAAACGTGTTCACATATAAAAAAGATAAATTCTAATATATTGGAAGAAAATGTAGGGAACTGCCTTTTATAAATCTCATTTTGCAGAAAGAATTGTGAATAATCTTTCTTCTGTATTTAAGATCCATAAAATAACGATTTCCACAAAAACACAAAGATAAAAAGATTTATATGAAGCATGGAATTTCATTTTGCCAAAAATAACTGTCTTTTATCTGCTTTATCAAGAACAAAACAGAAATGTATTATTTTGGCAATATTAAAAAAAAAAAAAAAAAGGAACCTTTTTACAAATATATCTTAAATTCAACTAGGAAGGGGTGTATGCTCACAAGTAATACCTTGGATAGGACTTGTAAAATGATAGAATGAACACACAAGGTATTTATTATTAAAAATAATATTAAACAAACAAACCCCAACAACATATTTTCTGGATGCAAGCCCAGGCACACTAACAATTTTCAAAAAGTGAGTTGTTCATATTTTTAAAGAAATAAGTTAATGTAGAATTAAAAAGCAAGAGCCTCACAACTCAAAATATTAACCTTTTCACAGAAGAAAACTCAAAAAGAAAAAAAATAATTTCAAACTATTTCATTTTTTTTCTCTTTTTTCTCTTTTTTTTTTTTGTTTGTTTTTTTTGTTTGTTATTGTTGTTCTTTGTATATATTGCATTCCCTATCTACACTGTACAATGACGAGGAAACTTCTAATGTAGCAAATGAAATCAATAGTTACATTACACCAAAGCAGAGTTTATTGTCAAAACCATCATAGTATAGGGAAATTTATAATAGCATCTGTGGCAATAATATCACAGCAAGCAACATGTCTGTTACAGCTGCATTCTCATACTCCTCTCTGGAAAGTGTGAGATATTATGCTGTTAAAACTGACTTTGGTGACTTGTATTTCTCTCATACACAGCTTTAGAGCACCTTATGTTCCTGACTGACTCTTGGGGGTGGAAGTGACTATTTTTCATTCACCTAGATTTGAGCTGTTGCATTCTTTGTTCAAAGCTATTCAAAATACATATTAGTGACCAGCTGACATACAACCTGAAACATCTTTATCTACGGTGAAGAAGCACCAGCGAATATTGTTTGAAATACCAAAAACAGGAACACAATGTAAGCAACACATTCGTCTAACAAAGTCAGAAATCAAGCCTAATTTCAAAGGCTCTCCATTTAGTCAATAAAGGTAGTTACTACAATCTGCCATCTGGAGGAGTAGAAAATAGGCTTCAGTTTGAAATTCTACTAGAAAACATAGTCTTTCAGTTGTCCAGATTAAGGTAATGTAAATACAACCCAACGCCCATTTGATTTGGGCATTCAAATTTAGACATGTTCTACAAATCCATATTGAATGTTTGAATATTCAAATACACACCTAAATAAGGGCAAAAGTGTCCACCCGTATTACAACTTCACTAAATATTCTTAAGACATGTTTCATCCAGGAATGCAGTAGCTTCTTATGAACAAAATCTTGAAATGACCTTAATGTCCTCCCTGTAGGCATAAGTATTTGCATTTCTCTGTAGCTCTTAATCTGTATTTATCACATATTCCAAGCAAAATTTTTCATTAATCTCTGATCTCTGTGCTTTATACACATTCACTTCCTAAATACATTATATGCAACCTTTCATGGCCAAGGTACACATTAAAATTTATTACTTGATAAAGAATAAAATACTGGGTGTGTTTAGACAGTGATTAGATGTGATTAGTAAAGCATTTAAAATTCTTAAGCACTGCTAGTGAACTAATGCCTTTAATGGTCTAAAAACTAATGTTTCAACAGTTTTAGGACTTATACAGGGAGATCACTACAACAAAAAATGACAGATTTTAAACCACTTAATCTTATATACATTTTGTTCTATAGTATTTCTGAGAAAGAGTACATGACAATCCAGGGTCTCATGCAAAATCAAGTACTTTTTAGTTCGAGATCCTCAGTCACTGAAACAGGATATTATTTTGTGTCCTGAACAATATCTTGTTCCAGTTTCTAAGGAAACCAGCAGCAAAAACTAAGTTTACAATGCTGCATCCTCCAGAAAACAACTACAATGTCAGTCTCCAGGGTATCATTACCAAGCACTATTTGCATTTAAATTTCTATAACCCTTAAGCAACTGTATTGTTTGTTTATATGCATGGTTATGATCTTCTAGGTATCTAGGTGTTATTCTCCACCTCCCCATAAGGGTCCACAGACTATTGGTGTTAAACTGCTTGTAAAGCTAGATTCCCAATCAATTATACCATTTGTGAATTTTTATTGTAGAAATTTCCTTTTGTCACAGTCAGTGAACTGTCTGTTGAAGCCTCAGTATGAACTTCATTAACGGATGTCACCCAATCTGCTTCACACATGGGAAGAAATAGGCAAACTCATGTTGCTGTGTGTTACAGATAGCCAAAATCCAGAAAAGCATTCTCTCTGCTGTGCACAGGTTTTTGGGAACTAACCTAGGGGAACTAGGTTACTTGTTCCTAGGGGAAGTCAAGGAAAACTCCAGATTTTTCTTGACAGACACTTGCCTCTTTTGTCAGAAAAGCTCAGCATATATTCTGATGAGTTACAGATGCCTTCATTGTTGAAATCTCTCCTGACAAACTATTCTGCTGACCAAAGATGACAATGACTTGACATCAAGTTTCTGTCTCCATAATAAACAGAATTGTTATCAAATCCATTCACACAAGATAATACCACATAATAAATAAATAAATATTTTATAAAATTCAGGGGCTATATTTTCTCACTGGAATCAACATCAGTTTGTAGAAAACTCTCTTCCTTTCCATTGTGGTTTAAGCCTTTGCACTTGGTAGCTATTTTTCACAGAAAAAAAAAAAATCTATCATGAACTTCTACAAGTTCTAAATTTACTCTGATTAAGCTTTAAATTTATTCTTATTAGTGATATAGAACTTAGTGAACAGGATAAAAAGAGTTTTTTTCTAAACAAATCACTTTTATGACTAAGAAATTACCTCCAAAAAAGCAGACAACATAAATACAAGAAACAAGATTTCTGCTCTGGATTGTAGGCAGATATCTGCAAGTGCATAATAAAATAAATTTAATTATGTAATGTTTTAACATTGGCAGGTGCAGCTATTGATTTGGATCAGATTTTGCTCCAGCAACTTATTTCAAGAAAGCAACTGCTAGTCGGTCTTTCATATAATTATCACATTGTCTGTTCCCCTCCCCTCATAAAGTGGGGAGGGGAAGCCTGATGAGCTTATCGCTCCTGAAAAGTATAACACACTAGACTTAAGAGAGATTAATTTTTTTTTTTCCTGGGTATTTGAAAATGTAACACCTTGCCAGGCTGTTCTCTATGAGGTTTCCTGTAATTAGAAAGCAGTTAAGCTTCCTTGCTCATTCCGACCTGTGAGATCTCTTGAGCAAAAACTGCCCTTCGAATCCAACAGCACTACAGCCACCAGACTCATGTGGAAGAAGTGCATAATGCAAGTTTGTGGAGGATTTGTGTTTTTTTGTTTCTTTGACTGATTCACCTATTCACTGATCTCACCTCCTTGCTTCCACTCTCTACACTCACACACATTGGGCATACTTGCAAACTTAGACTACCAAAGGGAATAGAGAAAAAAAAGGAGAAGGCTTCAAGGTGGCAATAGAGGCGTGTCCTACTAAGCCTAAAACCCGTGGGATTATGTGGTCTGGACCTCTTTCAGGCATTTGGTACCTGATCAGAATTTTACAGACCACTCCAGACTTTGAGACTCCGACCCTAACTATTGACAGAGACACAATGGCATTGTGCTCCTTCCTCTTTTTTGTTTGTGGCCCATATATGTTGGTATTTGCGAGTGTTGGGAGAGGCCGTTAGAGAAAACTCTGTGAAGTGAAATGCTGAGACTAAAGAATTTCTATCACAGGAGAGTGAGTTTTACATACCGTACACAAAGAGAAATGCTGTTACCTTAGATGAAAATCTATATCAACCAAAAAAATTTACAGTCACAAAATCACAGAATCATAGGGGTTGGAAGGGACCTTTGGAGATCATCAAGTCTAAACTCCTGCTAGATCACGTTCCCTACAGTGGATCATGGAGAAAAGTGTCCAGACAGGTCTTGATAGTGGGACAGTGAAACAGCATTAACATTCATATTGGAACAAACTAGAAGTAATTTTCTTTTTCTCTTCCCCGAATGTCACAAAAATCTAAAATAGATGTACTATGGACTTCAAGCACCATGCAGTGGTACAGAAACGAGAAACACATACTTAAAACAACCTCTGAAGCAAAGTCTAGGGATGTGCAAGAATAAGATGCTTACTGTGTACTCACTGTGCTTAATATAATCAACTTGCTTATGCAGCTTGTTTCCTGTGTTTTTCGTACAGTATATATGTTACCACTATAAGTAATGGATTGATTTTTACATGTTAAAATCATTGAAGAGTGAAAAACATTCATCCTTTTGCAAGTCTTTAGTTCTTAAAATGAAACTGAGATGTTGTGATTAGAAAAGAAACTGAGGCAAACATTATTTAATAAAAATGTTATTCATAGAAATATAATCTCAAAATTAGCAAATATATATTTTTTTCTACCATAAGTTCTTTTTTTTTTTTTTCTATTTCTTAGGGTGCAGAAATCCAAAACCAAAATAAGACAACTAAACTTATCTATTAAATTAATTGTCAATTGTATCTTTTCCCATAGCTTTGCTATTTATAATCATAAAACACAAACATTAATTCCTCATTATTTAGATGGCGTAAAAGTATATAATTAATTAGACAATGCCTTCTGTGATGCACTTCTTTGATATAGTATCTGCCTTTTACTATAAATAACTGGGGTAGGATTGCATGCAGGATAAATTACTATTTCATAAGTGTCGAGTTCATTGGGCACTATAGTTGATTTTATACACTTATTGCACTAGCTTGACAATAAAGTAATATCCTATTATAGTCTAACCCACAGCAGTACTGAGAGCCTCTTAAGACGCAATGAGATCTTAAATCAGCTGTGAGTTAAACAGAATTTGTGGCTTCTTTGCATCTCATAAGATCAGTTTTCAATTAGAAGTGAAAGGCCACATATTGCACTAAGTCATTCTTTGACGTTAATGAGCATTTCTCACATTCAAGTCAAAGGCTGTGTATAAAGGGAGATGTTCAACTATTCTGCACTCTGAGAGCATTCATTTACCTACCAAATCAGACGACAAGGCAGAAGCTATAGCAAACTCACATCTTAACAATGTTATACCCTTTGGGCACAGACTTGCAAAGCATCGAGCCCTAAGCACTGAGTCCCAGCATGCTGCCAGGCTGCTGGCTGTCTCTCCAACACTGTCATTTCAGTTGCCTACACTTCTGTCTGTACATATTAGTCATCAATGTCTTACCTCTCTTGCCAACTGAAGAAGGATCATTCTCTGCACCCAAATAAATGAAAGAACAAAGACAAGGAAAGGTAACTGCTGTTCAACCCAAATCCTACAAGCCGCACAGCAGGAAAAAAAAAAAAAAGTAACGATCAGAATATTAGTGTGATGTTCTTGAAATGCTGCATGGCATGCTAATGGGTGTTGTCAAAGAACAAGTGAAAACAAAGAGGAAATAGAAATGCTAAACTGAAAATAGAGTGAAGACATTTGCAAGTCCTCTTAATTTCCCAAATTCATGTTACTTGGTTGTAGAAGAAGGGCACAGTAACAAAAGTAAGGCATGAAGCAGCTATTTAAGGAGTGGGGTGTCTACACAGCTGCTCCCCAATTTTGAATCACACTGAAAGCAATTGAGACTAGTGCAAAGAAAGGAGAGGGCCTTTGAGTGTCAAATCTCTTACTCTGAATTATTTTAACTTAGAAATATCACTAGAACCATACAGTCAACGAAAGGCCAGTCAAATTCTGACAAGCTACAAAGTCAGGCAATGTCTTACTTAAATAGAAATAGAAAATGTGTTTGCTGTAAGACAGTTAATAAGAGAATATTAATTAAAACATGATAGAAGGGGAGAGAAGCTAAGGGCATGGTGAGTGAATGAGTATCTTCACAGAGGAAAATATTCTCACTGCCATAAAACAATCTTTGAAATGAAAAGCTAAGGAAAAGGATGATGACATCTGGAAAGACATACAGGTGATAAAGTAGAAATACCAGGTAGCAGAAAGGGAAAGAGAGCTTTTGGACCAGTAAAGAGGGTTGTTGGCAAGAAAAAGGTAGTACAACAAGAGGATAAGGAGAAAAAAGAAAGGGAATGTCGTGGATAGAGATGAGAATGAGACTCGGGGTTTTAAAAAAACAAGATGTGAAATTATCTCCTTGAGAACTCAGGACAGACAAATAATTTTTGTGTCACAGCTGAGCCACCTATAGGAAATACTGTATCACCAGTATTTAAACAAATATGAAAAGAAAGAGATTTTAATGTAAAAAGAAAGAACAAGAAATTGTGGAATGAAGATTTTTCTTTTTAAAACTCACTGGTTTTTATTTCTTCTGCTTCCATTTTGGCTCCTCCAGTGTCCTACTCCTGTGGCAAGAATAACACCAAAAAACAGAACACTTTCTTCTGCTACTACAATTCTTCAGTCTTCTTATACTGGCTATTTTACACATTTGTGTCAGGGAAAATTTCTAACTCAGAACTATAAGAAAAAAGTTTAAAAGATTTTAAAGATTGTCACTAAGAATGAGATAGTCATTCATGAGATTTGGTGCAATCATTACCAGCTCTAGCAAAAAATGGAATTAAATTAGTTCTGGAAAGATGGAGTCTGAAGTCTGCAACCCGTTAAGAATATATAAGAGGAAAGTGTCTTAAACATATTTTGTATGTGTTTTTCCACTGTCTAACTGGGCTTGAGGAGTGAGATAACTCATAGCCTATTGTTCTTGCAAGCCACACATATAAAGAGAGAAGGGAACAGTTAGAAAACTAATATTAATCCAGTAACATCACTCAATCATTTTATTTCTATCTATTGGACAGATGTCACAAATTCACATGTAGAAAATTTGCTCTTCCTTTTGCCACAACGATTAACCACAACATGTGATAGTGGTACTTTGCTGGAAGGAATAGAACTGAAACTTCACTGCTGTGTTATTATCTGGGATCTATTATGTTTTACATTTTTCAAAAATCTTTAAGCTAGATCTTTGACATTCTACTGCCTATAAAGACATACACCACCTGATGAGAAGCTTTGATGTGCATTTTGAGGATTAAATAATCTAGATGGAAGGCAATGTGTTTCCAGCCAAGAAGAAAACTATGGAGGAAATTTTGCCTCCTGCCGTTTAGCACCGCTGGCAGTCAATACCTTTTAGCCTACCCTCTAAATTTGACTTCATACATATTTACAGACTATTTTTCCTCTTACTACTAATTCTTTTGAGACCAAATTAAGAACAAAGATAGCAGGAACAGACTTCATCAAATAAAAATGTAAATATGCTGCATCTCATTTTTGGATGAAGAAAGTTTATTTAAATATTTTCTCAAATGGAATATCTTTGCAGTATCATTATTGCCTACAACTGGAAAAGTAATAGTCTTACAAGTCAGAGTAACCCATTGAGGCTTAAGCAAATTTATGTATTTAAATAATGTAGTTTACTTTAAAAAAAAAACAAAAACAACAACAACCAAAAAAACAACTAGATTTTTCTATATTTTCTGACAAGGAAAGAATACAAATAGTAAAAACTATAACATGCTAAAGAACGTATCTTACTTTCTGTACTAAAAGGCACATTGTCAGATAGCTCAATAGTTTTATTTGTTTCTTTTTTACGTATTTCTTTTTACATTTTTGGAAGCAAACTGAAAAATCTAATATTAAAACTGAAAAGGACAGTACTTTCACAAAGCAAGAGTAATCCACAACATATTCCAATTTTATTTTTTCTTAAAGGAGATCTAAAACCCATTAATGTTTTAATATTTTTTAATTAGCAGACACCTTTTATGTGTGATTGACCTTGCATAGTTAAATAGCAAATACAGCAGATGCAGAGAACTGTCTTGATGAAGCCACTGAAGTTGCCGCAATAACATTGGTGGAGTAAAAATCTTACCAGAGTTGTTTGATCTTTCTTACTTCACAATTTACATTCAGTGAAAATATATCTATTTATTGTCTAACCAAATACTCTGATATTTTCCCTCACTTATTACATGTACCTACAGCCAAAAAATAATCCTAAAACAATTTTGAAAAATCGATTACAAAAAAGAATTACCATAAGCAATGGAAATCTTTACATTCCATCATCTTTGTTTTTCAAAAAATTAGACATAATTTCATCTTTACCTACACGCTTCAGTAAAGTTCAGTACAGAGAATAAAAGAGAAGAGTAAGAAGACATGTTATGTGTATTTACCCAGCATGGCATCCATCATGATTAATTTCACCCTTCAGCTTTCCCTTAATCTTAAGGTTTTTCCATAAACCAATCCAGTCTTACCCCAAAACCACACATAAGCTTCTACGTGTTTCATTTGTGCCAAAGTATCACTCTAACTTGTATATTATTCTGGCCTTAAGACACTACTAAACATCTTATTCCATTACATGCTTCTCTACGTATCCCATCAGATGCTAATTATGTTTTTTGCACTTATAGAAAACAGTCAGAGTGAGCCTGGTAAAGCTTCTTATACTGACTCTCTGCTGTTAAAGGATCTCTGCTGGCCATTCTCTGGCTTAGATTAGATACTCGGGGTTGCTGTGATGACCATGTTAACCAGAGAAAGTCAGGATGTTTCTGAAGAAGGTATCTGCAGTGCCACAAGGGACAAGTAGAGGAAATGAAAGATTGTAAAGTGAAGCTCACCGGGGTCCCCAGGTTGTATGAAACATTTGCTTCCACTGCATTCCCCAGCCTTTACAGAGAACATGCAGACTCTTATGCATGCTCACTGAGCTAAGGATCTCAGGAGTTAAATGGGAATCCATACATTCCCCTCACCTCCTGCTATTACTGCAGAGAATATATCATGGCCCACTACCTTGAATCATTTTCTTTTGAGAAACTGAATCAGATCTACTAGTTCTCAAGTATCATATATTCACAAGCACAATATTAAACTGATATGTTCTTGTTATATAGTACGTTGATATCCTTTGCTGATGTCTCATGGTATTTCTATATAGGGCAAGATAAAATCTACTTTAAAGAAGAGCAAATACATTAAATGTTTTTCTCAAGGAAAGTCGCACATGAGGAAGAAGAGAATTATTTTTTTCTAAGTGCTGGCAGCATTTCAGAGCTGAATCTACTAAGAATTGTGACAAGCTTAGCAGTGACTTTATGTAGGATAGTGAAGAGACCAAACATGAACTTAAAGAGCCAAACTTCCCTATTAAGTCTGTCTACATCAATCAGTAAAATTCATCATATTTAAACACAACTCCCTAAGCTGGTAGACATATTCATTATCTGCAAGCCTATTCAAGACCCAAAACATTCTTACTTCAGGTTTGTCCCCTATGGTTTTACTTAATGTCCATTTCTTCAAGAAAAAAAACAAAAAAAAACAAAAAACCTCCAGCTTACTTTCTGCAACCACTGTGCCTGCTGCTTATCCTACAGGTGATAAAGCAATGGTGAAATGACCAATGGCAATGTACCTCTGCTTTGTTTCGTTGGCAACTGTCATAGAAACAGCCGGGCAATTCTTAGCATACATACGCTTATCTTCAGACAAACAAAAATAGTAACAGCACACAACTCTTCAGGAAACTTTCAAGTTTTACTGTGAGACAAGGAATGTGCACTTTTAAGATCTGGTGCACTGATAATAAACCAAATCTAACAAATAAAGAAAGATGCTCTGATAATGAAAAATGGAGAAATAGATTTAAGAATGACCTTTAAAAGAAAATACTTGTTAGTATTTTTTTCTTTAAAGATGTTGAATCATTATTTCTGCTGGTAAAACACACTTGTGACAATTCCTAGAATTATATTATCTAATTTTTGAGAATAAAAATAACAAATCTTTTTGACATCTGCAAGATTATATTCAAGAGAGGTGGTAAGCAGATTCCACTGTAATGACTGTATGAACCAGAATTATACAAATGAATATTTTCACAATCTAGGAAGCTTCACCACTGTAATTAAAAGGTGATTTTTTCACTTTTGTTTTGTTTTTCTTGTCTCCTGGGTCTGATTTATAACTTTTGTTACACAATAATATTCATTCATTTCTTTGTGCTACATTGTATGTTATTTCAAAAGTAACATCTAGGGTGTCCTTGCTTTAAAATGTAGATTTAGCCTCTCTGGACGAAACTTGGTAGAACATCTGTGTTTGAAAGTATGAAAAATTACCACATTTTCTGAGTGAACCAGGCTGAGTGCTCACATTATACTGTCTCTAAGAGAAAATTAAAGTGCTGCTGATAGCTGAGGGACTGCATGGCTCAAGGGAATCATAGTGTGACACAGTCTTTCATCTGATGAAAACCAGCATGAATTTAGCCCATGCTGATAATGACCAAAAGTCATTAGCATTTGTTCAGTAATTTGTTTAAAATGAGTTAGGGGTCCAGCTCACTTCCTAGCGGTAGAGAGTCCAAATTAGAACTGAGCAAATAATGAACAAATGTCTCTGCAAAAAATGATTTCACATTTTAAAATTATTATGCTTAAACTTTTTTGTTTACCACTTTAACATTGTAACAAACAAGTCTTTGTGAACTTAAAAGATGTATCAGAAAATGCTCATGGAAAACAGATCCTGAGTTTATGAGGACAGGTATTTGCACTGGGAAAAAAGAAAGAAAAAAAAAAATCAATTTCTCAGGGTTCTGCTTATTCAATGAAATATATTAAAATATTAAAATATGTTCTGTTTGGACTCTGCTTGGTCAAGACTAAACAAACAGCTTAATTTTGTACATCAAAAATTCACAAATGCAGTAGTAAAATTAAAAAGAAAAACAAAACCTACAGAACCACACATTTACAATAAGCACTCATCCAAAAAACAAAAAACAAAAACAAAACAAAAAAACAACAAACTTACAAGTAAAACAGAGTTAAACAGAAGAAGAAAAAAATATGTTATGCATTAATAACTTAATGCTTCAGATCAACCGAAACCTGTTGGAAGTGAGAATGAGGAATTTAAACCTCTGCAGAAGTAGAACAAAGACTGGTGTGTGAAGTTATTCTAGCACTATGGCAAGGAAAAAAATAATCACAGAATGGTGTAAATGAGACTACAAACTCTAGCAGAAGCAGTCACAGGGCTCATATTCATAAAATGGGATTTGTAAGTAAATATATTTATCTTGCAAAGGTACGTCCAAGTAGAAGCATCTAGTGTTTGTTCATAAGATATATAAGTTTAGGATAATATTTTTCTGAAAGGTGGGCATTCAAGAAATCTGCAAAGCTGTCAGCAAGAGTATGACGGGAAAAGATTATGTAATTTCATACTAAAATTAATATGTCTTTCTTGTATTAACGTGACTATCATATATGGGTATCTCTGCCTGAGACAGAGAACTGAATGTCTGAATACTGCATGTAGGCAGTTCTTACACTGGGATATTTTGCAAAAACAAGGTCCAGAATTGATCTTCGGTACTGGTGAGAGATTCACGTAATCACTGATTCATCAGCAACCTTTGGTGATGATCTGGCTCAATGCCCCCTGCTCAAAGTGGGGTCAACCAGAGCAGATTGCTCAGGGTCATGTGCTTTAAAGCTTTGATTATTTCAAAGGGTGGAGACTTCTCAACCTCACCAGGCAACTTGTTCTGATGTTCAATCAACTTCACAGTAAAAACAGTAGTATTGTTTATTTGTTTTTAAATGTTTGCATGGGCTTTCCTGCATTTCAGTTTGTAATCACTGCCTCTTGTTTCAGCGCACTCCACTGAAAAAGAGAAGTTCCATCATCTTCAATGAACCCCATCAAGTATATACACATTGATAAACCTGCTTTTCCTCTCTCTTTTTCAGGCTTCTCTTTTTGAGTCTTCTCTTTTTCAGGCTCAGGACTCTGCAATATGTCAGATACATCCAAACATGGGTAAAAATCATAGACATCAGAGAGTATTTCCAACAATTATATTTCTGCGCAATTCACAATATGACACAATTCCTTTGAACGTCTGGATAGACTGCTGGTCTTGACAACAGATTCTCCTCACTGAAAATCACCATATTTAATTGGAAAAAAAAACAGTATTACTCCCGACTTACATCAGGAATTTTGAGAGGAGAATAACACCTGGAAGAGTTCACCATGAGAGCATTTGTAAGCTTATTTTTATTGTTGCTAAACAGAATGTCAGCAACAGTTCCAATCTGTAATTCACACTGTTCTCTATGTACATCTTCATGCCACAGGGAAAAATGATGCTTAAGGCAGAATGATTACTCCATGCTAGCCCTGAGCTAAAATGACATCATAAATAAACCGTGTAAGCAATAGTAACATTGGCAGCAATCAAAACCAAAAAAAAAAAAAAAAGAAAAGAAAAGAAAAAAAAAACGTGGCAAAGTAATGTCTCCAAGCTTACATAAATAAAACTAGCTAATAAAGATTCATTCAGAATAATAAAGGGAAAAATACCAAACAAAAATCTATTATAGTGCTTGAAATTGTCCTTTTTACCTTTATTTATATTAGCAAAAGTTGTACGTTCATACCCAATGGCAAAACGTAGTACTTGTCTAGAAAAACATGGAAGTGTGAATTAATACAGAACTCGTAATATTAAAAAAAGTCATACATTATAAAAATAAGGTATAACTCTGTTGCCAAGTATTGAGCTTAGCCAAAAAAAATTTTACTTAATTGGTCCAGCAACCTATAAAGCAATCCAATGAATTTTTTTTCCATTTGCAGACCAGTGGCTACAATAAAGGAGACAGTGTCTTCACTTGTTGAAAGTAATATCCATTTAAGTTCTGCACACAAGCATCCTCTAACAATAAACCAAATGAGCTCTCAATATAAAATGTCTTCCTTCTCTGAAAATCTGTGTAGTGAATACAGCCCGAGGGAACTTTTAACAAAATGTTATAAAACTGAAAACTGACATTAATAGGAAGTACTGATATATCCTTAGTGACAATGAGTTCAATTCTCCTGCCACTGCATAATGGAAACACCAATTGGCTCCAATTTTCTTCGATTGGATTTGCTCCTATCACTGACAGAAGAACGAGGCCCAGTCCTGCTGAGACATCATTATGAGAGACAGATTTAGCAGAAAGTATTGGCTACAGCTGAAATATGTGACTCTCTAACATTACTCAGACGTTGGTTGAAACCCACGGGGGTGGATAGGACACAGTAACTGTGGTCAATGCATTCCTTAGTGTCAATACTCCATTGGTGAAGTAAAGCACATGATGCTCTAGCATTCACACTCCATTTACCAGTTTCAAGTCTCCTTCTCTGCAAATTTATCCAGATCCTTTGTTCTCAAAAAATCCTCTAGTATCTTACTATTGTTCTTTTCATACATCATACATTTCTGCCTGTTTAAATACATCGCCTTTTTTTTCTCATCTGTGTCTCACATCATGGTCTTTTTCTCACTTCACCAATCCTCGTCAGATCTCTTTTACACCTAAATTACTCTCAAAGCTGGTTCTGGTTCTTTGTTGCATTCACGTATGGAACTGACTCCAGTGGTCTTACATTGCTGCCCTCATATAGCAATAGCCTTATAATGTAGTTCTTCTAAGGCAGCCACAAATCTTGGCTGTTGTGAAAGAAGAGGGATGGCCCAAAACAGAGCTCACGTTCCAACAGCATCCTACTAAGTCATCACCTTATCAAGCTGATGCATGAACAGTAGGTAAAGGAGGGTGGAAGAGCACTCAAATTCAGATTCTCCCATCTTTTTTATAGTATACCTGAATTTTGCAGAAGATAAAGAGATAACACAGTCCTCCTTGTGAAAATTGGGAACAGGAAATGCAATCTGTACCCTTAAAGCGATGACCTGAACTAAAGATATACACTGCACCAAGACAAGGTACAAGAAGGAATTTGCATTGCATTAGAAATATGTGATGAATTTTCTACTGAATTCAACCTAATGTTACAATTGATTTTTCTTCAACTCAGGGTTGAAAGCCTATTATAATACTACTTATCAATGGGGAATGTTAATTCACACTTTGAGTTAAGTGGCTAAAATGGGGATTTAATTTAGATTTACTAAGACAGCAATTGCATGTTAATTAAATAGCAATTGATTATTAAAATATTTTTACTGAGGTTTAACAGCTCCACTACACATAAGAAGATTTGCTAAATTACTGTCCAAATTGTGTCTCTGGATATACTGCAGTGAATTCAGTGAGGTTGCACAGATGCAAATGAGAACAAAATTTGACTAAATAGTTTTTTTCTCTTGAGTTAGTGTTTATTTAACTTACAGAATCTAAATCAAGTGTTCAGTTACTGATATTTAGGATAGTTAAAATGTTAAGGAATATTACTGTGTCATGTAAAACATGATAGTAAATATCTCACAGCATTTAAGAGCCAAAATAATCTTTAGTTCAGAAAGATATCTGTAATACTTAAGCATGGCACTAGACTTATAAGCCATAAATTAATGTGACAAATAGCAGTTAATGCTATTATGACCATTACTTACTTTCGTTGATGAGGGAATCAGAAAAGCAAGGACTGAACTGGACTCAGTTATCCCTCAGCAAAGAGCAAAGAACCCTTTCATTCTGTTACACAGCATCCGGACACACAACACTAAGCTGGCACCCATTGCTCATGAAAATAGCCTGGGTGCCCTCCAGAAGCTGAGAGTACCCAAATGAAGGTGGGATAAAGCACTGCAGTATTAACAGTGCCCTGACAGAATCCAATCCTTTGTTGCTAATATTTTTGGGTTTTTACACATCACTGTAGATGATGATTTAGACATTGTCTAAATCATTAGATGATTTAGACATTGGTACCTTCAAAGCCATACCCAGCCACACAAAAAGAGTATAAATGATTTCTATCATTTTTATCCCAGTTTTAGATTCCCATCCAGTTCTTCCCTCTCAAGATAGCTCTCCTCTTGACAAAAAGTACTGATTTTTTCAGTCTGACCTTTCTCAGTATATTTTCTCATATATATATACAAATACATACACATATGCATTACTCTGAACAGTCATACTCCATAGTTGTTCCTGATATCAAAGTTTTCAGTGTTAATCTTCATTTTATCTTCTGTCTTTTAGTAGCTCCATATCTTCCTGGTCTATCGAGCACAAGCACAAATTTCAGCAAAACTACTTATTACCATCTTTTATTTCCATCCTCCATAAACTAAAAATATTCTTCTGGAGTATATTCTTCAAGTCCTTGGACTTAGTCTTATGATTGTAGATCAAATAACATTATATTTGGTGCATGGACTCCTATTTCTTGATTTGTTTGAAAAGGTGTTTGGCACTTAGCTCCACTATTTTTTCCATATTTTTCACAGGATCCCCACTTTCCTATACTGTCACATAACTTAAGCTCACTGATAGCAGAGTCAGAGCATTCCAGTGGACCTCTGGATGTCACCTTCTCTAAAAGCTAAATCACAATGTTACACCCAAGCTAAAGCTGGATTTAAATTCAAAATTCTTTTATCAAATACTATGTCTGTGTCAAACAACCTTAATTTTACTTTGTCACTTTCATGGAAAATGCCCATATGCAAGGCTGAACATGAGCCGACAGTGTGCCTGGGTGGCCAAGAAGGCCAACGGCATCCTGGCTTGCATTAAAAACAGTGTTACTAGCAGGAACAGGAAGGTAATTGTCCCCCTGTACTCGGCATTGGTGCGGCCGCACCTCGAGTACTGTGTTCAGTTTTGGGCCCCTCACTGCAAGAAAGACATTGAGGCCCTGGAACGTGTTCAGAGGAGGGCTACGAAGCTGGTGAGGGGTCTGGAGCACAGGCCTTATGAGGAGCGGTTGAGGGAGCTGGGACTGTTCAGCCTGGAGAAGAGGAGGCTCAGGGGAACCTTATAGCTCTCTATAACTTCCTGAAGGGAGGTTGTGGTGAGCTGGGGGTCGGCCTCTTCTCTCGTGTAATCAGTGATAGAACTAGAGGGAATGGTTTCAAGCTGCGCCAGGGGAGGTTCAGGCTGGACATTAGGAAGTATTACTACTCGGAAAGGGTAGTCAGGCATTGGAATGCACTGCCCAGGGAGGTGGTGGAGTCACCGACCATGGGAGTGTTCAAGAAACGTTTGGATGCTGCGTTGAGGGGTATGATTTACCTGGAAGTATTGGTAATGGTTGGACTGGATGATCTTCTAGGTCTTTTCCAACCTTGATAATTCTGTGATTCTGTGAACTCAAAGCACTCCTGTCAGCATTAGTTTCCACCTAAATTTTTATCCACTGACTAAAAATTCCCATGGCCTTACCCCAGAGCCTTGCTTACAGTCACAGCA
This sequence comes from Alectoris magna, assembly GCA_030625065.1. Classification (NCBI taxonomy): domain Eukaryota; kingdom Metazoa; phylum Chordata; class Aves; order Galliformes; family Phasianidae; genus Alectoris; species Alectoris magna. Next base: position 13,013,420 of record CM060568.1, read on the forward strand.
TACACCCGCAACAAGCAAGACCAGATTCTGGTAACAGCTGGATGTCTGTTCTTGGTTTGCTCAGTTACCAAGTCCAGCTCCTATTGCTCATCTTTTTTATGCCATTCCAAAGCAGGTCCTGCCTGAAACACAACTCTCCCTTCAAGTCTTCCAACTAAATTGCATGTTAAACTCCCCTGCAAGGAGCACCAGAGACTTATGCTCATAATCTAAGAATAAATGTTATTTTCTAGCCAGTAGCTTATCTTCCAAAAGAAAAGATTAATTTTTAAAGTGAAATATTCTGAAACTACATTAAGCATAGTTAAGCAAAGTGTCCTATGTACACTTTGGAGCTTCTTCTGAACTTGCTGCGTTAGTAGAAGCCAAATTCAAGAGATTCAATTACTTACTCCCCTCGTATAAGCACCCAATTTACCCTTCTTCTCAGATTTGAGTAGGGAGAGCACAAGTGCAGCATTAGAATACTATGCTGTAATTTTTGTTACCAAATCTACCTACAGGATATGCATGTTACTTGGTCTGCCTAGGAAAACACAGATATTCAAAATATAAAGCAAATAAAACTTTATGTTACCTTTTTTTCCTTTATTTCCTGTTCATATGCATTCACACTTGTTTGACTGTTTTGTGTGTGAAATGGTTTCAAGTTTTCAAGCAAAAAGCAGTTAAGAAACAAAATATTTATACTTTCCTAACTCGTGCTTCCTGCCTAGCTAGATAAAATACAGATGCAAAGTCACCAGCCTGCAAGAACCTTTCACAGATCTATACTAAAATAATTAAATTAGTGAGTTGTGTTTAGATCAGAGATTCTTGGCTGCCAGCTCCTAAGAACACGGGGAATACAGAACCACAGAAGGATCATTTGGAGTCCATTTGGCAGAAACGTCAGAAACTTGCTGCTCCTGGGAACATCCTTTTCCAATAACATTTATAGCTCTAGATGGAAGTGAAAAGCACCATATGTTAAGAGTTTCCTGCAAAGCTTCCTGGTAAGAGAGGAAATAAATTCAACTTGTCACATCTGCTCGTGGGCCAGTCAAGTAGGATTTTATCACAGCTTTAAGTAGTTTACAAAACTCTCCTGCTATCTTCTGAAAAGAGCATTCCTTTTCAAGCTTTTTTTTTTCCTCCCTTATATGGATGTTTATGTAATCTCAATCATTAAATGATTTATTTGTCAGTGGACTTCAGTAATATGTATTATTATTTACCTCTAAACAACAAAGATTACTCATTTATTCAACTAACAGGTAATAATTCAGTTTGGAGCCAATTTGTATGGTTCAGCCGAAAGAACTAAGCAGTTCCATTCTACCCCAGTTCTGTATACAGTATCAAATTTTCCATTGTAAACTACATTTAATTAGACAGAAGTCAAACTTCTACCATTTTCGGCAGCCTTAAGTCCTAAGCACTATAAATGCAATGCAAACAGCTGGCTTCAAATTCCCAGGGACTCAGGGATCTCGAAGAAAATATTATGAACCAACATATAATGTCTGCAGTCGCTCAAGAAATCATTACTCTCTTTGTAGAATACAAGAATTTATTATGTAAAGGGCAAAGATAGCAAAAACAAGGCAACAGTAATGTATTGCAGGAATTTTTGCAAAATTCACAGCACTGTCAAACTAGGCATAGCCAAACTCCACAAACTACATGTAAGTTTTTTGGCATCTTGTCCTGTTCTCATTGAAATCACTGGGAATTTTGCCATTGACTGAACAAAGAGGAGGGTTGGGCCTAAACTACTCAGCTATATGCCAAAATAATCAAGTTACAGGAAATTGCTCCTCAAAAGGTAGATGTGTTTCAAAATTCCAGATGCCTACACAGAGCTGATGTAATTTACACACATTGGGCCATATACTGTTCTCTGGGTCTACACACAGTTTGCTTTGATGTTAATGGGAATCTGATGCTGCTTAAGGGCAGTACAGTACATGTCCCTCAGAGCCCATTCATTCCACTCTATCAGTAAAGAGTGAGCACAAAAGAGAGTGGAAATAACACATCACATTACATCCAATATTCATGCAATTACTGAAGAACACTATGTATTACATTTGCAAACTGTCCATAATAATTTAATTTTCTCTCCTCAATTTATAATATGTTAATTAGGCATGAAATTAAATGCTTTTAACATACAACTGATTATGCTATAATGTATCCAACAAAGATTGATTACTGAATAATAAATCAACATTTGCATAAATATTTATATAATATACTTTAAAAAATTCCATGCTGTATAAACAGACAGCACAGGAAAAAAAAGTACTATGAGAGAAAATGTAGTTTGCCTTTTAGAAATCTTTTATTGAAATGCCTGCAAAACTTTCCCATACATCAGAGAAAAAAATGGTACTCCAAAAAGCATGGAGCATTGCAGTCCCTCTGTAAACGTTATCAGAAGAAAAAGCCATATTATAAACATACATTAAGAAAACTTACCAGAAAAAAAAAAAAAAAAAAAAAAGGAAAAGAAAGAAAACTGCATTTTAACCAGAATACAGTGTATGTTGGCTTCATTCAATATGGCATTTTCACAAAAGAAAGAGAGATTTTTACTTGGGGTTCATACTTGTTCTTGCTGATATCAGTGGTAAAAACTATTACTTCTGACTTTGTACTTACCATTGTCATATCTGACCCTCACAAAACCTTACTGCAGTCATTTCAATCTAGCCTTTTTTTACAATAAAATGACAGTTGTACTCATTACATTACCAGAGACTTAAGGGTGGGTAGTTTCTGTATACAAGCCATTAGCAGAGGCTGCTTAGAATTCATTCAGAAAATTTCCCAGAGATTCTGGTCGCATTCAGTCTGAAAGCAAAACTTAGTTTCTTATGGACTACTTGTCCTTGTGATACAGCAGCAACAGCACAGATACCCTCTCCACACTATGTGCAATGCCTGCTCCTAAACCGACCCAAATAAATGGAAAGGCTCCTGAAGTCCTTACGAGCTTTGGGTCAGCCTTGTATTTCGTATGTCTTCTCAAAAACCAAAAATTATTTACAGACTATACTCAACGTGGGATTCTGCCCTGCCCACACTAAGTGGGAAACAAGACTCGAATTCAAGGTCAGCAGGAAAAAAAAAAGACAAACTATACGTAACCAACCAAAAGACTCTAACCTTGGCTAACTTTACATTTCTTGTCATAGTCTATTCAAAAATATCAAAGATATTTAAAAATAACATGCTTATTCAGAAATTGTAGCCAAAACAATGGAAGAAGTTTCTTTGAACAGACTAACCTGCTGCTTACAAGCCAGGAGCAAGAAAGGGTTTAGGGGAAATCACATTGGCTTGAACATAGAATGTCCTTCTAAAAAGAAAATTGAACTTAATGCCCAACTTTATGTGACCTGTTAAAAACAAGTTTCAGTGACACAAGGAGGGAAAAGATTATGAGAAAACTGATATAAGAAATAAAATTGCAGCTGGTTCTTTTCCATTCCTGATATAAACTCACCCAGCTAACCAGTAGCTGTTGTCAAGTAAGTATATTCCACACAGCAAACAGTACTGCACTACAGCACAGCTTTGTTCAGTGTTGCAAGCTGCTATACGCCTCTCAAGAAAAAAAAACAACCAACAGAAAATTCCACATAGAAACTAAAGTGTGCTATAGTGACTCAGACTGTTACAGCTTCAGATTTTGTAATATCAACGTGCATTTTTCTTGCCCAGAAATTCTGTGATGAATAAGATTTCAGGAAGTACTTATCAATAATGGAAGGACAGGGTATAATATCACCTTTTAAGAAAAGTTTTGAGATGATACTTCCTCTGACTTCTGCAATCATACATCCAAGAAAGGAGATGGGAGTCTCTGAGATTGGTGGAGCTGATGGGCTGCTTCCTGGGTTTATCTCAGGCAGCACGCAGAAAATATCATAAAGCTGCATCTTCCATACAGTTGCTGCAGTTGTGCAATTTTTCTTCCTCTTTTCTATGCCTTCCTACTTTCTCTCAATTATTCTCTTGTTTTTGTTTTCAGAGAACTATTCTCCACAAGAAGTGAAGAAAACTACACACTACATGTTTGCTAAGCCATACTCCATCTCTTCTTATGGTTCTGTGTTCAGCACCAGCCTCAAACCCTATTTCCTAAAATGTACAGAATTCTAGAATCTGCAATCCCCCCGGCTCAAACTGGCATCACTCAGTATACTGAAATCTTACAGGTTTGGTTTGTTTTTTTTCTGTAAACTCAAAATAGTTAGATGCATCATTAGTCCAGCTGCACATGAAAAACCTGGGGCACAAACCTATGAAATGACCTAGAGTACACATCTATTCAGCAACAAAGCTAAACACTGATCACTCATCTGGAAACCTACTGGATCATCTAATACCCCCTGAAATAACCCCATCAATATTTTCTTCCTCCAAGAAAAAGAAAAATAAAAAAAAAAAAAAAAATTGATTAGTCATCTTGTTCCTTCTGACTACAGCTAAAACTTAGGTAGAACTTCCTCTCTTTTTAATGACTTCTTGATGAAAATTGTTCTCACCTCATATTCCCTCCACTCCACTCAGCCAGGTACTAAAAGGACAGAGCACACTGTTTGGGTTGGACATTAGGAAAAATTTCTTCTTTGAAGTAGAGGTGAGGTATTGGCACAGGCTGGTGGAGTCATTGTACTTGGAGGTGCTCAAGAAATGTGCAGAGGTAGCACTCAGGGACACAGTGAGTGGGCATGTTGCTGACAGGTTGACAGATGATCTTAGAGGTCTTTTCCAACTTTAACGATTCTACGATTCTTTATTTCTTATACACAGTACACTGTGAAAGTGATGCAGGATGCTAGATGAGAGGTACTGAAATGCTTTATTATTAAATATTTAAAATTAATCATGTGTGAGTGTTAATTATTCATTCAAACAAACCATGAAAAATAGGGACTGCAGTAATTTCCTCTTTCTAGTATCAGATTGCTACTAAACATATGGGACAATAAAGTACTCAAGTTAAAACTTCCTGATGTGACAACAAATTACTAAATATTCTGATCTGCTGAAAAATTAGAAGTATAACACTTACACAACATATTCATTATGCCCATGTCCTACGAAAAGTGGAAGAAAAGAATATTCATGATAACTCTTCTACAGATTGGAAAGGAAGTTTCTTGATTTGCCTGCGACTTCTGAACTGCAACAAAAGCAAACTTTAAGAGAAACACATCATGTGCAAGCAGTTGGTGGTACATGATGAAATTAAATAATCACATAGAGTGTAATATTTTGAGACCAGTCTCTCCCACCTGAACAACTTGATTTTTATTACTTCCAATTATTAAAAGAGCACCTTACCAACAGAGAGTAAGAGCAAAATTCTATTGTCCTGAAGAACTTGAAAGTGAAAATCTTATTACATTCTTCTTGATGCAAGAGCAGAGCTGGTGGAACTGACCTCAGTAACAAACAATATGCCATGTGTACTGTGTATTGCAAAGTAACAAACAATTTGCAAGAATGAAACCTGGGAAGGCCCAAACTAAAACTAAATACATAAAAAGAGTTCCTGAAAGAGATTAAGAGTAAACTACAAAGAAACATGGAGGTAAACTGAAACATGGCACACACCTTGATAACTCTCCATTGCCACATTGCATTTACACACTTGCAACTCTCAAACATAGACTCCCGCCTAACAAGAAAAATAAACAAAATCATAAAAATCTACATTCAGAAGAACAAGACAAGATAGAAAATGTGAGAGAAAGAACCCAAACTCCTATCTTATTTTTATTTATGATTGTATTGTAATTTTATCACAAGAACTCTGCTTATAGATGTAACTGCTTTATTATTCAAAATCGCCTTCCCAACATGTAGACATAAGACTTTTGACTGAACATAACGATTACATTTTGAGCTGAATGGTTTCTAGAAGGAATATCATTATACGAGAGATGCTCCAAAAGCAATGCCTCCTATTTTATTATGTTGGCCCATGACACCAATTGGATCTTGGTGGGATGGCAGTAGAGGCTGAACCTTCCAGACAATATTTTATTACATGTTGTTGTCATGTGACAGATGGCAGCAGAGGGGCAGTCCAACAAAATGACATCTGACATGGAAGTGAATATGAAACAAAGGTGCATCACTGAATTCCACCTTGAGGGGAAAATGGCACCCACTGACATTCACTGATGCTTGCTGAACATTTATGGGGACCAAACAGTGGATGGGAGCACAGTGAGGCAGTAGGTGGTCCATTTCAGCAGTAGTAACAGTAGGTCACCTCCACTGGTGCAATTTTGACAAGCATGGCACACACACTCTTGTTCATCACTGACAAAAACACATAGCTAATGGTGGTCACTATGTTGAAAAATGTGTTGTGCCTGAGAATCTGCACTATCAAATAGTGTTCTTGTGCTTTTTGTACCCATTGTAGTTTCCATGAAAATAAATAGAGGCATAATTTCTTGAGAAATCTACATAGTATACATTCCTGAAGACTCAGTGTATCAAAGACCTCTCAAAGTACAGCAATCAATGAAAAGCTGTTTGTCTGTCAATCCTTCAAGAGAAGCTAGAGTGCCCAGCTCAGCAGAACAGCAGGAGAGCACACTGCTGAGGGATTCACAGCTTGGTCATGATCTCCCCAAGGTAATAATATTTTGTCAATATTACTTCTTTTCTTAGGATAAAAAGACATCTGTCTTCTCTGAACTTATTTGTTAGATTGTAATTTGCAAGTTTAACCTTTCATTAGTCTCTATCCACTTTCATTAAAGACACTAATTTGACAAGTGAAGCACTACTTCTTTGAGAGGTCTGTCTTTTCCTTTCCAAAGGGATTTTTTCACCTTTCCCATCAGTGTGGCCCAGTCACTGTGGATGATTGCTGCCTCCTCATCCAACAGAAAGGGGTTAGAAAGGGAGAGAGCCTAGATAAAGGTTTTCAAAGGTACAAAGAGATTACATGAAAGAATTTTAATATTGGTCATTTCTTTACTATACTCATACCTTCTCTGTTCATTCCTCTTTTTCCCTTCCAGTAAAAGCCCATGCTAATCCCACTCTTCCTGTTATAGAGATAATCTCAAGAGTATCTTTAAATATTTTCCCCTTGCATGCTTTTCTTCTATACTTTCCCCTACTTTGATTTTCCTTTGCTTTTTGTTTCATCTCTCTAGTCAGGTCTCCTATTACTTCTTTCATTTTTTGTTACTCTATTTTCTCTTCTTGAGCGCTACTGACTTAACTCACTTTGTCCTTCCTGAATCCTGAAATTATTCTTGGAAAATCCTTTCTTCTCTTTATTCCTGAATAGCTTTTCCAACCCTTCTCCAATGTACAGCAACACAAGCAAATTACAGCATTTTGTTAATTTAATCTATCACCTTCTCAACACTGCTCTTTCTTTTTATTACTCTGCTCCTTTCCCCTTTCTTAAAGCAAGACAGTTTTTACAGATTGATGTGAGACAGAGAGGAGAAGAAAATCATGCACTTTCTGAAGTTTATGTGATGCTTACCATTTCCTAATTTTTAAATCTGATTTCTATTTAATTGTTGAGCTGAATTGAATTGTTTCAGTTCAAGGTGACCTAGAAAAATTATCAAGTCCAACTGTCAGAGTACTTTGGAGTGACTCAAAATTAAATGATTATTATAAGCATTAGCCAAAGGCAGCTTAAACACAGTGTAGCAGGAGGCAACCACTGCCTCTCCAGGAAATCTGTTCCAGTGTCTAACTACCCTCTTGGTAGAGAAGTTTTTCCTTATGCCTAGTCTGAATCTCTGTCATGCAGCTGTGAGCCAGTCCCACAGATTCTTCTTCAATAAACAGTAGGGAGAAAAGATGAGGGAGCACCTCCCTCTTCACTTCTTTTCCTCAGGAACATATAGAGAGCAATGAAGTCACCTACTTTTCTCCAAGCTTAACAAACTCAGCATCCTCATTTTTTTCTCCTAGGATCTTCCAGCCCTTTAACCATCTTTGTTGCTCTTCTCCAGGCCCATTCAAGGTTCTTAACATCTTTTACAAATTGCCAAGCCCCAAACTGCACACAATATTCCAGATGAGGCTGCACCACCATTAAGATTTACAAAACTCTTCTACTTCAAAGACTCCATATGAGCTAGGTTACTAGCCCTCCGCTGCTTTCCATCATTTTGAGGCTTCTGAGCATTTGTTTGTTTTCTCATTGTAAAAATGTGGAAACGTTTTCTCTCACTCTCTGTCCCTTTTAGGTTTTTCTTGTTTGGCTGGCTTTTGGTATTATACTTTACCAGTTATCTAACTTTTTAAGAGTCAAAACTGGAGACAGTTGAGTATTTGAAAAACATTGTTCAAGAACACTATGCTGGAAGACCTGCAAGAGAAAAGGAAGTACAGACATCCCTGAAAGCATTCCTGTTCCCTCATAAGTAGCACTTAACATCAGAGAGTCATTAGGTTTTTTAGGCCATTATGAAATGGGTGAAAATTGGCCAATACATAAGAACTGTTTGGAAACAGCCAGTATAAGTAGGACTAGAGAAAGAATGGTTTCCATCCTATGTAGTTTGTTCCCATATAGCCTACAGTTCTTACTGTCAGAATAAAAGAGCTCTAAGCTGTAGCAGGTTGTTTCTTCTCTGATGAGGAAGACTTGTGCATGTGGAGAATAGTGCATGAATGAAGATCAGTAGAGAGTCCTGAGGTGGGATAAAATGCTGACTTCCACAACAAAAGGGAAAGAACAGAAAACAAAGTAAGAAAAAAAATTGCAGAGTACAAAGCCAGACAATCACAGGGGATGGAGAAAGACAGAGAAAAGAGGTAGAAGGTAAGACATCTTCACTTTTATCTACACAGATATCCTAAGATTACTCAGTATTGGAAACAATATGCAATCCTCCCCAAAACTATTGACAGTAAGGCTACTTCTACTCTGTTGCATTTTGCTCTCTATAGACATCAGTGTCCAGCAACAGTTTTTGTCTTTGATTCATAAAAATATAGTATAATATATACATGCATACAGGTTCCTTATCCAAAAAGCCATACACAAACATTCAAATCCTCAGAGTAAATGCATTTTTTCCCTCTAATTACATATACAGTTTCTTTCAATTGGAAATTTTAAGCCTTGTAAAAGCCATCACAAAACATTAGAAGCAAAGCCTCCCTTTGCTTTCAAAACCTTGTTTTGAGTACCAGTCATCCTTTTCCACTAAATGCCTGCTTTGAAGAAGAGGCTCAAGTTGAAGTAGTCACTAAGACAAGTAGCATCACAGAATGGAATGTTTTGAAATGTACTTAGGTCTCCCTGAAAGTAATGCCTCCCATTTATTTCCATGGAAACCACAATAGATACAAAGTGCACAAGGACACTATTTGTCAGAGCAAATTCTCATCTACAAAACACTGTATTTCAACATAGTCACCACCGTTAGCCTATTTGTGTGATGATGAGTTGATTGAGACACTCTTCATTTTGTGGTGTCACAGCATGTTCAAGGCAGTCTGAAATGTGGTTTGTATTTCACATCACTGTTGCTGCTGCTGACACGCACCACCCACCACCTCACTGCATTCACGTTCACTTTTAGGTCTCTACAAATGTTCATTAAGTGTCAGTGAATGTCAGTGGGTGCAATTTTTTCCACATGAAGGAACTAAATGCTTCCATGTCAGACACCATATTTGTCAGACTGCCCCCCTGCTGCCACACTGCACAACAACAAAATTTAATGGAATATTGTCTCAAGGGTTCCACTTCTACTGCCATACAACCAACACCTGTCTTTGATGTCATGAGCCAACATAATGAAATAGGAGAGATTATTTTTGGAGCAGCCCTTGTAGATGAGTGGTAGACAAAACAGAGATAAATTATCAATGCTTAGTTAATAATTATTCTGTGTAATTTTCCTTTATTACTGAAAGTATAAGCATCTTGAACCTTAACTGTGTAGTCCTCTAGCTAGGAAAGTTTTACCTTTATTCGTATTTATAAGGTATCTGATCAAAGCTTTATTTTAGCTCTGTGTTCTCTTCCAAAAGGACACACATTTCCGACCAAAGTCATTGTCACACTCACAAAGGGAATAACGCACATTCATGGAAAATGATACAGGTGTAAATAAAAGGACAGAGATCTTTATGTTAGTTTATGTCTGTTAAGCTTCCCAAGCACACAAGCCCAAATCAGTAAACAGTCCCCAGTCATTGCAAAACTATACAACAACACTCTACATGACCTCACATAAAGACCACCTGAAAGCTGCTTCACAATCCTCTTTGTTTTTTTTTCCCCAATAGATTTGGTACACCAGTAGTTTAACAGTATGACCTGGAGACTTCTGTTGCAGATAGATTACATTCACTTTCTACGAGTTGAGCATGGTGCTGTGCATTTCAGAAAAGAGAAAATTCTTGCCTCGTGCAGACTACACTTCAGATTATCCTAAAAGAATTATTGATAACAACTGTCTTCAATTAAGTTAGTAGAGGGCTTGTATGGTCTACACTGTCATTGCTCTCTTTTCTAAGGGGAATAAGATTTTATTTTATTTTTAAAAGATCGATTAAATGAAAGTTGTCTGGTGACTAGAATTCTTCTCTTTACTAAGCTTTCACAGTATTAAATACTTCAATTTAAATCAACCAGCATTTAGAAAACTGCTACTCCCCTTCTTCCATATACATACTTCTTCCCTTCTAAAAGCCCTCCACTGAATTAGCTGTTAGGTGTTAATTGCAAATGATAAAGCACTCACCAGTCTTACACTACATGTTTTAATATTAATGAGATGTATTAGCATGGAACATGGCTTGTATTAATATTATAAATGGAAGCCTGCATGGATCACTGCCTACTGTTTTGCATTACAAGGAGCATGCAGCTAATTTAGACCACAAAAACATGGTACGCCATATATTTCTGTTAGAAACAAAGTAAAAGGATTGAAGAAAATAAATTTAAATACTATCTATTTATATAATCAGCATATCATTTTTTTTTACATAACCACCAGCAGAAAACTTTTATAAAAAAAGATAAATTTCATCAGTCTAAAATTACTGTAATATATGAAGCTGAAGTTGAGTTTAAATGACTCCATTAAGCAGAGCCATGCCACAGAGAAACATCTTTCCTGCCCTGAAGTTCTTTTTTCTTTATATCTTAGGTTGAAGGACAGCACCCTATTCAAACATCTTACTTATGTTTTTCTACTCATAGAATGTCAAAGTATATGCACTGGGCTTTGTTAAATTTGTATGTAATGCACTTCCTACAGGGTATCACTCCCTTTTTCTCAGCCATCACAGACACATAAAGCACAGGTGTGTTATCATGTACAGCTTTTAACTTCTATGCCTTGCATTAGTTATACAAATAAGTCATAGGTGCTAGTATTGAAATTAACATGTCAGAAACAAACGTTTGTTTACTCGTTGCTTTCGGCAGCTGAATCTGGATGCAATATCTTTTGAGGACAGATAGGCAAATGAAAGCTCTCCTCATGCAAACTGCATCAGTTCCAAAGACAAATAAATTCTATGGAGCTTATGTATTTCTTCCAAAACCTAAAGAATCACCATCAACATAAAACTTTTAGTGCTAGCTATCGGAGAAGTATGGAAAGTATGATGTGTACGTTTCCAAACAGATGACAAACTTCCCTCAACAAGAAAATAATAGCCTTTTTTGTGATTTTCTTTTAATCTTTTCTCTAGAAATTAGTCATAAGAGAAAGCTTGCAGAAGGAATGGAAATTATTTATACAGTATTCCTTTAAACAAGTTGGAAGGATTAATACAAATGAGGCTTTAGAAAGAAAGCCCCTGAGCAAAAATGTGAAATCTGCAGCAGAATTCTGGGACAGTTTTGCCATTAACTAAATGATTATGAATATATACTTACAACTGTAGCAGGGATTACATGGCAACAACTGAGAAATGACTGATATCAAGCTTCTAGTTACTTTTGTTAAAAACTACAAAACACATCCACAAACTGCAAAAGGAAAAACCTGTCCAGCCTATAAATAGACAGACTGTAACCCACTCAAAGGGTGTGAGCAGCTCAGCCACATCATTTCACATGCAGTAGCAACCAATTTCCTTAAGTGACTGCCACCAGCCCATGCTTATTTAAGAAACATGCCTGGATTAAGAAGCCTCAATACGGAAGCATGGTGGACACAGAAAAGGCACACAGAGAAACAGTAGCCATGGAGGCAACAGAGCCAAGGAGTGATAGAGGGGAAGCAAGCCACAATTGAACCCCCATGGAACACCACCACTTTGTACCTCCTCTACATGGTCTTCTCCTGTTTCTCCAGTGACAGCCCTAATTTCTATACTTATCCTATACTAAGGCCTGCTCACACATACATTCAGGATGCAAGCTAAATTCCATCAGCTGCAATTGCCAGCACAGGGCTCTGGGGCCTAGGCCAGTTGAGAGGTCTTGTCTGGAGCAGGAACAAGAGCAGATTGTACCTGTACAACATTCACCCATCACCTGCTGCTCCAGGTAACTGTCACACTAGTAGATAGTAGCTAGTTACTTAGTTTGTGTTTGGTTTTGTCTTTTGTTATCAATATTTTTTACTTTTTATTTTGATAATTTGCATCTTCTACATCTATTTCTGCTTTATTTTGTTGTTTATTTTGACCTAAAAACATGGTATTTGGGAATAAGTAGGGATCTTATAGCTGCTGAGCTCAGATGGAGGCTGAGTTAACTGGCACATGATTTGCACAAATCTTACCATCATATTTGTGAAATATTTTCTTCAGAAAAATGTTCCTTTGTCACCAATAAAAAAGTACTTTTAAAATCACTGCTAGATTTCACAAAGGGTTATGAAGACATGCTCCCTAATTAGTCTAATTGAATACTTTGCTTTCTACTGTCTATTATATGTCATTACAGAAAAAACATTGGCAGTGTAACTTCACCATCTGATGATCCCTCTTTCATCATCTTAAAGCACATACTGCAAAATTAAACTTCTAATATTTCCTATTCCCTATCATCTCTTTAACAAATAGAGACGGAAGGTGGCTGAATTACCCACTGTCACAAAAGAAAGCTGTGGCATATTCAAAACTTAACCCAGATCACTTGTACTCTCCTTACCTTTCTGTCACAGAAGCTAACTTGTACATCTAAAAGAAAATGAGACATACCTCAAACATGTATCAGTCCATCCAGATTTTTTCCCAAGACTGAGATCAGTGAAAGTTATCCAAATCCCTGTGAAAAGATGAATAAAAGGTTGTTCAGCTTTAGTTGATTTCCTTAGTCCATGAATGCATGATTAGTAGAGCTAAATTTATGGAATTATCCAAAGAATGAACTTTAGAGAAAACTGATTATTATTCAGACTAGCTTTAATTTCTCACATAGGACAGGAAAACACAATGGTATATTTAGTGAGGGCTGTCCTCCAATAATTCTGTACCTCTCACTAACAGTGGCTAAACCCTCTTTGCAGCTGCAAATGATCATTAATTCTTTATTGCCTTATATAATAAAAGCAGTGAGCAGAAAATCCAGATGCCATCTCCCTAGGTGCCACGGATCATATCTACAGGATTTTACCACAGCTCCTTTCTCTCTTTCATTTTCATTCTCTGCTGGACTGAAGTAATTTGGAATAATCGACAGCAGAATTTTGCTAATCTGAACTTTAGGATGAAGTTGTTTTACATTACTGAATGTTCCTACTGCCAACGCAAGTTTTTATATTCTTCAGATATGCTGCAGAAGTTTTTTTCTTTGAAAATGAATGTTTGGAAACATATCATTAAATAGTAAACACAAGGGGTTCTTTTTGTATTTCTGTGTGGTAGCAAGAGAAACAGAGAAAGCAGGTTTGTATTTGTCTACACACACTACCAAGTCCAAGTGCTTCTTCTTTGTACTGAATTTTGGTTCCTGCTGACACTCTCCCTCACTTTCCCAGGAGAATTTTATCTTTTGCAGACAAAGGGAAAATTTGTTATTAAATTGTAGAGGGCCCAGTACAGTACAGCATATGGGTTTACAAATTAGGTTTACTACATCCACATCTAAGAATACACCTCCATGGTGCAGGCGCTTGCCCAAGTTTACATCATAGCAGTAATTCCTGCTAATGACCTTCTAATCCAGGGGACGCTGGTCTCAGCAAATACATTCTTCAATTTCAATTAGTTCACTCCTCTTATACAATAACTTGATGAAGAATTAGGATATCACTCTTATTAAAACAGTTCTTCCAACACTTAGTGGCTTTTTGTAGTTTTGTGGGTTTTGGGGTTTTTTTTTGTGATTTCCTTGGCGATTGTGTAATAATGCTGAAATAAACCTCCTGTCTCACAGTATATTTTATTCCTGGTTTAGGGGAACAAAAAACTTTGAATGTACCAAGTACTTTCAACACACTAACTATGACTATGACTAACTATGACTAACAATGACTATTCTAGTGAATGTACATCACAGTAATGTAAAGAAATTTTCATTTAGTTTTGTTAAGTTGTACATCTTCGGATATTTCACATATAAATTATAAATATTCTGTCTTAGGTATACAAGCCACATCTTTCTCATTGCATGAATCTGGACAGTAGGACAGCAGGAAAAGAGAAACATTTGTCCTGCTTGCTGATTGCACCACATATTAAATACCGATCTATGTTTTTCACTGACTTAGCTCTGCTAAGATCTCCAAACTGGCAGAAAAGATGGAACAGCCTCTGTAATGTTTGTTCTCTACAAATAGATCTTGATCTTACTAAAATCTGAACTGCCCAGCCCCATATTGGGAAAACTTTTAAACACTCAATAAGCTTTACTGTAATAAATTATTTAACTGAAGTTCATAGAATTATTCCGCTTAAAGTTAAGCTGAATAAAGCACTTAAGAATGCACTGGGACAAACATCTGCATTTTGAAGTTCATACTCTGAGCTGACTAAGTCTCGACTGAGTCTCATGCTTAGCAATTTTGGAATGAATCTCATGTACTTTACTTCCTTCCGTCTCTGGTCAATTAATTATTTCCCTAACAAGTACATTATTCTGTCACCAGTCATTGCCCCAAATCAGGCCTGTGAGTAGTACAGTTTCAAAGAGGCAAATGCTAAAAACGAGGTAGGCCAAATGTGTGACGTCAAAAACATACAACAATTTGGGGAGGGAGGAGAGGGAAAAAAGGGGGAAGGGAAGTGGAAGCATGTGCTTACAATCACTGGACAATGTACATATGTTATTCATATGCCACCATTTTAATGGCTCTTCAATGAGAAACATGTTGTTACCATAGTAACTGCCACATTGCTTGCTGTCTCTGAGACTACTACATCGTCATACCAGACACACGCAGCGTTTCACACAAATAAGTCACGGGCATTTCTGGTGTTTTATGAAAGATCACGTACACGTTTTCTGTACCTTAACTTATCATTCTACATACACATTGTTGATGTTACATTCTCAATATGCAAAACAAAATTTATTTTTCTTACTGTTTTTGGAAGATAGCAACATGTTCTCATAATGACAACTTCAAATAGCAGGAAACCTATTTTCTGTTATTATTTTACCACTTCCAGGGCTCTACAAGCTATTTATAAGTTGAAGACAAATTTGCTGAATTATGCCTACCTGCTACATTTTTGACATTTCTGAAACACTTACTTGTTTGCAACAGACATTCTCTGCTGCTGTCCATGGGCAAAGCCTCTCACTGTGGAGAGGAGAGGTCCTGTTCCATCTTTCACTATATTTATATATCACAAGATATTGTACCATTGCTTAAGTCATTGAACAAGTAATGTCGGTTGCTCAATAGCTTCATATTTCTACCCAAAGCTATACTGCCTCCGTCATAACTATTTTAAAGATTTAGAACTACACAAAAAGTAAACTAAATTTTCCCATTGGAAATACACACAATAAAAGTTGCTTTGCCATGAACCCAAGGAAATACTGATTGTCTGTACATAATCTCCACAGGTAGAAATACAGTATAAACAGTACAAGAGTGCCTATACACTGCATATCACAACAGTTCTGAAACCCATGAGCTAATATCCTTTCAGTGCTCTAGCTAAGAAAACAGGTAAATAGTCTGCTGTTTTTAATTTCATTAGTATAACATCTTCAGACATTTTATTCACTCTAAATGGGCATGTCTATTCATTATGAATGCATTATCACATAATTGGATATCTAGGGATTATTAACCCCGTGGATTCTATGGTACAATTAAAAGTTTACCAGCTCTGTTTCTTCTCGTTACAATGCTTCCAAACATAGTAGCAAACACCGCAGCATGATATTGTTTAAAGATGCCTTGAGACAAGGAAGGAAGAATATGAGTCCTCACTGCCAGACTGAAGGCTCCTGCTTTGCTGTACAACATTTGGATGATAAACAAATACAAGCATTTTTCATGGCAAAAACTCTCAAAAGACACAAGGATGCCAAAATTCAAGCCAACTTCTTCCCACATCTCATTGTTAAGAGCCCCAGAAACATAGAATCGTGGAATTGCTCAGGTTGGAAAGACTTTAAAGATCATCGAGTCCAACCACAACCTAACCATACTACCCTAACTAACAACCCACCGCTAAATCATGTCCCTGAGCACCACATCCAAATGCCTTTTAAACACATCCAGGGATGGTGACTCAACCACTTCCCCAGGGAGCCTATTCCAGTGCTTAACAACCCTTTCAGTAAAGAGGTTTTTCCTAATCACAAAATCATAGGGGTTGGAAGAGACCTTCAGAGATCATGGAGTCCAACCCCCCTGCCAAAGCATACCCAACCTAAACCTACCCTGGCGCAACTTAAGGTCATTTCACAGAATCACAGAATCACAGAATTGTAGGGGTTGGAAGGGACCTCCAGAGATCATCGAGTCCAACCCCCCTGCCAAAGCAGGTTCATCCTGTCAACAGTGAGAAGAGACCAGCCCCGCTCTTGCTGTAAGCACCTTTCAGGTATTTGAAGAGAGCAATAAGGTCTCCCCGCAGCCTCCTTTTCCCCAGACTAAACAGCCCCAGTTCCCTCAGTCTCTCCTCTCTAGGGCATATTCTCCAAGCCCTTCACAAGCCTTGTTGCCCTTCTTTGGACCGGCTTCAGCACCTCAATGTCCTTTCTGTACTGAGATGCCCAATACTGAACACAGTACTCGAACACAGTACTCATTCCTAATTTGGTGCTACTTGAAAATCAGGCAAGCTTGCCATATAATCCAGGAAAAAATGAGAAGTTCCTGTTGGAGAACTACTACCAAATCAACACCGTATCCTTCCTGTGTTTCTATCTCATAACACAGCTACATCAAGGCACAGAAAATATATTTCAATCACACTATTTATTATCACACTAGTAACCAGTGTTTTTCTGTAAGTTATAGAATATTATAGAATACATATTGAACAAATATACTAAAATTTTAACTCATCTGAAGAAATATTTTTCTTTGAATATTCAGGGATACTCATGTATTGTCACAGATAGGGATAATAATTAATTTAAAACTTTTTAATTGACTAAAAAGTCTGGAAGCCCAGAGGCCACGTATTCATATAGCACAACATACTGTTTCTGCTTTGCACTAAGAAACACAAGCAGTCTTGCAGTATTTTCCTCTTACTCATGAGATTGGAACTCAAAAAACAATGAATTTCTCACACTGTACGGAAATGAGCTCAACCCCAGACGTACTGGGAGCTTTAAACCCCCACACCAGAAGTTGTTTCAGACCTGACAAAATATAGTTGCTCAAAATATTGAGCACAGGCTCTAATAGTCAGCATATCCATACATTCTAGGCCACGTTGCTGTGCAAAAAAGATTTTGAAGCTGTTTTCTTTTTTTTGTTGTTGTTTTGGCAAGGAAATTCTTGTTGACTTGTGGAAAAGCAATTGTTCTGTTATTCCATGAATACATATTTTGTAAAAGGAAAGGTTAATATAACAAAATTACTAAGTCCATCTAAATTCTTTTTAATAGGAGGTTTCAGAAACAGAGCTGTAAAAGGGTACAAAGTTGAATGTTTAAATATAACTGCAAGTTCTGTCGATTTTGGAAAAGGGCAGGATGAAATAATGCTAAGGATTATAAAGGAGTCCAAAACCTTGCTCTGGGTGTAAAATTCAAGCAGACCAAAACTGAAATAAACATTATTACTTTTATTTAAATGCAGATCCTACATTATTAGTTTTGTTTTGTAATACTCATAGACCCTTAGGCTCTCCCATGTTTGGCTGATAATTTCTAGTTTGTGTAACACTATTTTTGATTCAGATCTGTGTCTCAGACTCTTAAGTATTTTTACACTTTGGTCATATTTGTAGCTATTTTTCACTAACCTCAGAATTCCCTTTCTACTGAGACAACTCTAAAAAGTTTATTGTACATTTAATTGCACAAGCATCAGTGGTGTGTTTCTTTGCCATTTAACATCATTAAATTCATGCTTTAGACCACAAAAAAGGATACTGACCTATCTGTTCAGAAATCTGTATTGTTATTGACACCAGTAAGAAATAGACCAGACTCTGCAACAGCAGAACACATAATTTCTTACAGAGATGTGAAACTGAAATAAATTGATGTTACTTTGCATTTAGTTTTTCTATGTTTTCAAATTTCTTGCACTGTGCAGGAGCAATATGGCTTAAAAAAAAAGAAAATAATAAGAGTTAACAGTTAAGAGACCACTATTTCCTGTGGTTTGGTCATTTCTGTATGCAGAGTTCCTCCTGTCTATAACCCAACAGTGGCATATGGGAGAAGTAAAGGGTGTTTGGGAAAGAGATGGAGAAAGGGAAATGTACACTGGTTACTTTAGAAGGCTCTTAAGAGCTACTAGCAAACTGTCCAGAAAAAAAGTAAACCAGTTCCAAATCTTAATAAGTTCTGAACCCAGTGTGTCATAGAGAGGCTTCAGCACTGGAGAGAACAACTCTCCATTTACATCCAACATCCACAGGATTGAGATCTAACTGAATTGTGTTACCTAGCTCCAGCTAGCCACAATTCTGAAGTGTTTTTCACAGCTCACTGCATTAAACAAAAACAAACAAACAAACAAAAAACCCCCCCCGACACACACAAAAAAAAAAAACAAAACAAACAAACAAACAAGCAAAGGAAATTCATGATTTCACAGTTTGATTAAGCAACACTTACTGAATTTTGCACTCATTATTATTTTGTACTTGCGGCCTGCCATTTCATAAATTTTAGTCTCCCCTTTTCAGGCCTCACTCATTGTCACCTGAAGTTTAGGACCAAAAGTAAGGAAGACCACCTCAAAACATGGATGCAAGACAGTGACTTTCCTAGCAAAGAGAGACATGTGAAAGCTTTCAGAACTTCTTTTCCTACTCTTGTGAGTTTTTAATGACTTGGATAGTGCGGGTAGTGGAAACAGATGCTATCATCTTTACATTTTTGGCAGAGGATAAAGCAGCAAAGGCTAACATATTCATGCTGTTTGCAAACTGATGTATACCACAGATCATCTTTCCAAAATATATTTGGTCGGGACAGAAAATTTCAAGTTTTGGTTATATAAAATTATACCATTAATGTCTAAACATATGATTACTTTTTAAAAGTAAATAACATACCCCCCTTACACCCACCCTCCTCATAATGTATAATCCTTCCTATTCTCAGATGGTTAAAGGAACATATCTGGGTAGCCATTTAGATTCTTTCCCCTCCCACAAGAAGAATATCAGGATTGCCAAGTGCTTTAGGATCTTCAGAAGGAAGACATTTTGTATGAGTGAATTCCATTATTTATTGCTACCATGCAGCACTCTGTACATCCATAAGGCTTCCTGCATTCCGAAGACTATATTAAGACCTATTGCAAGCAGATGCAACTCCAGTGACATTAGCAGAGTTGCACTTATATCAGGCGTCAACATGATCTAAACTCAGCTGTATATGATTTGTACATTGCCTATTCTAACCAGAGAAGCCTTTGTAATTTTATAATTATCTAGATCTGATCCAGAACTCAAGACACACAAGCTACTCAGAAAAGAAGACTAATGCAGTGCAGAAGTCTCTTTTCTTCACCCTGTTCTAAAGCAGCTTGACTTGTAGCCTTAAAAAGATAGCCTTCAAAGATCACAAAGCAATAAAACAGCTAGGTATTACAGAGAGATGATAAACAGCTTTAACAATTCCATCCTTCCATATAGCACAACATATAACATCACAACCACTGCTCTGCATAAGTATTCCACTCCTTCGTATTATCTTTTAACTTACTAGAATCTGCCATCCAATGACCTGAAAATACTTCAGCCGCATTCCTGCAACAGATTAAACTGCATTTAAAGTGGCAAAAGAGGACAGTGATTCCACATTACATCAACATGCAATTATCTGAGACTGCAATTTGTTTTGCAAAGGAAGATCACTGTGCAAAATACATTCTCTTTAGGGTTTGTGAGAATGAATGGTTAAATATGCCCCCCAAAAGGGATCTGATTTTATGATGAGATTTCTTTTAAGTATTCCCATTCTCAATTCTCATTAAGTAAAAGGCCCCTCAGATATCTTGTACTGATGATTACTTTTAGTGACAAGAAAAAGAAGTCTACTTGGGAGTTTCACAAATAAATAAATACATCCCTACTCAAGATTCACTATCTGACCTTAGACTTAACTTTGATCTGCTACTGGAGAGTGTACTGGAAAGCAAAGATACCATATCTAGAATTAAGATGATATAAGTAAATCATCTTAGTGCTGCCTTAAACTTTATGAAAAACATTTTATTTAAAAAAAAAAATCACCATTTTCCCCATAGTGGGAAACAGAAGACCACTAAAAATATGGTGTTATTTTCCTGGTGCTACTAGCCATGTCTAGTAGCAGGCAATGAAGGACATGGAAACACCTGTTACTGTCGCTTTTACAGTATTGCAGTAGTTATAATATTGCAGTAGTTTTTCTTTTAGCTTTAAAAAGTGACAATAATCCAATTTTTCTAATTTTCTTACTTTTAGCAAATAATGACATAGGATTTTATGTAACATCTGTTGAGAACAATGTGTCATGCTATTTGAAAAACTGCAGTAAGTTTAAAACCAGACTTGTCTCATTCCAGACTAATACATAAAACAGGTGGTACAGAGGAAACTGAAGCACAGAAGAAAAAGTTTAAGTCTCTCTATATAATAAAAAATGAATAAACACAACTCATTTAAGCAATAATGCTATTTCTATATACAGTATACCATAACACTTATTAGGCTAATTATTATGGCATTCACAATCCTTCCCTGGATCTGCAAGAGCCTGAATTTGGATTTACTGAACCTCATGAGGTTCACCTGGGCCCACTGCTTGAGCCTATCTAGGTGTCTCTAAATAGCATCCCATCCCTCATGCACGTTGACTGTACCACACATCTTGGTATCACCTGCAAATTTGCTGAGGAGATTGTACTCAATCACACCATTATGATCAAGATGTTGAAAAGCACTGATTCCAGTACTGACCCCTGAGAAACATCACCTGTCACCAGCCTTCATCTGGACATTGAGGTATCGACCACCACTGTCTGCGTATGACCTCATAACCAGTTTTTCATTCATCAAACAGTCCACCCCTCAAATTTATATCTTTCCAATTTGGAGAGAAGGATGTTATGGCTAAGGGAGATGCCATTAATTTATTTATTTAAAATTAATGGTTTAATTAATACCAAACACATTTCAAAACAACAACCACAATAAAAAAAAACCCAAACAAACGAACCAAAAACAATTAACACCAAAAAAAGCAAAAAAAAACCAAAAACAAAAACAAAAAAACAACAACAACAAAAACACACACAAAATGAAGAGCAACCCAAAACTTTCAATGAATTGCCAGAAAGAGACAGAGACAATTATGTATTACAGAGAGATACTGATTTAAATCTGCTCATCTATCAGAATAACCATTAAAGCAATATGTAGTATTTCCTTACGTTCTACTGAGTAATCAGCATTTGAGCAGTTCAGAATCATGGTGAAATCTTCAAGTGTTGGGCAAGTCCTAATTACTGCATTTGTTCTGACAAGGAGCTACTACAACATTCAAAGGTGTAATGTTGCCATGTTTTGTTTTCTAGAGAAAAGTGTTTTTGTTAAAAACAAAACAAAACAAACAACAACAACAACAAAACATAGAGAAGGTACGGCTGGGATGGAGAAGATGGGGAATATAAGATCATTTTTTCTTTGGATTACTGTGTATCATACCTAATGCTTCTTATTCCATCTGTATTCTTGAGGCAATAAGCCCTACCAGTAAACCTTTCACCTTTCACATTTTCTATTCAAAGACTGTCAAGACAGATGGCAGTAAATGCCATCTTTATTGAATTATGATCCTTAGTACTTCACCAGAAATAAGCAAGTATTAATCAAAGTACAAAGATTTGGAAAAAGGTAGAGCTTTGAGAGCTTTGGGAAGAAAACAGCTTGGCAGGCAATCTCTTGCTTTTGATAAAAAAAAAAAAAATAAAAATCAAAGAAACATTACAGGATTTCTAAAACTTGCCAGATATCAAGCAGTGTTGGAGGAGGTATTTTTCAGAGTTTTCTCTCTTTTGTTCTGTGCTATGTCTACATGTCTAATATGGCTTTTTTTACTAGGTGAAAACAAAAAGTTTAGATTTTAATTTATTTTCATTTAATTTTAGCTGGTCACCAAAAGTCACCAAACTTATTCAGTTTCACATGGATATTCTTGGACACCTTACCAGTTTTGTCTCCCTTTCTTAGCCCTAATGCCTCTTCCTGTGGCCTTGCTGGCTTCTTGCCCTAACTTCACACTACTGAAATTTACTTTGGCCAAGAGACAAAATCAACACTAGCCCTTCTCAGAACAGAGTCCCATTCTTTGCACTGCAGGTTGGAGCCAGGACATTACAATTAACCTGCACTCATGTTCAGCACAGTCACAGAAAGAGCATGTAATTTGCCCCCTGCTTAGGAGGAGCTGAGAGCTAGCAGATAATCCCATAAACAAAATATATACTTGAATTTGATTCCTTCAGTACACCACAAGTCTGAAAATTTGAAAAAATTAAAAAACATATATTTTTCTTTCTTTTTAAAAGTGTTTTTGTTTAATTGACAAAAGATTACATTCTTTTGAATAACACAAGTCTTGAGATTAATAGATACGCAATGGTACTTAAGTACCACCTTAGATCTAGCAATAATGACCAGAAAAATGATAATGTAGTATTAAAGCTCTTTTAGTCCCCTCGCTGCTCCTCATAACCCCAAAACTGCAAACAGTCCCGGCTGCCCATAGCATATCTGTTGCTAAAGCCACAGAAACAGAATGATAAGACCTGTCTACTGATACACAGATGACATAAGCACACACTACAAATACAATTAGAGGATATATTCTTGTACTATATCTTTTCTACGAGTGTGCTTTAGATAGTAACCAATCAGCAATTTGTTCATACACTTGCATGCAGAATACCTTGAATCAAAGAAATCAGTTCAGTTGTAAGAGACTTTGAGAAAAAAGCTCAAACTTAAAAATTCTGTTTGGTTCAAGTTGGAGCAAAAAAGCTGTGCACATATATCACAGATGAAAGCATTTTCTCTAGTGAATTCCCACTAGTTGTTTTCCAGTAGAAATGCTCATTTAACAACTGCATCATGCAGGGTGGGACCTGTTAGGAGCAAAACTACATTGGAACATAAGCACTATGTAATTAATGTTTATTGCTTACGAATATTCATTTTATTTACATCTTCGTAGTAAGCCCCGTGCTGACTGTATATTACTATACTCACCATATTCACTAGCTGTATGCACTTACCACTGTATAAAAATTTATCTAAACACCTAAATGCATGCATTTAAGAGTATTCTTTGCATTAGAGGAAAAAAAAAAAAAACACTAACCAATTTATCATTTATTCTGATGAAAACAAGACAGTAAATGACTCAAGAAGATGACCACCAAAGTGTCAATATAAGGCAAACTGTAGTCTGAACTAATAGCTCAGAGCTGATTTGCCAATGTACATGGTGTTACTCTTTGGTAAACCTGAGGTGATCATCCTTACTCCCAAAACGAAAATGGAGCTACCTTGCAAATACAGGTGGGCAAAATTATGCACAGCATATGCACTGGGGTCAGAGCAGCTGGAAGGCTGCTAATTACTCCCTAGGTTACCCTACAGTAACTCAGCAATGCGTTTGTATTCTGGACTCTGAAGCAAAAGCAGATTGAGGCACCACAAAGACTCTCCAGTTATTAGCAAAGGGCAGTGGCTCGTAACACAGGAGTGGTTATTTACAATTAAGGCTAGTTCTTTTTACAGGGAGCTATTACAGAACTTGTAAAACACTTCAGTTTATAGGACCAATAATTTCAAACATACCTAGTTTGACACTTAAATAGCATCTTAACCCTTTTTATATTCTTTCTAACCAAAGTACTACACTAATTATTATCTCCTTTTTAACTACTTAGTACTCCATGCTATTATCTCAATAAAGAAATACACTGATTTGTGCACTGTTTATTGTTTGTAAAAGGTAGCATTTTTATTTTGACATTTGCCTGGTATGTTGGCATTTAAAGAAACACTGGTTCTATTCTGCAAAGCACTTAACTATTTAAATTTGGTTCTACTGCAGTCAGTGAAGTAAAATACATGTGTAAATGCTTTGCTGAACTAAGGCATAATTAAATATCATGAATCTAAATCCTAAATTTCTGTTTTGCCTTCAGAACCATGGTAGTTCTCTGAAAGGCCAAAATAAATCTTATTCACATCCTACTCCAATGGATTACATATGGATGTATTCATATACACACAAAGAATTTGATATGAATTTTATGAAGAAAAATAAAATATATATATATAAAACATAAGCATATACAGAAGAAAAAAAAACAAATTGACATTACAAATTTCTGTTCCAAACCCCTTAATAGAACAGCTGATCTTTTTAGCAGACATTAAGCTCTTTCCATTTTGCAAGACTCCAGTTTGATTCAGCAGCAAAAATGTCCACAGAAAACTTATCAGCTACACATCAAGTCAAACATTTCAGGTGCAAAACAGACAGTGTTTCATCTGCAAACAGCTTGTATTCCTTTTTTCCTTTAACGTTCCTGTTGCAGTTTTATACTTAAGCATATATAAAAAAATATCATTTGTTCTCTCCCTTGCCCAACCATTCTTTTATTAATTTTATGTGTATATATACTTAAATTTTTTCAAGGATATAGAAAAAACTGTAAAAAATAAAACCGTATGAAAATGATCCATTTTATGTATTAATCCTTCTGCCTTTTACATAGGATACTGTAAGGACTGTAGATACAATTTAGATGTTAGTCATATTCTATATCAAACCACTACAGAGACTTTCTGTATTTTAATGTGTGAGATGGAAAGTTCTGTCAGGTCACCAATGACAATTTCAAGTTGTAAAGAATTTCTATCGTTCTATCATTTGTTTTTATTTCTAGTTGATTTTTGCCAGATATATGCTAAAATATAGTAAAATAATACTTTTTTTTTTCATTCCTTAAGTCATATTTCTTCATTTTAAGGCATATTTATTTCAGAAATTAGGTAACACCATTCTACTAGCAAGATTTGCAAAACTGTGATATGATAGTACTACACAAGCAAATCTCTTCCATAAGGGTTTAGAATCTGTGATCCCTTTTTTCCCCCAGGACATTTTTATCTGCTGGAGGACAACAGGTCAAGTGAAAAAAATTAAACAGAGACCATAATATAAACTCAGTTGTTTGCCATCTGCAGTTATTTGCATTCAAAGCTGGGAGTATGAAAGACTACAATCTAGTCCACAAATAGCCTATGAGCTAACTTAGATACTCTCATGTCAGGTTTGCCGCAGTGAGAAATGTAGGAAAAAAATCCCACAGTAAGAACTTGAACAAAAAAAATTGAGCTGTCTATTTTTCCATTTCCCCTCCCACTTAAATCCCAGGCTGCTTATTACTAAATACGGAGCGCAAGAAATCTCAACTTTAACGATGCACTGAAAAAATGTCTTATGGTTACCACGACCAGTGTCTTCCTGGATATAAGAGAATTTACAGTATTCTGAAGTAAAGCCCTAAATCCATTATATTTTTTGCAACAGAAAAGTAAAGGCTGATTGCTAAGAACAACTGTAACAGTATTTTGGTGAACTACAGACCCCATTTGTCATTAGTGGTCAGAAACTAAATTAGATCTCCCAATATGTTTTTCTGTATATATTCTAAACAATCTTCTTGCTATTTGACCCATGTAATTTTAGAAAATAGGCTGAACACCAGTAAGTTTGACAAAGCTGCAGAAAACCAGACTATTCTATAGTTCTGTTTCTGATATATTCTTAGATTAAAATAGCTGGTAATTTACATCCAAAGATTTAAAAGAAACAAAACATGATGCATTCAAGTTGGAAGCATAACTGCTGCAATACTATGAATAACTTATTCACTAGTATCAACAGTAATTTTGTCTAGATTGCAGTCTTTACATTGTCAGCACTGAAGGGACATTAAATAGAACAATATTAACTTCTGCCTTTGTCATCAAGCAATACCTCTTAGTCTTTGAAATTGAAAACAATAGGAAAAAAAAAGAACAACACGATCAAAATTAACTCTGCATATCCAAAGGATATGGATAAGAGATGTTTGTGAGTCTATCAAAACACTTAAATGAAAAACTCTGTAAGCTTTAAAAATACATCTAGATTGTAGCTCTGCATATAAAGAAAGAATAACATTACTGATGCAAAATATTAGACCATGCTGAGTGAAATATATTACACACTTGTTCCAGATTGGAGATCAATAAAGTCTGTTTATTCTTCAGACATACCTCTTTCAGACACTCTTAAGAACTCAAATTAAAAGGGGAAAAAGAGAGAGACAAACATTGAGTACTCAATATTTTACTATCCGTCACTTGTTTTCATTTAGTATTAATGTGTATATGCTTTGGTGCTTACAAAGAGTTGCAAGGAACATTGGGTGTTGTTAGATTGATAACCAACTCATATCCTCTTCAGGAGGCTCATAAATACTTAAACACATGCAGATTATTTGGGCGAAGATAGTCTTCATTTGTGGTTTTAGGTCATACTAATGTGACTTTCTCTTTCAAACAGAACTAAATAGATGTGTCAGAAGGGGTAAAATTCTTAATGGGAGAGAACACACAGTTTCTAACCTGCTGGTAAGGTTAGAAATGTCATGGGCTGTTGTCATTACCATCAAATAGAGTTCTTCATCATTTCAAATGCATTTTCATATCCACAGGTAGTCAGATAAGTGACCATTACCACATGTAGCAAAAGGACAAACAGATGGGATACAGCTCATTCATTTTTGCCTATCCAGTATGCTTCTTTTGTTTTCTAAATTTGCAGTCATCTACTGATCATGTGATGAGAGTGGTTCACTCTTCTTCACTGCAGAGGCATTTATACGTGCAACAGGAATTATCATATCTTTTGTACAGACATTCTGTCCAAGTTGAACAAACTCCGTATTAATTTGGACCTTGAGACAGTATCTACCTAGCATATTAGTTATGCACACAGTTCTGCAAGAGATCAGAGGCAGAGTCAAAAAGAAGATTTGAATAAAATAAAAATGATGTCTCTTCATGTTATTATTTTTAAGCAAGATCAGAAAAAAAATAAGAGGTTAAAATTTAACAAGTGAAACAGTTATATAATCAGTAAGTTTAAAATACTGACAAAATAACATCAGAGTATAAATCATGATTCATTACATGACTGAGGCAACTGACCTGGTGTATCATCCCAAATATTTTAAAGGCAATCTGTCATGGCAGTTAAATCACAGCTTCTTTAGAAAAATAATCCTGGCCAATTAACATTTGCAGCCATTCAATATGATTTTCCTTAATTTTTGCATGCAATTTACACAACATGCATCCTAATACATATACACTTTATAAACACGTATCTTGAACAGTTAAAGTGACCTTCATAATGTCCAGAATGAGACTGCAAATAATCCATCTCCTTGCACATCTGATTACAAAATTATAAAGCAGTGAAATCAGTGGCATGCACAGCTCATACCTATAGTTGTTGCTGCCTAAGGATGGACAAAAACATCTCTAACTAGACAACTGTGTTCCTTTAGGCTCTAGCAGCATGTGTTCATTTAGTTTGACTTCACTAAGTGAGCTTTCAACAGCAAATGCAGTGCAAGTTTGTAATTACGTCTCAGGAGTGGAAAGACACTGAAGCCCTGATTCTGCACAGACTTAGATGTGCTTAGGTTTCCGCACTGTGAGAAAAGCCATTCATCTCTATGAAACTCCTGCTCCCCCCCTGTGTACACAAATATATGCATAAGTCTTTAAAGAACTGGGGTGTAGGTTGGAATTTTATTTCAATCACTTAACTGGGCTGCACCAAAAGAGGGGTGACTAGCAGGGTGAGGGAGGAAATTGTCACCCCTTACTCTGCCCTTGCTAGGCCCCATCTGGAGTACTGACTCCAGGCCTTGGGCCTCCAGCACAAGAAGATGTGGAACTTTTTGGAGCCAGACCAGAGGCCATGCAGATGCTCAGAGGGCTGGAGCACCTCTCCTGTGAAGAAAGACTGAGGGGCTTGTTCAGTGTGGAAAAGAGAAGGCAATGAGGGAAACCTCATTGCAGCTTTCCAATATTTAAGGGGAGCGGGAAGAAATCAATGTTTTACACAGGCAGATAGGTTGGGGGGGGGGGGGGGGGGGGCAATTTTAAACCAAAAAAAAAAAAAAAAAGAGGAGATTTAAATTTGATGTTGGGGAAAATTTTTGACTCAGAGGGAGGTAAGGCACTGGCATAGGCTGCCCAGTGAAACTGTGGATGCTCCATCTCTGCAGAGGTTCAAGGCCAGGTTGGACAGGGATATAGGCAGCCTGCTCAAGTATCTGATCTAGTGGTCAGCAAACCTGCCCAAGGCAGGTATAAATTTGCCAAGTTCGATAAAGTCCAATAAAAATGAGAAATTGACACCTCTGGCTGAGACTAATGCTTATGAACCTCTCACTGTTCTTGGCCCATGGGATAATTCTAGCCCAGAATGACAGTTTTCGTAGCACTTAAATGAACAGATCAATAGAGTAATGTTTGCATTGGTACAGATATCCAGAGAAAGACTTAGTTTACTGTGTTTATAGGCATCAAGTTTTGACATGACCACATTGAAGATACCATGGAAGAGTACACAGCAATGGATGCGGAAAAAACAATGTTTGATCTGTATCCAATGACTGAAGGAGTAGAACTAATTTTAATACACATAGAATTTATTGTTCCTAGCTCATTTTGGCAGATGAATGCTCCAGTAATGGGGCAGAATAGTCCATCTTTCAAGTAACACATCAATTTTTATGTTGGAAAGTTGTAAGGACAGCAAATCTGCCATAGTTTTTCTGTTCTGTCTGTGCCAGAGCCCTGGAAAAGTAAGCTTACTTGGCTGCTGCACCACTTAAGAGAAGTGATATTCATGAGTTTCAAAAAACTCTCACATCCTAAAAACTAACTAAAACTACCTATATTAATCAGGGGTTATAGCAAGGCTTTCTCCTTCAATCTTACCCCTTAACATCAAATGGATTTTCCTTCTCAAATCATCTATTCACCTCTTCCTTTATGGAAATGAGTCAGTAGCAAGTACCTGTCAGGCTCCCCAGGTACAGAAAGGCAGAGGAGAATTTGCGCATCAAAGTATTTACTAGCACAAGTACGAAACTGCAGTACAGTGCTCATAACCTAAAGCTTCAGGACACTCCCAAAGAATCAGAAAAGTGCTCATCTTTAAAATAAAATCAAGTCATCCTACCGATCACTCTGATTCTCACTGCTGATGCCTTTCCTTGCATGTGCTACATATCTATACAAAACCCACACACATCCTCTTGTGTTCACACAAATGTAACTAAGTCTGCTCTTCCACAAGGAAACAGTTTTATCCCTAAGTTTTAGGAGCTTTTTTCCTGCAGTGCTCAGTGGCCTAAGCTACTCTCTTTCAGTACTACATAATCTGGATGAAACAAAGAAATACTGGGACAACTTTCTCCTAAGCAAACTTGTGTTTCTCCAAATCAGCAGCTGACTTCTGCCTTCATACATAAATCCTCCTTAATATGAACTGCCCAGGTGTTACACTGAAAACTGCTTCCTCAGTAAACCCGTCATTCAAAGAACTCAAATATAACATTATAGCCACGTGTAAAAGAATATGCGGTTAATCAAACATTTCACTGAAGGTGAACGTACAAGCACTCTGTTGCATACAAGAACTTTTAATTGATTCTTTAGAGGCACTGAACTTTTCAGAAATAAGCTAGTTTTGAAGTGGAAATTGCTTAACAGTAGTACTTAAGTTGCAGCTGGGCCACTTATCATGTCCAATTCTTTGGTATACTGCAATGTAGCTAAATTGGAAAGTATTATCCTAGCTTCCACGCTAGGCAGTGCTGTCATTATGGCAACACAGAATTACATTTAGAAGTTCTGTTTTTTCTCATTACTGTTTGCTTGGGAAGATCAAATGAGAGAGGAAGAGGTATGGGAAGTGACAAAAGTTGTAATGCTTCCCTTCTGCAAGTGGGTTTTGTTCATTTGGAATACATATCTTACAACAGCACAATTTCTAAGTACGGGAGAAAAAACTGCTCCTGTTTCCTTTCACCACACTACCATCCTGCATTATCCACCCTTCTCTTTAGATTCTGTACTTATTTAATTATACAGTGAAGAGAAGCTATATGACACAATAACAAAATAGCAAATAAGGTAATTACAAAATGTAAGCAATGTAAGGGGACAGGTATTGAACCACTACACAGTAAAACTCCCAGCAGGGAATTTGTTTAATATTCACATAAAGAAACCTGTGAAATTAAGAGTTTAATATAGAAATCCTAGTAGACCCATATATGTAGTTACCAATACACTGTCTTTACACACACATTCCCTTTTGCAATATCTCCAGCTTCTTTATTTTCTTAAATACTGTGATTTCATCCAGGTTACAAGAAAGAACTAAAGCTCTGCTAAAATACTCTAATGGCATGTAAGATGTTGTCATTTTCTGTTTTATCTATCAATATTTATGAGTACCAAGCCATTTTATGTTGGTCAAGTAGAACAGATCTCTGTTGCATGTTTCCTCCTTTTCTCTTCCTAGTTAATAACTTGGAGTAGGGATTTAAATTAAACAGTTCTACACCTTGACCTCCATCTTGATGTGAACCATAGGTGGCAGAGACTGTATTAGAGTTGTCTCTGGGGTGTTATGCAAAAGACTTCAGTAAAGAAAATTGTGCTTTTGTGCTAGCATGCTGAGCATGAGTTATAATTCTCTAACTGTTTTCAGCAAGGTGAAATGTGGTAGTCAGTGCTTTTAGATGTTGCATATTTGTTAGGAGGTTGCATTACATTTTTCACATAAGGCTAATTAGCCAGGTTTACATGTTAAATGTGCTGTTGTTTGGTGGGTTTTTTTGTTTGTTTGTTTTTAAACTTACACAGGTGTATGTCAAACGATTTTCAGAAAACCTAAGGCTCAGACCTTTGAAACCAAATTCTTCTCTTTAAGGAACTGTCTGAACAGTATGATTCAATGCAGATGTCCTGTGAAGAATATATCAGAGGAAAATATTGTATAGCCACAAAGACAGCATAAAAAACCCTAAAATCTGTTAAAACCATTTCTATTCTACTCAAGATCAGTCTGGTGATATTGGTCCAAATCCTCAAATAGCAATCAAAGACCTCACTCCAACAGAAGGGGCTGTGGGGCTGGAGTCAGTCTTCATAAAAAGAGAAACTCCTGTTGAGAGCAGAAACTGTCTTTTGAGACAGTATTCGTCATGTCCAAAGTTACCACATTGTAATTCCTTATTCAGTTACTTCACTAAGGAGCGGGGGTGGGGGGGTGGGGGGGTATATGGGGAGGAAAGCTAGTCCTATCTT
The DNA here is from genome assembly GCA_030625065.1 of Alectoris magna. Taxonomy (NCBI): domain Eukaryota; kingdom Metazoa; phylum Chordata; class Aves; order Galliformes; family Phasianidae; genus Alectoris; species Alectoris magna. The sequence goes on from CM060568.1 coordinate 13,045,445, forward strand.
TCTAGTGCTTCAACTTCAGTCTATCATTAAGTCTCATCAAACCAAAATATGTAGTGTCTGCCTGAGGCAGAGATTGTATCTCAGGATGTACCAGTACAGAGATCAGAACCACAGATTCCACCATTCCAGTTGAAATATTTTCTGATATTTCAGAATAGATTATACGAACACTTTCTATATTTAAATATACAGGTACACACAATCTCCAGGGTGTGTATGCAGATGCATGCACACACAAACCTATCTGTACACATACATATTGTGCCAAGTATATTATCGAGTAGGAATTGTGCTGAACAGCAATCCTTCATCAAGTTATGCTTCATCATCAATAGGATTACAAATTTTCCAAGAGATTGTTCCTTATTTCTAGTTTAATTCTTATACGTTAATACACTAATGAAGAATAAAGTTGTTTTTTTTAAAATCACATACGCGATTTATATAACAAAGTGGTTAATGCTATCAAAGAGCAAGCACTTCCAATTCTGCTTATTACCTCATTCATAAAAGGTTTTAGCTACTTCTTATTCCCAAATATTTTCTGATGAAATGTAAAACTGGAAGACTCAGTGTTCTTTGGATAATGTCAGTCTTAGACAGCTATGAGAAAAACAGTTTTATTTTCTGCTTCTGAATTCAAGAATGTAATATTAAGTTAGTTGAAGGAAAGAAACAAAGAAAACTTCAGTTATATTTCTTTAGGAAGCAAAAATTATAGCTTTTTGCAATTCATAAATTTTCATGCTTTTTTTAAGTGATAAAACATTATTAAAATGAGTTCCACATATAATTCCTCTTAATATTCCATTAGGCAACTGTGCTGAACGCAGTTTTATTTGCATGTGCTATTTACAACCTACATGTTCTCCCCAGTTCATTTAACACACATTTAGATAGGAGAAAATAACATTACAACTACAATAACGCAGTGTTTTTGGAGATCATATCCAAACTACCAGCCCAGAGGAAATGCAGAAGCATACCACAAAATTTAACAGGAGAAAATGACTCAGGAAAAATAAAAAGACAAGAAAAGAAAAATAAATTTATCATTGATTATATATTTGTTCAGATAGACCACTGCGTTTTCATTTTGTCTTTACACACTGATCCTCTTTGTGAATTATCATTACCCTAGCAGACCTTCATTACAGCTGATCATGAGGTGGGCTTATGAATCACTGATACAGAACACCAGATTTTCATCACCATCCTTTGCCAATGAATACTACAAAAAAAGAAAACAAACCCAGACCAAGTTTGATTTAGATGCTCTTAATTCTTCTGTCATCCTTATTTCCAAAGAACATTCTATTTACCTGCCTTAAACTACTCTCTGCCTCAATACTGTTTTCCTATTCTCAACTACTATTGTTTTCTCAATCTTTCCCTACTTTTCCCTGTTTGTTTCTGCAATATATTCCTTCATCTAACCTTTCTGCTTTTTGTTCAATGTGATTGCTAGTTCAGACCATTTAGGCATTTTATATCTAACTCAGCCACTTGCCAGCATACACATTTCAGAATTTCTCTGAGTCACTTTTAACCTTTGTTCAGCTCTTACTGCCAGGACATAAGTCTCAATATATATCAGATGTTTTATGTACCATTAAAATACCATACTGCCCTATTCATTTTCTTTATCTGAGTTCACCAGTGTGGTGGGTGTTTTTGTGAGTTTTTTTAAAGACACAAAATACATTCCAGATAAATGACAGCTTTTGCTGTTTCCTTACCAACTCTCTAAGCCCTGGTATCCCAAATACTTACATTTTGGGGTTTGGCTCAAGCAAGCACTTCAATATATTATCATCACATGATACTCAAATGCCACAGCAAGAGAACAAAAAGTAAAAACTTTACACACAAAAGGTAAATAAAAAGGGAATTTCCAACCCCATGATGTGGGACACTGAATCCTAGTTAGTAAGTCAATTTTACCTACTAACAAGGAGCCCCATTTTGGGGAGACATGAGGAGAGGTGCTTCCAATGATATATTCTGGTGACTCAGGAAAAAAAAACAATTAGCAACATAGCTAAAAACAGCCATTTTAGAAACATAAAATACCAGTCATGATTGAGATATAAAAAGCCACTCTTAACTTTTATTAAAATCATTGCAAACACTATGCATAACAATTTACTTTAGTTAGCTAAGACTCTGCAAAACTGTGTCCTTAATAAATGAGGTTCATCGATAGTAAATGGCTTGGTACAACACTGGCATCTCTAATCAAATTTGGAACAGATGAGTCCCATAGATTTCATTTATTTCATTAATTTACAACTGCTTAGTGCTCATGGTAGATGGTCAAACAATATCATTTGTGACAACACTAAATAAAATAACCAAAAGAAAAAGAGGCAGATGATGTATTACCAGGATAAATCATACCACAGAATGTAGGGAGATGAAAGCCTACAGCAGAAACACTTAGCACACTTCATTTGATTCCCATCCATCAGTTTCAGTGCCAGTGGCTCAAAAAAGAATGCAAAGGTAAATGAACACCAAAATATGATTTACAGCACTTGAAAGAGAAAGAGAATCACAGAAAAATAAATCAAAATTCTAGTGTTATTTTAGGCAGAGGTTTATTAAAAATACATAATACTGTATAATAATATACAGTACAAATGCTGCTATAAAAATAAATAAATAAATTCATAGGAGAGCCTGCCTATGGGAAGTTGGAGGGGGGGGAGCAGGTGGGATTTAGTAGAGAGTAGATAGCTGCAGTCGTTCCATCCTTGCTTGCACAAAGAGCTTGCACAGTCACCAAAAATGTCAGTGGTGGTTTGTAATACTGAGTGTCCTCTTCTCTGCTTCAAGTTTCACAAATGTTACCTCTCTCTCGAAAAAACCCAAACAAACAAACAAACAAAAAAAATCAAACCACACAACACTCCCTTTGGTGTAGCCTTCTGAAGGTGTATGCCTGTGGGTCTTGGCTCAGAGGGGGTATAGACCAGGATTTTACAAATTCTGGGAAGTTTCTCAATGCCCACCAGCTTCCACACAGCCCAGTGGCATCAACTCAGCAACACCTGAAGCCAGATGTAGGTACCAAGACAGCCAGCTGCACATCGTGCATAGGGAAGAGGCTGGGGTCCTCCTTGCTAAGAAATGATGTACACAGTAATGAATTGTGGCAATGCTAATAAAGTGAGAGTAGTGCATAGAACACAAGAACTGAAAGCATATACAGAATTGAGTTTTCAGTCTATTTCCGCTGGAGCAAATAGCCTGGCTGGTGGCAGGATCCCCTGCAGCTGCACACAGTTGGACAGGGTCAGCAGGCTCCACCCAGGCACAGAAGTGAGAAGCTATTTGTCCAAAGGCCCATCTGCCTTGCACTTTGCAAGTGACATCAGAGCAAAATTTCATACTCCTGTCCTAGAAAAGTGCTTGCACATTTGCTTTCCAATCCACAGGGAGGGTTTTCTCCATCTCTTCCGACACTGGTTAAGAGCCACTGCTAGGACATAGCCTAATTAAATGTATAGAAGCTCTATGGGGAAAACACACACACAAAAAAAAGACACATATTGCAGGCTTGTTGTAGGGGAAACAGAAAAGAGTAATAATAATAAAAATGAGCCTTCATATGCCACACCATATTCAGGCCAATCCTATTTATACTATTCTCAAGCATAACAGTTCTTGAACTAGTTATATTTCACAGGTTAATCAGCATTCATTATTACACTAAGCTTAAAGTGTTGATTGTTTTCGCCTTCAATAATCAGAGCTCTTTCTCAAGGTTAACTAATCCATGGCTGCAGCTTGAACGTTTGCATTCCTTTTTCTTAATTGCATGTAGAACCAACACATTGCAATATTTCTAACGACCTACTGCTGTATCTCCTATGATTTATATCCAGTACTTTTATTAATGGGCTAAAAAGCAGCAGCAAAGAAAAGCTTTGGCGATAATAATAAAAAATCCTAAACCTTATTTCATACCTGTAATATCTTTCCCATCAAGATATCTTCCTAGCGCTTGCTCCACAAATGCTTTTAATATTACTGAAACTTAGATGGTAATACAGTTGCAAGGAGGGATGAAACATTAACAAATGTAGGCTACTAGAGCAGTACCAAGACTATACATTTCAAAGGTCTAAATAGGTGTTTGCCTAAGAGCAGCAATCTCTGTGGAAAACAAATTTGAGAATGAAAACACCAGTTGGATTTTCATTCTATTATCATTGAAATGGCATGGGGCTTTTTTTGTTAATGATTGAATACATCAGAGTTTCAGCCTTACATTCTCAACATTTTCCACTAGTTATTCCACGTTTGATGCAAAACTGAACGGCAGCAGAAGAAATAGCTCACTTTACAATAAAACGTGAAGTCTTCAGATTTAAGCAGTTTATAGTGAAAAAACTCTCAGTTTTATTACAGTGAAATAAGGGTACGTCTTGCAAAATACAAATAAAAAAAAATTACAGAATCTATCTTGCAGCTTTTAGCATGAAAGTTATTAAGTATCACTTGGAGTTTGAATGTATGTTTAACCTCTTCTCTTCCCTGCCTGCCCAGAAGCAGGCAGACTCAGCACTGTGTGGTTGAGCTACTGTTTTATTTTGGATCTTTCTCAACCAGGCAACTTTCTACAATCTCTAACAGAAATGAAAAGTCTGTCCAACACAAATTGGAGAAAATCTTAAAAATACATTGCCTCCCACCATCAGTACTCCCAACGGGTTTTCAAAGAATTGGCCATAAAACAAGAACAAAACCAAACATACACAAAAACTGCATACACGCACAAGAACAAATTCAAAGCTCTCGACTGACAAGTGGATTACTTCTGGTTCTCCTCACATATAGTATTATTTCCTACCTGCATAAAACGTTGCAAATAAAATTCCTGATGTCTATAATTCAATACTGCTACTGTAAATTGAACGGGCAACTAAATCATAGATGTTCACAGATGATCACAAAAGTTGTTTCCAATAAAAATGATCTCTATAAACACAAGAATTAGTAGAATTACGTAGTTGGTTAACCTTAGAGATTGCCAGGGGAGGGTGGAATTCTTCTGATGGTAATGCAATCTGTGCTAGGTATCTGACAAATGTCTGCATGCAAGTTCCTGGAGCCTGATTCTCAGTTCCTCACATCTTTTGCAGTTATTTGCACCTGAACAAGACAGGTGTGAAGCACATGTTCAGATCTGTCTGCATTTATAGCCATATAGCACAGCTGTGAACGTCGACAAAAATCAGACCACAATTCCAAGCACTGTCCTCATCCCAGCTCATCTTCTAGTCCAAAATGCTACTGGAAAAGCTGCTACTGCAAAAGCTATCAACTGTGTTGCCTTAAAGCTCAATACACACAAGAAGTTCAGAACAACCTTTAATACCTTTCTAATTGTTTTACTTAAATCTATAACTAACCACTAAATGTTTTGATGTTTTTGATATATATCAATGTATCTAAATGTTTTGCCCATTTTATTCTTGGAGGAAGTATACGAGACTCATAACGTCTACTTACACACGGCCTTAGTTTTCAACCAACAATTCTGAGAGAAGGAAGGTACTTCATTGTTTTAGCCATTAACGTGACTTACAAAAAATAATTACAGCTTGTTATAGAACAAGGTAACTCTAGTCTATTTTAATCTAGTGCATTAGCTGTCTGAATGATGCCCCAAAAGCACATGACTGGCAGCAGCAGCACAGACGCACAGGAGGATCCCAGGAATTCTCCATCCTCACACTCCATGTGGGACTGCCTCTGCAGCACAGAGCTGGCTGGCAGCACCACTGGAGTGCTGCTGCTATTAGGAGTGGGGGAAGCTGGGGACTGGCCACAAGCTTTTGTGTTTTCCTGCACCCCCTGGGCATCCCAAGTTGCAGTCATGTACAAAAGTAAGCACCAAGGAAAGCAGGAAGTGGGAACTCAGTTTCATTGGTGGGAGCTGCAGGTGGAGTTGTGTGCAAGCACAGAAAAGCCCTCTGCTCAGAGCCACTTGAGCCAGCTGAACTTAAAGCAATTACAGCTTCCAGAAGAATGACAAACCCTAAACAAAGCACTGACTGATCTAGTAACTCATAAATTTATCTTTGTCAAAATATTTATCTCTGTCAATTCAGAAATTCTTCACATACACCACAGTGTGGTAACTTTTATTCATTGTTGTTGTCAGACCACTGTCATCTATAGCTTGATTGTGAGAAATTGTGCAATTCAGTATTAAAAATTTCAAAGCCACATGGAATTTGCCCATATTTGGTGTGGAAGAATATAAATCAATCCATTACAAATGCCTATGGAGAACAAATTAACCTGATGGTTTCCGTGAATGCCTCCTCATTGCTTTCCATTAATTCTCTTTAACATTCAAAGACAAAAAATGACAAAAATATCAATGATAGATTCAGTAAAAAAGTGAAAGGAATGTCTTTTGCAAGTTACACAAGTGAAAAGCAACATCTGTCCAACTCCAACAGGAAAAAAAAAAAAAATAGTGGCTGTATGAGCAGGAGAACAAAAGGTACAACGTTAAAAAAAAAAAAAAAAAAAAAGGTGAAAAATGACCAGTAAAGAAAATATTCATTAATTCTACTCACAGGCAGTTTTAAAATAGAGAGATCATAGAAAACTGTTATTGACCTCAAGGGATGGAGAAGAAAGCAAATCAGGAAATGCTTATGTAGATAATGGAGGTATGTAAAAAGGCCAGTCAGTCGCCCAGAAGAGATTTCAGTTACTTCTCAGATTCGAAGGACAGTGGAATTACAAAGGAAGTATTCATTTTCCTGGAGCTGGGACAGAGTCAAAAGGTTTCAAAAGCCATTCTGGAGCTTGTTTAAGGAATTAAACCAAATAAAATTGATAACATGGGTAAACATCTACAGTTTCATGATGAGAACAAAGTTTGAATGACACTTGGCTAAAAAGCCTTCAAACTTTACAGTATATAAGTAGTACAATTTTATCAGAAGAATATAGGAAATATTTGTGCAGATTAAGTAACTTAAAACAATCTACAGGTCAAGTTTATTTCCAAGATCAGTGAAACCAACTGCATTTCAGTTACAAGATAGCTCATAATTTTTCTCTGCTTTCATTTGTACTCATCCCTGATACAGTATTTTTCTCAAGACAGAAGCAACATACTGTCAGTGAACAACCTTCAGTACCTTATACTCTTGAGCAACATTAAAGCTATGCTACCAATCTTTCAATGCTAAAATGAATTAATAGAAGACACCATTGCTCAGATGTCTCAGTCCTCTGAAAGACTTAAGTGCACAACCTCATATTCCCTAGATAATTGAAAGGAGATTCTGAAATCCAACCAATTCTTACAGTATTACAAATAAAACATTAGAGTCTTAACTAAAGCCCATGATGTAAGCTGAATTAGCTGACTTCACAGTAAGGGAAAAAGGAGCATTCATGCAACGCAGTACCTGAGTTGACGAGCTGCACATTGCAGGGAATAACCACTAACTTCTGTCAGCTGTTCTAGTAATGATTCACAGCTTCATCTACACTTCATGGATACTTTAAAACTCAGTTTAACATGTCCAGAAAGTCCAAATTATGTTCTCCTTCACATAGCTACACTTATTCCACTCTCCACTTGTTCTCCTGCCCTCCACATGCATACTGCCTCTCCTTCTTCGTCCCTTGTTCACCCTGGATATATCAGTCTCGTTCACACCTCCAGAATTGCACTATATTTGGAAACAAATCAAATATGCAAGACTTCTGCTGAAAATGACTAGCATTCCCAAGTGACAAGTTTCCTTACTTATCAACCTCACTTATTTTTTCCTCTATCCCTCATGTCTATTCTGTCAAATAGCATTTTAAACGTCCCCATTTTAACTTGAGATTGGGTAGATACTAATTTATGTCTTTTATTTGCTCCTTGGACAAACTGTATGCATTTCTCTCTTCTAACACCTTGCCCTGAGAAAAACCGTTTTTTGCAGTGTTCAGTTGCTTTCTAGGGGAGCTGGAGAAGATTACCAAATTTATCAAGCGGAAAAGATGAGCAGAAGAAGAACAACCAACAAGAACTATAAAATAACATTTTCTCCAGCTGCTATGCAGCTTTTCCATCTCTGGAAAAGTTCCTCATCTCATGAACTGGTCCAAGACCTTTAGTTAGCTAAGGTAATGAGTTTCATTTTCGGTTCAGATGGACACCTGACTGTTACAGGCAGCATCTCCATGCCTGCACACCTCAGTTTTGGTCAGGATAGAATGATGAAATGAGTACTAGAAGAAGGTAAATTCCTCACTAATCTAAAATAATGTAACTGGTTTATTTTTTTAAGCATCCTTTCCATTCAAAGTTAAAGGTCAATTTCCCAACTTGTTTAGGTAAAGCGAAGAATTGTGTTCTTCTGGGTTGTGGTGATACATGTGAAGTTACTAGAAACCTGTAATTTATAGCAGCCAGACCACAGCCTCCCTTTGCCTGAAACCCTGTAAAGTGTGCTTAAATGGGAATGTCAGGGCTTTTTACTTGGCACCTTAGGGGCCATATCCCTGCTCAAGGACTATCATGTAATGCAGACAGCAAAATTGTAAAAATTAACCCAGCTGGAGCCTGTGCTGGGCCTGCTGCCAGAGCTGCGGAGGCCCAAGAGCTACTGGCTGTGAAGCAGAGACAGCAGGTTGACAGCGTAGGACATCTCACAATAGAGTGAAGACAAGAGGTGCCAAGCATCCTGCC